>QLOH01000254.1:0-1358370 GCA_026901365.1 Sesbania bispinosa
GAAAGACATTGAATTCGGGCCGTGCCACGGGGATGTGGTGACGTTGAATGGTTCAATGGGCTATTGCCTGTAAGGATGTGAATGTTATGAGCATTGTTGTGTGACATGCATCGATGAAGGCATTGTTGATGTTCGAGGTTGAAAACCTTATGACCTATATAACAGTAGCACTTGGTACATGTGTGAAATCGGTTGGGAAGGGTGGCAACTGGGTTTGCAAAGAACGCCAGTGGGGTCCTCAAAAGGGACGCCAGCCCTGAGGATAGCCTAGCTCCCGGAAGATCTCAGGTGACGTAGATTAGCTCCCTACTGTCGAGATTGGGGAACCTAGCTTAGCTATTCCTTCGCTCTCATGATTTTCGGGTCAGTTGAGATTTGGTCTGGAAGAACGCTTAAATGATTTTGGCCAAAATGTATGAAGCAATGCTCTTTGTTACCAATGCTAGTACAGACTCTAACTCCTGACGTGCTGTGTATATATGGTCGGGCAGCTGCTATGTGCTCTGCCTATGGTGATGTTTCCTGGGCCCGCATGCATTAGATATTGCATTATAATAGTAAAAGTTGCGTTCATATGAGTACACCATGATGAGATGTCGTGATTGCTTATTGATTCGACTGTGTGGATTGCCTCTGTGTGTGTGCTCTAGTTTTGCTGTATCCTACATGCTGTGAGTTCAAGCGATGTTCTCACCCTTCCTTTCTGCTTCTGTTATTTTCTGCTATTGTGTTCCTTCGCTACGTCGATAGCCGGCATCGGAGATTTCAGTATGGACATCGATGAGAGTGCAGCAGCGATGGATGCCCAGAGGAACCTGGCGGGTGAACGGACATCTCGCATAGATGTGAGACCAGTGTAGTTTTGAGTCTAGGTAGTAGCAGCTCTGATTAGCGACCTCTATTTTGTATTTGGTCGAGGTCTTGTTTATTTGGTCTACTACCAGAACTCATATTTTGATGTGGATATCAGGAAGGGCTCGAGAGACATACTGTTATTATGTTGTATGTATATATTCATGGCCGTTCCTTTCTTATGATTGATTTTATAATTGCGTGGTATGTTGGTGTTGTGCACGAGTGATAATCATCTAGATGTTTTCGGAAACGAGTTTCAGATTAGGAAAGAATATTTCATGAATACCTAAAATGAAAATCTGAGATGTAATAGATTGATGACGACTAAATCCTTTAAAAAAAAAATATTCCGTGGTTTTTTTTTGACATTTCTAAAGCAGTAAGTTCGACGGTTACGTATTATAATGTGTATGTTTCTTAGCGGTATAACTAAGGGTGTCGCATTTAGGTGGTATCAGAGCTGTTCTTTCCTTTGGGGCCTCGGGTATGGTCTATAATACCCTTCTCTCTGTGTTTACTCTGTGTCGATTGTTTGTTTGTGTAAATTGAACTGCCTTGTGTGAAACTGTTTGCTCTTATAATTACTACCTTTGTAATATGAGAATCCGTGTAGCGTTACTTAGTTCTTGCTTGAATGATTCTGCATGAAACGGGAAGAAGCTGATTTGTTCTGTGAATGCAGGATTCCATGGCAGGAAGAGGTAACCCTATGATGAACGATCTCCTAGGAAGGATCGTGAACGTTCTAGAGAACCAGCAGCAAACGTTGGACGAGATCAATCAATCCCGTAATCAAAACCAGAACAATATCCCTGACGCTTACCGTGGGCTGTCTACCTTCAAGAAGAATAACCCACCACAGTTCAAAGGAGGTCATGACCCTGATGGATCTCAACTATGGTTAGAAGAACTAGAGAAGATTTTCTTGGCTATGGGTTGTCCTGACGAGCAGAAGGTAACTTTGGCTGTGTTTATGATGGTTGGAGAAGCTCAGCACTGGTGGGAGTATGCCAGGGCGTCAAAGTTAGAAGCTAACTAGGAGACTGATCACTTGGAATCTGTTCAAGGAGACTTTTCTTAAGAAGTATTTTCCAACTGATTTGAGGAAGCGCAAGGAGGTTGAGTTTCTGAAGTTGGAACAAGGGAGCATGAATGTTGGAGAGTATGCCGCAAAGTTGAGGAATTATCCAAGTTCTGCCCATACTTCCAGAACACGGTAGATGAAGGATCCAAATGCTCTAAGTTTGAAAGTGGGTTGAGGCCAGAGATCAAGCAAGCCATTGGCTATCAGCAGATCAACCGAGTTCTCTAAGATGGTCAACATGTGTCGCATCTTTGAGGATGACACTAAGGCGAGGCAAAGCTCAGTGGAAGAATTTCGGCCCGCAGAGGAACAAACCAAAGGTTACACAAGAAAGGAGGAAACCTTATTTCGTCCCAAGGAACAACTTTGGCTCATCGTCTGGGAGTGCCGCGAGACCGCAATCAGTGGTTGCTAGTGGAGTAAGTCCTGCAAGCAGTACCGGCAACAACTATGCCAGCTGTCCACGTTGTAAGAAGAATCATCTTTTGAAGGACTGTCCAGTCAAGAACCAGACTGCAAACCCATCCGGGGGACCAATCTGCTATCATTGCAAACAAGGTGGCCATATCAAGAGGGATTGCCCTGCTCTGAGAGGACAGTGGTAGCGGTGCTGCAAGTGCACCTGTGTCAAATCTGAATGCGCAAGTTGGAAGGCCCAGAACCAGAGGCAGAGTGTTTACCATGAGCGGGGCTGAAGCTGCTGAGCAATCCGAGGATCTGATCCAAGGTAAGTGTGTCAGTAATGGGAATTCCTTTAATTGTTATTATGATTTCGGGTGCGACTGCATTCTTTTATTTCTCTGGAGTGTTGTGAAACGATTGAAATTTCCTGTTGCTAAATTGCCCTATGATCTTGTTGTTTCTCTACTCCCCACTGCTATAACCTGTGATCACTTCATTAGCCTGTTTGAACTGCCCAATCACCATTGGTGATAAAACCTTCTCTGCTGATTTGATTTGTTTACCCTTCTCCCAGCTTGATATCGTTTTGGGAATGGACTGGTTATCTTCCAATCGAGTCAACTTGACTGTTATAATAAATCTGGTTGTGTTTGACTCTTTTTCTTCTCCTCTACTCTTAATTCGGTAAGTTCGAGATTCTTGTCCGTCAACCAAGTGAATGCTTCTTTGAGAAAGGAGCTCAAATCTACATGATATTTTCCTTCTTTGGAAGAAGAGCGGGAATCTGAAATCAGTACACTGGCCTGTGGTGAGAGAATTTCCTGAAGTATTTCCTGAAGATATTCCTGGTTTGCCGCCAGAGAAGCGAGAGATAGAGTTTAACATAGAGTTAGTACCTGGAACCGGACCTATTTCTATACTCTGTATAGGATGTCCCCATTAGAGTTAGCTGAGTTGAAGAAGCAGCTAGAAGAGTTGTTAGAAAAACAGTTTGTTAGGCCTAGTGTGTCCCCTTGGGGAGCACCAGTGTTGTTGGTTAAGAGAAAGACGGTAGCATGAGGCTGTGTGTAGATTATCGTCAGCTAAATAAGGTGACGGTAAAGAATAGGTATCCTTTGCCTAGGATAGACGACTTGATGGATCAATAAAGAGGAGCAACTGTATTCTCAAAAATTGACCTTAAGTCAGGTTACCACCAGATACGTGTTAAGTCTGAGGATATTCCAAAGACAGCTTTCAGAACACGCTATGGGCATTATGAGTATTTAGTGATGCCGTTTGGTGTAACCAATGCGCCCGCAGTTTTCATGGATTATATGAACCGAGTTTTCCATCCCTACTTGGACAAATTCGTTGTGGTCTTCATAGACGACATCCTCATATATTCCAAGAGTGAGGAAGAGCATGCAGAGCATCTTAGAATAGCCTTGCAGACCCTGAGGGATAGAAAGTTGTATGCTAAGCTATCAAAGTGTGAATTCTGGTTGAAGGAAGTGAACTTCCTAGGTCATGTGATCTCTAGTGGAGGGATTAGCGTAGACCCAACTAAGGTAGAAAACCGTGTTACAGTGGGAAACACCTAAGACTGTGACGGAAGTAAGAAGCTTTTGGGGTTAGCCGGTTACTATCGTAAGTTTATTGAGAATTTTTCTAGGATAGCAACCCCGTTGACCCGTTTGATTAGGAAGGACCAACCTTTTGTGTGGAGCCAGAAGTGTGAGGATAACTTTCAGGAATTAAGAAGAGGTTGACTTCTGCGCCTGTTTTAGTTTTACCTGACCCGCAAGAGAGTTTTGAAGTATATTGTGATGCTTCGAAACAAGGATTGGGCTGTGTGTTGATGCAAAAAGGAAAAGTAGTGGCTTATGCCTCTAGGCAACTGCGAACACACGAAGTAGAATTACCCTACGCATGATCTAGAGTTGGCTGCCATAGTTTTTGCTCTGAAGATTTGGAGGCAACCATCTGTATGGCGCTAGGTTTGAAGTCTTTAGTGACCATAAGAGCTTGAAGTATCTGTTTGATCAGAAGGAGTTGAATATGAGGCAGAGACGATGGATGGAGTTTTTGAAGGATTATGATTTAGTCTGCAGTACCACCCTGGGAAAGCCAATGTAGTGGCTGATGCGTTGAGTAGGAAATCTTTGCACATGTCAGCAATGATGATTAAGGAGCTAGAGTTGATAGAAAAATTTAGAGACCTGAACCTAGATGTTGGATTTGGTCCTAAGAGTATAAGATTGGGAACCTTAAGGATTTCAAGTGATTTCTTGGAGCAAGTTCGTGTAGCACAGGAAGTGGATCAATCTTTGCAAGTTTTGAAGGATCTAGTCCCTAAGAAAGGAGAATCTGAGTTTTGCAAGGGAACTGATGGGGTTATTAGATTCAAGGGTAGGATATGTGTACCTGGTGATAAGGAAATAAGGAAACTGATCTTAGAAGAAGCTCATAAGAGTGGATTGAGTATTCACCCTGGAGC
Source organism: Sesbania bispinosa (assembly GCA_026901365.1). NCBI lineage: Eukaryota > Viridiplantae > Streptophyta > Magnoliopsida > Fabales > Fabaceae > Sesbania > Sesbania bispinosa. Next base: position 4,821 of record QLOH01000254.1, read on the forward strand.
AACTAAGATGTATCAAGACCTGAAGAAGATGTTTTGGTGGTCTGGAATGAAAAAGGAAGTAGCTGAGTATGTGGCTTCTTGTTTGGTTTGTCAGAAAGCTAAGATTGAACATCAGAGACCATCAGGAGAGTTAAGACCTTTAGATGTCCCTGAGTGGAAGTGGGATAGCATATCTATGGATTTCGTGGTAGGTTTACCTAGAACTCCTGCAGGTTTTGATGCTATATGGGTAATTGTTGATAGGTTGAAAAAATCTGCTCATTTCTTGCCCATTAACATTAAGTTTTCTCTAGAAAAGTTGACCCAGTTGTATATTAAGGAAGTAATAAGACTACATGGGGTTCCGTCTAGCATAGTGTCAGATAGAGACCCTAGGTTTACCTCCAGATTTTGGGGTAGTCTGCAACAAGCTTTAGGAACCAAGTTGAGGCTTAGTTCAGCCTATCACCCTCAGACGGATGGTCAGTCTGAGCGGACTATCCAATCCCTAGAAGATTTGTTGAGAGCGTGTGTGTTAGAACATAAGGGAAGTTGGGATCAGTTGTTGGCACTGATCGAGTTCACCTACAACAATAGTTTCCATTCTAGCATTGGAATGGCACCGTACGAAGCCTTGTATGGTAGGAAGTGTAGGACACCTTTGTGTTGGTTTGAATCTGGCGATGGCCTAGTGTTGGGACCTGAGATGATTCAGCAAACCACGGAAAAGATCAAGATGATTCAGGAAAGGATGAGAATATCACAGAGCAGGCAGAAAAGTTACTATGATCGGAGGAGGAAACCCCTTGAATTCAAGAAGGAGACCATGTCTTTTTGAGAGTTACACCAACGACTGGGGTTGGTAGGGCAATGCGATCTCGAAAACTTACGCCTAAATTCATTGGTCCCTACCAAATTTTGAAAAGAATTGGTCTTGTTGCTTACCAAATTGCTTTGCCACCTTTTCTTTCTAATCTTCATAATGTGTTCCATGTGTCACAACTCCGAAAGTATATTCCTGACCCTTCGCACGTCATAGAACCCGACGTAATACAATTAAAAGAAAACTTGACTTATGAGGTATTACCTGTGCGAATCGGAGACCGAAGGATCAAGCAGTTGAGAGGAAAAGAGATTCCGTTGGTGAAAGTTATTTGGAGTGCAACCGATGAGGGGAATGCAACCTGGGAGTTGGAAGAGCAAATGAAGAAGTCCCATCCTCATTTATTTCAAGAAGGTACGCACAAATTTCGAGGACGAAATTTCTTTTAAGAGGGGGAGAGATGTAACACCCGCGTTTTTACCGTTTTGCCGTTTTTGCCGTTTTGAGTGTTTTATTGAATTTTGAGTGATTAAAATTATTTTTAATCATCAAAATTTATATTTTTGGATTTAGAATTAAATTCCCTATTTTTAGGGAATTTTTGGGAGTTTTTGGGGTTTTTTTGTGAAAATGACCTTTTTGCCCCTCCTGTCCCTTGAACCGGGCCCGAATACTCTTGATCCGGGCCAGAAAAAATTTACACTGACTCACCTTGACACATCATAACAGCCATGCATGCAGAATAATGTGCATGGGAGACACTTGTAAATTTTCTCCTTCCTTACAAGACAAGTGTGCAAGCAAATAAGCCATGTGTCATTTATGTTTCCTAAAGCAAAAACTCCACTTTCTTCCTTTTCCTTTCACATGCAAACCAGAATTTTTTCTCTCATTTCACTCATTCTCATCCACTTGCAGCTGTGAGCTTCCTTCCCATTTTCTCTCAAGTTTTCCATTTTTCTTCCAAACACATTCAAGCTAAAGGTTCCATTTTTGAACCTAAGCTTAAACACCTAGCCTCCAACCTTGTAGAAGTCCTTGTTGGTGATCAAGAGGAGGATCTTGGAGCTGTTTTTGGGGCTGTTACTGCACCTTATTTTTACAGAAAATTCCTTAGGTAAAGGGGGGGAGAACTTGAACTCTAGTAGGATTGGTAACTAGAGTCAAGGATTTGCCCTTAAAATCCTTGTTTTTACTCTTGTTCTCCTTGAAAAAAAATCACTTTTTGAGCTTTTCTTTGAGCAAATGTTTTGGATTCTTGGAGCTGGGTTGTTTACATGTTTTTAAGTTTATTTTGATGCTTGGAATGTGCTTGGATTGTGATTGTTGGTGCATGCAAGCCAAGAAACAATTTTGGAAAAATTTTCCCCTTTTTCCTCTAATAGCTCTCGGCCTTGAGGGATTTTGGGGCTGCATGTGTTTCAAAATTTTTTTGGTGCTTGGAATGTGTTTGTATAATGAATCTATGAACATGCATGAAGTTGGTTGAAGGTATAAAATTGTTTTGGATGATTGATCTTTGAAAAATAGTGTTTATGAGCTTGAAAATGGAATTATGAACTTTAATGTGTATGTGGATGATTTTGAGTGAATTAGTATGATATTTGGCATTTAGATTGTTTGTTGATGAATGTGTGAAGTTTTGGTGAAGATTGGATGTTGTGAAAAATTTGAAGTTTTGATGAACATTCAAGTTGTTCTTGATGTTCATGAGTTGTTCTTGATGAAACTCATCAAGAATACCTTTTTGATCTTAAAAAGGTCAAGGGTATGTTGAAAACATGTTTATGGGCTTTGGTGGTCCAAAAGGACTAAGAAGCAATTTTACAAGTAAAAGGACTAAAGTGCAATTAAGAATGAGTCTTTAAAAATAAATAAAACAAATTCGGATTTCCAATTCCAACCAAGTAAAAGTCAACTTAAAGGTCAATATTTTAGGTTACCATGACTAAAAATAAGTTCCTAAGAGTTATAAAACCTTTAGGCTTTTAATTTAAGTTTAAAACCTTTAAGAAAAGGAGTTAAAGACTCATTAAAAGTCAATCAAGATTAGATTATGAAATTAAAAGTTAGATTGGAGTTGGACTTCAACTCTAATCCAAGTTATTAAGAAATTAAAACTTAGAAATTAATTAGTAGACTTAGCTAATCTAATTACCTAAGTTAAATTAACATAATCTACTTAAGTTAATTAAGTAACGGATGATTAATTAAGGTTAAAGTTAATTAACCTTAATAAAAGTATTAAGTAATTAATTAGCAATGATGATTAATAATTAACTAACTATGATTAACCTTAATCAAATGTAATTAAAAGCTTAGTCCAAAACTAAGGAAGAGATTAAGACTTAATTAAGGAGGATTAAGATTAATCATAGCCCAGTTAATGAAGATTGATTAAAAGTTAAATCTAATCTTAATTATTTATACAAGAAGAATTAGGATAAGTAATACCATCCATAAGACACAATCATAAGTCTTAGTAAATTATAGGACTTAAGTGAACATGATTATTAAGAACATTAGTACAAACTACTATAAAAGATTATAACCAATACCCTCTTTCTTCATAAAACTTGAGAAGCTTAGTGAGAGAGTGCGTTTCCAACCCAAGGTAGGGTTCGGTTTTCCTTGAAGGAAAGACATTGAATTCGGGCCGTGCCACGGGGATGTGGTGACGTTGAATGGTTCAATGGGCTTTGCCTGTAAGGATGTGAATGTTATGAGCATTGTTGTGTGACATGCATCATGAAGCATTGTTGATGTTCGAGGTTGAAAACCTTATGACCTATATAACAGTAGCACTTGGTACAGTGTGAAATCGGTTGGGAAGGGGTGCAACTGGGTTTTGCAAAGAACGCCAGTGGGTCCTCAAAAGGGACGCCAGCCCTGAGGATAGCCTAGCTCCCGGAAGATCTCAGGTGACGTAGATTAGCTCCCTACTGTCGAGATTGGGGAACCTAGCTTAGCTATTCCTGTCGCTCTCATGATTTTCGGGTCAGTTGAGATTGTCTGGAAGAACGCTTAAATGATTTGGCCAAAATGTATGAGCAATGCTCTTTGTACCAATGCTAGTACAGACTCTAACTCCTGACGTGCTGTGTATATATGGTCGGGCAGCTGCTATGTGCTCTGCCTATGGTGATGTTTCCCTGGGCCCGCATGCATTAGATATTGCATTATAATAGTAAAAGTTGCGTTCATATGAGTACACCATGATGAGATGTCGTGATTGCTTATTGATTCGACTGTGTGGATTGCCTCTGTGTGTGTGCTCTAGTTTGCTGTATCCTACATGCTGTGAGTTCATGCGATGTTCTCACCCTTCCTTTCTGCTTCTGTTATTTTCTGCTATTGTGTTCCTTCGCTACGTCGATAGCCGGCATCGGAGATTTTCAGTATGACATCGATGAGAGTGCAGCAGCGATGGATGCCCAGAGGAACCTGGCGGGTGACGGACATCTCGCATAGATGTGAGACCAGTGTAGTTTTGAGTCTAGGTAGTAGCAGCTCTGATTTAGCGACCTCTTATTTTGTATTTGGTCGAGGTCTTGTTTATTTGGTCTACTACCAGAACTCATATTTTGATGTGGATATCAGGATGGCTCGAGAGACATACTGTTATTATGTTGTATGTATATATTCATGCCGTTTCCTTTCTTATGATTGATTTTATAATTGCGTGTATGTTGTGTGTGTGCACGAGTTGATAATCATCTAGATGTTTTTCGGAAAACGAGTTTCAGATTAAGGAAAGAATATTTCATGAATACCTAAAATGAAAATCTGAGATGTAATAGATTGATGACGACTAAATCCTTTTAAAAAAAAAATATTCCGTGTTTTTTTTTGACATTTCTAAAAGCAGTAAGTTCGACGGTTACGTATTATAATGTGATGTTCTTAGCGGTATAACTAAGGGTGTCGCAAAAGAGAGTTTATCTTGTACAAACAATTGTTCTTATACAGTGTGGTTAAAGAGAGGGTGCCTCTCGTGGATTGTGGGTGAAACTCAACACAAGGGAAGGGGTTCCAAGGTGTGTAAGTGTTCATCTCTTGTAAAGGGTTTTTACAAGAATAGTGGAAATCTCAAGTGGGTGACTTGAGGACTGGACGTAGGCAAAGGGTTGGCCGAACCAGTATAAATTGAGTTTGCATTTCTTCTTCCCTTAACTTTTACTTATTTGATTGTGATTGCAAATTTATTATATATTAAGAGATTAGGAGTTTTGCATTCATATTTCATTATAAAAGAAGAGTTTTAATTATAGTAAAAGATAAAACAAGTAAGTAAATGAAAACGAGAGAATTTGGATTAACTTAATTCACCCCCCCTCTTAAGTTATTTGAGGCCGCTTGTCTAACAAGTGGTATCAGAGCTTGTATCTTGTATAAGGATTAGAAGCCTCAAGATTAACTATGGCCTCATCCAATTCCCGTTTTGGTGAAGGAAACTCATTCCATAGACCCCCAGTATTTAATGGAGAATGATTTCATTATTGGAAATCAAGAATGCAAATCTTTATAGAGTCAATAGATCTAAACATTTGGGATGCTGTAAAAAATGGTCCTTTTATTCCTTCAATGCAATTAGGAGAAGAAGTAAAAATAACACCTAGAGATCAATGGAGTGAAGATGATAAAAGGAAAGTTCAATATAACTTAAAGGCTAAAAACATAATCGCATCTGCATTAGGCATAGATGAGTTCTTTAGAGTTTCAAATTGCAAAAATGCAAAAGAGATGTGGGATACATTAGGAGTAACACATGAGGGTACAAGTGATGTTAAAAGATCTAGAATAAACACTCTTACTCATGAATATGAATTGTTTAGCATGAATCAAAATGAGAGCATACAAGACATGCAAAAGAGATTTACACATATACTTAATCATCTTGCATCTTTAGGAAAAGTTTTCCAAATGAAGATCTTATTAACAAAATTTTAAGATGTTTGAGTAGGCAATGGGAACCAAAGGTGACTGCTATTGCAGAATCAAAAGATCTCACAACCATGTCTCTTGCTTCATTGTTTGGGAAACTTCAATAACATGAATTGGAACTATTGAGACTAGAATGTCCAATCTATAAAAGAAAGATGGAGAACTCCAACAAGAAATATTGGGATGATAATTACATGGACTCTAGTGACTCAGAAAATGAAGTTGTGAACTTGGGACTCATGGCCAGAAATTATGATAGCGAAGAAGAGGTAACATCTTCAAACAATGACATCTCTATTACCTTTGATGAACTTCAAGATGCTTTCAATGAGTTACATAAAGAATCATTTAAACTTGCAAAATTAGTATCATCCTATAAGAAAACAACTTCTAAATTAGAAAAGGAAATCTCTAAATTAAATGAAGAATTAGATAATCTTAGAAATGAACTTAAGTTAGTAAATTCTAAAAATGAAAATCTATACTCTATCATTAATTTAGAAAATAATAAAGAAACACTTCAATGCACATCATGCCAAACACATAAAGATGAAATTAAAAAGTTAAATACTACACTTGCAAAATTCACCCTTGGTAAAAATAATTTAGATGTTATTTTAGGAAGTCAAAGGTGTGTGTTTGACAAAGCAGGATTAGGATATGATCCTTCAAAGCAACAAAAGCTTTACAGAAATTTCTTTATTTCATATAACATGTCTACTAGCCCATTTATTAAATGTAACTATTGTGGTAGAAAGGGACATAGTGCATATACTTGTAATATAAGAAAGAATGGTGTTCAAAATGGACACATGATTTGGGTTCCAAAAAGCACCCTCCCTAAAACTAACATTCAAGGACCCAAGATGATATGGGTACCAAAAGTTAAGAATTGTGTTGTAGGTGTGCTTGATGGCAAGGCACTCTCAATGGTAACTTAATAGTGGATGCTCCAAGCACATGAAGGGAGATACTTCAAAGCTTATCAACTTTACTCCCAAAAACAATGGACATGCCATTTTTGGAGACAACAAAGAAACCAACATGGATCTTTCAAGAGAGTAGAAAACTTTAACGAGATCATCCTCTTGACAACATCATTGGAGAATTTTCAAAAGGGGTAACAACTAGGCTCTCTCTTAAAGATATGTATGGCTTTTGTTTATAAAATTGAAATAAAAATTATTGATGAAGTCTTAAAAGATAAACATTGGATTATTGCTATGAAAGGAAAATTAAATCAATTTGAAAAGAAATCATGTATGGAAACAAGATTGATAGAACAAGTGATCATTTAAATTATAGGAACTAAATGGTTATTTGGAAATAAATTTGAAGAGAGTTAGGAATCTTAGATTACTCTAAGTTAAAAGATACATTATTTGGCTACTACTTTACTACCTATGGATATATATTGTTTAGTATTTGATGCTCTTGGATTATTTTTGATGATGCCAAAGGGGGAGAGAAAGGGAAAGGAGAGAAAGGGAAAGCATTGTATGCTATGAAATTTTAAAATGTTTATTTGGGGAAAGGAAAGGAAAGGAAATGATTATGAAATTTTATACTATCCCCAAAATATTTCTAGAAAGAAAAGAAAAGTTTTTGTCCCCAAATACTGTTAATATTGTTTGTCCCCAAAATATAGCATTGTTTCTAAAAAGACAAATACTAAGGGGGAGACTAAAGGGGAAATGAACGATATATGTGTACTTGAAATGTTTATTTCTTTCTTCCCTTAAAGATGGTTGTCATCATCAAAAAGGGGGAGATTGTAGATGCATATACTTGTAGATATATTATATGCAGGTTTTGATGATGCCAATGGAAAGAAAATGAGTTCACAAGATTGACAAAAATAATTTGGCAAAAGAAAGAGAAAGAGCAAGGAGAAAGGTCAATGCAAGATCAAGACTACAAGTGATGTTAGATAAGTATTAGTCTAGTTAGATATTGTGTTAAAAGAATTCTAGACTTTGCAAGTAATTTGGCCTTTAAAATAAAGTTTATGCAAAAATGTTTTATGAACCAAAATTAAGTTCAAAATAAATATTTTGAACTGGTAATCGATTACCAGTTGGATTGTAATCGATTACCAGCAAGCATTCAATTTCTGGAACGAAATTTTGGTTCTGGTAATCGATTACCAGATGTTGTAATCGATTACCAGTGTGTAGAAAGTTCAAATTTTGAATTCCAGGCATAACGGTTCGCAATTTTGAACTGTGTAATCGATTACCATATTCATGTAATCGATTACCAGAGTGATTTTTCTGAAAATCTTGAAGAGACATGACTTCTACTCAAAGGTTACAATGTTTTATCATCATCCTTATATATATGTGTCTTCATTTTGAAAAAATTAGGAGATTACAATGTGAAATAACAAAAAGTGAGAAATCTCTTTAAGAATCTTTTTGGCCAAACACTTGCAAATTATTAAGGATTCTTATAGGAACTTCAAGTTGTATTATCTACTCTAAAAGAGAGTTTATCTTGTACAAACAATTGTTCTTATACAGTGTGGTTAAAGAGAGGGTGCCTCTCGTGAATTGTGGGTGAAACTCAACACAAGGGAATGGGTTCCAAGGTGTGTGAGTGTTCATCTCTTGTAAAGGGTTTTTACAAGAATAGTGGAAATCTCAAGTGGGTGACTTGAGGACTGGACGTAGGCAAAGGGTTGGCCGAACCAGTATAAATTGAGTTTGCATTTCTTCTTCCCTTAACTTTTACTTATTTGATTGTGATTGCAAATTTATTATATATTAAGAGATTAGGAGTTTTGCATTCATATTTCATTATAAAAGAAGAGTTTTAATTATAGTAAAAGATAAAAACAAGTAAGTAAACGAAAACGAGAGAATTTGGATTAACTTAATTCACCCCCCCCCTCTTAAGTTATTTGAGGCCGCTTGTCTAACAAAAAGGTATACTTCAGCAAGTACAGTTTAGCAGGTATAATTCAGAAGCTTCTCAACATGCAAAATTTCAGAAACTTTCTGAAAAGTGCAGAAACGTAACAAAAAACAGGGGGTTCTTTGGTTGTTCGAGAACAGAGTTTCGCAAGTAAAGAAAAAGGAATGAAACGATGTAAGAAAACAAATTGATTCTCTTGCTCATTACAATTGGATCCTTCATCAGTTAAAATACATCGATCTCAATTTCCAGAACAAAATCGAATTAACCGAACAAGCGTCAATCAATTCAACAGTAATCTCACTCAAGAACTAAGCGAACTTGCGAGACCAGACTAAGCGTACTGGTTATGAGATTTCTAATCCTTTACCTCCAGAATTAAGCAAACAGTTGGTTATTTAGAATTAAGCAAACTAAACCATAAATCTTTGTGAATAATAAAATTGAATCATCAAAAAACGTTCAAATACAATTCAAGATTCAAAACCAGAATTCTAAAGGAGAAGATAAAATTGAATCTACTGCAGAAATTGAAATACGAATTTGAATTGAAATAAACTTCAGAATTCAATTGGAAATCACTCAAGAATCAATCCTAAGAAAATTAACCTTCCATGAGAGGAAGAACAGACAAACAAAAAATGCAGAAGAAGAAGAAGAAGAAGAAGAAGAACCAGAAAAACAGAGAGAAGAGAGAGCAAGCGTCTCTAAAACTTCAATCTGTGTAAAATGAGTAAAAGCTAAAAGTTATGTCTAACAGAATTGTAACTGCCTCTATTTATACAACTCTCTTAAACCACAAGATTAATCTGATGGCAGAGGTGAATGGGCCCATACTAACAGGTTTCAGGCCCAAAATACTAAAACTACTTCAGAAACTACTTAAGAAACTTGTTGTTCCCGCTCAGCTTCAGACAGCTTCTGAACATCAACTTCAAACTGAAAAATGCAACTCGTCTCTCAGTGGAATCACTCAAATCGGACACCTGTAGCTCCAGATATCAAACAAACAAGACAGGTAGGTCAGTAGGCTTAAAAATCCGAATTTAAACAACATTTCTAGTTAAAGCCCAATTAAGTCCAATTTGGTAAATTCCAATTAAAACAGTGGATATATATAATCACAATTAGAGTCCAAGAAAGCTAAGATTAATCATGCAAAGTGTGAATAAAAATGTGTTCATCACATTCCTACCATGCAATCTAAATTGACCAAAGGAATTGACTAAACATGCATCTTTAGTAAGTTTCATGGTACTCTTAAACTTAGATGGTTTTTCTAAACATGCAATAGGTTTTAAATCATTATCAACATTATTTATTTCTTTCAAACATGTAATGCTTTTATGGATATAATTATGCATAGAAAGAGGCATTTCATGCATAAAGAAAGTTAGTTTACAAAACTCCCTTTCAACAGCTTGAGTTGTTCTTTTTACAACACTAGGGATATTTGCCATCAACCTATTCATGCTTTCACTAGAAGAGTTAGCATTCAAATCATCACAAGATAAACATTCTTTCTCTTCTTGCACTCTTAATTCATTTTCCTCAATATCTTCCTTTTCACTATTAAGTTTTAACTTTTCTTTGGTCTCATTTAAGATCTTTGAAAATTCATTTTTAATTTTCTTAGAAAATTCTTCTAACCTTCTTTCCAATCTATCTTCAAAAGAATCTTCCTTACAATATTTTTTACTTTTCCTATTTTCTCTTCTCCTTTCATCTTTTCATAAGTTTCTTCAAAATAATCTTTTCTTCTAATCTCAATTTTTCCATAATTTCTCTTAATTTTTCTCTCTTCTTCATACTTTCTAATCTTCCTTTCTTCATCATATATTCTAAACTTTCTTTCTTCCTCATACCTTCTCCTTTCATGGTTAGAGTTATCATAACTCCTTTCCTTCTTCTTACTAACCTTATAATGAGATTCATTTATTTCTATTTCTCTCCTTTCCTTCTTATACCTTTCACCAATTTTATCATGAGAAGAGTGTCTTCTTACTTCCTTTTCTTTTCTATATCTTCATCTAGCTCCTTTCTCCACACTATATATGACATCCTAAATTGATTTTATCTGAAAGATTTTAAGGACCTTTCCACTCAAGCTAAGTGTTTACACTCAAGAGAATGTATTCACTCATGTATGTCACTCAATTGATAGCAGGAAGGTTGTGGATCTAGAATTGAGCAAAATCAACTAGATAGAATTGAAAACAAGCAAATTGAGTGGCTGGGCAGCAAGCTATAATGCGCAAAAACATAAAGTAAAATGAGAGAAAATGGAAGAGAATGGAGGTGGAATTGGCACCACTGAGGAAGGCAACCCCTTCAACAGATAAGCTAATAGTCTAGATTCGCCACCAGCTCATGGAACCGGATAAGAATCACAATGGTTTAAGAAAGAACCATCAATCCTCTCAACCTCACAAGGGAGAAATAAGCATAAGCTCTCTAATATAGAATGAAGATTAAAAAAACGTATACATGGGAACCCCTCCTATTTATAGCCTAAAGGGGTGGTCATGAGTGGAAAAAGGCAAGGAAAATTAATTCTATCCTAAGTGGGTGTTGAACCCTCAGCCCTAAGTTGTCCTAAGCCTTAAACTAGGTGCCTCATTAAAGGAAAAGTAAGGAGGGAAATACAACTCAAATAAAATACAAACTATCAAACAATAGACTTGAGGCCTTGAACATGTGGCCTATTTAGGAAAATTAAAAATAACCCAAGTAGGGATATTATCAAATAATTGTTTGGAGTGCATGACCCATAAGAGGAAGTGTCAAATGTTGACTTTGAGAAGAAAGTCAACTTAGCCATAGGTTGTATGACATGGTCCTAAACCTCACGCCCGTAATTTCCTTAGCTTGCACCCATAATCTTTGTAGCTTGTCCATCCCTTCTAGGCAGATGCCATCATCTAGGATCATACATGCTATCCTTAGGTGTCTCATCTTGTGCAAATCTGGAAGGAGAGACCACGTCTCTGAAATGGAGATTCTGCATGATAAATCTGTTGAGGAAGGAAAGCATGCTCATTGTCTCCCTTAGCTCCTTCCCATGCTCATTGTCTCTCATTTATTTAAAAGAATCAATTACTCAACTTCTAGTCTTCCTCACACAACTTCGATTGAACGCATTTTGTATCCCTTAAAGGTACCCATTCATCAGACTACTATGCACAAAGCACCAAAATACTTTGATTCAGAAAATGTGAAATCAATGGCAATCAAGGTGGTTACTCCGGAACCTGAGTCTACAATCAAGGTTGGGTTGGCTAACATGAAGGCACAAACTACTGGAAGGAGTTCCTTGAACATCCTGGAAAATGAATTACAAGGAGATCCCAGGAAGGAAGATTTTCAAAGGGAAAAAATCAAGTCAAGGAACATGCTCAAAGGAGGGCTCTGAAGATTAATCCTAGGCTGGAGTCTCATATTATAAAGCCTAAACTTCAGAATACTAAAAAGGATTCAGAAGCAAATCCTACTAGACAACTCAACATGTCTGAAGAGGTTCAAATAAATGCCATAGGGCAATCTGAACAACCTCATAAGGCATATGAGGGAATTGTTCCTGTTGGAACTATACCTACCTCACTATTACAGGGTCAGGCTAATGACCAACATGGTACAACTCAAGAAGATGCATTGTTCATTATGGGTACATAAGAGTTTCTTAGTATTCAACCTCTTTCTGAAAGCTACCCAGATCCATAGATGTAGAAATTTGTTGCAATAGCAACTGCCCTTAACGAGCAAGAGAAAGAAGAAGAAGCTAGAAAGAAGAAAGAGCAAGAGGATCTTGATCACATTCTTGCTAAGGCTGCACAAGAAGCTTATACTGAAGATCTTAGAGTTGAAGAAGAAGAAGTTGCAAGGAAAAAGAGAAAAATAAAAGAGAAGAGGTCTGCACACAAGAAGAGACCTAAAATCATCTCTCTTGAAGCTGAACCCACTGAGAGGATTATGACAAGAAGAGCTAGTGTTGAAGCTGCCTTATTCAATTTGCAGTTGCCCATGATCAAAAAGAAGAATAAAGAAGAAAGGAAAAAGAACCTTCAGATAAAGGACAAGGAGGAACAACAACCCATCAAGGCTAAGAGACCTAAATTATTCCTAGGCAATGTGAGCTCTTCAAATGAAGAACCTCTAGCACTTAAGGTTATTAGGGAATCTGAAGTCCAAGGGGAATATGAACCCATCCTTCTGAAGAGGATTCTGATCCTCAAAACTCTTTTGAAGAAGTCTGTTGTATCAGTGGAGGTTAGAGATCCCAGTATGTAGTGAGATTTGAAAAGACTAAGTTCTCTAGAAGAATTTATGATCTTGCAGTACCTCCTACCACTAAGATGGGGTTAGAAATTTCCCAAGAAATTCCTCATAAACCCTATCCAATTCCTTTGGAGGACAGGCCTAGAGTTCCGAAGTTTCACTGCTTGAGGGATGAATTGGCTTACTTCAGGAATGAGCCCCCACATCTTGATGTCAAGAAGAGGGTGAAGTTGGAATCCTTTGAAGAGGCTTTTGCTCGCTGGTTTGCAGGTTGGTTTGAAAGTGAGCTGTCAAATTCTTTTGAACTTTAGAAACTCAGACATGGAATCCCAGTACCACAACACAAGCTGAAGAAAGTGGATCCTTTTGAATCTGCTGTATCTTAATAGATGAGGAGGATTGGTTGCTGCTGAAAAGTTAGAAATAGATGCAATTACTCAGCATAGGAACAAATGTTTTGGAAGCAGATTCTATAGGCTTCCAATGTCTTGTAATGTCTTAGAGAGTACAAAATTTAAGGTGATGCCTGACAGGATAATTCCAAGAATTCTTCTCAAAGATAGGTTTAAAGCAAAGCATAAAAAGTTTAGGACTGGTTCAACAAGTCTAGGGCCTATGAAGCCTCTCACTCCTAACCAATGGAAGCTCATCATGAAGATAGAAGGATTAGACCACACTGAAATAAAGTGGGTTTGGTCTTCTTACTGGAATATTAGAGAAAAAGTTGGTCAATGCTCCTACCCTGATCCTGAACTACATCCTTCTAAACCTTATGATCCTTCAGCTCTGGTGCTCACTATTAGAGGAGTTACTGCTTTTCAGAAAGTCAGTCAACCTATTCTTCATGGGATGTTTCCGTTGAAGAATTACCCTCATGAAGACTAGGAAGTGTTTAGGAAGACTCCTAATTGGTATTTTTCTACCATCAAGCATCCTGGAAATTTTAGTCTTCCTGATAAAGATGAGTACTTCAGGGTTTCCACAAGGTTCATCAATATTGTATTTCATGCCCCTGAAGGTGATTTGGTGGAGGAAAATGCTAATTTAAGGAGAAGATTGGAAGAGACGGAGAGAGCTTATGCAAATCTCATTCAAAGGCAAGATCAGCTTCTAACTCGGGCTAAGAGAATCTGTTGATGGGTTTCTAGAAAGCGAACCAAAAATCCAGTAATATAATAGTAAGAAGAGTTATTGTGCAGAAAATATAAATTGCAAATTAATAATCAATAGAAATAGAAAGGAAGAGTTAGAGACACTTTACTTGGATTAGGATTGAACTTCATCTCATCACACCCCTCATGTATGTCGAGACTACTAAATATTTATAGGCTTTGAACTATAACACTGTAGACAAACTATATTGCTAAGACCCCGAGTTACCAGGCGCCACTCACACTCAAAGGTAATCCATGCGGGTTCTCCCAAGCAACAGACTTACCCTCGGCTTATTATGCTTTCTTTATTCCGTTTGTAAAAGAAATAATTGATAAACGAGGCCTAATCCTCTGGACGTACCTTCGCTAAAGTACTGTCACTACCCATCACTCATTAGAATACCTCCACGTTTCGAATCCTGGATTGACAATCAACTAATTCTTTGCTATCGATCCATTAGAACATGCCTATCGTTTAGATGCCCTTCATTAGGATACTCACACTAGCCATCAATCATTAGCAACACCCATGTTTCGGTCACTGGTTAACCGAGTATTCTCATTCACTCAGAGGTTGAGTTTCCTATGTCTAGGCTCCCCCAGACTCAATCCTAGTCGTAACTTTAATTACAAACTAGCCTAAAACTCGGCGCAAGTGCGGAAGTTAGGAATTAAGCACAGAAAAAGATTACCAATATTATAGCTAGGGAACTGCATAAATAAATAGATAGAGTTCAACATACACTTGGGAATGGAATCAATTACATTCAATCCTAATGGAGAGTTAACTACACAAGGTATCCATACAAACCACCGAAGATGTTGTCACCATCTTCAATCCTTGTGAAGCGCTCCTCCTCTCCTACTCTAAAATTTGAACTGGTGCATTATCACTGCAATATAACTGAATTACAATAATCGTGCACACTTGATCTGGTGCAAGAGGTTCCTATTTATAGGCTAAGAAAAGACAAAGAAAATTGGGGAGAAATCTATCTAAAAACGGAAACAGGGCAAGAATCTTCGTAACTTGCGCTTCACCCTGCGCTACAGCGCAGGATCCAGAGAGTTGCGCTTCACCTTGCGCTACAGCGCAGGTTGAAGCGCAGAATGCGTCCTGCAGCTTCAATCTTTCTCTTTTTAACTTGATCTCTCCCCGAGACTGGTTTTGGTTGATTTTGTCTTTCCTTGTTTCCCTTTTCTTGATGAAATCTTGCATTTATTGAGCATCTTGGATTTAATTGGGAAGGTTGTCTGCAGAATCCTTGTTTAATTGGCAGCGATATCTTCATTAATTGCTCTCAAATAATCTTCAAATCTTCATTATTGTTCACAAGTAATCTTCCAATCTTCATTAATTGCCTTCAATTAAACTTCAAATCTTGCAGATATCTCCCTTATTTAATGCTATCTTTCCTTCAAATCAAATCATTGCAATATTCTGCAAAAATTAGCAATATTTCTATCAAAATAGCATCAAATTCAAATCCAAGATTGATAAATATAATTTATCTAATATTTAATAAAAAAGGATTAAACTGGGGCAAAAATATCTGTAGGAACACAGGGAAACACTAGAAGGGGGGTTGAATAGTGTTTCTAAATATTTTAGAAAGCTTTTCGCAAACAGGTGTTAAAAACACGATTTCAGACAGGCTCTTAAAGGGTTGTCTGAAGTTTTCAGACGGCTTGTAAAACCTGATTTTAAAAGATGTTTTGTGCCTTTATAAAATATCAGATTAATTACTCTAACCCCTTGATTAGTATAAAAAGAATTGACAAGAGATAAGGGTAAGAAAACTTAGCCAAGGAATTTATCCTGGTTCACTCACTACCACTGTGAGCTACGTCCAGTCCCAATGCCAACTAGCAATTGGATTTTCTCTTAATCTTTCAAGATTACAAGTATTCTTTTACAGTCAAGCCTCTTCAAGCTCTACAACCAAGTATTCTTTTACAGTCAAGTCTCTCCAGGCTCAAACCAACAATATTCTTTTTCAGACAAGCCTCTCCAGGCTCAACAACCAAGTATTCTTTTACAGACAAGCCTCTCCAGGCTCAACAAACAAGTATTCTTTTACAGACAAGCCTCTCCAGGCTCTACAACCAAGTATTCTTTTACAGACAAGCCTCTCCAGGCTCAAACCAACAAGTATTCTTTTTCAGACAAGCCTCTCCAGGCTCAACAAACAAATACAGAGAAGATAAAATGCTTAAGCTTACAAACTATATCAGTCTTGAAGCTTAAAATATTACAAATGTACAGAAAAACTGAGGTATGCTCAGGATATTACAAAATGTTTACAAAGATAAGTATTATCAGAGTTGTTGCAGCGAAAAACTTGCGTTTTAGTTCTTTTACACAAAATTCTTCTCTCTTGATGGTCTTCAAAGGAGGGGGTATTTATACCCAATATTCAATCCGTTGAAATACCACCATTTAGAGATAGCATTAAATGCTATTTAATCCGTTGTGAGACATGCTTCTGAGAGCTCTGATATTTCTGACACGGTATAAGGTTGCTCCTGCCATAAAGCTGCTACAAATGTTGCTGCAGAGGCTGCGTTGCAGAGATTTCCTCAATGGTGTATGAAATTCAAAAACACCAGGAAAGGTCTCTGTGTTTCTTGCTATAAACGTGTTTGAAAAGGTACGTGCAGCAGAGGTTCAGAAAAGTCTTCACAAACTTCAGCAAAGGGTGCCACGTCATTAATGAGACTTCAGACGGCACTGATACTTCAGATGGGTTGAGCTACTTCAGACGAGTTTTGCTTCTTCAGACAGCTTCAACACTTAGTCTTTTTATGTAGGCTCATAGTGACTCTTGCTGAAATCATAGATAAAACATTAAAGCATATATGTATCTATGATAAATAATTTAAGTCAAATTTGTTAACCATTAAAACTTGGGAATCTAGTTGTCTTAAAACATCATAAACAACCTTATGATATTTTTGAGACTCAACATTCTCCCCCTTTTTAATGATGACAAATTTGGTTAAAATATACAAATCTGTAATCAGTTTTTGAGAATAAGAAAGCTCCCCCTGAGATAGAAATATCCTTTAACAGGTTCTGTTTAAGGTATATTTTACTCATTTGCTCAAATTTCTCAGAAAACATATGTACTCCCCCTGAGTCCTGTAACCACTTCAGATTTGGTTAGTTTTAATACTCCCCCTTTTGTCATCAATCAAAAGGGAATATCAGAGCAAAACAGTAACAGAGCAATATATTCAGATAAACCATAAACCATATATATCAGAGCACAAATAATCAACTCAAAATATGAGATAAGCCACTTATTGTATTTAATGAATGTTCAGATAAAGAAATAGACAATCAGACACTTGTCATAAACATGAAAATAAGCAAAGACAATGGCTAAAGCAACAATTTATTCCTTCTTTTTCAGCAAGGCCTCAGTCAGAAAGGAAATCAGTTCTTCCTTTGCCTTGTCTATTGCTGCTTCCACTGAACTTTTCAATTCCTGCTGACCAGATCTGATAAGCTGCTGTTCATGAAGAATCTGCTCTTGTTTTGCAATAAGATGCTTAGTCTTCTTCTCTTGATCAGCATATTTCTTTTCAAGCTTCTTAACTTTGGTCTTCAGCTTCAGATTTTCCTCAGACAAGTCTTGCTCAGATTCATAGAAGATTAGTTGGATGTAGGGGCAAACAAATCTAAGCACTCCAAAGCCTGGCTTCAATCTGTATTTAGATGGCCTGAACATAGGGCAAAAGAAGGTGCCAATAGGCTTCAGCAGAACCCAGTCTTCATTGGAAGAGTCAGCAGGTGGGGGAAAGTGATCTCTCAGATAGTGATATTTGACATTGGTTGACTTTCCAAGTCCAACTTCAGAATCAACATCAGGACCAGTTGATCCCGAAGAAGATCCAGCATCTTCTCTGATCTTCCAGTAAGAGGACCACATCCAATCTTAAAGTAGATGATCCAGGCCTCCTCCTTGGTTTCTGATGAACTCTAGTAAAGATTCCCACTCTGATGGACTCATCATTTTAGACAGAGGTGAAGATACAGAATAAACTTTAGCTCCTTTGAATTTCTCACCCTGACCTTCCTTTAAGGGATACCTAGGAACTATTCTATCAGGTTTCACCAAGATTTTAGTGGTTGGCCTGATTGAACAAGTTCTAGGAGTCCTGTAGCCTCTCATCCCAACTCCCTTGTGCAGATCCCTCTGAAACAACTCAGACTCAGTGTTCAGCTGCCTCACAAAACTCCATTCATCACTATTCATCCTGAGGGAATCATCTAAGAATGGATTGATGGGAGCCCAAGTATTTGCAGAAGGGACAATACCCTTCCTGATCTTTTCTAATCCTCTTGAAAGAGCACTGTATTGGTTTCTAACTTCAGCAATAGTTTTTCTGATTAAGCCATGATGCAAGGATACAACAGGTGCTGGTCTGAAATACTGTAGCTCTTCAGACAGGTTACCAAACTTAGGCAATGAACAGGGATCAGAAGGAAGGAGAGACAACTGTAGAGCTTCAGCAAGGACTTGCTCTTCTTCAGCAGAGAGCTCTTCTTGCAGAGAAGGTGGAGGAGATGATGGTGGTGAAGGTGTATGTGGTGGTGGTGGTGATGAAGGTAAAAGTGGTATCAGAGCAAGGTCATGGGTTTGTGGGGAAGGTAATGCAGGTTCAGAGAGTTGATTCTCTGAAGGTTGTGGTGAGGTAGGTTCAGAGGGTTTGTTTTCTGTTGGTTCAGAGGGTTCAGAGGGTTCAGAGGGTAGGTTTTCTGTTTGTGGAGGTGGTGATGGTTGTGATAGAGGTGAAGATGGTTGTTTTTCAGGTGATAAGGGTTTTGGTGAAGGTTGTGGTGTAGGTTGAGATGTTGGTTGAGGGGATGGTTGAGAGGGTTGCTGAGGTATTTGTTTTTCTGGTGAGGAGGGTGGTGAAGGAGTTACATTATCAAATCTCACCTTAATTCTCTTGTAAGGAGGCTTGGTTACCTCAGATTCTTTTGCCTTAGCTTCCTTCTCTTCTTTCTCTCTTTGTGCTTGCTTTTCTTCCCTTCTTCTTTTAAAATACTCATGTGCCTTGACATAACTTTGGTATTTCCCAGCCATATCCTCTGCTTTCAGCTGAGAAGCAATACCTCTAGTCACCCTAGGTTCAGGTGCAGTCTGAAGTAGCTTGCTTTTGGTCCTCCTTCTCTGAGGTGCACTTGACCTCTTCCTTTTCTTTGCTCCCTCAGCTATGGTTGCTTTCCTATCATCTTCAGCATAGGCCAATTGTGAAGCAATAGCAAGAGCTCTATCAGTCTTCTCTTGCTCTGCTTCTTCTCCAGCTCCTCCTGCTCCAAAGCAGTAGCCAATGCTGCCACCTGAATGAGTTCAGGATCAGATGGGCAAGCAGCCAATGGCTCAACTACAACAACATCATCCACATCTGCCTCTTGAGCCTGTCCTTCCATTTCAGAAGTAGGCTGTGGAGTATGTACAGGTTCAGACAACTGACCCACAATTTCAGATGACCTTTGTGAAGCCTTCTGAACAGGTTCAGACACCTGACTCTGCACAGATGCAGATGCTACCTTAGCAGCACTCCTCACAGGTAGCTTCTGCAATTTTGCTTGAGGAGAGGGTTTTGATGGCTTGAACTCATGCCTCCTTATGTCTCCTCTGAGTTCATTCTCAAGAACCTCCATTGTTGTCTTCCTTCTAGCAGCTTTCTCAAGAAGAAGGCTCTCCTTCATGGATGGAGAGGGAGGTCTTGGAGTCAGCTTCACTCCCATGCTCTTGAGGTTTGATTCACCAAACACAGGTTGTGAAAGGCGATCAAAAAGCCTCTCAATGGGGACTTTGAAATGCAGCAAGATCTTGGTGATGATGGTATTGTGAGGGAAGCTCCCAGTAGAATCTCTGAGCCTCTTCTGCATGTGGTACATTATGATGTTGGGGAGGTTCACCTTCTTCTTCTGCAGTAGGTGAATGAGACAAAATCTCTCCAACTCAGAAACATGGTTTCTTCTTCCACTCTTAGGGATTACAGAGCACCCTAAGATGGCATGCAAAACCCTAGCCTTGTCTGACATATGCTTTGCATCCAACCTTACTGGTTCAGAGGTGCCATACAGAAACTCTGTGAACTTCTTCTGTCCACCATTTCTTGCTTCCCAGCCAGGAGTGAATACAACTCCTTCAGTCCTGACCTCACAGATGTGAGCAAGGATATCTTCATCAACAAAGACAGGGACACCACGTACTGTGGCCTTGATGCTAGTGTAGACACTCTGAGGATTGGGTATTCCTCTGGCAGTAGCCCAGAAATCCAGCACACTCTGCTCATGCCACTGTGTCAAGTTGTGGTTGAAATACAGAATCCACCCAGCTGCATCGAACTCAGCAAATAAGTCCATTCCCAGAGATTGAAGATCCTCCAGGACTACACCCTTAGTCTTCACAATGTTGCTTCCAGCAGATTTCTTAAGTGCCATTGAAGAGTTTTCTGAAGAACTTGAGAGAAAAAAAATTTGCTTGTAGAAGAAGGATCTCAAGAGGTGAATACAGAATAGTGAACGGTAAAGTTCTCTGACCCACTAGCTTCTGTATTTATAGACCCATGAAGTAATAATGGCATGTACTGGCTGTGCAGACATAGGAAAACGTGCGAAGTGGAAGAGACAAAATAAATGGAATTAAACCGTCTTAGAAAGCCAGGTCATTTGTTTACTTCAGACAAGTGACAGATTTCAGACACTCATATAGATTTCAGACAACCAAAAATTTCAGACAAGTCACTTGTTTCAGACAAGCTGAAATTTCATATCACACACAATCAAAAAGCATGTATGTTCAGATTATTTCTAATGAACTTAAATCTATCTTCAGTTAGAGGTTTTGTGAATATATCAGCCCATTGATGCTCTGTATCAATAAACTGAATATCAAAAACACCTTTCTGAACATAGTCTCTAATGAAATGATGTTTTATTTCTATATGTTTAGCCCTAGAATGTTGAATGGGATTTTTAGACAAATTAATGTGAAGTCTATTAATCAGTTTGAGCATTCAAACCTGACTCAAAGACTTAATATCTTTTAGTTTTAATGATTAACAAATAAGAGTATAATAAGAACAAATAAGATTATATAAACAGATTCTATTGAGAAAGGTATTGGTTTGCTGAATTGTGTTTCAGGTTCAAATATTCATTAGAACAAGAAGAAGATTTGAATGAACAGAATCAGAATCAAAAGACAAGGATCAGAAGAACGCAAGTCGTGTGAAGTGCTGAAGCCGTCTGAAGAACGCAAGCCGTCTGAAGTGCTGAAGCCGTCTGAAGTACGCAAGCCATCTGAAGACATGAAGACCATCTGAAGACGTAAAGACTCGAAGAAATGAAGAAAACATAAAGCAGTCTAAAGATTGAACTTATCTGAAGCAAAGAAGCTGTCTGAAGCAAAGAAGCTGTCTGAAGCAAAGAAGCTGTCTGAAAGACTAGAAGCTATCTGAAGTGTCAATACTCGTCTGAAATATTGAAGTCGTCTGAGATCCGACGTGGCACACTCACTGAAGACAACGAAGATTTTTTTTGCTCTCTGAAGTATGCTGAAGAAAAGTCGTTCTCCACAAACACGCAACACTTTCAAAGCTTAAATTGGCAAAGTCACAGAGACCTTTCCTGGTACTTTTGAAGTTCATACACCACTGAGGAAATCTCTGCAACGCAGAAATTGCAGCAACAACGATGACAGCTTTATAGCAGCACCAACGTTGTACTTTGTCAGAATTGTCAGAACACCCAGAAGCGTGTCTCACGACGGATTGAATAAGATTCAATGCTATCTCTAAACGGTGGTATCACAACGGAAATATCATCATCACCAATCCGAAAGAAAGCACAAGAAAAGCTCAGGAGACTAAGCAGAAGCAACAAAGAGAAATGTTTGAATGAAATATTTTAATTCAAACACATTTTATCATCTGCAAGAAACAGCCATTGAACAAGACACCTCACTCAAAGAAGAAAGAAGAAATGGTGTCAGGAAGCAAATAGAAAAGGAGCATATACAAAATAAGCAAGAGGACAAATCCAACGGATACCTCCTCATATACACTCCTAAGAAAAGCAGAGGAAATCAGAAGTCAGCTGAAGAAAAGCAAAAGGATATCAAGAGAGAGAACATGCAAAATAATATCAAGAAAATCTCTCTAAAGATCTCATCTACAGAAGTGTCACAACAGGACTGTCTGAACACTTATTTGCTTAAGAAGATGCAATCGTTTGAGACACTATTATATAATGGCTATATGAGCCACATCATCAACATCTCAACGGTATTATGAATCATCTTCAAACGGCTATATTCCAACAGGACATATAAATAGACTCAAGAAAGAATTTGAAGATGTTGAACTCATTCACTTGGTTCAATCAGTTGATCAAGATGTATCAGAAAAACCTTATTGGTTGTTGACCATGTTTACTTGAATCAACCATGCTGCTGATCTATTGATCAGTTAGTCAAAATTGTAGTTGTTCAGTTGAACAACCAACCAGGCTGTGCTTAATCTCATATGAACCAAGAATGGTTTGAAGCTGCAAGTATGCCTTGGTTTTTCCAATAATACGGGTGAGAATGTAGCCCATGGAAACCAATGGTTGGAGAACAAGGCTGGAGCTTAAAGTCAGTATCTACCTAGCCAATTCTCAGAGGATGTTATTCCTCTTATCCGAGACAGGGATTGTACTTATACACTTGTATCACTGTCTTAACCTTGTACTTAGAACTCATTCATTGTACCCTGAGTAGTACTCAGTTAACCTCTAGTACAGGAAAAGATTAAGTTTATGTTTCGTGAAAACTTAAACTTAGTTTAATTTGTAAACACTTTATGTGTCAGAGAGCCTGGAGAGGCTTGGTGGAAGAAAGAATACTTAGTTGCAAAGCCTGGAGAGGCTAGACTGAAAAAGAATACTGCATATGTTGCTTGAAGAGGCAGTTGAAAACAAAGTAATACTTGTGTTGGCCTGAAGAGGCTGTGAATAATACTTGTATCTGTGGATTCAGATAGTGGAAAATCCAGTGGTGGTTTACCTCTGGGACTGGATGTAGCTCACGGGTTTGTGGGTGAACCAGGATAAATTCCTTGGCTAAGTTTTCTTACTCTTATCTCTTATCAATTCTTTTTATACTAATCAAGGGGTCAGAATAATTAATCTGATATTTTATAAAGGCACAAAACATCTTTTAAAAATTAGTTTTTACAAGTCGTCTGAAAACTTCAGACAGCCCCTTAAAAGCCTGTCTGAAATCTCTATGCCTAAGTTCTCTTTTTCTTAATCTTTTTATTTCCAGTTTTCATATTTATGTTGGGATTTGAAAAGTATTTTCTATAATAAACTTAACACAACTATTTCAATAAAATGATCTTTCATATGAATAAAACATGAGAAATCTCTTATATCATTTGAAGCTTTACAAAGAATGTTTCTTGAAGAACTTTTGAAGTAAATTCTCTGAAGTAAGTCTGAAAGAGATCAGTTCAGAAATCAGGAACAGACTTCAGACAACCTCTAGTCGTCTGAAGTATTTCAGAAACCGTTCTGAAAATACTCCTTGCAATAATCTTCAGAAGATACTTTGAGAAGCCTCTGTTTAAAACAATCTTAATCTTTAGAAGAAACACCGTTTTTCTTATCTTCCACATGTTTCAACTATCTCTGATCTAAAGACTTGTTTTTAACGGTGCCCATATTCATGATTTAAATTAAAGATTTCCAAAAACTATCAAAAAGTTTAAAACACTATTCAACCCCCCTTCTAGTGTTTCCTGTGGTTCTAACAATTAATAGTACTTGTATTATCACACAAAACAGGTATAGCAGATATAGTAATGTTAAAATCTTCTAACTGATACTTCACCCATAACAGTTGTGAACAACAACTGGCTGCTGAGATGTATTCTACTTCAGCTGTTGATAAAGCAATTGTGCTTTGCCTTTTGCTTGACCAGCTAATCATATTTTCTCCAAAGAAATGACATCCACCACTAGTGCTTTTTCTTTCAATTCTGTCTCCAGCAAAATCAGCATCACAGTAACCTATTAACCTGCAATCCTTACTTTTCTTATAGCACAGACCAAGATTAGTAGTACCTTTAAGATATCTGAAAATTCTTTTTACAGCTTTGTAGTGAGTAATCCTTGGATCAGATTGAAATCTAGCACACAGACATACACTGAACATTATGTCAGGTCTGCTTGCTGTTAGATATAATAATGATCCAATCATTCCTCTATACAAAGTTTGATTCGCTGGTTCTTCCTTCTCATCTTTATTTAAAGATGCAGAGGGATGCATTGGAGTTGACATGGGTTTGCAATCATGTAAGTTAAACTTCTTAAGCATTTCCTTTGTATATTTTTCTTGATGGATCCATATACAGTCAGAATCTTGCTTAATCTGAAGTCCTAAGAAAAATTTTAGTTCACCCATTAAACTCATTTCAAACTCTGATTGCATTAACTCTGAAAACTCCTTGCATAATGAAGAGTCAGTTGAACCAAAGATAATGTCATCAACATATATCTGAACAAGTATAAGATCTTTGTTAGACTATTTTCTAAAAAGAGTTGTATCCACTTTTCCTCTTTCAAAACCATTTGAGATAAGAAAACTTCTCAATCTGTCATACCAATCTCTTGGGGCTTGTTTCAGACCATAGAGAGCCTTTTTGAGTTTGAAAACATGTTCAGGAAAAGCAATATCTTCAAAACCAGGGGGTTGTCTAACAAAGACTTCTTCTTCTATGAGACCATTGAGGAAGGCACTTTTAACATCCATTTGATATAGCTTGATGCCATTATTTACAGCATAAGATAAAAGAATTCTAATTGCTTCTAACCTGGCCACTGGGGCAAAGGTTTCAGTGAAGTCAATACCTTCTTGCTGGTTGTATCCTTGAGCAACTAATCTTGCCTTGTTTCTGACTACCTTGCCTTCTTCAGACAGCTTGTTTCTGAACACCCATTTGGTTCCAATAATAGTTTTCCCATGGGGTTTAGGAACAAGGGTCCAGACATCACTCCTAGCAAACTGATTCAACTCTTCTTGCATGGCTAGGATCCACCCTTCATCATGCAGAGCTTCATCAATGTTCTTTGGCTCTATTTCAGACAGGAGAGCAAGAGAATTCAAATTCTTGAATTTTGATCTTGTCTTAACTCCTTCTGAAGTGCTGCCATTGATTTGCTCTTTAGGATGATGTGATTTGTATCTCCAATCAGGTTTCTGAGGAGGTATCAAATCTGTTTGTTCTGTCTGAGACTCAACATTTGTTTGAAGAGGTTTAGTAACAGTAGGTACTTCAGACAGCTGCTCATCCTTCAAGCTGTTGTGGTCATTCAGCTCCATTTCTGCATCCTCTAGATCTGATAGTTCCCTATCGGTCTCTTTGTTATCATTGAATTTAACATGAATAGTTTCTTCAACAGTTAAAGTTCTAGAGTTATACACTCTATAGGCTTTAGATGTTTCAAAATATCCAATGAAAAATCCTTTATCAGACTTTGCATCAAATTTTCCAAGATCATCCTTGGTGTTGAGTATAAAACATTCACAGCCAAAGGTGTGGAAATATGATATGTTGGGTTTTCTTCCTTTCCACAATTCATATGAAGTCTTTTTCAGAATTGGTCTTACCAATATTCTGTTTTGAAGGTAACATGCTGTGCTAACAGCTTCTGCCCAGAAGAATCTTGGTAAGCTGCATGAGTTGAGCATGGTCCTTGCCATCTCTTGCAAACTTCTGTTCTTTCTCTCAACAACCCCATTCTGTTGAGGTGTTCTAGCCACAGAGAAATTGTGTGAGATCCCATTCTCATCACAGAACATTTGAAAGTTTGCATTCTTAAACTCTCCACCATGATCACTTCTGATAACAGAAATATAGAATCCTTTCTCATTTTGTACCTTCTTGCAGAATATTGTGAAATTCCTAAAAGTCTCATCCTTGCTTCTTAGGAATAACACCCATGTAAATCTAGAATAGTCATCAACAATGACCAAACCATATTTCTTACCACTAAGACTTTCTGTTCTAATAGGACCAAACAAGTCAATGTGTAAAAGTTCTAGTGGTCTGCTATTTGAAACAACATCATTACTCATAAAAGAATGTCTTGTTTGTTTCCCTTTCAGACAGCTTTCACATAAAATGTCAGATTTGTATGAAAGCTTGGGCAATCCTTTAACAAGATTGTGTTTTGCTAACCTTGAGATTAATCTCAAGCTGGCATGCCCAAGTCTTTGATGCCAAATCTGTTTTTCATCTTCAATAGAAATAAAACATTTTACATTTTGACTTGCTAGATCCTCTAGATCAATTTTGTACACATTGCTGTGTCTTTTAGCAGTAAAGAGGGTTTGATCAGAGGAGTCTTTGACTATGCATCCTTCCTTAGTAAAGGATACCACATAACCACTGTCACATAATTGACTTATGCTCAGTAAATTATGTTGAAGTCCCTCCACTAGGAGTACATTTTTAATAAGGGATGAAGGAGATATACCTACAGTCCCTATTCCAGTGATCCTCCCTTGCTGATTTCCACCAAAGGTTGTTAGCACAAAAACCCTCTGAGATCTGGTTTTAATGACAACAAACCTTTTGATCAAACTTAATGTTTTCTGTTCTTGAAGTTACTGATGTTTTGTATGTGAGATCTTAGAAAGACAGGATTCTCATGAAGAACTGAGAAAGATCAACCACGTCCAAGCTTAGACTGAGATTGAGAGGCAACCACAAATTAAGATTGGTAGTAATCCTCAGACTTAAGATGAAGATGAAAGATCAGTCTGAGATTGAGCAATCAATGCAAGTCTTTCCTGAGATTCAGAAAGATCAGAATCCTAATGATAAGAAACATCAGACTTCAGAATTGTTTATGCAACATGGGCAAAGCTTAAAAGTTCTATATACTGAAGGTAATTTCAGAAGAAGGCCTCAAGACATATCCTTTATCAGAAAGTCTTCAGAAGCTTTGAATGGAAGATAGCCTAAGTTGAGAGAGGTGCACATCAGAGTGAAGTCTCAGCTACAATCAGAAAGGGTCTCTACTAGAAATGTCAGTCATCAAGTCAAGTCAAGATGAGCTCAAACAGTGAACTAAGTTGCATCAAGAAGATCAATATTTGAAACTCAAGATGAGACGCAGACTCAAGCATAAGATGCTATCTCATGTTCAGATGCAAGCTCAGTCTAAAAATTAGCTTAAGACCAATGCTCAAAGAAGAGACTCATCTACAAACTTAAAAGGAAGGATCAACAGTCAGATGCAAGATCTGCCAAGAAATGAGACTCTAACTTAGCTTCAGAATCAAGAGATAAGATCAGAATAGAAGATGCCAAACAAAGATGACATTCAAAGTCAGACTTGAGATGCAGACTCAACAGAGATGCAGAATCAAACTTGAGATGTAGACTCAACTTGAGATGCAGAATCAGACGTGAGACGATCTCAGATCAGATGTAGTCTCAAGATCATATGCAGTCTCAAGTTCAGATGCAGAGATGCAGATATAGACATGAGACGGTCTCAAATCAGATGCAGTCTCAAGATCAGACACAGAGATCAGATGCAGACATGAGACGGTCTCAGATCAGATGCAGTCTCAAGATCTGACGCAGAGATCAGATCCAGACATGAGACTCAGACTTGAGACGCAGATATGAGACGCAAAGATGAGATGCAGACATCAGACTCAGCTCATCAGAGACGCATCAATAAAAAGCTAGTCAACGCAAGTACACTGTCACAACAGAGACTGCACCAGAAAAGTACTGAGCTCATGACTGAAAAGTGAAAGATAGCTTCTCTCTCTTCCAACGGCTAGTATAACGGCTCTATTAACGGCTAGTTTTCTGAAGACTATAAAAGGAAGTCTCATTATGATGAGACGTGTGAGAGACACTGTGAGACTCAGCAGAGATGATGTTGCACAACTAGAAAAATCTAAGTCTCAAGTGAATCTTCACCTTCCTACCTATGCTATCTTAGCTAATATCTTGTAGTAGGTTTTGTTCTTGTTTTGTACTGATTTGTATAAACTCTTTGAGTGATTTAGAGAGATATCATCTAGCTGAGCTCACGGTTTATCCATACTATGTATGTAATCTAAGCTAGATCAATCACATCTCATCTTATACCATCAAGTCTCAATTAAGCTAGGAGGTGCCTGAGCTTAGTGTGAGCGTTTGTAAGGCCTGGAGAGGCACTGTAAGAAGAATACTCACTGAGTTGCCTGGAGAGGCAGTCGAAGACAAAAAATACTGCATGCGTTGCCTGGAGAAGCGGTTGAAAACAAAGAATACTGCATGAGTTGCCTGAAGAGGCAGTTGAGAACAAAGAATACTTGTGGCTCAACCAAGGTAGGAGTGCCTATGCTTGGTGTGAGGGACGTCCTGAAGAGGCTGTAAGAATACTTGTATTGACGGGTTTGTCAATAGTGAAAATCTCACGAGTTGTGAGGACTGGACGTAACCCAAGGTTGTGGGTGAACCAGTATAAATCTCAGTGTGCATCTCTTCTCCCTATCTCTTTATTTATATTGCACATCTTATATCTGAAATCTGTTTGTTAATATAAATTAAATCTGTTCAGAGAAAACCAAGTTGTAATTACTAAAATCTGTCCATGCATCTCATCTCAGACCCATCTCATCTCAGATCCTATCTCAACCTGAGAATCAGTCCATAGTCTCACTCATCCTCTTTTAAGGTCTTAACATTTGCTGAGCTAATTAATCTTACATCTAAGATCTGTTTGCTAAACGAAATCAAATCTATTAAGAGATAATCAAGTTTCATAAATTAACAAATCATCTCTACTTGATTATAAAATTATTGTTGAGACAACATCTCATCTAACCTATTTGAGACTCCAAATGTCAAACTTGAAATCATGTCTCAACGTGAATTTAAGTGTGAATTTTCAGGTACAATATTTTCAAGTCTCTATTCAACCCCCCATTCTAGAGACGTTCAGCCAACTTCAGTTGGTATCAGAGCATGGTCTCATGGGGTTGAGCACACCAACGTGTGAATAGGAGAAAAGATCCAAAAAGAAAGATGGCTGATAGCTAGAGATATCTTCCTTCGAGTTATAGCCCCTGATGAATAAAGAAGCAGATCCAGATTTCTTAAGGGAACAAGAGGCAAATGAATTATGTAGAAATGGAACAACTGTTACTGCAGAACAATATGCCTCTGATATAGCCGCTTAAGAAACATAGTCCAAAATGCATATATTGCTCCTAGGGCTTCTTTGATGCAAATTGGTTCAAGGAATTTATGAGAAAATCAGAGAGGCTAGCATGTTCAGCAGCATAAAAACATACTTCAAAATTCAGCAACCAAAGCAAAAGCATGGGTTGGCGAGACAGAAGGGGTTTGCAATAATGCCCGCCATTTTGTGTCTGAAGCATTCACTACAAAAAGTTCCGTAAGTTGCTGCTGAACGATGCAAAGCATCATAAATGGAGGATGGCACGTTCTCTGGTGTTGGCAATAATACACAGATTGGGAGCAAGATCTTGGACACGTTTCGACAAGATCCTTTGAGTGCAGATGTGCATTAGAAAGGCAGCATATGAAACTGCAACCGTTGGATCCTGAAGACGTGTCAACTACGAGACAAAGAAAATAAGAGCTTACACACTGTGCAAAGGAATCTGTTATGGATTCTGTATATATATGTACGAAGTTATAACTCAAGCACTAGTGGTGGAAGTTTTATATCTATCACACTTGGACATGTAGACACTGCTGATGTGAGGGTATCTTATAAAGACTAGCAGTATTCTTCTTGATGAGAAGCTGAGAGCACAGATGCGGAGATAGACGCACAGAGTTAAATGAACCGTGCTGGTCGAGTCACGTGGAAAGATTGGGAACTATTTTTTGTGACCGAGACGGGAAATGTGCTGCAATATTGGTCTGCTGGTGGAAAGATTGGGAACTAATTTTTGTGACCGAGACGGGAAATGTGTTGCAATATTGGTCTGCTGGCTTATTGGCAATAAAAGCAATGAGCACTTCTTAACTTCTCCAAATATGAATATTATTGGAAAGAAATTTCAAGTGACAGGGAGAAACATACAAAGGTAAA
The DNA here is from genome assembly GCA_026901365.1 of Sesbania bispinosa. Classification (NCBI taxonomy): domain Eukaryota; kingdom Viridiplantae; phylum Streptophyta; class Magnoliopsida; order Fabales; family Fabaceae; genus Sesbania; species Sesbania bispinosa. The sequence goes on from QLOH01000254.1 coordinate 35,056, forward strand.
AAGAAATTACGGGTCGAGGTCAGTATATAAACATATCCTTTTCCTTTCTATTATTTAAAGCTAGATAGCATTACAATTGCCATTCATTCTCTCTGGAGCAGCACTTAAAATTAAAGTGGCAATTTTATTAATATGCTGCACATGTCATGTTCAATTTTTTTTTATATGTCATGGTACGTTTCTTTTTAGCAAGTTTATTGACAACTTTTTTTTAAAAAAAGGGAGACGTATATGGAAAGGCATAAAAGAAAAATTAAAATCCCTGTCCCCTGTCTTGTATTATACACATGGATGATAAAGGATGCATATGAGTTAAATTCAAAGCTGATTCTTCCTTATTGGTGGATTAATCACTTTGTTAAAATCATTACTTCCAGTAAGGGTATGAGATTTGAATTGATTGATGTTGAAATAGTGCTTGAATTTTATTTAAATAGCATACCAATTCTTTCTGTATTATAGTAGTCACTTATAAAAATTAAAAAAAAAGGGAAGAAAGATATAATAATAACATCATGCATTTGCTAAATTTGTTAAAATGATAAATGTTTGATTATTAATCACCTTGGACCCAAGAGATAAATGGGTACCAAAATGTTCCTCCAGTGCTTTGATTATGCAAAAAAAATTTCAAAAGGATGAGCATGTTGGTCTAATCAAAGAGGATATAGGATTTTAAATCAAAGCTTCTTAAATGCATAAAGAGGAACTTCTCAAAGAGAAGCAATAGGTGAAAATTTTATTGCCAAAGCTAAGCAAAAGCATTAAAGGACATTCTCAAAGAAAAGAAAGGGAAATAGATGCGGTAAAAAAAATGCTTGAAGCTTGAAGGTTGAAAGTGCTTATACAAGGAAGACCCATTGGTGATATCAATCTCTTATCCCTCTTTATATTTGGACTAAAACATACTTGATCAAATCATTGAGAATTTATGTTATATCTCTTCACTTATTTTAATGGCATCATGGTTGTAAGTATTTTTATAAACAAGCATGCTAGATTTGTAGCAACCATGTTTGCAAAAGGTATGAAAAGTCGTTTGGTCATTATGTGTTACCACTGTCGTGATTACTTGAAATTTCAAACAGCAAAGTAAATTATATTTTTACTCCCTTTATGAAATGTTTGAATGTCTCATATGCTCACTTAGAGTTTGGATTATCAAATGATAGATATCCTCTTGTTGGAAAGTGCTTAATATATTCATACCTTTAAAATAAGTTGTCTTTGAAATCTGAATATTTTCTGAACATTCTATAACATATAGAGTCTACAATCTCATTGTTCTATGTGAAAGAAAGTACACATAATAGTTTTTGACAAAACTAATCCTACACTTGAGATGAGAAAGATTGTAGATTTGGAGACAAAGTGGAATGCTTGGATCTCAACAAGAACAATATGAGAAAATCCTCATATCCAAGTCAAAAGGATGTTCAGAAATTATAAAAAGCAAGAAAGTACAGCTGCACTTGAGAGAGTCTCATATGAGTCTCAAGTTGAGACTGAGCCTGAGACTTAGATGGAGAGAACGACCAAGTGAGACTCCTGTTGTAGCTCTGATCATGACAGTTCAAAAAGGAAATTCATGAATTTTAGAAAATAGCTACTGCACAAGAGAGCAAGTGCTTTCCCACAATATGAGAAAGAGAAAGAAGCTTCTAAGAGAACAAAGCACAAGGAGATGGCTAAGTTTGAAAAGAATATGCAGAAGCCGAGTTTATCTCTACATATATCAAGCTGCAAATTTTTTAAGTCATATGGATCAAATGACAACTTGAGGAATGCTTCATGAGGTACTCTGAAACTCTAATCTTTCATGATGATGCATATGTGATATTCTCGTTTTGAAGATAGGATTTAAAGTATGATGGTACCATGCAGAATTTAGAAATCAGTTTTCAATGACGAACATGCTTACTTGAATGATTCTATGTTCCTTGGATAATTAGAATTCTGAATGATGTTTTGTCTTAACCATTAAATACAATTTTGAATCTCAACTATTGTGAGTATGCTGTAATGCAACATATGCTTAAGTTATGATCTTGCATCATGTGAGAATTTGAGTTTGAAATCTATGATGAAACATGAGCTGATCATATGAAAAGATATCCTTGAGTCAATTTCATGATAAAAGAGAAAAGAGTAAACTTGGAAAGATTGAATGGTTTAGGAGAAACATCTCTACAAGCAAAGCCTATATGCTCTCCATTTCTTTAATCAAGTCAATCTTCTAAGTAATTGATATAAAAAGGAAATTATGAGATTGAAGACTCATAAAAGGATTTTGAAATAAGTGAAAGTTGAAGGCAAAGAGGTTATTGCACTGTATGCAGAAATGTTTCTGATATAGCCTGACTAAAATGATCATAACTTGAGCTACAAAATTGATTTTTGAGTAAAACCAATTTTGTTGGAAAGTTAACTCATAAGAGTGCAAAACTGGAAAGTTTGAAGCTGTTATACTAAGCACATAAGTACCAGAAAATTTGTTAACATAGCTGCAGTTTTACAAATGCTCACAAAAACCTGTTTACTTAAAATCATCATAACTGGAGCTGTAAAAATTATTTTTTTGAGAGACCAATTCTATTGGAAAGATAACTTAAAATAGAATCGAACTGGAAAATTTGAGATTATAATGCTAACCACAAAAGTGCCAGTAAATTCGTGAACACAACTTCATTGATACAAAGTCTGATATAAACATGTTCACTTAAATAGATCATAACTAGAGCTACAAAAATAATTTTTGAGTGAAACCAGTTTTGTATGAAAACTAACTCATATAAGTATTTGACTGGAAAGTTTCAGAATTTTTCATCATCTTCATAATTCCCAGCAAACACTTCAAGTGGACCGATCTCTCATGTGATCAAATCTGAACACATCTGTTTTGAATGTTTATATCTGGAGCTAGGAAAATCCTTTTCAAATGAAACCAGTTGGATTTGAAAGATGTTGTTCAATGGTTTAACACTATTAATTGTTACTATTGTTGGATGCATAGATTGATTACAGTGAATGAAAAACCAAACCTATCACAGTAAGCACTCTATTATAGAACTGCCAACTTTAATCACTCATATCTTATAATAGAAAACTCCAAATGGAATGACTTTTATACCATTAGAAAACTTTTGATGTCTAGTTTATTGTGTTGAAATCTCATATTTCTATAAACTGGAAATAACTCACAAGTCCAGATTAAAGTAGCTAATTCAATGGATGTTTTTCTGTTTTGGTGCTGAAACTTCAAATCAAAATATCTTTAATTGTACAAATCCAAATGGGTTGATTTTAGTGGCATTGGAAAGATTGTCATGATGTGGTCTATTGTGATAGAATATAAATTTCTAGATCAATCTATGATAGGATCAGTACTTGTTAATGATTAAGGCTATGTGATTGAAAAGTACTAAAACTTGATGCATTGAAAGTGATACCTTTGACAAAGCACCCTTGATTCCCAAATTTGTGATAAACTTTAGCATATCAAAAGTAAATTGTTGTATCAAATTGATGTGCATATTATGATTTGGAATATTGGGTGAATCAATGAATATGAAGAAGAACTTAACATGGAACACCTCAATCTTTGAAAGGTTATCAGAACAGATTGTGTTTAATGCTGAAAAATATGCAGTGATTATGATCTTATCTGCAAATCATATTTGTGTTCTGTTTTCCCCTGCTGTCCAAGTCTGTAATCTTGACTTTTTATGCCTCTATCCATGTTCTACAAATTTAACTCACTATGGGCATAAAAATCAAGGTGAGTAACATACTTAGGGGGAGTAGCTGAACCAATCTTTATGCTGAATAATCTCTTGCTACTTGAATTTGCATCAAATGAAATTCTTATAATCTAATCAAGTATGAAAACAAAATAAATTATTGTTCTGGTTTAAGATTGAGTTTTGTTCTCTAATAATCAATCCTAACTGCATCCCCTATTCAAATGATCATTCTGAAAGTTAAATTTTCTGCATAAGCCATTGAAAAGTTGCTAAACCTGCAACTATGGAAATATAAGCAGAACCTTTTCATTTTGAGGGGGAGTTAGTCAAATTGTTTGCTAATAAGCTAACCATATATGCTAACTCTGTTGGGTAGTGATCATCTATAGTATTTGATTAATGCATATACCTCTTTCCTCTACAACTCTAGAAACCACTCTTTATTCTTTTGGAGAGGAAAATGTTAAAGAAAAGAGAATGGGAAAATAGCTCTCTCAAAGTTTCAATTGAGAAAGAAGATCAAAAAGAAAAATGTAAGCAAATGATTAAGAAAGAGTTTTTAGGAAGATTCTGAGCTTAGAAAGGAAAATCTGAATATCAAAATACTAAGAAAATTCTGGAATCTAGACTCTAAAAGCTCTTCTTCTTAGCTTAATCTTTTATTCTTCTATTCTAACTAATTTTTTTTGGAGCATTTATCGCTTTCCATATCATATTGCTTTATCTAGAACTCTTGGGATCATTGTTATAACCATATGTGTGATCTATTGTTTTATCATATTACTCTTGGGAAATTGAGAATATCACTGCATACTTGCTCAAAACCCTCTGTTGAGATCATCCATATGCTTGATAAGTGAAAATCATGTCTTTGATGCCATTAGTACAGATGATAATCAATATGCAGTGATTATTTGACAGATTTTTATAGAGAAGAAGTTAAAAATTTGATGCTATGAAATTGATATATTTCTCCTTCCATCTTTTTGTTAATGCCAAAAAGGGGAGAAATAGGAAAGTAATCGTCATATGCATAATAGCATTTCTGAATCATGCTATGATATTATAGGTTGCATTAAACATTGTTAAGCATGAATTCAGGGGGAGTTCAATTGAGTGGATCATACTATGAAAAATATATAGACTCTCATAATCCCTTATATGCCACTATACATGAAAACTTAATTTTGTTCAAATAGGTTTGTCATCATCAAAAGGGGGAGATTGTTAGCACAAAAACCCTCTGAGATCTGGTTTTAATGACAACAAACCTTTTGATCAAACTTAATGTTTTCTGTTCTTGAAGTTACTGATGTTTTGTATGTGAGATCTTAGAAAGACAGGATTCTCATGAAGAACTGAGAAAGATCAACCACGTCCAAGCTCAGACTGAGATTGAGAGGCAACCACAGATTAAGATTGGTAGTAATCCTCAGACTTAAGATGAAGATGAAAGATCAGTCTGAGATTGAGCAATCAATGCAAGTCTTTCCTGAGATTCAGAAAGATCAGAATCCTAATGATAAGAAACGTCAGACTTCAGAATTGTTTATCCAAGATGGGCAAAGCTTAAAAGTTCTATATGCTGAAGGTAATTTCATAAGAAGGCCTCAAGACATATCCTTTATCAGAAAGTCTTCAGAAGCTTTGAATGGAAGATAGCCTAAGTTGAGAGAGGTGCACATCAGAGTGAAGTCTCAGCTACAATCAGAAAAGGGTCTCTACTAGAAATGTCAGTCATCAAGTCAAGTCAAGATGAGCTCAAACAGTGAACTAAGTTGCATCAAGAAGATCAATATTTGAAACTCAAGATGAGACGCAGACTCAAGCATAAGATGCTATCTCATGTTCAGATGCAAGCTCAGTCTAAAAATTAGCTTAAGACCAATGCTCAAAGAAGAGACTCATCTACAAACTTAAAAGGAAGGATCAACAGTCAGATGCAAGATCTGCCAAGAGATGAGACTCTAACTTAGCTTCAGAATCAAGAGATAAGATCTGAATAAAAGATGCCAAACAAAGATGAGATTCAAAGTCATACTTGAGATGCAGACTCAACAGAGATGCAGAATCAGACGTGAGATGTAGACTCAACTTGAGATGCAGAATCAGACGTGAGACGATCTCAGATCAGATGTAGTCTCAAGATCATATGCAGTCTCAAGTTCAGACGCAAAGATGCAGATATAGACATGAGACGGTCTCAAATCAGATGCAGTCTCAAGATCAGACACAGAGATCAGATGCAGACATGAGACGGTCTCAGATCAGATGCAGTCTCAAGATCAGACGCAGAGATCAGATGCAGACATGAGACTCAGACTTGAGACGCAGATATGAGACTCAAACTTGAGACGCAGAGATGAGATGCAGACATCAGACTCAGCTCATCAGAGACGCAACAACAAAAAGCTAGTCAACGCAAGTACACTGTCATAGCAGAGACTGCACCAGAAAAGTACTGAGCTCATGACTGAAAAGTGAAAGACAGCATCTCTCTCTTCCAACGGCTAGTATAACGGCTCTATTAACGGCTAGTTTTCTGAAGACTATAAAAGGAAGTCTCATTATGATGAGACGTGTGAGAGACACAGTGAGACTCAGCAGAGATGCTGTTGCACAACCAGAAAAATCTAAGTCTCAAGTGAATCTTCACCTACCTACCTATGCTATCTTAGCTAATATCTTGTAGTAGGTTTTGCTCTTGTTTTGTATTGATTTGTATACACTCTTTGAGTGATTTAGAGAGCTATCATCTAACTGAGCTCACGGTTTATCCATACTTTGTATGTAATCTAAGTTAGATCAATCACATCTCATCTTATACCATCAAGTCTCAACTAAGCTAGGAGGTGCCTGAGCTTAGTGTGAGTGTTTGTAAGGCCTGGAGAGGCACTGTAAGAAGAATACTCACTGAGTTGCCTGGAGAGGCAGTCGAAGACAAAGAATACTGCATGTGTTGCCTGGAGATGCAGTTGAAAACAAAGAATACTGCATGAGTTGCCTGAAGAGGCAGTTGAGAACAAAGAATACTTGTGGCTCAACCAAGGTAGGAGTGCCTATGCTTGGTGTGAGGGACGTCCTGAAGAGGCTGTAAGAATACTTGTATTGACGGGTTTGTCAATAGTGGAAATCTCACGAGTTGTGAGGACTGGACGTAGCCCAAGGTTGTGGGTGAACCAGTATAAATCTCAGTGTGCATCTCTTCTCCCTATCTCTTTATTTATATTGCACATCTTATATCTGAAATCTGTTTGTTAATATAAATTAAATCTGTTCAGAGAAAACCAAGTTGTGATTACTAAAATCTGTCCATGCATCTCATCTCAGACCCATCTCATCTCAGATCCTATCTCAACCTGAGAATCAGTCAATAGTCTCACTCATCCTCTTTTAAGGTCTTAACATTTGCTGAGCTAATTAATCTTACATCTAAGATCTGTTTGCTAAACTAAATCAAATCTATTAAGAGATAATCAAGTTTCATAAATTAACAAATCATCTTTACTTGATTATAAAATTATTGTTGAGACAACATCTCATCTAACCTATTTGAGACTCCAAGTGTCAAACTTGAAATCATGTCTCAACGTGAATTTAAGGGTGAATTTTCAGGTACAATATTTTCAAGTCTCTATTCAACCCCCCCTTCTAGAGACGTTCAGCCAACTTGAAAGGTGACCACTCCACCAGCTCTAGGTCTAAGGTTTTGGAACAAAGACCTTTCTCCTGTCATGTGTCGCGAGCACTCACTGTCCAGGTACCATTTGTGGGGTCTCCTTTGTCCTGTTAAACACATCTGCAACAGGAATAATTAAGTTTTTAGGTACCCATATTCTTTTGGGTCCTTTCTTGTTAGCTTTGGGCCTTGTTTTTCTCTTGTGTTTGCACTGAGCCACATTGTGTCCAGGCTTACCACTGTGAGAACACCCAGTAACCTTCTTTTTGCCTTTAGAAAAATTTAAGACAGTAGGAGGTTCAGACATGTTATGATCACAAAAGCCTACTCCACTTTTGTCAAGGGAATGCCTTTGATTTCCAAGCATTATATTCAGATTTTTAGTTCCTTTGACAAATTTGACCAGATCTTTTGTCAGTTCCACAACCTGCTTCTGAAGTTTCTTATTCTCTTCAGACACAGCTAGTGAACTGCAGTTTTCAGTCTCAAGAATCTTTTCCTTGAGCATAATATGTTCTATCTCAAGTGCCTCATATTTGTTACATATTTCTGTGTGGGCTTTGGATAGATTCTTATACTCTTGGAAAAGTTCCTTGGAACTTTCCACCAGATCATCATACATTTCTTGTAGAGTAATAGGAAATACCTCAGCTTCAGAGCTGTCTGAAGATGGTAGACTAGCCATGAGACACAGATTTGCCTCTTCTGAAGTGTCTTCCTCTTCTTCTGAGGTTGATTCATCAAGGTCTTCCCATGTTGCCATAAGACCTTTCTTCTTTTTGAAAAACTTCTTCTTCTTGAAGTTGTTTTTCTTCAGTCTTGGGCAATCAGCCTTCATATGCCCTGGTTGCTTACATTCAAAGCAAATAATTTTATCAGTATTAGACTTTTTACCTGTCTTACCTAATTTGGATGATGAAGGTTGGTTCTTTCTGATCTTTCCTCTGTTCTGCAACATTCTCTTGATCTTTCTGCTTAAAAGAGCAAGATCATTGTCATCTTCTGAGCTATCTTCTGAATCTTCATCTGCTTCTGAAGTTTCCTCAGCTTGCATAGCCTTCATGCTGCCATGCCTAGACTGTTTGGCCTTGGAGTTTAGAGCTAGAGACTTCTTCTTATTGTCATCTTCTCCAAGCTCAAGCTCATGGACTTTGAGAGATCCCAACACTTCTTCCATTCTCAGAGAGTTCAAATCTCTTGCCTCTTGAATGGCAGTGACTTTGGGTCTCCAGGACTTAGGTAGACTTCTTAGAATCTTCCTGTTGTTGTCTCTAGATTCATAGGTTCTTCCTAAGGACCTGAGTCCATTGGTTATGGTCTGAAACCTCCCGAACATTTGGTCAATGGTTTCAGTTTCTTCCATCTTAAACATCTCATACTGATGTATAAGCATGTTGATTTTGGATTGCTTGACAGTTTCAGTCCCTTCATGGGTTGCTGCAAGAGTATCCCAAATCTCCTTGGCAGAAGTGCATCCATGGACCTTCTCATATTCTGATTTATTCAAGGAACATATCAGATAGAGTTTGGCTTTAGCGTTCATCTGGACTCTAGTCTTCTGCTTCAAGGTCCATTCAGTCTTAGGTATAGGCACACCATTTTGCATAGGCACATAGTCTCCATCAGTGACCACATCCCAAATATCAATGTTATTGCTCTCAATGAACAACTTCATACGATCTCTCCAGTAGTGGTAATCCACTCCATTGAATGCTGGGGGTCTTGTGATAGAGGCTCCTTCTGTGATGTATTGCCTGTTGCTATTAGAAGCTTCCATTTGGATCTTTTAGTCCTCAAACACTTGTTAGGTGCTTCAACCCTGAGTAGAGCTCTGGTACCAACTGTAGGAACACAGGGAAACACTAGAAGGGGGGGTTGAATAGTGTTTCTAAATATTTTAGAAAGCTTTTCGAAAACAGGTGTTAAAAACACAATTTCAAACAGGCTCTTAAAGGGCTGTCTGAAGTTTTCAGACGGCTTGTAAAAATTGATTTTAAAAGATGTTTTGTACCTTTATAAAATATCAGATTAATTACTCTAACCCCTTGATTAGTATAAAAAGAATTGACAAGAGATAAGGGTAAGAAAACTTAGCCAAGGAATTTATCCTGGTTCACTCACTACCACTATGAGTTACGTCCAGTCCCAATGCCAACTAGCAATTGGATTTTCTCTTAATCTTTCAAGATTACAAGTATTCTTTTACAGTCAAGCCTCTTCAGGCTCTACAACCAAGTATTCTTTTATAGTCAAGCCTCTCCAGGCTCAAAACAACAAGTATTCTTTTTCAGACAAGCCTCTCCAGGCTCAACAACCAAGTATTCTTTTACAGACAAGCCTCTCCAGGCTCAACAACCAAGTATTCTTTTACAGACAAGCCTCTCCAGGCTCAACAACCAAGTATTCTTTTATAGACAAGCCTCTCCAGGCTCAAACCAACAAGTATTCTTTTTCAGACAAGCCTCTCCAGGCTCAACAAACAAATACAGAGAAGATAAAATGCTTAAGCTTACAAACTATATCAGTCTTGAAGCTTAAACAATTACAAATGTACAGAAAAAACTGAGGTATGCTCAGGATATTACAATATGTGTACAAAGATAAGTATTATCAGAGTTGTTGCAGCGAAAAACTTGCAGAGTTTTAGTTCTTTTTCACAAAATTCTTCTCTCTTGATGGTCTTCAAAGGAGGGGGTATTTATACCCAATCTTCAATCCATTGAAATACCACTATTTAGAGATAACATTAAATGTTATTTAATCCGTTGTGAGACATGCTTCTAAGAGCTCTGATATTTCTGACACGGTACAAGGTTTCTCCTGCCATAAGCTACTACAAATGTTGCTGCAGAGGCTGCGTTGCAGAGATTTCCTCAATGGTGTATGAAATTCAAAAACACCAGGACAGGTCTCTGTGTTCCTTGATATAAACGTGTTTGAAAAGGTACGTGCAGCAGAGGTTCAGAAAAGTCTTCACAAACTTCAGCAAAGGGTGCCACGTCATTAATGAGACTTCAGACGGCACTGATACTTCAGACGGATTGAGCTACTTCAGACAGCTTCAACTCTTCAGACGAGTTCTGCTTCTTCAGACAGCTTCAACACTTAGTCTTTTTATGTAGGCTCATAGTGACTCTTGTTGAAATCATAGATAAAACATTAAAGCATATATGTATCTATGATAAATAATTTAAGTCAAATTTGTTAACCATTAAAACTTGGGAATCTAGTTGTCTTAAAACATCATAAGCAACCTTATGATATTTTTGAGACTCAACAATATCATTTTATTCTTGATAAGTGAACTAAAAAGTGCTCTAATTTATCATATGATTTTCACTTATCACTGTGCTGATAATGAAGATTTTAAGAAGGATATGCTTTCTGAAATTGACAAGACCAAGGACTCACTTCTATCATCAAACTCTGATATTTATTATATTTTCTGAACCTAAGTTATTTACCTAAATTAAATATACTTTTGATAGATGACAAAAGAAGGAGTAATATTACTAACAAAAATTATGAGTAATGAGTAGTTTAGGGGGGAGCTTGATCTGAGGGGGAGCACACTTCAAATTCTAGGTAAAATAAATTTTTGTTCTCTACTCTATTTTATTCTTAATTTATGTTTACTTAAGTTTGTCATCATCAAATAGGGGGATAATGTTGAGTCTCAAGAGAGTAAAAAGTCCAAGAAACCACATCTTCAATTTGATGATAATAAACATAAATAAACAATAGTTAATTGTGCTAACTGAACTTAAAATTTTATTCCTATTTTAGATCCATCCGAAGACATGTGTGTCTAGAGAATGGAAGCTGTCTGAAATATCAACAGTTACCTCAAGTCTTCTATCTGAAGTTTAGATATCAGAACACAAGGCCCTCTGACGTGGCAAGAATATTATGTGACAACTCCTGCAACTTTTGTACGAGTGTCAGAGGTTAGGATGCGAACTGCAACATCTGTACAATTGTCAATGGTGAAGACGACGCCTGCAACTTGAACAAACGTTAGAGTTGTCTCATAATGGATTCATATATATTTCACGCCAATTCTAGAAGAATCCCTTCACGGACAAATTCAAGCATGTGCTGAGCCTATAAATAGCAGAAGCCTTTCATGAAATACGTAGAGAACTTACGCGGAAAAAGAAGGAGCAAAATGCTGCAAAATTATGTTTAGAATACTCTGATTATTTCCTTGTACACATAAATTTCATATCATGTGTATAACACAGTTACTTTGAGCTTGGAGAAGCTAGGTGTGCAAACAATACTCGTGTAACTGAGCCTGAAGAGGCTTGCCTAAAAAATAATACTTGTAATATGTTGAGATTAGTGAAAAATCCAGTAGCTAGTTGGCACTTGGACTGGATGTAGCACACAGTGGTAGTGAGTGAACGAGGATAATTTATGTGGTTAAGTATCTCTATCCCTTAACTCCTTAATTGATCATTGTGCTAACAAAAAGGGTATTGAAAGTTAAAGTTTACAAACGTTTTCTGAATTCAATTAAAAACAACTCTTTTTAGAAAACCTCCTATCTGAATTTTTTTCAGATAAGGGAAGAATCTTTAGACAACCTTTATTAATCATGTATGAAATTCTGGTAAACTGATTTTTGCAAAAAGCTTTTTGAAAAATCTACAAAGTTTGTAAAACACTATTCAACCCCCTTCTAGTGTTTTACATGTGTTTCCTACATTTTGCACATCGATGAGTCCCTCATCTTTTTTTTTCCTCTTCCCTTAATGGCTCGGATGACAAACCTTGAGGTTGAGAGTTTAGCATTCAGAAAGGAACACTATTTGGCCCTATTAGAAAAGAATACAAATGGTACCCATGAGGGTGGAATGCCTACATATATGGAAGGTTCGAATCATATGGCTCAAAATAAGAATATAGATAATAGAGTTTGGTAACTTTTAGGGGGAACGGGGTAGCTACAGGAAACACACGTTGCTTAAGGACTAAGGCATGCATGTTGTTCTTTTTTCGCCATAACTTGAATTGTAGAGATAGTTATGGTAAAATTGACACAAATGTAGGTTAAACAAGACAAATGTGCATCGAAAGAATCATACGAATTATGAAGAATGGTGGATAAGTAACAATTAAGGGGAAGAAGGAAAGCCTGGTGGTGGGGTAGGGCATCTTGCAGGTATTTGGAAGGTTGTTTCATTGGGATACACATTTGAGTTGTAAATGTTATCAACCCTTTGATAAAGAAAACATATAAATAAAAGCTTAAAGTAAGAAATTAAAGATATTTTGAGGGAGAAATTAAAGAATAAAAGCATGAAAATATCATGTAGGGGTAGATAGAATTTACAACTTAGATGTGATGGCACCACGCTTTTCTCCTTACTCCTAATTATTACTTATCCCTCTTTTTTCATGATTCATATGATTCTTTCGATGCATGTTTATCTTGTTTGTTCTACATTTGTGTCGATTTTACTAGAACTATCTCTACCATTCAAGTCCCTGCGATAAAAGAACCACATCCAAAACTTAGACCTCACTCAAACATTTAATGCCTCAAAACTATGGTATGTTCTCACAATGGACAGGTTTTCGACATCGAGTTCTGCATCGTCCAACCTACTAACCACCACCATAGCTACCGCTAAGACACATGTGTTTCCTGCAACTACCACTTTTCCTATTCCAGTTACCCAATTCTATTATCCACCTCCTTATTTTGAGCCATATGATTTGAACATTCCATATTTGTAGTCATTTCCCCTCATAGGTACCCTTAGTATTCTTTTCCAATAGGGCAAAGCAATGTTCCTTTAAGAATGATAAATTATTAACCTCATGGTTTGTCATCCCATCCAATAAGGGAAGAGGAAAATAAGATGAGGGACACATGGATATGCAAAATTTCTAGCGACAAAAGGAAACAAATCATACAAACAAGACGAAGGAGAAAAACATGGTAATTAGGTATGGCAACTAACAGGTATTTTGAAGGTTGTTGCATTGGGATACACATATGAGTTATAAATGTTAGGGTAAAACATGTTTTTGGTCCATATAAATATAGTTTGTTAAAGCGTCCTCCCAAAATATTTTTTTGCAATTAGTCCCTCCCTTCAATTAGCGTGTGTCAGATACTGACGTGGCACGTTTTCTCTCTCCTATGTGTCAATTAATGTGTTTCTGACAGTCTTAAACTGCCAGAAATGTACCCATTCTTTCTCCTTTCTCCCCCACTCCCTCTTCTCCCGTCGCCACTCTCTCACCACCACCAACCCTTCTCTCCTCCTACCAATGTTGTTCCTTTTCAACGGAGAATAAAACCAAGCACATAACGTATAGGTTAAGTTGCAAATTTGCAGTAGTCTTCAAATATATATATATATATCTGTTTGATTTCATGGTCGTCCGTCACATGATGGAGCAATTACTGCCATATGAATCGTTAGCTATGCAGTAATAGGGAGGACAGTACGGTGGAGGAGGAGGAGGAGAGTAATACGGAGTATAATAAAAGAAAAATTGATTGCTTACATCATAATTGGGTTGGTCAAGGGGATGTTTAAATGTGTAGAACAAGTCAGAGCAGCCTTTGAGTGCGTCAATTATGCTATGGTAATCAAATGGGTCTGATCGAAAAATCTTGAGCTTATTGGGATCAACAGAAATCCCATTAAATATCTCTTCTTCCCCTGTGGAAAGCAAAACAATTTCAAGGAGACAAAACAACCAAGCAAAGAGCAAAGTAGAGAAACTGAAAAAGAAGCTTAATTAATTAGCAATTAATTACCGTATTTTTGAAGGGAGGCATGGACGGTGTAGCCCCTTTGTAGGAGTGCAAGGTAGATAGGTAGGAAGGAAGGAGGTACTCTGGCTCCCTTTCTCTCTGCAAGAGCAAAATGGTGGCACTGGGTAGTTTTTTCTGGGCATAATTTTTGTAGGGTTCATCCAAGTTTGCTCCTTTATGCAAAATAAAATTGATCAGAAAGTAGCATCAATACTTGGTAACACTTGTATTGGTTTTGGATAATGGTTGTGAAGGGTGGTTTTGGTGTTGGAGGAGGAGGAAAATGGTTACGGGGATTTGGAAGCTTAATTAGGAGGAAACAAGTTGATTATGTTCATGTCAGTGGGACATGCTCAATTGGTAGGAAGTTATCTGTTGTTGATCTCGTTGAAAAGGAAGAACATTGAATGGGTGGGAGGAGGGAAGGGTTGGTAGTGGTGAGAGAGTGGCGACGGGAGAAGAAGGAGTGGGGGAGAAAGGGGAAAGAATGGATACATTTCTGGCGGTTTAAGACTGCCAGAAACACACTAATTGACACATAGGAGAGAGAAAATGTGTCACGTCAGCACCTGACACACGCCAATTGAAGGGAGGGAATTAATTGCAAAAAAATATTTTGGGAGGAAGCTTTAATAAAAAAAATTATAGGGACTAAAGGCAAAAACTCGCTATATTTACAAGGACTAAAAACATATTTTACCCTAAATGTTATCTACCCCTTGATAAAGAAAATATATAAATAAAAGCTCAATATAGATGTGTATCCCAATGCAACGAACTTCCAAATACCTTCTAAATGCCCTACCCAACCACCAAACCTTTCTCCTTCCCCCTAATTATTACTTATCCCTATTTCTTCATGATTCATAAGACTCTTGCGATGCTCATTTGTCTTGTTTGTTGTACATTTGTGCTAATTTTACCAACACTATGTCTATGTTTCAAGTACCTACAATAAAAGACCCACATGAAGAACTTAGACCTCACTCAACGTTTAATGCTTCTAAACTTTGGTATGTTCTCACATTATCTGAAGATACTATATTACCACGTTTTTCTCCTTCATCTTGCTTGTATGATTTGTTTCCTTTTTTTCCCTATCAAATTTACACACCCATGAGTCCCTCATCTTATTTTCCTCTTCTTTTAATGGTTCAGATGACAAACCTTGAGGTTGAGAGATTAGCATTCGAAAGGAACACTGCTTTCCCTATTGGAAAAGAATACAAAGGGTGCCCATGAGGCTGGAATTCCTGCATATATACAGGAAACACATGCATCTTAGTAGTAGCTAGGGTTAAGGCTAGTGGATTGGATGGTGAAGAACTCGATGTCGAAAAACTTGTCCACTGTGAGAATATACCACAATTTAAGGCATTTAATGTTGAGTAAGGTCTAAGTCATGCATGTGGGTCTTTTATTATAGGGACAAGAAATGTAGAGATAGTTCTGGTAAAATTGACACAAATGTTGGTCAAATAAGACAAACATGCTTCGAAAGAATCATATGAATTGTGAAGAAAGAGGGATAAGTAACAATTGGGGGAAGAAGAAAAGTGTGGTGGTGGGGGTAGGGCATCTGGAAAGTTTTTAGAAGGTAGTTTCATCGGGATACACATCTGAGTTGTAAATACTATCTACTCCTTGATAAAGAAAACATATAAATAAAAGATAAATATAAGAATGTAAAGATCTTTTGAGGGTGAAATTGAAGAATACAAGCACGTAAGGTAACATGTACGAGTAGTTAGCATTTACAACTTAGGTGTGTTTCCCAATGCAATGACCTTCCAAATACCTATTAGATGCCCTCCCCAACCACCACGCTTTTCTCCTTCCCCTAATTATTACTTATCCCTCTTTCTTCATGATTCATATGATTCTTTCGATGAGCATTTGTCTTGTTTGTCCTACATTTGTGCTAATTTTACCGGCACTATCTCTACACTTCAAGTCCTTGCGATAAAAGATCCACATGCATAACTTAGACCTTACTCAACGTTTGATGCCTTAAAATTCTGGAATGATCTCACATTATCTGAAGATACCTAATTACCACACTTTTCTCCTTTGTCTTGCCTGTAGGATTTGTTTCCTTTTGTCCCTAGCAATTTTGCACATCCATGAGTACCTGATCTTATTTTCCTCTTCCCTTACCGGCTGATGAACCATGGTTTTGGTTTCATTCCTTTAGATAAGTCAAGAGCCACCTAGGAGACTTCAGTATATCACCTATTATTGACTACAACGTATTAGGTGATGATGCAACTTCATGACAACCTCAACGCTCAATCGACCAACAATGGATCTCCCTACATGTTTTGTTTTCATGGTTGTATTCATCAATTTCACCCTCAGAAAAGATCTTTACTTTTTTATATTGATCTTTTACTTATATGTTTTCTTTATCAAGGGGTAGATAGCATTTACAACTCAGATGTGTATCCCAATGCCACAACCTTCAAAATACCTACTAGATGCTATACCCAATTACCACGCTTTTCTCCTTCATCTTGCTTGTATGATTTGTTTCCTTTTGTCCCTAGAAATTCTGCATATCCATAAGTCCCTCATCTTATTTTCCTCCTCCCTTACTAGCTGGGATGGCAAACCATGAGGTTGAGAATTTAGCATTCCAAAAGGAACACTACTTTTGCCATATTGGTAAAGAATACAAAGCTTCCCATGAGGGCGGAATGCAGGCATATATGGAAGGTTTGAATCATATGGATCAAATTAAAGAGGTGAATAATATAATTGTGTAACTGCAAAGGAAAATGGGGTAACTGCAGGAAACATATGTGTCTTAGCAGTAGCTATGGTGGATGATAATGGGTTAGACGGTGCAGAACTCGATGCCAAAAACATGTCCATTGTGAGAACATACCACAGTTTGAAGCATTTAACGATGAGTAAGGTCTAAGTCATGTGTGTGGGTATTTTATCGTAGGGACTTGAAATGTAGAGATAGTTCTGGTAAAATTGACACAAATGTAGGACAAATAAAACAAACATCCATCAAAAGAATCATATGAATTATGAAGAAGGAGGGACAAGTAACAATTAGGGGGAAGAAGAAAATTATGGTGGTAGGATAGGGCATCTAACAGGTATTTGAAAGGTTATTTCATTGGGATACTCACTTAGATGTGTATCCCAATGCAACAACCTTCCTAATACCTGCTAGATGCCATACCCCACCACCACGCTTTTCTCCTTCCCACTAATTATTACGGATCCCTTTTTCTTCGTGATTCTTATGATTCTTCCGATGTGTGTTTATCTTGTTTGTCCTACATTTGTGCCGAATTTAAGTCACTATCTCTACACTTCAAGTACCTAAGATAAAAGACCCACATGCATAACTTATACCTCACTCAATGTTTAATGCCTCAAAATTATGGAATGTTCTCACAATGGACAAGTTTTCAACATCGAGTTCTGCACCATCCAACCCACTAGCCTTCAACATAGCTACCACTAAGACGCATGTGTTTCCTGCAGCTACCCATTTACCCTTCCAGTACCAAATTCTATTATCTACCTCCTTATTTTGAGCCATATGATTCAAACCTTCCTTATATGCAAGTATTTTGCCCTCATGGGTACCCTTTGTATTCCTTTCCAATAAGGCAAAGTAGTGTTCCTTTCGGAATGTTAAATTCTCAATCTCATGGTTTGTTATCCCAACTATTAAGAGAAAAGGAAAATAAGATGAGGGACTCCTGGATATGCAAAATTGATAGGGACAAAAGGAAACAAATCATACAAGCAATATGAAGGAGAAAAGCATGGTAATTTGTTATTGCATCTAGCAAATATTTGAAAGGTTGTTGCATTGGGATACACATATGGGTTGTAAATGCTATCTACCCCTTGATAAATAAAACATATAAATAATAGCTCAATATAACAAAGTAAAGATCTTTTGAGGTTGAAATTGAAGAATACAAGCATGAAAAAAAAACATGTAGGGACATCCATTATAGTTCGAGCGAGTGTTGAAGTTGTCATGAATTTGCATCATCACCTAATATGTTGTAGTGAATGGGTGATATACTGAATGCTCCTAGGTGGCTCTTGACTCATCTTAAGTAATGAAACCAAATCCCATAGTTCATCAGTCGTGGTTTTGTTGAGGTGGGTGTTGCCTATGTTGGAATGGTCGAAGTAGAGCATGATAGTTTTATTGATGAAGATGATAAAGAAAGTTAATGTTGGTAAATTAAACTCAGGACCACCTTATACTTAAGTATCTTTAAGTCCTTAATATTTGAAAGATAATAAAAGGAACCCAAAGAAGCCATGGTTCACCAACATTAATTTCATTTTCCTCTTCACCAACATTACTATCATACTCTCTTAACTATTGATTGACTAATTCTTAGGAATTGAGTAATCTAATCTACCAACATCAATTTTAGCAATTTGACGAACAATGAGGTCATCAACAGCCTTAAAGACGTCTGCAATTTGAGCCATATGTTTGGCTAGAACATGATAACTTAAATTGGTTGACTCAGTTAAAGGATTCATGGCAATGGTTATTTGCTGGGATAACATATTTACCATTTCATGATTACTCTCATTCATTTGATGCCTAATTGAGTTTAACGTTGTACTGCTAATGGATGATGAATTCCCCTAGAATTTGTAAATGGTAAACCCATATTAGACATAGAATTCATATCCAATCCTGAAACATTTCCTTATCTTAAAGGCACTATTGTTGGAATGACATTTGAAAATGTCAAAGAAGTACTACCCATTGTTGACGTGAATCCAAATGGCATTCCATGAACTGGATTTCATTGACTTGAACTTGCATCCTTATTAACAGGAGCACTGACTAGGATTCCAGATATTTGACAAACTACTAGGTTAGTCATTTATTGCAATGTTTCAGAAATTATTTGATTCCTAGTAGTACTAGCATTACCATTCCCATTCCCAGTATTATCATTATTAAATTCATTGTCATTTTTGTCATTTTCCGTTATTTCGCAAAAAGGAATCAATTTTATGTTGTCATCCTCCCCTCTCCAACTTTTAAATACTTTTAAATACATTATAGTTTTAGACATGAAAACATTGTTGGATCAATTTGAGAACTGACGGTGTGATCACTGTTATAGCCCATCGATTACTGAGTTCCATTTTGAAGAATGGGTGGCCTATAACAGTGATCACAACCTTAGGTCTCAAAATTATCCAACAACATTTTCATATCTGCAACTACAACGTATTTAAAAGAATTTAAAAGTTGGAGAGGGGAGTATGAGAACATAGAATAGATTCCTTTTGACGAAAAATGGAAAAGTTCCAAATTTGAAGAATGGCTAGTCAATTAGCAGTAAACCAAAGATAAATGTAACAAAGAAAGTAATGTTATTAACTTTATGTTAAGCCTGAAGCATATAATCTGAACATCATTTTAAAAATTAATGGTCTAAAGCTCAAATAAAAGGCCAACTAAAATAGAAATGTGATCAATGAGGACCCAACCAAAAATATATAGGTTCATCTCAGAATGCTTAAGCATGAAAAAAGAGTATGAAACACACACAGTAAGCAAAGAATCCAAATAAAATGCTATGAACATAAATTGAAGGATAAGAATGTCTAACCTTCTGTTGAATACAACATCGACCACAAGATTTCTGTTAGAGAAAAGGTTCTTCAGGGGCTCAAAACAAACATGCATCACTAACAGTGCAACATCGAGTTTACTATAACTCTCTGCCAGTAAGTCATTTTTAGCACTACCAACTTCACAATTCTTAGGGTCTTCCCACTTCATCAATGTCCAAGTTAGGTTGTCCTCACCCACTACAATTGGTTTTCCTAATAAATTATGGAGGCCTATATATACTTGCAAAAAATTTACATAAGTAAATGTTGAGTATAACTATAACCAATGTCCTAAAAAACATTTCTAACAAAATATACTGAACATGTAAAGCCTTAAATATTTCGCTAGTAGTAAACTTGAACCTCTTTGGCTTGTCAGGACTAACTAATTAGCTATTAAACAAATATTGTAAATCAAAGCAAGCATGATCTACATAAACAGATCATTCCTAGACTAGAAAGCATTAATTGTATTAATATGCATGTGGAACAGTTAATTCGAAGCACATATGAGAAAGTAATTGGCGATAATTTAATTTTATCTTGATAACAAATGGTAAAGTGATGCTTCCAAGGAATGTAATATCAGAATAAATAGAAGTAAAGAAAAGAAAAAAAACTAACAGCTTGAAGATAGATAAAGATGAACTGCCAATTATTCCTGCAAAATATGATTAAATTTTTCTCAAATATAGAAGAAAAAGGCAGGTGGAATTAATGTACATGTTCACACTCTTTTCCACAGAACCAACGTTTTAGATATCTTCATGATTCATATTCAGGTATACTTCTCAGGCATCAAACATGATCTACATAGAGTTGACAAAATGACACCATAAACATTAAAATATTGATCAACATATGCAGCTATACAAAAAACAATCGCGCATAAAGGAATGAATGAAACATTGAAGCAAAAATACATATCAGCTTACATTTATGTTCGCACTAAAAACAAGTAATATGATCTCTATCCTCAGTCCCTTCAATTTTGATTTGGCCAAAAAATCAATAGTTATGTTGCCAACTCATTGTATTAAATATAATAATAGATATACATACATACCGAGAGTTGTTAACTAATTAAATTAATAGGACTTTTTATAAGGTATTTAGTTGGTAATTAAATATATGAAGACCTTTGTGTTGATAACACATGGCATAGAACCCATCTTGGGAAAAGTACTAAAATTCATGAAATACATTGCATTTTAAACATCATAACTCTTGACAAGTTCTTAATTTCATGAACTTTCAGTTTGACAAGGGATTCCTCGTGTTCCTTTTGAGCTCTACAAAAAGGTTAAAGGATCAACCTATTATAGACTAGCTAAATGGAAAGACAATTGAGATTATTTTAAACTACTATATAAAATTGCAAGTGCTATAGTGATAAACTACTATAAAACAGCAAAGCATGAGTTTAGAAGCTACAAACACTAGCTACTTTAGTCAACAAGCTATTATGTTTTTTAGAACCTTAATACTATAGAAAGTAGACACTTTTAGGCTTTCTCCTAGCTATCATAATGTCCAAAGCTTTACGTTAAAACAAGGATTAGTCATTTTAACTAAAGTGTAACCGAGTTGTATATATTTTCCTTCCTTGGCATTTATAATTGGTAATACCATGTTTTTCTTGGGGATAAAGTTTTTAGGGGAGATTGAAATTACAAGGTTAGATGCTAGCTCATTCTAATGGGAGTGACTCATTCAAATGGGAGTGATTATTAGCTGGTATTTTCAATAACTCAAAAACATAAAAACATACAACTACCAACTCCAGATGTAAATGTTTAAAGCTTTTAAGATATTCACAGAAAATAGGAAAGTCAGAGTTACAAGGCTCATGTTGTTGCAGTGGCTTAATTGTGAACTTAGCTAGGTCTTGACCAGGCTAATGTCAAATAAAGAGGGGAAAAGGCTACTTGATCAATAAGAAACTACCCTATTAAGGATTGCTAGGGGTTCCTAAGTTGTAAGTCTATATAGATTAGATGTTGTTACTTAAGATTAGCTCATCCTCAACTCCACTTGTTAAAGGAAAACTCTTGTGTTAAAATATGCTTCTCTTCATTTCGATATCAAATTAGTGCAATTTGGTTCCTAGTAATGTGAGAATTGGCATTATTAATGCACTCTATTAACCTTTTAGCTAATGCAGTCATATGTATTGTACTTTGTTAGATGGTTGGCTAATAACCTTATGCATGAATGAATTGCGAAGAGACGTATGACTTATATCCCCATGAAAGGGGGAAAGCAAAGACAAAAAAAACAAAATATTACTATTAATTGCAGTTAACAATATACTAGACATAGATTGTTATTACTCAGTTAATCACAAAATTACTCAATTTTGCCTATATATATTGACACACACCAAACATCATTTCATTGTTGTCTTACAATTTCTTTGAGATAGGTTAAAAACAAAGTCCAATTATTTTCGTTTCCATATAAACAATCCTAATATATACCCGAATAATACAATTTTTGGATTAAGTGATAAAACTGACAGCACCAAAGGGTCTATTAACATAATTGAAGTTGTTAGTATCAGAAATCTAAAAACATTAACCAATACTTATGAAAAAAATTATAATTAAGATATTTAATACAGATAAAAATATTCACACACAGTCAATGTATTTTATGACAAAAAATACTACTTGGTGAGTAAATAATTAACCTTAAAATGGCATCTTTATGTCTATGCTTATGAATGACATATATCGAGTAATGAACCCCTATCATAGAAATAGAATCAAGGCCTATATCTCCTCCTCTTAGAAGAGATTAGAGAATGGCAAAAATTAGAACCCAAAAAAGAGAGAGATCATGGAACCAAGAAATTTCAGTATTAACCTAACCAAAACAGAGAATGTAGAAGAAGACAAGGAATTACCAGTAAGATTAAAAACCACATATTATTTAGATATGGAAAATTAAAAAATCTAAAATTTCAAAAATCTAAAACTCACAATTTAGGGGAAAATTGTAGAGGTTGTCGAACTTCCAAATGTAACGAGGATGAACAAGATTTGGGTGTCGATGGGGATGAACAAGCATGTGAAGCTTTGGATCTCGAGAGGAGGCACTCGAACTACGTTACTGGCACCATGAGAAACTTGAACTCAGAGGCTGCACTGGCATTGCGTTATTTAAGAAGGCGAGAAACTCAAATTGTGAAGCTATCGCCAGTGAAGAAGGAGGTTGTCAAGCTTCCGAATACGCAGAGGCTGCAGAGCTTCCGAACTGTGATGGAGAGAAACTAGAATTGCAAAGCTTTGGGGAGAAAAAATAACTCAGAAAAAGTAAAGAATGAGAGAAATCGTGATTTAATTTAGGGCCTATATTTTTTTAACATTATTTTTAAATAGGAAAAAATTTAAAAGTGATTTAAACCCTAACTAAAAAGAATAGCGGTGGGGAAACTCAGAGCAACTCCATCGCGGAGTGCTTACTGAGTTCTTAGAAATAAGAACTCTGGGAAGCAGCTATTCAGCCGTTGAAGGTGATCTACGTTGAGTCCTTAAATTTTTTTCTGAAGTTTTGGGATGCTTGTGGATGCTCTTGTGGAAGCATTCGTAATTTGTGGGTCTTGTCATTAAAATGGTATTATTAAAATTGATATTAACTGATTTTAGTGGGTGAAAGAAGACAGTTGGGAAGAAAAAAATCAGGATAAATTCGGACACAAGCATGAAATAAATTACAGAATCTCCCATACAGAATAAAAATACAAAGTAGTAAAAAAATAGATCACATGAAAATTTCAGTATAAAATACAGATCCATTTCCAGAGGTGTTGAATAAAATACACGAAAATAAATAAAATAAGGAAAAAAGCGCTAAAAAACAGCAGAGGTGTTGAATCAGCAGATCCATGTCCAGACAAAAAATCAGTGGCATGCAACAGATCAACCTCCCAGAAATATAGATGCAACATGTTGAGTGAACCAAATTTCTTACCTGCGTATGTAGTGGTGGCTTGGAAGAGGCATGGAGGGGGAGGGGCGGTGGAACAGCGAAGATGGGGAGGCTGTGGAAGGGGAGGGGTCGGTGGAACAGCAAAGAGGGGGAGGCTGTGAAGGAAAAAACTGAAGAGCTCTTGAAGGTCAAAGATGAGGCCTTGAAGCAGAAGGAAGAAGAGCTCGAAAATCATGGCCGGGAGCAAGAGAAGCTTCAGATTGAGGGGGAGGCCGTGGAGGGAGACGGGTTGGTGGAACAGAGGAAGAGGCTGTGGAGGGGGAGGGGGTGGTGGAAGAGAGGAAGAGGCCGTGGAGGGGGAGAGGGTGGTGGAAGAGAGGGAGAGGCCGTGGAGGGGGAAGGGGAAGAGAGAAGAGGGGGGCGGTGGAAGAGAGGCTCTGGCCGTGGAGAGGGATGTGGAGGGGGTGGTGGAAGAGAGGGGTTTGATCTAGAAGGAAGGGGAAGTGTGGTTGGAGAAGAGAAAAGAGAGGGGGCGGTGGAAGAGAGGGTTTGTATGTGGAGTGGGTGAACTATCTCTGAATGTGAGTGGGGTGGGTGTTTTGGAACGGGAAAAAAATATTAATGACCAATTAATGTGATTGATATTTGATGGGTTGCAAGAAAGCATGATGGACGGTTGATGATGAATAAATTAATTAGTCCATCTTTTATTTTTTAAAAAAAAATAATGAATAATAATGAACAAATTAATGAATAATTTATAGATTGAATGAATAATGAACAAATTAATAAATAATTTACAGATTTGGTCGAACACACTTGGGAACGTTTTGGACATCAACATGATAAAGATTGAATGATATGTAATTTATAGATTATTAAGTGTTATGTTATGTATTTTGTGGGAATTTTATCTTTAATATTGATGTTACCATTACATTTTAAAATTTATATTTAATTACGTTTACATTTATCTACATTATGTATTTTTAGTATTTAGAAACAATAGTATTTAAAAAATTACCTTTAAATTTTATTTAGAAAAATAATTTTTATTTAATTATGTTTAAATTATTTTTTGAAAATTAATCTATAATTATTTACATTTAAATTTTATTTAGAAAAAATAAATAATATTTTAAGTTGAACTAAAGTATTAAAATAATAAATGTGGGGTAGCTTGTGGGGTCCATTCTAGAGTTCTTGAAGAGTTGCTCTGTTGGAACATAGAGTTGCTTAATTTGCAAGAGTTGCTTAAAAGTAAAAAGAGATGATGTGTACAAGTAGGATCCACAGAAATAATACTAAATATTAATTTAAGTAACTATGTAAGCATCTCTCATTGGAGATTGTCTCACATATTTACACTCATTCACAACCCACACTAAGTAACTGCGAGCAAATGCAAATTACTGAATTTTACCGGGGGTTGAAACAACCTCCATTAAAAAACCATCGAAAAAACCAAGTTTCTTGTAGTGATTAAAAACAAAGGAAAAAAGTGAAATATATGATAACTGATGTGATTGGAAAAAAGAAAAGAAAAGAAAATAGAGAGAAAAATAAATTTATAAGAAAGTGTAAATTTTACAAGTATATGAATATTATGGTTTCACAATTCAGAATTGTATGTTAGGAGTGTATTTGGTAAGACAGTTCAGCTAGATGAAAGCTGAAATTTGTATTTGAAATCATTTCAGCAATGTTTGGTAATGTAGACTTTTTTAGATAGCTACTAACTTTTTCAACTTCTAACTGATAGTTGTTGCTTTACCGAATCTAGAAATTGAAGCAAGGAACCATGGGTGAGCTTAGAAATCGGTAAAAATGGGTATAAGGTGCAGCAAACTGAGCGCATAAAATGAGATAAAAAGGGAGAGAAAACTTAGAAAGTGGATAGAGAAAGAGGAGTGGAAGATCACCACTGCAGCTGGCAACTCCTTCTACACTTATGATCAGTGTTTGACGCCACCAATTCGGGGGAATTGGATAAAGCTTAGATGGTTTAGGCAAGCACCACCAACCCTTCTCTACTCACACAATTGAGGAAGAATTTTGACAGAATGTCTTCACTTAAAATTGGAGAAGAAAATACAAGAGGGGAGACCTCCTATTTATATGAAAAGGAGGTGGCTAGGTGGTGGGAAGGAAAAAGCGAAAAGATTAAAATTCTACTCTACATGGGTGTTGAACCCATGGTCCCTAAGCCTAAGTAGCTTAGAAAGCTACTAACCACTAAAACTCATTAAACTAGCACCCCACTTAAGCTAATCCTAAATTAAGAAAATTACAAGGAAATCCTAATTACAATAAAAATAAATAAATTAATCTTAATCTTTTTAATGGGTCTCATGATGCTTTGACCCAAGGTTGACCCATGATGAGTTGACCAAAGTTGACAATGTAATTGAAGGCCAAAAACAGGCAATTTGTGGGTCATGCGCCTAGGGTATCCTCTAGAAGTGTAGGGTCGTCTCTAGCACAATAAGGTTTCCAATCCATATGCCATCACTAGCTAAAATATTTTCACAATTTTATTCCTCAACAACTCTCACTCATCATTATTTAATAATTTATGATGTCAAAATAGGGAAAGTGGGAACTTGCATTAAGTATATGTTGATCAAGCCAATTTTACATGGCAGAATAGGGAAGTAGGCACTTGCATTAACTGAATTCTCTCTTAAGTATACACCTGTAGAGGCAGTCAAGGACCAAGCAGTGGAAAATTTATCGGTTGAACATCCTCCAACCCAAATCCAAGAAATTGGATATGTTGGTTTGGAACCTTAGGAATTGTAATTTAATGGTTCGAGACACAATAAAGGGAATGGTGTTGGCATGATAATCATATCACCGAACAAGGAAATAACAAAAGTTATGTTCCAGATTCGAGGAAGTTGCTCTAATAATGAAATTGAATATGAAGCTTTAATTGCAAGACTCAAACTCTTGCTAAGCTTTAATGCAACTAGTGTTCGTATTAGAGGTGACTCACAACTTGTAATTAACCAAATGAAAGGCTTGTGTAAATATTTACACAAGCCTTTTATTTGATGTTGTAATGTCAGATTGGCAAAGTATAATTATACCAGAGCTAAGAGCCTTTAAACAACTTTGATGAGTTCGTGTTAGAACATTTTCCCCGAGTGGAAATGAACTATCTCAGATAGCTTCTGGGTATAAAATCATAAGTGATCAGTTCGAAAAACTTATTGGAACCTAACAGTGCCTCACAATGGAGGAAAAAGTGGTTCTTAACATTGTTTCTCTTAGTGATAATGACTGGAGAAAACCCTTGGTTGAATAACTCAAATACCCAAGTAGACCCACATAAATATCAAGCATAAAGCCCTCAAATATACCATCCTAGCTGATGAACTCTATAAGAAATCGAATGGGAGTAATTTATTGAGATGCTTGAGTAAGACAGAAGTCTACCTAGCATTGGCTGAAGTTCATGAAGGAATTTGTGGGGAATATCAAGCAGGAGAAAAGATGAGGTGCATCCTACTATGCTATTGTTATATTGGCCAACCATGTTGAAAGATTGTCACGACTATGTAAAGGATGTGAATAATAGCAACAACATGGTAACATTGAACTGTGCCAGTAGCTAAGTTACATTCAATTGTAAAACCTTGGACCTTTCGAGGTTGGGCCTTAGATCTGATGGGGATGATTATCCCACCTTCTTCGAAGGGTCATAAATTCATTCTTGTTGGGGTTGATTATTTTACTAAGTGGGTCGAAGTCATCCCTTTGAAGGATGTAGGACAAAAGGAAATTATTGATTTCATTGAAGAGCACATAATTCATAGGTTTGGCATCCCTGAGACTATAACTACTGACCAAGGAACCATGTTTACTAGTAGAAACGTCGTATAATATGTGGAGTCAAGGAAAATTAAGTTACTCACTTCAAGTCCTTATTATGCTCAAGCTAATGGCCAAGTCTAGGCCAGTAAAAGATTTTAATTAATCTGATTAAGTAACATATAGGATAGAAGCCTCGAAACTAGAATGAGATACTTAGTCAAGTCCAATGGGCCTACCGAACATCACCAAAAGAGGCCATAAATTCTTCCCCATATAAGTTAGTGTATGGGCATTCAAGAATTCGCACTAGATTTAGAAAACCGCTTCCCAGCGTATTCAATAAATTATCTCATAACTCTGGTACAAAGACGAAAGCTAAGCATTAAGAACAGAATAAAAACACCAATTTTATAAAAATAGAGATTCCTAAATAACAAAGAAAATTCCAAAATACAGTTGGGGATTGAATCGACTACATTCAATCCTAAAGAGAGATTTAGCTACTCATGGTAGCCATTACACTCCAGAGACGGTCACACTTTTCTCCTAATTTTGTAGCTGCTCAACGACTTCGTACTCTCTAAATGAATAAAACTAACTGCTAAAAGTCCTATAAATACTGTCTGAAGGCCCGTTGGAACCCTGTTTGTGGCCCATTACAAATTAGGTTACGTTTCTAGTGCTCTACTTGTGCTCAGCGCAGGTGAAGCGCAGGAAGAACAGTAACTGGACAGTCCTACCTGTGCTTAGCACAAGTGGAGCGCAGGAAACAGCAACAATTTCCTCTGAATTGTCATCCTTTGAAGCTTGTTCTACACTGCTCATGTCCTTGCTTACTGTTCTCTTGATGCTCCAATTATACCTTAACTTTTTATCTATAAAATCAACAGATTTCTCATCAAAATAGCATCAAATTCAGATTTAACTTTAATAAATACAAAAACCACAAATTAAGCTAAAAAGGGTGGAATTGGGTTATAAATTCAACAATTCATTATCAATAAGTGTTGTAATTTAAATGGAAATTTATTTAATTCTAACACTTATCAATTCACTCTTATCAACAAAGAGCTACATCCAGTCCTCACCTCAGTGAGATTTATCCACTAACTTCAACAAGTTACAAGTTTTATCCTTGCAAGGCATCTTCAGGCTCCTAAGTATTCTTCTTCACGGGCCTCTTCAAGCTCCTGAGTATTCTTGTCGAAGCTTCTCCAACCTTCTCCACTCAACACCATAGTTCCGAAAACACCTTCTGACTTGGTGGAGGAGTTACAACAAAGATGGAAGAAAGATAAGAACTTTTTCTTAACTTGAGGTTGTAAACACACAAAGTGTGAATCAACAGTAAGTCCCCAAGTCAAGTTACAATAAAATCCCACAGATTAAAACATCAACAAATTGTACTTGCTTCTGTCCGGACACAAAATGCTTTTGTGTTTGACTTGTTTCTATGTTTGACCTTCATTTTGTTTCTAACCTTCATTTTGTTGAGTCTCAAAATCAATTTAAATATTTAAATTGGATTCAAGACTCATTACCCTTGGTTTTAATGTCTAACAAATTTGATTGCATAAACACAGATTCTACTGAGAAAGGTATTCTTCTTTGTATTTCAGCAACTCTAAAAGAAGCAACTCTCTGAAAAGGAGTATAGGGGAATGATAGGGTCCTTTTTGTATTTAACTGTTAGTAAGACCATGTTGAGTGTCAAAAATATCATAAGGAAGATTATGATGATTTAAGATAGCTCAATCCCTAAGTTTTAATGTTTAACAAATTTGGTTAAAAGAATTATCATGGATACATATGTTTTTAATGTTTTATCTATGATTTTAGCAAGCCACTTTAATCTTAATAAAGACTGTCTGAAGTTTCAACCTGTCTGAAGTGTTGAAGCCGTCTGAAGGTTCAAACCCGTCTGAAGTCGTATTTTATGACGTGGCCACATCTTGCTGAAGTTGTGAGAAGAATTATCTGAAGTTCTGAAGAGTCAAATCTCTCTCTGCTGCACGCAACTTTTCAAGGCTTATTTTGGCAAAGACACATAGACCTTTCCTGGGTTGTTTGAATTTTATACTCCATTTGGGAAATCTCTGCAGCGCAGTTTTTGCAGCAACAGTTGTGGCAGCTTTTGTCAGCAGCAACCTTGGACGTTGTCAGAAAAGTTTCAGAACGCATAGAATGCTCAGGAGCATGTCTCACAACGGATATTAAAAAGCATTAAATGCTATCTCTAAACGGTGATTTTTCAACGGATTGAAGACTGGGTATAAATACCCTTCATCTAAAGATCACACGTAGAACAACAAGAAGAAGAACAAGAACAAGAGATTATTTTCAAGAGAAACAAAACGCTGCTAGTTTTTACTCTATAAAACATACTCTGATAAAAATCTTTGTATATCATTTCATATATTCTGAGTATACCTCAGTTATTTGTACATTGTAACAGTTTTAAGCTTCAAACTGGTTAGTTTTAGAGCTTTTTAAACAATCTTTTCTTTGTAAAACTATTTTTTGAGCCTGGAGAGGCTTGTTGTTTAAAGAATACTTGGTTGTAGAGCCTGGAGAGGCTTGACTGAAAAAGAATACTTGGTTGTAGAGCCTGAAAAGGCTTGACTGAAAAAGAATACTTGGTTGTAGAGCCTGGAGAGGCTTGACTGGAAAAGAATACTTGGTGTGTAGAGCCTGAAGAGGCTTGACTGTAAAAGAATACTTGTAATCTGGTTGAGATTAAGAGAAAATCCAAGTGCTAGTTGGCATTGGGACTGGACGTAGCTCACAGTGGTAGTGAGTGAACCAGGATAAATTCTGTGGCAAAGTTTTCTTACCCTTATCTCTTGTCAATTCGTTTATTCTAATCAAAGGGTGTTGAAAAACGGTTCTGATAATTTATAAAAGCAAGAAACGTTTTAGAAACATATTTTCAGAACCGGTCTTAAAGAACTTCAGACAGCCCCTTTAACTGTCTGAAATTTCATTATAAAAGCTGTTTGCGAAAAGCACTCATAAGTTATTTAAGAAACACTATTCAACCCCCCTTCTAGTGTTTCCCGGTGTCTTAGTTAGTACCAGAGCTTTAACTCAGGGTTGAGCACCTAACAAGTGTGTTGAAGTTTAAATATCCAGATGGAAGCACAACCAAACAGCAGCCATTACATCACAGAAGGAGCCTCTGTGACAAGGCCTCCAACTTTTAATGGTGTAGGACTACCATTACTGGAGAGATCGCATGAAGTTGTTCATTGAAAGTAGCAACATCAGTCTCTGGGATATAGTAACTGAAGGTGACTATATTCCCTTGCGTGGTAATGAACCCATTCCTAGGTCTGAATGGTCCATGGAGCAGAGAGCTCAGGTCCAATTAAATGCTAAGGCAGAACTCTACCTGGTATGTTTCTTTGAACAAAGTAGAGTATGAGAAAGTTCATGGATGCTCCTCTGCCAAGGAAATATGGGATACATTGGCATCAGCCTATGAGGGAACTGATAATGTCAAACAATCCAAGATAAGCATGCTTGTTCAGCAATATGAGATGTTCAAGATGCATGAGTCTGAAACTATTGACCAAATGTTTGGTAGGTTTCAGACAATAACAAATGGACTAAGATCTTTGGGAAGATCTTATGAATCTGGAGATAATAATCAAAAGATTCTGAGAAGCCTTCCCAAGGCTTGGAGACCCAAGGTTACTACCATTCAAGAGGCTAAAGATTTAAACACCTTGAAAATGGAGGAACTATTGGGCTCTCTCAAATTCCATGAGTTAGAACTTAGAGAGGATGAATCCAAAACTAAATCTCTGGCATTAAACACCAGGACCAGACAGACTAGGCATGGGAACATAAAAGCCATGCAAGCTGAGGAAACTTCAGAAGTAGATGAAGACTCTGAAGATAGCTCAGAAGAAGATGATGATCTTGCTCTTCTCAGCAGAAAGATCAAGAGGATGCTGCAGAATAGAGGAAAGTTCAGAAAGAACCAATCTTCTACCTCTAAATCAGGTAAATCAAGAAAGGATTTACACAATGACAAAAATTATATGTTTTGAGTGTAAACAACCAGGTCACATGAAGGTAGAATGCCCAAGACTAAAGAAGAAGAAGTTCTTAAAAAAGAAGAAGGGTCTGATGGCAACATGGGAGGATCTTGATGAGTCTACCTCAGAAGAAGAGGAAGACACTTCAGAAGAGGCCAATCTATGTTTTATGGCCAGCCTGCCCTCATCAGACAGCTCAGAATCTAAGGTATTTCCTTTAACCCTTCAAGAGATGTATGATGACTTGGAGGAGGAAGTTCCAAGGAACTCTTCAAAGAGTATAAGAATCTGTCCAAAGCCCGCACAAAAATGTGTAGTAAATATGAGGCTCTTGAGATAGAAAATATTATGCTCAAGGAGAAGATCCTTGTATCTGAAAACAGTAGTTCAGAAACTGTGTCTGAAGAAAATCAAAAACTTCATAAACAGGTTGAGGAACTAACAAGAGACTTAACCAAATTTGTCAAAGGAACAAAAAATCTTAATATAATGCTTGGAAATCAAAGGCATTCCCTTGAAAAGTGGTTTAGGCTTTTGTGATCACAACATCTCTAAACCTCCTACTGTCTTAAATTTTACTAAAGGCAAAAAGAAGGTTATTGGGTGTTCTCACTGTGGCAAGCCTGGACACAATGTGGCTCAGTGCAAACACAAGAGAAAAGCAAGGCCCAAAGCTAACAAGAAAGGACCCAAAAGAATATGGGTACCTAAAACTTGATCATTCCTGTTGAAGATGTGTTAACAGGACAAAGGAAACCCCACAAATGGTACCTGGACAGTGGATGCTCGCGGCAATGACAGGAGAAAGGTCTTTGTTCCAAAACCTTAGGCCCAGAGCAGGAGGTGTGGTCACCTTTGGTGGAAACCAGCAAGGGAAGATCACAGGAATAGGGACTGTAGGTATGTCTCCTCTCTCCCTCATTAAGAATGTTCTTCTGGTAGAGGGACTGCAACACAATTTACTGAGCATAAGTCAATTATGTGACAGTGGATATGTGGTCTCCTTTACTAAAGAAGGATGCATAGTCAAAGACTCTCTTGATCAAATCCTTTTTACTGCTAAAAGACACAGTAATGTGTACAAAATTGATCTAGAGGAGCTAGCAAGTCAAAATGTAAAATGTTTTATCTCTGTTGAAGATGAAAAACAGATTTGGCATCAAAGACTTGGGCATGCCAGCTTGAGATTAATCTCAAAGTTAGCAAAACACAACCTTGTTAAAGGACTGCCTAAGCTTTCTTACAAATCTGACATTTTATGTGAAAGCTGTCTGAAAGGGAAACAAACAAGACACTCTTTTCAGAGTAAGAATGTTGTTTCCACTAGCAGACCTTTAGAACTGTTACATATTGACTTGTTTGGTCCTATTAGAACAGAAAGCATTAGTGGTAAGAAATATGGTTTGGTCATTGTTGATGACTATTCTAGATTTACATGGGTGTTATTCCTAAGAAGCAAGGATGAGACTTTCAGGAATTTCACAATATTCTGCAAGAAGGTACAGAATGAAAAAGGATTCTGTATATCTGTCATCAGAAGTGATCATGGTGGAGAGTTTGAGAATGCAAACTTCCAACTGTTCTGTGATGAGAATGGGATCTCACACAATTTCTCTGTGGCTAGAACACCTCAGCAAAATGGGGTTGTTGAGAGAAAGAACAGAAGCTTGCAAGAAATGGGAAGAACCATGCTCAACTCTTGCAACCTACCAAGATCCTTCTGGGCAGAAGCTATTAATACAGCTTGCTACCTTCAGAACAGAATATTGGTAAGACCAATTCTGAAAAAGACTCCTTATGAATTGTGGAAAGGAAGAAAACCCAACATATCATATTTTCATCCTTTTGGATGTGAGTGTTTTATACTCAACACTAAGGATGATCTTGGTAAATTTGATGCAAAGTCTGATAAAGGATTTTTCATAGGATATTCTGAAACATCTAAAGCCTATAGAGTATTCAACTCTAGAACTTTAATTGTGGAAGAATCAATTCATGTAAAATTCAATGACAAGAAAGAGACTGATAGGGAACTATCAGATCTAGAAGATGATTTTGCAGGTATGGAGCTGAATGATCATAACAGCTTGAAGGATGAACAGGTGTCTGAAGCACCATCTGTCACTGAACCTCTTCAGACAAATGTTGAGTCTCAGACAGATCAGACAGTATCTCAGAAAACTAACTGGAGATACAAGTCACATCATCCTAAGGAGCAAATCATTGGCAGCACTTCAGAAGGAGTTAAGACAAGATCAAAATTCAAGAATCTGAATTTTCTTGCTCTCCTGTCTGAAATTGAGCCAAAGAACATTGATGAAGCTCTGCATGATGAAGGGTGGATCCTAGCCATGCAAGAAGAGATCAGTGTAGGTGATTGTTCCTAAACCCCATGGGAAAACTATTATTGGAACCAAATGGGTGTTCAGAAACAAGTTGTCTGAAGAAGGTAAAGTGGTCAGAAACAAGGCAAGATTGGTGGCTCAAGGATACAATCAACAAGAAGGTATTGACTTCACTGAAACCTTTGCTCCAGTTGCCAGGTTAGAAGCAATTAGAATTCTTCTATCTTATGCTGTAAATAATGGCATCAAACTATATCAAATGGACGTTAAAAGTGCCTTCCTCAATGGGTTCATTGAAGAAGTTTTTGTTAGACAACCCCCTGGTTTTGAAGATACTGCTTTTCCTGATTATGTTTTCAAACTGAAAAAGGCTCTTTATGGTCTGAAACAAGCTCCCAGAGCATGGTATGACAGACTGAGCAGTTTTCTTATCAAAAATGGTTTTGAAAGAGGAAAAGTAGACACAACCCTTTTCAGAAAACTAACAAAGACTTTATACTTGTTCAGATATATGTTGATATTATTTTTGGTTCAACTGATTCTTCCCTATGTAAGGAGTTTTCTGAGTTGATGCAATCAGAGTTTGAAATGAGTTTAATGGGAGAATTAAAATTTTTCTTAGGGCTTCAGATTAAGCAAGATTCTGATTGTATATGGATCCACCAGGAAAAGTATACAAAAGAAATGCTTAAGAAGTTCAACATGAGTGATTGCAAACCCATGTCAACTCCTATGCATCCCTCTGCATCTTTGAGCAAAGATGAAAAGGAAGAACCAGTGAATCAAACTTTATACAGAGGAATGATTGGCTCTCTGTTGTATCTAACTGCAAGCAGACCTGACATAATGTTCAGTGTTTGTCTCTGTGCTAGATTTCAATCAGATCCAAGAATTACTCATTACAAAGTGTAAAGAGAATTTTTAGGTATCTGAAAGATACTACTAATCTTGGTCTGTGCTATAAGAAGAGCAAAGATTGCAGGTTAATAGGATATGTGATGCTGACTTTGCTGGAGATAGAATGGAAAGAAAGAGCACCAGTGGAGGATGTCATTTCTTTGGAAATAACATGATCAGCTGGTCAAGCAAAAGGCAAAGCACCATTGCTTTATCAACAGCAGAAGCAGAATACATCTCAGCAGCCAGTTGTTGTTCACAACTGCTATGGGTGAAGTATCAGCTTGAGGATTTTAACATTCCTATCTCTGCTATACCTGTTCTTTGTGATAATACAAGTGCTATTAATCTGTCCAAGAACCCCATCCAACATTCTAGGGCAAAGCATATAGAAATCAAGCATCATTTCATTAGAGACTATGTTCAGAAAGGTGTTTTTGATATTCAGTTCATTGACACAGAGCATCAATGGGCTGACATATTCACAAAACCCCTAGCTGAAGATAGATTTAAGTTCATACGCAATAATCTGAACATACATGCATTTTCTAAATGATTGTCTGAAATATGTTGTCTGATATATTAAGTGTGTCTGAACTTATAGCTTGTCTGAACTTTGTGTGGGTGTCTGAAATTCTCATATGTCTGAAATAACTGCTGACGTGGCTATCTGAGACGGTTGATTTCCATTATTTTAAAGTTTTGTCTCTTCCACTTCGCACGTTACCCGAAGTCTGCGCAGCCGGTACAGAGAATCATTGCATCGTGGGTCTATAAATACAGCAGTAAGTGTGTCGAGGAAGTTTTTACAGCTCTCACACTATCTCTCTCTTCAACAGTCAAGAAAGTTTTTCTCTCTCTCTCGAAGCTTTTTCTCTGCAACAACAATGGCACCTAAGGCATCTTCTGCAAGAAATGTGGTCAGAACCAAGGGTGTTAACCTAGAGGAGCTTCAAGACCTTGGTATGGACTTGGTTGGTGAGTTTGATGGAGTATGATGGACTCCATTCTTTGATAACATCTACACTGCTTGGCATGAACAAAGTGTTGTGGAGTTCTGGACTTATGCTAGAGGTATTCCCAACTCTAAGGGAGTATATACCAGCATCAAGTCTACTGTGGCTTGGTATCCCTATGTTTGTAGATGAAGGGATTCTTTCCACCATTCTGGGTGTGAAAGCTGAAGGTGTTACCTTCACTCGAGGCTGGGAGTTGAAGAAAGGTGGCCACAATGAGTTCACCAAGTTGCTGTCTGGAACAGAAGAACCAGAGAGCATGAATGCAAAATACATGTTGGAGAAAGTCAGGGTTCTTCATGCTATCTTGGGGAACACCATAATCCCTAAGAGTGGAAGCAGGGATCATGTTTCAGAACTGGAGAGATTCTGTCTGATAAACCTGATCAAGAAGAAGAAGATGAATCTTCCCAGCATCCTTTTGTTTCACATGCAAAAGAAGATCAGAGATTCTGCATCCAGTCTTCCCCACAACACTCTCATCACAAGAATCCTTCTGCACTTCAAGGTTCCCATAGAAAGGCTGTTTGATCACAAAGGCCCAGTTTTCTTTGGAGAGAACAACCTGAAGAGCATGCAGATAAAGCTGACTCCAAGGCCTCCATCACCCTCTCTGAAGGAGAGCATTCTGTCTGAGAAAGCTGCAAGGAGGAGAACAACCTTAGAAGTCCTTGAGGATGAGCTTCAGGAGATATAAGGAAGAAGGAGTTCAAGCCTTCCAAGCCTTCCCCCCAGCAGAAGAGAAAGAAACTCCCTGTGAGGAGCTCAGCAAAGTTCTCTGGAAGCTTTACAGACTCAGGGATCTGAACCTGTTCAGAAGGCTCTGACAAAGTCGTCTGAAATTGTGGGTCAGACATTTGAAGTTGTTAAGCCTCTGTCTCCTAAGCCTACTTCTGAACCAGAAGGAAAGGTTCAAGAGATGGCTGAGATTGCTAACTCTGAGGCAAGTACCAACAGAACCCTTAGCTGCATGTCCATCAGATCCTGAACTGATTCAGGGTAGCAGCTCTGCTACTACATTAGAGAAAGAAGAGTTGGAGAAGAAGGCAGAACAAGAAATATCTGACTATGCTATAGCTGTGGCCTCTCAGCTTGCTATTGCTGAAGATGATAGGCTAGCTACTATAGCCCAAGCAACTAAGAAAAGGAATAGATCAAGTGCTCAGCAAAGGAAGAGTGCAAGGACAAAGCTGTTTCAGACAGCCCCTGCACCACCTGCCAGAGTAACAAGGAGCACTGCCAGCCAGCTTGAGGAAATGGATGAAGCTGGTAAGTACCAAAATTTCGTTAAAGCAAACCTTTTTTTCAAGAGGAGAATAGAAGAAAAAGAAAAGGAATCTGATGTTGTGAAGCCTCCTGTAAAAGGCTCAAGATGAGGTTTGACAATGTTACACCATCTCCACCATCCTCACCTGAGATGAAAGAGGAGAAGAAGGAAAAGAGAAGGTTGTAACTGAACCTGAGAAGAAGAAGGATTCAGAGATTCAAGAAGAAGAATCACCACCATCATCACCCCTTTCATCTTCAAAAGCTACACTGTCTGAAGATTTCTCAGATGATCAACATTAAGAAGACCATTCACAAGTCTGGAAGGGAGGTATAATGCCTGAGCAGCTGAGGCTAGGTCCTAAAAGTAGGGATTTCTTCAAAGAACCTACTTTTGACCCCTATGCATGGCCCCTTACTGATTGGCATTTTGAGTTAGCCTCTGAAGTTCAACACATCAGGTATGAAGGCCTGTTTACTGAAAGGGTCAGGGTTCCTAAATTACCTAATCTATTTGAAGAACTTCAGTACTTCAGAGATGAGCCCCCTATCTCTCTGCATCAAGGTCTTATCAAGCAGACTGCAGCTGAAGTAAGAGCAAAGTACCAAGGAAGTTCAGATAGGGCATATTATGGTCAGCTGGAGAAGATCAGAAAGGGTAAAGGCCCTGCTCATAAGTGGGCTCCTCTTAAACCTTTTTCTGCTGACTCTTTGAAGCTGTCCAATGATGATTGGAGCTTTGCTAGGCATCTATCAACAAAGGCTGAGCTGTTTGAAAGGGACTATCTGAAACTGGTAGGCATGAGTGGGTACAGGCCCCCAAGGGAAATTTCCATCAGGCCAACCACAACGATCTTAGTGCAACCTGATAGAATCATTCCCGGGTATCCCCTGGAGGAAGGCCCTGAAGACAAGTTTAAGGAGCTCAAGACTTATCCTAATCATCTGCAGATGTATGAGTTCTTGTCAGAAGTTTCCTGGAATAAGAAGTTCCCTGCAATGATCAAGAAACAAGGTGGAGGCTTAGATCACTCTTCCAGGGATTGGGGTGTGGTCATCCTACTTGAATATCAGAGAAGGTGCTGGATCTTCTTCTGGTACTTCAGGACAGGATGAAGACTCCATGACATATCCTGGTGCCTCTACTCTTGTAGATATCAGTATGTCAGAGGCAGATTCCCTATGGCTTCTTTCACAGAGGATTGGCCTGTCATGATTCCAATTCGTAAGTTCTACTTTGTTGTCAGCCATCCTGAAGACTATTATCTGCCACAAGGGTTCAGAGTTTCAGATTCAATCATGAGTGCATCAAGATTGTGCTATATGAGGTTGAGAAGGACCCTGAAGAAGAGAACAGAAGACTGAAACTGCAAGTCAAGAGGTTAGAGAAGAAGAATGCTGATCTGGTTGCTAAACAGGATCAGATTCTCCAAGAACAGTTGCAGATCAGAACTGGGCAAGAAGAACTGAAGGCTACTATTATCTCTCAGATTGACAAGGCTAAAGAAGAGATTTATGCTTTACTGATAGCAGCCTTGCTGAAGAAGAATAATGGATAGTCTATGATGTGTAGCCAGTCTGATGTTATTTCAGTTTTGTGTTAATTTTCAGATTCTATATTTTTTTGTCTGAACATTGCCTTAATACAATCAGTTGTTGGTATCATGTGTTTTTATAAGCTCTGATTGCTTTGATTATATTGTTTGATCTTGATTGGTGATTATTGCTCTGAAGTTCCCTTTTGATTGATGACAAAGGGGGGAGTATTAAAATCTAACAAATCTGAATCTGAAGTGGTTACAGGTCTCAGGGGGAGTATTTGAGAAATATCAGAAGCTGTTAGACGTGAGAAGTATTTATCTGAGGGGGAGTTATACTTATATTACACTTATGATAATTTAAAACTCCTTTCAGAATTATTTATTTTAAGCAAATTTGTCATCATTAAAAGGGGGAGAATGTTGAGTCTCAAAAATATCATAAGGAAGATTATGATGATTTAAGACAGCTCAATCCCTAAGTTTTAATGCTTAACAAATTTGGTTAAAAGAATTATCATGGATACATATGTTTTTAATGTTTTATCTATGATTTCAGCAAGCCACTTTAATCTTAATAAAGACTGTCTGAAGTTTCAACCTGTCTGAAGTGTTGAAGCGTTTGAAGGTTCAACCCATCTGAAGTGTTGAAACCGTCTGAAGTCGTATTTTATGACGTGGCACATCTTGCTGAAGTTGTGAGAAGACTTGTCTGAAGTTCTGAAGAGTCAAATCTCTCTGCTGCACGCAACTTTTCAAGGCTTATTTGGCAAAGACACAGAGACCTTTCTTGGGTTGTTTGAATTTATACACCATTGGGAAATCTCTGCAGCGAAGTTTTTGCAACAACAATTGTGGCAGCCTTTGTCAACAGCAACCTTGGACGTTGTCAGAAAAGTTTCAGAACGCACAGAATGCTCAGGAGCATGTCTCACAACGGATTAAAAAGCATTAAATGTTATCTCTAAACGGTGATTTTTCAACGGATTGAAGACTGGGTATAAATACCCTTCATCTAAAGATCACACGTAGAACAACAAGAAGAAGAACAAGAACAAGAGATTATTTTTCAAGAGAAACAAAACGCTGCTAGTTTTACTCTGTAAAACATACTCTGATAAAAATTCTTTGTACATCATTTCATATATTCTGAGTATACCTCAGTTATTTGTACATTGTAACAGTTTAAGCTTCAAACTGGTTTAGTTTTAGAGCTTAAACAATCTTTTATTTGTAAAACTGTTTTTTAGCCTGGAGAGGCTTGTTGTCTAAAGAATACTTGGTTGTAGAGCCTGGAGAGGCTTGACTGAAAAAGAATACTTGGTTGTAGAGCTTGGAGAGGCTTGACTGAAAAAGAATACTTGGTTGTAGAGCTTGGAGAGGCTTGACTGGAAAAGAATACTTGGTTGTAGAGCCTGAAGAGGCTTGACTGTAAAAGAATACTTGTAATCTAGTTGAGATTAAGAGAAAATCCAAGTGCTAGTTGGCATTGGGACTAGACGTAGCTCACAGTGGTAGTGAGTGAACCAGGATAAATTATGTGGCTAAGTTTTCTTACCCTTATCTCTTGTTAATTCGTTTATTCTAATCAAAGGGTGTTGAAAAAACTGTTCAGATAATTTATAAATGCAAGAAACGTTTTAAAAACATATTTTCAAAACCTGTCTTAAAGAACTTTAGACAGCCCCTTTAACCCTGTCTGAAATTTCATTATAAAGTTGTTTGCGAAAAGATCTCATAAGTTATTTAAGAAACACTATTCAACCCCCCCTTCTAGTGTTTCCCTGTGTCTCTACAGACCAGATATACTATTTTCTGTAGGACTATGTGCAAGGTTTCAATCTTCTCCAAAAGAATCTCATGTTGCTGCTGTGAAAAGAATACTCAGATATCTTGTTGGAAACCACTAATCTTGGTCTTTGGTACAAGAAAGGTACAAAATTTGACTTGATAGATATTGTGATGCTGATTATGCTGGAGATAGACTAGATAGAAAAAGCAGAAGTGGTGGTTGTCAATTTCTTGGAGAAGCATTGGTATCTTGGTCCTGTAAGAAGCAACCTACCATTGCATTATCTACTGCAGAAGCAGAATATGTATCTGCTGCAAGCTGTTGTTCTCAAATATTATGGATAAAGCATCAAATGGAGGATTATTGCTTAAGGGATCATGTTCAGAAAAATGAAATTGAACTTAGATTCATAGAAACTAAGCTTTAGGTTGTTGACATTTTCACCAAACCACTTGTAGAAGATAGGTTTGTGTTTATTAGAGAGAAATTAAACATGTGCAGATTGTTAGATTAAATGTTCTTGACTGCTATATTGCTTCTTTTATTCTTTATTGAAATACTGATTATGTTATTTTCTCATAAGATATTCATATCTTATGCAGAAGCTATGGCAACTGCTTCTTCTGCAACATCTGCAAAACTTCTCCTTTCTGTCATCTTCTAAGGCATAGAGAAGAATAACCTTCTCCAAGGTCTGAGTCATCTCTGACCTATTAAGATAGCCTTTCCAAAACCTTGCAACAGTATACGAGGAAGGGTCATTGTCAAGTCTCTCAAAACTCTCTCTCCTAGGTCAACTATGAAAATGACATTGCACAGACTGCAGGGTGTCTAGCTCTCTAAGTGCAAGAAATGAAAAGAGCTCTTTTGTCTCTCTATTTCAAAAAGAGAGTTAGTTGCACTAATTAGGAAATTGAAAGCTTTTCTACCGTTTGCATAAACCAAACTTAAAAAATCGCGTTATTCTCTCTCTCTTTTCCTCCCACGATCAAGCCTATCATTTCTATCAAACGACTAGTTGGATGCA
This sequence comes from Sesbania bispinosa, assembly GCA_026901365.1. Lineage (NCBI taxonomy): Eukaryota > Viridiplantae > Streptophyta > Magnoliopsida > Fabales > Fabaceae > Sesbania > Sesbania bispinosa. Next base: position 76,563 of record QLOH01000254.1, read on the forward strand.
CTATATTTCAGCTCAGGAACTCAGCCTCTTCATCTCCAACCCTTCTCTGCATTTCTAAAACGAGTTGCACCCTCATTCTCTCATACTCTGTTTTTTTTAAATCCAAAATGAGGATAAAATCAATTGCCTTCAAGAATGCTTCCACTTCCTCTCCACATTCTGATAATGGTAGCCAAGAAAATCATGAAATCACTGGAATAGAGATAGTTCCATATACTGAAGCCTTAGTAGCTCAACCTCTGTCAATAGAACATCCCATGACAAAACCAATTTCAACTCCATCTGAACCATCAGTAGAAAAACCTGCTCCAGCTCCAACTGAACCAATACCAGTTGAACCTTCTCCAGCCCCTACTAAACCTCAACCTATCTCAGCCCCTTCCTCCTCCAATATCACTTCTCCTGACATACTTGTCATTAGAGTCAGAAGGTCAGCTAGACTCAAAACTTCCTTCCATACCATTGGAAATGATCCAGACAATCCTATTGGGATTGAATCCCCTTCTCAACTAGCCTCTCCTATCTCAAGCCAAAATCCATCTCTCAAGATAACCAAGAAGAAATAGAGGATGTTTCTGAAAATAATAGCAAGGAGGAGAATGATCCTTCTGAAGCCACAGAAGATACCAACTTTGACCTATTTCAATTCTCTGAAATGCTGAAGGTGTTTGCTGAAAAATGGGAATGGAAGAGTGTTATCCCTGGCAGGGTGTTCCTACTAAGAGAAATCAGAAAAGGTGGACGGGATGTTGGTCATTTAATCCAGAAGCACGGATGGGGGAAACTTCCTTCTCATCAGGGAGCCTATTAACCCATTATTGATAAAAGCATTCTATGCTTCTACCAGCAACTATAGAAGTGATGGGAATTCTCTAGTGACTGAAATCAAGGGATCTACCATTATCTTAACCCCCAGTATATTAGAAGAAGTATTGAACCTTCCTGCTTGTGAAAATCAATTGTATGAGGACAATTGGTTTGCTTCTGCCAGCACCACTAAAGAGGAAGTCATAGAGAAAGTCCTAAGCCAACCTGACTCACCATTACACTCAAGCAAACTCATCCCCATTTGCAGATTATTCCATAAAATCTGTTGTTATTCCATCTTTTCAAGAGCTGGAACCCTAGAGGTTACAGACCAAGACCTCCTGGTTCTGTACCATCTCCTAAGTAGTAAACCTCTTTCTCTATCCTATTTAATCCTCCGAAGCATGATCTATTCAGCCAATACATAGAAAGCTTACGCAAGCCTGCCATATGGAATGATTCTAACCAAGATCTTTAGACTTTATAATGTGCCTCTTGATGATGATGATGATGAATGCCAAGACACGTGTACCTTCTTTAATAGAAGCAACATCAAAAAGATGAAAATTGAGCACCCCACACCCTCTGAGATCTTCTCTAGTAGCAGTGAAGCAGAAGAAGCCTCAGAAGAAGCAAAGGCTCTAAGGACAAAGAAGATGAAAGAGGAGATCGAGACCTTCTCCAGAAAAAGGAAGGGTCTGACTGCACCTTCTGAAGAAGGAGAGAAAAGCAAAGTGCAGAAAACTTCTTCTTCTGGAGTTGAGAGAGATGTCCCAGAATGTCTCACTCCTCCATCCTTATTTGAAGAAAGGGAACCATCATTTTTTGAAGAAGAAGAAGAAGCTGCTTCTCCAGTATAATATACTTCCAGAGAAGATGGATCTGAAGAAGGAGATAGGGAAACCTCACTTGCTTCTGCAGAAGGATTAGCAGTAAATACATTGGCCATGCTTGCCACAACTCATCATGTCTCACCCAATCTTCAAAACCAATCTCTTTCCATGACTGTTACAGCTCAAGAAGAAGGGATTGCTAAAGAAACTATGCAGAAGGAAGAAAACCAATCAGCTCCTTCTGCAGGCACCTTTGGGACTGACTTGGTAAATCAATTTCTTGCATCCCCTATTCTTGATTCCTATATTCCTACAACTGCTCCTTTGAGAGATACCATTCCTGTTGTATCCACTCATCTATCATCCATGGAAACTTTTCTCTAGCAACTTAGTGCAGAGAGGGAAGAAATTCCTTCTGAACCTCTACAGAAGGATGAAGTTGCTGCTCCCACTGACAAATCTGAGCCTTCCTCTTCTCAATCCATTGAAAGACAAGTGAGGAAGATTAAGGAAGATATAAAAAAATTGTTTTCCAATGTCAATATCCTGTAAAATTCAGTAGATGAGATGATAGAGAGGTTTACACAGCACCAATTTTGGTTCAATACCTTTGTTCTGCCTGTCATAGCTCCTCAAGCACCACAGATGCCCTTCAATCAATACTAGCCTCCTCAGAATATCCTCCAACCAACTACCTCATCATCTTCTGATCATTCTTCACCCTCCAAGTAGAAGAAGATGATGATTCTGCTTCACCTAGGCCATATTAGCTTCTTTTTTATACATGACAAAGGGGGAGGAGTAGTGGGAGTAGTAGGTTGTTTGACATTGTTATGTATTTTTGTTAAAAGAGGAATCTGTCAGGAGAGATCAGTTTTAGTGTGGTTTCTGTATGTATGACATTGATTATGTCTTTTGACTATGCTTTTTGAATGAATATTGATTAATGAAAGTAGCTTTTGATGATTAATTGAACTTTGCTTTCTCTTGCTGCTATTATGTGCTTTATGATTGATTAGCAGTAAATAACAGTAGAATTTTGCACCACAATTCTGATAATACATCTTGTTGCACTACATTCTGTTAGTCCAAAATGTGCATTCTGAAACCTACATTCTCAGCCATATAATTAATAGTAAATTGAATGCCATGAAAGTAAGTATAAATCAATCATATCCCTCAAAAAAACACCTGCATACATTCAGGGGGAGTATCCCTCAGAATTATAACAATGTAAAACTTGATAGGTTGTCATCATAAAAAAGGGGGAGATTGTAAGGTCCAAGAATCCCTTTAAGAATGTTTTAATAATGACAACCAATCAAGGTTTACTTGGAATAATTCTGAGTTTTAAGGACTAATGATTTTGTTTGAGTAAGTGTTCAGAAGATACAGGAAAGCTTCTGCAGAAGATGCATTTCAGCAGCAGAAGAAAGAAACAAAATCCACTTACTTAAGAAGATAAGTTTCAGATTTGACAAGAATGACAAATCTGTGAAAGAGAAACATAAAGCAAGTTGAAAAAATCATAAGAAGATCCTTCACAATCCAATGGATTCTCCTGAAGATGAAAACGGTCTCCTCATAAGAAGAAATCATAATAAAATTCCTTTAGAAGGAAGATTCGCTCTTGAAAAGGGAAAAGAAGCATATCCCAGGTTCCCAAGCATCAAGATATATTTAAATGAACCTCACTAAGGTTAAAAATCATATACATAAGTGTTTGTGGTGATAAAATCTAAATTCGAAAATTATTTTTTATCACTTTGATTCTAAGAACAATCTGGGGATTAGAATCAGATCCTCTTACGGGACTCATTTTAAAAAGTAGATTTATGGTGTTTCTGACTTGTAGAATTAGTAAGAAAAAACATGATTTTTCTAGAAACTTTCAAAGGACTTGACTTTTCCAGAAATTATAATGATTTTTCCAGAATTTGACTTCTAGAAATGAAAGAAATAGAGTTAATTGATTTAGAATTTTATCAAAGAACTTATCTTTCAAAAAGTTTAGAACTACATGATTCAGAATTCTATCAAACAAAGTTCTAAATTGGATTCTTGAAAATTAAAGTTTCAAAGAAATAGAAAATATAGAACTTGAAAGAAAGAAAGAAAAAGAACGTGAAATGTTAATTGCAGAATGTAAATTGCATAAAGTAAATTGCGGAAAGTAGATTGCAGAAAGTAGAGTGCAGAAAGTAGATGAATTGTAAGAACAATTTGCTTGAATTGAAATGTGGATGGGTTCATCACATACTGTTACTCCTTGTAACCTATTTGTCGCAGTGAGATCGGACGTATAAGTTGTTTCAGAGTTTGAATATAATGATTTGCCAACCTTTATTACATAGAATGTTCACCTATTTATAGAATTCTATTCCTAATGGCTAACTAATTTACAATTGACACATCATCTAGCCCTATGTGTTGGCAGCATGCATGCTTGCCACATTTTCTGCTAACCAGAAAACTACCTTTCTTCTTTGAACTTTTTTCAAATTTCTTCCACTAGGATGTTGCTATCTGATGACATGAATTGCCAAGGACCTAGAATTAAGCAAAGCAAACCAATTAGAACCAAAATTAAGCAATTAAAATGCAAATATAGGTGCTGGAACAGCAGCTATATTCACGTGGAAAATGAAAGAAAGTGAAGGAAAATGAAAGAAAAATGGAGAGGAAAAGAAGTGGAAGATCGCCACTGATGCAAGTCCTTTCTTGCAGCAGATAAGATCAATCGCCAGTCGCCACTAATTCAGGAGAATTAGATAAGACTCATCCATGGTTTAAGCAACAACCACCAAGCACACTCAACTCATAAGGGAGGAGATTCTCAACTCACAAAGAGGAGAAAAATGGGCATAATGCCTTTACTTCAAAATTCAATGTTTTTGTTACATGAGGGAGAGCTCCTTTATATAGGAGAAGGAGGGGAAGGGGCGGCCTACTCTAGGCGATGTGGGACTTCAAGGAAAAGAAAAAAAAAGAAAATAATAAAAAGATGAGTGAATACTCATCCAAGGTGGGATTTGAACCCACTCACCTAAAGGCATTAAGCTAAGCTAAGCTTTTAGCCACTAATCCACTCACTTATGCGCCCCACTCTCCATAAAATGGAAAAGATGAGTTTAAAATTCATCCTACATGGGAATTGATCCCATGACCCTCTAACCCATGTAGCTAAGTCACTAATTAGCCATTAAACCCACTTACATGACATGGGCGCCCCTAATAGATCCTATGGCCCCAATTACATCATAAAATCCTAATTACATGAGTCTTGTATGTTTACTTTGACTTTGGTCAATGGTCAAGAGTTGACCTAGAGTTGACCCTCATGAAGGAAGGCTCATACTTGGCTCAGCCCCAAGCACTTCAAGCAGCTCCAAGTAAGCCATTAGCTGTCAGCTGACAGGATGTCATCATCCCCTCCCCCTTGAAAAGCATTTGCCCTCAAATCTGAAAAAGGAGGAAGAAAAATCAGGGGTAGAAAAGAATAGAGGGAGATGGATGACATAGAAGGAAGGTGGAGACTTCCCTTTGGATTAGTGAATCCAAGCTAAGGCCTCAATATGGACATCCTTGCGTAACCTAGTCAACAAAGAAACAAGGCTCATTATTCCCAAATATATAATCTCTAATGCTCATAACAATAATACTTGGGAATCATGTAGAGAGCTTTAGCAAAAGAAAGAGGTGAAGTAGAAGAAGAAGATGAAGAAGAAAAAGGAGAAAAAGGTGGAGGAAACTCCCTTGTAGTGTAGCTACTCCCTCCATCTTTATCCAGCAACTCCCTTTCTTGTATTCCTGCAAAACAATCAAGGTCAGCAGTTTTAAATTGATGAAGCAAGAGCATTGCTTCCCTTTTATTTTTTTGTTTTTCCTTGGTTTTCACCTTTTCTACCATTATTTTTGAAGCTTCTTCTTTCCTTTTCTTTTTATCCTCACTCTCTATCTTAAGCTTTTTAATTCTTTCAAGCTCTATTTGTCTCTTCATGTGAGCTTGATCCTCACATATTTCTTGGATGGACATTGGCATCAAAGTGATTTTAGTTCCATCTTGTTTAAAAGAGATTTGATTAGAGTAACCATCATGAATGGCCCTCTTATCAAATTGCCAAGGTCGACCTAAAAGAATATGTGTGGCATCCATAGGTACAACATCACAAAGTACATTATCATCATAATCACCTATGGAAATAAAGATGAGAGTTTGCCTACTTACTTCCCTTTCCCCATCATCACATATCCAAGATAACTTGTATGGTCTGGGGTGGGGTTTGGTAGATAATCCAAGTTTTTCTACCATTCTCTCACTAGCTATGTTGGTGCAACTTCCACTATCCACAATTAGGGAGCAAATTCGTCCCTCTATCATGCATCTAGTGTGGAAGACAGTTTGCCTTTGTTCATCTTCTCTTATTATTTGATTTCCTAGGGACCTTCTCACCATGCAAAGTTTACCCTCGGTCCTATATACTTCTTTCTTAATTTCATTCTCTTCTTCACTAGTTTCTTTTTCCTCATCTTCACTTTGTTCATTCTCACTTACACTAGTGTATTCTCCATTCTCTTTAACCAACATTGCCCTCCTATTTGGGCATTGGGAAGCTATGTGTCCCTTGCCATCACACTTGAAACATTTGATGTTTCTTGTGGAGGTAGAGGGCTCTTCCTTTTTAGTAGAAGGAGTGGGGTTAGAAGTAACCCTAGGAACCTTAGGTTCCTCCTTCTCTTGGCTCTTTCCCTTATCTTCTTTTAGGGTTTCCTTGTTCCTAGTTGTAAAACTAGTGTTTCCTCTTTTATAGCTACCCTTTCTTTTTAGTTGAGTTTCAATTTTAATGGCTTGGTGTACCAAGTCCTCCATTTCTACATAAGGATGCAATTCCACTATGTCCCTTATGTCGAAATTAAGTCCATTGATAAACCTAGCCATAGTTGCTTCACTATCCTCAACTATGTTGGCCCTAATCAAAGCAAGTTCCATTTCCTTGAAGTACTCATCTACACTCTTAGATCCTTGCTTAAGAGTTTGGAGTTTGATGTGCAACTCCCTAGTGTAATGTTGAGGTATGAACCTCTTTCTCATGATGGACTTCATTTCCTCCCAAGAGGAAACCAAAGGAGCATTGCACCTTCTTCTTTCAGCCTGAAGCTGATGCCACCAAACTAAGGCGTAGTTCTTGAATTCTAGAGAGGCAATTTTAACCTTTTCCTCTTCCCTATACCTATGGCAACTAAAAATTTGTTCAATTTTTAGTTCCCATTCTAGGTATTGTTCTACATCATTTCTACCATTAAAGGTTGGGACTTCTATTTTTACCCCTCTAAAACCTTGTTCCCTTCTAGGCTCTTCTTCTCTCCTATGCTCTCTCCTATGCCTCCTAGGATTTTCTTCATAATACTCCTCTCTTTCTCTCCTAGGGATTTCCTCATAGTAGTCTTCTCTAAACCCTCTAGGTTCCTCACGCCTCCTAGGCCTTCTATGCTCTCTTTCTCTTTCCCTTCTCCTATAGGTATGGCTAGAGTGTCTCTCTCCCTCACTACTCTCAGCATGGTACCTATCTTCACTCCTAACCACACTATACCTATCCTCACTTCCTCCTTCTCGAGAAGAATGCCTTCTCTCCCTCCTATTCCCACTTAGTTCTTTCCTAAGTTCACTCATCTCATGCCTCATCATTCTGGCCATGTCTTGAATTGCATGTTGCAACTCGGCCCTATACCTCAAAGTTCTAGGTGAAGGAGGTGGTGAGTTCCTACTACCCATTGTTAAAATTTTTGATTTTCAAGAATTTGGACCTTTCCACTCACTAAGTGTTTACACTCGATGGAATGTTAACACTCGTGTATGTCACTCTTTTTAGGCTTTTTCTATAATGATTCTCTCTTGCCTCTTCTACTCGGTTGGTGTTGGTTGAAGTTGCAAAGACCAGAATTAGCCTAAGTCTTAACCCTTACCCAAATAGAAGCGCACTAACAAAGAAAATACTACCGGAAGAAAGAAAGATTACCTAAGACAAAACAGAGAATTGATATGACAAACAAGAAAAACTGGCACTCAAACAAGCTTATACACAAGAGCAGACAGCAAACAAAGACATGACGGAAGAAATTGCAAAGAGAATTGTTTTTGGTGATTTTTGAAAAGAGTTGCCAAAATTGTCGTTTTAAAGAAAAACAGCAAATACAACTCAATTACAGTATACAGGGAAATGAAACAGAAAATTACAGTAAAACTGTCACTGTATTGTTGGGATACTTCTTTGTTTTTGTTTTTCTATTTTTTTGAATTTTTTTTGAATTTTTGACTCTTTTTGGGTGTCTCTTGACTTTTTCTTCCTTGTTGACTTTTGCACCCTTTTTTGCTTTTTACAACCTCTTTTCTATTTTTTTGGCACGTACGTACCTTTTGTATTTTTCTTTTGCCCTTTTTTTTCTTTTTTTTTGTCTTTTTCCCCAACAGAAAATTACAGAAATTTGTACACAGTGAAAAGAAAATTAACTGTACCTACTGTAATATTTTTGGAATTTTCTAACAGTAAACTGGTCCAAGTGGCCAAGAAAAGCAAAAATAATGAATAAACTGATTTTCTGTAATTTTCTGTTGGGGAAAAAGACAAAAAAAAGAAAAAAAAAGGGCAAAAGAAAAAATACAAAAGGTACGTACGTGCCAAAAAAATAGAAAAAGAGGTGTAAAAAGCAAAAAGGGTGCAAAAGTCAACAAGGAAGAAAAAGTCAAAAAGACACCCAAAAAGAGTCAAAAATTCAAAAAAAATTCAAAAAAATAGAAAAACAAAAACAAAGAAGTATCCCAACAATACAGTGACAGTTTTACTGTAATTTTCTGTTTCATTTCCCTGTATACTGTAATTGAGTTGTATTGTTGTTTTTTCTTTAAAACGACAATTTTGGTAACTCTTTTCAAAAATCACCAAAAACAATTCTCTTTGCAATTTCTTCTGTCATGTCTTTGTTTGCTGTCTGCTCTTGTGTATAAGCTTGTTTGAGTGCCAGTTTTTCTTGTTTGTCATATCAATTCTCTGTTTTGTGACTTGCATCAGTGGCGATCTTCCACTTCTTTTCCTCTCCATTTTTCTTTCATTTTCCTTCACTTTCTTTCATTTTCCACGGGAATATAGCTGCTGTTCCAGCACCTATATTTGCATTTTAATTGCTTAATTTTGGTTCTAATTGGTTTGCTTTGCTCAATTCTAGGTCCTTCGCAATTCCTGTTATCAATATCTGTCCTTGATCAGCAAACTTCCATTACTTTCACTAACTGCTTATATGCTCTTTTCTGTTTTCTCGAACAAAGTCCTTCCTGATTCAGAAATCTGCTAAGTCTTCAAGAACCTTGTTTTCGATTTTCTGCCTTCTGTTTCCTCGAAAACTTACTTCTAGAATCTCGAAATTTTATTCTGAAATCCCGACTTCATGTATTCGAAAACTTGCTTCTAGAATCTCGAAATCCTCTTCCGAAATCTTGACTTCATGTACTCGAAAATTCCTTCTTCTTTGATACTTAGCTTTTTCTGTTGATACTTGAACCCACTGAGTACTTCCTGATTTCGATTTTCCAGAAGTCTTATGACTTCGTTTTCCAGAATCCTTATGACTTTGTTTTTCCCGAAGTCTTATGACTTCGATTTTCCAGAATCCCTTTTGATTCTGATTTTCCAGAACTCCTAACTTTGGTTTTTCCGGAGTCTCTTTTGACTTCGATTTCTTGAAGTTCCTTTGTCTCTTTTTTCAAGTTTCTGAAGTTCCCTTTTAATGTTAACTTTAACAAATTTCTAAGTTATGAGATTCACTTCGCAAACTCGAATTCTGGAACTTGTAAGCTTTCTAGAAATTCTAAAAGTATAAATGACTTTCAAATTTGTGAAATTCAAAATACTTGAAATTCGAATCCCAACAGATGCCCCCCCAAAAATAGTCTCTTTCAAGAACTAATCTTTTATTTGAAGAAAGAGATATTTTTGGAACAACCTTTGATATTCCTTTTGACCTTTATTACCTTTTCTCATTCAAAACGTGTATTCTTCATGTAAACTCAGAGAGTTGGCCAAAGATTTAAAGTTAAGGCCTATAAAAACAAATCCCAAGTGGAATTGTAGAGCAAGTAATATTTACTCTCTTTTCTTTTGTAGAAGCAAAATACTTCTTATTCATGTTTATCTAACTTTTAAATTCCTTTGTTTTAGATAAACATCTCTTCTAACTCTCAAACTGAGAGTGTGATTCAGGAAGAAAAGACTATTAAAAGTCCTCTTCAAGTTACTTCCTCGAAAAAGTTACCTTCGAAGGATCAAACTATGGAAAATATTGAAGAAAGTAACGAAGAGGAAGAAGAGAAGAAAGAAGAAAAAGTACAATCCCCTTCTGATCAGAATAAAGAAGATTCCCCCATGGAAAAGGATAATCTTATGCCTTCCCCTCAACCTGTTTCTCAAGAGAAGAGAGAATCTCCAACAAAAGAGGCTTCTTGCACTCAAACAGAATCTGGGACTTCCTGAACAAGCTCCAGGTTTTTTGAGGGATTCATCTATGTCTACCCCTGTATATAATGTAACAGACTTAGATGATTGTCTCAAAGGCCTGGATGAAAATCCTTTCTTGGTTTTAGAAGTCCTCTCTGGAGAAGTTTCACTATCATCAGCACATTCTAAAGCAACTGTTCAAAATCCTTTGAACGAAGAAGACTCTGTTGAAACAGTGTTTCAAAACTTCAAAAAAATTGGTTTTCGAGAAACCTATGTTTAAGACAATCCCCAAGGATTCTCATTACAACGAGGAAATTCAGTGTTACTTAACCCTTTTTGACAAAAGGTTCAAAGAATTTTCTGAATCTCAACAAAAATGGATTAAGGGTTTCTCAAACTTATTTCAGAATGCCCTCAACACTCTTGGTCAAATTGAGGAGACTACTTCGAGGTTGAGCATTCAAAAAAAGTGAGAAGGCTGAGCTGATGGATAAACTCCAAGATAGCAAAGTCAAAGTTCAGAAGTATGAGCAATCCATCAAGCAAAATTTATCTAAGGTTGAAGATCTTGAAAAGGAGAATCTTCGAACTGAGGCAGCAATTTGAAAACTTCAAGAGGATGCCACAAAAGTGAAGTCACAAAAGAGTGATTTGGAAGCCACTATTTCGAGGCAGAGGTCTTCTCGAACTGAAATTCTTAATTCTATTAAAGGGATTTCGAGAAATGTTGTAGATGTGTCCAAAGACATCAGTAACTTAGAGAAATATGACTACAGCTTGAAAATCCAATATGAAGACCTAATGCATGACTTCGCAAAGATGAAGAATGATTCTCCTTTTTAGTTGCTTCTGCCTTTTTTCGAATTTTTTGATGTAATTTCCGAATTTATTTGTTGAGCATGGGCTCAAATTTGATTATCCTTTGAACAATTTATTTTCCTCTATGCACAATCTTCAGTTCTTGCAAATTTGGCTTATATTCCTTTAAGTATTTCCCATTTATTGACATTATGCGTAAATCACCAAGTAATTCTCGAATTGAGTACGCATTGTTCGAAAAAAACCTTTTCAATCTCGAAAGGTCCCTCCCAATTAGGTGACCACTTACCAAATCTCTTAGATTTTTTATCAATTGGTAAAATTAACTTCCAAATATAATCACCTAATGAAAAGCGTTTTTCTTAACCCTTCGATTATAACAACGGGAAATTTGCTCTTTTTGTCTAATGATATTTTCGAGAGCAAGGAATCTCTCTTCATCAAGTTCATTTAATTCATCAAATATCAAATTCCAATAATCTTGAGAAGGTAATTCGAACTGTCTTTGAACCCTTATTGATTGTAAATTCACTTCTACTGGTAATATAGGATCATGACCGTATACCAATTTATAAGGAGTTGTTCGAGTAGCTTCTCTTGGAGAATTTCTATAAGCCCAAAGAACTTGATTCAAGGTTTCATGCCAATTTTTTGGACGTTGCCCAATATGTCTCTTAATTAAAGCAATAATAGTTTTACTAACTGCTTCAACTTGTCCATTGGCTTGTGCATAATAAGGTGTAGAGGAAAGTAACTTTATTCCTTTCGATTCAGTAAATCTAACCATTTTTCGACCAGTAAACATTGTTCCTTGATCTGTAGTAATGGTTTATGGTAAGCCAAATCGAAATATGATATTTACTACTTCGATTAAACGAATGATATCTTCCTGAGAAACTTCTCTTAAGGGAATTGCTTCTCTACCCATTTGGTAAAATAATCAACTCCAACCAAAATAAATTTATGGTTTCTCGAAGAAGCTGGATGCATCATTCCAATTAAATCCAAAGTCCATCCTCTAAATGGCCAAGGTTTTATTATCAAATGTAGCTCACTTGCTGGAACTTGTTGTACATTTCCATGCTTTTGACATTCCTCACAAGACTTAGCAAAATTGTGACAATCTTTGGCCATCGAAGGCCAATAGAATAATTTTCTTTTCAAAATCCATTCCATTTTCTTTCCTGCTTGATGGGCTCCACATGCTCCTTCATGCACTTCCAAGTATGCTTCAGTTTCTCCTAAGCATCTAAGTAAATTCCCATCAATAGCTTTTTTATAAAGTTCTTCACCTAAAATACAGTAATTGAGAACTTTATATTTCAAGTGTTTGTTATTAGAAGGGGAAGGATTATGTATAAGGTTCACAATTTCTTTTCTCCAATCATTTTGATCTAAAAGATTTATATTGTGAATCTCAAATTCTTTCATTGGAAGTCTTTTTCGAATATCACTAATTTTTCTTAGAGTTCCAATTGAAATTCTATAACCTGAAGCTATTTGAGCCAATTCATTAGATTCGAAATTTTGACCCCTTGGAATGTGTTCAATCTTAACTTCATCAAACATTTCCAGAAGTTTATTGGCTCGAACCAAATACTTAGCCAATTTTGGATCTAAACACTTATACTCTTTAGTTATTTGTTTTATAACTAACTAAGAATCTCCTCTAATATGAACATTCATCGAATTCATTGAAACTAAAATCTCGAGACCAGCAATCAAAGCTTCATATTCTACTGCATTATTAGAACATGGATGTTTTATTTCAAACATCATTCGAGTAGGAATCCCTTAGGTGAAATTATTAAAATTCCAATTCCTGATCCATTCTTATGTTTGGATCCATCGAAAAACAACTTCCAAGGCTCTAAGCCTATATATGTTGATTCTTCAATTGGAATTGGGGGATGATCAACCAAGAAATCTGCAATTACTTGTCCTTTCAATCAATTTCAATGGGATAAATTTTAAACGAAAACTCAGTTAATGCTAACGCCCATTTTCCAACTCTACTGTGCAATATAGGTTTCAACAACATGTGTTTTATTACATCGAAATGAGATATTACAAATACATCATGAGGTTTAAACATAGTACTTGAGTTTAGTACAAGAAAAATACAAACACAAACAATTTTTCTATTGCACAATATCTAATTTATGCATCATTGAGGACTCTACTTAAATAATAAATAGCTCTTTCTACAATCTAACAAACCGTTTTCGGCCTCTTGAGCCAACATACTTCCTATAGTGGCTTCTAAAGCAGAAATATACAACTTCAAAGGTTTCCTGGAAAAGGAGGAGTCATAATCGGAGAAGTTGTCAGATATCTCTTGATTTCCTCAAAGACTTGTTGATGTTCATTTTCCCACTTGAATTTTTCTTCTTTCTTAACTTCAGTAAAGGGGAAAACACTTTCGTCTTTCCAGATAAATTCGAAATAAATCTTCGAAGAAAATTTACTTTTCCCAGAAAAGACAGCAACTGTTTCTTTGTAAAAGGCGGAGATGCTTCTAGAATCGCCTTATTCTTATTCTTATTCTTATCAATCTCAAAACCTTTTTTGTGAATTAGGAATCCCAAAAAATTACCTGCAGATACCCCAAAAGCACATTTAATAGGATTCATTTTTAAACAATGCTTTCTCATTCTTTCGAAAGCTTGTCTTAAATGATCTAGATGGAAGTCTTTTGATTCAGACTTAACCACAACATCGTCTATATAGACTTGCATAAATTTTCCTATTAAATCATGAAAAATAGAATTCATGGCACTTTGGTACGTTGCAACCAGCATTTTTAAGGCCTAGGGTATCATTACCCATTCATAAGTCCCTATCGCACCAGGACATATCGAAAAGCCATTTTCGAAATATCCTCTTCAGCAATAAAAATTTGATTATATCCAGAATATCCATCTAACATACTTAAAAGTTCATTTCCTGCTGCCGAATCTATTAACATATCGGCAACCGGCATTGGATGTTCATCTTTTGGGGTTGCATTATTAAGATCTCTAAAGTCCATACATACCCTTAAAGATCCATTTTTCTCAATAACAGGTACAATATTAGAAATCCAATCAACATACCTGGCAGTTCGAATGAACTTAGCTTTTAGAAGACGCTCATTTCTTCTTTTATCTTCGAAACTAGTTCTGGAGCAAATCTTCTAGGAGCTTGTTTCACTAGTCGCTTTTCTGGAAAAGTAGGAAGTTTATGTTTGACCAATTCTCAACTCAAACTAGGAATTTCATGATAATCTCATGCAAAGCAATCCTTATATTCTTTCAACAAGTCAATTATTTTCTTCTTGAATTCTCCTTCGAGATTCTGACTTATAAAAGTAGGTCTTTTTCATCATCAGTTCCTAAATTCACTTCTTCTAAAGGATCTTGAGCTTCCAGTTTCTTAATACCTTGATATAAAGTTCCTTCAAAACCTAAAGGGGAATCATCATAAATACAATCTAATTTTCTAAAATCAACCCCTCGAGTTTTCCTGAACATAAGTTTCAACTTTTGAATCATTTTCTCAAGATAGTCTTTTTCAGAATTCTCACTTCCTTCAGAAATCTTTTTAGAATTTTCATTTTCCAAGTCTGATGACATTTCTTCTTTTGTTATTTCCTCAATAATTATTCTTCCTTCTTGCCATTCGGCCTGAGTGGCCGTTATTTCAGTATTACATTTAATTTGTTCAGATTCGGCTTCGAAAGCCGCTTCTTACCTCTTTTGGCCATGTAAGCCGAAATTCGAGCCCAAAAGCTCGAATCTATTCTGGATCTGACCATTCAGAAATTCCTGTGGCCTCAAATGGGCCAACATCACACTGTAACATGAACCCGTAATCAGGATTCAACCTTAAAGAGTAAGGTACTTTTGTAGGCACCAACATATACTTATCACCATTTCATAAGGTCTTGTCTTCATAACCTTCTTTCAGTACTTTCTCACATCAACAGCATCCTCTTCTACTTTGAAATAATTTTGTCCCCATCAACATAAATGGGTACAACCTTCTTTAGTCTACATACAAAGCCTCTGATGCATGGAAGATGGAAACAACAACAACCTACTCCATGAATTCATTCTCTTCCAAGCAAAAGATTATAGTTTGATTTCGAATCAACCACAACAAACATAGTGGGTCTCATAATGGTTCCCACTGTTAGTTCCAAACACAACACTCCGTCAGATTTCGAAGTCTTTCCACTGAAATATGTAATGATCATTTGATGAGGCATTAAATAAAACTTAGTCTTCAGCAACTTCTTCATCATAAACTTCGGCAAATCAAATTCACTACCGCTCCAGAATCCACAAGTACCATTCCTATACTTATATCTTCGACCAAAGCCTAATAAACAAAGGCTTCAATGTGAAGTTGCATATCTTCTGTAGGCCTTTCGAAAACTGCAGAAGTATTCTGACAAATCTGATTACCAATGTAGAGTATAACAATAGGATCCTCACCTATATCATCTTCTTCATAGTCTTCATCCTCCAAGTCCTTTTCAAGTTCTTTTGCATATTCGACAGGTAAAACAGAAACAACTGTGGCAAATGTCATCCAGACCATCTGCGAAACCTGTTTCAAAATTCTCTGTCAACAAATCATCTTCGTTTCGTTAAAACCCCCCAATCACTGGAAAGAAGATTTCTTCTTTACAACTTGTGCATATGAAGGATGATTTGAGTTCGCCTGAACTTGAATAACTTGAGCATTCTTTGCTTAACAAGCTTGGGTTGTGCATTACTTCTTTCAACCACCATGTTTCTTTTCTCTTATTCCTCGAAAGCAGCCTTTCTTAATCTTTGTGCTCTCCTCCATTGAGTTTCGTCATTGTGGCCTATTTCCATAATAAGGCCTCTGTTGAAACCCTTGATAATTGTACTGATCCTTTGAATATCCAGGAAGAACCCATTTGTTTGGAGGAACTGATGATTATGGCACAAAAGTTCGAGGCTTTCCATTAACATGGAAACTTGGGTGCATAGGTTCTTTTCCTTTATTAAACTTATTCACCTTTGGAGGTATCTTTTCCTCCGAAATGGACTCTGATTTTGAGATCCATCCACCATAAGAAGGATTAACCTTTCTTTGCTTGTTTTCATTCTTTTGGCCTTTTACATACAGGCCACTTCCTGATAATGCTTCTTTATCTCGGAATCACGAATGCCTTCGCAACAGATCTATCAAATACTAGCATGACATCTTGGACATAAGTCAATTGAAGCATCTTCAGATTTCTTCCTATTCAGAAATTCAAGGAGTGATTCTCCCCCTTTTGGGAAAATGTCTTGAAATTCCTAAACTTCCTCTGGAGCTATTTCACACTTGCAGGCTCTGCATAATTAGCATTCACTTGAAGTGGGTCAGAATCAATCTTCATTGCCATTGGAGTTTTTTCTTTGAATTTCAATCTCCCTTGTTTAATGCTTCTTGGATAATATCCCTGAAACGAACACAACTATTAGTCTAATGTCCAAAAGTATGATGATATTTACAATACTTTCGACCTCTTCTTTGTTCCTGAGAAGGAATCCTATGATCATCATTAAAATTATTTGTTTGTCTTTTACTAATATATCGAAAATTAGGTCAGCTTTCGAAATATCGAAACCATAATTTTTCTTAGGAAATCTGTCTTTTGTATCATTATGAACATTTCCATTTGGTTTCACAGATTGACAAACATAAGGAGGTCCTGGCTTCAGTTCTGCCACGTGAACATCATTATCTTCTAAGTCATATTCGAAATCACTGTCATCAGAAACTTCTAAATATGTTATTTTATCTTTTCTGAAAACCTTCTTAGGTTTCCTGAATCTTTCTTTTCTTTCTTAAGATGTTCGATTTGCGTTACTTTATCACCAATTGGGGCCATATCCCTAAGTTGTTGATTATATCAATTTCTTTCGAATTGAATAATCCAAACCTCCTGCAACCATTTGGACTAACGCATATTCGGGAATCTGAGTAAAGCATCTTGCTTTCATTTGTCTAAATCTATTCAAATAATCATTTATTGATTCATTTGATGATCTTTTAACATTACTAAATCCATTAGAGTAACCTTAGTTTCCCCTCTGAAGAATTGTTCATGAAAACTTCTTTCTAATTGATTCCATGAGTGAATCGAATTAGGGGAAAGGGTTGTAAACCAAGTGAAAAGCATTCTTAGTTAAGGAACTAGGAAAATACTTCATTTTCAATTCCTCATTATTTGCCAAATCACCTGCTTCGATTTGGTATCGAGCAATGTGTTCGACAGTAGATTCTCCTACTTTCACTAGAAAACTTAGTAAATTTAGTGACTTTCCATCCCCTAGGTAACTCAGTTTGTAAAACCATTTGGGGTAAAAAGGAGATACTACTAGGGATGATTTGCAATCCTACATTAAACCCATGTCTGTTTAGGAATTTTCGACAATTCCAACATTTTGTTTCCCCCTAAGTTATTTGCTCTTATCCTTTCCAGAATTTCATCAGCATTCTGATTTCTGTTTAGAATAACTCTAGGAGCATTTTCTTCCCTATTTTCAATTGGAACAATAGGATTTGGTATTTGATTATTTTGATTCCCCTTGATTTATTTGAGGATTACAATTAGCCACTTGCTTTACGATAGGGTCTGCAGGTGCCCAAATACATCTGCAAATCCTTTCCATTTGCCGAGCCACCAAATTATAGTTAGTTATTTGTTTGTTTGTACTAGAGGATTAAATATTGTTGGCCATTTGTTGAGTCACATATTTATCATTTCATGATTATTTTCATCCATTGTTGTCTCAAAGATTGGTAAAGTAGAGTTGTAATGGATGAGAAGAACTTCCCACAAAAGAAGTAAAAATAGGCCCACGGTTTTCAAAAGGAACCGTGTTGAACCAACTGTTGACATTGTTGGTGGTGCCATCCCAGAACTTGGGACGAAACCAAAAGGTAATCCATAAGGAGGATTGTCATTCTGAGATGCAGAAACATTACTAGAACAGGGATAGTAAGACATAACTTGACTTATACCCAGATTTTCTGGCAAAGTCGTAAAGGCCATTTGGTCTCTATTAACACTACTATTTCCATTAACCCCATTATCATTATTATTAACAGATTCATTTGCTTGGGATGGTGGACTTCTAGAATTGGTAGTATCCCTACTATTGTTTCCATTTCTTGTTTGCCTTGCGTTATTAGCCATTTGAACAGATATTGTTCTACCACTTCTTAAAAGCATGCAAGATTATTCTCAGAAAATCATACACACACACTACTTTTGGCAATTTTGTCCACCAGGCGTGCCAATTTGTTTGTGGTGATAAAATCTAAATTCGAAAATTATTTTTTATCACTTTGATTCTAAGAACAATCTGGGGATTAGAATCACATCCTCTTACGGGACTCATTTTAAAAAGTAGATTTATGTGTTTCTGATTTGTAGAATTAGTAAGAAAAAACATGATTTTTCTAGAAACTTTCAAAGGACTTGACTTTTCCAAAAATTATAATGAGTTTTCCAGAATTTGACTTCTAGAAATGAAAGAACTAGAGTTAATTGATTTAGAATTTTATCAAAGAACTGATCTTTCAAAAAGTTTGAACTACATGATTCAGAATTCTATCAAACAAAGTTCTAAATTGGATTCTTGAAAATCAAAGTTCAAAGAAATAGAAAACATAGAATTTGAAAGAAAGAAAGAAAAAGTACGTGAAATGTAAATTGCAGAATGCAAATTACATAAAGTAAATTGCGGAAAGTAGATTGTAGAAAGTAGAGTGCAGAAAGTAGATGAATTGTAAAGAACAATTTGCTTGATTGAAATGTGGATGGGTTCATCACATACTGTTACTCCTTGTAACCTGTTTGTCGCAGTGAGATCGGACGTATAAGTTTTTTCAGAGTTTGAGTATAATGATTTGCCAACCTTTATATTACATAGAAAGTTCACCTATTTATAGATTTCTATTCCCTAACGACTACTAATGTACAATTGACACATCATCTAGCCTATATGTTGGCAGCATGCATGCTTGCCACGTTTTCTGCTAACCAGAAAATTACCTTTCTTCTTTGAATTTTTTCAAATTTCTTCCACTGGGATGTTCCATTTGTCCTTGATCAGCAAACTTCCATAACTTCCACTAACTGCTTATCTGCTCTATTCTGTTTTTCTCGAACAAAGTCCTTCCTGATTCAGAAATATGCTAAGTCTCAAGAACCTTGTTTCGATTTTCTTCTGCCTTCTCTTTCCTCGAAAACTTACTTCCAGAATCTCGAAATCTCTTCTGAAATCCCGACTTCATGTATTCGAAACTTGCTTCTAGAATCTCGAAATCCTCTTCCGAAATCTTGACTTCAATGACTACTCGAAAATTCCTTCTTCTTTGATACTTAGCTTTTTCTGTTGATACTTGAAACCCACTGAGTACTTCCTGATTTCGATTTTCCAGAAGTCTTATGACTTCATTTTCCAGCATCCTTATGACTTTGTTTTCCAGAAGTCTTATGACTTCGATTTTCCAGAATCCCTTTTGATTCTGATTTCCAGAACTCCTACATTGGATTTCCGGAGTCTCTTTTGACTTCGATTTCTTGAAGTTCCTTTGTCTCTTTTTTGAGTTTCTGAAGTTCCCTTTTAATGTTAACTTTAACAAATTTCTAAGTTCGAGATTCACTTCTCAAACTCGAATTCTGGAACTTGTGAGCTTTCTGGAAACTCGAATTCTGGAACTTGTAAGCTTTCTGGAAATTCGAAAAGTATAAATGACTTTCAAATTTTTGAAATTCGAAATACTTGAAATTCGAATCCCAACAAGAAGATAGAAGCTATTCCTGGAGAAGAACCTGGAATCATACATTCTGCAGAAGAAGCAAAACACATGAAACAAAGTGATTTTTCACTTTTCGAGGACACAGCTGCAAAAACTACTTATTGATCAAATTAAGGATTTTAAGAAGATCTGCAAGAAGAATGTACTTCCAGATGTACTGCAGAAGAAAGATGTTTGGCAGAAGGTGCAATTAATGCAGAATTCTAATAAGTCTTCCTCTTCTCTTGTTATTATGATTCAAGTGGGCCAGCTGACTTTAAAATAAGTGAGAATACTATATTGGATGAGTTTATCATGCCTACAGAAGAAAAGTCTGAGAAACAGCCCAAAAATAGCCTGCAGAAGATACCCTGGAGAAGAAAGGGCTAGTCAGAGTGACAGCTGTAAAGTTGCACATGCTGCAGATGAGAAAGGGACAGGACTTTGGCCACAGCTGGATGCTCAACGACTATTTTCTCTCCAGCCTTCTATAAAAGGAGACTTCCTCCTCACTTTGTGCGACAACCCCTAGTTTTACTACTAGAATATCACATATGTTACACGTGACCAACGAAATTACTGTTTTAGAAACGTTCAAAATGCGGATTTTTTTTTTTGAAAAGGATTTAGTCGTTATCACCTACTACATCTCTAATTTATTTAAGTATTTATGAAATATCCTTTCCTTATTTTTGAAACTTGTTTTCCAAAACGTCTAGACGGTTATCACCCTCGCGCACATACACAACATACACGCATTTATAGAATCGGCATAAGGAAAACAGAAACATCATGATATATATACATACATGCATAAAGTAGTGTACCTCTCGAGTCACCTGAATATCTACACCAAAATATGAGTTCTAGTAGTAAGGCCAAAATAAACAAGACCTCAGATAAATACAAAAGAAGAGGTCGCCAAATCAGAGCTGCTACTACCTAGACTCAAACCATACTAATCCTACTCGTCGCTGGAAGAATCCTCCTCCGGCTCCTCCTCTGGCTCCTCCTCCGGATCCTCCTCCTCCTCCAACATATCATCAATAACAATCAGCTCTAACTCACGCGAGAGAGAGCGCCTTGCGAGTCAGGATGCATAGGCTGAGAATCTGATGCCTCGGGAGAGGGTAAGTATCTGGGGGAGTTTGGCCATCCATATCCGCCATCCGCGATGACCACGATGACGACGAAGAAGCAGGACGACGGCGGTGAAGGATGGTAAGTGGTATGACGCACCAAGTTAGGTGGCGTTGGAAACTCGAGGGTCACTGGTAAAATAAAATCTATCTCTGGTACGAGCGGGAGGCCGGGATGGGTGATGATGACGCGAACCTCCCCAGTAAACTCACATCTACGAGGAATGTTTGGCACCCTCCAGGTTCTCTTGGGCATGCACCGCAGCTGCATTCTCATCGATGTCATAGTGAAGGTCTCCAATGTCGGCTATCGACGTAACGAGAAGAACACAAAAACCAAAGACAGAAAGGAAGGGTGAGAACACAATCGCTGAACTCACAAACACATAGGATACAGTGAACTAGAGCACACACACAGAATTTCCACACAAGTCAATCAACAGACAATGAACAGTTTATATCCTCATGATGTACACTAACTAATTGCCTACTTATGCATGAGGGCCCAGGGAAAATCAACCACCAACAAGTGCACACAGCAACTGCCCGACATACATGTACAACGTATCAGGAGTTAGAGTCTGTACTAGCGCTGGTACAAAGAGCATTGCTCAATTTTGGCCAAATCCTTTATCCGACTTCCAAACAATCTCAACTGACCCCGAAAATCATGAGAGCGACAGGAATAGCTAAGCTGGGTTCCACGATCTCGACAGTAGGGAGCTAACCTACGTCACCTGAGATCTTCTAGGAGCTAGGCTATCCTCAGGGTTGGCGTCCCTTTTGAGGACCCCACTGGCGTTCTTTGCAAAAACCCAGTTGCACAACCCTTCCCATCCGATTTCACACACTATACCAAGTGGCACTGGCATATAGGTCCGTAAGGTTTTCAACCTCGAATATCATCAATGAATTTATGATGCATGTCACTCAATAATGCTTCGCACATACACATCCTTGCAGGAAAAGCCCATTGAATCATTCTACGTCACCACTTACCCATGGTACGGCCCGATTCAATGTCTTCCCTTCAAGGAAAACCAAACCCCATCTCGGGTTGGAACCGCACTCTCCTCACTAAGCTTCTCAAATTTTATGCAAGAAGAGCGTGTTGGTTATAATCTTTTAAGGTAGTTTGTACGAATGTTCTTCTTGAATCAATAATCATTTCCACTTAAGTCCTATAATTTACTAAGACTTATGATTGTGTCTATGGATAGTGTTACCCTACCCTAATCCGTCTTGTATGCCTAATTAAGACTGGGGTTAACCCATAACTATAATTAGTTTTCATTAACTAAATTATAATTAATTTTAATTCTTACTTAAGATTCTAATTAATTCCTAATTATCTCTTAATCTCTTCCTTAATCTTGGATTAAGCTTCTAATTACATTTGATTAATGTTAATCATAATTAATTAGTTCTTAATTGTCATTAAGGGCTTAATTACCTAATTAATACCTCATTAGTGATTAGTGATTAAGATTAAGATTAATCTTCATTAAGGTTATTTAACTTTAGCCTTAATTAATTATTCTTCACTTAATTAACTTAGAGTGGATTGAATTAATAATTTTAGACAAATTGAATTAGCTAATCTCACTAATTATTTTCTAGTTTATTAGTCTTGATAGGTTGGATGAGAGTTGAAAGTCCACTCTAATCTAAGCCCAAATCCATGAAATGTTTTTGGTTGACTTTTGATGAGTCCTTTGACTCTTTTTGAAGGTTTTGGGCCTGAACCAAGGGCCCAAAGGTTAGATGACTCTTAGGAGTCCATTCTTACACAATACCACACAAAATTTTGACTTTTATGGTGACTTTTGTTTGGGTTAGCTTGGAATCCGAATTTATCCCTCTTGGTATTTTTAAAAGATTTATTCCTATTGAAATTAAACCTTTTTAGTTAATTTAGTTTATTGGCCTTTTGGACCACTAAGGTCCAAAAACACCTTTTTCCAACTTCTCTTGATCATTTCAAGATCAAAACGAATTCTTGGTGAGTTTCCTCATGAACAACTCAAGAACAAAGATGAACACTTTGAATGTTCATCAAAACACCAAAATTTCAACAACTTCCAAACTTCACCAAAATTTAACACAATCATCAACAAGCATTCTAATCAACCAATATCATACTAATTCACCCAAATTCATTCATAAACATTTTCAAGTTCACACCTTTATTCATAAACTCATAAACACCATTTTTTTCAAGAATCAAGCACCAATTCAATTCTATAATTTCAAACAACCACATGCATGTTCTTAGATCAATCATCCAAGCTCATTACAACCATCAAAAAATTTTTAAACACATGCAGCCCCTATTAAAGAAAATAGTCGAACCATTGTGAGGAAAAAGGGAAAATTTTTCCAATCAAAAATCATGGTTTTGCATGTATTCCAAAACATCATCCAAGCACATTTTATCCAACAAACAACAATTTAAATTAACAACACAAGGCTATCACCAAACAGCGGAACCAAATCTCTCAAGAGATAGGTTCCAACAACTCATTTTTTCTAAGAAAAAAGAGGATCAAAGACAAGGATCAAGGTAATTCTTGACTCTAGTCACCAATCCTACTAGAGTTCAAGTTCTCTCCCCCCCCCCCTTTACCTAAAGAAATTCCTCAAAGATTCGGTGCAGCAACAGCTCCAAAAATCCCTCCTTTGATCACCAAACAAGAGTTCACAATGCTTGAAAGGCTAGGTCTTTAAGCTTTGGTTCAAAAATGGAACCTTGGCTTGAAAGTGTTTGATGGAAGTGGAAGATTTTTTGGGAGAAAAGAGAGAGGGGTTTCACGGCTTGCTCTTGGGACAGAAAGGAAGAAATGAGAGAAATAATTTCCAAGTTTGCATGTGAGAAAGAAAAGGAGAAATAAGTGTTTTAGTGTTTTTAATGCCAAAATTGCCTAAGCTTGACACTTGTCGTGGAAGAAAGAAAGGAAGAGACAAGTGTCCTCCATGCAACATACTCACACATGCACGGCTTGCATGAGAAGGAAGGAAATGTTGTGCAATTTTTTCTGGCCCCGGATCAAGAGTATCCGGGCCCGGTTCAAGAGACAGTAAGGGTAAAACGGTAATTTTTGCACAAAAATTCCCAGAAAATTCTAGAAAAAATAGGAAATTCATTCCTAAACTTATAAATTTAATTTTGATGATTAAAAATAATTTTAATCACTCAAAATTCAATAAATCACACAATACGACAAAACGGTAAAAACGCGGGTGTTACACTTTGAAGGCACCTCACTCCAGAAGAAACATAAATTCTGCAGTTTCACTTCTCATATCTTCTGGAAACTTTTTCTCCTTCATTTCTGTGATTTCTGGTCTGAAAAAGCCTTGGAGAGAGTCTTGGCACATCAATATTGCTTCTGTTGTGCAAAGAGTGTATTGATTTGAGCCTTGTATGTTCTTATTCTTTCTTGTTTTCATTGTAAAAGTCTCAAGAGAAGTGTGCAGGTGCATATCCTTCTTCTGAGCAGCAAGGGAAAGAGTTTTCAGTGAAGTTTTCTGAGATTTGGTGATCTCAGTTGGGTTTACAGAATCTGCAGAAGGTACTTGCAGTATTCTGGGGACTGAATCTTCTGCAGAAGATTCTGCAGTAAGTATTCAGTGTGAAATCAGAGTTTGATAGGTTATTGATAGCCTGAAGAGGCAGGTAAAGAATACTAGTGGTAAGGTTACCCAAGAAAATTGTAACTTTATTATAAGAGTGAGAAAATCCTACAGGTGTAGGGACTGGACGTAGCCTCAGGTTGGAAGAGGTGAACCAGTATAAAATTTCTGTGTGCCATCTTCTTACTCTCTCTTTACTATTATAATCACTGCCTTAACATATAACTGAATATATATACATATATATATAATATATATCTTCTGCAAAATTAAAGTAAACTAACTATTACCTTTTTGTGAACTTATTTCTTTAGAACTAAGCCAAGGCAAAAACCTTGAGCAGAAAAAGTATACATAGAAATTGTAGAAATTTTATTCATCACAATTCAACCCCTCTTCTTGTGATTGAAGCCATAACTTCAAGGAGAACTAGATGGAAAGAAGGTGTACATGCTGAGAGCTCTAAGCATAACCTGCTGAAGTTAATCATCAATCTTTCAGAAAGCAATGTTAGTCTCAATCTTAAAAAGATTCCATTTTTATGGTAACATCATTCCTATCCCAGACTCTTTGAAAATATATGCATTGCTTGAATCATGTGTGCTCTCTGAAATTCTCTTACGAAAGTCTCTATGATGAACTTTCTGAAAACTTGTGTTTGCTGAAAATTTTTTTATTAAATAATTATTTTATCCAAGTATATGAAAGGGTCTTAAAACCCAAACATTTTTGAAATTTTATGACCTGGCTCTATGTAACTGATGGCTTCATTCAACTGTCCACTCAAAGCGGCCACGATGCCCGACTCTCCATGTCTGCTGCGGTTATTGTAATCGTTGTCATCAATACTTCCTGATGTGCCTATTTATATAGGTTATGGGATCATCATGAGAACTACACTCTCACTCTGCAATCAACAAATCTTCTACATATCTAAGAGAACATCATCTCTCTCTAGAACCTCAAGTCTTTCAAGTTCAAATCTTCATCAATGGCTGCGGAATCAGTTTCTTCTTGTGCCCCTGCTCCAACATCTTTTGATGAGAGAACCATTCCACAAGAATGGTTCATCTGTCTGAGTTTGATGAGGTTGGATACAACGTCTCCGAATATTTTGATGTCGTTGGTTGGACTCCTTTTTCAACAACTTCTCCTCTCCCTGGCATGAGGAGAGCATTCTAGAATTTTGGAACAACTTTGTAATTGTTTCTGAACCCCACTCCACTGGGATCAAGACTTCTGTTATGGACAGACCACTCTTTGTGGACTGCAAGCTGCTAGAGGAGGTTATTGGAGTTCCTGCGAGAGGAGCTCAATTCACCCCAGAACTGGGAAATCAACAATGGAGGCATCTGGAAGTATGAACAGATGTTGTTTGGTATGAGACTCTATGACCCCTCCAAAGCACTCCCAGCTCATGGAGACCCCCATAATGTTGCTTGGGATTCTCAACTACTGCATCCTTCCAAGGGAAGTGATAATATTTATCTCAAAGAATTTGAAAGGTTCGTGCTCATTCACCTGCTGCTGAAGAAGAAAATAAGCCTTCCGTGGGTCATTCTCTATCAAATGATCTTCAGAAAGGAAATGGATTCTGCTGACAGATTCCACCACAACTCTCTGATCATGAAGATTCTGATACACAAAGGCTTTCAAATGGATGGACTATTTGATCAAGCACCTCATCCCTTCTTCACTCCTTCCATGTATGAACTGATGAACCAAGGTTTGGTAGAGAAGGAAGAAGCCCAAGAGAAGAGGTTGGTTGAAGACTCTCCTAAGGCATCCCCTGTCAGAGGGAGAAGAACCAAAGTCTCTGATCATCTTGGTGCTCATGGAAGGATCGGGAAGGTGTTTGTTGCGTACAACTTGAAGAGCTTGCATGCTCGCGTTGGTCGGCTAGCAAAGAAGCTGAAGGAAACTCAAAAGGAGTTACTAAAGCTGAAGGCAGAGAATGAGGGTGCCAATGCTGTTGAGACCATGCCTGTTGATAGCCATTAGTTATTCAAGGAGCCATGTCAAAGTCTTTGTTCTTTTTGGAAAATACTTGTTAAAATATTTATAATTTTGATCAATATTAATGAACTTCTCTTTTCTCAAAATTCTATTATTGATTTTACGGTTCAGCGTGTGTGATTTAATTCTATATTCTCTTAATACGTTGAATTTAACCATTGCTTGCGCACATTTATTGAAATAACGCTTATAATATTTGAATTTATTGCTCATTCTATCTGAACCCTTTTGAATAATGACAAAAGGGGAGAAATATAACTAACAAATTCTCTAAAACTAAGTGTTTTTCAGAAAGCTTTCAGAAGCTAAGAGTTTTTCAGAAGAGAAGTATGTTATTCAGGGGGAGTTCCACACTCCACTCATTTATCTGAAAGAGGGGGAGAACCTTTCTCTTTAAACTTAACTTTATTTCTCTATTATTTGTTAGTCATATCAAATTTGTCATCATTAAAAGGGGGAGAATGTTGAGTCTCAAAATCAATTTAAATATTTAAATTGGATTCAAGACTCATTACCCTTGGTTTTAATGTCTAACAAATTTGATTCATAAAAACAAATTTTATTGAGAAATGTATTCTTCTTTGTATTTCAGCAACTCTAAAAGAAGCAACTCTCTGAAGTTGTCCAACCTGCTGATATGAAGAACTTGGATCTGCTGAAGATTTTCTCTAACCCTCTGAAGTATGCATCATCTGATATGCTGAGAAGTACTTGCTGAAAAAGTTCAACATGGCATCTGTACAATTTGGAAGACTTTCTGCGCTAAGATTTAAAAGGTCTCTAAACGTCTTCTGCTATCATCTACAAAAGGGAGTTTTTACAGAGTTCTTTCTGCATCTCATGGAATATCGTACATGAAAAAGGAACCTTTGTACCTGCTGTTGTGTCAGAGCAGTACTATCTCTGCATACCTACTCTATTCAAGTCAAAAGGCTTTCACAAGTTTGTCTCTCAATGTCTATATGCTCAACGGTTACTTTTCTGGATGCTATATAAAGCCTCCATGATATTACTTGTTCAACAGAGAGAAGTGGATGCCTAAGAGAAAAGATCAAGAAAGCGTGAAAAGCTAGAGAAGCTCATTTGAAAGAAAAGAAAAGAGTTTTAGTAAAAAGAGTGAAAAAGGCCAAGTGAAGAGAAAATTTATACTCAGCCGCAACTTTTGTTGTAACACTCTATTCCATCTGTACATTAGGTCATTATCTTCTGTATCCTGAGTCTTACTCAGTTATCCCTTTGTACTAGATCTTATGTGTTTCATAGTTCTTCAAGAACTTGAACAATACAATTCTTGTAAACACTGTAAAGTGTCTGAGAGCCCTGAAGAGGCTTGGAGGAACAAGAATACTTGTTGTTTAGCCTAAAGAGGTTGTGTTCAAAGAATACTTGTGTTTATCCTGGAGAAGTTGTATCCAAACAATACTTGGTGTTTAGCCTGAAGAGGCTGGGTCCAAATAATACTTTTGTCAGATCTGAGTTAGTGGAAATCCAGTGGTGTGTTTGCCCTGGGACTGGACGTAGCTCACTGAGTTGGTGGGTGAACCAGGATAAATTTCTGTGGCTAAGTTCTCTCTACCTTTATCTCTTTTACATTCAGTTTTTATCTAACCAAAGAGGGTTCTGAAAAGTGCGTTTATAAATATGCGCAGCAAAAACAATCTTTTTTTCACGCAAAATCATTTTAAAAGGATTTTATTCAACCTTCTGAGTTGCATCAGCAAGTTACTGAACTTCCAGGTTTTGGAAGGTTGCTTAAATATTTTTAAGCTCAGTTTGCTTGTTAAAAGGTTTTCAGAAAATCTGTAAAGATTATAAAACACTATTCAACCCCCCTCTTCTAGTGTTTCCTGTGGTTTTAATACATTTGCTTTTGACTTCAGTAATGCTTCTGAGATATGTTTCTGACTTTGTGTTTCTTACATTTTGAACAAATACCTCTATTGAGGATCTTGAGGCTTTAATTCTTGTTTTTGAGTTATGACCCTTGTCTTCGCCCATTTGGTTTTGAGTATGACTTGCATTCATCTACATCTGACTCTGGAATTTTCTTTTGGAACTTGATGAAGAGTGACTCTTAAGACTTTGTATCTGCAACTTAGTCAAATTTTAAAATGTTGTGCACTCAAGTAGATAGGTAAGATACAAATATAACTCAGATTCAAACTTGAAATTTTTACTAAGTCAGAGGGGTTGCCAATCATTAAAACCTTATGCATCTGAGGATTTGTCTTAACAAGTTTCTCGTTTTTATAATCAAAGAGTCAACGCCAAAACTTTTCGAGAAACGTGACTTATTTTAGAAGGTTGTTTTAGCTCTGGGAAAAAAATCTCCTAAGTATGGAAAATGGACCCTCAATTGTGAGGGACCAAATGAAGTAGAAAAAGTTTCTCTCGAAAAACGTGTATACTATTCGAAATATAACGATTAAGTCCTTGATTAGTTCGATTAATGTGAAACACTTAAAAAATTTCAACCCAACATTATACGAAGTCAAAATTCCATTAAATTAAAATTCAGTACAATCAATGGCCTAAGATTGAAAAGAATGTACAACAAAAAGAAAGGCTCCTAAAAAAGAGACTGACCTTTGAACTCAGCATATGGCCCCTGATCTTGCCAAGTTTAGTTGTGATTACCTCATGTTGGGTTCGAGCCTTATTCAGGTTCTTCAGATGGTTGAGGAAGTTGAGCAGATTCAACTTTGAGTTTTGACTTCAGCCTTTCTTGCTGATCTTTTCCCTTTGGTAGTGCAGAAATGAGCAGGTTATATTCCTTAGTCTTCGAAGCTAACTTAGCCTTCAAATTTTCTATCTCCTAAACAAACTCCCTGCTCGAGAAACACCCGTTGCTAGAGATTCAGTTGATTCTTGGAACTTGGAATTTTCTCTAGCAACTGAATTCTCAATCCTTTGTGGGTCTTCTTGATGGTTTCCTGGAGTGACTCATTATCATGAAGTTGATTAATAGTTCGAGTCAAAATGTCATACCAAGACCAGAAATTCCTAAGGCTATGTCGAGGTCTTTAGGCGCCTTATTTGGATATTTTTTTAATCTCGACTAGCACATCCCTAATCTGTTAGTTAAGGTTGTCGTCCAACGCATCGAGCAATTTTTGGGACAAAACCAGATTGCGCAGCCTATCAACCTAAAAGTAAACACACCATAGAAAGGAAAAAGGATATTCTCTGTAAGAATGATTCAAGTATTTTCTCACTAATTACAATGCTAAGGAGCATGGCTATATATAGCCAGAAATTGGAAGTAACAAAAGAAAGAAATGAAAATGACGTGGGCTCAATGAGCATGACCCAAAACAGAAAAGAAGAGAATAAAAGGAATAAAGGAATAAAAGGGATTCTGTGGGATTCTGTTTGTTACATACACATAGACACATAAGAGCAAGGGTTACCCGATGTGGGACAACCATTACTACATATATGCATATGTGTATGCTCCCATCATATCCTCATCACCATACTACCCCCCCCTCAAGCTGGTGGGCTAAAATATCGAGAACACCAAGCTTGGCAAGGAAAACACTGAAAGATCTTAGAAGCAAAGCTTTGGTAAAGAAATCTGCAAGTTGAGCCTTTGAAGGTATGGGAAGAAGATGCATGAGTCCAACTTGTAGTTTTTCTCTAACCAAGTGGCAATCCATTTCTAGATGCTTGGTACGTTCATGGAACACATGGTTTTGTGTTATTATACATTGCACTTTGATTATCACAGAATAATACATGAGCCTGGATGTATTAACTCTGAGATCTTGCAATAGAAAATGAATCCACTGCAGTTCACATATAGCAACACCAAGAGCTTTATACTCTGCCTCAATAGAAGACCTGGCAACTGTGGGCTGCTTCTTAGACCTCCAACTAATTAAAGCATCTCCAATAAAGAAACAATAATCTTGTGATTGATCTGTGAGTATCCAAGCATCCTCCCCAATCTGCATCAGAGAATCCTCTCACTTGAAGATGTGAATTCCTGGGAAAGAACAATCAGAGACCAGGGGGCTTTTTTAAATATTTCAATATTCTAGTGGCAACTTTATAATGGACCTGTGTTGGGGAGTTCATGAATTGGCTAACTTGTTGTGTAGCAAAAGTAATATCTGGCCTTGTTGCTGTTAAATAGAGCCAATCTGCCTATAAGCCTACGATAGGAAGGTGCATCTGAATAAGGAGGACTTATATCTTGATGTAGATGAACTGCTGAATCTAAGGGTGTTTGAAGCTAGTTTTGCTATTCAGGAGAGTTGTGTCTGTGAGAATTTCCAAACAATACTTCCTTTGGCAAAGGGAAATACCTGTTGAGTCTCAAAATTAATTTGATTATTCAAAATTAGATTCAAGACTCATTATCCTTGGTTTTAATGATTAACAAATTAGATTGTATAAAAAACAGGTTCTGCTGAGAAAGGTATTTTCTTTGTATTTCAGCAACTCTCTAAAGATGATCAACTTGCCGGAACTAAAGGACTCTCCGAATAACTTGAATCTGCTGAAGAAATGCAACCTACTAAAGAAAGAACTTGCTGAAGGTATCTTTCTATTGAAAGCTAAAGACTTGCTGAAGGGGTTTGGAAAGATCAGAATTTGCTGAAGCAAATAGAACCTCCTCAAGCGATTGGACTCTCTAAAGGATTAGAAACTTCTGAAGACTGAATGGCATGCTACCTTCCGAAGACTTAATGAGTCAATGTGATTAAAGTGTTTAAAAGACTCAAGTCTCTGCAAAGCCTTATGGTTAGCTGAACCAGTTGCTGGCACAGTTTTATTTCCTGACACAAAAAGAAGAAACATTGTTGTAGAAAAGCAAACAGAGGTTAGAGATAGAGCCAGCGCTGCTGCACACCTACTCCTATATTGTCTCTGTGATACGCTATCAGAAGCTTGCATCTCAGCAAGAAGAAAGTTAATTCATAACGGGATTAAAGAGAAGTCTAACGGATTTCACCATCTCTATCTAAATATCAGACTTCTTGCAGTAAAGAAAGAGAGATAAAAGAACATCAACTTGCCGAAGTGCTAAAAAATCTCTCAAGCAATTTTCAAGAGCCAATCTGCTGTGTGACAGAACTTAATCATAGTTGCACACCTACTCTGCTCAAGTCAGAAGCTGACAAAAGAGAAGTAGTTTCACAACGGCTCTAAGAACATTAATCGTTCTTTCTCAACGGCTCTCAACGGTAACCCAAGCAACCTTCAACGATCATATTTATGGACTATATATACCTACTTCAAAGACTTTAAAGGTTGGCGGAAAACCATTAGCAACAGTGAAGCCCAAGATAGACAACAGAAAAGCCCAAGAGAGAATGGCCAAGACTTATCAGAAAATCCTATCAAGCCAAAATACTTTGTTGTAGATCGTTTCCTTGTACTTAGACTATCCTCTGTATCCTGAGTTTTACTCAGTTATCCCTTTGTACAAGTGAACATGCGTTTAAGTTCTCAAAAACTTAAACTTATCTTTTATTGTAAACATTGTTAAGTGTCTGAGAGCCTAAAGAGGCTTGGAGGAATAAAGAATACTCAGTTTAGCCTGGAGAGGCTGTGTCCAAAGAATACTTGTGTTTAGCCTGGAGAGGCTTCGTCCAAAGAATACTTGGTTTAGCCTGAAGAGGCTGGGTTCAAACAATACTTGTAATCTTGCGGGATTAGTGGAAAATCCAGTGGTGTGTTTGCCCTGGGACTGGACGTAGCTCACTTGGTTAGTGGGTGAACCAGGATAAATTTCTGTGGCGAAGTTCTCTACCCTTAACTCTTCATATTCTATTTTAACTAACCAAGGAGGGTTTTAGAAAAGTTGTTTTATAAATCCTCACAGAAAAACAATATTTTCTTCACGCGAAAAATGTTTTAAAAGCTTATATTCAACCTTCTGAGTTACATCAGCAAGTTGTTGAACTCCCAGTTTCGGAAGGTTGGTTAAACATTTCCAAATCAGTTTGCTTGTTAAAAAGGTTTTCAGAAAAATCTGTTAAAGATTATAAAACACTATTCAACCCCCCCCCATCTAGTGTTTCCTGTGGTTCTAACAGTTGGTATCAGAGCTCAACTTTGGGTTGAGCATATCATAATGCTGAAGGAGTAGATCCAATTGGAAACCTCAACAAGCTGAAAGAGAACTTATGAAGCTGATCATCAGAAGCAACAAAAGCATCTTGATAGACAAAAATGTTGAGTCTCAACAAATACGTATCATCAATCTAAATCCATAAGTATCTTGATTGGTAACATCGTTTCATTTTACCGCTTTAATATCTATGATTATCTGAAATTCATTGAATCTGGTTGAAAATTTATTTGCACATATTTCTCTTTTATGAATTTAGTTTCTGATTTTCTGCAAGTTTGCCTCGAAAAATCAACCTGTCGTTTAGTGCTCACTTGCTGAAAAATTATTCCTTTTTAATTCTTATTTAAAAAATTGAAAAGTCAAGCTTTAAAATCTGAAATTAACATTGATGATTGGGCTCTTTATGACTGATGGCTCCTCACTTGTCCATTCAAGGCTGCACGTTGCACGACTTCCGATGTCTGTAGATGGCATCATTAATGTTATCTAAGCCTATATGTTTCGTGTGAGACCATCTAAAAGATACAATCTCCTTGATTCGCTCTACTATCTCTTCCCTCAAAGTCCTTTATATTCTCAAGAAGCTCTCAAAAGAAACTCATCCCTTCCAAGTTTTTTTTAACCTTGGATGGCTTGAGGCTAGAGTGCGTGTTTTCTGAAGGACGATGAAGAGGCTGAAGATAATGGAAGAATCTGCCATGGAACAAGAGATCTTCAATGATGTTCTGGAGAAGGTGCTAGGCATAAAGACTGAAAGATCTCTGTATGCACCTGTTTGGGAAACTAGTGATGGAAGAACAGAGAAGTTCTATCAGCTGCTACTCGGAGCAGCAAATCCATCCATCCCAAAGAAGATGGTGAGTATCATGCTTTCCAAATATGGAGAGATCTTATGTTAATCACCTACTACAGCTGAAGAAGATCTTGTTGCATCACAAGCTTCCAGTTGAAAACCTGGTTGACCACATTCTACCCAATCTTATGAAGGGGTCCACTATAAATGTGGCCCTGAAGATTAATGTTAAGGGTGGTGGTCGAAATACAATGTTAAATGATGCAACCCTCTTGTTCCATTGTTAAAAGGGAGATTACGCGCAGAGAATGCACGGTTGAGGAACAAGAAGAGACTTAGAAGGCTCTTCTGAGGCTATAGGCTAAAAAGGAAGCTGCTGATAAGGCTATCCCTCAGTGGAAGCCATTAGTCTTAAAAGAATCAAGTCTCAATGTTAGTATCTATATTTTCATGTATTTGAACAAAGTTTTCATATATTTTAATACATGAGGATTCTCTGAAATTGTTTATAAGCACTTATCTGTTTTTATTTCAATACATCTTGTGTGGAATTATTTTGAAGTCTGAAATTTGAAAAGGAGTAATATCTAATCTGAATCTGAGTCAAGAAAACAAAGTTATCATCTTTTGAACGCTTTTTATACTTCATCTACCCTTTTTAAATAATGACAAAAGGAGGAGAAATATAACTAAACAAATTACCTTGAAGCTAAGGTCTTTTTCAGAAATGTAACTAAGAATAACTAAAAGTTTTTCAGAAACTAAGATTCTTTTTTAGAAGAAAAATTCTCTTATTCAGGGGGAGTTTCTTTTAACTCTACTCGTTTATCTGAAAGAGTATGACTTAAACTTAAATTTAAGTCTTTCTGATATTTGTTAGTTATATCTAATTTGCCATCATTAAAAAGGGGGAAAATGTTGAGTCTCAAAATTAATTTGAGTATTCAAAATTAGATTCAAGACTCATTATCATTGGTTTTAATGATTAACAAATTAGATTGTATAAAAACAGGTTCTACTGAGAAAGGTATTTTCTTTGTATTTCAACAACTCACTAAAGATGATCAACCTGCCGAAACTGAAGGACTCTCCGAATAACTTGAATCTACTGAAGAAATGCAACCTACTAAAGAAAGAACATGTTGAAGGCATCTTTCGATTGAAAAGCTAAAGACTTGCTGAAGAGGTTTGGAAAGATCAAAATTTGTTGAAGCAAATAGAACCTCCTCAAGCGATTGGACTCTCTGAAGGATTAGAAACTTCTGAAGACTGAATGGCATGCTACCTTCTGAAGACTTAATGAGTCAATATGATCGAGGTATTAAAAGACTCAAGTCTCTACAAAGCCTTATGGTTAGCTGAACCAGTTACTAGCACAGTTGAATTTCCTAACACAAAAGAAGAAACCTGTTGCAGAAAAGCAAACAGAGGTTAGAGATAGAGTCAACGCTGCTGCACACCTACTCCTATATTGTCTCTGTGATACGCTATCAGAAGCCTGCATCTCAGCAAAAAGAAAAGTTCATTCATAATGGGATTAAAGAGAAGTCTATCAGATCTCACCATCTCTATCTAAATATCAGACTTCTTGCAGTAAAGAAAGAGAGAGAAAAGAACATCAACTTGTCGAAGTGCTAAAAAATCTCTCAAGCAATTTTCAAGAGTCAATCTATTGTGTGACAGAACTGAATCATAGCTTCACACCTACTATGCTCAAGTCTGAAGCTAACAAAAGAGAAGTTGTTTCACAACGGCACTAAGAACATTAATCATTCTTTCTCAAAGGCTCTCAATGGTAACCAAGCAAACTTCAACGATCATATTTCTCGACTATATATACCTACTTGAAAGACTTTAAAGGTTGGCGGAAAATCATTGGCAACATTGAAGCCCAAGATAGACAAACAGAAAATCCCAAGAGAGAATGGTCAAGACTTATCAGAAAATCCTATCAAGCCAAAACACTCTGTTGTGGATCGTTTCTTTGTACTTAGACTTATCCTTTGTATCCCGAGTTTTACTCAGCTATCCCTTTGTACAAGAGAACCTATATTTATGTTTCTTAGAAACTTAAACTTATTTTTTATTGTAAACATCGTTAAGTGTCTGAGAGCCTGGAGAGGCTTGGAGGAATAAAGAATACTCAGTTTAGCCTGGAGAGGTTGTGTCCAAAGAATACTTGTGTTTAGCCTGGAGAGGTTGTGTCCAAAGAATACTTGGTTTAGCCTGAAGAGTTTGGGTTCAAAACAATACTTGTAATCTTGCTGGATTAGTGGAAAATCCAGTGGTGTGTTTGCCCTGGGACTGGACGTAGCTCACTTGGTTAGTGGGTGAACCAGGATAAATTTCTGTGGCTAAGTTCTCTCTACCCTTAACTCTTCATATTCTGTTTTAACTAACCAATGAAGGTTTTAGAAAAGTTGTTTTATAAATCCTCGTAGAAAAACAATCTTTTCTTCACGTGAAAAACGTTTTAAAAGCTTTATATTCAACCTTCTGAGTTGCATCAGCAAGTTGCTGAACTCACAGTTTTGGAAGGTTGGTTAAACATTTCCAAATCAGTTTGCTTGTTAAAAATGTTTTCAGAAAAATCTATTAAAGATTATAAAACACTATTCAACCCCCCCTTCTAGTGTTTCCTATGGTTCTAACAATACAAGCTGAAAAATGAGCTATTTCCAAGCCCAATAAATATTTTAATAGTCTAAGATCCTTTATACCAAAAGTTGTATGTAAGCTTTCTTTAACAGAAGCAAACTCAATTAGACAATCCCCAAAGAGTAAAATATCATCAACATAAACTAGAATCCTAGTAAAAGAGGATGCATTATGTTTTAAGAAAAGGAAGTGATCTGCAGTGGAATGAGAGTACCCTAAATTCAGTAGAAAAGTGGACAGCTTCTCAAACCATTGTCTGCTGGCTTGTTTGAGCCCATATAGAGACTTAGAGAGTTTGAAAACTTGATTTAAACCTGAAACTACCATGCCTTGTGGGATAGTCATGTAGTTCTCTTCCTTCAAATCTCCATGGAGAAAAGCATTGTCCAAATCAAGTTGATGAAGATGCCATCTCTTAACAGCAGCTAAGGCAAGGATTACTCTAATTGTAGTCATTTTGGCAACTGGGGAAAAAGTATCCAGATAGTCTAATCCTTCAATTTGAGAATATCCCTTTGCTACTAAACGTGCCTTGAACCTTTCTATGGTGCCATCTGATTTTCTTTTGACCTTGTAAACCCATTATTACCTATGGGAATCACTCCAGGACGGAGTTCAACAATTTTCCAAGTCCCATTGAGTTCAAGAGCTGTGATTTCAGCTTCCATGGCTTTTTTTCCAGTGCTCAACCTTTCTAGCTTCAGAATATGGTTGTGGTTCTAGGATAGCTGATAAACAGGCACTATAGACAGCATGTGAAGGAGATAAAGCATGGAAAGAAGTGTAAGACTCAATTGGATAAGGAGTACTTGGATGATGATGATGATGATGATGATGATGATGTTGAAGAGAGATGGATGTATTACAATCATAATCATACAGGTATGAAGGCCTTGTTTTGTGTCTGACGAATCTCCTATTGGTAGGTTGATCTTGATTTTCTGGTTTTGAAAGAAGATTACTTGGAGGAGGGAGTATAGGAGAGACCTCATTATGAGAAGATGAAATTTTTGAGTTAGTGTTCTCTGACTAAACAGAATCCAGATTGGAGAATGAAGTAGATGCAGGTGGTATGGAGATACATTGTGGCACAAAAAATCTCTTGACTTAGCATCATTCAAAACATAAGGAAAAATAAATTCCTCAAATTGTACATTTCTGGAAACATGTGTCAATTTTGTATCCAAATTATAAACCATGTATCCTTTGGTACATGGCTTATATCCAATAAAAACACATTTATGAGCTCTAGAGTCAAACTTCTTCCTATGATTTGAAAGACTAGAAATGTAACAGAGGCATCCAAAAACCCTTAAATGTTTTAAATCTGGAAGTTCACAAAACAAAATTTGATGAGGGGATTTATAACCTAAAATTTGAGTAGGAATTCTGTTAATCAAATGTACAGCATGAGTCACAGCAAATCCCCAAAAAGATTTTGGTAAATTACCTTGAAAAAGGAGTGCTCTTGCCACATTCAGAATGGTTTGGTGCCTTCTTTCCACCCTACCATTCTGTTGTGGAGTTTCTACACAAGAAGTTTAGTGAATGATCCCTTCTTCTTGGTAGAAAGAATGTAATTGAAACTCAGTCCCATTGTCTGTTCTAATTGCTTTAATTTTGCTATTAAATTGTCTATCAATTAGCCTTGAAAATTGTCTTAGTGACTGTTCAGTTTGAGATTTGTGCTTTAAAAGAAACAACCAAGTATACCTACTGTAATGATCCACAATAGTTAAAAAATATCTTTGATGATTTACAGTTTGTATACTATAAGGTCCCCGCAGGTCTAAATATAACAATTCAAAAGGCCTTGAACTTTTAGAATCACTAGCTAGAAAAGGTAATTTCCTTTGTTTTGCAAAATGAAAAATGTCACATATATGTTTGTGATTACAATTGTTTATGAAGGAATACAATCCTGACAACATGTTTAGTCTAAAAACATAAATGTGTCCAAGCCTAAAGTGCCACAATGCATCAGGATAAAAGGCAGAGTTATGTGTTGAGGAAGTATTCACTTGAGGAAGATTTGTAGTTGGTTTCTGACAAGTCTTGATCAAGTAATACAAACCACCAATTTCTTCAGTAAAACCAATCATCCTCAAAGATTTCATGTCCTGTATGAGACAAGCATTAGGCAAGAAATTGATTGTGCAATGTAAAGAGGATATAAGTTTTGACACAGAAGTGATATTTAAAGAGAAGTCTGGGAGGTATAGAACCTGATTCATAATCAAATGAGTGTTTAATGGGACCTTACCAGAATGTGTTGTTAGAATTGTATTACCATTTGGCAGCTTCACAGATACAGATTGTGATTTTAATGGTTCCAAGGAAGAGAACAAAGATCTATTGGAGCAAATGTGATCAGTTGCACCTGAATCTAGTATCCATGTGCAAGAACTCTTAGAATCAGCTAAACAGATTAGGGAATTGGATGTACGTAAGTCCTGAGACAGATTGGGAACTGGAGTGGTGGTTAGTGCTGCAACTTGATTGCTAACTGAAGAACTAGCTGAGCTGGAAGACTGGAAAAGGGCCATGAGAGCCCTATACTGCTCTGGTGTGAACTGTGAATGTTGAGACATATCTGAATCTTTATTTGATAGTGTGTCATCTCCTACTAAACCATTTCCTTCAACTAATCCAGACATCACAAAATTGTTGTTGCTGTATCCATTTCCTTTCCCCTTAAAATTGATGGGGTATCCATGTTTCTTATAACAAGTTTCTACTGTATGCCCTGTCTTTCCACAGAAGGTACACAACTTCAAATTACCTTTGTTGCCAAAACCATAGGACTTTGATCCTCCTTTATCTCTGCCAAAAAGTCCTCTACCTTCCACTGTACTGACAAATGCTTGCTCCTCAGTGTCATTACTGCTGCCAATTCTTCTCTCATGTTGTAAGACCAATGACAATGCCTTATTAACATCTGGGAAAGGTTCCATCATTAATATTTGTGTCCTTACCACATCAAAATCCTCATTTAAACCACTTAGAAATTTCATGATGCAATCTTCCTCTCGAAAGAGTCTATCATTTTTACTAGCCACACATACACATTTCATGGGACATACACAATCACGGAGAGGACTGTAATTGTCTAGTTCATCCCATATTGTAGTCATCTCTATAAAATAATGAGCTACAAAATTGTTACCTTGCTTCATAGCCATCAGGTCTTATTGCAGTTCAAAAATTCTCACACAATCCCCTTGTGAGAACCTATCCTTCATTAATTTCCAAGCTGTTGCAGCCACATCCACATATTCTATACCTTGAGAAAGAATAGGATCCACCGAGTTGAGAATCCGAGACATCACAAGGTTGTTGCATCTCTCCCAAGCCTCAAAGGAAGGGTCAAATGCTGTTGGTGGTAGCGGAGAACCATCAACAAATCTGAGTTTGTTTTTGGAGATTAATGACCTTCTCATAGCCCTAGACCAACTGTGATAGTTCTTCACTGTGAGCAAAAGAGTCACTAGCGGAGTAGATGGATGCTCTCCCGGATGAATATAGTAGTAACTAAGAGGATTCATGGCAGGATCAAGAGGTAGAGGGTCAACTGCAACACCTCTTCCAGCACCTCCATTGTTGCCTGAGCCACCTCCTCGAGCCATTGAAACTGAAATCTACAGAGCTCTTGAAATCAAGAACTCTGATACCATAAAAGTAATCACACCATAGAAACGAAAAAAGGATATTCTCTGCAAGAATGATTCAAGTATTTTCTCACTAATTACAATGCTAAGGAGCATGACTATATATAGCCAGTAATTGGAAGTAACAGAAAGAAAGAAATGAAAATGACGTGGGCTCACTTAGCATGACCCAAAATAGAAAAAGAAGAGAATAAAAGGAATAAAGGAATAAAAGGGATTCGGTGGGATTTTGTTTGTTACACAGTACACACACATAGACACATAGGAGCAAGAGTTACCCGATGTGGGACAACATTACTACATATATGCATATGTGTATGCTCCCATCATATCATCATCATAATATAACCAAAGATTTTACTCGAGAGTTGGTACTCAACTCAGAAGTATTTGCACTGAAGCTTCCTGAGATGTGAAAGTTAGGGTTAATGGTTGCTCAGTAGTAGTTCGGGCTGGGGAAGAAATTTCAGTTTCGGCCGAACAAATGGTTGCTCAACATTTGTCTGAACAGGAGATGACCTTTCCTTGTTCTCAACCGGAGTGTCTTTATCAGTCTTTGGTTCAAGAGTATGTTGAGCTTCTTCAATAGGCTTCTCGAGGCTGGACTAGGGTGGGTTATTTGTATTACGCACCACATCCTCGAATACATCATCAGCAAATTTTTTTTATGAACGATCAGGAGATTCTGCTTCTTGGTTATTGCGACACCCTTAGTTATACCGCTAAGAACATCACATTATAATACGTAACCATCGAACTTACTGCTTTTAGAAATGTCAAAAAAACACGGAATATTTTTTTATTTTTAAAAGGATTTAGTCGTCATCAATCTATTACATCTCAGATTTTCATTTTAGGTATTCATGAAATATTCTTTCCTTAATCTGAAACTCGTTTTCCGAAAAACATCTAGATGATTATCAACTCGTGCACACACACAACATACACGCAATTATAA
Source organism: Sesbania bispinosa (assembly GCA_026901365.1). Classification (NCBI taxonomy): domain Eukaryota; kingdom Viridiplantae; phylum Streptophyta; class Magnoliopsida; order Fabales; family Fabaceae; genus Sesbania; species Sesbania bispinosa. The sequence goes on from QLOH01000254.1 coordinate 117,275, forward strand.
AATCAATCATAAGAAAAGGAAACAGCATGAATATATACATACAACATAATAACAGTATGTCTCTCGAGCCATCCTGATATCCACATCAAAATATGAGTTCTGGTAGTAGACCAAATAAACAAGACCTCGACCAAATACAAAATAAGAGGTCGCTAAATCAGAGCTGCTACTACCTAGACTCAAAACTACACTGGTCTCACATCTATGCGAGATGTCCGTCACCCGCCAGGTTCCTCTGGGCATCCATCGCTGCTGCACTCTCATCGATGTCATACTGAAAATCTCCGATGCCGGCTATCGACGTAGTGAAGGAACACAATAGCAGAAAATAACAGAAGCAGAAAGGAAGGGTGAGAACATCGCATGAACTCATAGCATGTAGGATACAGCAAACTAGAGCACACACACAGAGGCAATCCACACAGTCGAATCAATAAGCAATCACGACATCTCATCATGGTGTACTCATATGAACGCAACTTTTACAATTATAATGCAATATCTAATGCATGCGGGCCCAGGGAAACATCACCATAGGCAGAGCACATAGCAGCTGCCCGACCATATATACACAGCACGTCAGGAGTTAGAGTCTGTACTAGCATTGGTACAAAGAGCATTGCTCATACATTTTGGCCAAATCATTTAAGCGTTCTTCCAGACAATCTCAACTGACCCGAAAATCATGAGAGCGACAGGAATAGCTAAGCTGGGTTCCCCAATCTCGACAGTAGGGAGCTAATCTACGTCACCTGAGATCTTCCGGGAGCTAGGCTATCCTCAGGGCTGGCGTCCCTTTTGAGGACCCACTGGCGTTCTTTGCAAAACCCAGTTGCACCCTTCCCAACCGATTTCACACTGTACCAAGTGCTACTGTTATATAGGTCATAAGGTTTTCAACCTCGAACATCAACAATGCTTCATGATGCATGTCACACAACAATGCTCATAACATTCACATCCTTACAGGCAAAGCCCATTGAACCATTCAACGTCACCACATCCCCGTGGCACGGCCCGAATTCAATGTCTTTCCTTCAAGGAAAACCAAACCCTACCTTGGGTTGGAAACGCACTCTCTCACTAAGCTTCTCAAGTTTTATGAAGAAAGAGGGTGTTGGTTATAATCTTTTATAGTAGTTTGTACTAATGTTCTTAATAATCATGTTCACTTAAGTCCTATAATTTACTAAGACTTATGATTGTGTCTTATGGATGGTATTACTTATCCTAATTCTTCTTGTATAAATAATTAAGATTAGATTTAACTTTTAATCAATCTTCATCAACTGGGCTATGATTAATCTTAATCCTCCTTAATTAAGTCTTAATCTCTTCCTTAGTTTTGGACTAAGCTTTTAATTACATTTGATTAAGGTTAATCATAGTTAGTTAATTATTAATCATCATTGCTAATTAATTACTTAATACTTTTATTAAGGTTAATTAACTTTAACCTTAATTAATCATCCGTTACTTAATTAACTTAAGTAGATTATGTTAATTTAACTTAGGTAATTAGATTAGCTAAGTCTACTAATTAATTTCTAAGTTTTAATTTCTTAATAACTTGGATTAGAGTTGAAGTCCAACTCCAATCTAACTTTTAATTTCATAATCTAATCTTGATTGACTTTTAATGAGTCTTTAACTCCTTTTCTTAAAGGTTTTAAACTTAAATTAAAAGCCTAAAGGTTTTATAACTCTTAGGAACTTATTTTTAGTCATGGTAACCTAAAATATTGACCTTTAAGTTGACTTTTACTTGGTTGGAATTGGAAATCCGAATTTGTTTTATTTATTTTTAAAGACTCATTCTTAATTGCACTTTAGTCCTTTTACTTGTAAAATTGCTTCTTAGTCCTTTTGGACCACCAAAGCCCATAAACATGTTTTCAACATACCCTTGACCTTTTTAAGATCAAAAAGGTATTCTTGATGAGTTTCATCAAGAACAACTCATGAACATCAAGAACAACTTGAATGTTCATCAAAACTTCAAATTTTTCACAACATCCAATCTTCACCAAAACTTCACACATTCATCAACAAACAATCTAAATGCCAAATATCATACTAATTCACTCAAAATCATCCACATACACATTAAAGTTCATAACTCCATTTTCAAGCTCATAAACACTATTTTTCAAAGATCAATCATCCAAAACAATTGTATACCTTCAACCAACTTCATGCATGTTCATAGATTCATTATACAAACACATTCCAAGCACCAAAAAAATTTTGAAACACATGCAGCCCCAAAATCCCTCAAGGCCGAGAGCTATTAGAGGAAAAAGGGGAAAAATTTTCCAAAATTGTTTCTTGGCTTGCATGCACCAACAATCACAATCCAAGCACAATCCAAGCATCAAAATAAACTTAAAAACATGTAAACAACCCAGCTCCAAGAATCCAAAACATTTGCTCAAAGAAAAGCTCAAAAAGTGATTTTTTTCAAGGAGAACAAGAGTAAAAACAAGGATTTTAAGGGCAAATCCTTGACTCTAGTTACCAATCCTACTAGAGTTCAAGTTCTCCCCCCCTTTACCTAAGGAATTTTCTGTAAAAATAAGGTGCAGTAACAGCCCCAAAAACAGCTCCAAGATCCTCCTCTTGATCACCAACAAGGACTTCTACAAGGTTGGAGGCTAGGTGTTTAAGCTTAGGTTCAAAAATGGAACCTTTAGCTTGAATGTGTTTGGAAGAAAAATGGAAAACTTGAGAGAAAATGGGAAGGAAGCTCACAGCTGCAAGTGGATGAGAATGAGTGAAATGAGAGAAAAAATTCTGGTTTGCATGTGAAAGGAAAAGGAAGAAAGTGGAGTTTTTGCTTTAGGAAACATAAATGACACATGGCTTAATTGCTTGCACACTTGTCTTGTAAGGAAGGAGAAAATTTACAAGTGTCTCCCATGCACATTATTCTGCATGCATGGCTGTTATGATGTGTCAAGGTGAGTCAGTGTAAATTTTTCTGGCCCGGATCAAGAGTATTCGGGCCCGGTTCAAGGGACAGGAGGGGCAAAAAGGTCATTTTCACAAAAAAACCCCAAAAATTCCCAAAAATTCCCTAAAAATAGGAAATTTAATTCTAAATCCAAAAATATAAATTTTGATGATTAAAAATAATTTTAATCACTCAAAATTCAATAAAACACTCAAAACGGCAAAAACGGCAAAACGGTAAAAACGCGGGTGTTACAGTTATTATGTTCTTCATCTTGGTCCCTTGCATTGTCAAATCTTGGAGACCCGGGGAATTGCAAGGTAAGAGGTAATTTAGCTAAGAAAGAATCAATGTTGGAGGAACTTGAACCTGTTTCACTCAGCTTATTGGTTTCATCAGAAGAAATGACCTACAAGAGACAATAAAGGTTAAGTCATTGCTTCAGAGAGAAGGAAAAAGACTCAACAAAATCAATTCTCACTACATTGTTCGCTTTCCAAGAGTGCTTTATATTTTAAGCAACAGATTTAAGTTGAAGGCTCTAGTTTGGACCCGCTAGACTAACGAGTTAAATAGATGCTTTGATGAATTTAAGTCGAAGGCTCTGGTTTGGACCTGCTCTGGTTGAAGTCTTGGTACTTTATTATTAGCATTAGCCATTAAAGTTTTCTCTTTTGATGGTGTCGTCTTGGGCTTAGGAGATGATGGAGTGTCTTTTTCTTTCTTCTTCAAATCTGGAGTCTCAGGAGTAGACTCATTCGAAGTTTTGGAGTCTGGGCCAATTCCCTTGTCCTTTGGATTGCAAGACTTAACAGTTGAGTGTGGCTATTTTGGGGGTACAGAAGAAGTTTGGATCTTTTACTTTTTCTTCAAAGGTTCAGTATCCTTTGAAGCTTTAGGGGTAACAATGCCTTTGTCTTTCTTCAAGGCCCTCTACAAGATTGAACAATAAACATATGAAGGAAGTTCAAAGATAATAGAAACGGTTGTAGTGAGACCAGAGATGTGTTACCTTAGTGGTTTGAATGGTTTGAGAGTTATCACGCTCAAACCCCTCTATAGGGGATCAAGCAGCTAAGAAGAAAATGAGGGGGGAGGTAGGGCCAATGTAAGTTAAGGTAAAGTGCAATGTAAGTAAAACGCAAAAATAGAGAGCAAAGTTACCTCTTTTCTTTTTCTTAGGTTGCTTCACTTCATACTAGATGTTAGGGGTGTTCGCGGATTGGATTGCATTGGTTTTGAGGGAAACATCATCCAATCCAATAATTTCGGTTTTCTTATTTATTCATCCAATCGGTTTTGATTTTTTTTTCAAATCCAATCCAATCCAATCCAATTTTAATCGGTTTGGATTGGATTGGATTTCGGTTTCTCAAATAAACTAAAAAATGAAGTTATGAAAGTAAAATTATGATAAAAACATGCAATTATCTTATCTTATTCTATAACATACAAATTACTCAATAGCTTCCAATCCCATTATTGAATGTTATTTGTTAAATATAGTTACACAATAATAAATTTTTTACATCATCACAGAAAAATAATATCAATAATGATAATATATCAATATGTTCATAAAACTTTGGATCGGTTTGGATTGGATTGGTTCTCATAGGCAGATCCGAAATCCAATCTAATCAAATTAAAAATTTCGGTTTTTTGCGGTTTGCGGTTATTTCGGTTTGCGGTTTTTTGGATCGGTTATTGCGGTTCCAATTGGATTGGATTGGATTTGAACACCCCTATTAGATGTCAGTTGTCATACAGTTGAAACATTCTTCCTCTGTGTAACACCCACGTTTTTGCTTATATGACTTTTAATTGTGTGATATGGTGTGTATGGGTGATTAAATATTTTTAATCATTAAATAGGGCTTAAATAGGGTTAGAGATGGATTTCCTTTTTTCTAGATTCTTTAGAATTTTGGGGAATTTTTGGGTGTGAAATGACCATTTTGCCCTACCATATTGGAAAATTACCAAAAAACCCATGACTTAAAATCCAAAATTTCCGACCCTAATACCTTAATCTCTAATTAGTGGTACTCTCCTACCATTAATCCATCATCAAAGGACCTAAAGCATACTTAGTTAGACCAAAAAGCAAAAGAAAACATGCTTATATCACTAATTGTACAATTTGTCCCCTAAAGCATTTTGGTCCACTCTCTCTTTAAATTTAATTTTTCCTCTCTCTTCACTCTACCCTAGCCGTGTTTTCTTCATCATCTTCCTCCTATATTTTTCTCTCATTCACCAAGGTTGAAAAGCTCCATTTTTTAGCTTTCAACTTAAAGAATATCAACCTTGTTCTTTAGGCAAAGTTGGAGAGGAGATCAAGAGGAACAAAAAGAGTGGTGGAGTGTGAAATTTGGAGAACAAAGCCCTAAAGTCATCACCATTGTTGGAGAGCTTAAAAACCTTATACTCAAAATAGAACTTAAAAACTTAAAGAATAATGGTTCAAGTAATCAATCATCTGATGAAGTTAATAAACTTCAAAAGAAAATTAATAAACTTACCCTTGATCTAGTCAACTTTATCAAAGGAACTGAAAAATCAGAATAAACTCATGGGTATTTAGTAAGGTTCTAAAAAAAAATATAGACTAAGATACTCTTCAGAGAGCTCACCTAAGCCTTCAAACGAGAATTTCAAAAATCCAGTTAGGTTTGTGAAGGAAGGTATTGGGTCCTCTCATTGTGGTAAATCTGTACATCATGTCTCTCAGTGTAACCACAAAAATATAAATAAACCCAAGACTAACAGAAAATGACCCAAAAGAAAATGGGTACCTAAAAAATTAATTTTCCCTGTTGTAGATATGCTTAATAAAACAAAGGAAACTCCACAAATATTACCTAGATAGTGGATTCTCGCGTCACATGATAGGAGAAAGGTCTATGTTCCAAAACCTTAGACCAAAGGATTGTGGGGTGGTCACCTTTGGTGGAAATCAGCAAAGGAGGATCACGGGTGTTGGAACAGAACGTATGACACCTTTGTCTTGTATTAAAAATGTTCTCTTAGTTAAAAGATTGAAACATAACCTGCTTAGCTTAAGTCAATTGTGTGATAGTGGTTATATTGTTTCCTCCATTAAAGATAGTAGCATAGTCAAAGATTCTTCTGACCAAATTCTATTTTCTGCCAAGAGACATAGCAATGTGTATAAAAGAGACTTGGAGGAACTAGCAAATCAAAATGTAAAGTGCTTTCTATCTGTGGAAGATGAAAAACAGATTTGGCATCAGAAACTTGGGCATGACATCTCGAGATTAATCTCAAAGCTTACAAAATATAATCTTGTAAAAGGATTACCCAAGCTTTCCTACAAATTTGATATTTTTTGTCAAAGCTATCTGAAGGGAAAACAAAAAAGATGCTCATTTGAGAGTAAGAATGTTGTTTCCAATTCAAGACCTTTGAAACTTCTACATATTGTTTTGTTTTGTCCAACAAGGACTACAAGCCTTTATGGGAAAAAATATGGATTGGTCATTGTTGATCACTACAAGCCTTTTGAGAATTTCACAATTTTTTGTAAAAAGGTGCAGAATGAAAAAGGATTCTATATATCTTCCAGTGGAGGAGGTCACTTAGTTGGAACCAACATGATAAGTTGGTCCAGCAAAAGGCAAAGCACCATTTCACTTTCAAATGTTGAAACTGAATATATTGATGTTACAAGCTGTTGTTCACAGCTACAATGGGTAAAATATTTGCTTGAAGATTTTAACATGCATAAACATTGAATTCCTGTTATGTGTGATAATACCAGTTCCATAAATCTCTCTAAAAACCCTATTCAACACTCTAGGGCAAAGCAACTAGAGATTAAGCATCATTTCATTAAAGACTATGTTCAAAAATGAGTCTTTTATATTCAGTTTATTGATATAGGGCATCAATGGGCTTATATATATTCACAAAACCTTTTTCAGAAAATAGATTTAAGTTCATGAGAAGTCATCTAAATATTCATGCATTGTCTGAAAAACAACTCTATCTGATTACGCATGCTTGTCTGAAATGAATGACTTGTCTGAACTTAATTGCCTGTCTGAAAATTGATGATTGTTTGAAAGAGTAAACTAGCAAATTGGTCCCTGACTTTTTTAGGGTCATGCAATTTAGTCCCTAAGAAATAAAAAACCTCAATATAGTCCTTGACTTCTTGTTTTTTCTTTCACTATAGTCCAATTATGTGTTTCCCATTAAATTTTTTATGATGTGTCACGTTTTGTGACACTGTGTCACATTATTTGCCATCGGGGAACAAAAATAACGTCATTGGAGTTGAGACCTTCCAATGAAAAAGGGGGAGAAGAGAGAAAAAGGGAAAATTGAGAAGCACATAACGGATGGAGTTGAAGCCTTTCAAGCTATAAATTTGACAAAAACACATCATTTTTGTGTCATAGTGGACACTATAGTGACAAACAGTGTGTCACTAAACGTGACACGTCGTAAAAAAATTAACGTGAAACACACAGTTGGACTATAGTGAAAGAAAAAACAAGAAGTCGGGGACTATATTGGGGTTTTTTATTTCTTAGGGACTAAACTGCATGACCCTAAAAAAGTCAGGGACCAATTTGCTAGTTTACTCTTGCCTGAAACTATCTACTATCTGATTATGTGGCTATCTAAGACTATTGATATTCACTTTTTCAAAAGTGGTCTATAGAACTTCCGCACGTTACCCAATGTCTGCACAACAATCTGTAACTTCCATCATTACTCAGTACCATATATATATATATATATATTTGAAAAAGAAATCGTCTAGGGCTACGCTTTCACTTTCTGCAAACTGAGTTTTCTTCAACCTCAAGCATTTCAAGCTTTATCTGCACTCTCAACTTCATTTTGACTATAATGGCAACCAAGAAGAGCACGGTGGTAACATTATTAAAAGTAAGGTTGTAAGCCTCTCGAACTTGGCCAAAGGAGGTGTTGATCTGACACTTGAGTTTGACGGAGCTGACTGGTCTTCTTTTTTCGGAGCTATAGATGGTGAGTGGTCTGAGCAAGGAGTGGTGGAATTCTGGAAGAATGCCAAGGTTATCTCCGATGCAGACAAGGCATACCAGTCCATCAAGACAAAGGTGATGGATATGGATGTGTTTGTAGATGAGGGCATTATCACTGTTGTTACTGGTGTTAGAGGGGAAGACACTGTATTTTACTCCGACTAGGAGAGGGATAATAAAGGTCCAGGAAGGTTCATCCCTTTGCTTTATGGGGAGAAGAAGCCATCCAAGCTGAAGTCATTCTTGATGACAGACAAGGCTCATATCTTGCATGCAATCTTAGGGTACATTATAATCCCTAAGATGGGAATAGAGACCATGTCTCTGAGATAGAGCGCTTCTGTCATATCCACCTGCTGCAAAAGGATAAGGGAAATATGCCTAAACTGATTGTATCACACATGGTAAAGAAAATCCATGACTCAGCCAGTAGTCTCCCTCACAACACTCTGATATAGAAGATTTTGTATCACTTCAAGGTTCCCATTCAAAAGAGCACACTACACAGAGCCCCAACATATTTCACCAGCAACAACATCAAACAAATGAAGATAGAAAGGATTCCTCTTCCACTAGAACAACCTCTCATTGTTGACCTAGCTAATTAGAAGGCTGGAACAACAAGGAGAACTACTTTGGACTTGCTGTAGAATGATCTTAAAGTAGATACAAGGAGGGAAGAGTTTGAGAATGAAAAAGAGCAGTCAACCAAGGTCACCCCCAAAAAGAAAGAAAAAGTGGTAAAATCAAAGGTAGTGAAGGTGGTCAAGGCTAAGCTTAGGAACACTGAAGATAATGAAGATATTCAGAAAATCACCAAAATGAGGTTGTCTGAAGCCCAAGGTAATGTTGCATAACTTATATAGTCTAAAGAGATTCAGATGAATGTCCAAGGACATTTTAAAGAACCTCATAAGGCTCCTAAGGGACCATCTACTACAGCTAATGTACCTACCACAAATCATGAAGGGCAGGTTAATGAACTTTTGGTAGAAGATCAAAATAGTGCTGCAACTTTGGTCTTAAATCTATAAGACTTTGTGTCTTATAAGAAAACCATTGAAGCTATGCCAATTTCAGCAAGCCATCCGGATCTAGAGCTTGCTAAAGTCGCTACAATAGCTACTACTTTGGAGGAAGAGGAAAGAGGACAAAAAAAAGCTCAAGTGATACAAGATCATGCCATTGTTCTTGCTGAATAGTAAGCTATCTTAGTTTATGTCAAGGTTGAGAAAGAAGAGGAAAAAGAAACTGAAGAGGTCTTCACAGAAGAAGAGGAGAATAAAAATATTTGCTCCTACTACTGAAGAGGAACCTCAAAGAAGAATAAATAGGAACGCTAGTGCAAATCAGTTTGGTGCACTTAAGCTTAACCAAGTTGCTGCCCTATAAATAACAAAGAAGAATAGGGAGGAAAGAAAGAGGAACCTGGAGATGAAGGACCTAGAAGAGCAGGAGAAAAAGTAGATAAATATGACTAAACTAATCTTAGGTAATGTGACACCCTCATCTTCAAAGGAAGGACCTACAACACCTTAGATAGTGCAGCCTTCTGAAGATAAGGAGTTGTCTGAAGAATCTGAAACCCTATCATAGGAAGAGGGGGAGAAGGTTTACAAAGGAGTGTGGATGGCTAACAACTTGAAGAAGCCAACAGTGGAAAGGATCTCTTCAAGAGGCAAAACATATGATCCTACTGTTAAACCCACTTCAAACTATGAAATGAGGCAAGATGATGAAGTCCCGCATAAGCCTTACCCTATCCCCCTGGAGGACAGACCAAGAGTCCTTAAGTTCACAACTTTAGATGATGAATTAGCCTACTTCAAGCATCATTCAAACCTACTAAATGTCAAGAGAGGGATAAAGCTTGACACAACTAAGGAGGCATATAGGAGATGGAGCAAGGATTGGTGTGAGGAAGAGTTGTATCTGCCAAATCAATTCCATAAAATCAAGTATGGAGTTTCTACACCTGATCATAGGCTGAAGCTTATTAATTCCTTCAGACATGACAACAATATCATTGATGAATGTGATTGGTTTCTGGTAAGGAAACTGGAGAGTGAAGATGAACATTTGGACCAGCACATTCTGAAATGCAATGGGAGGAGATTTGTCAAGTCTCTCATGTCCATTTACATGTTGCCCACTAATAGGATTTGGGTTTTGTTTGATATGGTAATACTTAGGATAATTTTCAAAGAGATTGAGAAGCAAAAAGAAAAGAAGATATATACCAGCTCTCTGAAAGGCCCTCTGTGTTAGAACCATAGGAAACACTAAAAGGGGGGTTGAATAGTGTTTTAAAATCTTTAACAGATTTTTCTGAAAACCTTTAAAACAAGCAAAATTGATTTTGAAAAGTTTGAGGAACCTTCCCAAACTGGAGGTTCAGCAACTTGCTGATGCAACTCAGAAGGTTGAATAAAAATAGTTTTAACGTATTTTTTCGTGAAGAAAAGATTGTTTTTTGCGTAGATTTATAAAAACAACTTTTCTTAAACCCTCCTTAGTTAGTTTAAACAGAATGTAAAGAGTTAAGGGTAGAGAGAACTTAGCCACAAAAATTTATCCTGGTTCACTCACTAACACAGTGAGCTACGTCCAGTCCCAGGGCAAACACACCACTGGATTTTCACTAATCCCGCAAGATTACAAGTATTCTTTGCACACCTAGCCTCTCCAGTATCAATTGAGTATTCTTTGCACACCTAGCCTCTCCAGGCTCAATTGAGTATTCTTTATTCCTCCAAGCCTCTCCAGGCTCTCAGACACTTTACAGAGTTTACAAATGTGATAAATTTAAGTTTCTGAGAAACTTAAACACAGGTTCTCTTGTACAAAGGGATAACTGAGAATAACTCAGGATACAAAGAATAAATCTAAGCACAGGGAAATTGATCTTCAATAGAGTGTTTGGCTTGAAAGGGTTTTCTCTTAATATGCCCGATTCACTCTTTTTTTATTTTCTTCTTTTCTTTCTGGAGAGCTTCTCTAACAATTTATGCTTTCTTGATCTTCTTTTCTTGAGCGTCTCACCTTTCTGTGACGTTTTTCTATTTGGCTCGCGCTCTCTCTCTCTCCTTCAAGGTCTTTCATTGAGTTATATATAGCATCCAGAAAAGTTGTCGTTGAGAAAGTAGTCGTTGAGAGATAAGCTTGTGAAAGTCTTTGTCTTGGGTAGAGTAGGTGTGCAGAGATAGCACTGCTCTGACACACAGCAGGTACAGAGGTTCCCTTTTCGTGTACGATGTTCCATAAGATGCGGAAAGAACTCGGTTACTGCTTCCTTTTGTAGATGATGGCAGAAGACGTTTAGAGACCTTTAAGTCTTTGCGCAGAAAGCCTTCTGACTTGGACAGCTACTTTGTTGCACAAATTATTAAGACTTCTCAGCATAAAGAATGGTACACGTCATCAGAGGGTTGAGAGAGTCTTCAGCAGATTCAAGCACTTCAAAGAGTTCTTCATTTCAGTGAGCTCGAATTGCCACGTCATCAAGTGATAGTTCAGAGAGTATGTGTTCAGCAGGCACAAGTTCAGTACGCACATACTTTCAGCAGGTTGACCCATTCTTCAGATAGTTGTTCTGACTTGAAGATTTTCTCATTTTAGAGTTTCTGCAATAACAAAGACAAACTACCTTTCTTAGTAGAATATGTTTATATAATAAAATTTGTTAAACATTAAAACCAAAGGTAAAGAGTCTTGAATTAAATTGAATTCTTAATTTATATTGAGACTCAACACTCTGAAGCCTCTAACTCCTAGGCAGTGGAAGATCATCATGACAAAGGAAGGACTAGACCACGATGAGCAGCATTGGATTTGGACTTCCTACTGGAAGCTAACAGAAGTTGTTGCAACTGCCTCTCATCTTCATGAAGAGATATATCCACCTCAAGATTTTCAAATTCATAAAGGACCTTGTGCCCAACAATGGATTTTCATAGACTATTTTCCAATGGGAGAGAATCTGCATGAAGATTGGACAATTCTAAGAAAATCGTAGAACTGGTACTTCTATGTTATAAGAAAGCTTGGTTACTTTGGTTTTCAAAAGGATGTCACTTAGTCCAGATTTTCATCCTCGTTTCTGAATCTGGTATTCTCTACACCTGATGAGGATCTGTTGGAAGAAAATCTTGTATTAAAGAAAAGGCTACAAGAAGTAGAAGCACATCAAGCTCAGTTGGTGCAGAGGCAAAACCAACCGATTGCCCAGACAGAGAGAATAAGGCAAGACAATGAGGATTTCAAGACAGTTGTTAAGAATGAGATTTCCAAGACCAAGGATTTCCTGATTGAAGCTATCAAGGAAGCCTTGTTGAAGAAGCCAGAATAGTTTCTACTCCACTTGCTTCAATGTCATACGTGATTTCAAGAATTCATAACATGATTTAACTAATTGTCTAACATCTTGAAATTAATTGGTTTGACAACAAAGATTTGAATTGAATGAATTGATTTTGATAGTTATTAACCATGAGGATTTAAGCCTTGTTGACAAATTGAACTTTCTTTCTTGTATGATTTTCACCCATGGAATTTGTTATTTCATAACTTGCTTTGATTCTTTTTTAAGCTACACTTCCACATCAATGAACAAAAATAATTAAGGAAAATTTTTCTTTCACTTGAATAAATTACCCACTTAAATAGCCAATCATACATGATTTTCCTTTGAACCACCCTTTTGAGCCTTATTTGTTGTTCCCCATTCCATACTTAAGTATAAAACAAAACTTTTACCTAACCTTAGGAAATAGAAGAGTAATAGATTTATCATAAGAACAAATTCTTGAACAAGTGTGGGGATGTTAATTATGTGGGTTGCTACATGCACAGTGCTTCTTTGTTATTAAGAAAAGAAGAAAAAAGAAAAAGAAAAAAATGTGAGAAAGAATGAAGAATCCAAATGAGTGAAATGATGTACCTAAACTTCAAGGTTTGATTTCATATGTATCAATCACACTTGTTACTTGGATTCATTCTTCAAACCTCTTTTATTCTCTTCAGTTTAACTTGTTATATTTGTTTATACCTCTCCATGATTGTAACTACATTAGTACCCTAATAAAGACCTCTTGATTTGTTGTTGTATGTGTAATTTGCAGTGGATAAGTAGAAGATAAGCAAGCTTATGATAGTGCAATTTCCATGGGTTGAACTTGAGAGAAACACATACCTTTTAAGCACTTGAGAGATTGAGAGTACTTACTACGAGGTTTTATCAATTTCAATCTGTTCTTTTAAATTGCAGTTGTCTTTTTAATAAATTTAAGATGCATATAAAAATGAAGTCATGAATTTTATAATGTCTTATAATCATCTCTAGCTCATGTTTTCTTTGCATTTCATTAATTTCATTAGGAAGCACTTCTTTAAGTCAGTAACTTATTCTTGTATTCAAAATTTGCCCGGGATGTGCAAAAGGTAAGTGTGGGGGAATTGCTTAATTACTTTAATACATCCTTTATATTTAATTAACAAGTCATAAGCATATTATGCCAATTCAGTTTCATATTGGCCTTAATTTATGTTGTGAGGAAGCTAAAAGAAATCCCTTACAACTTTGTTGAAGAACCCCAAAAGCTAAAGCGGATGTCTAGTGGGTCAAAATGGGCTTGGAAGACGGAATAGTCAGCATTACATGAAAACTTGAGCAGCACTCAAAGATTGGGCCATAACTTGGGCTCAAATCAACGACATTTGAAATCTAGCATCCCAGGATTGATTTCATTTGAAGACAACTTCCTTTTATTCTACCATCTCGATGTTGCAATGCTCGGTGCAAGTGGGAGACAAGATGCTGAGTGATAGTTAGGATGGATGAATAATTCAAAGTAATGGACAAAAGTGCTCGATAATTAATGAATGATTCCATTTTAGGATAAAACATGTTGAGTCATGGTTGAATGATCATCTTTGCAATGATATCTTTTCACCTCCTATAAATGGGATGGCTTAATAGGAAGAAATTCATCAAAGTTGTAGTAGAAATTACTAAGAGTTTCATTTACTTTTGTTCATCTTTTTTGTAAAGTCTTCATGGAAGGCTAAGTTTGTATTCAATTCAAGGAGTCAAGATGATTTTCATCTTGGTTCAGGTTTGATCTTCATTTACATGCTTATTGAATTATATCTACTTTACTTTTCTACTCCACTTGCTTCAATGTCATATTTCTTTGATCAAAACTTGATTGGTTAATATGTTTTGCTTATGAAATTTGTCATTGATGTATGTTGCATTCTTGATTGGTTAATCATCCTGCAACAATTAAAAAGCATAGAGTAAGTAATAGAATTGAAAGTTTTCATTTAATCATTTACTTCAATTGGGTTCCGACTATAAAATTTGGATAAAACAAAAGATTTTATGGTTATTTGATCTTGTTAATCTTAATCAATTGAATTCTAGGAGTTATTTCAGCAGTGAATCCGAGGATCATTGTAGGGGTTGCATATGATTCTAAAATGATATATTTAATCTATTGTACGCATACTATTAATAACCAATGATTAACCATGAAAAGAGCCTCTGAATTCCTTGGATTCATGTTAACTTAAATTGATTCAACCATGGCTTTTAACTCGATCTTTGTTTTCTTCAGTTTATTTTAATCAATCAACCCCCCCCCAAAAAAGAAGAATTAATTTGAGTAGATCTTTAGGGTTTGATCCGGTTTGTACCATTCTACTTTTGCATATCGGATAATTATAATTTTGTGCAGTTTTGAAAACTGTCAATCATGTGTTTTTTTTTAAAAAAATGAAGAACACACATCCTTGTATTTAAGATTTATTGGGTTTATACAAGGTCCGCCCAAGCATGAGGTTGGTAAAGCCCTTGCTTGAGAACCCCTAAAATAGGCCCCAAAAATTTTATTAATTGTTAATTAATAATATTTAAAAAAAAGTATTAATTAGTTTGTTAGTAATATTCGGAGTATAGATAAATATCTTTACTATTTATTTTTCATACCAAGGTAAAAAAAAAAAAAAAACCTTCGTGCTAACTAGGCACTTACAACCTCACCCGAGGATACATGTTAGATCTTGTTTTACTTTACTCGACTAAACCCTTGAGGATGACCTTTTTTATAGTACTAAAGGAGGGTTGCATTTCATATCAAGGTGAATACTCCATGACGAAAATAATAGAGATATATCACAAGTATGCACTAGTCAAGAACATTTACGTGATGGTATGATACATATACTACATAAATCAACCATCCATTGGTGGATTTTCTTATAAATTGCTCATTTTTGTTGATAAACTCCTATAAGTTAGGAAGTAATGTAAATTGGGTCTATGGAGAAAGTTCTCCTTTGTTTTTTTTCAAACATATCATGAAACCTCTAAGAACAGTGTGTCTTGTTTGGGAATTGATTTTAACCCATCCCTTTTTAATCTTATACACCTCAATCCAACTTTTTTTATTTTTCATATCCCAAAATACCCTCATCCCCTTTTAATCTATGTCTGTCCCATTCCCCCTCTCTTTTTCTCTCTTTTTTTTCATAATTTTTCATTGACCTAGACCATTCTCCTTCTTCCTTCCTCCCTTCAACCAGAGCGTGTTTTCCTCCTTCCTCTATCTCGCTCATCACTGATTTCTTGGTCACGACTTGTCAAAAGTTAAGTTCGTACCCTCTATTTTTTTCATTGTGTAGGAGACTACCGACAACTTATGTCCCGTATATGTTAAAAAGTTTTTTTTTATAAAAAATAATGTGTGTCGGCAACTTATTGTTAGTAATATATTTTCCACATATCGAAAATTTATTTACGGTAGTTACCGGCAACAAGTTGTCGGTATGTAAAAAATATATTACCGACAATAAGTTACCGGTACACATTAAACAATTTTTTTAAAAAATAACGTGTACCGACAACTTGTTTCCGGTAGTTGTCGACAACAAGTTGCCGATATGTGAAAAATATATTACCGGAAACTTGTTGCAATAACATATTTTTTACATACCGGTGTCGGTAACTACCGGAAATTAGTTGTCGGTATGTGGAAAAATATGTTATGTCCTATTACCAACAATTTTTTACCGGTAGTCTCCTACTCAATGAAAAAATAGAGAAGCAAGTTTACCTTTCAACGAGTAGCCAAAAACCAGTGAGTAGCGACACGGAGGAAGGAGGAAAACACGCTCTGGGTCAAGGGAGGAAGGGGAAAGGTTTAAGTCAGTGAAAAAATAAAAAAGAAAAAGAGAGAGAGAGAGAGAGAGAATGGGACAGACAAAAATTCAAAGGGAGATGGGGCTATTTTGGTATTAAAAAATAAAAAGAGTGTGATTGGAAGTGTAAGGATCCTCCCCAGCCTCTTCATCTTCTCGAGCAATTTTTAACTACGAAATAGCTAGGGATTGGCTATGCATTTTTTTTTCTAGTTATTCCATAACTAACTTTTGTTAGTGAGGATGGAGAGACTTGAGAAGTTCCAAATCCGTGATTGGAATGTGTAGGATTAAAAAAGGCTGAGTCAAAATCAATTCCCATCTTGTTTCTATGGAGCCCGAGAACTGTTTAGTACTTGCATACTCATTTGGAACAGAGAAAGCCCAATGTATCGACCAAAAAAAAACGAGAAAGCCCAATGTAAAGAATCCAACCTAAGAAAGTCCACGGGGGCTACTGTAGGAACGTTCCATGTAACGTGACAATTGTTGTAAGGCCCCTAACCGAGGGCATAGGTCAGCAAAAACATTGCATTTCGACAACAAAACAAAACAAAATTAAGAATAGTCAAATGTGACGCCGTGACATTGACATAGCCTATCGTCAAATTATATCTGCTACACTTAATTCAATTTTACAGCTAATATGCTTAGTTGTTACATACTTTTGGTATTGAAATTTTTGGATTTTGTTGAGAATAACAGTATGTTGGTCTATACAATAAAAAAGAAAGCTTCAAGATGACAATCAACATAAGTGTGATCGAAAACTTAGACTGAAAGGGATTTCATGTTTAATTAATTTAAAAGATGTAACCAAGAAGTTTAAAGAAGATAATATAACATTAACGATTATATCTTCAGTTTGACAGATATGAACTTTATCTATAATTAATAAGTACTTAATTAGTGCATTGCAAGAAATTTTCAAAACTTAAAAATAATATTAAATAGGAAATTTTTTATAGATAAAAATTTAAAATTATAATGAATAAATGCATAAATTTTGAAAATTAGGCTTATAAGAAAATTATGAAAATCAATTTGTAAATTAAAATACATCAATATTTATGTTGATTAATTTCATATGATATGTAAAATATTAAATATAGTAAGTTTATATGTAAAGTTTTGACACTAGCAATAAAAAAATTATAATTAAATTAATTTAAATAATATTATTTAAGAAAAATAAAAAATAATAAAAGAGTGAAATGTTTGATGTGGATAAAATCATGTAGTATCCTGGAGATTAGATTATGAGAAGTCTTCACATTTAATCATGACAATTTAACCAAACAGTGGTTGGTTACTGGACTGTGACTCCAGATGGACTTCACCACTATTGAAAGGGTTTTACTTAACCCACAACTATGTCTGTGTAGGGATTTCCGGTTAAAGACAAAAAAAAAATAATAATGACAATTTAAGTTTAATTTAATATATAAAAGTTGATTCAGAAGAAAAGCATGTTAAATGTTTGCAAAAGATATACTTGTTCACAAATCTTTTACATTTGGTCACTTTGACGAACAGAAATTCTGAGTTTAGTCAAATACGTCTTCATCTTATCATATGTATAAAACCTTCATCATACATTTTCTTTTTAACACAACTTTTATTCATAGTGTGTCTTTGTTAAGATGTATCACCTTTGCTTCATTTAAACTTTTCAATTTCACTTAATTATTTTGTGAATTTGACTACCTCGTTCTTAATTGTTTCTTTTACGTTGTCGTTCTGATTTAAAAATTAATTTCTTGTTTATATATTTAATTTGTGTAGTCCTTAATTAGTTTCGTTTAGATATTTTATATTCAGTATGTGTGTGTATTTTCATTTTGGTATTAATATTATTGTTTATAACTAAATCAATTTTATATGATATTATCGAGTGTGTGAATTAGCTTACACAATCAATGATCTCAAGTTTAAGTTGTGACTATGTTAAATATTCAGTGGAAGGGTACTACTCTAGATTGCTTCTAATAAAAAAAAATACATATAGTGTCACAAAAAAAAAAAAAGTTTATACAACACTCTCGAAATATAGTCATTTCCTTCTCCATATTGGGAGTTAGAATTATATATCAATTTTCAGTTAATTATTAAAAATTATCGAAATGTTTATAGAAACACATAATAAACAGATAAGCTCAGGCTTTCTTTACCGGATAGTGATATGATGGTGATTTTATTATTTTATTAAAAAAAGGCATAAATCGAAGGTTAACATGGCCAACTGATCTAATGAATTCAGGAAGTCACATGCAATCTCCTACAGATTCATTGCACATACTTAACTCATGCATGTAAAAGTACTAAAAACCAATAATTTCACAACACAAAACATGAATTGTTTGTACAATGTCATTTATGGTGAAAGTGTCATGAATGTGACTAGTTCACATTGCTCAACAAACACCAACCAAATAATAAATTTTATGATATTTTTGCTTTAAATGACAGAATAACATGTTGTGCAAAGAGTTAGTTGAGGCCACAAGAAGTTGAAGGCAGAGCACCAGCATGTCTCAAAAGCCTAAAACAAAATGTCCCTAAATTAAGCTTTAATGTCACATGCATGTAGCAGAACCCTACTCTACCTGTGCATTACATTAAGCTAGTGAATACTGAGACATTCAGAAAGGACAAAAAAGAAAAAAGCGCTAATCCATATCAGCAACATAACTCCTTTAAATTACTTAAATACCCTCAAGTCTCAACAAATATCCTACATGATTGTTTCACCAACAATGCCATGCACATTACATTATGTCTATTCCTTTAACTTCCATCTATGTCATAATTTGTCTCCTTTTCATCCTCTTCATTATGCAATTGAGAATCTTGCTACTAGCTTTACCCCAAAACCAAGAGACCAACGCTACTAAAAAGTAACGTTAGCTCGAATCCACGCTTATAACATGATTTTGGGATAAACCAAAAACACATACATGATTGACAGTGTTGTGTCATTCACATTATTAAGTTGAATAATAGATTCCACTGTCAAGTGTAAAACATTAAAGTTTAAATCTATAGTTGATTGTGCCATTCTAATTTCTAACTGAGCCTGTGGCTGGCTTCTGAAGATAGTACTTCACATTCAATTTCATGATGAAAAAGAGTAAAACAAGGAGTGCCACAAAGAAAGCAAAATAAGCAGTTATGAACCAACTCTCATTGGTTGAGTATGCAGAGTTCACTGCATCAATTGAATAAAAATGACACATTAAACTATAGAATTAAAACTTTGACATTAGAGAAAATATATAAGTACCTTATATAACAAACCAAAACAGGAAATTTTGGCCCAAAAAAATAAAGAAACCTACTCCTCCTACTGCACAATGACTTGATTATCATTAGTATGGTATGCACAACAGAGAAAATAAAAGATGTTTTCACCTCAATCTACAAGCCTACAAATCAACTTACTCTCACATGAACATTATAAAGAGGACTACAACCAGACTACCAGAGAACCTCAAAAAACAAGCCTTTGGTGTTTTTTCTTTTTTTCTTTTGTTTTTTTTAGTATTCCAAACCATTCAATATTAATTACAATGGACCTGGTGTACTACAAAAGCCAGGACACTTTGAAGATTCATGTAAATTTAGGTTTAGGCACAGGACCACTGTTTTGATGCGAAGGACCTAGCTTTTGAATCCAATGAAGAAGCCCTTTTTTGTGATCTTGGCAACACGGGTTTTGCACCAGGGTCAGGGTTCCATCACGAGCAAGTGAAGATTCAAATTGCTCTAATACCTTAACAACTTGCCAGAACTCAGGCCTTTTGTCTGGATGCAATGACCAACACTGCTCAATTAAAGCTCGCATAGCAGGTGGGCAATTTGAAGGAATAACAGGCCTTGAATTCTGAATACCACATCACAGAAGTATTAGAATTGCATAGCTAAACCATGTTTTTGAGTTTCATAATACGAGAGAAGAAATAATATAAACAAGATGGCCAACAAACTTCAGTTTTATTCAAACTTAGATATATCAACTAATCATAAAAAAACAAAGATGAAATGAAATGAAACCATTTGCTGGCAAAATCTTTCCCACAATTTGATGATCCTAAGAAATCATTAATCTATCAGCTAGGATTCTACATCACTCAAGGAAACAGAGGAATGTGTAGAAATTTCATATAAACTAATTCATGTTAGTTTAAGAAACTAATTGTATAAATTATACTATTTATTTTGTTTTTGAATCAGTTGTTCATCCATGCCAAGTAAGGGTGAGTATAATAATTTCTATCACTCCACAACTGTTCTCAAAGCAAAGGAGATACCTCACCAAGGATTTTGGCTTTATCTCAAAAATACATTTGGTTTTGCTGTAAAATATAGAGTACTTTCATGACATCAAAGGGTCATAAACTTGTTTGCATTTTATTAAAAGTATGTTTGTGAGTTAGAAAATGAAGGTGAAGGGAGAGGTTTATAGGAATCCCTTCCCCATTCGTGTTTGTAAATGTGGTTAAATTACAAAGCCCTCTCCCTCCTTCCTCCCCCTCCTTTCTCCTCCTAACCATTCACTTCCCCTTCCTTTCCCCTTCACTCCAAACTCATAAACACATCCTAAGTGGCATTATGATTGATTTTCTCAACAAGTGAACAGCCAGGAGAAAGATGCCTCCTCTGGCAATCATACATAACTCAGCATATCAAAATAAAATCTTGAATAAAACTTTGCAATCGTGATATAATTAAGTGGAGGAAACTTGGCAAAAGAAAAAATGTCCTTTAAATCAGAGCATAAAACTTTAAAGGTTGAAACATTTTCCAGGAGGATAACAAGGCAAGCACCCTGCTACATGTGAGAACATTGGCTATTTTCATAAAAGAAATTCAGATATTGAAAAACGTATTAGTTAATGAAGAGGGAAGTGAATCATTAACTGAACAATAGTCCAGTTTGCATCACTCATGCTGGCCATTCAAAGAGGTCTTAAACAACCACAAACTCCAAAAGATTGGAAATCATAGAAGTGTGGTTTGGGTGGAGAAAAGGGGCTGTGGACCGTTTCCTATTATTGACAAGATTGAAATGCAGAACTTTACAAAGAGTGTTGTTCTGGCAATGAAGAATGATGCTACAAATATTAAAGAGGTTGTAACATTCATATACAGATCCACACAACTTAATTGCAAAGAAGCATACCTTATTTACCACCGCAAAAGCGGCCTGTATGGGAGTCATATCCTCATATGGTATTGTCCCAGCCACCATTTCCCATAAGATAAGCCCAAAACTATATACATCAACCTTCCTCCCATAGGATTTTCGTTTGATCATCTCAGGCGCCATCCAGCGGTAGGTACCAGGGTCATCAGCAAGTAAGTCGCAGTATGCTTCCTCACAAGCAATGCCAAAATCAGCAATTTTAAGCCGAAAGTCTCCATTAATAAGGACATTCTCTGGTTTAAGGTCTCGATGAATGACACCTTGAGAGTGTATATATTCCATTCCGCGAGCAATATCCAGAGCAAAAGCAATAAGCTTTTGTAGAGAAATAGTTTTTCTCTCCAACTTATGCAAATATGCCCTTAAGGAACCTTCTGATAGATATTCTGTGATAACACAATAAACAAGGGGCTTTCTGCATGCTGCTACGAACTGTGTAATCAGATTAAGATATATGAGAAAAAATACCAGCCTTGTTATTACAGAAAATTCAACCAACATGTATAAATTAGTATCCTTATTTTTATATCTGATTATTTCAACATAACTAAAAGTTCAACTCCAGTAATTAGTACAAAATAAAGTATATGCAAACCTTGTATTCAACAAGAATAACAGATAGTTCCGCACAAAGCAAAGGACAAAACTGATATAAGGTTCTTTAGGTGCTACTCTTTGGTAAAAATTATGACATGTAATAGTTTTTGGACACCTTATCATAGCTGAGGTGAAAAAATTAGAAAATAGTAACACAAACACAAGAAAGTAGTTCATCCAATTTTTTTTTTCCAACAGCAAATAATGTTTGTAAACACTAAACAGCTTATGCAAAAGAAGGGAAAGGGTTGAGTTTGATTACCTTTATAACATTTTGATGGTGGAGGCGAGATAAAAGTGTGACTTCTCTAATGAACTGTTTCTCCAATCGAGCAGCCAACGTTCCATTTTCGTCATCATCTGGCACCCTAATAATTTTCACAGCAACTGGTTCATCCTTATACACACCATGGTAAAGCCTACTGTGAGCTCCATAAGCAAATCTAACACCAACAAAGAGCTTAGAGAGGTCAATATTCCATTCCTCAGCTGTTTCCACAGCAGTAACCTTTCCTCCACCATGGTCAAAGTACTTTGTCCATCCTGAGTCCTTGCGGTTCTTGGACTTGTCACCTAATTTCATTGATGCAAAGTGCCTAATTGGACTACTGTAAGGTGATTTAGAATTGGACACTTGAGAATCCTTGTTCAGTAGCTTCCCCATGATTCTCTTATCCTGCTCTTTCCTCCTTGGACCTGGAGTTGAGAACCTCTTCTGTTCATGCCTGGCTTCCTTAAAGGTTTCAGAGATAGATGTCACAGGCAAAGGAGACAAAGATCTCTGCTTGTTGGTTATGGGATTCTTCTGAACCTGTTCAACCTTAGATACAACAGGAGCTGCTGCAGGCCTTGATTTCAGACCAGACCTTTGCACTGTCCCTGGCTGAATGCTAAGAGAACCTAATCTGGAATAATCCAATCGATGACACACTGTGTGAGAGAATTTCGTCCTTCTTATCCAAGAATTGCTGCTGGATTCATCCATCTTATTATCCCAAAATCTTCAGAAGAAAACTTTAAACCAAAAAACAACAAACACCTTGCAGCTATAAAATCAATTTATCCACAATCTGGGAACAAGGCTCAGAACCAAAAGGGTGGTTCTCAAACAATATTCTCAGACGAATTAAAGAGCCACAGGGACTAGATTTCCCACTCAGAACCATCAACAACCATTGCAGGGTTGAACATTTGAATCATGAAAAGTCAAATTTTTCCCACATACTATGAGAGAACCATTGAAAGCAATGAAAACCCAGAAAGAATGAGTTGATCTGAGATGAGAGATCCAATTCCATTCGGTGATGGAAGCCCCAGAGAAAATCTCAATTATGAAAAGCCAACAAACATGAAGTGCTGTAGAGGTAACAGAAACGTTGATCAATCATAAAACTTGACCTTCCGTAACCTCCACAGCTGACACCTTTTACCAACAAAGTCAAACCCCACCTTCCGTAAATGCCTGGAAATCCCACACAGATACCAGAATAAACAAATCTATCAAACAAAAATATTCACTTTAAAAAACCAAATCCACCAGAAACCACAAAATTAAAAAAATTATTTTTATTTATTTATGTTGATAATGCAGAAACAGCCATGATTGCATCCCATTGACTACACTAATCAATAACAATAATAATCATTATTTTAAAGAATGACAAGCACATTAAACTATTAGTATATACAGAAGATCCGGATACTGAAACAAAACAAATTACATCACAGAAAGGAAAATTGACATTAAAAATAAAAAAGGAAGAGCATCCCCAAATACAAAGAAGAAAAGGATGTTAGTAAAATACTATAAAAGCATTACCTCAAGAATCATGAGGCTTTCACCAAGGTGGAGAAATCAAATCGGCGTGCTACAATACAAGACTAGAAAAAAAAATCCTGGCACCTAATACCATTTTTTTCTCACAAGGAAGAGAGAGAAAGTGAGATGATGAGGAACTCTCCTATTTTTCCCTTTTTTTTAATATTTTTGGGAATATTTAATTGAATTTAAGAAATGGTCAATGTGAATGGGAAATATCAAATACTACTTCTTCGTATGTGATACGCAGGGAATAGTGACCGTGGATTGTCCAATGCATGCCACATGATGTCTTGGATTTGAAACGGTGATTAATGATTATGATGAGTATTGTACCTTTGGTGGGGATAAGGTGTAGCCGGGTAGGGTAGGGTGGGGATAGATGTGCTTATTGCTACGTGCACAATAATGTTCTAATACATCACTTTATGTTTTTTCATTAGTATAATTAAACATTTATTATTATTATTAATTATATTTAGTAATTTTAAATATAACAGATTCCTACACGTATATGATAATGTTATTATTAGGGTGTTAAAGTCAGTTTTCTTTATTTTTGAATTGAAACTCGATTCGAACCAACTTGATTATATTTGGGTTAAGTTTAGTTAGGTGGTCGGGTTCACATGAAAATTTTAAAAAGATGAAAATAAATAAAGAAAATGGAAAGAAATACAAAATAACACTTAATTGGAATCAGGTTGGGTTGGCTCCGATTAAAATTTTTTAGATATTTTAATATTTTATTAATTTTTTATTATTTATATTTATGATTGAGTTGAATTGTGTTGTTCGAATTGGAAATACACAAACTCGTTGCCTAATTCGAATTAATCGAATTCCACTTCATGGAACCCAACCCGTCATTTTTATTTCGAATTAAATTGGATTGATTGGGTCTATCCAACTCATGTGCCGCCCTAGTTATTATACCATACTACTTATGTTAGTTATTTTTAATATATATATATATATATATAATTTGTGATTAGTATGTAATTAATTGTAAACAGTAATTATTTAAATAATAACTAGCATAACATTAATTTATATAGTGTTAGTTATGTAATAATTAATATAATTATAATTTGGTAAAATTGAATCAATAAATACGTAACAACTCAATTTTGAAAAATCTCTGTGGGAAAGCAAAGAAGATAAAGTTGGAAAACGATGAGAGACAGGAATTGTTGTGTAGGCTGTGTTTTTTCGTTTTTGTGCTTTTTGTTGTTTGTTGAAAGAAAGAAAGAAAGGCTGAAAACGTTTCGTTTGGTGAGTGGAGGAATCCAAGTGTCACTATCGGAGAGAATGAGGTACGAGTGGCATTTTTTTTATTTATGTTTTTATGTCTATGTGTTTTTTTGTTATGAAATGAATGAATACTTCAACGAAGCTACGCTGCTTGGTTTGGTACGGTTCGCAACTCAGGTACGATACGGTTCCCGTGACTCCTTTCCCCTTTATTGGGCCTAGATTTGCCAACATGGGTACGAATTTATACAACTTGTACCTTTTACTTTTTCTAAAGGAAAAAAAAAAATGAGATGAGATGAACTTATGTCAATGGCCTCTTAAGTTGTCTTAAATAATAACAACAAAATAGAATTCCAATTAAAAACTACATTATTGATCTAAGTTGGAGAAGGACAAATATATGAGGTAGCCTATTTTGCTGTTATTATCACTAAAAATAATTAAAAAAATAAAATGTTCTTATTATCATCTCACGATGGCCAACTAAAAACTATCCTTATTGTACGGTTTTTAATACTTCATTCATTATTTAAATGTCAAGTCATAATTTTAAAATTGTGTTTGACAACATATAAAATAAACAAACATGAATATCTTACAATTAAGAGGTTTTCTCCATGTCATCATTCATAAGATACAAGTTGATAACCATTCCCGTGACATCGAGAAAAATCACCATCTTTGCTCATGTATATATTATTTCCATACCTTGTAAATTTGGATCATTTAACCACGCGCATAAATGTCATAGGAAGGTGAAAAGGAAATATATTATATTTCCTTACAATATTCTCTTCACATTTAATAAAGAAAATATTATATAAAAAAGTAAATATACTTAATATTTTAAAACTAAAAAATGATAAAATAGTTTTCATTTTTTTTTACGGTTAAAATAGTTTTCATTTAGTAACTATAAAATTATTAAAAATATATTATAAGAGGATTTAAATTTTTTAAAACATATTCAATGACATTGACGCCCTTTACGCAAGAAGGAAAGTAAAATTGAAACTTTTGACTGGACGTAAATTTGACTCTTTATGGGCATACGAACGAATAAAAAACGAAATTACACTTATACCCTCTTTCCGTTATAACTCCTAATGTGTGTTGTAATTGTAGTTAACTCAGGGGCCGTTTGGGGGTAATTGTCAGTTTTTAGTTTTTGATTTTTAAAAATTTTTAATTATGTTTTTACAACTCAAAATCAAAACCTGAAAGCTTGTTTTTATGGTTTTCAAAACAAACATTTCCAGTCTTTGATTTTGAGTTGTAAAAACTTGATTGATAATTTAAAAAAAAAAAAAAAAAACTGAAAACTCGCAACCACCCCGAACGGTCTCTTAGTTTTCGTTTGATCTATAATTTAGTAAAGTTGATTCTAAAAATTAATGGTTGAGATGAATGATACACATTTTATGAAACACGTTGAATAAAAGTGATTTAAAATTAATTTTACAAAATCATGGTTCTGTACCGTTTAAACGTTGAATAAAATGGACAGTTACTATTTAGTAGTATATATACTTCATACTTTATAAACTCAAACTTTATTTAAAATTAAGCTAATTTTTTTAAAACTTTTATAATTAAAATTGCAATTTCCATAAAACAATCTACACAAAACTTTTAAAACTACATAAAATTCCTTTTACTTTTTAGATCTTAATTACTTTATTTAAAAAAATACAAGATTTAGATCCTTAAGAGTAATTGCCCAAGCAGGATAAAATAGCATGCGTCTTCTGCTCTGAACAATTGAACTTTGAAGAGTAGTGTTTAAATTGTTAAATATCAGTAGCTTTTTTATAAGAAGACGGTTAAGTTTGGGCAACAGTTTTTTTTTTTTCAATGTTGTAGTGAAGTCGAATTCATTCCCTTTCTGTTACCCTAAATAAGCTAATAAGATTTAAGAATCAATGAAATGAAATAATATTGATTTTATTTGGTTTAAACCCTCATGAGCATTCCTATAGAATTTCTTGTCATGTACATGATGGTTTTCTTCTATCAAAAAAACACTATTTCAAATTCACCATGTATTTCCAACCTTAATTGATTAACATTCCTTGAGCTAGTTAGTTGTGGTAATTTAATTAGTGCTTGCTAAAATAATATTTGTTGGAGCATTTAATTAGTGTTTGCTAAAATAATAATTTAAAAGTTGTCATGTACATGATGTTTCATTGTATATAGAGTGTGTTTTTATATAATTTCAATTAGATGAAAGCTAAAATTGATAGCTAAAAAATTTGTTGGAACATTTAATTAGTGTTTGCTAAAATAATATTTTTAGATAGCTATTAGTTTTCTTAGAAGTTACTTGAGATAACTTTTTAAAAAAATTACTTTTTTTAATTATTAGATAAAAAATTTTATAATTTTATTCCTCAATATCTTTAATTTGTGAAATGTTAAATGATATATTATTTTTTATTATTATGGAATACTACTTTTTACAATTTTATTATTTTTTATTATTATGGAATACTACTTGTTGCATAAATTGATTTTTGTATTTTGTCGTGTCATATAGGAAGATTTTGTAAGAAAGTTTTTATCTACGTGGACTTTTCTTTATTTTTTTGTCATTCATTATGAGAGGCCCAAAGTACCAAAGGCTTTGGAAGGATAGAATACAAATATACAATGAAACATACACGAGTGACTTTTCTTTTTTTTGGTTATCCATACCAGTACCGTTAAGTTGGAGGAATTATAACTAGAGATCTACCTGATGGGCCGAAAAGAAGTTGATCTTAGTGGGCTCAGTCCGTCAGAAAATCTCAAGCCCAATCTCTACAAGATCTGCAGAATCAGCTAAGTTCCCAGAGTCAGGCGCTACTATCTTTTTTGTTTTATTTTTTGGTCAACAGGCGCTACTATCTTTGACCAAAAAAAAAGCGCTACTATGAGCTGAGAAGGTTTGGCAGCAGTTATCCACTCCTAAAGTGGGCTTGAAAGTTTAGAAGATCTCATTTCCAACTTGTCCCTATTTGTT
The DNA here is from genome assembly GCA_026901365.1 of Sesbania bispinosa. Lineage (NCBI taxonomy): Eukaryota > Viridiplantae > Streptophyta > Magnoliopsida > Fabales > Fabaceae > Sesbania > Sesbania bispinosa. The sequence continues at coordinate 145,349 of QLOH01000254.1, forward strand.
GAACAAAAAAAAAATTGTCCCTATTTATAGTTTTTGGACAATAGTCCCTACATTATATGTATGGCAATGATGAGCAAGGAAATACTTGGGCCAGGAACTTCATTGGAAGGCCCTGATTCCACTGATTTGTAGTACAACAAAACGAGACCAACAAGTCAATTGATCATTCACAAAAACAAAGAGTCAATTGACCAAAAGCCTAAGACCAACAAGTCAAGAGTTCAGCTGAAAAAGAGAAAAGCAACAAGTTAAGAGCAAGTATTGGACCCCCAAAAAAATAAGTCAAGAGGAACTACGATGACTACTGTTTAATTTGGACCTCCATAAACTATTTTTAAAATAAGTCAAGTTTACTCATTTTTTACAAATCGTATTTAATAAACTATTTTTTTTTTTTGAATTATGTAAGCGACATAGGATCATCAGGGCCGTACACTCAATTAGGTAATCATTGCCTAAGGCCCCAATTTTTTTTTATAATATTATTAATATAAATTATTAGAAAAAAATATTCATTTTTAAGATAAGGCTCAATATTTTATAAGGCTCATACTTTACAATTTTTATATCTTTCTTTTTCCTATCATTTTTACTACTTGTCTACTTAAAACTCTCCGTCCATTTTCTAGTTTGTACAAAAAGTCAATGAAAAGTCTTGCCTTGTATTTATCCATCCTCTATATCAAGCCCCCTTCTCTCTCTCTCTCTCATTCTCTGTATTCTCTATTCAAAACAAGTGTACGAGCACTTTTCAACTTTCATATTCTATTTATAACAATTTTTCAATCTTTTATCCTTGGCATACCCTACACTAGGGGTGGGAATAGGTCAGTCATCCTGTTTATGACTTGGTTTGGCCTGACTCGTTTATTAAAAATGTCAAGCTAAAACTTTTTAAAAGGCATGTTTAGTTAAATGGGTCAGACTTCAGGCCTATAAAAAAGCCTGTTAGAATTGACAAACCAACATGTTTAATATAACAATATATAATATATTAACTTAATTATATAAATAACTATAAATATAATTAAAAAAATTAAAATATATTAAATTTATTATATAAAAAAAGTCTGCTTAAAGGCCTGTTGTAGGTGCAAAGTGATTGTCATTGTGGCGGTTTATTTGGACTTTGCCGGACTACAAGCACGTAATTGAGTGTGGCAGTGCAATAGCCGATAGAATTTTTCATCCACCAATACAATTTTGCACTTTCCATGTTTTATTGTTTCATTATTATCTTTTTTAAATTTTTAAAAATTATTTTGCTTGTTATTTATATTTTGGTCGATTAAATATTTTTTAAAACAATAAAATATGTCAAATAGAAGGTATGCATCTGATTTTTAAAGTTTAATAAATAATTTTGTAACTCAAAAATCCATAAAAAAAATAAAAAATTGTTAGTCTATATTAACATGGCCCCTATCTTAATTTTCGTCTACGACCCCAAAATCGCTACATACAACCCTGAGGATTATTATAAGAGCATTATGGACTTCTTTTTATCCAGGGTTGGGGGATGGGTATGAGATTTTTTTTTATAGGACGATTTAAACCTTGTTCCTCTCAATACATGTCTCAACTCTCCCATTTGAGCCTATCAAGGGACTATTGGAAGTTTTAGACATTGACACTTTTAGAATAATTTCCCAAACAATGACTGTGATACCCCTAGTTACCACTAAAAGTACCACATGCATTATACTTCAAAACTCTCTTGTGGGTCAGGTAAAATTAACGCAGGCGCAGAAATTAACCTCTTCTTCAATTCCTGAAAATTATCTTCATACTACTGGCTCCACACAAAAGGTTGGTCTTTCCTAATCAAACGGTTCAACGGAGTTGCTATCCTTGAAAAATTTTCAATAAACTTACGGTAGTAACCAGCTAACCCCAAGAAGCTTCTCACTTCCGTTAAAGTCCCAGGTGCTTCCCACTGCAAAACAGTTTCTACCTTAGCTGGGTCTACGCTAACTCGTCCACTATAGATCACATGACCTAGGAAATTCACTTCCTTTAACCAAAACTCACACTTAGATAGCTTAGCATACAACTTCCTATCTCTCAAGATTATTCCAAAGAATGCTATACTTCCCATTGGATCCTAGAAATAGGAGAGAACATGGCACGAAAGAATGAGGATAAGTTGGCTTAAATGAGGTTAGAAAACTGGATTTACTGAGGAGGGAAAGGAACACCAATGACAACCAATCCAGATGGGATTGCTAGACACATGTAGCATTCGTGGTAAAGTCTAAAGTGGATTGTAAGATTACCTATAGTCTCGGTATATAGATAGAAGCAATCTATCTTAGGGAATATTTTTTTTTTGTTCCTTATGGTTATCCTACTCCCACGGATTGTATTTGTCTCCTAGGGCATCCTTACCCGAAATGCCACCTACTTATCTAGTACTATTCCAATCCAATCTTTAAAATCCTGCCTAGATATTTACTAATTTATATACCTTTCCTTGAGAGTCTAAGTCCATTAAGATTAATGTACAAACTAATCCTGTAAATTGGTATGACCATACTAAATCAACGTGTCATGATTCTTACCAATTCCAATCTTAATCGTTTATGAGATTCCATTCACATACCTTATTCAATCTATAGGAGCATCAATCAAGTATACTCTTAGTCATCAAAATCAACACATACGATAATCGCTCATTATTTGACATATCTATTATTTCTACTAACCTCATGGAAGTGTTATCCTTACTTAGCTCATACCATTGTAGCTCTTGTAGTGCTTACTCGTGCATATAATTCTCCATCACATGATCTCTTTCTTCAATTTCCTACGTAATCTTGATACTAACAGATCATTTGCTTAGTCATACCCTACCATACGACTAAAATTCCTTAAGAACTACATCTTGTGCTATTGGCCTCAATACTTTGACATCCTTTGTCTTAAATCGAGTTTTTCCACTTGTTTCTATAAATCCTTATTTTATCGATCCGTTAGAAATAGCGATCATACTCTAGTGTATCTATCAAACTTCAATCATGACACTCATTCCACGGTCAAACCCTTTTAGACTTCAAGTTCATTAACAGGGTATCCAAATATACCTTAATTACAAAGACCAAATCTCAATTCATATGTTTCTCATTCTTACCCTAAACTCCATCATTATTCATCCTGAGTATATCCCAAGTCATCAATTACTTCTAACTTGCTTTGCCAAAATATATATATTTTCAATAACTGAATCCTCAAGAGCTATTAGTACAAATCCCCAAATTTCAAAACCTTAATAATTAAACCTCAATGATCAATCATCTTAACCTTGAATTTACGGCCTCGAATTCATTTATCGATCCCTTAGGTTACTCATCTAAAGGAATGGGAACTTATCCTTAGTGGTCATCCTATCCTGACCTTTATTGTCTCACTCAGCACCTCAATCCACAAGTCAAATCAACTATTGGCTACACTAATGTACCATCTCAGGACCTAGAGGTCTTGGCAAACTTGTTTTAGAAGCTTGATTACTTAGTTCATTCATACTACCTTAATTCTAATTAGGGTGTTAAGTTAATTCTTTTATGAGGTGTGATTTTATGCTACCTTGTCTCCTTCCCAGGAGATCGCCCATCTCAGGGTTGCCTCTTTCTGCCATGGAATCCTGCATTCGCAGAACAAGTCAACTTCTTCCGTTTCATGCAGAACCATTCAAGCAAGAATAAGCAACGCTACACACAGATCCTCATATTACTAAGATAGTAAGATGAGAGCAACCAATTCACACAAGGCAAACAATCAACACAAACAAACAATCAACACAGAGTAAACACAGAGAGAAGGGTATTGCAGACCATACCCGAGGCCAAAAGGAAAGAACAGCTCTGATACCACCAAATGTGATACCCCTAGTTACCACTAAAAGTACCACATGCATTACACGTGACCAACGAAGTAGAACGTAAAAAAAATGCGGAAGTTTTTTTTTTGAAAAGGGTTTAGGTGTCATTGACCTATTACCTCTCTAGCTTTATTTTAAGTACTTATGAAATATCCTTTCCTTCAGTTTCAAAAACTTATCTTTCCGTAAGCGTCGAAAGAATTAACACCTTACGCGCATCCACAACATACACATGGTTAAAGACCTTGAGAGAACATAAAACAGTATGACATAAATACATACATACATATTAAGTAGCATCGATGTACCTCTCGAATACCCACATGACTACATTAAAACATAAGTTCCGGTAGTAAAATAAATAAGACCTCTAACAGAATACAAAAGAATAGATTCCTAAATTAGAGTTGCGTACTACCTAGACTCAACACAACCTAGTCCTTTTCAGGTACAAGAGGAAGTCTGGGGTGCGTGATGGTGACACAAACTCCCCCCATAGAACTCACACCTGCGCGGGATACCCGTCACCCTCCGGGTGCCCCTCGGCAACCATCTGATTCGCACCTGCATCGACGTCATGACGGAAGTCCTCGACACCGACTGTCAACATGACGAGAAGAGCAAAGAAAGAAGAGATAGAAAAGAAGGGTGAGAACATCGCATGAACTCACAGCATGTAGGATACAGTAAACTAGAGCACACACACAGAGGAAAACCACACAGTCGAATCAATAAGCAATCACGACATCTCATCATGGTGTACTCATATGAACGCAACTTTTACTATTATAATGCAATATCTAATGCATGCGGGCCCAGGGAAACATCACCATAGGCAGAGCACATAGCAGCTGCCCGACCATATATACACAGCACGTCAGGCGTTAGAGTCTGTACTAGCATTGGTACAAAGATCATTGCTCATACATTTTGGCCAAATTATTTAAGCGTTCTTCCAGATAATCTCAACTGACCCGAAAATCATGAGAGCGACAGGAATAGCTAAGCTAGGTTCCCCAATCTCGACAGTAGGGAGCTAATCTACGTCACCTGAGATCTTCCGGGAGCTAGGCTATCCTCAGGGTTGGCGTCCCTTTTGAGGATCCACTGGCGTTCTTTGCAAAACCCAGTTGCACCCTTCCCAACCGATTTCACACTGTACCAAGTGCTACTGTTATATAGGTCATAAGGTTTTCAACCTCGAACAACAACAATGCTTCATGATGCATGTCACACAACAATGCTCACAACATTCACATCCTTACAGGCAAAGCCCATTGAACCATTCAACGTCACCACATCCCCGTGGCACGGCCCGAATTCAATGTCTTTCCTTCAAGGAAAACCGAACCCTACCTTGGGTTGGAACCGCACTCTCTCACTAAGCTTCTCAAGTTTTATGAAGAAAGAGGGTGTTGGTTATAATCTTTTATAGTAGTTTGTACTAATGTTCTTAATAATCATGTCCACTTAAGTCCTATAATTTACTAAGACTTATGATTGTGTCTTATGGATGGTATTACTTATCCTAATTCTTCTTGTATAAATAATTAAGATTAGATTTAACTTTTAATCAATCTTCATTAACTGGGCTATAATTAATCTTAATCCTCCTTAATTAAGTCTTAATCTCTTCCTTAGTTTTGGACTAAGCTTTTAATTACATTTGATTAAGGTTAATCATAGTTAGTTAATTCTTAATCATCATTACTAATTAATTACTTAATACTTTTATTAAGGTTAATTAACTTTAACCTTAATTAATCATCTGTTACTTAATTAACTTAAGTAGATTATGTTAATTTAACTTAGGTAATTAGATTAGCTAAGTCTACTAATTAATTTCTAAGTTTTAATTTCTTAATAACTTGGATTAGAGTTGAAGTTCAACTCCAATCTAACTTTTAATTTCATAATCTAATCTTGATTGACTTTTAATGAGTCTTTAACTTCTTTTCTTAAAGGTTTTAAACTTAAATTAAAAGCCTAAAGGTTTTATAACTCTTAGGAACTTATTTTTAGTCATGGCAACCTAAAATATTGACCTTTAAGTTGACTTTTACTTGGTTGGAATTGGAAATCCGAATTTGTTTTATTTATTTTTAAAGACTTATTCTTAATTGTACTTTAGTCCTTTTACTTGTAAAATTGCTTCTTAGTCCTTTTGGACCACCAAAGCCCATAAACATGTTTTCAACATATCCTTGACCTTTTTAAGATCAAAAAGGTATTCTTGATGAGTTTCATCAAGAACAACTCATGAACATCAAGAACAACTTGAATGTTCATCAAAACTTCAAATTTTTCACAACATCCAATCTTCACCAAAACTTCACACATTCATCAACAAACAATCTAAATGCCAAATATCATACTAATCCACTCAAAATCATCAACATACACATTAAAGTTCATAACTCCATTTTCAAGCTCATAAACACTATTTTCAAAGATCAATCATCCAAAACAATTGTATACCTTGAACCAACTTCATGCATGTTCATAGATTCATCATACAAACACATTCCAAGCACCAAAAAAATTTTGAAACACATGCAGCCCCAAAATCCCTCAAGGCCGAGAGCTATTAAAGGAAAAAGGGGAAAATTTTTCCAAAATTGTTTCTTGGCTTGAATGCACCAACAATCACAATCCAAGCACATTCCAAGCATCAAAACAAACTTAAAAACATGTAAACAACCTAGCTCCAAGAATCCAAAACATTTGCTCAAAGAAAAGCTCAAAAAGTGATTTTTTTTCAAGGAGAACAAGAGTAAAAACAAGGATTTTAAGGGCAAATCCTTGACTCTAGTTACCAATCCTACTAGAGTTCAAGTTCTCCCCCCCTTTACCTCAAATTTCCAAGAAAATGAGTGCAGAATTCTGGTCCCAAAACAGCCCCCAAAGATGCCTCCTTTAGTCACCAACAAGGATTTTTCAAGGCTAGAAAGCTTAGAAATGGAAGCTTTGGTTCAAAGATGGAACCTTGGCTTGATGTGTTTAAGGGGAGATGAAAAATTTTGAGAGAAGTTGATGGAGAGTTCACGGCCAAGAGAGAAAAGGAAGAGAGAAAATGAGAGAATTTCTAAGCTTTGCATGTGGAAAAAGAAAGAGTAATGAATTTTGGTGTTTTAATGTCTTACTTTTCCCTAAGCTTGACACTTGTATAGAAACAAAGTGTGAAGTGGACAAATGTCCTTCATGCACACACACAAGACATGCACGGCTTCTAGAAGGAGGAAAGGAAGGGTTGTGCAAATTTTTCTGGCCCGGATCAAGAGTATTCGGGCCCGGTTCAAGAGACAGGAGGGGCAAAAAGGTCATTTTCACAGAAAAACCCCAAAAATTCCCAGAAATTCCCTAAAAATAGGAAATTTAATTCTAAATCCAAAAATATAAATTTTGATGATTAAAAATAATTTTAATCACTCAAAATCCAATAAAACGGCAAAAATGGCAAAAAAAGGTAAAACGCGGGTGTTACAATGACATCATTGTTGGGAACGATGGAATTCTCTTCTGAGGGAATTCATGGCACAACTGCAGGCAAGAGTTCTAAACCTCCGGACGAGGGTGGAGGGGTTGCTGCATCTAGCAGAGTCTCTTTTAGGGATAAGGTTTTGGGCTGCAGGTCTCCACCGCCTAGAAGAGAAGTTTCGAATCTTATTAAGGAGAATCTCTTTAAGGTTGAGTTTGTAGATGGGAATCGTCTCTTGCCAAAATGCTCTCTCAATAAAAGCGTTCTGAATCAACTTTGTTTGCCATGGGAGGATGCTCTTGTTGTGAAGCTTCTTGGGAAGAATATCGGATATATGCTTATGAAGACGAAACTGAAGACTGTTTGGAAGATCACAGGTGGCTTTGATATTATGGACGTTGGCAATAGCTTTTTTGTGGTGAAGTTTGATAATGTAGAGGACCGTGAAAAAGCAATCACTGAGGGGCCCTGGATGATCTTTGATCATTATCTGTCTGTTCGTGCTTGGGAGCCAAACTTCGTGGCAGAGGATGCAACTATTAATTAGACTTTGGTCTGGATTCGCTTTCTAAGTCTTGGCCTAGCTTACTATGATGAGAGTGTTCTCATGGCCTTGGCTTCTGTCATTAGCACACCAATTAAGGTTGATAAGAACACTTTAGGAGTGTATTGAGGACGTTTTGCAAGGGTTTGTGTGGAGATTGATTTGAGTTTTCCGGTTGTAGGTAAGGTCTGCTTGGATGATCATTGGTTTAAGGTGGAATATGAGGGTCTTCATTTGCTTTGCTCAAACTGTGGTTGCTATGGTCATTTAGTCAGAAACTGTTCCCACTTGCATTCCCCTAATCAGAAGATGTAGGGGGAGGGTGATGACGGCGCTAGGGCTTCTCAGGTGGATTCTCAACAAACGCAGAATGATCACTATAAAAGAAAAAGGCTTTTACCGCGGTTCAAAAAGCCCTTTTACCACGGTTGTGACCGCGGTCTACCGCGGTGGGATAAAAGGAAATTACCACAGTTAATTTTCGGAACCGCGGTAATTGAGTTAGGCCTTTTACTGCGGTTCCGAAAATTAACCGCGGTAATTGCCCGGAAGCGTGAAATTTTTGCACACTTTTTTACCACGGTTGGCTTTGTGAATCGGGGTAAAAAATCTCTTTTTCGTAGCTATTCCGTAGTTAATGCCTATCTGTTATAGCAGAAGAGACCAGAAAACTTTTCTGCCCACCTGCATTCTTTGGCAATCTGAAGGCATGCTTCATGCATATTTGTATTCAAGCGATCCATCAAACTTTCCTCAGTTACACGGTAGTCAAAACTCCCTGCAACAGTATTGTCCTGATCATATAACAATAAAAATAATAAATAGTATAATAACTGAGTACCTATGTGAGACAGAGACAGAAACAAAGAATGCTGTGACATGTACCTTTCATTATCCACAATGGCCACCATACCTGTTGGAATCTATTTCAAGTTCTAAACTCAAAGTCAATTTGCAAGTATTAAACAAGATCGTTAATGATTACTGTCTAGATATTTCTTTTTCTATCCTTTTCATCTTTAGGGGTTTGCTTTGTTATCACTTACAATACATGTAAAAGAATGAACTATGGCAAACTTTGTGCTTGTATATACTAATACTCAATTCCAAATTTTAGTGTAAGTTGATGGGAAAGCAATACAAGCCATGGTGCTGGACTTAAACAAGTACATTTCACCAAGGGCGGTTATGGCATAGCTAACATTATAATTGCCACAAAGTTTAAGACTCCATACCTAAACATAGCTAACCAAGCACATGTGATCCAATCATTCACATTGCAGAAGAAAACAAAGAAAGGAGCTGAAAGAATCATAGTTTCACACAAACTCCCAAATCCCAGGAATGCAAAAACAAACACCAAACACCAAATAAGCAAAATGTCCCACAGATATTATGAACATGACAACTACATGTTATAGGGCACAAACAAATTGTCCAATTTTCCAACACAGCCCTTATGTGGACTCAACAAGAGACAGAGTAATTGATACTCTTATCAGTGAAAAGGTAAACAAAATGATTACAATTTCAATGACATGAAAGGCAGTGTTGGACAGTTCGACTATGAGACAAGAAATCTCAAAATGCTAAAGAGAAGAAAGGAGGTGCTATTAGTTTTCTGTGTTTAGCCCAGGTTTCACCCTCCAAGGTTGAGACACCCAATTGCAGAAGATCAATTAAAGGGTTAAGTACTGGTGGCTTTAAATAATGACCATTCTAATCTGTTAATATCATCCTTATTAGTTGTGCATCTGCTACTATTAGCCTAGTTACCCTTCCAAACCAACTCAAAGACACTTTTCCTAAGCAATTCATAATGTCACAGCATTAGCACAATGATATCTACACTAGGATCTTTGGGGCAATAACAGAAACAATCTAAAAATGAGAGGAATTTAGTTTAGGCATTTTTGCAATATCATTATTGATTATTACTTGCATACCATTTTTCTCCACTATCTCATGAGAAAGGCATGACCCAAGGCACAATGTGGTGGTTCTAAACATATACGGTAACATCATCCTTTGAAGCTTGGTACCTAAACAGATCAGGTAAAAGGACAATGCATAAGAATCAACAAATTAAATTGAAAAAAAAATGAAACAAAAGGAGCACAAAAGCCACACAGTGACTTACCCAGTGATATAACTGCGGGAGAGAAGGTACTCATCAAGCTTTTTCAACCCAAAATCAGAGCTAAGGTCGTAGAATGTGACTGCCATGTTAGCTAATTATATGTTATTCGTTCTGCAGAATATACAGAACATGGATTACAATAGCATCACCAAGAAATCTCAAAAAACAACTAGATTTTTATTGAAATCCATGACTAGTAAGTTGAAACTGTGTTCCTTCTAGAATATGCTAGAATATGTTCAAGGACCAACTAGTTAGTAATCAAGAACCAGACAACCAGGCAGTGCTCAAAATAAAGCCTAGAGACATGAATTTCTAGGCACTATGACACACATGTTAGCTGAGAGCATATGTTAAATCTCACAATGATCATTGGCGCAATAACCTGCCAAACAATGCATCACCTGTATATTTGGGAAAAGGGACTGTAGCGAGCTATCACCAACTTAAACATCCTATTCTATTCAATAGTTCAACTATCTTCTTGAATAAAGAATAAGACAAACGCAAGAATATGAGCGAGCTCATATAACTAACCTTTGCTTCTCTGTGATAGTTTCTTCGAGTAGATTGGAATACTGATTTCAGTAATTTTAAAGAAGACTTGGGCATTAGAATCACTACAGTATACTGGTTTTTGCAAGGAAATGGCAATATTCAGTTGATGGTGTAAGGGATGACCTAACTTTTGATCACCCTTCAGCTTGAATCTACAGTAGGGATAATTGCAAAATCAATAAATTTTCATTTATATAAAAAGGAGTAAATATGATTCCATAACCTGTAACCAAATGACACAATAATTTCACCCTTACATGATTCTTATAAAAACTTAGTCATTGTTTTCAATCAAAGGAAAATCTGAATTACCTTGAAAGCATTCAGTTTGTGGAATTGCTATTGCTTCCATAAACCCAATTCAAAAACATGTGAGATCAATGGTGCCATACCATGGTAGCGCAAGCCCCCTACAAATAAGCAAAAATGTCAATACAAAAGTTACACTAATAAGGCCCAAGCAGTTGGATCGTTCCTCCAGAACTTGAAAATTCCAATTTAAATATAGCTGCTAAAGGTAAAAGTGATGGCCTAATCCATAACTTGATGGGACAAGGTTCCCAAAGAAGCAGTCTCACTAAATTAAAATGAAGCAATACAGTTAGTGACAAAAGAATGTATAGACACACATACATACCTCAAAGATACCATGGAGTTGGTGGGTGGAATAGTTGTACAGAAAAGGGGGCTTATTGATCAAACTGAATCTCTGTATCGTGGTGGAAGACCTACAAAACAAACATTTACTAATAAAACCAATTCAGTAAACAAGGTACACGAGCATTACAATTTCAAATGAAGAAGGGTTTAGGGGAAAAATACAGAGAATGAGAAATTAGATTTATTGCAGTAATTATAAAGATCTCATAAAAGGAGAAAATGATAGAGAGAACATACCAAAGAGCTGTCTTTTTAGATTCTCTGCCACGGTATCATTGTTACAGTAAATCACATCAAAGTATAGTGCATGCCAAAAGCACATCAAAGTCTTCCAAATCCCTAACTGAATTATCAGGCACTGAGCAAGTGCAAACAAGATCATGGTTTTTTTACGTACTTGGAGAAGACATTGGATGGTGGGTTTTCCGTGGGCTCCCAAGAAAAGGGCAAACAGAGTAAAGATATTGCAGGGAGACAAATGGAGCAAGCCAACAATATAGCTCTCACGTTGTCCCACCTTAAGCATGCAAATGAGTGGCTACCAACCAAAAGCGTTTTGCTTGTCGTATATCTTCATCTCCAGCGTGCCCGAGGTGTTCAGCTCCTGTTGAAACCTTGACTTATTGTCTTAGAGACTGCCACCATGCGAAGGAATTATGGCTGAGGAGTGCTTGCGTGTCTGACCCAAAATTATTTTCCTTTGGTGCCCGGTCCTGGCTGAGTTCTTTGCTCAACCATGATGCTTTGTGTTCCATTTCCTTTCTTTGGTGGCAGTGGAAATGGTGGAATGAGTCCATCCTCCGTTCCTCTACCTGGGATGTTGGTTACATCTTTCGTAATGCCTCTATTCTCATTGTTGAATGTCAAACTTTCATACAGATTCATAACCACTTTTTGCACCCAGAAGCATCCCTTCGTTGGTCTCCTCCAGAGTTCGATTAGTTCAAGATAAACGTTGATGGTAGTTTTCTTTCGCGCTCTCATCATATGGGAGTTGGGGGTTTACTTCGGGATTCTTTAGGCAGGTGGATCTGGGGTTTTAGCAGCTTCGAAGATGATGGAGATGTCCTCTTGGCTGAGCTCCTTGCTATCCTTCACGGGTTGCAGGTGGCTCATAGCCTTGGGCTTCAATTCATTGTTTGTGAATCCAATTCAGTCTCTGCCGTGGATTTGGTTTCGAACCATCGTTTGGTTGATGGGATCCTTTATGTTGAAGCCCTCCCGCTCATAAGAGCTATGCTATGTCATTTTGCACAAGTAGTCTTTCGGAGTATATCTAGATCAATCAATGTCCTAGCTGACTATCTAGCTCGCATGGCCTTTAGTCATGGTTGTTTTTTCCGCCATTGGCGGGAGCCACCTATTGAGTTGCACCACATGTTATATCTTGACCTTTGTGGCCCTGTAGTCTAGTGTGCTTTTTCCTATTCTGATTGTTTTTTCTTTCCTATTCACCAAAAAAAATACAAAGTTAATACTAGCACTGGTTTTTGGATTTAAGTATTATAGAATTCAATGGTATTTACATAGAGAACGTATTAAAATGGGCGAAAAATAACGATCGAAGACACCAATTTTAAAACCAAACAGTGGTGAAAACAAATAAATAAGGAGAGAATCGAGAGACAGATAGAGGAAGACAATGAATAAACCAAAAGGAGCATATGAGAGAAGCAATAAAAGTGGTGTCTATTGTGGGAGAAACAACGAACAACTAAAAAAGCTCTAACCTAAGACTCGTTGAAAATGAGAAGAAAGGGACATCAATTTCATATAAATTTTGAATTGTTAATGAGTATGTTGTGCCACCGTATTTTAAAAAACTAAAGAAAATACAAACAATATATATTTTGTGTTTTCATATTTAAGTTTAATTTAGAAAGGTTATCTTTGAAAAATGTTTTCTAAAATTTAGTGAAACCTATTTTTAATAATTAAAAAAACAAAAAATAGAAAATAACAAATTTAGTGAAACCTATTCACGTTGTAACGCAGGTGAAGCGCAGGTAAAGTGCAAGTGAAGCGCAGCTTTCAGAATCTGTTTATTTTGTTCCCTTTATTGGTTGTTTTATGTGCGATGTATATATATGTTTATATGTTCTAATGTTGGAGGGTCCCAAGGAACATGAAAGAGTTCATGTCTTGGGCATCAAAGGGTTCAATTGTTGAAACCTTGTCTTGACTCAAATATTGGCTGCGATAAACATGCCACTTATCAATTTGCTGACAAGAGCGTATTCAATACGAGGGACTTACTCGTTTATCGGTTCGTGAAGTATTCATTTGATGCGAGACACTTATTGATGATTGGTTGAGTGTTTATCAAATCCAATTTTTGTTTTGAGACACTGTGTAATGTTTTATTTTGTATGCGCGTTATCAAACCTCGCTGAATATATATACATCTTATTATATCACTCGTTTTACAATCAATGGATGTTGAATTCGCATGATGGTTGGTTATGGCATTAGTTGTTTTAATTTAAATACGACCTGCGTGTCGTGCCTTACCTCTAAACATTCCTCTTGTAATTCTCTTCTCATCTCTATCCCCTCGTATGTTAAAACGAGGTTTCTTCTTGTTATGTAATGTAACCGGGAAGAGCATGGAGTCAAAGGAGCATGTGGAGACATATGGATGGAGACTTCAAGATTATATGTGATTTAATTTTGTATTGGAATTTTAGGAGGCCATAACCATATCATGTATTTGTATGAGATGCATGCTTGTATGTTAAATGGTTTAACAACGAATAAAATTAAAACGATAAAATCCCTCAAAGAGAATATTAAGTCTGTTTTGCCTTCCAATGAATAACACTCGTTAAGACTAGAGGCGATGAAGTGTGGGTCTGTCAAAGCAGGGTACCTTTATCTATTTTAGTAAAACGCGATAGGATAAAAAGTAATATCCGACTATTATTCATTGGGTTTTTGACTTAACTAGGTATATTCAATAGGATTGAAGAACCTAGAGGCACTAAGTTAGGCATTAATTCATAAGATGAATTAGAATAAGAGTTATTCACCTAACTGTATATATCCAAGAGTTGTATGAGATACAATTGGAAAGCGTGTTCCTACCTAAATAGCCTTTTCTAAGTGATCAGCCAAAGCTGACTTAAAATTAGGTGAAATATGGATCTTGGCCCACAAGAAAATCTAGTGATGGGATTTTCTGATTTTATATAGAGGGTACTTATTTTGAATCAAAATAGTGGGAGGCATATTTGATTAAAGACCTTGTTGAATATGTTTGTTATATGATACTTATTTGCATAGTTTTCTGTTAATAGATAACCATGGCAACAAACACAACAAGTAACCTGTCACTGAGATCTGTCCTTGAGAAGGACAAACTGTCTGGAACTAACTTTCTAGACTGGTACAGAAACCTAAGGATTGTCCTTAGGCATGAAAAGAAGTTGTATGTCCTGGAAGAGGCCATTCCTGAAACACCCGTTGCAACTGCTTCGAAAGCTGACAAAGATGCTTTTAAGAAGCATCTGGATGACGCTCTCGATGTAGGATGCCTTATCCTTGCTACCATGAATGCTGAACTCCAAAAACAACATGAGAACATGGAGGCGTACGATATGATCGTACATTTAAAGAGACTTTATCAAGGCCAAGTTAGGCATGAACGATTTGAAGTCTCAAAGGCACTTTATCAATGTATACTGGCAGAGGGAAATCCTGTTGGTGCTCATGTACTCAAGATGATTGGATACATTGAAAACCTAGAAAGGCTTGGATTCCCATTAGGCCAAGAGTTGGCCACTGATCTTGTCTTGCAATCGTTGCCAGAAAGCTATGGTCAATTCGTCATGAACTACAACATGAATGAATTTGACAAACCACTGCCAGAATTACTAAGCATGTTGAGAACAACTGAGCAAAACATTAATAAAGGTAAAGGGAAGGCCATATTGATGGTCCAACCTGCAAAAGGCAAAGGCAAGAAGAAGTTCAAGAAGCCCTATTTCAAATCAAAGGACAAGGGCAAAGACAAGCCTAGTACCTCTGCTTTGAAGCCTACTGGCGGGATAGCTAAGGAAAGAAAATGTTTCCATTGTGGCCAATCAGGACATTGGAAGAGAAACTGTGCAAAGTACCTGGAGGAGGTAAAAAAAGAAGGGAAGTGAGACTTCCACCTCAGGTATTTATGTTATAGAAGTCAATTTATCTGTTTCTACATCATGGGTATTAGATACTGGATGTGGATCTCACATTTGCATGAATGTGCACGACTGGCTAAAGGCGAAATCGACTTGCGAGTCGGAAATGGAGCAAGAGTTGCTGCTTTAGCCGTAGGAACTTATTATTTAACTTTGCCAACTGGGCTAGTTATTGAATTAGATAATTGTTATTTTGTACCAGCCATTAGTAGGAATATTATTTTTGTTTCTTGTTTAGACAAGAATGGTTTTTCATTTATAATAAAGAACAATAGTTGTTCGATTTATTTAAATGATACGTTTTATGGTTGTGCAAAATTAAACAATGGATTATATGTTCTCGACTTCGAAGTTCCTATCTATAACATAAATGCTAAAAGGGTCAAAACAAATGATTTGAACCCAACTTACCTTTGGCATTGTCGCCTAGGCCATATAAATGAGAAACGCATATCCAAACTCCACCAAGATGGCTATTTGGACTCATTTGATTTTGAATCAATTGAGACATGTGAATCTTGTTTATTTGGGAAGATGACCAAAACCCCATTCACCGGAAAAGGTGAAAGGGCCGGTGATCTTCTTGGTCTCATACATAGTGATGTATGTCGGCCCATAGGCACAATGGCTAGAGGAGGTTTTCAATACTTCATCACTTTTACTGATAATTTCAGTAGATATGGATTTGTGTATCTAATGAAACAAAAATCTGAATCCTTTGAAAAGTTCAAGGAATTTAAGAATGAAGTACAAAACCAACTTGGCAAAACTATTAAAACACTTCGATCAGATCGAGGTGGAGAATACTTGAGCCAACAATTTGATGACTATCTAAAAGAGTGTGGGATAGTATCCCAACTCACTCCTCCTGGAACACCTCAATGGAATGGTGTTTCAGAAAGGAGAAATCGAAACCTATTGGATATGGTTCGATCCATGATGAGTCATTCTGATCTCCCCGACTCCTTTTGGGGTCATACTTTGTTAACAGCAGCCTTCACACTAAATCGTGTTCCATCTAAGGCTGTCATAAAGACACCATATGAGATATGGACTGGGAGACGACCTAGTATGTCTTTTATGAAGATTTGGGGTTGTGAAGCTTATGTGAAACGCCAAATTTCAGATAAGCTAGGACCCAAATCAGATAAATGCTTATTTGTGGGATACCCAAAGGAAACTAAGGGTTACTACTTCTATAATCCTAGCGAAGGCAAAGTGTTTGTCGCTAGGACTGCTGTATTCTTAGAGAAGGAATTTATCTCTAAGAAAATAAGTGGGAGGAAAGTAGAAATTGAAGAAATTCAAGTACCACAAAGTGGCAATGAGCCAATAATGGAACAAGAACAGATACCACAAAGTGTTGTGGAGCCACCTGCTCAAGTAGCGCAAGACTTGCGTAGGTCAGATAGGGTACGTCACCAACCTGAGAGATATGGTTTCCTTGTGTCTCAGGAAGGGGATGTATTGCTAATGGATCAAGATGAACTAGTGACTTACCAAGAAGCTCTTTTGAGTCCAGAATCTGAGAAATGGCTTGATGCCATGAGATCTGAAATGGATTCCATGTATACTAACAAGGTATGGACCTTGGTTAAGCCACCCGAGGGAATAAAACCCATAGGGTGCAACTGGGTTTTCAAAAGGAAAACTGACATGGATGGTAATGTAAGTACCTTTAAAGCACGATTGGTGGCTAAGGGTTTCAAGCAAATTCATGGTGTAGACTATGATGAAACCTTTTCCCTAGTTGTCATGCTTAAATCTGTTCGGATCTTGCTTGCTATTGCAGCTTACCATGATTATGAAATCTGGCAAATGGATGTCAAGACAGCCTTCCTAAATGGAAGTCTTCTTGAAGATGTGTATATGACACAACCTGAAGGTTTTGTTACACCTGAAAATGCTGGAAAGGTATGTAAGTTGCAATGATCCATTTATGGATTAAAGCAAGCTTCTAGAAGCTAGAATCTTCGTTTTGATAAAGTTGTTAAGCAGTTTGGTTTCATTAAAAATGAAGATGAACCTTGTGTCTACAAAATGGTTAGTGACAACATAGTGGTTTTTCTGGTTTTGTATGTAGATGACATACTCCTCATAGGAAATGACATTCCTACACTTCAGTCTGTAAAGACTTGGTTAGGAAATTGTTTTTCTATGAAAGATTTGGGCGAAGCAACCTATGTGTTAGGTATTAGGATCTATAGAGATAGATCTCGAAGATTGCTTGGTTTAAGTCAAACTACATACATAGACAAAGTGTTAAAACGATTTAACTTGCAAGATTCTAAGAAGGGATTTTTGCCTATGTCACATGGTATAAGCCTATCTAAGGCTCAATCTCCTTCCAGTAAAAAAGAGAGATATCGCATGAGTAAGATTCCTTATACATCTGCTATAGGATCTATCATGTATGCCATGTTATGTACTCGACCAGACATATCATATGCTTTGAGCATGACTAGCAGATACCAGTCTGATCCCGGTGAAGGTCACTGGACAGCTGTCGAGAACATCCTTAAGTACTTAAGAAGAACTAAGGATTCATTCTTGATATATGGAGCTGAGGAGGAGCTAGTTGTAAAGGGTTACACCGATGCTAGCTTCCAAACCGACAAAGATGATTCAAGATCACAGTCAGGTTATGTGTTTTGTTTGAATGGTGGCACTGTGAGCTGGAAGAGTTCAAAGCAGGAAACAGTCGCTGATTCTACCACAGAAGCTGAGTATATTGCGACCTCAAATGCTGCGAAAGAGGCCGTTTGAATCAGGAAGTTCATTATTGAACTTGGAGTAGTTCCTACAATTGTGGATCCTATAAGTCTTTATTGTAATAACAAAGGGGCTATTGCACAAGCCAAGGAACCCAGGTCTCATCAACGATCCAAACATATACTTAGACGTTTCCATCTCATCCGAGAAATCATTGATAGGGGAGATGTGAAGATATGCAAAGTGCATACAGATGACAATGTTGCAGACCCATTAACAAAACCCCTTGTGCAGCAGAAGCATGAAAGGCACACTAGATCATTAGGCATTAGAGTTATGTCTGAATGGCTCTAGTGCAAGTGGGAGATTGTTAGTGTATGCACTAGAGATCTATATGTTTTTGAACATCCATCACTTGTATCATATTATTATTTTATAAAGGCATTTCATTTTATTAATTCTTTTAGAATATAATTATTGTTCTTAGAATAGTAAGCTTAAACTTCATAAGAAATCAAGTAGATGACTTGATCGTGAGATCTTATGAAGAACTATTCTTAAATAGTCCCTAGTCAAGTATCATATTAGGACAAAGATGCATTTAGACTAGTATGTGAGTTCATTGATGATCACATCTCACAAATCATGGATATGAGATATCATGTGCTCACATAGGTACACATTAAGAGTAATGGTGTACTGGGCAGACCCACCTTGAGAACGTTGCATGGATTGTTACATAAGTGTCATGAACGTTTCTTAAGTTGATAAGTGTTATATGAAGTCCTTCGACCTGAAATTACTACGATTCCTACATAAGGAATTATATGTTTTAATTATCATCAAACGTTACCTGTAACAGGGTAATCATAAAGTTGGTTTTTGGACATATAATAAATTATGTGGAGGAATGTGAGTGTCCTAGATGAGATTTGTCCCTTCTATGTAACATGAGTTATATCTGTAGGCCTCTTGATAAAGTGAGACTGAAAAATGCATGGCTATACTCAGGAGGATAAATATGAGATATTTATTTTCTGTACAGTCTACTTGGGGATCAAGAAAATATAAATTGAACTATACAAGGTTGACACAATCCATGCCATTGTGTTCAATTAGATATTTGGACAAAGGGACAGATCATATAAATTATTATCATAAAATAGGATTTATCAAAGTTGTTGATAATCTCAATATTTGGATAGTGATGTATTGCTAGATACCGCTCACTATTTATGATATTAAATATAAGAGGATTTTTATTTAATATCATAACCAAATATTAAAAGCCTATTGGGTCACACGCATACAACATGCCACTAGGAAAGGATAATAATTCTAATTTAATTTAATTAGAATTATAACATAATGGGTCAGACCCATAAGTGTGAGGGTTAAGTGAGTGAGGGGGTAAAACCCTAGCCACCACTTTATAAATAGAGCATGAGATGCACTACCCTAGACACATGAGCAATCGCTTCTTACTTTCTAAGGCTACTAGCAGAGTTGAGGAGGGTTTCTTAGTCCGGCTATTGGCGTGGATACCAATAGAGACGTGGCTACTCTTGCCTCGTTTGTAATCCTAATAAGGTACGACCTTTCGTTTTAATACCTTTTATGCCTTGATTCGTGTTTTCGCAAAACGATTATAACAAGGGAGGGAATCCATTTATTTCCGCTGCACCCTGACCGCATGCTTGATTCCCTTCACTACTCCCCTCAAACAGTGATGCACTTGCAGTGATTTTTGGAAGCTATGACAATCCTCTTCTTCTCCTTTCTCGCAATCTCAATCTCTTTCATATTTCTCAACAGTGAGGATTTCTGGGTTTGAGACTGACACTATTACAAAGGAATGTGAGGGTTCATGAATGTGGAGGGAAAATTTTTACATGTGTGAAAAATTACTATTTTAGTTTAGTCCCTGAAGGTTTTTAAAACTGACACAAAGCCAAATCAACTAGCCATGTTGCACAGTTAACATGGCACATCAACATGATATATTATTGTTAATTATTAACACACAGTAACAGAACAACTAAAGTGACAGATGATAAGCACTTTTAGGGATTTTTTTAGTTTCTCTCAATCAGGGACTAAAGTGACCGATGAGAACACTTTTAGGGACTAAAATGGTGCGATTTACTGCTTATTAAAATGATAAGCATTTGGAAAATTGTAAATAGTGACTAGTATAAGAAATTAAAAGGGAAAACTTTTTATTAGAAACTATAATATTTAATATTACCAATACATTAAATATAAGGATTTACAATAAAACTTTTTTTCTTTTAAGAACACTTATTAGTGAAACCCTAAATATTAAACAATTTTCATATTTTTATTGTATTAAATACTTTTTAATTAAATACCTTTACATTTATTTCTCCACTTAATGTTTTAAAGGAATCTGTTAGTATTTGTCTTTAATATATAAATTTATTAATAAAAAGTGATAAAAGCATGCATTGAACAAAGGTCAATTGATTAAATTAAACAATAATCGTAATTTTTTACACTCACATTTTATATGATTCATTTTACACTCATTTTTTATATATGTTTTTCTTTCTTATCACATCAAATATGGTATTTTTACCCTTTCTCTTCACTTCCTTTTTTTTTATCTCTCTATTCTCCACAACTCTCACACTCAGTTTTTTATGGTGGAAGTTTCATTTTCCAAAATTAAACTAGCTAGCCAAGGGGAAAAAACAATGGATATAAATTACATGATATCATTTCTAGCCATAGAATGGCAAAAATATGACATTAATTAACCTTCATTGTGTCACCCAAGGCGCGAGTATATATGTAAAGCAATCAATCAACAAAAAATAGTGCCTGCCTATTACTTCAGATTATACTTTAATTTTACTTGTAAGGATATTTGGTTTCACTACTCCTTTCTTTCTCACTATAAAATAAAAAAAAAAAAAAGAAAAAAAAATACTCGATCTTCTGTCTTAACTCTTAATATACGAACTACACAACTTCAACAGCAGTATAGTGCATATTGGGAAGCTTCTCTAGCAGATCTACAGTTAAAAGTGATGCCTTTGGCTTCTTCTTTTGCATCCTCTCAGAGTATCCCATTGAAAGTGAATCTGTTGAAGTGTTCCTTTTGCATGGACCAAGCCACTTGGCTTGCACGTAGTCACGCTTCCTCCATGGTCCCATGTGCATTTTGTTTTCCTTCATGCACCTTTTTGCTGCCATGCACAAGATCTTGATTAGGTTACTTAATCTCTCAACTTTTCCCACATACATCTCCGGGAGCTTCCTCACAAGCAGGTTATAGTCCTCGCTTGCCTTTGCCATCTCAAATTCTGCTCGGAAATTCAGTTCTATGATCACCCTAATAACACCTCCTTTTTCTTTGCTTGTGTTGCTATCTATCACATCCAGAAAAGTATGCTCCCCTGCACAGTTGTGATAAGAGTTATTAGATTTTGCTATTCATTTCTTGAAATTTCTTCTCTTTTTAATTATTATATGTGCTTATAGAGAATAAATTTTATTTGTTTGTATCTAATAGCTTAAAATTTTAGGAAAACAATTCATACATGGAGATATAAATACCCATAGAAAGATAGTAATAAAAGATAGAGAAAAAACGATATATATTGGATGATGTAATAATATAAAAAGAAAAATAAAGAGAATTGAGGGATGTTAAATGGATATAACATGTGGGATCCGGATTGTTTGCATTTACGAAATCACGTATTCACAGTATTTATCAAATGGTAGTTGTTCGATCCTCAGATGTCGAGATGAATAAATCAAATTTAAAACTCATCTCGGCATTTAAATCGTCTTATCTTTCATCGGACGGCTACCATTTGATGACTACGATGAATGCGTCATTTTGTGACTGCACTCATCCGCATTCCAACACGTATATACATATCATAGTTGAAAATTTTAATATATAGAGATCAAGTTGTTCTTGAAAAACACACTTAACGCCTAATAATTAGTTATAATTAATATAGACAAAGATCCTTGTTATTTATAATAATAATAATAATAATAATAAAAAGAGAAAGAGAAAGGGAAAACAGCTAAGTGATTTGAAAGGGACTTTTAGGTTAAAATAGAGAAGACAACGTTGTTACTTGATAATATATTAATTCTACCTTATCTTATACCCAAGATGGTCTCTTTTTAATTTTTAAAAGAAAACCAATAGGAAAAGTGTTACAAATTAATGTCAAAAAGGAAAAGGGTATTCATTTCTTGGAATTATCTATATCTTGATTCATGAATTGAAAGATGTTGAATAACTTTGTAGTGTAATTAATTAATTATAATATAGTACTACTATTTACCTGAGGGAATGTTAGGAATGGTTCTCCATTTAGTTTTGCAAATGGCGCTGTTATAACCGGCCTTCTGAAGGCGTCTGGAGACTTCTCTCATCAAACAGTTTCGACATGAGCTGGCAGCCATCTGTCTACTACAACTGCACTCTATGTCTGCGTCATGTATATCCTCAACCGCTTCTTTTGTGGCATTCCTTATCCTTGATTCCAAAGAACTCGTTCTGTATAGGTTCGCCTGCACCAGATCAAAACCGCCAACTTAATTGGTCAAAACCAACACATCCAACAATTTCAAAATCCAGCTAAGCTAAAATGGAAAATCTTAATAATAAACCATTCAAACATTCAAATAAACACCAAACTTACGTTACAAATTAACGTAAAATGAATATTGACTTGACTACATTTGTAACGTTTTCTACCAAACATGCTTATTGTGTTACACAAATTTTTTTATCCATTTTTTCAAACTCTGCAAAGTACAAATTGATGCAATTTATACAACACTGAAGATAAAAATATTGTACCATATAGTTTGTTACAAAGAAAGAAATTCAATTTAATTTTGACATATTAATAAAATTGTATAATTTAAAGTCGTCAGTAGTTAATTCTTATATGCTAATTGATCGGTAATTTAATTTTCCAGATCTCAAGTTGAAATTTCATTGAGGCATATACGAATACAATGAATTAGAAGTTACAAATCCATTACTTTGATTCCATATATATTAAGATTCGAATCTAATGAACAAAATTTCAAATCAAATACAATATTGATGAATCGCAATTTACCTGCAAAAGCTGGAGTTGGTTATCCCAGAAGCTTCTATTGACGTCCTCGATGCTACCACCATCATTGTTATCATCCCTCTCGCCATCATGATCTTCATCTAACTCCATCAATTCATTCGGATGAATTAACTCATCATCACCACTTGCAGTTTTAGGCAATGATATCTCACCAATATCATCGAGAAATTCAAACTCTACATCAGAAGGTTGTTCCACATAGGATGCAAAATTGAGCATTTGACACCTGTGTTCCCTGCGGAAACCATGAGGTAGATATCTGGTAATTACTCCTCGGGGCAGAGAGGTTGTACCCATATTGGTCTTTGTTGTTTGACTGTAGAGGACCCCTAGAGGTATGTGTGGAATTAAGAAAGAGAAAGAGAGAACGTTTTTATATACCAAATAAGTGAGTGGTGGGACAATCTCTAATCGCCGCGGGCATGTGAGCGTGGATGATTGAGATCGAAGGGTTGAGATTGGAGTGTTGGGTGATACAGCATGGATCCACGTCATTTGGTTGCCAATAATTTTGTCTAACCCACTATACCCAAAACCATCCTAATCCATTGTGAACTGAATCAGCTAGCCAGCGGTGATGGATGGATCATGTGAGATATAGAGAAGCAACGTTGCACTTGCTTGCTGCTAGCTCATTTTTTATTTTTAATCAAGGCTTATCCCATGGGACAACTGTGGGGCTTTGCTTGTCGCTTTCTCCTAATCATAATCTATCATACAATAAAACTATTTGTTTAATCACACGAGAGTTATATAACATTCTTATTTTATTAATTATATTTTAAAATAATTAAATATGCATTTTATTTATATTTTTAAAAATAAAAAATAAAGGAAGAAAAGATTCAAATAAGGTAAATAAGGAAAAATTCAAACTTTTATAATAACAAATAAACCTTTCCAAATTTTTTGATATTTTTTAGAATAAAAGAAAAATATCACGTGAATTAACGTAAAAGCTCTATTAATTTAATAATGAATTAACTTTGAAACGCTGTTATGATTCATAATATTGAAAAAAAGAAAATTGGTATAAAACTTTCATTAATTTTAAATGCTCTTTTGTACTAAAAGTTCATTTTTCAATTATGATAATTGTGGAATATTCCTGTGGGTGAAAGTTTATATATATACAATGTTCTTTTTTGATGGCTTATATATACAATGTTCTTAATTATTACTAAAAAAGCATTTTTTAATGATGGTAATTCTGGTTCATTCCAATGCCAAAAAAGGAAAATGTTAAGTCATTATTAACAGTAATAATTACAATAACCTCTCTAGGTCTCTCATAATTATGCTTGATATATTACCTAAAAAGATCGATGTGTTTATTATAAAATAATTGTTTTTATATAATTAATATCTTTAAATATATATACATATATTTTTAATAATAAATAAATATATTAAAATATAAAATATATGTTGAATTTAAATTTATATATAGATATTATAGTGTAATTAGTTTAAATTAGGGATTTAATTTCAATATATATTAATTTATGAAAATTAATTATTTCAACTATACTATTCAACTGATAATATTTTTTATAAATTAAAAATTATCATATTATAAAAAAAGGTGTGTGAAAAATAAACTCAAAGAAAAAATAGTGAGGGAATATACATAAAGGGACACGCGACTTTTTAATTCAGAGTGGAAAAGGAGAGTGTTTTAGAGTGTGTTTGATTGAATTTTGTTTTTTAGCTTTTAAAAACTGTTTTCTATTTTTTAAAAAAAAAACAACTGCTTTTACAAATAAAATGATTTATTTACAGTATTTTATCACAAAAACAAAAAAAAATTAAAAAACAATTTTTCACAACATCTCACCTTTCAAAACTGTAATTAAAATTTATTTGTCAAACAAGCTTTTAGTTTTCTATTTTTAAAAATTGAAATATATTTTCAAAAACTGTAATAAACAGGCCCACTCTTCGGAATAAAGGCTCAAATTATAATATAAAAGTAAATTTTACTCTATTACTAATATTTTATCTCATGCAATGATTATGTTAAAATTGAAATTATATGTTCAATTTATATCAAAATTTAAATTTAATATGTATATATTATAGTATAATTATTTTATAATAAGAATTTAATTTAAATATATGTTAATGAATATTTAATTTGAATTTGAATTACAATTTCACAAAAATCAATTATTTCAACAATATTATTCTAACGCTAATATTTGATATAACTTTAAAATTTAATATTAATATATCCTTTTATATAACTTAAATTTTGACACATTAAACAATTATTATATAATACAATTTTTTAAAACTGATAATTGTTGGTATAATTATAAATAAATTAAACAATATATTATTAGATGATAATATTAAAAAATTAAAATTAGATTAAAGATCAGAATTATAATAGAAAAAAATAGGTTAAACATTAGAATCATACATATTTTGATTTTAAAATATTAATTTTTCGGAGGTTGAGAGATTTTCAAGAGAAGATTAAAAAAGTTTTGTAAGAAATGTGTGAAAAAACACTCAAAGAAAAATATAAGAGAATATAAAAAGTGACACATGATTTTCTAGTTAAAAAATAGAAAAAAGTGAATATCCCACTCTTCATAATAATAAGACCTCGAATTTAAAATATTTAGAGTAGATTTATAATAAAAATTTCTAAAAATTTAAAAAAAAATCATTGTCACTATTTGAGTGGAAAAGTGATAGATTAAATAAAAGGTTAAATATATTTTTAGTTTCGGAAATATAGTGATTTTAGTCTTTATAATTTAAAATCAGTGAATTTAGTCCCTTAAAAAGTGAAAATATCTCTGTTTAGTTCTTATCGATAAAAATTCGTAACGAATCCGTAGTAAAATTTATAACAACTATGTAATAAAGACTAATTTGATACATTTTCAATTTTTGGTAGACTAAAACCACTGGTTTTAAATCACAGGGACTAAAATCAAGTATTGACAATATTTTAGAGACTAAAAACATATTTAACTCTCCTAAAATAAAATATATCAATGACAAAGAAATTAAAAATGTTAATAACTTATTAACGTGCTCTAATAAAAGAAATTAAACAAAGTACCAACTACTCTTGCGATATAGTAAGAAACTAAGAATTAAGCACATTGATTAAGAAAACTTTTGCTTTTGGGATATGGATAAATACGTGCATCATGGCAAATACCAATTGGTTTAAGATATTTTTTCTAAAATATTTTTTTAAGGCAACTAGTAGTGGAGGTCTTCTTTGTAATTTACTGAGGATGCAATAATTGGACGAGCGGGGGCAACTTTGACGATGCTGCGCCGCGTCATTGCAAAAGGGACAAATTTGAATGAACGTGCCCACACGGAATCTGAGGTTTGGACTTGAAACTTAAAAGCAAAACAAAACCTTCTTCTCCTGCAATGTTTTCCTTGCTTTTGGCATGGTTGTCAAAATCAGTTGTCTTAATGTTATTAATCTTAAGTTGAATTGTGTTCACTTGGGGGTGGATACGTGATGGAGTAGGCAAAATTGCTGGTAAGGATAGGGTTATTCTACCAATTTAATTAATTAATAGATGTAGATTCTTTGTTTCACCTGATCGAACTTGAAAGTTCGGGAGGTTGCTGTGCTGAGTCACTGATGTTAGTTAATAGTTGGTCTAAAACGTACGTCCATTTATTTAATATCAAATTCTAGATCGTATTATATGTTGATAAATATTTCATTCATTTCACAGTATAAATGAAATATAAAAAAAGCATTTAAGAAAAAAAAATACTTGATAGATAATTATTTTGTTAATAATAAAAAATTTAAATAAAAATAGAGACATTTAAAACTTTTAATTTAAAAAATCTAGTTTAATTTTAATAAATTATTTATCATTCATTCTAAATATTAATGGAAGAAATTTGAGTGTTGAGTATTGGTTAAATGAATTAAGTAAATAAAAACTAATTAAATAAAAAATAATTTCATTCTATGAAAAAATTATAAATTTGCTAAAGAAATCCATAATAATTAATTTAATAACCAATCTATAGCTTACTTATTTGGCTGCATATTAGCTATGAATTAACTATTAAATCAACTCACGATTTTTGTAGTAAAATATGTGATTTTTAATAATTAATTATTTCATAGTTAAATCCTACTGAAATAATAATTAATGGCGCATCATATGTCATGATGTTGGATCTTAACCATTTAC
Source organism: Sesbania bispinosa (assembly GCA_026901365.1). Lineage (NCBI taxonomy): Eukaryota > Viridiplantae > Streptophyta > Magnoliopsida > Fabales > Fabaceae > Sesbania > Sesbania bispinosa. Next base: position 172,833 of record QLOH01000254.1, read on the forward strand.
CCTTAAATCACATTCCTTTCATATAGGCCAATCATAAATAGATCATGCTTTTACAAAGGAAGTAAATTACTTGTATTAGGCCACCAAAACACATTTTTTAATTTAAGCCATTTTTAGCTCTAATTTGTTAATTGTTTCTTGTTTTATTCCAAGTTTCTAAAATATACTCTTGTTGCAAATTTTAAAAAAATTGAATCAATTAACTAATAATATCATAAAAAAATATACAAAATTGTCAAATTAACCACTAATTAAAAACTATAAATTTTTGTGGTCTAACAGGGACTTAAACTGACTAGCCCAACAAGAAATAATTGGTACCACCAGTTAGAAGGCAAGTACCCAATAAGACCCATTCATTGAGGTGAACTTCGGAATCGATGAATCACCACGAGTTACAACAGCGAATGGCTTATTAACAAAGGAACAGAGGAGCTGACTAATAAATATTGTCAAGATGTACCCGAATTGTTTTAATTTGTTCGGGAGTACCATGAAATGTCAAGGATGTCTAGGAAGCTCGTGGAACATAGATTGCTAATAAAAGAAGGATTCAAGCCACACAAATAGCCATCTTGTATATTTAATTTAGAATTGCTCCCAAGAACAAATTAATTGAAGAAATTGAACCAATCCTTAGGTTGAATTTATTCTAACAACAAGGTATGCGGAATGGTTACCAAATATAGTTTTGGTCGTTAAGAAGAACAGACAATTTAGGGTGCAAGTCAATATCCAAAACCTGAACCTTGTTGCCCCAAAAGACGAAAATGTCATGCCTGTAGCTGATACTATAGTCGATTCGATTATCAACGGTGGCATTTTGACCTATGAATGGATACACCGGTTATAACCAAATATGTTTACTCAAGGAAGACATACACAAGATGACATTTCATTGCTCGGGAGCTCTTAGTTTTTATGAGTGGCTAGTTATGTCATTTGGATTGAAAAACATTAGAGCCACCTAGTAGAGAGAAACGAACACTATATTTCATTACCTAATCGGCAAGACTATGGAGGTATACATAGAGGATATAGTTATTATTAAGTCAATTTATTTAAATCATCACATAGTCGACCTAGAGCAGATTTATAGCTCAGTTTGGATATAACTTCTAGAGGAAAAAAAGAGAATAAATCAAAGAGTTCAGATGAATTTAACTTCTCCATAAGTAAAAACTAGTCTTTGTAGTCCACCTTCTCCATAAGCTCTCACATTTAACTTTTCCATAAGTAACTAATTTCAACTCCTGGAGAAGTTAAATTCATCATATCTCATTGATTCATTCTATTTTTTTTTCTTTAGAAGTTCTTCTGCAGAAGTTGTGTCCAAACTAGGCCATATTCGAATATGACAACATAATTTGAAAAATGAACCTAACAAAATGTGCCTTTGGCATGTCTGTTGGTGATAAGTGCATAAAATCAGTAGTTTTTAAATATAATTTTAGCACTTTGAGATGATAATTATTCTTAATTTAACTCTTAATTGTTCTTTTATTGCTTGATTTTAAGTTTTAGGTAGTTTTTAATCTAAATTGGGGTTTTGAAGCTATTTTGATGAGGAAATTGTTGAGACAAGCTCACCTCCAAGAAGTTTTTAATATGACAAACTGTTTAAGTTTAAAATATATGAGATGCATCTTGTATTACTAACTGTGTGCTTAAGTGTGGTAGAGATTCCCAGTTTTTGTTTACTGCAGAAAATCTAATTTGGACACATGAGTCAAAGAGGATCTCTAGACCACAAGACAAGCAAAGTCATAGATAAAGAAACACAAAGAACAAAACTGCAAGCTGTCATGGTTCAAGAAATCCTGCAACAGTTTGGTTTTTCAATCTAAAGGATCAGTTGAGAGCCCAAGAAATAAGTTTCATATGAAGCACATGTCTTGATCCAGAATTAAGGAGAAGAATGACTAGACTCATCATCAAGCCAGCAAAAAGACACTTGAACAACTTAAGGTGCAAGTCATGAGTTGATGCAAATATAGCTTGAGATGCAAGCTTATGTTCAGATGTAATCTTGCTAACAGAAAAGATCTCAGCAGAAGCAAGCAAAAAGGAAAGGACTCAAGCATAGCTTGAGATGCAAGCCATGAACAGATGCTAGTTCAGCTTGAGATGCAAGAACAACTTGAGACGTCGTCTCAAGGACTGAAGCAGTAGAATAGGATCTTGTCACAGACGCAAGAAAGTTAAGACAGACTCTGGACAGAAGTAAGATTGCAAGCTCAGTGAGAAAAGACAGCAAGTAAAGTCCGCACAAGGTAAACCAAGTACACTGACACAGTCCTAACGTCCCTGAAAAGCTGCTGAGTCTCAACAGAAAAAAGCCTGTATGTCAGCCATGTGTCTCAACAGCTAGAAACGGTCACATAACGGCTAGTTTCTATCTGAAATATAAAGAGACTTCATCAAACTGAGGACTATGAGAGAGACTACCTGCATTACTGCACAATCACTAAGCATCTTATCACATCTGAACTATCATCTCAAGTGCACATCTCAACTGACTGTTATATACAGACTCATCTCAACTTGAGATATACATTTGTCTCTACTCATCTCTCTTCTCAGAGTATCACACTGTCATTGTATTTTAGAAGAGTGCTTATCTAGCTTACTATATCTTTCATCTGTACTTTGTTTGCCTGTAAGCTAGTCTTATCTCAACGTACTCTGTAACCTTGTCTCATCTAAGATAGGAAGTGTGCCTAGTCTTAGAGTGAGTTGTTTGCGTCCTGAAGAGGCTGTAAGAATACTTGTGACTCAGCCAAGATAGGGAGTGTCTAGGCTTGGTGTGAGAGACGTCCTGAAGAGGCTGTAAGAATACTTGTATTGACGGGTTTGTCAATAGTGGAAATCTCATGTGTTGTGAGGACTGGACGTAGCCCAAGGTGTGGGTGAACCAGGATAAGATCTCTGCCCCTTATCTCTTCTCTCATCTTTATTGTGCTTGTCTTTAATTAACAAAACAACAAAGCAACATCTCTAAGAATTAAAACAACGTCTCAGTTGAGACTTTAAACTGCCTTGAACATAGACAGACTTACTAAAAGTTAATTAACTTGTATCCTGTCCTAACAAGAGATTCCAAGTCAACAGACTTGAGATTAAATCTCACTCTTCAACTTTAGTTCTGAAATTTCAGGAACGAATTCAAGAAATCTCTATTCAACCCCCCTTCTAGAGATATTTAGCCAACTTCGGAAATTGACTTTTTGCAGGTGATAAGTGTTAAAATTACGTAAAATTCCTACATAATTACAACACTTATTGATGACAAAATGTTGAATTTATAACCCAATTCACCTCTTTTTGGCTTAAAATGCAATTCTTGTAATTATTTAAGTCAAATTTGAATTTGATGCTATTTTGAAAGAAAATCTGCTGATTTTTGTTGGTAAAAAGCAAAGTTATGAATGAAGCATCAAGAGAGCAGTGAGCAAGGACAGGAACAACATAGAACAAGCTTCGAAAGAAGACAATTCAAGAGAATCAGTTTTTTTTCCTGTGCTCCACCTGCGCTGAGTGTAGGCAAAGTGCAGGAATACCTGTTCAGTTATTGTTCCCTGCGCTTCACATGCGTTGAGCGCAGGTAGAGCGCAAGAAACGTAACCTAATTTTTAATGGGCCTCAAGCAGAGTCTCAAAATCCCGTCAAAACAATATTTAAATGACTTTTAGCAGTCAGTTTTAGGCATTCAGAGAGTTACAGAGTTTTTGAGTAGATACGGAGTTAGGAGAAAAGTGTGACAGTCTCTGGAGGTAATGGCTACCATGAGTAACTAATTCTCTCTTTAGAATTGAATGTAGTCGATTCAATCCCCAATTGTATTTTGGATTTTTCTTTGTTATTTAGGAATCTCTGTTTTTATAATATTGGTGTTTTATTCTATTCTTAATGCTTAGTTTCCGTCTTTGTACCGGAGTTATGATGGGATTTTTTAAATGCGTTGACAAACGGTTTTCTAAATCTGATTGGTGAAAACACTCAATTTGTGACTGTGGAGACCAGCATGAATTAATAGCTTTAACAACCGATCTTCAAACCGGGGCAATTTGTGACTGTGGAGACCAGCATGAATTGTTTATGAGTATTTCATAGTTGTGGAGACCTTTATGAAATAATATTTATTTGTGCTTCAATATTTATAATTATACATTCCTAAATATCATTGATTTCCAAAATACAAGAGGGGTGTGATAGACGAAGTTCAATCCTAGTTTCTCTTTATTTGCTCAATCTTAACTTTATCTCTTTGTCTCATATTTTATTTTATTTTATTATCTTATCGTAATCTTTATTTAAATTTCATATCAATCCTAGTTTCCATTTAAATCTTCCTTAAATATATCTTTTTAATTTAATTTCTTACTACAATATTTCCTTAATTATCTCAACAATAAATTCCACAGTTTCTCGTTGTATATTCAATTAGATTGGCTACTAAGAATTTATTTTGTACCGTTCCTCGTGGGTATGACAACCCCTTTTCTTACTATTATACTGTTGTGATATTGGTACGCTTGCCAAGATCTCAACAGCAGGTTTTGGAAGAAGAAAAGGAAATTAAAGAAGTAACCGAAGAGGAAAAATGCCCAGAAATTCAATCTACAAAGGCGTGCTCAAGCGCACTTTTAGTGTGCTTGAGCGCACAAATTGAGACAACTCGACGCAAGCCTTAACTTCTGATGGTGCGCTCAAGTGCACCCATAGTGTGCTTGAGCGCACTACACTTGTCTGAAATTTTCCTTGCAGCTAAAGGTGCGCTCAAGCGCACCTGTAGTGCACTTGAGCGCGCACATGTCTTCTAGGCTCCAGCGCGCATTATAAAAGGAAGAAATGGAGGCTTTCGAGAAACATCTTTCATCTTGGAGTCTTTCTCCTCTTCTCCAAGTTTCCTATGCTAAGGTTTTCTTCTCCTCCTCTTCCATCTCTGCCTTGTGGGTTGCCCTCCTCCATGAGTGGCTAACCTTCCCCTCCGGTATTGAACGAAGTCTTCGAATTCCGATGTATTCAGTCTAGGTTCTTGTATTTTACTTTCATTTGACATTGGTAGTTGCGTTTTGTATTAACAATTGAATCTATTTTACGAGATAGTTCTTGTTATTAAATCTTCGTCTTGACCAAAAGGTATTTCTTTGATTTTGAACTAAACATTTCTACTCGGTGGGATTAATATGCTAGGAATAGATATTGATTCATCGAATGCTTTTGAATACTTGTTTTTAATGCTAGAAAAATATGTTTGGATATGCGAGGAATCGATATTCAAGGGTATTTTCTTAGGGTCTCTAGGTGCGAGGGATCGACCTAGGCGACTTTAGTGTATTGCATCAATGTCAATGAAATCGTAAATACAGGAACCAACGGAATACGGAGGAGGGAGAACGACGGGTTCAATCCCCATTTTATAATTTTGTTTTCAAAACCATTTTACAGCTTTTGTTTAGTTTATGAGCTTGTTTTATCAAACCTTTCACAAAACCAAATGCAAATTTCAATGTTCATGTGTAAATACTTAGTGAACTAAATTGTGTGGAGTTAATAGTAGTTCGAGTTCCTCGTGGGTACGACAACCCTTACTTATAAAACTATTATACTACTGCGATATTGGTACGCTTGCCTATATCTCAACAAGTATTTTTGGCGCCATTGTCGGGGAACTTAGTAACTTCTATAGATTCCGCAAGTTAGTTCGTTAGGATTTTTGTAATTAGTTCTTTCTTCATAGTTTATTTTAATTGTAATTGCTACTTGGTACTAATGTTGAGTCTCAAAAATATCATAAGGTTGTTTATGATGTTTTAAGACAACTAGATTCCCAAAGTTTTAATGGTTGACAAATTTGACTTAAATTACTTATCTTAGATACACACATGCTTTAATGTTTTATCTATGATTTCAGCAAGAGTCACTATGAGTCTACATAAAAAGACTAAGTGTTGAAGTTGTCTGAAGAAGCAGAACTCGTCTGAAGAGTTGAAGCTGTCTGAAGTAGTTCAACCCGTCTGAAGTATCAGTGCCGGCTGAAGTCTCATTTATGACGTGGCACCCTCTGCTGAAGTTTGTGAAGACTTTTCTGAACCTCTGCTGCACGTACCTTTTCAAACACATTTATAGCAAGGAACACAGAGACCTTTCCTGGTGATTTTGAATTTCATACACCACTGAGGAAATCTCTGCAACGCAGCCTCTGCAGCAACATTTGTAGCAGCCTTATGGGAGGAGCAACCTTGTACCGTGTCAGAAACATCAGAGCTCTCAGAAGCATGTCTCACAACGGATTAAATAGCATTTAATGCTATCTCTAAACGGTGGTATTTCAACGGTTTGAAGTTTGGGTATAAATACCCCTCCATGAAGACCATCAAGAAGAGCGTAGTGAAAAAGAAAAAAATTAAGTATACAAGAAAGCCCAGAGAAACATCACGCTGCAGGTTTTTACTCTGTAAAAACTCTCTGATAAAATTCGCTGTACACATTTGTATATCCTGAGCATACCTCAGATTTTATTGTACATTGTATTTGTTTGAGCTTCAAACTCGTATAGTTTAAAAGCTTAAACTCTTTTCTCTGTAAACTCTGTTTAGAGCCTGGAGAGGCTTGGTTGATAAAAGAATACTTGGTTGTAGAGCCTGAAGAGGCTTGACTGTAAAAGAATACTTGTAATCTTGAAAGATTAAGAGAAAATCCAATTGCTAGTTGGCATTGGGACTGGACGTAGCTCACAGTGGTAGTGAGTGAACCAGGATAAATATCTTGGCTAAGTTTTCTTACCCTTATCTCTTGTCAATTCTTTTTATACTAATCCAGGAGTTAGAGTAATTAATCGGATATTTTATAAAGGCACAAAACATCTTTTAAAATCAGTTTTTTTAAGGCGTCTGAAAACTTCAGACAGCCCTTTAAGAGCCTGTCTGAAATCGTGTTTTTAACACCTGTTTGCGAAAAGCTTTCTAAAATATTTAGAAACACTATTCAACCCCCTTCTAGTGTTTCCCTGTGTTCCTACAACTAATACTTGTTTAAGTGTTTTATACTTCTTTGAGGCAAAGCTACTGCAGATCAACTAGTCTTCAATCAAGAAGTTGAACGGACGGCTAGAAGAAACAACAGTAGGAGAAGAAGAAGCACACAAGCATCCACACGAGGAGAAGAACCAGGCAGTTCCTCTACTCCACAACCACAATCAACTGAATCAAATCCTGAACCAACCATGGCCGAAGAAAGACCTCCACTGAGGAGAACTTTGGGAGACTATGCAACTCAACAAGGACCAAGACACTTATCTAGCATAGTTGCTCCACCTGGAGTAAGAACAATGGAAATGAAGCCAACTTTTCTGAGTTTAATTAGTACACACCAATTCACTGGATTGGATCATGAGGATCCATATACACATTTATCTACTATTTATGAATTGTGTGGTACTATGGGCTTTGAAGAAGGCCAAGAAGAAGTTGTATCTAAGATTGTTTCCTTTTTCTTTGACATGCAAAGTTAGAGAATGGTTGAAATCTCATCCAAACCAAAGTCTCACCAACTGGAATGTGGTGGAAGAAAAGTTCCTGAATAGATTCTTCCCACCATCAAGATATATCAGTGCCAAATCTGACATATCTACATTCAAGCAAGGACCAGATGAGCCTTTATGACCTAATCATGGGTTTAAAGACATTGTCCAACTCAACATATTCTGCAATAGTCTGAGGCCTAACACCAAGGTGATTCTTGATGTTGCAGCTGGAGGAACAATGATGTCTATTGATGCTGAACAAGCTACAAGGATAATTGAAGCCTTGGCTTCCACTTATCACCAAGCTCACCATGTCAGGCAAGTGGTTCAAAAGAGAGGAGTTCTTGATCTTAACACTTCAGATGCCATTCTTGCTTAGAATAAGATAATGACTCTGTGAAGTCTATTAATCAATTTGAGCATTCAAACTTGACTCAAAGACTTAATATCCTTTAGTTTTAATGATTAACAAATAAGATTATATAAACAGATTCTACTGAGAAAGGTATTGGTTTGTTGATCGTGTTTCAGGATGAAAAAGTAATCAGAAATAGAAGATTAGGATCAGAAGAACAAATGCAGGATCAAATATAAAGAAGCTGTCCGAAGAATGCAACTCGTCTGAAGTGCGCAAACTGTCTGAAGACGTGAAGACCATATGAAGACAACATAAAGCAGTCTGAAGAAAAGAAGCTGTCTAAAGCAAGGAAGCTTTCTGAAGAAACGAAGTTGTCTGAAGAAGCAGAACTCGTCTGAAGAGTTGGAGCTGACTGAAGTAGTTCAACCCGTCTGAAGTATCAGTGCTGTCTGAAGTCTCACTTATGACGTGGCACCCTCTGCTGAAGTTTGTGAAGACTTTTCTGAACCTCTGCTGCACGTACCTTTTCAAACACGTTTATGGCAAGGAACACAGAGACCTTTCCTGGAGATTTTGAATTTCATACACCACTGAGGAAATCTCTGCAACGCAGAAATTGCAGCAACAACGATGGCAGCCTTATAGCAGCACCAACGTTGTACTCTGTCAGAATTGTGAAGACACCCAGAAGCGTGTCTCACGATGAATTGAATAGCATTCAATGCTTTCTCTAAAGGGTGGTATCACAACGAAAATATCATCATCACCAATCCAAAAGAAAGCACAAGAAAAGGTCAGGAGACTAAGCAGAAGCAACAAAGAGAAATGTTTGAATGAAATATTTCAATTCAAACATATTTTATCATCTGCAAGAAACAGCCATTGAACAAGACACCTCACTCAAAGAAGAAAGAAGAAATGGTGTCAGGAAGCAAACAGAAGAGGAGCATATACAAAATAAGCAAGAGGACAAATCCAACGGATACCTCCTCATATACACTCCTAAGAAAAACAGAGAAAATCAGAAGTCAGCTGAAGAAAAGTAAAAGATTATCAAGAGAGAGAACATGCAAAATAATATCAAGAAAATCTCTCCAAAAGAGCTCATCTACAGAAGTGTCAGAACAAGGCTGGAGCTTAAAGTCAGTATCTACCTTCAGAGGATGTTATTCCTCATATCAGAGACAGGGATTGTACTTAACCTTATATACTTGTATCACTGTCTTACCCTTGTACTTAGATTTATCCATGGTATCCTGAGTAGTACTCAGTTAACCTCTAGTACAGGAAAAGATTAAGTTTATGTTTCGTGGAAACTTAAACTTAGTTTAAAAACACTTTATGTGTCTGAGAGCCTGGAGAGGCTTGGTGGAAGAAAGAATACTCTACACTTGATTAAGTGTCTGAGAGCCTGGAGAGGCTTGGTGGAAGAAAGAATACTCGTGGTAGAGCCTGGAGAGGCTTGATAGAAAAGAATACTTGTGGTGTCTGGAGAGACTGTACTCATTGTGTCTGGAGAGACTGTACTCGCTGTGTTTGGAGAGACTGTACTCGTTGTGTCTGGAGAGACTGTACTCATGGTGTCTGGAGAGACTGTACTCGTGATGTCTGGAGAGACTGTACTCACTGTGTCTGGAGAGACTGTACTCACATTCGAGCTTGTAATCTGAATATTCATATAAGTGGAAATCCAGTGGTTGTTTGCCATTGGGACTGGATGTAGCTCACCGGTTTGTGGGTGAACCAGGATAAATTCCTTGACTAAGTTTTCTTACCCTTATCTCTTATTAATTCTTTTTATACAAATCAAGGGGTCAGAATAATTAATCTGATGTTTTATAAAGACACAAAACATCTTTTAAAATCAGTTTTTACAAGCCGTCTGAAAACTTCAGACAGTCACTTAAAGGCTTGTCTGAAATATCTATGCCTAAGTCCTTTTTGTTTAATCTCTTTATTTCCAGGTTTCATATTTAAGTTGGAATTTGAAAAGTATTTTCTATAATAAACTTAACACAACTATTTCAATAAAATGATCTTTCATATAAACAAAACATGAGATATCTCTTATATCATTTGAAGCTTTACAAAGAATGTTCCTTGAAGAACTTCTGAAATAAATTCTCAGAAGTAAGTCTGAAAGAGATCAGTTCAAAAAACAGGAACAGACTTCAGACAACCTCTAGTCGTCTGAAGTATTTCAGAAACTGTGCTGAAAATACCCTTTGTATTAATCTTCAAAAGATACTTTAAGAAGCCTCTGTTCAAAACAATCTTAAGTTTTAGAAGAAACATTGTTTTTCTTATCTTCCACATGTTTCAACCATCTCTGACCTTAAGATTTATTTTTGATGCCCATATTCATGTTTTAAATTAAAGATTTCCAAAAACTGTCAAAAAGTTTAAAACACTATTCAACCCCCCCCTTCTAGTGTTTCCTGTGGTTCTAACAATTGGTATCAGAGCTCACCTTCGGGTTGAGCATCTAACAAATGCAGAAGGAGTAGATCCTCAGAAGATGGAAATCTCACCAAGCTGAAGCAACTCTGAAGAATGATAATGAGAAAATAAAATCACTTTTTTAAAACTCATTATTCATACAAGGCATTTTTCTGAAGGATATAGCTGGAAAAGGAAAGTGTATCTATCTCTAGATCACAACCGGGTAACACCTTTCCTATCCTTGTCTAAATCTATGTTTAAATATAATTGTTTATTTGCTGAATGTTTTGTTTTATCGAAATTACTATTACATAAGAGCACTTGTGTGAAAATAAATTATTGCATAATAAATGTCCTATACATATATACGTATTACTTGTTGTGTGTGTAAATTATCTGCATTATATGTGTGAATATATGTGTATAATTATTTTAGTAAATGAAGAGTCATGTATGTGTATCATGATTATCATTAAATGTGATACGGCGCAACGAGGATCAATGTATCATCAACCGGTTTCTCATAACTGGCACGATGCACAACTCTCAATAACTGCTTGGTACATGTAACCGTTATTCTTCATTGAACGAAGCAATGCTTGATTGCCTATTTAAGAATTGGTAGATCATCATAGGAACTACACTTCAATCAACTTATCCTCAAAAGCCAGAACTCTTCAAGCACCCTAATCCCCTTAGATTAATCTTGCTCAATGGCCAACATGTCTACATCATCAAATAACTCAAACCATCCTATGTTTGATGAGAGAATCATACCTTCTAAGATGGTCAATCTCTCTGACTTTGATGAGGCAGATTACAAAATCTCAGAGTATTTTGACTCTGTAGGATGGACTCCCTTCTTCAGCAACATTTCCTCACCATGGCATGAGAAAAGTGTAATAGAGTTCTGGGAAAACATCAAAGTCATATCTGAACCTAACAGAACTGGGATTGAAACGAAGGTGATGGGAAGATCACTGTTTGTGGACACCAAACTTATTGGTAAAATCATAGGCGTTCCTGACAGAGGGGAAAAATACTTCCAAAGATGGGAATCTCTTCATGGTGGAACATTTGTTCTAGACCAACATCTTTTTGGAAGAAGAAGGATTGCTCCTTTCAGACCCTCTCAACTTCTGAGCACACCCAGAGCCCTCCTTGCTGTACTAAACCGTTGCATTCTTCCCAGAGGAAGAAACAATTTGACTATAAGCATGATGGAAAGGTTTGTATTGGGACTCTTGCTGTAAAAAAGGAAAGTCAACCTTCCTTGGGTGCTGTTGTATCAGATGATGCACAGAGATGAGATAGGGAATGAGAATTTCTATCCTCATAGCACCCTAATCATAAAAATTTTATTGCACAAGGGATTTCCTATGGAAAGTCTCTTTGACCAACCGCCTCCTGACTTCTTCACTCCGGCTGCGTATGCTGAGTTAGACCGGACTCTTATCGAAAGAGAAGAAGCTCCTGAGAATCAAGTGGTGATTCCTCATCTGTTTGCTATACGCAATGAAGAAGGAACTGAAGATACCCACTTAAAGTCTCGAAAAAGGAAAAGGGGTGATGTTGGGTGCACATCATCAGAAAAAGGCAAATAGCAAAATTTCCAGGCTCACAAGAAGAGTGAGAGCTGCTGAGAAGAAGCTTAAGAAAGGGGCTCTGAACTGGAAAGAAGAATGTTGATGATCCCTGAGAACCTATCTGATGATCAATGATTCTCTTGTGTCTCTTCATTTCTCTCATAATTTTCGTTTGCTAATAGTAATAATTAGTATTCTGCTTTGTTCCATTCTTGATACATTCTGTGTGATCTATGACTGATTATACTGTTTCTCTTATAACTATGTATGCTTAAATGAATCATTAACTTAACACATTTCTTTAATCAGTACAACTAAAAGATAAAATCAATTAACTGAACACTATTCAACCCCCCTTCTAGTGTTTCCTGCGGTTCTAACAGACTCCACAAATTGAGGCTCTCACCCAAATAATGGCCAAACTCCCTCAACAATTAAATGTTGTAAGTGCTTGTCCAAGCCCTCACCAAAATCTGAGATGTGATTTCTATGTTGGTGATCACCCTAATGGTCACTGTTCTGATGGAAATTTTCAACAAGAAGAGATCCAGTACATGAGCAATCAAGGAAGGCATGGAAATTTCTCCAATAATTCTTATTAGAATAATTACTCTCAAGGTTGGAGAAATAACCAAGAGGCTAATCTTGGATGGAAAGAAGAAGCTGGACCTTCAAGGCAGCGGCCTCCTTACCAACCCCAAGATCAGTATCCTCCTCTTGCTGACAGAGTATCAAAATTGGAGGACACCTTGGAGAAATTCATGCAAGTCTCCACAACTAACCACAAAAATATTGAGGCTGCAATCAGAAATTTTGAGACACGGGTAGGTCAGTTGGCAAGGGACTTGGTTGAGCAGAAAAGGGAAATTCTCAGCCAACGCTCAAACCAATCCGAAGGAGCAGTGCAATGCTATCACCACAAGGAGTGGTATAACAATAGGGAAAGGTATTAGGGATAATTTGGAAACTGAGAAAGAAGTGCTACAAGGAGAAGAGAGCAGAAAAGAAATAGAAGGGAGTGGAAAGGAGAAGACAGAAAGTGAGAGAGAAAAGAATGAGTATGAAAAGAAAAGAAGTGATTGTGAAGAAGAGGAAGAGAAAAATATAGAAGAAATTGTTTATAAAAGAGAGGGATAAGAAAAAATAGAGCTATGAGGGTAGTGTGCATCCATTGAAGAAATTACCATATCCTCCTACTCCTTCCAAAAAGGATAGGGAAAGGCAATTTGCTCGCTTCATACAACTCTTCAAAGGGTTGCAAATTAATATTCCATTTCTTGAAGCATTAGAGCAAATGCCTACCTATGCTAAATTCATGAAAGACCTCTTGACCAAGAAGAGGAAATTTACAGAAGAAGAAACAGTGGAGCTAGAAGTTGTTGTAGTGCTATCATTCAGAAGCCTCTACCACAAAAATCAAAATATCCTGGTAGCTTCACCATTCCAATCACTATTGGTGCTTTACCAGTGTGAAAGGCTATGCTTGATCTTGGAGCTAGCATTAACTTCACGCCCTTATCTATGCTCAAGAGGATTGGTGACTTGGAGGTGAGGCCTACAAAGATGAACCATCAACTGGCTGATCGGTCCATCACACACCCTTATGGCATAGCTGAAGATGTTTTGGTAAGGGTGGACAAATTTATTTTTCCTGTGGATTTTGTGTTCATGGACATTGAGGAGGATCGTGACGTGCCTCTAATTTTGGGTCGACCATTTATGAAAACTGCTAAGGTGATTATTGATGTTGATAATGGTAAACTCAAGGTTAGAGCACAAGATGATGAGGTCACCTTTAATGTATTCAAAGCCCCTCCACAGAAAAAAGGTCAACAAGAGTGCTTTAAGGTAGACTCTACTGAAGGAGTCTCTCATGCTGACAATAGGCCACAGCTGCATGAGGTCCAGAAATTGAGAGATGATTGTCATGAATCTCCTAGGCTTCAGAAGAAAAAGACTCATGTAGATCATAAAAAGAAACCAGCAAAAAGAAAAGGCATGCCAAAGAAGTTAGTGGTGTTGTCCAAGTCCAAAAGGAGGTCAAGATGGTCAAAACCAGTCCCTATAAAAAATCTGCATGAAGCAATGTTATTTGAGGGCTTGCTGTCAAAAGAAATTGGTGGTGTAGTACCAAGGCTCACCACAAGGTCTCAATTCCAGCCACCATAATGGAAACAGACGTCAAGCTATGTGATGTTAAACAAGCGCTTACTGGGAGGCAACCCAATGTTATTGCATTTTAAAATTCTGTCTATGTGTTAACTGTGTTTTGTTTTTGTGCATAAATGTTAGGTAGTGAAAATTGTGTGCGGATGTGTCAATTAGTCATTCTATGCAATTAATCATCTCATAACTGTGAATTATGCATACTTGTGCATTTTGAGATATGTTTGAGGTATATTGCATGAGAACAAGTCTAAAATGCAAATTGTGGTGGTTGAATTCTTGTTATTGTGTGTTTGTGGTCATTTCAAGAAAATTGAGTTTTAGCACTCAATTTTAGCTTAAATGTTGTAGGGATTGAAATATCCATAGAGAGTGTGCTTTAGAGCAAGTGGGGATTTGGATTGAATCAAATTGAGCAAGAATTGAAAAAGAAAAAAGTTTAGGAAGTTGGAAAATTTTGGGAAAAAGTATAAGAAAATTGCTGCATAATTTTGCAGTAGTTTACTGCATAATTGATGGGGAAGGTCTCTGACTTGGGCGTGCTCAAGCGCACCATATGTGTGCTTGAGCGCACAATTTATCTAGCTCTTTGACTTTTGAGCGCACAAAAGTGTGCTCAAGCGGGCTTGCTCATAAAAATTGTCCAGTGTTCTCTGACTTGGGTGCACTCAAGCGCACCCTGCTAATCATAAAATTGCGCTGAAGCGCACAACATCTCCTGCTCTCTGTTTGAAGTGCGCTTGAGCACACCTCTATTGTGCTTGAGCGTGCATGCTTATAAAAAATTCTTAGGACTCTCTGACTTGAGCGTGCTTGAGCACACTTCAGGTGAGCTCAAGCGCGCAATTTTCTCAATTATCTCCGTTACCCTCTGCCCAGGGTGTGCTTGAGCGCACTTCAGGTGAGCTCAAGCACACACGTGCAGCCAGCACCTTAAGTTCTTTTTAGCTCCTCAATTGCGCGCACCCATTTGCCACTCTTCACTTTTTTATCTTTCTTTTTCTCCCCCTCAGACACTCACAGCCCCATTCCACCTCTCTTCTTCAAATCTCCCACACACTAAATCTCTCATCTGCATTCCCCTTATTCCTTCACCTTTTTACCCAAGGTGTGTTCTTTCCTTCTTGCTTCCCCTTCTCTATTTCTCCTCCCCCTTGCATGCACTTTAGTTTAGTTATAGAAAATTTTCTTTTAGAAATTCCTTAGGTTAATTGCTTCCGTTGTTTTGATTACTTTGCCTAATGGAATGATTGTTTGTTTTTATTGGTTTTTTGAATTTTGGAAGTGGTGGGTTGTGTTAGCATGTTCTTTTTCATTACAAAATTGTACACCAACCATATATTTGGTAAAATGCCCAATTTACTTGTGCTTGCTTAAACAGCTCTTGTGAACACATTGTATCATTGGATTAATTCTTGTAATTGCTTGAAGTGAATTTTCATGATCTTTCCCTTTGATTCAATGTAAAAAATTTAAGCTCTCTAGGTATTTGATAAAATGTTTAAACCACGTACCTAGTGCTTAATTGTTTGACTTGAGCTTCATTGTTGTGAATAGAGCTTTCCAAACAGAGCATTGAACTCCTCAGCAGCACACCCAGAACCAGCTAACTACTGTTCATCGAGGACCGGTGCTCCTCAATGAGTCCTACCATGATCCCTACATGTGTATGTCTGCACATGTCCCAGGAGCTTGGCCTTGGCCAACACCGGAGCAAATTGCTGCTCATATCTCTTGGCCTGGGGACAGGCTTTCTCTTCCGGGGGGAGCAGGACCATCTGATGCTGGAACTCAGGACCAGTCAGTTGCTGAAGATGATGATGATCCAATGCAATGGAAAAAGGGTGTTTTTACTTATTTTACTGTGTTTCTTGTATTTCAGTTTAGTTTTTAAATTTCAGTAATTAGGAGTTTTAGTAACTGTTGGTAGAATAGTTTATTTTCTGTTTGTAGTTTGAACATATTTGGGTAGTTTTGGTACTAATCTGGATAGTGGATGCATTGTTGTGTGAATGTCATCTTATTTATTTTTCAATTAAATCACTATTCTTGACTTAGGAGTATAGCAATGTTTGGGAAATTACTGATTTTACAGGACTTACTGCAAATATTTCCCTTGTATATACATTTTGAAGGGAAAACACAGAAAATTTTTCTTTTTGTAAATTTTTATTTGAAAAGTAAATCAATTTTCCCAATTTCATCTTTTTAGCCTAGAACAGAAATTTTCAAAATTTTTGAAGAAATCTGGAATTTTAAAAGAATATAATTTTTCAGTTGAGTAAGCATGAGATTTTTCTATATGATGGTGAAGAAAGCAAATTTTTGAAGCACTTGAATGACTTGATCAAGGAATCTTATTCTTTTCAGCTAAGTGAGTGAGTGAAACCAGAAGAAAATTGAGAGTCCTCACTGTGATTTGTGAAACTGATCTTGCCTTAATTTTCCATTGTTACTTATCATTAGAAGCATAAAAATGACTTAGGCATATTTGTTAAATTTCTCTTTAAGCCCAATGCCAAATAGCCAACCTTGCATCATGAGTAAGCAATTTTCTTTGATAACCCATTTTGAGCAGAATGTTTGTTCTTGAAACCTGCACCCCACACACAATTAAATTAATCTTCCCTCCATGCTTCGGGAAAGAGAGCTTAGGTGCAAGTTATGTCATTGAATGGGCATTGAATTTCTTAGATGATTTTAGGCATGTAAAAAGAAGAGTGAGAAATCAACACTGAAAGGGAATCAAGCATGTGGTCAGGGTGCAGCGGAAATAAATGGATTCTCTCCCTTGTTATAATCGTTTTGCGAAAACACGAATCAAGGCATAAAAGGTATTAAAATGAAAGGTTGTACCTTATTAGGATTATGAACGAGGCAATAGCAGCCACGTCTCTAGTGGTGTCCACGCCAACAACCGAACTAGGAAACCCTCCTCAGCTCTACTAGTAGTCTAAGAGAGTAAAAAACGATTCCTCTTAAATAGACTTTTAAATTAAATTAAATTATAATTATTATCCTTTGCTAGTGGCATGTTGTATGCGTGTGACCCAATAGACTTTTAATATTTGGTTATGATATTAAATAAAAATCCTTTTATATTTAATATCATAAATAGTGAGCGGTATCTAGCAATACATCACTATCCAAATATTGAGATTATCAATAACTTTGATAAATCCTATTTTATGATAATAATTTATATGATCTGTCCCTTTGTCCAAATATCTAATTGAACACAAGGGAATGGATTGTGTCAACCTTGTATAGTTCAATTTATGTTTTCTTGATCCCCAAGTAGACTGTACAGAAAATAAACATCTCATGTTTATCCTCCTGAGCATGGCCATGCATTTTGCAGTCTCACATTATCAAGAGGCCTACAGATATAACTCCTGTTACATAGGAGGGACAAATCTCATTTAGGGCACTCACATTCCACCACATAATTTATTATATGTCCAAAAACCAACTTTATGATTACCCTGTTACAGGTAACGTTTGATGATAATTAAAACATATCATTCCTTATGTACGAATCGTAGTGATTTCAGGTCGAAGGACTTCATATAACACTTATCAATTTAAGAAACGTTCATGACACTTATGTAACAATCCATGCAACGTTCTTAAGGTGGGTCTGTCCAGTACACCATTACTCTAAATGTGTACCTATGTGAGCACATGATATCTCATATCCGTGATCCATGAGATGTGATCATCAATGAACTCACATACTAGTCTACATGCATCTTTGTCTTAAGATGATACTTGACTAGGGACTATTTAAGAATAGTTCTTCATAAGATCTCACGATCAAGTCATCTACTTGATTTCTTATGAAATTTGAACTTACTATTCTAAGGACATTAATTATATTCTAAAAGAATAAGTTGCCTTTATAAAATAACATGATACAAGTGATGGATGTTCATAAACATATAAGTCTCTAGTGCATATTCCTAACAAACACAACCCTTGTGTGAAAAAGAAAAAGAAGAAAAGAATGTTGGTTGTTGATCATGAAAGAAGGGATTCCAAGTGTGAAAATTGGGGATAGTGTAAATTTTGCATAAATTGTATAAAAGCTCTCTATTCCCAAAAGTGTGAATTTGAATATCAAGGAAAAAAATGATTCTTGGAACCCCATCGTCATTACAACCTTCAAAAAACTTAGGATTCATGTTAATTTTGTGTCTATGACTTGATGGAAAATGACTGGCAAGACTGTGCTGATCAATCACTTTGAGGAATGAGTGAAACACTCACCCAGGTGAGTCAAACACTAAGAGTGGTTCCTTGTGAGAGTAAATCCCTTGCTTCTTTTGTTTGCTATAGTAACTGAAGTGTACTCTTATCTTGACTATACTTGACTGAAAATTCTGATCTCTGTGAGCTGAAAAAGTTGTTTTGATTGTTTTAGCTGTTTTGATGATGGAAATTTGATTTTGTTCAAACAAAGACTTGGTCTCACTTGTGTACAGTTGCTTACTCCATTTTGATTGAGTTATCTTGCTTGAGGGAAAGCAAGAAGCTAAGTTGGGGGGAGTTGATAGGTGCATAAAATCAGTAGTTTTTAGGTATAATTTTAGCACTTTGAGATGATAATTGTTCTTAATTTAACCCCTAATTGTTCTTTTATTGCTTGATTTTTAGTTTTAGGTAGTTTTTAATCTAAATTGAGGTTTTGAAGCTATTTTGATGAGGAAATTGACTTTTTGCAGGTTTTGGAAGAAGAAAAGGAAATTAAAGAAGTAACCAGAGAGGAAAATGCCCAGAAATTCAATCTACAAAGGCGTGCTCAAGCGCACTTTTAGTGTGCTTGAGCGCACAAATTGAGACAACACGAAGCAAGCCTTAACTTCTGATGGTGCGCTGAAGCGTACCCATAGTGTGCTTGAGCGCACTACGCCTGAAATTTTCCTTGCAGCTAAAGGTGCGCTCAAGCGCACCTGTAGTGCGCTTGAGTGCGCACATGTCTTCCAAGCTCCAGCGTGCATTATAAAAGGAAGAAAGTGAGGCTTTCGAGAAATGTCTTTTATGTTGGAGACTTTCTCCTCTTCTCCAAGTTTCCTCTGCTAGGGTTTTCTTCTCCTCCTTTTCCATCTCTGCCTTGTGGGTTGCCCTCCTCCATGAGTGGCTAACCTTCCCCTCCCGGATTGAACTAAGTCTTCGAACTCCAATATATTCAGTCTAGGTTCTTGTATTTTACTTTCATTTGACATTGGTAGTTTCATTTTGTATTAACACTTGAATCTATTTTACGAGATAGTTCTTGTTATTAAATCTTAGTCTTGACCAGAAGGTATTTCTTTGATTTTGAACTAAACGTTTCTACTCGGTGGGTTTAATATGCTAGGAATAGATATTGATTCATCGAATGCTTTTGAAAATACTTGTTTTTAATGCTGGAAAATATGTTTGGATATGCAAGCAATCGATATTCAAGGGTATTTTCTTAGGGTCTCTAGGTGCGAGGGATCGACCTAGGCGACTTTAGTGTATTGCATCAATGTCAATGAAATCATAAATACAGGAACCAACGGAATACGGAGGAGGGAGAACGACGGGTTCAATCCCCATTTTATAATTTTGTTTTCAAAACCATTTTACAGCTTTTGTTTAGTTTATGAGCTTGTTTTATCAAACCTTTCACAAAACCAAATGCAAATTTCAATGTTCATGTGTAAATACTTAGTGAACTAAATTGTGTTGAGTTAATAGTAGTTCGAGTTCCTCGTGGGTACGACAACCCTTACTTATAAAACTATTATACTGTTGCGATATTGGTATGCTTGCCTATATCTCAACAGTTGGAAACTTCCTAATTAGATTCCATGTTCACCGGCAAGAAATTAAAGTGGATAAAAATAAAACTGAACCTGCATTGGATGCCAAGCCACCTTCAAATAGAAAATGGAAGGAAACATAGAGTTTAGTCGATCATCAATATGATCAACAAAAATAAATTGTTGAGCAAAGCATGTTTAAAGTAAGCCTCGACTGACAACTTGTTGTTCCTAGAATTCTTTTTCGCCGCATAAACAAGGGGTGCGTAGTTAGATAGGAACCCCAATTTAAAACAATAGTGTTGGGAATACGGTTAATGGTTACAAGATCTTCAATAACCCAAGAAGAACCAAAGTTCCTCTCATGTAAAGGGCATATCTATTAGATTTTTTAAAGAAAGAGAAAACAACTGATCAATAACTTGAAACATTTAAAAACTGGAAGAAGGCAATACATTGAGGACTTCTTTATAATAGGTTGTTTCAATAGGCAGGACGGCCTTAACTACATGCGTAGGAGCCAAATCAAGAAAATACAAGTTAATCCATAAATGGAACCTTAACTACATGTGTAGGAGCCAAATCAAGAAAATACAAGTTCATCCATAACTAGATAAACCATAAAAGGCTTTCTCGTAAACTTGATACCCTTGCCACTTTGGAAATTGTCTTGGAAAATAGAAAAAAAATGGTAGAGGTTGGAGAGAAATAGAGAACCAAGTACAAAATTCTGACAAGGGCGGATAACTGACATATGTTGTTCGGATTTATAAATGATAGCCATAGAGTTTGAGAATATAAAGTATTTGCACAACTGGTAAAGTTGAAAAGCTTTATATTTAGCATCTTCAAAGCATTGGGATCACCTAGAAAGAAATTAGCTGAGAAGAGGCAATTCATTTCCATCAGGATGAAGGTTTGTGATAGTAGCAACATCAAGGAGAGTGAGGAACATCATGGCAAATACAAAGATGAACCCTGTTGAGATGAAGAGAAAACGAGAGACATATGATAGAATCCGTGTGTTTTGAATACACAACGAAAAATTATATACACACACACAAGTGTATTTACAAATATACATAGTGATAGGCCCAAGCTCAAATCTATCATATGATACACTAACAATAACAATCTAACACTCCCCCTCAAGATGGAGCATATAAATCATATGCACCAAGCTTGTTACATATATAATCAATCCTAGGACCCCTCAATGATTTGGTGAAGACATCTGCCAATTAATCATTGGAATTAACAAATTGAGTAGTAATGTCTCCAGATAAAATCATTTCCCTGATGAAATGGCAATCTATATCAATATGTTTGGTCCTCTCATGGAATACTGGATTAGAGGCAATGTGAAGGGCAGCTTGGTTATCACAAATGAGAGACATTTGTATAACCTCCCCAAATCTCAGTTCTTTAAGTAACTGTTTGAGCCAAATAAGCTCACAAGTAGCTGAAGCCATAACTTTATACTCTGCTTCTGCACTGGATTTCGCCACCACATTTTGCTTCTTGGTTTTCCAGGAAATCAAGTTGTCACCAATAAAGACACGATATCCAGAAGTGGATCTCTTATCAGTAGGATAACCTGCCCAATCTGCATCTGAGTATCCCACAACTCGAGTATGTTTATTGTCTTCATATAACAAACCTTTTCTTGGGGCTCCTTTAATATATTTTAGAATGCGAATGATTGCATCCCAATGACCTACACAAGGAGAATTAAGAAACTGACTTACCACACTAACTGCAAAAGAGATGTCTGGACGAGTGATAGTGAAGTAGTTCAGTTTTCCAACCAGTCTCATGTATCTCTCAGGATCTAAAAGTGGCTCCCCCTGACCTGGTAGAAGTTTAGCATTTGGATCCATAGGTATGTTAACGGGCTTGGAATTCATTAGCCCAGTCTCCTCTAAAATATCCAATGCATACTTTCTCTGAGAAATTATAATTTCATTCTTGGATTGTGCTACCTCAATCCCCAAGAAGTATCTCAGTCTACCAAGGTCTTTAGTCTGAAAATGATGACAAAGGTGTTGTTTTATCTGGGAAATGCCATGGTGATCACTACCTGTAATGACAATGTCGTCAACATACACTACCAAGTAGATACACCCTACAACTGAATGGCGATAAAACACATAATGGTCAACCTCACTCTGAGTCATACCAAATTTTTGGACTACTGTACTGAATCTACGAAATCAAGCCCTGGGAGACTGCTTAAAACCGTATAAAGACTTATGGAGATGACACACCAAGCCTGAAGACTCCCCCTGAGCAACAAAACCAGGAGATTGTTCCATATAAACTTCCTCCAGTAGGTCACCATGAAGAAAGGCATTTTTGACATCTATCTGATAAAGGGGCCAACAACGAATAGCAGCCATGGCTAAAAATAATATGACAGAAGCCATCTTGGCGACGGGAGAAAAACTGTCACCGTAGTCTAACCAGAATATCTGAGTATAACCTTTGGCTACTAATCGAACTTTGAGCCGATCAATGTGCCATCAGGGCCACCTTTCACTTATGAAGATCCACCTACAACCAACAACAAATTTCCCAGGAGGCAAAGGAACGAGATCCCAAGTACCACTATTCTGAAGGGCACACATCTCATCAATCATAGCTTGTCTCCAACCAGGGTGGGCTAAGGCATCACCTGCAGTTTTAAGGATAGACACAGAGGAAATGGAAGAGAGACAAGTATAACGAGATGGGGATAACCTGTGATAACTCAGAGTGACATAATAAGTTGAAGGATTACGAGTGGAGCGTATAGCTTTACGAAGTGCAATAGGGAGATCAGACTCAGGAGGTGGGGACGGAGGAGTTGACTCCGGATGAGAGTCAATAGGTGGCCCGTCTGGAAGGCGCGGATGTTGTCGGCGATGATAAACCTGTAGAGGTGGCTGAGGTGGTGAACCTCCCTGCATAATGGGCATGTCTGAGGGATCAAAGATAAAAGGTGTGGTGGTGGATATTAAGTCAGACCCAGAGGTTGAGGAAGGAGTCTCAAAGTAGAAAGAAGACTCAAAGAAGGTGACATCAGCTGAAATGAGATATCTACAAAGAGAGGGTGAGAAACAATTATACCCCCTCTGAGACCGAGGGAAGCCTAAAAAGACACACTTATGAGACTTAGCACACAATTTATCAAGACCAGGACTAAGATTGTGAACAAAGTGAAGTGGAAATTCCAATCACAAGAAGGGGAGTTGAATTGTGATCTTTTTAAATTTCTACAAACTTCTAATACCAATTCTGTTCAAGTAACACTTGTCTAAGTATTAGAAGATAATTCTCAAGAAGATGTGAGTTATAATTTGTGTATTATGCTGAAAATACAGTTCCTTTGATGGAACTTTTAAATGTATCACTTACTTAGGTATTAGGTAGATTTCAAAACAATTTTATGCACATGTAATCAAAGTGAAATAAAGAGAGTGAGAGTAAGAAGATTTGCACACACAGGTTTTATACTGGTTCACCTCTTCCAACCTAAGGCTACGTCCAGTCCCTACTTCAAGAAGGATTTTCTTAATCAACTTTTTCTTTTACAGATCTCTTGCGTACATCTTACCACTAGTATTCTTATGCAGCCTCTTCAGGCTCTTCACTCACTTCCTTTAAAGCCTCTACAAATTCTGCAGCTTCTTCTACAGATTGTTCAGGCTCAAAATCAACCTGCAGAACCTTCTCTGCAAGTTCTACAATTTAAAACGGCTCACTACAATTATACAGCAGCTTACAGCTACTATAACACACCTTCTCAAGAGGCACAAACACTTTTAAGGCCTCCCTGAGAGTTTACAGAAGATATGAATGAAGAAATAATACAAGCAAGGCTCAAGTAAGAAACAAATTAAGCACAACAGATATTTTTTGAGCCAACTCTCTCTTCTTGCACTTTTGAATCCAGAATATCAGAGATTTTTAGAGAGAGAATTTTTCCAGAAGGTAGAGATTGTAAATATGCAGTCTAAGGCTTCTTTTGGACTATGTTTGTTTTCTCCTTGAGGGATTGAGTTCCTTTTATAGGCAAAATGAAATTTCTACCCGTTGGAAACTCTTGTGAATGCTTGTGCATTTCCAGCTGTGAGAAAGGAGATGTCTCTTTCAAAGGCAGATTGAATCACTGCAGGTGCAGGCTGTCATAATCAAAGACAGTTGTCCTTTGACTGATTATTTCTTCTGGAGATCATTTCTTCTCCAGGAATTAATTCCTTCTAGAATTTAACCTTCAAACTTATGGAGAAGGTCTTTTTAGACATACTGAAATGGAGGAATTGTTTAAAACTATTTTAAACACTTGCACACTGAGAAATATGGATTTTCAGGAGATGTCTTTCTTTTGCAGAATCTTTCTTTAGTGAATCTTCCTTCTAATGTTCTGTCTGTGTGTTAACCTTTTCTTCTGGACATGATTTCTTAATTTCATGAGCTTAGTTTGTTGTGTTTTGTCATTCTGAGCAATTTGCATCTTCTGTTAGATATATTGCTTCTTTTGTCAGTTCTTCTGCTTATTCTTAAGAGATGGTATTAATGTAAGAATGTGCTAGGCCTTCTTCTCAACGGCTCTCTTGCTTTCTTTAATTCTTATAATATATTTGAAGCATGAAGTATCTTCTAATAGACTTCAGAGATTATTTGTTTCTTCTGTCCAAGGTCTTCAAAGACTGATAATGGCATCTTCTATTGAGTCTTTATATTTGTACTTCCTTATCATACTTAAATGAAATCATTAGTACCTTGAATCAGAATTATACTCATTGAATTTTGAGAGTTTGTTATTATTAAAACATCTTTGGAGGATCTTTGGATCTTACACAAAGCACGTAGACCCGAAGACTCTAGGAGGTAAGGGGTGGAGAGGCTGATGAGGGAACAATATAGAGTTGGGGACCTGGTTGTTTAGGACAGAAGAGGGCATGTGATTGATGAGATAGCACGCAGTGAGAACAACATCACCCCAAAATTGTTGAGGGACATGACCATGAAGTAAAAGGGTTCGAGTTGTTTCAATGAGATGCCTATTCTTGCGCACTGCAACCCCATTTTGTTGTGGGGTATATGCACAAGAGGTCGGATGAAAAATACCATAGGAAGCCATAAATATTTGAAAAGAATGGGAGAGATACTCACAAGCATTATCACTGCGGAGAGCACAGATAGAAACACCAAATTGATTTTTGACTTCATTATAAAAGGATTGAAATATAGAAAACAACTCAGAACGATTTTTCATTAAAAACAACCAGGTACATCGAGAATAATCATCAATGAAAGTAACAAAATACTGAAACCCTAAAGTAGACCTAATACGACTCGGACCCCAAATATCAGAATGAACTAAAGCAAAAGGAGACGAAGCTCTGGTATTGAAACTCCTAGGAAATGGACTACAGCTAAGTTTTCCTAATTGACATTACTCACACGACAAAGTTGACAACTTAGACAAACTCGGTACTAGTTGTTGCAGCTTGGCAAGACTAGGGTGACCCAACTGAGCATGGATGAGAAGGGGAGAATCCACCACCGAGCCAACATGAGCAGAAGTACGAAGCTGATAAAGGCCATGAGACTCACATCCGGCTCCAATCATCCGTCCCGAACTACGGTCCTGTAACAAAACAGAGTCTTTAGTAAAAGAAATGACACAATCAAGAGAACGAGTGAAACGGCTAATGGATAATAAGTTAAAAGGAGACCCAGGGACATAAAGGACATTATCAATGGAGAGAGAAGGAAGAGGGTGGACACTTCCAACACCATGGGATGGGGCTGGGGAGCCATTAGCCAAAGTCACAAACGGTAAGTAACCAGAAGTGGAAAGGGTAGAGAAAAGGGATTTATTACCAGTAATATGATCGGTGGCACCAGAATCAAGAACCCAAGGACCAAGGGAGGTGGAGTGAGTGAGACCAGCAAAGGAATTACCCGTGTGCACAACAGAAGCAGTGGAACTGGAGGCCTGAAGATCCTCATACAATTTAAGGAAGTCGTTGAAGATAGTCAGTGGTACCGGATGATCAGATGAAGTGGCATCAGCATCAGAAGACACAGAAGGAGTAACCTGGGCAACATTAGCAGACCAAGGAGGGCGACCATGCAATAAAACACCTGTCAATAGTGTGGCCCAATTTGTGGCAATGATCGCACCTGTAATGACCCTTTCCTGGTTTGCAAAAGCGGCTACGGTCATCACGCTGGGATACTAAGGCAAAAGAGTCAACAGGGGTGACAGAAAAAGGTATGTCAGTGGTTGACTTGGGCGGCGTACGCAACAAGGTTGACTAAGTGGAGGTCAAAGTGGGCACAATCAGAGATCCCAAAATCTAATCACGGACCAAAGAATACTTGTATGGGAGCCCATACAATGCCATCAACATAAAGAAAGTTTGGTGTTGCTCCAGTTCTTGGGCAGGAGTGGAAGCGGTGGGCAAGAGTTCATTGAAGTCATGTAAAGGACCATGAACTTTCCCTAAGTACTCAGCCATGGATCCATCAATACGTCCAGGGACAATGGTACTCAAGAGATTGTGGCAAACACCATAGAGGCGTTGAGTATCATTGGTGTAAAGCACCCTAGCCTCATCCCAAACCCCAGCACAGGTCTCATGGGCTCGAATTATCTGCTTCAAGGTAGGATGAATAGTCGACTTAAGAATACTGCAAATCTGAGCATTAACTTTGGACCAGCGAGGGCAATAATTTTTTATCAATAGAATCAACCTTCTAAGTAAGATGATCAACATAATCATGTCCCTTTAGCTAGAGCTTGATATCGGAGGCCCAGGTATCATAGTTACTACCATTTAACTTGTCAATAGAGAGTGGGACATAGACATAGTTGTGAAGATGGGAGTATCAAATTTAGTAGCAGCAGGAGTAGCCATGGGTCCACTATATGAGAGAGAAACAGCCACGGGAGAGAAAAAATGTCCAAAAGAGGAAGAACCCGCGAGTACCAGACCTGAAACTCACAAGCAAAGACCAGATCGAGATAGAGGACACCGAGGCTAGTCCAGCGGCGGCGAGGGCGGCCAGACGCGCCTCCACGCGCGGCTGATGGTTGCTGGCAGAGGAGAAACGCCCCGGTGAAGAAACGACGCGTGAGAGCGCGTCCCTACTCCGATGGACACGATTCCGGCGGCGTTGGACTCGGATGGACGGTGCGAGTCCGATGGTGGTGGCATCGGTGGGATTCACGGCAGGAGGCGACGGCGGCGGAAAAGGGGGAAAAGTGCCGAAAAAATAACACGGCAATGAGACACGGTTTCCGGAAAAAACAAATTGACACCAATGGACAATGGGTCCATTGGGAAGACACGGACTAGGGTTATCTCTCGTTAGGCTCTAGATACAATGTTGATATGAAGAGAAAACGAGAGACATATGATAGAATCCGTGTGTTTTGAATACACAGCGGAAAATAGTAGTGATAGGCCCAAGCCCATATCTATCATATGATACACTAACAATAACAATCTAACAAACCCATTGATTATAGTCGACTAAAAGCCTATGAAGGCAAATAAAAGACATGAGTTGTAAGAGATCTCACACTGAGATAGCATAATGGCATCACGGATGCCCAAAGCCTTCCAATATCAAAACCTTTCGTTGTTGCAACCTTTTTCTGTCAGGAGTTGTTTTGGGGAATAAAGCTAGGCTAGGGTCTGTTTGGTTTGCATTTTTATTTCCTGTTTTCTGGAATTTTACAAAGGAAAAAGCTGGAAATGCTGGAAATAAAAAAATCAACGTTTCCAGCATTTCCAATTTTTCTTTTGTAAAATTTCAGAAAATAGGAAACAGAATGAAAACAGAAAATGGAAACAGGAAATGAAAATGCAAACCAAATAGGCCCTAAATTTTCTTTGGAATTTGTCAAAATGGAGAATAGGTTCTAGGTAATCAATAGAAAATAACCTTCTGCATGGACAAAATGTTTTAGAATCAAGTTTCTTTCTTTGTCGTTAGTAAGGCAAGGTCCTAGAGAGCACCAGTGGATTGTATGCTCAAAAGGGTTTAGAGCTTTAGGGGTTGACGAACTAGTAGTTAATTTCTGTTGGGTGAGCAACTGGTGGTATGTTGAAACTCTAGAAAGCGTACCAAAGTCAACCGTAGTATAATAGTTTTAAAAGTAAGAGTGTCGATCCCACGTGGAACAGTTTCGATTAAAATTCAAAGTTATAGTGCTCATTACGTAAATATATACATAGGTAATGAATTTGTTCATGATGGATTATTAATGTAGACTAAATTGCATATAAAATACTAAAAAAGGCAATGTAAAAGTTTAGAAAAGATTCAGTTGGAGAAACTGGGATTGAATTTTATCTATCTCACTCGTCTGTATTCTGGATAAATATAGATATATAGAATTTGAAACTATTGATATTGATGCAATGCAACGTACTAAAATCATTTATACTGATTCCTCAAATATAAAATTCATAAGAAAAATCTCCTAAATACTGATTCCTCAAATATTTAACAGATTATCCAGCGTTACGATCAGATGCTATAAAGCAATCGATACATTGAAATCTATTCCTAGTATTACAACATATCGAGTATTTTCGTTCAGATCGAATTTCTAGAAATACTTTCCAGTTAGATCTAAAAATTGAAATCAATAATCTATTGATCAGATAAAATCAAGCATAAAGAATGGAACGAAAATATCAATATCGAATAGAAACAAAATAACTATATATAAATATCACCAGAATACATCCGAGTTCGATTCGATTACATTCAATCCCAAGAAGGAAATTAGCTACTTATGGTAGCCATTACACATGAAGGATTTGGAGAAGAAATGAAGAAATTCAGCTTCCGCAGCCTTTCGTTCGTTTCGATCCTCGTCCCATAGCTTTCTAAAAATGGAAAGATGAAGTTCTGAATGTCGAACTCTATTTCTGATTCTGTTTTGTCCTTGGATAAGTGATTTCTCGCTTGAGCGAGCCAATTCTCGCTCAAGCGAGAAGAGTACTTCAACATGAAGAAAGGTCTTCTCGCTCAAGCGAGACTATTTTCACTTGAGCGAGAATGTCACTCAAAAACACCCCTCTCTGGACAAATCTCGCTCAAGCGAGAAGATTCTCGCTTGAGCGAGAAAATGGCAGAAGCTCATCTTTGCTCTTTTTTCTTGGTTTCTTCATAACTCTTCCAATCTTTTCCTTCTCTCATCCTTAATTATATGAAATTTGTACAAAAAGTGGGATCAAATGACTTCATTTAGATCAAGACTCGGAAACATACAATTGGATTCAATAATTCTTAAATTAGGGGAAATTAATATCTAATAAATACAATTAAAACCATAAGTGCCAGAATTCCATATGCAAATTCACTAAAATTTGGCACTTATCATGGTAACAATGAATGTCTTGTCAAAGGCCAAACAAATGATGGGTCCTCGTCATTGCCATAGGAATGGTCATATATAGTTTTAGAAATCAGAAGCGGATGATTGGTAATTGAACTCGGGTTTTGACAATGGTGTTAGGAATATGCACTAGAGACTTATATGTTTATGAACATCCATCACTTGTATCATGTTATTTTATAAAGGCAACTTATTCTTTTAGAATATAATTAATGTCCTTAGAATAGTAAGCTCAAATTTCATAAGAAATCAAGTAAATGACTTGATCGTGAGATCTTATGAAGAACTATTCTTAAATAGTCCCTAGTCAAGTATCATCTTAGGACAAAGATGAATTTAGACTAGTATGTGAGTTCATTGATGATCACATCTCACAGATCATGAATATGAGATATCATGTGCTCACATAGGTACACATTAAGAGTAATGGTGTACTGGATAGACCCACCTTAAGAACGTCGCATGGATTGTTACATAAGTGTCATGAATGTTACTTAAATTGATAAATGTTATATGAATTCCTTCGACCTGAAATCACTACGATTCCTACATAAGGAATTACATGTTTTAATTATCATCAAACGTTGCCTGTAACAGGGTGATTATAAAGTTGGTATTTGGACATATAATAAATTATGTCGTGGAATGTGAGTGCCTTAGATGAGATTTGTCCCTCATATGTAATAGGAGTTATATCTGTAGGCCTCTTGATAAAGTGAGACTGCAAAATGCATGGCCATGCTCAGGTTGATAAACATGAGATGTTTATTTTCTGTACAGTCTACTTGGGGATCAAGAAAACATAAATTGAACTATACAAGGTTGACACAATCCATGCCCTTGTGTTCAATTAGATATTTGGACAAAGGGACAGATCATATAAATTATTATCATAAAATAGGATTTATCAAAGTTATTGATAATCTCAATATTTGGATAGTGATGTATTGCTAGATACCGCTCACTATTTATGATATTAAATATAAAAGGATTTTTATTTAATATCATAACCAAATATTAAAAGTCTATTGGGTCACACGCATACAACATGCCACTAGCAAAGGATAATAATTATAATTTAATTTAATTAGAATTATAACATAATGGGCCAGGCCCATAAGTGTGAGGGTTAAGTGAGTGAGGGGGTAAAACCCTAGCCATCACTTTATAAATAGAGCATGAGATGCACTACCTTATGCACATAAGCAATCGCCTTTTACTCTCTAAGGCTACTAGCAGAGTTGATGATGGTTTCCTAATTTGGCTGTTGGCGTTGACACCACTAGAGACGTGGCTGCTATTGCCTCGTTCGCAATCCTCAAAAGGTATGACCTTTTGTTTTATACCCTTTTATGCCTTGATTCGTGTTTTCGCATAACGATCATAACATGGGAGGGAATCCATTTATTTCCGCTGCACCCTGACCACATGCTTGATTCCCTTCAAATGGACAATAGGAATATTAGCAAAAACAACTGAAAGATGATAGGGTTTTTAGAGGTAAAAGGATAAAAATAGCTTTTTAAATTTCAAAATAAAAAAGATAAAACTAAAAGTTTAATTTTTTTTCACCTAGTTGGATATAGATGTGGCAAACCGAGCTACCCGACCCGATTCAGGCCCGCTCGATATGGGTTGTGTGTTATAACAAGTTAGATCAACTCAAAAAATGGTTTCCAAACCCGGCAAAACACGAGCTAAGCCCACCATTTTAATAAAAACAAGTCAACCTAAAAGAGCCCGAATGCAAGCTCTACAATTTAACATGTGGGTTCGGGTTGGCTTGATGGGCTTTACCCATTTTGGCACCTCTAGTTGGATAGGATAATAAGAATGGCTAGGAAAAAATATCGATTAGATAATGTTGAAGCAGTCTCTTGCAACTGCGATAATAGTGCCTAGGAAAGTTATGGTAGTTTGATTTGATTGCACAAAAAAGCATGCATTCTTACACTTATGTCAAGTGCTAGCCATAAAGTTGAAGGGGGCAGTGTTGGCACCAAAAAATTGTGGATTGAGTTAGGCCCAACTAAGTTCTATTAGTCGAATCTAGTGGGCCTTAACAATTGATTGGATTTGGCTATATCAGCCAATCCATATCAACTAACAGTCAGTAACGATGGCTATTAATTTGGACCTGATATCCATATAATGTGGACTTAGGACATGGATTGAACGTTAGAATAGTTTAGACCAATGCATTCAAATTTGGGTGGAACAATAAATAAATGGATAAAAACTCATGGTTAATTGCCTCCTAAATTGCAAAAAATCAATATAAGTCTTTATTTATTTTACCTTTACTTTTCTAGCCATTTACACTTTAACATTTGATTTCAGTAATTTACAAAGTCCTTCCTTTACTTTTAATTATTTATTTACATTTTGCGTTTTACATTAAGATGTTTATTACTTCCCAACTTATCTTTTCCAAGATATGCTCAATGAAATGTCATAGCAGCTTCCTAGAGTATCCTATGAGCCTATATTGAGGAACATAACCCTTTTTATGAGTAATCACCTAGTTTAGAAAGGGAAATATTGACTGATTTGGTCATTATAGCTGATCTAGCATTCCATTAATTACTAATTTTTTTAGGTCATTAAACATATTTTTTGTTCAATAAATATTAAGATATACAATTTTATTTTATAATTTTTCAATAAATGAATTTCCTAAGTAAGAGTAATTAATTTCTTTTAAAAAATTACACCCCGGTCGGGGCTGAGATCCTCTCCAATAATGGAGGAGAGGGTGTAATGATCATCCAATAATTATAAATTTTTGTATCACGTTTTTGTTTATTGTTTAATTCGATCAAGTGGTAAAAAGTTGGATGATCAAGATCTCATTAAATTTTTTTTCTTTTAAATTAGAGAGCACCCGGGTCTCTGGCCGGAACCTTGTCATGAGTTGTTACGGTATGATATTATTATAATTATAAGAAGCATTTAAAAAGATAGAGGATTGAGGTTGAAACATTCTACACATAGTTGACCTGTTTCTTTGCGCCAACAGGGTATGTAGGCGATTAAGATCCTATATATTGACCTCAGTTGTAATTGTAGATCACAAGTTGGTGTTTGTTGTCTCTCTCACTCTCAATCTCTTATCCGGATTTCAGAACCTCAAATGAAATTCATATTTCAGGTGCACTCTTCAATGATAACAATACGGGAGGAAAAAAAATGCATGGGTCACGTAACTCACGTTGCGTGTAAAATTAATATATATCTGCCCTTTTAATACCCGTGTGTGAATGTGCATGAACCAGGTGCAGTTTTTTTGATTATATAGAATGTATTTAATTATTACTTTCTGATTATTTCATTAAAAAAACCTTTTGTAAAATAATTTTTTAATTTGTTTGAATGAGATTTTAAAAATATTTGTAAAAAAAATATACTTTTGGCTTTTTTAGATGTTATTGTGAATAATTTCTCAAAATATAATCTCCCGCAATAAATATGAGAAAATGTAAAAATAATATATATATATATATCATAAATGTCAAATAATTTTTTGTTTTATGTATATAAAAATTATTTTTTAAAATTTTAAAAAAATAACTCTTAATACATTGAAAACTAGACCGTTTCAAACGTTGATGGCTGTAAGTATAGATGTGTATGACGTCCATATTAATGTGTTCCAAATGTGGAAATGTGGAAATTGACAATTAAAT
Organism: Sesbania bispinosa; assembly: GCA_026901365.1. NCBI lineage: Eukaryota > Viridiplantae > Streptophyta > Magnoliopsida > Fabales > Fabaceae > Sesbania > Sesbania bispinosa. The sequence continues at coordinate 205,797 of QLOH01000254.1, forward strand.
AAAATACCATAGGGTAAAGGTTCGTTTGATTTACAGTTGAGTAGATTCTAGAAATGAATGGTTGACATGGATTATGCACACTTTACGAAGTACGTTGGACGAAAGTGATTTAAAATCAATTCTGTAAAACCATGATTTTGTTTGGTCAAAATCTAAAACAAACGGGCTATAAGTAGTATGTACTACCATTTAAATAAATTATCAACATGAATTTGGTAGAAAACTCGTTTTCCTTTTCCTTATACCGTCTTCCATATTATGATAGGCCTTTATGTAGTACTCGCTCTATTTCATTATAATTATCATTTTTGTTATATAATTGAATATTAATTTTTAATTTCATTCTTAAAAAATAATTTGAGTGAAAAAATAAAAAGATAATAATAAATGAAAAAATGCATAATAAGAAATTAGTAGTTAATGATTTTTATAAAAAATTAAAATACTAATTATATTTTTCAGTTCATTCATATATCACAACCTTAAATGATAACCATTAAATAATTAAATAAATATAGTAATACAATCTCGTGTCATTGTCTAAAATTCCATTTGAGAAAATGAAATCACTTTTATAAACTATAACCTTTATTGAATACAATATTAATTTATTCGTATATATGTACGTGGCTGGTAAACATGACAAGCTGACTATAAATACTGAGGATATATATAAGGGTATTTTTTTCTTTTATATATATATATATATATATATATATATATATATATTGCTCAATAGAATTAAACTATCGGAGACGTACTAGACGGTTTTCATTAGGTGGCCAAAGAAAATGCGCCCTTGATGAAAGGGATATGTTACAAAAATAGTTTAATTCTACAAAAAAAAATATATCTATTTTTCTAAAAGAAAAGTATGTGTGCATCGGTGCATGTGTGTATAAAATAAATAAAATCAACAGAGAGAGAGAGAGAGTCATCCCTCAAACAACACACAACTTTGCACCAAAAGAGATAAAGACAACATTGTAGTCATGACACAGTGAAAAACGATATTTCATTTTTTTTATCTATATAGCTAACAGATTAACAAATTGGTGTTCAAACATGATTTCTGGTAATTGTAAAAGATATTATTTGCTCTTTTTACTACTAATATAAAATAGTTAGATTCAAAGTTTTCACCAAAACACAAATTAATAGTTAGATTCATATATATATATATATATATATATATATATATATATATAGGAGGGTTATAATTACACCAACGTAAGTTACACCAAATGTTACACCGTTGAATAATTTTTTAACGGATCATTGTATTAAATAATCCACCGTTAGATTGAAAGTTACTATCATATAGATTATACATATAAAATTTTACATTAATTCGAAATTATTTGATATGTCATTGAGATGTCTCAATATTAACGTTATATATACATTTGAAATATATGAAAAATCCAACCATTCGATTATCAAGTTATTAGTGTCAAAATTTTACGAAATTTGGCATATATAATCATGATGATGAACAAACATAATTCGACAGTTGGATTACTAAAAAAACATATTCGATTTATAGTTATGAGCGGTGTAATAGTTAGTGTAACTTACACCGGTGTAATTATAACCCCCCATATATATATATTTGACTTATAAAACCCTTAACAAGAAGAGAAATTAAATTCATACAACATAAAAACATACAACAATCCAGACAATACATTTTTCTCTCTATCTCTTTCCATCACATCACCTATCACATCTCACATCTCTCTTTTTTCTCTTTTCTCTCTCCTTGTTGTACATGTACAACATTTACAAATTACATTACTCAAACAAGAATATACTATGAAGAATATATGTTGGCTAAAGCATGGGGTGGCCCAAAAAACTAGTGAATATCAAACTTGGGTTTCAATGTTTCCCCCTTCAACTTCAAGGAGAATATTAGTCATTGAGTCATGAGAATATTAAAGGATAGGCCTTGGATATCTTCTAGGTTGTACTCCCAAGGTTTTTATTTTCTCATAACTTTCTCACCCCTTATCATTGGGTTTTGGGTTCATAGTGAGAACTTGCCAAAGGCTTCATTATTTGTTACTCCTTCCGTTTCTTTTTAACTGTCGTTTAAGGTTTTTGCACATGAATTAAGGAATGCAATAAATGTGTTTTTTTAGCTCTATTGTTTACAAATATACTCTTTCTCTCTCTCATTAAAGTATTTAAAACTCTCCACCATTTCTAGTAGTATGTAATGAATACTCCACCATTTAATAAATTTGGAAGAGGGTAAAGTTGAAAAATTAGCATTTATTATTGCCTTGGTAATAAATAAATGACACTTATTTAAAAACAAATTTTAAACTCTAAAACGACAGTTAAAAAGAAACGGAGGGAGTAACTATAAAGGTTGCATGATTACCATTTTAATTGTGGCATATGTAGGTCATGACCAAAGGCGGAGTATGAATGAGAAAGTTACTATGACAATCTGTGACAATTCAAGCATAAATAAGGTCCACAACTTAATTAGGGTTCATATTGCTAAGTCTTTAGCCTTTATAGTTGTTGAAAACGGTCCTAGAAGCATAGAAAATTAAGAGCAATCGAGAAGAGCACTGCCATCTACGGCCCAATATGCGGCAAATTAAATAGTGTAATGTAAGTACAAGCAAAAACCCCCATGAAATAGGATAGGGTAAGTGCATTTCGGAGGCATAAGTGACAAGGATAGGGTGGAACAAGGTGGTTCTAGCAACATTGTTGTACCTATATCATGTATTCAAATATTATAATGTACGTACAAAATGTGGAGGATCAAATTAATGCAAAAGGGATGGTAACAGTGGCAGACCTTCTTGATGACAGTTTTAAAAATAAATTTTTATATATACATATAATGAGGATGGTTCAACTTACATTAATATAAGTTTCACCAAGTATTACACCGCTGAATAATTTTTTAACAGATCATTTTATTAAGTAATCTACTGTTGGATTGAAAGTTACTATCATATAAATCATACATATAAAATTTTACATTAATCCGAAATTATTTGATATGTCATTGAAATGTCTCAAGATTAACGTTATATACATTTGAAATATATGGAAAACTTAAACATTTGATTATCAAGTTATTAGTGTCAAAATTTTACGAAATTTAATACAAATAATCATGATGATGAATAAACATAATTCAATGGTTGAATTACCAAAAAACACATTTGATTTATAATTATTAACGGTGTAATACTTAGTGTAACTTACAACGGTGTAAGTTGAACCCTCCTCATGTATATAATTATTAAAAATTATTTATATTTTTCTTAGTACTAATTGAATTTTTCATCATATTTAAAAATTTAATATTATTATCTAATGATATGTTATCACATCATTTAACGAGCATAACATTCCAATTTCCATGTGTTATTAAACAGAGTAATATATTCCAAAACTTTTGTCGTTTTAACTTTTTACTTTCAAAACTTTTGTTATTTTAGAAATCTAAAAATAATTAATTTTTTTCAACTATACTCTTATTTAATATTATTCCAACTAACGGCTATTATTATATCTCTTATTTCCTCTCTCTTAAAATAGTACTATAATTGTTTCTATTCAACTAGCCACTTAGACAAAAAAAACACAAATTAAGAAATGCAATCATTATTTTTGTTTTCATAAAAAGAAATTTTAAATTTCTACTTTACCCCTTATCTCTCTTAACATTTATTGGGTTTCATTAGTTTTTAATAGTGAGTAATTTATTATTACAATGTAATTAACTAGTGTATAACCCGTGCAATGCACGGGGATCACTTTAAGAAATTGATTTCGACAGAATGGTGAGAATATTAGTTTTTTTAAATTGAATTTTGTGGATATGCGGATGGTGTGATAGTAGAAACAAAATCTAACTAAATGATATAGGTTATAGGGAACTCAGGTGGTAATATATAGGATCTAGTGAATGTTTGTAGTAAAATTGTGTATATCCACCCGGGTTTGCTTTAGTCGATGTGACACCGGTAAGACTTTAAAAGGATATCATCATTATATCACATTATAAGGCTAAATGCAGGAATTCACTGACTCTATGTATTGTTTTGTTATTTCATTTTGCTTTATATATTGATATATAAAGATAAAGTATCAGAACACTCTACCATAGTAACAATCATTATTCCATGTAGCAAACCCTAAACACTAAATAATATCTCAACACATAAATTTGTACTCATGTGTATGTTGATGATTAATCTCTCATCTCTTTCAATTTTTTTTATTTTAGTACAGTTTTTTTATTTAGGGTGATTTGGTTCGATTCGGGTAACAGATCTAGTATCTTTAATCCGTTACGTACCAGAACCAATCATTGACGGGTTTAATTGGTTCGGTTCGAATTCAACCTGATTTAGCTAAAAAATCCAAACCAATCAGATTGGTTCGGTAGGATTTAGGGTTTATCGGATTCGTCGGATTGAACCAAACCAATGAACACCCTAAATAATATATTAGGAAAATACATAATAAATTTGATGTAAATCAACACATTTTATTATATTACCACATCTAAACTTTAGTATCAATCTTAACAAATATATTTGTATTCATGTGTATCAATCTCTACATTTTAAGCAATTTTAATGTAAATAAAATATTAGGAAAATACACAATAAAGTTGATGTAAATCAACACATTTTATTACATTACCACATCCAAACTTTAGTATCAATATCAACAAATATATTTATACTCATGTGTATTAATATCTATAAATTAAATAATTTTAGTTTGAATAAAAGAGATTACATGACTTTTGATAACAAAAAAGTAGTAAAATAGGCTTAAATAACTTTTTGGTCCTTGTAAAATATTCGGTTTTTGCTTTTGGTCCTTATAAAAATATTTTTATTCTTTTGGTCCTCATAAAATTTCAAAATTTTGAAAATGGTCCTTATTATCATTTTTTGATGATATGTCATGCATCTAGACATGCCACATCATATGCCACCTCAACATGATTACTTATGTGACATGGTTGAATGCATGACAGGTGGCAATAAGGACTTTTTTCAAAGTTTCTGAATTTTGAGGACCAAAAAAATAAAATAATTTTATAAGGACCAAAAGCAAAAACCATATATTTTACAGGGACTAAAAAGTTATTTAAGCCTTGTAATAAATTGAATGAATAGTGAAAAAAATATTAAAATACCTATAGGATTGTATAATTATAGATAGATCTAAATCAACATATTATGTTATAATACCACATCCAAACTTCAATATTAACGTCAACAAATTTATCTGTGCTTATCTGTCTCAATGTCTGCATCTTAAAATATTTTACTTTAAATAAAAAAATGACACAACTTTTTATAATAAAAAGTAGTAACAATAATAAAAAAATAACTAATAAAATATTGTAATAAATTGAATGAATAGTGAAAAAAATATTAAAATACCTATAGGATTGTATAATTATAGATTATAGATAGATGTAAATCAACACATTTTGTTATAATACCACATCCAAACTTCAATATTAACCTCAACAAATTTTTCTGTGCTTATCTATCTCAATGTTTGCATCTTAAACAATTTTACTTTAAATAAAAAAAGATGACACGACTTTTGGTAACAAAAAATAGTAACAATACTAAAAAATAACAAATAAAATATTGTAATAAATTGAATGAATAGTGAAAAAAATATTAAAATACCTATAGGATTGTATAATTATAGATATAAGGGTAAATTGGGGAAAGTGTAATTATTACTGCATTGACTTTGCAAGTAGATAGTTAAATAGAAATAATTTTTTTCTTAAAGGGACAGTTAAATAGAAACGGAGGTAGTACATTCAGTCTTTACTCTTTATTATACATAATCTTTCTTTATGTTTTCAATGCTCTTCAATAAAATAAATGAAGTATTGATAAGGGTATTTCAGTAAAAATTGTATAAATTTAGACATATTTAAAATTTTCTTATGTGTATAATCTTATATAATAAGAGTTTTAGAATGAAATGAGTAAAACAATACATCATTGAATAATAGTCTAAAATTTTATACCGATAATATATAATCATAAAACTTGTAATATAATATTAAATATTTAACTTGTATATTAAATTAATATTTTGGCTCCCCCAATTTTTTGGTTCATGTTCCGCCACTGGATGGTAATATATATATATATATATATATATATATGTGTGTGTGTGTGTGTGTGATAATTTAAATCCTTTGCACCATCATGCAGGTCACAATAAACATGGATTAGGTCCAAAAAAACTTGAGGGTTTGGAAGGAATTTATATATACACTCCTATAACTAGTTTGGATTGTTTAAGTCCAAAGGAGGGGACACGAGTAGCTATGGGTTATGCCTATCCTCTGAAGACATTCAATTGGAATGTATTGGCACCCTTGTTACATTATAAAATAATTAATTAAATGAGCAAAAATAAATGTAATGTTTATATGCAAATACACTCCATCATCAAGACTAAGAGTGAACAATCTTTAAAATCAATCAATCCAATAAAATAAATTTAATCAAAGAATATATAAGAAAAAGTTATATTAAACTAGAATACACCATAGTCAAATGTATGATCTAACCTTAGTCTTAAGAAAGGGCTTAAATCAAACATGAAACATATAGAAATGGATGATCAACAATCCTACTTTAAATTTCATAAATACAAAAAAGAGGAAAAAAAAATGAATAACAAATCTGTTTGAGGGCTCATCACCTAGAATACTATTATTGCTCTCTTCAAAATATGCTTCCCATCAATCCATTTCCTCCTCGTTAGAGGTCTCTAAATGGTAAATAAAATTAGTTGATAAAAACTAACATAAATTTCTCTCATAACACTAACAGATAAATAGGGGTTGTCTATGGTGATTATAGTTCATGTGGACCAAATGTGTAAATTTTGCTCGGTTGAGATTTACACCGTTAGATTTGAAAATTAGCTAATCGACTATGAGATTTCATGGGATTACATTTGGTTGCCCCTAAACTTGTCTAACATTTTATATTTACACATAACTCCCTGTTCCATCCAATGTCTCGTTGCCCTCTACCAAGCCCACCATGCTTCTCGTGCAATCCGGGCCAAGCGACCACCCTTAAGCCGCTGCGTCGCCATGAGTGCACTGCCCATCTTTCGCCTCCTCACGTTCTATCTCCAACAACTCTTCAGCCTCGTCGATTTTCGGCGAGGCACGGGACCGGCCAACATCAGCTTGGTCTTCTTCAACAGCAAGCTCATCGCCATGTCAGAAGAGGACCTCCCTTACGAGCTCTTAATCACTCCCTCCAGCAACCTCAAAATCATTGCTCGGTTGCTCCTTACAGCTTCGACATTCAACTCAACTCCTCCATGAAGAGATGACGATGAAAGGTGGGTGACCACCTATTTGAGATTTCAACTGAAAAAATGAAGGACGAGCTGGACCACACTCTACTCTGCATCACATTGAATGTTTCATTGTTTTTTTAGTTAGAAATTTCTTTAGTGAAATCAGTTTTTAAAATTATTTGTGGATATTGTATAAAAAGATAAAAAAAATCCCGCATTACTTACAATAACCCGTTACTTATCATTAGGTTCACGTGGACCAAATCCATTTAGAATAGTCCTAGATAAATATATATATAAAGGGTGGTGGTCAAATATTTATGAAAAAAAAAAACCTTCTTATTAACGTTATATAAACATGTTTACTTTATGCATCAACCTATGCATGGATATACAAATTTATGCATGATTGTGGATGTATACATACATAAAATTATGCTAAACCATGCAAAATTTGTGTAAAGTTATGCATATTATATGCATGACCAAGCTTCCCATGCATGATTAGGCATGCTGATGCACTATAGGTACTTGCTCTTTTTTTCAACCATCATACTTTGAAGATGACTCTTTTATAATAAGTTGACATTCTTTGTCAGTCAACCCATCAAATCTATACATAATAAAGAAAAATGGATAAAAATCAAAGTTAACCTATCAAAAGCATAACAGAAATGGTTATATTTATATGTTTATTAAAAATAATATTATTTATAAATAGACTAACTTGCTAAGCCTAATAGGATTTTTTAAAAAGCTTAAACCTTATCTATTTAATTAAAAAGACTTTTTCAAAAGTCTAGGTTTGACATTTTTATTAAATTGTCAAACTAAATTAGACCTTAAATAGGTTGGGCCGTAAGCCCCCACGAGCGGTCCAACCTATTTTCACCCCTAGTTGACATGAATGTAATCATTTGTCTAATCTAATTTCTGCAAATTGGATTTTAGTATTCGAAAATTGAAACCATACATACATCAATAATATCATCATGGTAAAACTGATCAGGAATTTGACAATACATATAATTTTTTTTTTTTTTGGGGTCAAAATGACATTACATATTGAATCAATACAGGTTGATCCTGGGTTATTTATTAGCTCAAAAACACGTTGAGGCTGAAAGCCCAACCCAAAATTTGAAATTAGAAAAAAAAAATAAAAAACCAACAACAAGAAGGCGGCGGCAAGCTGATGCAATAATAAATAAGCATAGTAAGAATTTAGGAAAATGAAAATCTATAAAAATTAAATTGCACCAGCCGGGAATCGAACCCGGGTCTGTACCGTGGCAGGGTACTATTCTACCACTAGACCACTGGTGCTGGATGAAAGCTATTGTGCTATTTTGTATATATGTATTTATTTGTATTATTTGTCTGAATATAATCATTAATCAGCCTTAACAAGGTTTGGTTCAGTTCACCCTCAGGTGACGTTGCACAACTGGGTGCGTGTATGTCAGTATGTACGATCGTTTAGCCATCCAAATACAAGTTTTATTTTGTTTGACTCCCTATTTTAATTGTGTCATGAATATAAATTTATCTTTGGCTGTGTTTGGATTAAAGTTTACGAATATGAATTTAAATAAAATTTACGTTTACAATTTTTTTGTAAAAATAATATGAAATTGCGTTAATTTAAACATAATTTTTAATAAAAATCTAAATATACTTAAAAAAATAGTGTTTGTAATTACAAACTGGAATCGAAACATACAAACATGTAGTTGGAGCAACTTAAGTTTGCAAAATGGTAATCCATTTATAGTGCCAGCGATGGAAATCCTACTACTTTCACCCTGCCATGAAAATTCAGCCATAAATTCTCTCGAACCATATAATTCTTCATGTTCTATACACTTTACCGGCATCTGAATCTGAGCCCAACGCGCTGGCTGTATTCCTCTGCGCTGGCTGTATTCCTCTTCTCAGTGACGTCAACTCCTATTAGTATATCTTTTTTTTTTTTTTGTGTACTATTACTGTATTACATCTTTCTTTTTCTTTTATCTACCAAAAATCTTTCTTTTATTAAATAAATAAAAAATAGCACTCCTCCTACCTGTTTTCTTTCGATTTTCTATATATTCTTCCTTTCTTTTTTTAATATATTAAACGGGGTGGCCCCCTATATATTATATTTGTACACTTATCATGTATCATGTATCTATAGGTGAAGTTTACGGTTAAACTTGTGTACCGGTACATAAGTTTTTGTGACCGTTGATTTAGTGTTATTCTTTGTCATCCGTTGACCATAACACTAAATCAACGGCCACAAAAATTTGTGTACCGTAAACTTCACCTGTATCTATATATCTATATATAATAATAAGTTTAAGTTATTACTATTAAAAGTGAAATAATATGTATTTTCATTTATTTATCTGTTTTTGTATTATGACATATATGTATTGAGGTTTTATATTAAATTAAATTAAATCAAGTTGAATCAATAAAATTCTTTTTAATTAGTTGGATAATCAATCAAATAATTAATTTATTTAATTATTTTTTTATTTTTTAATCAACATTTAACATAATAGGATATTTAAATATAATTATCATCAAAATAATGTTTTATATATTATAGAATCTTTTGAAAAATTTTAAACATTTCTATTCTTTATTACTATTAAAATGCTTTTATCAATTAAAACACTTTTCAAATAATTTTTAATTTATATTTTTATATTTCATAAAAATATCCTTACAATTAATACATAAGATATTTATTAATTTGAAATAATTTACTTCTCCATCTGGTAGTGAAAATTAAACCCCAGACCTATAAAAAGACATAGATACATATATACATATTAATGAAAAATTGTAAAATTGATTTTCTGTATTCAATGATATTTTTATTATTTTAAAGGGTTCTAGGGTGAAGCACTTTATGGATGTGTCACCGGTGGTATACCTTTTTTATTTCATTTTTTATTTCATTTTGACCTCCTATTTTGGGTATTATGACCGGTTAGATAAAATTAGCATCGGTTTATCTATTTGCTCACAGAGCCTATACGAATCAATAATTGTGACCTTGAGCTTAAAGTTGTAGTGTCAAGTGAACAAGAATGGGAGGGACCCACATGAGAAAAGACAAAGCTATGTGGTTAGAATCTTCGGCCAATGGAATTGTGACTATCAAAGAGAAATTCAGACAAACCCAATTGCTTCTGAATTCATTCTTATATGAGGACATGTCCACGTAGGGAGCTTGTTGGACTCACAATCTAATAGCACAGCTCCGCGCAAAACCTTGCAGGGTGCACAATACAAAGATTTTTTTCTCCGTTCCGTTTCTCTGTGTTTGGTGGTGAGTACCTTGGAATTTTTGTTTGGCTCTAGCTTGGAACCTTCGACGAAGGAGGCGGCCACCTAGTAAGACAAGATGGCACTGAAGCTGAAGGGCCCAATGTCGTCACCAACTTCCCCAAGACTCCGACGGAGGGGAGACAGCGGTGGCGGTGTCGGTTGTCTCCATCGACGGCGACACATCATACTTCGATGCTTTAGGCTCGCCGACGTTCGTTTGGCCTACGTGGACAGAGACTGGACGTCATTCGACGATTTTCATTACGTAGACGTGGGCGCGTTTCGGTTCCACCTCGACGTGTTGTTAAGTCTGTCGGACCTCAATGTTATGCTAACGTATCAACAAAAGGAGGAAGAATGAGGCATTCGACGAGTTCATAAATAGCCTTACTAAAATATGTGTGAAACAAAATAGTAGGGGATTGTTCTTATTCTTCACGGTTGAGGAGAGAGAATAATGGGAGTAAAATGTTGGTTGCAGACATCTTGAGAAAGAAGAGGGTGCAAAAACAAATTATAAAATACCAATCACTATTAATACAACACTGGGAGGGATGAATTAGCCATTTTCAAAAACTTTTAAATTTAACGGTTATTAACTTGTGTGTCACTAATGACACGCCCATAGAGTGTTTCACTCTAGACAGACCTTATTTTAAAATATAAATTAAATTTTGTGTAAAATTGATTTTGTGTATTCAATGATATTTTTATTATTGTAAAATTCAATGAATTGAGGTTCATAACATCCCAAACAATGATGTAGCTATAATCGTGGCCGTGCAAGTAAAAACAACACTGGAAGCAACTTTACGGCAAAGGAAAAAAATCATATACAGTCATTTTTTTATTGGCAAAAATTCATATACACTCTAGAAAGAGATGTATACACCACCTTAATAATAGCAAACGAAAAGTGAGAAGTAAAAAATGCAACAAGTGAATTAATAAAAGAATATATCATGATTTATACAAAAATAATAAATAAAGGAAAGAAATTTCCCCTAAGATGCATACTTTAAAAGGAGACCATGAAAGATTGTAAATTTTTAAATTAATTAGTAATTTATTTACTTGTGTGATGATCTAGACATTACAAGAAAATCGCAATTTAGCGACGCATAACGAAAAGTCATCGCTACAGGCTATCTAGCAACGACGTAGAGACGGCCACGTGGACGTCGTTACAGAGCTCGTCGTAAATACAGTAGCGATGAGGAAAGTGAGTCGTCGCTACGTAGAGACGGTCAGGCCGTCGCTGAAGCCGTCTCTAAAAACACGGTCGTCGCTACGGATAATTGTTTTTTTTAAAATTTTTTTATCTAGAGACGGATTTAGTGACGGTCATGGTCGTCGCTACAGGTAAATTAAAATTAAATTTATTAAATTTTAATAATTTAATAAATTTTATTTAATTTATTATTTATTAATTTTAAAATTATAAAACAATACTAAATAAAAAAACATATATATATAAAATATATACACATAATCTATTAAAAAATAATACAATAAAACCATAAAAAAACATAATGCAAAAGAAATCAATGGCGGCGACGCTGGGGCTGTGGTGGGGCCGGCTCCTCCTCCTCATCCAACGGTAAGTCATCTAGGACAGCATCATAATGGGGGTGAGAGTGAGCCTGAGCCCTGAGCTGCAGCCTGAAATTCCAACAACTACCGCATCTATCGTCAGAGTCATCCTAACTCATCCTCCAACGTTGCAGTCTTCGCTATGGCCTGGCGAGACTCATCCCTTACTTCATTAACTTCCTGGCGCAGTGCCTCCTCAGTTGAATGTTGTGACCCAGACCTGTCATTACTCCCGCCGGGGTGAGCCCAGGACTCCTGAGTCAACATAGTCACACCTGGACGAATGTTGGAGGCCAAGTCCCCGGTGCCTTAACAACGGCCTCGGGTCTTGCCACCCGTAACATCCCTACAGATCTCCAGCTTGGTGGAGGCATCAGTCATGGAGGTGTCCCCCATTTATGACTCCACCTCCCTCAGGCGCTCCTTGTAATTTGTCCGTTGAGGTAAAAGTAAAATTAGTTATTAGTTGTATATTCAATTGCATAAATATGAAATTATATAAAAAAACACTTACATAGGTGGACCGTGCCCAGTCATCTACCCAGCCACCACCCTTTTTAACGTGGGTGGCAATAAAGAACTCGTCCAGCTCGACCTCTTGCCCAAGTTGTCAAGTCTACACAGGAAAATTACACAAATTAAATAATTTAACAACAAATAGAAATATAATACAAAAGAGTGTTTGTTTATACATACCATATCCAACTCCACCTCATGATGGGCCCTGCGGCCCGTGGTGTGGACTGCCCCCCCCGACCACGTTGAGAAGCCCAGTTGCTCTTGTTACGAGCAGACTTCCCCTTGAATTCCGCAGAGTCCCAGTAGGCCAAAAGACCCTCCTAGGCCTCCTCACCACACCACGTGGGCCTCTTCCAAGCCTTCTGAGCCTTGTTCATCATATCTCGAAGGCGACAAACAACCCTCTGCTCGTACACCTTCTTGATTTAGGCCTCATGAGAAGGGTCCCAAAGAACTCGGCTCTACAAAAAAAAAATATGGTAAGTTATGACAAATTGACATATCTTAAGAAAAAAATTAAAGTGGATAGGATTTTTAATTAGCGTGAACTTTTCCCACCATCTGTCCCTAACATCCTTTGGGGTGACATCCCAAAGATAGTGAGGACCCCGAAACTGGGAACGGATCGCATGACCAATGGTTGCAATAGGTGGGTTGTTAGGCACTCACCTGCAAAATAAAATATTCAATATTAACAGTTAAAACAATTAAAGATGTTATATTAATATCAATTCTAAAGAAGGAAAAAGATAAACAAACTCACCCCCTGCCAAATGGTCTGATAATAACCCGACCTTGACCGTCTACCTCATGAGGTCGGCTTAAGCCGGCACCCTGGAACCGAGCTGGCTCCCCATCAGACTCATGGTCAACGTCCCTATCCAGCTGATCCTGAGCGTCGTCAGTGTCTAGGGTGGGCACAACGTCCTCTTGCACTGGAGGCATTTGAACTAATCCCGGTGTCGGGATGAACCTCATACCATCGAACTGGGGAGCAGATGGTGGAGGGGAGGAAGAAGAAGAAGTCTGGATGGCGGTCGCCGGAGCCGCTGAAGTAGATGGATGCTCTGGCATCTTATTAGAGTGTGAGTGAGAGAGGTTGGCCCTCTCCTGCATCGTGCAAGCTGCCCGTGCACGTAGCTCGCCCGGAGGGATGGACCTCCCTCTACTCGGTGGGATCTTCTCTCCACCTCTACCACGCATCATAGGCACTAATGACTATAGACAATATATAATAATTAAACAATTATATAAATTAAAATTACTAATTACATATTACTAATATGCTAATTAATAAAATAATTACTAATATACTAATTACTAATTACTATAGACATTATATAAAAAAATAATTATATAAATTAAAAAAACTAATTACTAACAAATTAAATAATTACTAATAAATTAATAAAATAAATAAACTAATTAAAGCTATAAACAAATAAACTATTAATTATAAATAAATTAATTAAACTATTAATTACAAATAAACCTAATTCCTATATCACATTAATAAATTAATAAAACAAATAAACCTAATTACAAATAAATTAATTAACCAACGGAGGTTGGTTCAAGTGGTACATGCTTGTTTCCCCTTAAGCAAGATCTCGGGTTCAAGTCTTGTGGATGGAAAAAATCTCCCCTGGGAGAGCTAGCCCCACCATGATATAGATGTTCCCGGCTCGAACAGGATTGCCTCCCGTGGAGGATACCTGTGGTTAAACCAAAAATTTTTAATTAAAGTTATTAATTACAAATAAACTATTTACAAATAAACTATTAATTACAAATAAACCTAATTACAAATAAATAAATTAATAAAAAAACTAACTACAAATAAACTATTAATTATAAATAAACCTAATTCCTATATCACATCAATAAATTAATAAACAAATAAACTATTAATTATAAATAAATTAATTAAAGCTATAAAAAACTTACTTGTTGCGACTCCGAAGAATGAACAAATTTGGAACGAGCTCTAAAGTCACCTACAGGCAACTATTTTGAAAATTGATGGGTTCAAAACGATCCTATGTAGAAGGGAAACATTTTAATCGGTGAGTTTTTCAAAATAAACTGAGAGAGGGGACAGAAAAAGGGGGTGACCGTATGAGAGAAAAGGGAGTTTGGAGGAAGAAGAAGTTGGAAATGGAGGAAGAGGGGAGGGGGAAAGGTTTTTACGCGTACCACTTTTTAACGTAACGACGGTCTGACCGTCGCTATGTTTTTTTAAAAAAATATGCGCGCAAATTAAAATTTTATTTTTAATGTAACGACGGCTGCCATCGCTCAGGCCGTTGCTACATTTTATTTTTATTTTTTTCAGAAACAAATAAATAAAATTTAATAGTAGCGACGACCTGACCGTTGCTACAGTCACTTCCTAGCGACAGTTAGGCCGTCTCTAAGTATTAATTGCACTGAGCAATGCATTTAATGCTGTAGCAACGCCATAGCGATGCATTACGGCCATCTCTACCAGGCCGTCGCTAATTTGCTTTTTTCTTGTAGTGAGATTTTCTCTAGCAGTGTAGCAGTTTCTAGCAAATTTGGATACCAAATAGTTAGGAAATAGCTAAGAAATCATTTTATACCTAGCATTGATGACTATTTCATAGCTAATGATGCTAAAGAGACAATGTAAGATCCTGAAATTAGAGCCTAGGTACTGTAGTTGAAGCTTTAGGTTGTGGTTCCGGCCAAGTAGCAGAGAGTTGGAAGTGGTATGAGATGTTGGAGGTTCAAATGTGAATTTAGATAGGAATTTGGTAAATGAACTAAGAGGTATGAGTTTGAGAGATTGTGGGAGGAGGGGCCAAGTGTTACGTGTGACGCCCTTCTACCCCAAATACTAATACAATCATCAAATTGAAATATAAGGAATAATTATGATCAACATCAAGGTAAAAAGGTTCACAATCCTCATTTAAACATTTACTTAATCCAAATCAACCGGGTTTCCATAAAAGGTAAAATCAAAGTTTTCAAAACTAAATTATCAATATAATAAAAATGTGTCTTGGCCATGTAAGACCCTTAGAAATAATCTTCCTAAATCTCTACATTTTAAAATGAAAAGAAATAAACTCCTAAACACTAAGTCTCGATGTCACACATACCAGAGCGAGACCCTGACCCTTCAAATTTCAGCACACTAATTGCCCTCTTCATCAGCCTAGAAAAACCACAGAAGAGTACGGTGAGGAAAAGAATACATACATATACATGCAATAAAGAAGGCTACCCTCATTCCCACCCATCACCATACATATCATCATTTAATTCAAATACTATTCATTTCACATATCTAGTTCTTACACATATAATCTCACACTTTCATAATGTACATTCACACTTCTCAAACAATCATCATTACCAGTGATGACCCTACTGTAAACACCACACAATATGTTGCACCCCCTCGATGGGCCCGTGCAAAGACACATGCTCCCTCCCATCGTTACCCACCTCTTATGGGCTAGGTGAGTCACATTGTAAAACACTCCCTCTTGGAGTCATGCATCGGATGTCTCCCATCATGGTCTCATTTCACACACTAGGTTCATACAAACATAAGTTCACACCATGCACATGTACAACGCCTATCCCAAGAGTCATGACTTGGAACTCCGCACAATGGGTGCACCTCATCAATCCTCTTAGTTGTTACCAATGATGGCCCTACCGTTAACACACACAGTAGGTTGCACACCCTCGATGGGCCAGTGCAAAGACATCCGCCCCGCAATGATGGCCCTACCGTTAACATCACACAGTAGGTTGCACCCCCTCGATGGATCCGTGCATAGAATGTCCCCCATCATGGTCACCACAACCCCTCGATGGGTCAGTGCATCTCATGAATCACACCCCATATGCTCATGCTCAATGCATCAACGTCATCTCATACGTTCACACCTCATATGCTCATGCTCAAAGCATTAACATCATCTCATACAACATCTTCTACTCTAATCATGCCACATCACATCTCAAATAAAAGACATATAGAACATCAATATAAATGGTCACATAATAATATCTCATGCCACAGTCAATATACAATGTACATCCAATTCAATCAATCAATTCCGCAAACGATTCATATAATTAACACCATATAAGTAAAAGGTCACAACATCACAAAAGCAACACTCTCTAAACTCATTTTTGGCCTGGTAATCGATTACTACACAGTTGTAATCGATTACCAGAAGCTGTTACTCAATTTTGAAGCCGTCAAGTTTTAAGGTTAATGACCTTGGTGCACTAATTTGGAAATATCTCGAGTTGTAGGTGTCCAATTGAGATGATTCCACTTGGATTAGAAAGCTAAAACCTGGGGCTTCAGTTTGATATGCTATATGACAGTATTCCGAGCTCATTTGCACCCTTCACAGACACATTCTTGTTCAGGAAAGAAAGTTGTTGAGGTCTGGTAATCGATTATAGGTTGTCTGTAATCAATTACCATAGGACTGGTAACCTGGTAATCGATTACCAGAGGCTCAGCCACCTGGTTTCCTGCCCAGAACACCTGGTAATCGATTGCATACCCTTGTAATCGATTACCAGCAACCCGATATGTGACTGCACCTTCATTTTTGCCCCTGTTTAACCCCCTTCTTCAATCCCGACTCAAATCCTTAAGTTCCTAACTCAATTAGACTCGTTTTTACCGATTAAACTCAATAATTTCATCAATTAATACAAAAGATTACAGTTAATTCAACAATCGATTCAATTATGAAATCTCTCTCTCCCAAATCCTAATTTAACCCCTTTTCGACAATCTCGCTTCCTACTCTCAATTTTATCAAGAACAAGACAATAATCATCCAGACAATCACGAATTTCAACACATTATATACAATTCATCACTCATAAATCAAGATTTAGGAATCCTAGAGGGACTTATGGTTGCCATCATTACTCAAGCACTCCAGTATACACATATAGCAGCACTCTTTCCCCCGTACCATAGAGATGACGATCAAGAACGGTTGGCAGGATTCCCTTGACGATCTACTCTGTGGAACCTTCTTCTTGTGGAGTCGCTTCTCTCCTCCCTAGGGTTTGGTTATCTGGCGTTTGAAGAAAGGATCGGGTGAAATAGATAACCCTTCCCCTATTTAAACATCTAATTAGGTTGGGCCTACACCAACCCACCCATCCCCTTTTTAATTAAATATTATTATTCGTAATAAAGATAATAATAATACTATTATTCCTCCCTTTTATTTTATTTTATCTGTTCTAGAAATTTTAGGATGTTACATTACGTCAGACCAGTGTAGGCGGAGCTTAGAAGGAATCACACCCTAAGACAGAGAGGATTATAGCGATTTAAGAATGAGGAAAGGATATTAGAGGAAGAAGAACTAAGTCGGAAAGGTATGTTATTGGAAGGAGTTAGGGAGAAGGGTACCATCCTATGTTTTAGTCATTATGTGTGTTAAGATGGCAAAGGAATTGAATTGGCAAAAATTAGAATGGGAAGAGATTTGGATGAGAAAAGCTAAGTTAGAGGTTTTAGGGAGAGGAAATAGGTTTGAGTGGAAGAGAATTGAATTAGAAGCATAGAGGGGTAAAAATCACAATTTTGGAAATTAGTAGGCTCGCTCAGACTGCGCTCAAGCGCAGCCTGAGCGAGGGTATCAGTAAAACAGAGGAATTCCAATATGCTTTCCTAGCTCAAGCTGCGCTCCGAGCGGCGCAGCCTGAGCACAGAAAACAAAGAGGAATTGAGGAAATTTAGCTCAGGCTTCGCTCGCAGCCTGAGCGTAGAACCGTGTTTGCATTGCTTCTTCCTGCGCTTAAGTTGTGCTCCGAGCACAGCCTGAGCGCAGGTACGTTCGGGTCCGTTAAAAACATAAAGTTAGGGTTCCATTTTTATTTTCCTCTTCTTCCCTTCAGTTTTAGAGAGAGAGAAATTTCTAGAGAGATAGGGACTCCATTGGAGCCAAGGAGAAGAAGGAGGAACCATTCCACCATCCTCAAGTCATCAAGGGAGCTTTGAATCACCATCCTCATCACTCAATCATCCCCATCTCCCTGCTTTGAGGTGAGTGTGGTTCACCTACTCACTTTCATGTTGAATGAATCCCTTTGTATGTTCCATATTCTCTCTTCCCTTACTTGCATTGATGATTGTGGTTAATTAGAGATAAATCCAGGGTTGTTGATTGGATTGATTTTGTGGTATGCCTCCATGGCTCAAACCCTAGGTTAGAGGATTTGGGGATTTTGTGAAATTATGGACTGTTGATGTTGAAACCATGGAAATGTTGTACACTCACGCACATGCTCATGCTCATGAAATTATTGTCAACTCTCATGTTACCATTCATTCATGTTTTGAAAGGAAATTGATTTGGATCTTTTAGACCTCATGTTAAACTTAATGACTTTTGAATCATTGGACTTCATGTTTAAAAAGAGTTATTTGGGTCCTTGGATTTCGTGTTTAAAATGATTTTGGGACTTATGGCCTCATGTTAATAATCAAGACTTTGGTCCCTGGACTCATGTTCCCAAGACTTTGTCTTCGGTCCTTGGACTCATGTTAAATAATCAGATTCTGGTCCCTGGACTCATGTTCCCAAGACTTTGTCTTCGATCCTTGGACTCATGTTAAATAATCAGATTTTGGTCCCTAGACTCATGTTCCCAAGACTTTGTCTTCGGTCCTTGGACTCATGTTAAAAGAAGAAAAATCATGTTTGAATCTATCAAGATTTATTGGTTAAGGTCTTAGGGCCTTTAGGAACGACGATTTTTGTTAGTATGAGATCAGTCTAGTCTCATGTAAAGTGGAAAGACCCCTTGGGTGTTGGGTAAAACGCTTCAAGACTAACCTTGCATATATGATTGTCATGGTGATGACTAACATTGCATGTACGATCTGTCGTTGGGAATGTTTTTATGAACCGATCAAGTTATGTTATACTTGCTGAATATTTTGTGTTTGTATCCCCACACTGCACACACTGTTATCGCACTCACTGCGACGTAGTCTCATCCCACGTTGTGAGAATTATATTCAGTTGTGCAGGTTGTTGTTCAGAGGCTTGACAGAATAGTTGAGGACTTACTTGAGCGGGAGGTTGTGGCCTTGTAATTGTATATGAAATTCGGGACTTGTAGGGATGTGCATAGGTCATGATTTTTAGGGGAAGGGATATTATAATGTTTGAGAAACTATATTGTACTATTATATATTGTATTGGTTGTATTTTTTGGGTTTCAGGTTGAAATGGAATTTTTGGAAACATCCAGTTTTTAGGGGAGACTCTGCCGGATTCTCGGTGGAAATGTTATAAACCATAACATCACAGAGTGTAATTTAGTTTCATAAATTGTAAATGAGGATTTGTTCTGATTATAATGGTGTATGAATTTTGTGGAAACTTAAGCAAACGTTGGATTGCCTAAGCAATTGTGTGGTTTGTGTGACGATATCAGTAATGATGCGAAATAATTTCAGAAATTTGAGAATGGTGTCTCCAACGAGCATTATTTTTGAATTAAGAATAGTGATTTTGGTTCTTTAAAAATTGAAAATAAATCAATTTAGTCCTTATTGCATGGTTTTGATACACATTTTGCTACAAATTAGCTACAATTTTTTTATCTCTAAGGATTAAAAGGGGTATTTTTACTTTTTAGTGGACCAAATTTACCCATTTTGAATTACAAGGACTAAAATCAAATCTTGACTATATTTCAAGAACTAAAAACATATTTAACCCTTAAAATTTGATCAAAAATATTAAAAAAATATAGATTATCATATGAAAAATATCAATGTGTTTTAAAATTTAATTTTAAAAAACTCTAAATAGCAAGACATGGGATTTTTATCAAGCATCCGATAATAACAAACACCTCTGTTATGTTCAAATAAAATTAATAAGTTAATCAAACAAGACATAACCTACCCTAAAATGGCCAATCAAATAAAAAGAATAATATCCTCTTAATAATCTTTCTACTACTTTATAAATAATATATTCAATGAAAAATAAATGCATTTAATATATTAAAAATATTAAAAAGTATTTAATATATATTATATTTAATAATTAAGATAATTATTAAAAATAAAAATCACGAGTATTTAAAATTTTTCATCTAAAACGGGCTGATTGACATCAAGATGTGCAATACATTAATTAAGTTGTTACTTGTTAGCCGCCGAAGCAAATTTAATGACCGATAACTTATGGTACAATGCTATTAATTAACTAAGATTTAGAGTCTGTTTGGATTAATGTTGGAGAGGCTTAGAACGAGGTTTTGACTCATCAAAATCAATTCGAAATTTTTTTATTTTCATTTGGGTAAAAAAGAAGCATAGTAAAGGGATTCTTGGTTGGATAAAACATCGTTGGCATCGGTTCTGGAAACACAACTTGATTCCATTTACCAGTTTACCCCTATATATGGAAGTAGGTAACGGTAATGAAAAAGCTCACCATTCTCTCACACACACAGTTTGACCTTTTCTATTTTTCTAATAAAATAAATAATAAATTCATTTTAGTAATTTTATGTTTAAAAGTGATTTCACTTTATCCATCCAAACAAAATCAATTCGTGTCAACCCATTTTTAGAATTCTATAGACAAACAAAAATTAATTCTGCCAAAATCAATTTTTGCAAACTATAAATCAAATGGACACGAATTTTAGTGTGTCGTGTTAAAAAGGACACAAATGAAAGAAAGTAATATATAGGAGGTTTTTATTGAAAATCACGATATTAATTACATTTGTAACATTAAATGTTACACAATCGGGTAAAAACTTTCTATTTTTAATTCCTTAACCAGTGCTCTAATGACACTTTTTAGTATTTCCCTATTTCATTTAGTAATTAGGATGACAATGGATAGCGTATTATAATACTTGTTCCCATACCCACATTTTTTAAGAGTACATGTGTATGCATCTATACTTGTGTGGGAAGTAACTTTAATACGCTTATCTTTATTCACTCGATACCTATATACCCATACTCACATCCATTACTCGTATTTTAGTAAGTAATAAACCTAAAAATTTTAAGTTGAATAACAATACACACATATATATAGCATTGAATATATAAAAAATTTATGGAGACAATTATTACACATAATACATATATATAAGATTAAGTAAAAAAAAATTGTGAAGGTAATTTCCTTAAAAAGCTTGTGCGAAGGTCTATCCAATTAATTATGTAAAATTAAAAAAATCCACACCAAAGGAAATGCTTAAAAATAATTCTAAATTAATTGAAAATTATTAAAAAATCATACAAATTTAATTATAAAAGATTGAGTAAATGTACAATAATATATGTGTGTTTTTTGTGAGTATGTGCGTGTGTCATATTTTAATTAATTAATTAACAATATATATGTGTGTAAGTCACTATGCCAAAAAAGACCTTAGAGGGCGCTCCCGTGCAGCCTTAAAGGGCGCTCTCGTGCGCACTAATAGAATCTGCTCTTGTTTGGTCAATAAAATGAGGACGCTCATTGGAGCGCCCTGACAGAAGCAAAAAGAGGGCGCTCCCATGCAGCCTTAAATGGCGCTCCATGGAGCGCCCTCCTTTCGTTTTTTTTTTTCAATTTTTGTTTTACAACAAGGGCGCTCCAAGGAGCGCCCTCCTTTCTTTTTTTTCTTTTTCAATTTTTTGTTTTTTTAATCTACTTTAACCTGCATATTTATTTCAGTCTGATCCCAATGGCTTAATCCAAAATCATGCATATTAATTCCTTAAAATTCAAACACTTAGTCATACTATGAACAACACTTAGTAAACAACACACATATCTACTTGAAATAAGAATTCAAACTTGTCATAATATGAATAGTTTCCTATGCAAGATATAAGTGGTGAAAGTATGAAGTACCTATACAACTATATAGAATTAACCAAAACACATGACATCTCACAAGAATCAACTTAGTTGGTAAATAAACATGCATCTCATATATATGCTTAACAACTATAAGTCTTCTAAACTAAAATTTTTTGGCATAGTTTACTCTATTTATTCAACATTTCCCAATTTATCAAACAGTTGTACAAAACCATACCAACAACCAGAATTCATAAGTCAAATAGTGATAACCAGTCAGGAATTTATAATGAAAAGGTGCACAAACTACAAACAGACCTCTTCTCCAAGTTGCAAAAAGAATAGTGATCATATCTACTCTGCTGAACCCGTCAGTTAAGTCATTAATATACAACTTTGTTCAACATTTTAACAATATGTATATGTTTACTTACCCACATATAATGTACAAATCAATTACAAATAACTGGTAATTACATGGTTTGCCCATTCTTCCCGAACCTCATCAAGTTGCTCCGTTGTGTAGGTTGAACTTCGGAACTGAGCAAAGTACTGTAAAAGCCAAAAATTGATTTGATTATATGAACTAGTGAATGGGGTTCAAAAAAGTAAATTGCTATCACAAGTCATAATTACCTCTTTAGGTATTGTGAGTCTGTTTTGATCAATGATCTCCTTCATATAACGCATTACGAAGAGCCTACAATCGTCATTGTTTGTTTGGATAGGACACTACAAGTATAATTAATTTAAAAGTAAGTGATGCTTACGCGCTCAGTAATGAACAAACAAAATATCCAGAAGAGATCAATATTACCTTAATGCGGTACCATATGGGATCAAGTATAATCCTATTTCGTGCTTCTGGGAATCCACCCAACTTTCTATATTCTTTAAAAGATCTAAAGCAATATAACAAGTAAATTGTATAAGAGCTCTTAATTATGTAAGTGTGATAGTAAATCAAAGGATACTTACTTAATAATCATATTCTTCATGGGATTATAATGTTCAGGCGGATTATGCAAAAAGTCCAAAAAGTAAACCTTGCCAAAATCACTAAGACTCAATGCAACAAGAACCCAATGTCGCCTACAACCACAATTTAATTTATGTCAACTAAATGATTTTTAAAAAACAAGAATATTGAGACATAAACATATACTACACATACCCGTCATGATTGTATGGAAGCAGGAACAATTTGTCTTGGCCGTGTCTATTGTACAACACCTCTCCCACCAACTTCTTTAGATATAATGACTAACTACATGCCTAATTAACACCTATAACATACTAAATTGTATATTATGTCAGTCAATTTATACAATTTCTTCTTAAACAGGAAACTAAGATTAATTCATGTACATACACATAACCAAATAATTATACTTGACAAAAAAAAAGGATAAAATGATAAAGGATATACCTGATTAAAGTCAGTCACCAATATGCAGTGTTGAATTATAACCAGCTAGGAAACAATACCTTTTAAAAAAAAGACATGTCAAAATATATACTCGTGCTAAAAATTAGTAGTCCTAAAAATTTGAGCAGTATTTCATCTAATTTTTTAACATTCCCATAATTAAGGAAAAACAATTTTAACTCTAAACCACCAGCTACCAGTCCAAAAGAGATCAATATGAGTAATATATATAACATTACTAACAACCAACAACAATTTCCTACAAAATGCAGATAGTAAAACAGTGGGTGCACAAGCAAAAATAAAAGCAAATAGAAAAAAAAAGATTAGTGTAGGGTTTCCCTTACCCTTATGGCCGCACGCGAGATGGAAAGTGTGGGGAAGAAGGGGGCGCCGCAAGTACAGTAGGAAAGGTGAAAATGGAGCTTGAGGAGGAATGGAGCTTGAGGAGGAATGGAAGCTTTGAGGACGGTGAGGGAAGCTTGAGGGGGGCGCCGGAATGCTCACGGTGGTGACTCCCTGGAATGCTCACGGCCGGAATGCTCACCGTTGAATGCTCACCACGGTGAAGGACGAACTCACGGTTGTGACGAACAACAGCTCACGGTGAACGGAATGCTCACGGTGAGGAACGAATGACGGTCGTGTAAGCTTGATGAGTGAACGGAGAAGAGAAAAGGGTTTAGAGAGAGAGAATGGAAGAGTTTAGAGAGAAAGAGAGAGACGCGGGTGAGAACGAAATGAGAAATATTCTGCGGGAAAAATGAATTTAATGAGAATAGAGGGCGCTCCAATAGAGCGCCCTGGAAAAGTATGTAGAAAATGAAAAGAGGGCGCTCCCAGGGAGCGCCTTGGAAAATTTATCAGAAAAATAAAGGAGGGCGCTCCAGTGAGCGCCCTCTATTGCAGGGAAAAAAATAAATAAAATAAAAAAATTCCACCAGAAACAGGGAGCGCCCTGTAAAAATTAATAAAAAATAAAGGAGACTCCCTGGAGCGCCCTCTATTTCAGGGGAAAAAAATAAATTTCCACCAGAAACATAAAAAATAAAAGAGGGCGCTCGAGGGAGCGCCCTCTATTGCAGGGAAATAAAAAAATACCATGGGAACGAGGGCGCGCAGATGAAGCGCCTTGTATTTTACCTATAAGGGTGCTCCCGCCCAAATTTTGGAGCGCCCTGATTTTAAAACGATCATTTCAGACGCTAGCTAACACGGGAGCGCCTTAAAAATAGTGCTCTAATATCCTAAAATTGGCGTAGTGAGTACAAGATAGGTTGGATACTGTAGTACCTATTCCTACAAATTTGTACTTGTAAATTATCCATTGTCGTACCCGCATCATTTAGTGGATACCCATCAAGTCCATTACACATTATCATCCATATTAATGAGTAATTAGAGAATTGGTAGCAATATAAATAGAAGAATTAAAATTATTCTACATTTATATATTTAGAGCGTGTTTCACAAAACTAGCGGATAAGTTGGTTGAAAATTGAAAAATTACCTGAAAGTTGATAAGCTGACTAATTGAATTAAAATTATTTGGTAGAACTAGTTGATAACTGTATAATTATAAATAAAACCATCGTTAATTATTGGATAAAAACTTGAAATTTGATAATTATAAAAAAATTCAATGGTAAATAAAAATATAAAAAAAATTATTTCAACCAGTAACTTAAATCTTGGAACGCTACTTGGAGTGCATAGTGTTTCAAAATACGTAAGTGGCTACTAAAAATGTTATTTTATAAAATAAAGTTGAAATGTTTTAATTAACAAGCTTTTCAACTAGTCACTTTGTTCCTTTTTATCTGTCCAATTTGGTTAGTAGCACATAGATTAAATGTATTTCTTAAAATTGTTTTTAGGTTTTCTATTACACCATTTATCTCTCTTCACTTATCTATTTGTAGTAATTTTTTAAGCAATACCACAAGTATCCTCCACGGAGGCAATCATATTTAAGCTGGGGTAGTAATTTATTATTTTTGAAAATGAGTAAATAAGTATTAGGGTCTAATTAATAAAATAATAATGAATGTTGTCTAGAACTTCAAAACTAGAGAGATAAAGAGGAATAATATTTTTCTTTTAGAGTGGATAAATAAAAAGGAATGAAGAAAGTAATAATTTATTTTTTCATTTGGTAATACTAAATCCTTCTGCTTGTTGCTCCTATTACTTTGTAAAGTAGGTATTAAATAAAAAAGTAAATACATTTATTATCTTGAAAACATCAAATTGCATTTACTTACTTCATTTAGTAATTGGGAAGATTGGCAGAAGGAATAAGTAGGGTGATTTAGAATTAGTCTTTTTCATTCAATAGTTCCTTCAATTATTATATAGTCGGATTATTAAGAGGATGAGTAGAAGGATATACCATTTCTCTTTAAAGTATTGTTGCTAGCTAGTACCCTAAGTGACCGTTTGATATAGCTTAATTTTGGTTTATAAGTCACTTAAAAGTAAATGTAGGGCCAAAACGGTTTTTTGAAAAGCTCTTAAAAATTAGAAGCAACTTAATTTTTTTTTTGTCAAGAAGGAGCTTTAAAAAAGTAATATTTTATGGCTTTTACGGAGGGTTTTTTGATGGGATCCAATTTCGATTTTCACGATGATTGTTATTTTTCTATTTTTCTTTTATCATCTTATCACTTGTAACATTCCCTCTGTAACTTTTACTGTGCCATTGTCATCCCACTGCAAACCGTGCGTGTCATTGGAGTAAGTTTTGTCTAACAGGTTTTCTAACATGTGAAAGGTTGCACATGATAAATCCCAATAAATGCACCACTCAACTAACCTGTGTTAATTAATTTATCATGGTTTTTCTAAAAAAAATATTTTTTTTCTCTTCCCTCATTATTATTTCCATTTCTCTTTCTTTCTGTAATACAACTAGTATCCAACTCGTGCGATGCACGAATTTATTATTCAAATATATAGTTAATTTGAATTTTAATAATATATTTAACCTATTTAATATATGTAAATATTAAATCATAAGATTAATTAATTTTTAATATTTTTTAGTAGATTAAGTAAATAACTTACAAAGTAAAATTGATTTGGAAACATGAAATAGTCACATCTAATAATTACAAATGAACACTATCAGCAATATTACTTCATTTTATTTTTTTGAAACACTTTCTTGTAGATAATATTTTTTGTAACATGACAACACTTAAAGTTGTCATCACATATAAGAATCTTAAGTCTTTGTTGAGACTTAACCGAGGACAACATATAATTAACCATGAGAGAAAATAGGCCTCGGTAAATACACATCAACATGTGACAACCTTGACTTTTATTAATGGTCGTAGCAAATCAAAGAAAAATGGAAACTGTCTTCGTTGAAACTTTAAAAGAGTGAGATTTTTAGATGAAATTAAATTCATTCTGTGACACCCTTCTACCCCAATCTCTTATACATTCGTCAAATAGAAATATTTAGGACATTTACAAACCACATCGGGTAAAAAGGTTCACATTCTCTATCTACAAAACGTCATTGATTCAAAGCAACTGAATTAAAACAGAAATTAAGGTCAACTGTTTTCAAAGTAATTAAAACATCAAAATCTCAATTATCAACATCAAAACATCCTTATTGGCCATGTAAGGCACTAAAAATAGTTTTCATAATCTCTTCTTAATAACATAAAATAAAACCCCTATTACTAAGCCCTGATCTCCTAAGTATCAGATCGACACCCCTTCAATTCAATACTCGGCACCTGATGTGCCATCATCATTGCCTGTAAATAAACCACAGAGAAAACGGTGAGGAAAAGAATACCAACTCATACATGCACATAGAAGGCTACCCTATCCTCACCCACATATAATCATCATCATTATCAAATAATATCATACTCATATCATCTCATACTCTTATTAGCAAATATATCATCTCATCATCATTTTATAAGTCACACTCACAAATAATCAAGAACACACAATCTCCACACTCAACACATAGTACTCGTATCATCATATCATATTTCAATTTCATCATAAAATGCAATGCATGTTCACTCTATCATCATGTACACCAAACCTCATCCCAAGGATCATGACTCGGAACTCCGCACAATGGGTGCACCTCATCAATCTCCTTAGTTGTTACCGATGATGGCCCTACCGTTAATCACCACACAGGCCGATAGGTTGCACAACACCCCTCTCTTGGGCTCGTGCAGAGACATCTGCCCCGCAATGATGGCCATACCGTTAATCAGCACACAGGCCGATATGTTGCACCCCCTCAATGGGCCTGTGCAAGAATGTCCCCCATCATGGTATATGCACCCCCTCAATGGGCTCGTGCAGTTCACCTCCTGAGTTGCACCCTACCGTTAATCACCACACAGGCCGATAGGTTACACAACACCCCTTTCTTGGGCTCATGCATCTCAGGTACCACACCTCATATGCTCAACGCATCATCATCATCATATCATAACTCATATGCTCAATGCATCATCATCATCATATCATAACTTATATTCTCAATGCATCATCATTATATATAACACACCTCATATACTCAACACATCATCATCATCATCATACATAACACACCTCATATACTCAATACATCAATATATCATCATCATACATCACAATATTATAAACATCTAGCATCACATGGGATATACATATCATCATACTGAAACCACAATCAATACACTTTAAACATCCAATTAAATCTCTCAATTCCACAATAATTTGTATAAACAACATCAACAGACAAAAGGATCACAAAATTCACTCTGGGAATCGATTACAAGCCTAATGTAATCGATTACCAGCCAATTACCTCTCAGGTAATCGATTATCACACAGTGGTAATCGATTACCAGCCAAACACCTCTCAGGTAATCGATTACCACACAGTGGTAATCGTGTGTGGTAATCGATTACCAACAAGCCAAACTCATTCAACGTTGCCCAGAAAACCCTGTAATCGATCACAGACTTCTGTAATCGATTACCCGCGACGCCAGACGACAGTTCTTGTGATTTTTACCCCTTTTAAACCCTTTAATTCAACCTCTAATCAATCCTCAATGTTAATACGTCAATCATACACGTTTATACCAAACAGAATCAACAAGAACACCAATCTTTACAACCAATTTCACAGTTATTCCATTATATTCACCAATCGCTAAGCCCTTATTTATCCCTTTTCGCTATTCTCGCTACCCTTAATCATTTCAATCAAGATTCATCAAAGATTAACACATTTAAGCATTAAACAACATATTTTCATCATATTATACGTAATATACATATCAAATTCGAATTTAAAATCTTAGAGGGTCTTATGGTTGCCCTCACTACCCAAGCACTCCCACATACACATACAAGCAGCACTCTTTCCCCCACCGTACCTTAGAGTTGACGATTAAAAAAACAAAAAAGCAGCACTCCACTCCCTTGATGATCTATTCTGCTACACTTTCCCCTTGTGAAGTTGTTTCTCTCCTCCTAGGGTTTGGTTATATGACGTTTGAAGCTAATAGGGTGAAATAGATACCCCTCACCCTATTTAAATATCTAACTGAGTCGGGCCTACTCCTACCCACTCATTACCCTTTTAATTAAATAATATATTTTTCTGAAACATAATAATATAATGATATTATTATTATTTTCTTCATAAATCTTATTTTATTTTATTTATTCATTAGGAATTATTAGGATATTATAGAGTCCTTATCCA
This sequence comes from Sesbania bispinosa, assembly GCA_026901365.1. Taxonomy (NCBI): domain Eukaryota; kingdom Viridiplantae; phylum Streptophyta; class Magnoliopsida; order Fabales; family Fabaceae; genus Sesbania; species Sesbania bispinosa. The sequence goes on from QLOH01000254.1 coordinate 235,630, forward strand.
TCTACATTCAAATTTAAATTCAAATCTTATAATTAAATCTTATCCTAAATTTGTATTGATTCTTACCCTTAATCCTTGTGATCTTAGTATTCCTAAAATCTGATCCTAATTTAAAACACTAACCATATTTCTCTCATAAGATTATCATTATTAATTCTGATATTATTTTATTAATATAACAATTAATGTTAATTACAATCTTATGATTTATCCCTTAATAATATTATTATTATATTCAATATAAACATATTTGATTAAGATCCTAATAATCTGACGTCTCTCCTAATATTTATAATATTATATTATTATTATCTCATAAATACAGGTATATTAATATTTACTATTATTATTATTATGTAATTTCTATTTTTACAGCTAACGTTATCGAAATATAATTATACGTGTTTAAATTATATTTCTAAATTTCTAAATTTTGGGATGTTACACATTCGATAAATGAATACATTTGTTCCAAAATGTGTTCTCGTAATAACGGTTTCTCCAATGACATTAGAACCTAATTAATCAACTATTAATCTAGTTCCATTGCAAAGTCCAACGGATATATCAAGATTCGTCATTAGCATAACAATCACTCCAATCTTTAACACTAACTTATGATCATGGAACCCAGAACACCTAATATCATTTAAGAATTCAGTTATCAACCAATCAGCTTCAATACCGACTTCCTCATCCACTTTCCATACATCATTTCTTCTCCTAGAAATAATGTCATGACATATTCATTGACGGAGTAAACAACATCCAATATAGGAGCAATAATTGCTTTATCTTGAAACAATTCTATGTTTTCAAAATTTGATAGCAAATTAGGATAGACAAAGGAAACTATATCTCTAATTGTATTACATATAGACTTTATCAGTAAAGCCTCTGATATTTCAATAATAGTTTGATTATCAATAATAATATGACATGTAATCTTGTTCAATATAAATTTAATACTATATATATACATGTAAAATTAAAGGTTTATTTCATCTATCACATTTTAAAATTATTTTAATATAAAAATGAGATATTCATCCATTTATGGTATTTAGAGTTTAATACGATGTCTAAAAGAATAAAAAATTATATTCCAATAATAAATAAATTGATAAAATGATTTAATAAATATACACTGTCAGTGTAAATTAATTTTACACAATCATCTAATGATGCGTTGATACATCTTTTAATGAGTATAATGATATATGAGGTGTCCTATTCATTAATTGATGTAGCAAAATATTATTGGATGACAATGTAAAATTTCTTTACACGGACAATGTGTAGTAATTAAACTCTTGATAAAAATAATTGGGAAGTAATATTTTTGTTAATTTATCATCGAACATGTTTCTTACATGATATGTATATAAATGATCTTTAATTGTGATTACAATTGTAAAGGTTTGACACTAAATCCAACTCATTCATTTCAAGTTAAAGCTTGTACGACATTTATTAATTACAAAATAAAAACATGTCATTAGAAGAAAGAAACACTGAAAAGAAAAATCACAAAATCTTATAAAAAGAAGAAAAACAAAAAAATAGAATGTTGTTACACGATCTACAAATATCAACTCAAATATTATTTTTAACATTATATTAACAAATAGATCTATTGACATTTGTTGCATGGGTAACACGAATTTTTAATTTTCATATATAATTTAAATATTACAGTAATTATTTTTATAAAATAATGAAATTATAAGAAAAATAAATTAAAATTGAATATATTTCTATCTTAGAAAATATTATGTTTTTTAATATTAGATAAATTATATTTTTCATTCATGTTTTTCGGTTAATTTTAGACTTGTCCTTAACTTTTACAACCTTTTATTTTATATCCTTATACTTTTAAAATATTATAATCGTAGATTCATAGTGCCTAACATTGGGTTCTAGGGTATGTTCATTTTTACATATATTACTAAATTTTTATAATAAATTAATTTATGATATAGTCCTATACATCAATTAGTAGAATTAATGTGAATATCATATTGTTATCATGTTTATAGAAAATAATAACAAATACATCATTAATATAATAAAATTAAAATATATTCACATTTGAGATCTCACAATGCAATCATTTCAAAACTGTATAAAAGTGTATGGAAAAAAAACCATTATTGGAAGAGCTAACTTCACTATGATATTGATATTCATGACTGGAGCAGGACTAACTATGATGGAGGGTATTTGTAGTTTATTAAAAAATCACTTTAAACCTATAATTGAAAATTTTGCTTAACTTTTAAACATACTATATTAAATATATAATAAATCAAAATACAATATAATAATTTTATTAAAGTAAAAGAAAATAAAATAATTATAAAATTTATAATTCTAATTTGAAATTTTGTCAAAAAAAATTATAATCAATACATCATAAAGTAATTATAAATTTAAACTATATTGGTATTTGAGTTTTCTCATCCTAGTCACCTAAACCTATATAAAGTGTATTGACAAAACCGTTGTTGGAAGAGTTAGTCCCACCATTATATGGATGTTCATTGAAGGAACATGACTATCTCATCTGGAGAGTACCTTGGGGTTATAAAATTCACTTTATTGAAGTGAGAATAAAAAAAATTAAAAAATATAAATAACAATGTGAGAAAATGTGACATATGTACTGAGAGAAATTTTTTTAATATAGAGTAGATTGAATAAATAAGAGAGATAATAAGTAAAAACATTAATGAATAAAATAGAGAGATAATTATATTAACATAATAAAAAGAAAATGAAAATGTGATAAAAAATAAAAAAAAATAATAGAAGAAAACGGCTGGAGAATGATTGCCTCATATGGAAGATAGTTGTATGGTTCGTAAAAAATCATTTTATTGTATTGCTAATAAAAAAATTAAAGAAATGCAAGTGGGAAAACATGCCACATGTTATGGATGAGCAATTTTATATAGAATAAATAGATAAGTGAGATAATAAATGAAAACATTTATTCTATTGCTTAATGTGAGTTTTCATGTAACGAAACAAATAAAAAGAATAAATAATAAGAGAAATTATTTTAAGATAATAATAATAGTAATGATAATAATAATAAAGAAAATTAAAGTGTGAAAAAAAAGGAAAAAGATGTAGGAGGAAATTTGTTTCACATAGAGGATAGTTGATACCCATGGTTATCAAAATATCACTTTAATAATGAAACAAATTGGTATAAACGGATGATGAAAGGAAATGTTTTAATATAATAACAATAAAAAATTAATTTGTGAAAAAAAGAAAAAGAAAAAGAAAAAACAACATGAGCAAAACTGTCTGCCGTAAAGGATAAATGTGATTCATAAAAGTATCACTTTATAGAAAAAGAGAATAAAAACTTGGGAAAACGCAGATGAAAAAATAACACGTGTACTGTGGAAATAATTTTAATATAGAGTGCATGAAAGTAAATTGAAAGTTAGAATAAATAAGAGAGATAATAAGTGAAACATTAATGAATAAAATAGAGAGATAAATAATATATTGAAAAAATACATTAAGATTGATGTAAATAAACTCATATCGTATTTCTTTACGTGAGTTTTTATGTAATGAAATAGATAAACATAAATGGATAATGAGAAAATATGTTTCAATATTATAATTATAAAATAAAAATTAAAGTGTGATTAAAAAGAAAAAGAAAAAAAGACAGGAGTTGGACAACTTCCTAAGGTTTTAAAAAAATTTACTATATTAAAATGAAAATATATATGAATGAATAATGAGAGAAACTATTATAAATATAATAACAAAAAATTAAAGTGTGATAAAAAGAAAAAAAAAGAAAATAGTATGTGCAGGAATGTCTGGCGTGAACGATACCCGTGATTTATAAAAAAAATCACATTGTAATGAAACATATTAATATGATCAAATAATGAGAGAAAATATATTAATATAATAACAAAAATAGAAAATTAAAAGTGAGATAAATAAGAATTTTAATATAAATTAAATAGATAAATAGAATAGATGAGTAAGATAATAAATGAAAACATTAATGAATAAAATTGAAAGATAAATGATATATTGAAATATCATGTTAAAAGTAATATAAATCAACACATTTATTGTATTCCTTAATGTGCATTTTTATATAATGAAATAGATAAAAATGAATAAATAATGAGAGAAATTATTTTAATATATTAATAAAAAAGAAAATTAAAGTATAAAAAAAAAGAGAAAAATGCAGGATCAAAATTGTTTCATGTGGATGATACTCATGGTTTATAAAAATATCACTTTTATAATGAAACAAAATAATATGAACGAATAATGAGAGAAAATGTTTTAATATAATAACAAAAAAATGAAACTGTGAAAAGAAACAAAAGGAGATTAAAAAAAGAAAAAGAAAACAATAGGAGCGAGACTGTCTCCCGTGAAGGATAAATGTGATTCATAAAAAAATAACTTTACAAAAAGAGAATAAAATTTTTTGAAAAAATGCAATGGGGTACTTGTAAAGGGTACATGTTAACAGGATTGTCTCCCGTAAAGGGTACGTATTAATTCATAAAGTCATTATCTACAACGTATATGAATCGATCCAACGTAAATGTAGAACCTGATAAAAAAAGCTCAATATTAAAAATGTCAATGACTCACAATTGACTTTGACCCAACAAAAAAATAAAGCTTCTAATGAATAGTAAATAAAAAACTACTCCTATCTAATATTAATCTCCAAATTTTGGGCCCATAATGCAAACCCTTAAGGCCTAGTAAGTGACAAAAAATTTTTCCCTTCAATGAATAGTGTTAAAAAATATCCTCCTATGTAATAGTATAAAAATATCACTTTTATATGAACGAATAATGGTTTATAAAAATATCACTTTTATAATGAAACAAAATAATATGGACGAATAATGATAGAAAATGTTTTAATATAATAACAATAAAAAATGAAACTGTGAAAAGAAACAAAAGGATATTAAAAAAAGAAAAAGAAAACAATAGGAGCGAGACTCTCTCCAGTGAAGGATAAATGTGGTTCATAAAAAATAACTTTACAAAAAAAAGAATAAAAAATTTTGAAAAAAATGCAAAGAGGTACTTGTAAAGGGTACATGTTAACAGGATTGTCTCCCGTAAAGGGTACATATTAATTCATAAAGTCATTATCTACAACGTATATGAATCGATCCAACGTAAATGTACAACCCGATAAAAAAACTCAATATTAAAAATGTCAATGACTCACAATTGACTTTGACCCAACAAAAAAATAAAACTTCTAATGAATAGTAAATAAAAAACTACTCCTATCTAATATTAATCTCCAAATTTTGGGCCCATAATGCAATCTCTTAAGGCCCAATAAGTGACAAAATTTTTTTCCCTTGAAATAATAGTATTAAAAGATATCCTCTGTGTGATAATATAGATAGATATAGATTTCAGCTTCTAAAGCTAAATTGCTCTACGCGCACATGGTTCACTCATTGAAAAGTAAAAAGGCAAAACAACTTGCTATCTGGGATAAGCCAAAAAGGCTTTGGTGGGGTAAAGGCCAAGATAGTAGCAGCAAGAGTCCATGAAACTAAACTTTTAAAGTTAAGCAAAAGCAAATCTCTTGGCTAAAGCAAAATCAAAATTGAAATTTCAATCTTGAATTGGTACAGTGAAGCTAATGTTGAAAGGAAGGGAGAAAGAACTTGTCACACACGTCTACGGTATTGAACAGGTAGGTGATATATTATTGTCTACGTTATTGTGCATTTTCATCATTTTTTCCATTTAGCTAGTATTAATTATTAATTATATTATAATATTTAACATGTTGATAGTGCACATCTTCTAAATGGATTGACTTCAACTCAATTTATTTGTCTCACAATGTCAAGGAAGCAACCCACCAAAATATCATAACATTACTAGTTGCTGTTGTTTCTTTCAATTTTACTATTCTTGATATGAATTTAATTTATCATTTGACATGTAATTTTGTTGGCTATTGTCATTCATTTTATATAGTTATTTAGTAATGTAAATTTACTAGTTAACGGCCTATAATTTTGTTTTCAAATATAATGATACATCACTCGTAAATTAATTTTATAAATATTTTTGTAATGTGAAATTTTTGAGCAATAAATCTGTTGATTAAAAGACAGAAACGGTTTCAAAAGAAAACAAATTACTACTATTTGTTAAATGCTCGGCCATAACCAATCATACACATTAGTTTTAGGGGAGGAAAAACATTATGGTTCTCAACAAACTGGCCAATAAACTACCAACAAATAAATTAAAAATAAGGGAGTTATAAAGAGGTTTCTTTAAGCTTTTTGATTAATTAATTCAATTTTATAATACTATCATTCAATTAATGACAATAATTAGATACCAGATGTCAAGCCGTGAGATGGGGATGCACCATTTTTCCATGACATAATGAGATCAGTGTCTGAAGAGGCAAATATTGTGCAGACTAGCCTATCACAAATTTCCACGTCTCTATTTTTATTTTTTTCCTCCTTAATTTGGTATTTTTTCTCTCATATAATAGAAATATTCAATGAAAAATTTTCGTCTCTGAGAAAACAACAACATCGTCATCATCATCACTTCCGGATCAGTGGTAAAATAAACAAAAAAAATTGTGATCCCGGATTTCTCCATAGTCTCAGATTTCAAAAAACCCTACAAGGCCAATCAGAAAACCCTAGATTGATATCCCATTTTTGAGAGAAAGGGAGAATTTTTCTCGGGACCCAGTTTCTGTTTCAGTGTAATATAATCGTAATTCATATGATTTGGGAGCAACTCTTCTTATTGTCAAACCTTGCTTTTCCAGGAACCGCAAGTTTCATTTGGGTTTGCTCTCTTTTTTGGGGGCATTTCAATTTTTTTTAATTTTCTTTATATTAATTTTTATTTTCCATTGCTGAGTTGGAAGTGAGAGAGTGGCATTGGCGAGTGCATGCGAATAGGTGAAGTGGGTATTTTTTGAATGTGCAGAGAGAGAAATTGAAGGGTGAGGAATGAGAGGGGCATATGAGGATTTTGATGAGATATAATGTCTGGGGGTGGAGGTTCATTGAGTATTGGTATTCGTTCTGGAAGTTATGGGTCATTGGATAAGCAACAACAAAACGGCGCGTCGCCTATTCAAACGACAGGAACTGCGCGTAAAACTTCCAAGATGCTCAAAGAGAAGGAGAGGTTGTTCCTTTGGATGTGCAAGTTTGCTGGCCGCAAGAAGGTCGGAATGCTCTTCCTCTGTCTCATCTCTGCTGCCGTTTTCTTCTGGGTTTTGTATGTTGCAAAAGGTTCCCTCCATTTCTCCCCCTTTCTCTTTCTCTTCCTTATTGTTGTTTTAATCATGTGATTGCAATGTGTATAATATATTAGTCTGTCTGTTTGTTGCAATTTGAGTTTTCATGATAGGATTGTTATCCTTCTCTAGTAGTGTTTAGATTAGATTGGAGTAAGCTATGCCTATTGATATTTAGTTCTTCTGTTTGGCTTAACTAGGGTTATTGGATTATGTTGTGAGTTGTGGTTCATGTCTGTCATTTGATTTCTTCTTTGATTGGAAGATAACATGATGCTTGTGATGTGGCTTGCTTTCCTCAGGTGAAGATTCTCAAGAAGGAAACACTGTGCAGAGCATTAATGTTAATCAAAGTATGTCTATAAGTGACTCTCCATCTGAATCTGAGATCTCTACGACAAATGTCGTGGGATTGGGCTTGACTACGAATTTAGCATTACCCCCTCCACCCCCTAGCTATTTTTTTGGGTTACCATCTTCCTATAGGGCATCCGTGTAATAGCTTCACACTCCCTCCCCCTCCGGCTGATAAAAAGCGTACTGGGCCACGTCGTAAGTTTTAGATTACTGTTTTTTTGCTGCCTAAGATATCATGTGGATTATTTGATGCTTAAAATCTTGCAATAGTTCCCATCATTCCTGCATATATCAATTAATTCTTCAAATTTTTGTGGTTCATAATGATATGGTGTACCTGGGATAATTTTAGATTACTTAATGTAAATAATGTTTCTCCTGAATATTCTGGCTTGTTTATGTTTCAGCATGCCCAGTATGTTACCTTCCTGTGGAAGAAGCCATTGCAAGGATGCCAACATTCCCTTCACCTTCTCCAGTTCTTGAGAATTTAACATATATCTATGAAGAAAATTTAAGTAGAGATGGAGAATTTGGTGGTTCAGAATTTGGTGGATATCCTACTTTGAAGCAGAGAAATGATTCTTTTGATATACGAGAGTCAATGAGTGTGCACTGTGGGTATGCTTTGCTTTTTGTTGGTTGTTTCCCCTTTTACTTATATCTATACTCACTGAGGAAAGTTCTGTATGGTGATAATTGTCTATGTCAATAATAAAGCATCTCTTTTATCTTTCTACTAATATAAATCCATTTTCTATCTTCAATGATGCATTTGTGTCTCAATCAGATTCGTAAGAGGAATTAAACCTGGTCGCAACACTGGATTTGACATTGATGAAGCTGACCTTCTTGAAATGGAGCAATGTAATGGGGTGGTTGTTGCATCCGCCATATTTGGTTTGTATTATGTGATTGTTGCATTCATTTTCTTGTTTAAGCTAGAAATTGATCATAAATTAAATATATTCTTCAGGAAATTTTGACGAAATAAATGACCCAAAAAATATAAGTGATTATTCGAGGAAGACTATGTGCTTCCTTATGTTTGTAGATGAAGAAACAGAAAAATATCTGAGGAGCTCTGGCAAGTTGGGGATTGACAAGAAGATTGGTTTGTGGAGAATTATTATTTCTCATAATCTTCCTTACACAGATGCAAGACGGACAGGAAAGGTCAGGATTATATATTTGACGAGCACCATCATGTTCATGACTGTGAAATAAAAATGGGAAATGATAAATATCAGGAAGAAATTGTTGTATGAAGACTAATGAATTCGTTTCAAACGTACAATGGTTTTCTTATTTGGTTTTGTTTAAATTTTTTAGAAAAAGTAAAATCAAATACAACATGCATTCATGTTTTTCATGTGTGTTTCTTTCTTAATATATAGCATCACTCAATAGAAATTAGCATATGGATTGTTAGCCATTTTTATTACCAGAACAATTTTAAAAAAGTTATCCTTTTCTTTATGATCTGATCATTGCTGTGGAAAATGGATATTGTTGGCTGTGGTTTCTTCCTCCTACTTTCTAACTTGAAGGAGTTAATATTTCCATGTTGACTACTCCTCAATACACAGAAAGAGGAGGGGGAAATGCTCAAATCAGTAGACCTCCTAGTATTGTATAGATCCTCTATATAAATTGAAAAACATAAATTTCGCCTTGGCATTGATGTGTTTTCTGGTTCATAAGGTAGTGCTTTTATGTATCTTGTAACTTTTTCTGCTCTTTCCACAGATTCCAAAGCTTCTGTTGCATAGAATGGTTCCTAATGCTCGCTATTCTATTTGGGTTGATGGAAAGCTTGAGCTTGTTGTGGATCCATATCAAATTCTTGAAAGGTACATTTCAGTGAATCTCTTCAATACTACATACCTATTCATTCTATATGTAAAAGTGATGTAATAATTTTCATTTTAGTCCTTCTATCATTTGTTTGATACATAGTTTGGCATGTGGTTCACGGTTCTATCTTCTTCTGTTTGAGATAGATATGATATCCTGCCTGTTTAGAATTGACTCTTGTAATATATGTTTTCAAACTAGATCCACCATGGCACTAGATGATGTAAGAGTTTGATATTCACCAGTATGCATCTATTGCTTTAACTAGAGTGGTTACTCATGTAGTTTTTGTAGTGTGTCATAATTGCTCTATATTATATATGCTATATTGTTCTTGACAATCCAATGTGTGGTTCATCTTCCATGATATAAGGAGCAACTTCCCACTTATCCCCGTACTATGTGCTTGTTGCTCCATAAATACCTCCTGTAATTGTTATAGCTTAACATAAAAGATTCTTGTAATTCAAGTGCTGAATTTCTTTCCAGACAAGGTAACCTCATGATCTAATCTAAATAGACAACAAACACAAAGTCCTTTTATATTGTCTACAGATGAGGTGTTAGGTGTAGTTATGAGTTTTAAGGAAGAAAACTACTGATTGCCATTTCCTAATAGTTTTTTGCCTTAAAATGGTTGCCAAAACTCAAGCTGTAGATTTTCTCCTATTGTATATTGTTATTGGGTTGCTAACCAATGATACAATAGTCTTTAAAGAGCATTGCAGTGGAAAATGAAGATAACATAAATTAGCAACTTGATAAAACTCTACTCTGGTCACCCTTTAAATTCATCCACAATTGACTATGCTAAAGATGGAGAGAAATCATTAAGGTTATTTTAACTTTAATAACCGTATAATCCCACAGTGCCTTGCATTGACGATCTTACATTTTTCAGTAGCATGCATAGACATACCTGATTCACGAATCCAATCCCTGCACTTTCTTTTTAAAGGGAAAGAAATAGGAAAAGAGGCTAATGAGAAGTCCTCCAAGAATAGCCACAGAGAAACAAAGTAAAAATAAAAATAGCTCAATAGAGAGCTCCTAAATAAATCATGAGTGATTTTCCTTCCCAAACTTCTCATCATGTCTGCATGGCATGCTTGTATGTAGGTTCCAAAATACCATTTATGACTGCTATGGTCACATATAGACTAGAAGCCCAAGATTACTGGCTAGAAGTCTAGAACATCCATACATACTGTATATAATATTGGATCAGAAGTATTGATCTCAGCCTCCTCTTCTTATAATTTAGGATTATTGTTGACATTTGGTTTAGGCATTTCTTCACATTGATGTTTCACCACCTTTAGTACTCAGTAATAGCTGGTACAAATGAATCTATCAGTTACCACCTTTAATGCAGTTCATCTAGGACATATTTTTGTAAGTTTATAGTAATAAAATTTCTGCTATGTTAAGTACTAGAATCTTGTCTAATACCCACCTCAGTTTATAGAACTGTCATTTAGAGGCTGTTTAATTGAATTGTTAACAACTTCAATTGCTTCCATTTTTTCCTTTGTTGATGTTTACTCTACGATATTGTTGGTTTTTAATGGATTTTTTTGGATCATTCTCTTCCTCCTGCCTTATGTCGAGTCTTACTTTTCATTTTGGGTGGCTATCCAAGGTATAACAATTTGTTCCTGAATGAACAAGTTCCTGATATATATTGTACTTTTTTCTTGTATGAAAATCAAGCTTGATTTTACTGGATTTTTATATATGTTGATCTAGAATTGGTCCCAAAATATCATTCATTTTGGGTCATATTTGTTATTTCTGACTTTTAACAAGCCTTTATTTTGCTTTGTTCGACCATAATACATGTTTTTGCACCTAAACTACTATTCACCCTTATTTAGGTTTTTGTGGAGGAAGAATGCAACTTTTGCAATATCAAAGCACTATAGACGCTTTGATGTTTTTGTTGAGGCTGAAGCAAATAAAGCTGCTGCAAAGTATGATAATGCCTCTATTGACTTTCAAATTGAATTTACAAGAAGGAGGGATTAACCCCATATACAGAAGCCAAGCTTCCTCTTATAAGTGGTAGGTGAAACTTCCTTTCCTTCTTGTATCTTTATGGGATGAGATGCACCTATTTCATTTATTTTTTTTTTCTCAAACTCCATGGCTGAGTTGCAGATGTTCCTGAAGGATGTGTAATAGTACGAGAGCATGTTCCTATTAGCAATCTCTTCACTTGTCTTTGGTTCAACGAAGTTGATCGCTTTACTTCAAGGGACCAGATTAGCTTCTCAACTGTCAGGGACAAAATTTTGTCAAGGGTAGATTTTCATTTTAACATGTTCTTGGATTGTGAAAGACGCAATTTTGTAATTCAGGTAACTATTTTATCTTGTTTGTATATCTGACTAAAATAAACTTGTAGTAGCATATATTTCCAAAGTTACATGCTTATTTTGAGCAATTCAACATTTTGAAATGCAATAAAGATACACTCACACGTGCGCGCACACACTTGAGAAAGCATACACTAATGTAACAATGATAACAAGTTCCATATTTGTCAATCTTTTCCATATTGGTGCTTACCACTGTATATTTTCATAGAGAAATCCTTTTCTTCCCAGTTCTTCTCTTGTTTTTGTTATTGTTTTCACATATTTAATAAATATACACTGTTAATGTAAATTTTTTTTACAGTTTCATCCAATGATGTGTTACCACATCATTTATTGAATTTAATAACGAATGAGGTGTCATATTTCATTAAATGATAAGACAATTGACAATACATTATCGGATGACAGTGTAATTTTTTTTTTACACTGACAATGTATACTAATTAAACTATTGTTTTCACATTTAGATATGATCATTCCCTTATTTCACTATATAAGTAGTTGAAATTTGCTTGGTAATGATATGCCCATGTAATTTCATGGTCACTTTTCTCTCTCATTTACCTCACATTGTTACTTGTTTTTTTTTGGGGGGGGGGGGGGTTGTTTACAGAAATACCACAGAGATTTATTACTGCACCTGGCTCCACCAGTTGCCATTGCTCAAATTCCTCCACCATCTCCCCCACCTCCACTGCCTGTGCTTGAAACATCACCTGAAAAGGTTGTAACTTCACCCGTTAGAAGAGGTCCTGGAAGGCGTGGAAGAGATAGAAGATCTGGTTCTAGGCGCCACCGCAAAGTTGTTGCTGGAAGTAGAGACATTGAAGCAAGTTAAAAAGTTTTGTTTGGGTGAGTGATTATATTGTTACTAATTTTTATATATAAAAATTCCACTTAAAAAAATCATTCGTTACAGAGCTGGAGGGAAAATGTGCAAGATGAGTGTTGTATTGTTTCCACATAGACGCTCTCATTCTTTTTATATTGTGCAATTTTCCATTTTTGTTAATTTTTTGCTGTATATATGGTAAAATTTTCAATAATTATAATATGGGTTGCCTCTAAATTCCTCACGTGGTAACCCATTTTGCTATTCCTTTATGATAGAAAAGTGTACTTTCTATCAGTTATAATCGATGAAAGATATATTCATGGTATGTCATTTCTTATATTCAAGTTTTGCTATATTCTCTCTATTCGTTTAGGCTCCCATTGAAATCCATCTTTTATGATCCTTATGTTTGTCTCATAGTTTTGAACTATTAATTTTGGAGTGCTGATATATATACATAAAATAGGGCTCCCGCATTTGTACACTGCGGGAGCACTATTCATCCCCTTTTTTTCATTTGTTGTTTCTTTTTTTTTTGTTTTTTTAAATAGTTTTTAATTTTTTTTTAATTTATTAATATATTTATTATTTATTTATTTATTTTAATAAATAATAATATAGATCAGAAATACAATAAATGTGTGTTTTTTAAAAGGTTAACATAAGTTTTTTATCATTATTATTTTATTTTGATGTTATTAACCAAATGTACTATTTCATTCACTGTTTCTGTGTACATAGTTAACCGCACAAAATCAATTAACCAAATATCTCATTCTGTTAACCATCAATGTATACATCATTAACCTCATTTAAAAATAAAAGTGTAGGAAAATTGTGGGGCGTTATGTTTTACGTACGTCCCACTTTTCCCTTAATTTTGCCATTAACTTACAAAAATAATCTTTTTTTATATATTTATATACAATTCAACATAATTAAAAAGTTAATGACAATTAATGTGATTTTGATGAAAATCAAACAAATTAATCTGCCACAATCTATAAATGAGAACCTACTTGAAAATAGGCAAGTAAAAAAGGAGATGGTTGAATCAAATTAATTCCGTTTAAAGTTCTATTTCTTTTAGAGTGCAGGGCAATATGAATATTTTATTATGTTTCATCAACACGTTAAAAAGATTATATTATATTTCAGTTGTGGCAGTAGGTCAACATTATATTTATAACTAGACATGTATAGTTTAGCATACATGGGTGCTATGGAATTTTCTAACAAAATTGATGATAATAGGATATTTTAGAAGGAGCCTCATCTATTTCATTTTAACTATATATAAGTCTCATTTTTCAAGAATTGTTTTAAAAGTTCAAAATGACATTAATTTTTACTTGTCACTTATACCCTTATTCCCACCTAATTAATTAATAAGAGAGAATTATATAGAAATAACTTATTAATGAAATAAAGGGCATAATGGAAAACTAAATAATATTTTTCATAAATATGAGTACATTTATTATATTTCTCAATTTGTAAGTAAATACTTTAAGAGTAAACCCACAAATCGGTCACTGACTTTTTTTGCGTCGGGCAGTTTAGTCCCTGACTTTTAAAAATGACCACATTAGTCCCTAACATTCTTCACCGTCCATCAATTTAGTCCAATGTCACATTTTCCGTTAACGGAAAACTGAGTTGTCACGTTAAGTGATACAAAACTTGCAAATTAGTCCCTAACTTTTGTTAACATCAGGCAGTTTAGTCTTTGACATTTGAAAATGACTTTATTGGGGATTAAATGTTGTAGAAGTGTGTGTCTCTCTTCTAAACTCTAAAACACCTCTCAAAATACATTCATTTCCATTTAAAAAGTGAACAATTATTCTCTCAAGGATAAAATGTGTTCATATTAAATCTCTTTCTTTTAACTTATGATTGTGTTTTTCTCTTCCTTATTATGATTTATGTTTTTATTTCAATTAACATATTTATTAAAGGAAATGAACTCTCTTAAGAATTAGATTATATTGTTTATTAATTAGAATCTTATTTGCATTATAAATTCATTGAACAAAATTCCATTTGGTGAACTTTCCCCATAAGAGCACCCCAAAACTCTTTCATTGGAAAAGCTTATGAAGTAAAGCTTGCACTTGTGCTTCTCCATATGAAAATGACACAAAGACGAGGGAAGAAAAATATTAGAATAAGAAACTTAATCTTTAAGAGGGTTCATTTCCTTTAGAGATTAAGTTTCTTATTCTTATATTCTTCTTCACTTGTCTTTGTGTTAATCATTTTCATTTCGAGGCAAAGTCTAGTTGGAATACAAGTCTCATTGTATTATATATGATTAATATATGCAAGTCTCGCTGCAGCAGAGCTTTATTTGATGGTCTGCTCAATTTCACCCTATTTTATTCAATGATGTTTATAAATTTTAGATTTCAAAACAAAAATAACATAAATCAAATCAAGGAAGAGAAGAACGCGACCAAAAGTTAAAAGAAAGAGATTTAATATGAACATATTTGATCATTGAGAGAATAATTGTTCACTTTTTAAATGGAAATGAATGTATTTTGAGAGGTGTTTTAGAGTTTAGAAGAGAGACACACACTTCTACAACTTTTAATCCCTAATAAAGTCATTTTCAAATGTCAAGGACTAAACTGCCTGATGTTAACAAAAGTTAGGGACTAATTTGCAGGTTTTGTATCACTTAATGTGACAACTCAGTTTTCTGTTAACGGAAAATGTGACATTGGACTAAACTGATGGACGGTGAAGAATGTCAGGGACTAATGTGGTCATTTTTAAAAGTCAGGGACTAAACTATCCGACGCAAAAAAAGTCAGGGACCGATATGTGAGTTTACTCTTTAAAGAACACATATAGAGGAACATAAGTAAAAAAAAGTATATAGAGATAATGATCTCATTTTCATAAAAATGAGTACATTAATTATATTTCCTAATTTGTCTCAAATACTTTAAACTACCCTTAAAAAAAGAACATTACGATGAGTAAATTGAAAAGATGATAAAAATAAATTAACAAATAATTATATGAGATGGTATCAAAATTTTTCTCCCCCTGATTGGTACAAGGAGTACAACAAGCTACTTTATGGAGAAGAAAATCCAAGGGACACTAGGGTCTTTCATATGACTAATAACTAATAAGGCTGAGATTCTACATGCCATTTTGGGGTAGACAATCATTCATCCCTAAGGAGGTCTCAAGAGACCATGTCTCTCTAGCATGAACAGGTTTTGTCTCATTCACCTAGTTAAAAAAAGGAAAAAGCAAACTTACCTTGTTTGATTATGAGCCTTATGGTGGAAATCGTACTAGATAGTGCCTCAAACCTCCCACACTGTAATGTCATCAACCTAGTTCTTTTGCATTGTGAAATTCCAACTAAATATATTAACAACCAATCTCGTGGGTTCTTTAAGATTTCCCACATCAAAATGATGTGAATTAAAGTTCATGAGCCTAAGAAAGAATTAATTTATCAAGTGTAGTTGAGCACTAAGGCAGCAACTGCTAGAACTAATATAGAGTAGATACTACTAGGAGGAGGAGAGAAGAAACGAGAAAAATTATTGGAGAAGGCACAGAAGAAACACAGACTTAGAGTGAAATTGCTTGTGAAGAGAAAGATTGAAAGTGAGGGGAGGCTTCTGAAGTCCTTAAAATAATAAGGAACCAATTTAAACAAGAGAGGATGCTCAGACAAGTCCTACATTTGAAGTTGCACCTTCTCAGAGAAAGGAGATGTCTAAAAGGAATCAAGACCCTCAGTACATCTGAAAATGACGTTGTGTAGAATTGCAAAAGAGTACAAAAACCAAAACAATAGCTTAATCCATTTAATACATGTCAAAACATATACATTTCAAAGAACATTCAACCTCATATCTTAGTGTCTATAAATAACTTTTTTGTCAAGCTTATTTATTTCTCATCATTTTAAAGTTATTTGCACTCAAAATTAGATTCTACACCAAGAGCAATTATATAGCTTGTAAGTTATTCTAAGTGTTAAAGACTCATTTCTTTTAGAGAATAGTCCATTCAAAACCTTTCTTATATCAAGTGAGTTTTAAGCTTGAATAGGCTAGGTGAGCAAAAAATACTTGTTTAGGTTTGAGTTTGGGGAGATTAAGTGTGCAAAAAATACTTGTGTAAAACTTGAAAAGACTGAGTGTAAAAAATACTTATAATATTGCAAGATAGTGAATTCTTGTTTGAATTGATTGGACCTAACTCTCAATTGGTGAGAGTAAACTAGTATAAATATGGCTTTGTGTGAAATCCCTCTTTGCCTTAATTTTATGTTTATTTTGGGAAGTTAAAATAAGTAGCTTTAAAAAAAAATAACAATAGTGAGAGAAACTAAAAAAGAACCAACACAAGGAGGTTTTATTTTGGACAAAAATATTCTTAAACACAATTCTTCTATTCTATTCTATTTCTATTTACTATATAGAAATCTAATTACATACCGGACATGTGTTATTTTTTGAAAGAAAATTTTCCCGCTCAAAATTTAATTGTTATTATTTTATTAGTCTCTTTTCCCATCCAGCTAAACTGTTTAAATTTTTTACCGCTCAAAATTTTATTGTCTAATATTATATTATAGGAAAACAAAACCCCTACTTGTCACATGTTACCTTTTCAATCAATTTTTTTCCCTCTAAAAAGTATCACATCATCCTTTTCACTTTTTTTTATCAAAATTGTATCTCTATTTATTTGGCTTCTATATTAGTGTTTTTTATGAATCACGGGTATCCTCCATGGGAGGTAGTCTTAATCCTGTCGTTTTCTTTTATTTTTTATCTCACTTTCATTTTATTTTTATTATGATATTAAAATGTTTTCTCTTAATATGTTTCATTATAAAAGAACTTTTTTTATGAATTGCGGGTATTCTCCACGGGAGACAGTCCTGTTCCTACTATTTTATTTTTTATCACACATTAATTTTCTTTTTTTATTATCCTTTTTACTTTCTTTTTATTTATTTTTATCAAAATTGTATCTCCATTTATCTGGCTTTTATTGTAGTGTTTTTTTATGAACCATGGATATCCTCCATAGGAGGCAGTCTTA
Source organism: Sesbania bispinosa (assembly GCA_026901365.1). Classification (NCBI taxonomy): domain Eukaryota; kingdom Viridiplantae; phylum Streptophyta; class Magnoliopsida; order Fabales; family Fabaceae; genus Sesbania; species Sesbania bispinosa. The sequence continues at coordinate 253,484 of QLOH01000254.1, forward strand.
ATCCTGTCATTTTCTTTTTTCTTTTATTTTTTTTATCTCACTTTCATTTTTTTATTATGATATTAAAATATTTTCTCTTCACATGTTTCATTATAAAAGAATTTTTTTATGAACTGCGGGTATTCTTCATGGGAGACAGTCTTGTTCCTACCATTTTATTTTTTCTCACACATTTATTTTCTTTTTTATTATGATATTAAAATATTTTCTCTCATTATTTATTTTTATTAATATGTTTCATTATAATTTTCTTTATGAACTGCGGGTATTCTCCACGAGAGACAGTACTGTTCCTACCATTTTATTTTTTATCACACATTAATTTTCTTTTGTTATTATCCTTTTTTACTTTCTTTTTATTTTTTTTATCAAAATTGTATCACCATTTATTTGACTTCTATTGTAGTGTTTTTTAATCACAAGTATCCTCCACGGGATGTAGTCTTAATACTGTCATTTTCTTTTTTCTTTTATTTTTTTATCTCACTTTCATTTTATTTTTTATCATGATATTAAAATATTTTCTCTTAATATGTTTTATTATAAAAGAAATTTTTTTATGAACTGTAGGTATTTTCCACGGGAGATAATCCTGTTCCTACCATTTTATTTTTTCTCAAACATTAATTTTCTTTTTTTATTATCTTTTTTTTTAGTTTTTTATCAAAATTATATCTCCATTTATTTAGTTTCTATTGTAGTGTTTTTTTATGAATCACGGGTATCCTCCACGGGAGACGCTCCCGTTCTTACCATTTTATCTATTCTATTTACTTTATATTAAAATTGTTCCTACAGTACATGTGTCGTGTTTACAAACTTCCATTTTTTTCTTCCTTTTTTTAGTTTTTTTATTCTCAATTTAGTAATGGTGTTTTATGCAATGAATAACCGGTATCCTCCACGGGAGACAGTCTTACTCTTAACATTTTTTTCTTTTTTTCTCATACATTAATTTTCTTTTTTATTATTAGATTAAAACATATTCTCTTAATATATAAGTATTTATGATAACTAATATTTTATTCTATGCGAAGCACGGACAACATAAATCATACCATCAATTTATTCATGCAAAATCATGGATCACCTACTAATTTTAAATATAAAAGTATTTACTATAAATTGACAAGATATTTGTTCCTCTCACTTCCACTTGTTTCAACTCGAATTAATTAGAGTTTAAAGTGACTTTCTAAAATCTAAATATTAAGAGTGTGTTTGGTAAAACTAGCTGATAAGCTAGCTGGTAGCTGATAAGCTCCTAGCTTATAAGCTAACTTGTTGAATTAGAAGTATTTGGTAGAACTAGCTGATAAGCTAATGAGTAAATGTAAAATGACATAAAAGAATATAATTACATAAGTTTTATTATATAAATTGTATTTATGTTTTCTAGACAAAAATATATTATTGTGTAATTATAATTTTAGATTTTAAAAAAATAATTAAATTTTTATTAAACTTTTTAATGATAAAATATTTAATTAAAAATTAAAATAAATAGTGAAATTGATAAGGGTTGAACCAATTAATATTTCGGCAACATTATATTAGATTTTCGCTTTTTATTTTATCAATTCTCCAAAATCTTAAATATACCTGTAGTGTTTATATTCAATGATATTTTATCACAGGTTATTCAATACTATTTATTTTTTTGTTGCCAACTCCTACTACTGCACGTTAATCATATAGTATTTTGTTTTGTAATTAGAGTCATTTATAATTATGCCCATTAAATGCGTTTTAAGCAAAAAAAACAAAACCATATATAAAATTAAGTAAAAAAACAAAACCATATATAAAATTAATTAGTTTCTTGCTAACTATCACAGTTATGAGGGGCAAGTAGTTTACTTATCTTAATTGGGCTCTTTACTAGTATAAAAACAATTTTATAAAATAGTAAATAGAAAATAATAATTTAATTAATTCGTAATTTTTTAAATTATTTATTATATATGTAATAATAGATAAAAAGAAATTGAAAGGTTTTTGTCATTAAAATTGAAAATAAGTAGTATTAGATAAAAAAAATTAAGAATAATAAGGGAAATGTATTAAAATATAAAGGATAGTGATGAAAGAAAATTAAATAAGCTACAAGCTACAAGTTAGAAGCTAGGTGAAATAACTTGTAGCTTATAACCTAAAAGCTCCTAAAATAAGCTACTTTGAAGTAACTTACCAAACACTTTTATGTTGGTCAAACTAGCTTATAAACTAGTCAAATAAGCTAGTAGCTAGCTTATTGGCCTTGCCAAACACACTCTAAAAATTCAGATAAAAAATAAAATTTATAATTATAATTATAATTAACTAAAACTAAATTTTAAATAAAGCGATTTATCATCGAATATTTTTATATAAAAAAGAATTTTAACAAAATTAATGTTATACCACAAAAAAAAAAGTTTCATTTCACTTCATACACTAGAAAACCAACCCCAGCTTTAGGTACCCCTAATCCAGTTCCGGCAATAGAACGATGACAATGGTGCTGAGAAGAGGAGTCATGACACTCACCCTCCTAATCCCTCGTGCTTCCTTCTCACACTCTCACACTTCTTCTTCTCTCTCTATTCCCAAATCCACTACCCTTTCTCTCCTCTCTTTTCGACACTCTCTTTCCCATTCAACCCCAGCTTCCAAAACCAATGCCCCTTCTTTCCCTCTCTCCGAAACCCTCCTATTCATACCCCCTGGTGTTGAACCTGATGAGGTAACTGACTCCATGATCCTTCCCGGGTCAAACATCGTAATCGGACCCTACGCGGGTGATGCCCGAATCAAAGAGGTTGTGTTCGTGAAGAGCAGTGGTCGTGCCAAGGATTGCCCCAAAGATGACCGACCCGAATTCGCTATTCTGGGTCGGTCCAATGTTGGGAAATCTTCTCTTATCAATTCCCTTGTTCGCAAGAAAGAGCTTGCACTCACGTCTAAGAAACCAGGTCTTTATCATTTTTTTTTAAAAAAATTAAATTTTTAAGGTGTTTCGAGTTTGTGTAATGTGGGGTTTTTGTACTTGCAGGGAAGACACAGCTCATCAATCACTTCTTGGTGAACAAAAGCTGGTTCCTTGTGGACTTGCCTGGTTATGGGTGAGTATGTCAGTGAGTCACAAACATGCCAATTTATTCTGGTTTTATGTTTCTATTCTGTGGTTGTTTTGGATGGCCATGGTCACAAAACAGGAATTTTACTCTGTGGTGGAAAAATATGTATATATATATATGTATTAAAAATAAATTATGAAATATTTATATCATATGCTGATATTGGGTGTTGAAAGTATATAAAGGGCAACCTAGTGTTGTGAAGTTCCTGCCAATTGCCATGGTGGGGTGAATGGAATGATTGGACTATTGTGAGTCTATAGTAGGTAGTCTTGTATTTGCAAGACACTGATTTATAAGTTGAACTTGTGATCTCTTATAGTATGTTTAGATTAGCATTCAAATGCACCCAGATGCACCTTAAGTAAGCACCTTAAGTAAGCCTCATAGTAACTGCTATTTGTTGCTTCCACTTGGACACATGTTGGGGATGCTCCCAACAGATTTGCAAAGATGCTATTAGTCATACGGCACTAATTCCAACCATTGCGCCAAGACTCCCTTTTGAGAGTAGAGAGTATATACACAGATTATAATTGTTTTAGTGATTCAATTGCATTGGGGACAAATCAACCATATTACAGAAATCAAATACAAACTACATGTAATTATTATAAAATCTCAAAACCTTGTCACACACTTACATCTGTAATGGGGGAAGTCATCTGATTCCTCATTTGCTTGATAAAGCTGGTTGGTGCAGGACGTAGGTATATGAGTATTTGTTCTAAAACCATGGAGTTTAGTATCGTCCTTGTTTTGTGAATTTCTTGAGTTGATTAATAATGATTAATGTTTCTTTGAAAATGCTCAGTAACAATGTTGTATTTCCCAATTGTCAAGCTTTGTCCCTGTTTTCTTCAATGATGTTCTTCCCTGTAATTTTCTGGATTGGAGGGGATTCAGGGCCAGTCATTGGTGGTGTTATTGTCAACCAATCATTTGAGAAACTGTTTCTTATATTTTTTCTGTGTTTATGCAGCTTTGCTAAAGCACCTGAAGCTGCTAAAACGGATTGGTCAGCATTCACAAAAGGTTACTTTTTGAACAGAAGTACTCTGGTGGCTGTCTTGCTTCTCATTGATGCAAGTGTTCCCCCTCAAAAGATTGACTTGGATTGTGCAAATTGGCTTGGACGCAATAACGTATAATGCTTTTTTATATTCAAGTCCCTAAAGTAATGTTGTTAGGGTACTAAACAAGTTTAAAGTCCATTAAACTTTTTGTGAATTGCAGATACCTATAACTTTTGTTTTCACAAAATGCGACAAAGTGAAGGTGGCAAAGGGGAAACGGCCTGATGAGAACATAAGGGATTTCCAAGAGATAATCCGACAAAACTACAAGCAACATCCTCCATGGATTATGACCAGCAGTGTCACTGGACTGGGCAGAGATGAACTTCTCTTGCATATGTCTCAGCTAAGAAACTACTGGGATCAGTAGGAGAAAAACTCAAAACTAAGCAAGATGTGACTATGTACGAGAAGAACATGCCATGCAGGAGCAAAGTTGGAATTACAAAAGATGCAACTGTATAGAAGAATCATGTGACAACACTTTATGTTGAGCTGTCACCCATAGTATTTCAGCTGGATCTTTCATCAGGAACTTTGTTCTCCATGAACTGCAACCTGGTATATACAGTATCTTACATGAGATTCAAATTTGACTTGTTTCTGGATACTGGATGTTTATAGGCTGACTCTGAGTATTAAGGTTAGGGGTCATATTTTATGCCTATGGAAGTAGAAAATCACACGAAATATTGTATTTGTATGCATTCAACAATGAACCTTATTGTTTTATGCTGGCTTTATTTATCTTTGATGTTGCCACTTGCCAGAGTACAAGTTTCGGCATACCATTTCTTTAGTTTTTATTTAAGATTTTCTGGAGGATAAAAATGCAACTTTTGCAATACTAAAGTAATGCTTTGATATACCCTTTTAGGCTTGAGATAAATAAAGCTATTGGAAATATGATCATTCCTCTATTGGCTTTTTAGATAAGTTTTATAAGAAGACATGTTTGTTGCATGTCTCTATCTCCCTAAATTATTAACATTTCAGTTTGTCCACAGGGTTTTGGTATTTTGCTCAGCGTAGGAACTGCTCATCAGGATGGCTTACATCTCTTTCTACCACAATTTGCTCTCTCCTTTAACTGTTTTTTGTCTGGAAAATGGTTGTTACACATTATACAGATGCAGGGTGTGTTGGGAAAAAAATTATGTGCAAATATCCGGGTTCTTTTTATTTATTTTCTGTTTCTAACTGCGTGATCTCCCTGAAAACATCTGAAATTGTACTTTAAGTTTATATAATGATCAACTGTGAGAGTATTAAAATTATCATTTCTCTTATCAGAAGATAGTTACTGTATTGTATTGAGCTTTCATATTTCAGTGAACAAATGAAGATTCAAAATCTGTTTTTTTTTTTTTTTTTTGAAAAAAAATTGTATGTAGCGCTGGAGCCTTGTTGAATTTTATAAAGAATTTGTTAATATCCTATCTATTGCATATGTATTTATAAATAGATATAAAATTTAAAAATATGTAAAATTTTAAAAATATTAAAATGATTTATTTCCACTGGAATAATCCCAGACAGATAGATTAAGAATCTGCCCGATCAGCATAATTAGACACATGCTTTAGTGCATATTTGGTTTAGCGTTGAAACATGGTAAATTCACTTTTTTATTGTTAGAAATAGTTGCGTTGGGAATTCTAAACTTGAGTTTGGTCAGTTTCAACGTCAAACCAAACACACATTTAGAACATCTCTAAGGCATCTTTATCGCGGCATCTTTATCAAAGTTCTTGTAAGGGTGCTTAGCACGGTTCTCTAAGTAAGAACCCGTGCTTAAAATTTATGCACCGTTGGAGCTGGTGCATAGACAATCTTTATTCCAACACCTCTCAAAAGTTTTTTAAATCAATATTTTATAATTCTTCACATATTTTCATATTACTATATTACTTTTATTACCATATTTTATTTAAGAACAAGTGCTTATATAAGCACTCGCTCCAATTGTACTTTTATTGTAAGCATCAGTTCTTACATTGCAGTTCTTACATTAAGAACTGTGTTAAGATCCCAATGAATTTTAGCGATCTGGATGTCCTTGTGCCATCGTAATCCCAACACCTCATTTTTTTACTATTTATAAATCTTAAATGGATTCACCAATACATATCACTCCTTTATACTTTTTACAACATAAGCACCTTTATACCTTGAAGTCTTGCATATCTTTTACTAAACACAGTAGAATTTTGACATATTTTTTGTTGATAACACAGGTCTTTGAATATCTTGAACAGTTGACTCCAGTGCATAAATTTCTACACATTTCTTTGTAACCAGAAAAGAATTTGACTTATAACTTTCAAATCTTAATGTTTTTTGATACACATACACAAATGATTCAATCTTTACATCTTATTTTCTTTTATATGTTCATAGTGGACCAAATCTTCAATGCATTTTAATCCACCAAAGGGTGAGAGGAATAATAACAGAACATGTATATTTGTCTGTCCACACATTCAACCATTAGGCTGTTACACTATTTGGTACCCCTCTTCCTGTGGCCCCACATTCTGATCTTGGTATAAGCAATTCATATGGTGAAACTCCAACACCACATCTATTCCTAAGTTTTGGATCAGCATTTCTTCTCTCAATCTCTATCTCAATATTTTTCATCTCCATTGAAAATTGGCTGAATGCATCAATGATCTCAGGGTCTCCAGACCAAGAAGAAATGTCATTTCTATCTCCTATATATTCCTCATCAGGTGAGTGTGCAGAACCTATGTTGATCACAGCCATGAACCTTGTTGCCTGAAACAAACTTGGCAGTGATGATAGGAAGTACTTCTGAGGATCCATGATAAAATCTGAGTACTCAGAATCATCCTCATTGGGAATTAGTTTTCTCATTAATGGTGGACGGATTGGAACATACCCACCATAGGGGTATTGACTGAAGTTCAAGGCAGCATGTTGTGCTGATACAATCCAGATAATGGTGGTAAGTATGGAGATGAGATCCTCAGGGGTGGCAAGTTTGGGCCACCAGCTAGCATTTTTATGATAAGGGTGTCCTAGATTGATGAACTCTTTGTACCAAGATTGGAGTTCATTGTCAGAAGAAATGGGATTGGAATCTTTGTAGTAATGGTTCACATAGGTATGGACCAATTTCTCTATGCTGGACCATATGAGGAGTCCATCAGCTGCATAAGGATAGTCTTCTATAAGTAGTCTAATGCCATGTGGCTGTGTTGCATCAGGAACTGCTAAACCTCTATACAAAAAATGAAATCATTAGATCTTATCGTCCCTGTCTAGTTACTCTATAGAGGATAATGTTAAATACAACGTAAAGTTTTGGCTAATTCATTCTGTGGAAGAACCAAAATAACGAGTGTCCTAAGAGCACTAATTTAAAGAAATTAAAAATAGAAAGTATTTATTGTATTTTGTAGCATAGTTATATGTTATAGATGCAATCAATGTCGTGATTCCTAATAAAAATCTTTTATATATGCATTTCTTAGTCAGGGCACTCGTTAGCAGGATGCTAATATTTTTTTCTAATTTATATATTGAAACAGATATCTATTAGGTATTCTCATAGGAAAAGTATTAGGATAATCTGTAGTGCTCCAATTAGTATTGTCAGTTAAAGATTCTTAAGGCCAACACAATATGTCCTACATAGAATTGCATTGCAAGATGAAAATATTCTGTTTTCAAGAATAAGGTTAAGGGAGATGCTGAGAATTTTCATAATGGAAACAATGTTATTTACCTTCTGATAAGATCAGCAGGAAGACCTTCCATGTCAAATCGCCACCAGTTTTTATAGGCAGCACAACTAATTTGCATACAAAATTTCCCAGGAGTGTAGTTTGTCTCAACGTTACCTTCAGCATTGATAAGTACCTCACGGGTTGTTGCATTTGCTTTGAGAGTGTATCGCATATGGGGATGCAGAAGCTTGAATATAGGATGCATCACACTCAATTGCCTATGAGCAGCAATTATTAATGGTTCCATGCATGCATGTATCCGTAACCTGTTGGATTATCAGAGGCCAATGTCATCATGTAAAATTACTAATCTTATATATATTACAAGATTTCTAATCTCCTGTGTATTTTGAGCTCAATATTACATATATCTGAAAATGTTTAGATCCCTTGAATCAACCACATGTTGCACAAAGTTTATTTTTCTTTTGTGGCATTCCATCATTGTTAGACTTAAAAAGAACTCCCTTTACCTTGTACCTCTAGGATTTGCCATATAATCCCCACATTGCATTTGCCAAGTTGCCAGAGCCATTTGTAGGGAAAATGAAAATTATCATGATTTCATTTCTCTACATAAGCCAATGATCATAGTCATTTGTAGGGAAATAAAATTTCATACCAGTGGTGCACAAGTGCTTGAATGGCAGCATCATTAGCACAAACATGGGCTTTACCAAGTTGCCAGAGCCATTTAGAGGTGTCATCTACAGGAGGGGTGAGAACCTTTTTGGATGCAGTATTTGGATCCCCTGTTGGGAGAGCAAGCTGGATAGCAATAGGCTTCAGAGTTCCCATTTTGGTGAGGTAGAAAATTGTTGTTGTTGCATAAGCTTTTCGCCCATCAAGAGCATTAATACCATCCAGGAATGGCAGGTAAACATCATGATAGTCCAGTATGAACAATTTTTTCTCTTCCAATGCCTAAAATTTGAAAGCAGATTACATTGTATTTATATGAATATGTCACTTCCATGGAACTTAGCTATGGAAAGGTGGCCAATTTTTGTACCTGTTGGATAGACATTCCTTCAAGGTGGCCTATAATGTGTTCTTCTTTCAGTGCTGACTCTACTGAACCATATATAGAAGGATCCAATTTGCTCACAGGTGGGAAAACCTATTGAGAAAAGTGACAAATAGCATGTTCAGGTTAAAAGTGTTGGACTGAATTCACATTTGTAGCGTGGTTTTGATCCAAACCAAATATGTTAAAAGTGAAAAAACAAAACTGGTTTAAATGTGTGCTTGATTTCCATCAAAATCACATTTCAAAGGTAAATCCAAATTCTGTGTGTTTGGTTTGGCGTTCAAACTGACCAAACTCAAGTTTGGATTTCCCAACACAACTATTTTTATCGTTAGAAATGTGAGTTTACACAGTTTCAACGCTAAACCAAACAAATAGCTTTAGTCCAGATCCACATTTGATCTGGTGTAAACCAAACAAGGGAAGGATAACATGTGGTCATTGTTATAATTTACCTTTAGCCTTTCAATACTTAGAGGGTTTAATCCTGCAAGCACTTGACGTCCAAATTCATCATCAAGTAAGAAATGTGATTTTCCCCCTGAAAAATAAAAATCATTCCACTTCATGTGAATAATTTCTATGTACAAAATGAAACCACACACACAGACACATTCTTTGACATGGGAAAAGAAATTCATTTTTGGTTTAGATAGACACCCTTTGATTTCACTTACTTGAAAATATCTTTGGAGGATCAAATTTGAAAATTTCTTCTATGGCGCCTCCCAAATTGAGAAGAACCCTTGGTAGTGGTGGTAGAATTGCACCAAGACCAAGCTGAGACTTGAATTCAGAGTGCCCTGTCTCTTTAATAAAGTAATCAACGTTTAAAACTCCATCTTCAGTGCCCACGGTGTTATCTATTAAAGCAGGGACAACATTACGAAGCACTCCCATCAATTTTCCTTGATCAATATTTTCTCTCTTTATGTCTTCCAATTCTTCATCCCTAGGCACATATATTGACTCTGATTCACTCAATCGTGACTCCGCCTTGGTATCTGTCCATGTTTGCATCATGTAAAGGTGAAAAATAAATGTAATGCGTACTAATATGCATGATCCTATCACTTCACTTAGTTTTAATTTTTCGTGGTTTTGTCCATGCTATCCGCCTAATTTGCATGTATAATCTTTTTGTGTTTTGGTAAATAGAGCGGTGCCATTTCAGCTAGCTGAAAGTTGAAAATAGTAGCTGAAACCATTTCAGCAGTGTTTGGGAAGGTAGCTTTTTTGGGTAGCTACAAGCTTTTCTTAAAAAGCTACTTGGGGTAACTTTTTTAAAAAAGCTCCAATTTTCAGTTACTACCTGAAAATTATTTACAAGTTTAGCCCCCAATCACCCCCACTTATCATTATTTAATAATTAATGTTGTCCTTAAATGCCATTTTACCATTTTCAACCAGTTTTACCAAACACATTCAATAGCTTTTCAGCTTTCAGCTAGCTTTAAGCTTTCCGCGAGCTTTTCAGCTTTCAGCTAGCTTTTCAGCTAGTTTTACCAAACGCACTCTATATCTCTTATCTTTCATATTAAAAATACATTATTTAAGAAATATACATTAATTAATTAATAAGGATAGAATTGGAAAAATATTTAATGGTGTATGGTATTATAAAATGACAATTAAAATGAGTAACAAATTAAGTCACCCTTAAATTATTACTATTAATTACGGAAATTAATTTTAATTAGTTCATTCAATACATCATGATATAATCAAATCTATTTTTTTTTTGTGTTAACACAGGTATCCCCAATTATAAGGGGCAATCCTGTTCAGGGCTTAGTCACAATTAAAGCTCCTCACCCCTCCTGAAGAGTGTGTTTAGTGGGCATCGAACCCGGGAGTTCTTCCCACAATCTCAACCTGTATTGCCAACTGAGAGCCACAACCTTTGGTAATCAAATCTAATTTTGACAAATCTCAAATTATCTTGCAGGAGCTTATGATGCATAATGAATGTATTAGTTAGGCTAATCTCTTCCGAGGTGAATAAATCACTAAAGTGGGTAACCTTCTAATAAAACCCTTTCTATTTACATTGTCAAAATAAAAATCCAACCCCTTATCAAATATGTTTATTAACTTTGTTCATAAATATGTATTAGTTTGGGTGTCTATTTGAACTTGTACGTATACAATAAAAATTAAGAATGAGAGAAACATAATATATTAAATTAAAAATTAAAGAAAGAGATTAAAGAGTCACTTGTTAATTGGAAATTTGGAATATTGGTAAAATAGAAAAGAATTACATGATTAATAATGTTACACCGAATAATATAACATACATAAAATTAATGTTTAAATACGTAAATAATAAGACAAAATGATAATAAACAATTTGAAGTGATATTTAAGGAGATTTTTGTTATCTATACTGTTAATAATGCGAATACATGGAAGAATAGTTATTTTGTTGTTCACATTCCTATTCCAATTACATCCTTATGATAACTACTTTATAAAAATCACTCAAATCAAGATAATAACTAATAATTATCACATTTATAATATTATTTTATTTCTCTTAATAATTTTTTTACACACAATAAAAAATGTGTATAGACATATAAGTCATTCCACTAGTATATATTATAATGTGCGTTTTGATTATATTGAATTATTGATAGATTGATTAGATTTCCAATAATACATTAAATTGTTTGCGACATAATGGGAACTTGTTTTTTCCATGTGCATGCACATGGTCTATGAATTCTTACCTAAAATATGGCCGATGTGTAGGCAATATCTTAGGTCTCATGTAATCTTGTACTGTATATTAATCATGATAGGTTGTTACTATCATGCTTTATCAAGTCTTAGTCAACTTGTAAAAAAAAAAAAAAAAGTAAACCCTCAATTATAGGTCCCTGAAAGATACATGTGTCGGCAGTTAAGTCCCTCAAAGATGTTTGTCACCAGTTAGGTCCCTCAAAGATCAAAATGGTCACCACGCTAGTTCCTCATTTAGTCACAATTAGAAACGCTGTTAACTGAAGATGATGTGGAACGTTTTTATTTGACTTGGCCTGTTAAATTCCGAATAAGCATCCAAAATTCAGCAATCCTACATGGCAAATGACTTAAAAAATAGGGTTTCTATTAGGTCCCTAATCTTGGGTGAGTCTTCTTCCACAATTTAAACCTCAAATATCAAAACCCTAGAGTTCCAGTCTAGAAATTTGCAACAATTAAGCATTGTGAAGAGAAACTGCAAGTCACGATCATTACTAGTATTTCATCTCCAAGAAGACAATGTTTGTGAATTCATGTGGTTCCTACTTCTGTTTTACATCTTCATCCAGAAATCGCAAAAAAAAGGAAGATTATGTTAGGGATGTGCTATTGTGGAAAGGAAGCCAGATTGTTTACTTCTCACATTAAAGAAAACCCTAACAGAAGGTTTCTAAGATGCCCCCTCACGGGTGAAGAAGAATCAGTCCCCCTCACCTTAGATTGTGGAAGAAGAACCCAAGATTAGGGACCTAAAAGAAACCCTAATTCTAAGTCATTTGCTATGTATAGGATTGCTGAATTGGATGCTTATTTGGCACTTAACAGCCAAGTCACACAAAAATGTTCCACGTCAGCTTCTGTTAAAGGCGTTTCTAAGTGTGACTAACTAAAGGACTAATGTGGTGACCATTTTAATCTTTGAGGGACCTAACTGATGACAAACATCTTTGAGTGCCCTAACTGGTGACACATGTATCTTTCAGGGACCTTAATCAACATTCCTATTAGAGTAATTGTTAAAATGAATAACAAAACTTTGTTATAGCCATTACTGTATATTTAATATACTTTACGGGTAGATGAATATATAAAGACTATATTTGGGTTTAGTATTGGAATATGATAAATTCACATTTTCAAATGTTATAAATAGTTGTATTAACCACTTTTTAACATTAAACCAAACATACATAAAATTGAATATAATAAAATAAATTAAAAAATTTTGTTGAAATTATTTGTTAGCAATTTTCCTGAAAAGCTATTAATGAATTGAATTCTTCTCTATATAGATTATACATGTTCTTATCTCATGTAGATATTTTTCTCTTTCTTCTTATTAAAACCATGTATATATCCAGATGTACCTTGATTACATTATTTACCGTATTAAGAAGAAAAATTGGGAAGAAATTGATGGAAAATTTAGATTCATTGTGTGTTTAGTTTAATAAAAAACTATTCGGGCCAATATTATAGTGTTGGTTAGAATATCATTGGTCTGAATCCATGGTTATAACTTATAATATGATTGTTAACCAAAAAAAAAAAAACTTATAATATGATTTAAAAATGTGAAATTAATAAAGAAGAGATGAAACTGACCAGTGGTAGTGGGTGGACGTCCAGTGCGGCAACGAGTGGGATGAGGATTGTATGGGCCGGCAAGTGTTGGTCTTGCATACTCATCTCCCTTGTCTGGATCGCCCAAATCATTGTAAACATCATAGTCATAAATCCTGTCTGAGGATACCCTTCTACCTTTGCCATCACCTCTCACCTGTTTCAGCTCTTTTTCTCTCGGTTCTTTCAGTCCAATTGGTGTCTCACTAGGTACATACCCCTGTTGTTTTCACTTTTCACTTTTAGTCACATTACATGAATGAATATCACAAACATAATAAGGAAAAAGAAAAATAGAGATGTGATAATAATGAGTGTAAGGTAACTATAAAGTGCCTTTGAGCCATTAATTAATAAGACTAAACATTAAAGAAAATAAAAAAATAAAAAAATAATTGATATACCCACAAAAAATTTTAAAGTGTGATGAACGGATTTAGCTCCCAATCCTCCAGAAAATGGGATGGGTCGGGTTGGTCCTAAATGAAAAATGTCAGCCCAACTCATATTTGAATGAGCTGAATTGGTCGGCCCTTATAACATAGCAAAATTTAAAATGGGCGGGTTGGAATGGGTTAAATGGATTGATCCACCCAAAAAAAATTAAAAAAATTAAAAAAATTGAAAATATATTTTGTTTCTCTACTCATTTTATTTTCTTGTCCAGAGAGTATATTTTGATCTTTCAAGATAATTATGGTACTCATTTCTAAGCATTTGCAGTGCAGGAGGAGGGACGCGAAGAAGAGAAGCAGCTGCGCGCGGAGAAGTGAAGTTGTTGCCTGCTTTTGCGCGCGGAGAAGAGTAAATTTTGTTGTACTAATTATTAAATTTTGTTATACCAAAGATTTCTGGCCAATTTGATTTAACACGTTAACATGGCCATAGACTGAATTTATTTAATAATCAATCAATCTGGATAGAGTAAATCCAAAAAGTTGTTTTATAAATAAAAAGTAAAAACCCATCACCTCAACCATGTTCCTACGGACCCAGATTCAATGCAGTCGACTGCACTACAGTCACCAAATCTAAACCGTTCGATGGAGATCAGACAGGTTAGAGATCGAGATGTTTTATACATCTCGATCTCTACCGATCTCCATCGAATGGTTCGAATTTAGTGACTGCACTATAGTCCACTGCACCAAATCTCATTCCATGTTCCTACCAAACTCAGATTTGACTTTTGAGTCGGACCACCCGAGTTTTGCAATACTAAGATGGGCCATGTGAGTCATGTGGAGTAACTCTAACGTGAGTATAATGTCATGTAGATATAGATAGAATCAATCAAAAAATTAAGATAATATTAAAATAATAATTAAGTTTAATATCCATTATTAATGTAAAAAATTTTATATCATTATTTAATAATATATGGATTTAATTAATATACACGGTAAATGTAAAAAGGTTTTACACAGACATTTAATGATGTGCCGCCACATCATTAAATGAATATGACACCTCATGTGTTATTAAATTCAATAAATGATCTGACAGCACATCATTGGATATCTATGTAAAACTTCTTTACACTAATGTATATATATTAAACTCATAATATATTATATCACATCCTTTTAATTAATATAACATTTATATATGTTATTAAATATAATATGACATGTCATTAAATGACATTCAAGGATGAGTTTTGGCATTCTCTAGAGTTCAATAACTATATACCAATAGTTTTAACAAATTTTACACTCCAATGATCATTTTTCTTAATTTTGCCCCATCATATATATTATATATTATTCTTAAAATTGTATTACAATATGAAAGTAGTTAATGATTGAACATTTTTGTCAAATTTATTTATACTATTAGCATTTCAGCATATAGTTATTAAACTCCTTTTTCTATTATACTATTAGATTTACTTAGTTAACATTCATGTACCTTGTTAATGAAGAAAATTCTCTTGACTTGGTTAAGCTTATTTGGTTGAACCCAAGACTTGCAAGCAAAATTGACGCTGTGTACAATGCTTATGCTTTCCAAGAAGATCTCCGTATCATAGCCATTGACGATGGTAACAGCTCCAGGAACCCCAAAATCTGGCTCCACCAAGAATTCCACTTTATAGCTCTTGATTCTTCTTCCCTTATGGTCTTTGGACAACTCCAACACTGTTTCCTTGCTCAATTTTGCCTCCTTTGTCCCTTTCGTTTCATTTAACAGTACACAACAATTGAACAAGTCCAACATTAAACAGTAACCTCAAACTACATCATATATAATGGTAGCGTATATAGCTTGAAAATAACTTACATTAAAAACAAGGCAACATTTTTATAATTAAAGCAAAAACATCAAATTAAAGGGTAAATAACACGGACCAGTTTGACATAAATGATTCAACTAAAATTAAAAAAGGCAAATTTAACAAAATGGTTGAATTAGAGAGGGAGACTTACTGGGATCAAGTTGTGTGCTAACAAGCTGAAGAACAACACAACCTCTGTTGTGGCCTTGGGGCATGAAAAGGCTTAAGAGGTTGTTGACCATCTCATTTGCAAATTCCTTATTGTTATTATTTCTCACGGTAACCAGAGCCGTGAGTTTCATGCTATCCATGGATTGTTGAGCCTCAACGGTTAATAATATTGGTTCATTTTGCTTCTCCTTCTGCCCCACTCTTAATTTTGTCTTACTGGATGAAAACACCAATAATCTCTGTTTCTGATGAATGGTGGAATGGCTAAGACTAAGAGGGTAGCGTTCTTGAAACTCAATCAAAGGAATTTTGTTATTCAACTGGCAAGCATCCATCACCGTGAAAATCTTCGTCTCAGCCATTTCTCTCTGCTTTTGCCAAACCTTATCCCCTTTCCCAATATATATAGCACTCAGAAAGGTTTTTTTCTTGATGTTAATCACAACTATCCCCTATTATATAGAGGTAATCTTGTTTGGAGTTTAGTCAATTAAGTCCCATCACCTTTCTCTAAGAATATGGATGTCAATTGGGCGGGGCGGGGTGAGTACCCGTATTCATACCCGCTAAAATTAATGGGCACCAATGAGCGTTGCGGGTATACACGAGTATCAACGGGCATCCATAAATGTTTAAAAAGCGAGGGGAAAGAGGTTTTGTTCGCGTCATTTTTGTACTCAACGACGACCATGGTCATCGCTACGTTTAAAAAAAAATAATGTAGCGACCGTTGCTAGCCGTCACTAACGCGCGTAAAATTTGAAATTTTAACCAATTAAAACTGACAGCATAGCAACGGTTGAGGCTGTCGCAGACTCGTAGCCGCTGCTACATTAAAACATAATGTATCGACGACCAAGTCATTGCTCTCGAAAATAACCTAGCGATGGGTAAAACGTCACACAATTACGAGTTGAACTTCACATCTAATGATATAGCGACGGCTAGACCGCAGGTACGAGCGATAGGTGGTGACAGTCGTTACATTTGCGCGTCTAAAAACGTGTATTTTTGTAGTGATAATTGTTTGTAAAACTTAAAAAAAATATATAAAAAAAATAATTTTAAACCGTTACTATGATTAAAATTCAGAACCACATTAATTTATTAAATTCCTCTATTTAACCATAATTTTTTATTGTAACTTACTTAATTTTGGCCTGATAAAATCTCAATTCAAACATAGTGGCGATTGTCATCCTACACGTGACCGGCGGCCTACACATTGGCAGAGAGTTGATAATATCATTACTTTATATATTTCTTCCACCGCCAAAGCAGAGTAGCTGATTAACGTAATGATAATAATAACTTCAAAGAGTATTGTAATTTAATTTATATAGTTATTTAGTGTTTAGAGTAATCAAATGATTATAGGTAACGCAAGCTAGTATTCGTCTCAGGTTATGCACTTCTGAAGTGCACGACCCACTTTAGGAAGAATGTTATGACATTTATCCAGGTGATGTGAATAGCTTATACAAAATTAAGAACTAAGGTATTGTAGATACTTCATTTATTTTTTTGAAAAACAAAATGATTGTATTGATAAATGGAGGATTATAAGGAGCACCAAATAAATTTAATCTATCTAGTTCAATCTACATTTTATCAAAGCTATATGAAAGGCGAATGGATTATTTTATTTTTTTAAAAAAGAATTTTTATAAGACTATTTGAATTTAATTTAATGGTAAATATAGATTTACAATCCAACATATGCTATAGTTTTGTTGAGAATTTATCAATTTAAAGTTGAAGGGAGGAATTTCTATATTATTCTAGATTTTGGACCAGGTCTAACTCAACCCCACAAGATAGCTTGTAAGGTGAGGATTGCCTCACACTTATATACTATAATTTGGCATTATCTCTACGCAATGTAGGACAACACACACCCCTCACGCTCAGGCCTATACATATATATTGAGCGTGTGGACAACTATATGGGTGGCAGCCAAATAACAACAAATCATTTAAGATAAGCTCTGATACCATCTTAAATTTTGGACCGAGGCTTAACTCAACCCCAAAAGCTATAGCTTGTAGGATGAGGATTGCTCAAGATTTATATATACTATAATTTGGTTTTGTCTCCTAGCAATGTGAGACTCTAACATATTACACGGTACTATATATTGATTTGGGTTTTTATTCTTTTTAACCAATATTTCATAAAAGTAACTGAAAATCGATTTAATATCAGTTATTAATAAAATGAGCATTGAATCTGATATTTAGAAATTTAAATTACTATATTTTTATATTCTAGACCACGTGGACCATGGTCCGGCCACTCTAGATAGACCCTTAAAGAAAATAAAATTTTCTTAGTTTTCCATGGAGAAGAATTCCATTTAAGTTCAAGACGTATATAATATGAGAAATCATGTTTGTAGATCAAACATTTTCAACAAGTTTATATAACAATGAGAGACAGGGTCGGCCTAAGGGTAAGGCTGCTCAAGCCCTTGTTTTAGGTCACCGATTGTTAGTAACATTCTTTATACAAATAATTAAAAATATTATTATAATTAGGCCTGGTTTATTGGTTTAAAAATTGATTTTCTTCCTCAAGGGTTGATGGTTCAATCCTTATTAAATGAATTTTAACTTTTAAGGCTTATTTCTTTCATATAATGTATTTAAAAAGGCCCCAAAATAAAGGTTTGCTTGAGGCCTCACTACATGTTAGGCCGGCCCTGATGAGAGAGAAGTATGAGATGTAATAGACGATGTGATGGAGAGAAAAAAAGAGAAAAAAAATGTGTTGTATGTGTTTGTTAGATGAATAACACTTCTCATAAAATATATTTACACATCAAAAACAATTATATCTCACCATCCAAACAAAAATTATTTTCTTAAAATTATTATAATGTCTAAACATAAATTCATTCATTTAAATTTAATTCTATCAAAAATAAATTTATCAAATAAATTTAATTCTATCAAATTTTAAAGGGATAAATATGTTTTTCGTCTTTATTGTAACGCCCCCGAGCCGCTTGTAGGAGTGATGGGGTCCCCACAAACCAACACGAGTCTTTTCAGTATGTGTTGTCCTCACTTGCACACTTTCCGGGAAACTTCCCAGAAGGTCACCCATCCCAGAATTGCTCCAAGCCAAGCACGCTTAACTATGGAGTTCTTATATTATGGGCTTCCGAAAAGAAGATGCACCTTGTTGGTATAGTTCTTCACAACAAATTCCTTTAAACTATCCTCAACTGTACAGTCCCATACCTGCACAGCCTATGGATCCCTCTCATTCGGATGTGGGTTCGGTTCATCCATGTGTCCCTTTGCTTAGAAGCCTGCCAGGAGCCGCTCCTTGTCCGTGCCTCTTTGCACCGGCGATCACTCCCCGCCCTCATCAGCCTCCGGCTCTCACATGCCCACCAGCTTCCGCCTGGTTCGTCCTCGAACCACACCGTACTGGGAGAGGCTCGGCTCTGATACCATTTGTAACGCCCCCAAGCCGCTTGCAGGAGTGATGAGGGTCCCCACAAATCAACACGAGTCTTTTCAGTATGTGTTGTCCTCACTTGCACACTTTCCGGGAAACTTCCCAGAAGGTCACCCATCCCAGAATTGCTCCAAGTCAAGCACGCTTAACTATGGAGTTCTTATGTTATGGGCTTCCGAAAAGAAGATGCACCTTGTTGGTATAGTTCTCCACAACAAATTCCTTTAAGCTATCCTCAACTGTACAGTCCCATACCTGCACAGCCTATGGATCCCTCTCATTCGGATGTGGGCTCAGTTCATCCATGCGTCCCTTTGCTTAGAAGTCTGCCAGGAGCCGCTCCTTGTCCGTGCCTCTTTGCACCGGCGATCACTCCCCGCCCTCATCAGCCTCCGGCTCTCACATCTATAGTTTCGGTCAACTTTAGTCTTCGTCCCTGTACTTTAAATCCAGTGCTTTTTGTCCCTAAACTTTCTAAATCCCCAAACCTTGGTCCCTGCCTGTCAATGAGATCTGTCAACCTGATGAGCAGGCTAACAAAAGTTACATGTCAGCCTCAATAGTGAGTCGCAAATAACTAACTAATCATCTAATTAACTTTTTAATTAATTTTTAATTATTAAAATAACCTAAATTACTAAATCAGGGTTTTCACCTGAGCAATTTTACCAGATAAAAAACCTAATTTCATAATTATGGTTATTTTAATAATTTAAAAAATAATAAAAGAAGATTAAGTAAATGAGTCAGCTATTTGGGGCTCACTATTGAGGCTAACATGTAACTTTTGTTACTCAGCTCATCAGGTTAATAAATCTCACTGACGACCAGGGACCATGGATTGGAGGTTTAGAAAGTCCAGGGACAAAAAACAAAGGATTTAAAGTACAAGAACGAAGATCAAAGTTGACCGAAACTATAGGGATGAAAAACATATTTTTCCCAATTTTAAAATATACGAACATTAGTCAATAATCATCGATGTATTATGATATAATATACATAAAGAATGATTTGTTATACTCCATTCGTTCCTATTTATAAGACATCTTTTAGAAGTTTTTTGTGTTCCTTTTTATTGGCCATTTTACAATTTCAAGGAAACATTTATTACCATTTTTCTTATTTACCCTTATTAACTTTAATATCTTTCCAATTATCAAATAATAGTGGAGTTAGTTAATGATATTGAACAAGGATGAAATTAAAAAGTTAAACTATTTTTTAAAATCTCAATAAAATTAACTACTTTTAGTCATTTTCATTCATCTGTGTGATTTAATTAACTGTGTCTTATAAATAAGAACAGAAAAAAAAAATATATTATGTGTTTGGGAAAAAGATATTAATTTGTACAAATTTCAAAAGTAAATACATAATCTATTCTATAAGCATACATTAAGGAACATGTTGATTTTACTGTGCAACAACTATTGATTTGCATGTATAATTTCATGAGGTTTATCTGTCTCCTAACTTTACATATATTAGTTTCACGCGCGTTATGTGTATAATTTCATGATTGTTGTCATCAATATTGTTCTGGATCGGTTGTATATCAAATATAAAATGGATTTAACAACTGTATATATATATATATATATATATATATTGTTAGTGTAAAATTATTTTACACAATTATCCAATAATGTATTGACACATTATTTAATGAGTTTCATGACATATGATGTGTCATATTCATTAATTGATGTGGTAAAATATTATTGAATGACAATGTAAATTTTTTTTATACTGACAATATATAGTAATTAAACTCATATAAAATATCTAGTATGTTTATATATCAGTCTAATTAAGAGGGAATTTCTAAATCACTTATATTATTTTTTTTAAATAATTAAAGAGAAATAAATTAATAAAGAGCATAAAGGGTACACCCAATATAAAATTCACACTATTTTGCTAAACAGAAATGCTAGTTTTACAACATGTACAACATACAATATAGAGAGAGGAAGAGAGAAATGTGAGATGTGATGTGTGTTCATATCCAATCTAATCCAATGCAAACCGCAAAAACCGAACCGAAAAATCGAAAATCGAATCAAACCGAAATTCAAAAATCGCAAACTGCAAAAATCGAATTTTTTTTATTGGATTGGATCCTATGTTGAAAATCAATTCAATCCAATCCAAACCGAACTTGTGTATACATATATTATTATTTATAAAATAATTATATATTTATACTTGTATACATATATATTTATTAAAATACTTATACTAATATATTTTTTATGATTTTATTATCTAATATCATGTTAATATTTCAATAAATATATCAATATAAAACTAGTTTTAAATTAGTTTTCATGTCTCATGTCATTCTTAATTTTATATTAATTTTATTAAATATAAGTTCGAATAAGAAAATTTTTACTATTACTTCATTATTTTATCAATTTTATCAAATATTTATTGTCATTTTAAAAAATCGAAAACCGATCCAATTCAATCCAATTTATATTAGATCGAATTGGATCGGATTTGAAAAAATATCAAAACCGATCGGATGATGAAATGATAAAACCGTAATGATCGGATCGAGTGATTTTTTGCCTCAAAACCGATCCAAACCGAACCGCGAACACCCCTAGTGATGGGTGATGTGATGAAAAGAGATAGAGAAAAAAATATGTTGTATAAATTGTTGTATGTTTTTTGTTGTATGAATATGATATCTCTTTGCTAAATACACATAATCTCTTAAAAAACCAACATCCATAATTCTATCCACGTGCTTGATGCTCACTCGGCAAGTGTATCGAATCGTAACAAGTAATATAATGAAAGTAGAGTATCGTCCCACAGAGATTGATGAATCAAGTATCAATTAACAGAAGATTTATCTAGTTGAACAAAGAGAACTCAATTGTATTTAGTGACATAAAAACTAGTGAAGAAAATTTGTTCAGAAAACTAAACCAGAAAACTAAATCAGCAAATTGAATTATGTGTTTGAACAATTAACAAAAATGCAGTAAAGTTGGAATACGAATTTAACAAAATTGGTTAGGGTTGATTTCACTTAATCCTCTTTTTATGTAAGTGTTTACATCATTCAATTCAATTATTAAAAATGATTCAATGATCCAATTCACTGATTTAGCCAAAATCCAATTCCTTGGTAAATTAACCCTATGTCATCACTAAGAACCCTAATTCCTTAGGTGATCCTAATAGTGACATGCATTAACTTCAAGAATTGCTAAAGATCACATAAAAAACGATTCCTATTCCTAGGCAATCAATCTTTTATGTTGATTGCTTCAGATCCAAGCTTTTCCCCAATTTTCCAATTGTGAGAGAAGCTTTTGATTCATGCAATTGAGTGGCCAATTCAATTGAAGCATTAAGAGCAAAAGAAAGCAATTGAATTGAAAACGAAAATTGAATTGAATAAGCAAAACACTTACACAAAATTCAGATCAAGTTTCATCAACACCTAACCTAAGAAATTTAGCAATCCATTACAAAGGAGAAGAGAAAGGAAGAGGAAGATGCAAACTCAAGGACGAAATCCATGGAGAATAATCCTAGGCTCCACCTTTGAGTTGAATCTTGAGAGAAAGATGAGAGAAAATGAGAGAAAATTTGAGTGGAAGGAGAGAAAAAACAGAGAAAAGCGAAATCTGAAAATTGTTCCCGCTAAAAATCTAACAGCAACTATTTATAGTGATTCTGTCAAATCGTGTCCCACACAGATCCTGCCATGCTCCCACACGAACATGGCAGAAAGCAATTTCTAATTCCAGTAGCTTCTGCTAGTTTCGTGTCCTCACACACCTTCAACTTGTTCCCACATGATTCTGGCAGAGAGTAAATTTCTTCAATCTGCACCTTATATATCCAATGCTTCACTATTTATTTCTTTCAAAGACTTTAAAAATGCTTTTCTTCAAACTCTTTTTCTTCTTTTTCAACAATACCTATAAAAACACCAAATCAATGAAAAATTAGAACAAAATTACTATTATTTACTACAATCACCTAAAACACAAACAAATTCAATTATATACAATTTTAACTACAAATTTACAAAATTATCAACCTAAACAACTAAAACTACCTAAAATTAATCTATAAATCTACTACTTAAATGGATTTATCACAACCCCAAACTTAGAATTTTGCTTGTCCCCAAGTAAACAATTAGAGATCAATCAAGAATATTTCTAGACAAAACAAGGGGTGAAATCCACAAATGAACATCCCAATTCTCCACAATTTTTCTACAACTAATCATTCAATTCTAATTCATTCCTCAAACAATTAACATAAGTGCTCTCACAAATCAAACAATTGCAATACCTAGCATCATGATATCTCAGTCCAACTTGAAACAATGCAAGATAAAATATGCAAGAGTTTCATAAAGAAAAGTATGAATTGCATTCACAACCCTCACAAGGTAGTATTTCTCTCATCACTCTTAGTGTTTAAGGGCACTGTTTCCTCTCAAAATTACTACCTACTCAAGATTCATTACCATAGGCTTGACAATGCTCTAAAACTTCCACTACAAACTCAAGTGCAACCACAAATCATGAGGACTTTTATTTGGGTTGTAATGGGGCTTGGGACAAGGTAGGAAAATTTAGGATCTAGTTAACGCCAAAAGAATTAAAGGACATATGTGATGAGCTCAAAAATTAAGTATGAAGTTAACTCATCCTTCCTTTGATTTCATTTCATTGCCCCCTTTTATTTTTTTTGAACATTTCTTTTTCTTTTCATCAATTATTTTTTTGATTTGATTCTTTTTTTTTAATACTGCAACTGTATATTTTTTTTTATCAATGTACTTGCTTTTAATTTATATCTTTCTTTGCTGTTTTTTTATAGCGTAGTTTTTTTTTTGAAATAAAGTAAATTTGCTTTCCCACCCCAAACTTAAAGCATTTGTTTGCCCTCAAGCAAAAATAGAAAGTAACCCCAAACTTAATTTCAAAACTCATCCTTGAATGTGCCATATATCCTTTAATCCTAAAGGGCAAGGACACTAATGGTTTTTCACTTAAGGCTTGTAATGAGCTTAGAAAGAAGAAATGGGAAAAAGGCTCAAAGGGGCTAAGCAAAGGGAAATATTTTTTTTAGGGTGGTTTATTTAGCCCAATAGTTAACAAAAGAATGTCTCAATCATGCATGTGGAAGCAAATGAGAAACAATTTCAATTAGAATAAGGTCAAGTTCTAGAATGAAATCTCAAGGAGTAGCCAATCACACAACAAGGAATTAATTAGAGTGTATGGCCCAAAATCCTCACAGGGTAATGTTGTGACTACAATCCAACTAATTCAATGATCTACTTCTACATAATTATCAAGCAAATATCAAGAATTTCCAATCAATCAAGATGCTCAGAATTTGCAACTAAATATTGAGGAACACTTATGGAAATTGCCAAGGAATGGGATTATCATCAAAGAGACTAATGTAGAATTAAAATGGAAGAGTCATGGGATACAACAGAAAGAATTCAGCAAAGAAATCAAGCTTTCCTAAAAAAACTAAGAAAACAAACTAAAAGAAAACAAAACAAACTATTATTTACATCCTAAACTATACAATGATTAGCAAAAATTACACCCTAAAAAAATGAGCAAAAACAACTCTATGAAGCTATATGAATATCAAGTGCCAAACAGTGAATCATGGTGTGTGAGCCACAAAATGTGGTGCAAAATCTCTCTGCCAACCTTAAAATCCTTGAATTAATTCTCTCAGGTTAATCAAACAGTGGGCAAAACATATTTGCAACAATGTTAAATGCAAGGAAGCACAAAATTCCCACAAGCATTTTATCAAACATTTTTCAAGCATTTAAAGCACAATAGCAAATCAATTTCATTCCAAGAATATAACCTCACAGTGAAGACACGGGCAATAACTAGCATAATTCCAACACTCTCATAGTGAAAATCAATAACCAGTCAACCAATCAATATATAGCCTATCACCATCTCAAATATGAAAATGAAATAGGGAAAAGAAAAAATATGTACCTGTGAAGCCCTAAATCTTTGCTTAATGAAACCTTTTGAAAGCCCTTTGCAGCAAACACCCAACCGAGAATGAAATGGCAATGAAGAATTGATAGAAGAAATAGAAATAAAAATGTGAAAGAAATAAAAAGAGAAAGAAGCGGAGGGTTCGAATTTAGATTGATTGGAAAAGGGACGGTGAGAGAAAAGGGATTGGCAGAGGGTTACGCACATACTAAGAGAAAAAGAGGATTTGAAATATTACTCAGAGGGTAATCAAATGAAAATGAGAAAGAGGGTTTATGCGGTCTTGATTGTTCAAAAAAAAAAGATGAAATGATTGATTTGAGAATGGAACAGAGGGTTGGAATGAAAAAAGGGAAAATGATGGTGAATCAGGGATTTTTTTTAAATTTAAAAGAACAATAAAACAAAGAAAAAAAAATGAAACAAAAAGTAATAGAAATTATTTATTTAAAATGTGAGAGGTGATGAAGGTTGAAATTGAGTAAAAAGAAATAACGTGTCTACACAAAAACAAAAGAATGTCCTCACCAAAATTAGACAGAGAGCACCTACTGTCACATTTTCCTTATTTCTCTTCTTTTTCATTTTCGTGTCCCCACATGAGTCAAGGCTTGTGAGGACGCAATTCTGGCAGAGGCTAATTTGTGCATCAGACTTGTTCAAAAATTGCTTTTTTAATTGTCGTGTCTCCACATGAGTCAAAGCCTGTGAGAACACGAGTCTGGTAGAGACAATTCAAGGCTTCTGCATAATTTTTTTCACTTTCCTGCAACATAAGGGCACTTGTTATTCATGCAAATACACTCAAACAAGTAACACAATGTCACAGTACTCATAATTTTCTAAAATCCATTATGCCTACTAAAAAAAATTAAACCTATGATTAAAAATTGAACAATCATGTAGAAAATAACAAACAAAAACTTTTGAATTATGGGTTGCCTCCCATATAGCGCTTCTTTAATGTCATTAGCTTGACACAAAATTCTCCTTCAAGGTGGCTGAAAGCGTGATGGGAATTTTACTCCCTTTTCCTTTACTGCATTGTATCTTAATCCACCATCAAAGATCTTCAAATGTTTCCTTTGGTGCCTTCTTCCAAGTAACCATGACAGTTTAAGATACTTAACTTGTAGAATTTTCAACATTGAACTTTCATCTACATCAATTTTAACCTCTAAATCAAAATATGTCCATCCAATTGTTGCCTTGTATTCTCCAGTCACTGTTAATAATTCCTCTTTTTCTGTTTTTGTCAAACCATTACTGATGATCTTTATATTTGCATCTCCCTCTCCAACAACATCATATTTCATATCAGAGGGTGAAGGCTTATGCTCAATCTTTATCTCATTTTCTCTTCCTCCTCCTTTTGCAGCTCTTCTTTTATCAAATTCACAGATGAATCAATTCCTTGTGCTTCTAAATTTGGCAAACACTCCTCTACTTCCAAGTCTTCCTCAAAACAATTATCACTGTCATCTGAATATTGCACAATAACTCCAAGTGCCTCCTGAGGAATTTCAGATAGTTGCTTGGATAGATATCCAATCTGATTCTCAAGATTCTTTAATGAAGACTCTTGAGCTTTAAACCTAGTTCTTGCTTCTTGAATAAAATTCCTTGTTTCTTTCATAATAGCATTGGAATTGGATCTTGTCTCCTGCATAAACAAAGCATTTTCCTCTGTTAGTTTAAGAAGAGCTTTTTCTAAAGTAGAAATTTTATCAATCTCTTGTTCATCATATTGCACATATGATTCTTCTTGTTGGTATTGCATGTCAATTGGTTGAAGATGTTGCCACAATACATTCTGATTATATTCATAATCTTCCTGCTGGTAGATTGAATACGGATCCAAATTTTGCTGTCTACGTAATTCTCAAAGAAGTTTGCAACATCATCTATGTCACAATCCCCATTCAGGTGGTTTCCTTGGAAAAAATCACAAACCATTATGGTTGTCTTTCTACCTCCTGACTGTAGATTGTCCAATCGTTGATGCAGTGCATCTAACTATTGTAAAAGGAGTTCATTATGAGCAAATGTTGCCTCAAATTTGTACCGATCCATGATCAAACAGTAACTAATACAACTTTCTGTTTAATTTTTCCTTACACACAAAGAGAAAGACATGTTCATAATTAAGTCAGTAACAAACAAATAGAAAAAGAAGAAATGAACTAAAACAGTTAGTGTATCCAATCTAGAAAATTCTCTCTTATTATGATATTGAATTAATCAATCCCCGGCAACGGCGCCAAAAACTTGATGCTCACTCGGCAAGTGTACTGAATCGTAACAAGTAATATAATGAAAGTAGAGTATCGTGCCACAGAGATTGATGAATCAAGTATCAATTAACAGAAGATTTATCTAGTTGAACAAAGAGAATTCAATTGTATTTAGTGACATAAAAACTAGTGCAGAAAATTTGTTCAGAAAACTAAACCAGAAAACTAAATCAGCAAATTGAATTATGTGTTTGAACAATTAACAAAAATGCAGTAAAATTGGAATACGAATTTAACAAAATTGGTTAGGGTTAATTTCACTTAATCCTCTTTTTATGTAAGTGCTTACATCATTCAATTCAATTATTAAAAATGATTCAATGATCAAATTCATTGATTTAGCCAAAGTCCAATTCCTTGGTAAATTGACCCTATGTCATCACTAAGAACCCTAATTCCTTATGTTGCTTGCTTCAGATCCAATCTTTTCCCCAATTTTCCAATTGTGAGATAAGCTTTTGATTCATGCAATTGAGTGGCCAATTCAATTGAAACATTAAGAGCAAAAGGAAGCAATTGAATTGAAAACGAAAGTTGAATTGAATAAGAAAAACACTTACACAAAATTCAGATCAAGTTTCATCAATACCTAACCTAAGAAATTTAGCAATCCATTACAAAGGAGAAGAGAAAGGAAGAGGAAGATGGAAACTCAAGGACGAAATCCATGGAGAATAATCCTAGGCTCCACCTTTGAGTTGAATCTTGAGAGAAAGATGAGAGAAAATTTGAGTGGAAGGAGAGAAAAAACAGAGAAAAGCGAAATCTGAAATCTGTTCCCGCTAAAAATTTAACAGCAACTATTTATAGTGACTCTGTCAAATCGTGTCCCACACAGATCCTGCCATGCTCCCACACGAACATGCCAGAGAGCAATTTCTAATTCCAGTAGCTTCTGCCAGTTTCGTGTCCTCACACACCTTCAGCTTGTTCCCATACGATTCTGGCAGAGAGTAAATTTCTTTAATCTGCACCTTATATATCCAATGCTTCACTATTTATTTCTTCCAAAGACTTCAAAAATGCTTTTCTTCAAACTTTTTTTCTTCTTTTTCAACAATACCTATAAAAACACCAAATCAATGAAAAATTAGAACAAAATTACTATTATTTACTACAATCACCTAAAACACAAACAAATTCAATTATATACAATTTTAACTACAAATTTACAAAATTATCAACCTAAACAACTAAAAACTACCTAAAATTAATCTATAAATCTACTACTAAAATGAATTTATCAGTGCTAGGATCCTCTCCAGCCCTCCAGCCCTCTCCAGCCGATTTAGCTACGGAATAACTACTGAATAACTACGAATTTTGATTCCGTAGTTATTTCGTAGATAAATCGGCTGGAGAGGATCTGAACCCTTCTATCCACGTAATACACAAAAATCAAAACCCAAAATCCAACTAACCACTCCAAATTGAAATGCAGATTTAAAAGAAATCCAAAAAAGGTGTATAATCGCAAGGCCAAAATTACACTCTTCACATATTCTATTAAAAGGGAAAATTTAATTTACTCAATTGATTTTTATTGCTTCCATTATTTATGCTTGTCTTTTCCCCTATAATTAGAATGATTAGCAAAGGCAAGGAATACATGGAATCTTTTCCCACAAGGATACGACTCCACCCAACAACCATCCATGCATTTTTTTTGGTTAAGAAGAGAGGGAAACCCCAAAGAAAAAATTACACTAGAACAATTCTTGGGCAAGAAACCCCTACCAAATCCTGAAAAAAAAAATGATAATGACTAGGAGGTTATCACTAAAAATCTGCATCCCCAGGTGATATTGAAAGACATGTGAAACCATAAAATCTGCAGCTCGATTTCCTTTTCTATAGGTGTCGAAACCGGGGTCATGACGGGTCGGCGAACAAATTAGGAAAAATCGAGTTTCAATGGAGTTGCCACCAAGATTTATTTTAAGGGATAACATTGCTGTACTGGACAAATGAGATCAACAGTTTACAAGCATGGTTCCCTTGTGCTATATATACATGCGTTGTATCAGATTGAGAGGGTTTTTTTCTTTGCTTTCCCATAATTTTAGACTCAAGGATTGACTCTATCACCCGGAGCCAATTCAAACAAAAGGTGAAAAAAAAGAGAGATTTGAGAAAAAAATGTTTTACCAAAATAGAGTGGAGCAGCAATAGAAAGCAGAGGGCCTAGATTTTACCGTGCACGGATTTTGGTGCTTTTACCAAAATGTTTTACCGTGCACGGATTTGGATTCTGTGCTGTCCAAAATGGGTGCTGTTGGTGTTGTTAAAAAATCTAGGTCGTCCGATCTTAATCGGACGGCTCAGATGCCGAGATGCTTTTTTAATTCCGATCACGGATTTGGATTCTGTGCTGTCCAAAATGGGTGCTGTTGGTGCTGTTAAAAAATCTAGGCCGTCCGATCTTAATCGGATGACTCAGATGCCGAGATGCTTTTTTAATTCCGATTTAGCATCTCGGCATCTGAGCCGTCCGATTAAGATCGGACGACCTAGATTTTTTAACAGCACCAACAACACCCATTTGGGACAGCACAGAATCCAAATACTGGGTGCACTGCTACAGCTCCTTTAGTCGCCGAGCTAGTCTGCTGCTAGCATGCTTCAAAAGCGCAAAACCAGACCTGCACTGCACACTACAACCCTTCCTCCATTTATTTTTTTATTTTTATTTTTGATTTTTTTCAAGTAAAATGGGCTCACTTGCTGGTCCACCCCAAAAGATAAAAGAAGTAAAGAAATAAAAAAGAAAAAGGTAACAATTTGGCCCATATATAAAAAAAGGAAAGAAGGAAAAAAGAAAAATAAAAATGAAATGGATTATCAATGGTTATGTTAGAATAAAAAAAGAAGTAAATACGGATGGTAAGAATGGATTGGTGAAGGAAAATAATATATTTAATTAATTTCTGTCACCAAACTGCAACAAGGATGAGAAGAGGAGCAACCATTTTGAATAAAAAATAAGGCAACTCTAGAGTCAGATTTTATCCAAAACTTGGGATAATTTTGTTGTCTAGCAATATTCAGGCTAGTAAGGGTGCTTATCACGGTTCTCTAAGTAAGAACCGGTGCTTAAAATTTATGCACTGTTGAAGCTGGTGCTTAGGTCATCTTTATCCCAACATCTGTCAAAATTTCTTAAATTAATATTTTATAATTCTTCATATTTTTTATATTATTATATTACTTTTATTATTTTAAGTAACTCAATCACTTTTTTTTCTCCACCCCAACATCTCTAAAAATTCAACTAAATAGACTCATACTTTATTTAAGAACGAGTGCTTATATAAGAACAGAAGCACCTTCTCCAATGGTGCTTTTAATGTAAGCATCGGTTCTTACATTAAGAACCGTGCTAAGATCCTAATGAATTTTACTGATGCATATGCCCTTAGGCCATCATTATCCCAACATTTCACTCTTTTACTATTAATAAATCTTAAATGAGTCTCACCAATACATAACACTCCTTTATACTTTTTACACCTTAAGCACCTTTTTCTCTCCAATCCAACACCCCTAAAAATTTAACTAAATGGACCCCACAAATAATCCAATATAACCTCATTATTCTCTTTAAACCTACTTTTGGATCCATTTTTTTCAAGAACCAGTTCTTAACTAAGCACCTTTTCCATCGGTGGGAAAAAATAAGCATAAATGCTTATTTTGTTTCCCGAGATAAGAACCCGCTCAAGGATTACCTATGCATATGATTAGTTCTTATATAAGCACCGATTCTTAAATAAAGTGTAATCTATTTAGTTGAATTTTTAGAGATGTTGGGTTGGAGAGAAGAGATGCTTAAATCAAAAGTAGAAATAAATGATATGTATTGATGGAGCCCACTTAAGATATGTGAATAGTAAAAAAGTGAGGTATTGGGATGAAGATAACTTATAGCGTGTTTGGGTTGACGGTGTAGATGAGGATTTTTTTTATAAGCAAAGAATTGAAATTAATTATGAGTACAAGAGTACTCAAACCCATAATACAACCCAATAAGGTAATACAAAAGCTAAATCAAAATTAAATATCACCACTAACTAACTTGCCAGACAACCAAAAGCTAAAACCAAAACCATAAACGCAAACCACACCCCTGCACATACTACACGAAAAGAAGATTGAAAGTCCACAGATTCCCCTAATACAGGTTGAGACAAGTAGTTGGTTCCTTTAGCCAACAAGAAAATTGATACCTACAGTCATTATCTTTAGCATTCAACCATTTCCAAGACCGCAATTTTACCAATTCTAACACTTCAAGAGGAGTTAGATTTTGAGAATACCACTTCATTTCATGCTAGCCACAGACTCCACAGAACTGATAACCAAATCACTGCCCACCTATAACGGTTTTTCAGATCACAAGTTGGTAGCCCCAAGATTTGCTCAAAGTGAGTAATAAAATTAACATCATGAACAGAGGCAAAACCACACCATTGCACACACAACATCCATAACTGATAAGCAAAAGGGAAATCAAAATAGATGAGAAGAAGATTCTGCTCAATGATTGCACCAGACACATCCTGCAGTAGAGAGTTATAAAATTCCTCTCTTGACGAGGTTAACTTTTGATGGTATTCTGTCTAACATCACCCTCCAAGCAAAGCAAGAGATCTTGGAGGGAACAAACGAGCACCAGATAAAATGATGAAAAGGAAGGTCAGCATAAATAGAGTCATTTCTAATCAGATGATATGTTGACTTAACTAAATATGAGCCACCTGGATCAAGTATCCACCGCCAAGTATCTTCATTGCTTACATTAACCTGAACAGAGCTTAAATCCAGCAGCAACATAGATAAAAGGGACAACTCCCATTGAAACCATTGCCTCATCTAGCTCCAATTCCACCCAACTTCCCCCTCCCTACTCACTAACATATCCGCCACAGACACCTCTTTATTAGTAGTTATAGAAAAAAGTCTCTTAAAACGCTCACAAAAGGGAATAGAATTACACCAAGGATCTTTCCAGAAAGAAGTATTCCTCCCATTTCCCACCATTCTTACACACGCATTAGAGAGCCAATCACAAGATATATTTTCACCCTCCTCAATGCTCCACAAATCTAGCCACCACCTAGAGGTTCCCCCTCTCACACCTTTCCTACCCATACAACCCACTCCATAAATAGATAATAACACTTTAACCCACAAACTATCACTTTCTACTAAGAGACGTCACCTTAGCTTACTTAACAGTGCCAAGTTAAAACCTCTTAAATCTCTCAATCCCAAACCTCCATGTTGTTTTTCTCTACATATATCCTCCCAAGCAACCCAAGCTATTTTCCTATGCTCATCATCCCCACCTCAAAGAAAATTTTTAAATAAGGATTCGAGTTGAGAAATGATACCCGTGGGAGCCTTGAAGAAGGAAAGGAAGTAGATCGGGATTGAATTTAACACAGATTTCAGAAGAACTAATCTACCTCCAAAGGACAATAGTTTTTTCTTCCATCTAGCCAACCTCCTCTCCACCATTTGAATGACATGATCCCAAGTTGAAAGGCGCTTAGGATTCGCCCCAAAGGGAAAGCCCAAATAAGAGCAAGGAAAAGAGCCAACCTTATAATTCAGGAATTGAGCCATACACTCTAGCCACACCATATCAACATTAACACCCAAAAGTTTGCTTTTATGAAAATTAACTTTCAACCCAGCCACTAACTCAAACAATTGCAATACAGACTTAATAGCCCAAATATTGCTCAACGATGCCTCTCCGAGAAAAATAGTATCATTAGCATATTGAAGATGTGATATCAAGACACGACCTTGGCCAACATGATAACCTGAAAACACCTGCCTCTGAACCGTTGTAATCATCATAGAGTTCAAGCCCTCTGCTGCAAGTAAAAATAGGAAGGGTGCTAAAAGATCGCCTTGCCTCAAACCTCTACCTACACCAAACTCACTTGTTGGACTCCCATTAATAAGGACTGAAATTTTGGCAGAAGACAAACATTCTGCAATCCACCTCCTCCATTTCAAGGGAAAATTCATTTTCTCCATCACAAACTGTAAGAAATCCCATCTGACTGAATCATATGCCTTTTCAAAATCTACCTTAAAAAAAAGACATGATTTTTTCTTTCTCTTTGCCTCCTCCAGCACCTCATTAGCTATTACAACACTGTCAAAAATTGATCTTCCCTTTACAAAGGCAGATTGGCAATCAGATATAACTTTCCCAATCACTTTCCTCAATCTATTTGCTAGTAGATGAGATTTCTCGCTTCCCAATATATGTTTTCTGAGAAAAAACTCTCCCTTCCTTCTGCTCCGACCTACATTTGGTCGGCGATAATCCAAATGTACACAGTAGTGGAATTCTTATTTTTATTTTTTATAGTTATTAAATGGATCATCACGACACTCTTGAGTCTTTACAACCAAAGGGTGAGAGGAATAACAGAACATGCATATTTTCACACAGACAGTAGAATAACACACGTATTGAATATCTTTGACAGTTGACTCCAGTGTATAAATTTCTACACATTTCATATTAACCAGAAAAGAATTTGACTTATAACTTTCAAATCTTAATGCACTTTGGTACACATAAACAAATTATTCCATCTTTACATCTTATTTTCTTTTATATGTTCATAGGGGAACGAATCTTCAATGCATACACACACACACACACAATCAACCAAAGGGTGAGAGGAATAACAGAACATGCATATTTTCACACAGACAGTAGAATAACACACGTATTGAATATCTTTGACAGTTGACTCCAGTGTATAAATTTCTACACATTTCATATTAACCAGAAAAATTTGACTTATAACTTTCAAATCTTAATGCACTTTGGTACACATAAACAAATTATTCCATCTTTACATCTTATTTTCTTTTATATGTTCATAGGGGAACGAATCTTCAATGCATTTTAATCAACCAAAGGGTGAGAGGAATAACAGAACATGCATATTTGTCTGTCCACACATTCAACCATTAGGCTGTTACACTATTTGGCACCCCTCTTCCTGTTGCTCCACATTCTGATCTTGGTATAAGCAATTCATATGGTGAAACTCCAACACCACATCTGTTCCTAAGTTTTGGATCAACATTTCTTCTCTCAATCTCCATCTCAATATTTTTCATCTCCATTGAAAATTGGCTGAATGCATCAATGATCTCAGGGTCTCCTGACCAACAAGAAATGTCATTTCTGTCTCCTATGTATTCCTCATCAGGTGAGTGTGCAGAACCTATGTTGATCACAGCCATGAACCTTGTTGCCTGAAACAAACTTGGCAGTGATGATAGGAAGTATTTCTGAGGATCCATGATAAAATCTGAGTACTCAGAATCATCCTCATTGGGAATTAGTTTTCTCATTAATGGTGGACGGATTGGAACATACCCACCATAAGGGTATTGACTGAAGTTCAAGGCAGCATGTTGTGCTGATACAATCCAGATAATGGTGGTAAGTATGGAGATGAGATCCTCAGGGGTGGCAAGTTTGGGCCACCAGCTGGCATTTTTATGATAAGGGTGTCCTAGATTGATGAACTCTTTGTACCAAGATTGGAGTTCAT
Organism: Sesbania bispinosa; assembly: GCA_026901365.1. Lineage (NCBI taxonomy): Eukaryota > Viridiplantae > Streptophyta > Magnoliopsida > Fabales > Fabaceae > Sesbania > Sesbania bispinosa. Next base: position 288,680 of record QLOH01000254.1, read on the forward strand.
TGTCAGAAGAAACGGCATTGGAATCTTTGTAGTAATGGTTCACATAGGTATGGACCAATTTCTCTATGCTGGACCATATGAGGAGTCCATCAGCTGCATAAGGATAGTCTTCTATAAGTAGTCTAATGCCATGTGGCTGTGTTGCATCATGAACTGCTAAACCTCTACATGAAAAATGAAATCATTAGGTCTTATCATCCATGTTTAGTTACTTTGCAGAGGATAATGTTAAATACAGCATAAAGTTTTGTCTAATTCATTAATTCATTCTGTGGAAGAATCAAAATAACGAGTGTTCTAAGAATACTAGTTAAAAGGAATTAAAAATAGAAAGTATTTATTGTATTTTGTAGCATATTTATAGGTTAAAGAGACAATCAATGTCGTGATCCCAATAAAAATCTTCTATATATTCATTTCTTAGTCAGGGCACTAGTTAGCTGGACGCTAATCTTTTATCTAATTTATATATTGAAACTGATATCTATTAAGTATTCTCATAGGAAAAGTATTAGGATAATCTGTAGTGCTCCAATTAGTATTGTCAGTTAAAGATTCTTAAGGCAAGCACAATGTGTCCTACATAGAATTGCATTGCAAGATGGAAATATTCTCTGTTTTCAAGAATAAGGTTAAGGGAGATGCTGAGAATTTTCATAATAGAAACAATGTTATTTACCTTCTGATAAGATCAGCAGGAAGACCTTCCATGTCAAATCGCCACCAGTTTTTATAGGCAGCACAACTAATTTGCATACAATATTTCCCAGGAGTGTAGTTTGTCTCAATGGTACCTTCAGCATTGATGAGTACCTCACGGGCTGTTGCATTTGTTTTGAGTGTGTATCGCATATGGGGATGCAGAAGCTTGAATATAGGATGCATCACACTCAATTGCCTATGAGCAGCAATTATTAATGGTTCCATGCATGCATGTATCCGTAACCTGTCGGAGTATCAGAGGCCAATCTCATCATGTAAATTACTAATCTTTTATATATTACAAGATTTCTAATCTCCTGTGTATTTTGTGCTCAATATGACATATATCTGATAAATGTTTAGATCCCTTGAATCAACCACATGTTGCACAAAGTTTGTTTTTCTTTTTGTGGCATTCCATCATTGTTAGACTTAAAAAGAATTCCCTTTACCTTGTACCTCTAGGATTTGCAATAATCCCCACATTGCATTTGGGGGGAGGGGATGATATGAAAATTATCATGATTTCATTTCTCTACATAAGCCAATGATCATAGTCATTTGTAGGGAAATAAAATTTCATACCAGTGGTGCACAAGTGTATGAATGGCAGCATCATTAGCACAAACATGGGCTTTGCCAAGTTGCCAGAGCCATTTGGAGGTGTCATCAACAGGAGGGGTGAGAACCTTTTTGGATGCAGTATTTGGATACCCTGTTGGGAGAGCAAGCTGGATAGCAATAGGCTTCAGAGTTCCCATTTTGGTGAGGTAGAAAATTGTTGTTGTTGCATAAGCTTTGCGCCCATCAAGTGCATTAATCCCATCCAGGAATGGCAGATAAACATCATGATAGTCCAGTATGAACAACTTATTCTCTTCCAATGCCTAAAATTTGAAAACAGATTACATTTTATGAATTGTCATTTTCATGGAACTTTTTTTTTGGTCAAAGTTTCATGGAACTTAGCTATGGAAAGATGGCCAATTTTTGTACCTTTTGGATAGACATTCCTTCAAGGTGGCCTATAATGTGTTCTTCTTTCAGTGCTGACTCTACTGAACCATATGTAGAAGGATCCAATTTGCTCAGAGGTGGGAAAACCTATTGAGAAAAGTGACAAATAATATGTTTAGTTTACATTAAAATCACACGTTTGTAACATGCTATTAATCAAAACCAAACATGCAAAAAGTGAAAGAACAGAACTGGTTTAAGTGTGTGTTTGGTTTCCATCAAAATAACACTTCAAACGTGGATCTAAGACTAAGTGTGTATTTGGTTTGGCGTTAAAATTAACCAAACTTAAGTTTGAATTTTCCAACGCAACTATTTCTAGCATTAGAAATGTGTTACCCAATCTCAACGCTAAACCAAACATGCTATAAGATCTATGTTTGATCTAGTGTAAACCAAACAAGGGAAGGATAACATGTGGTCATTGTTATAATTTACCTTTAGCCTTTCAATACTTAGAGGATTTAACCCTGCAAGCACTTGACGTCCAAATTCATCATCAAGTAAGAAATGTGATTTCCCCCCTGAAAATGAAAATCATTCCACTTCATGTGAATAATTTCTATGTCCAAAATGAAACCACACACACAGACACACATTCTTTGACATGGAAAAAAAACTCATTTTTTGTCTAGATAAATACACCCTTTAATTTTACTTACTTGAAAATATCTTTGGAGGATCAAATTTGAAAATTTCTTCTATGGCGCCTCCCAAATTGAAAAGAACCCTTGGTAGTGGTGGTAGAATTGCACCAAGACCAAGCTGAGACTTGAATTCAGAGTGCCCTGTCTCTTTAATAAAGTAATCAACGTTTAAAACTCCATCTTCAGTGGCCATGATGTTATCTATTAAAGCAGGGACAACATTACGAAGCACTCCCATCAATTTTCCTTGATCAATATTTTCTCTCTTTATGTCTTCCAATTCTTCATCCCTAGGCACATATATTGACTCTGATTCACTCAATCGTGACTCCGCCTTGGTATCTGTCCATGTTTGCATCATGTAAAGATGAAAAAAAAAAAAATGTAATGAGTTAACTAACATGTATGATCCTATCACTTCACTTAGTTTTAGTTTTCCGTGATTTTGTCCATGCTATGTGCCTTATTTGCATGTCTAATCTTTTTGTGTTTTGGTAAATTGAACGGTGCCTACTCTAAGTTTACCAAGTACCACCTCCAACCAATTAAACTAAGTCACCATTTTGTTTGCATGTCTTACATTAAAGAAACAAGACCGGAATTTGAACTCTCGCTTATGGTGATGGATTACGTTGTAAATTGAAATTATTAGGAAAAGTGGAATGTAAGGAGTAAGAAGGAATTAGTATGTGTTTGGGGGTGACTGTTTATAAACTTGAGTTTGAATGGACTTAATTTTGTAGAATTAATTTTTTAAAAGTAATACATGTGATTTATATTTGTAAACTTTTTTTTTTAAAAAATAAATTTGTAGTAAAATTTAGTGTAAATTTTTCTACACATCGTTTCAGTATAAAAGTTACAATTTATCATATTAGATTAAACGTGAATTTAAAGATAAAATAAATTTATTTCAAATAACTAAAACATGTATTCAAACAAGATTTTTGGAAATGTTAGAAAGTAGAGGCAAATAATATAAACTATGAATGCGTGGGAGTCTACATAAAAATGTTTTAAAATTGATTTTGTGAGGGAATTTATTTGAACATTAATAAATTATATATAACTAAAAAATTAATAAAATAATTATGAAAAGAAATTCATTTTGTAAAAGAAAAAAAAAACTGTGCTGAATAGAAAAAGTATGTTAATATTTTGCAAACATAAAATAATAATGAATAATGAAAATTGCAATCAAATACCAAAATAATCTATACTTCTAATAAAGGTGATTCTCTATTTTTGTGACCACAATTTATTTGAAAAAAATTATCCTCTATAATATAACATTTTGTGAGTGTTATGTTTAGAAAAAGAGACATTTTGTCACTAAAAACTACAAACATATTTGTGCCATATATTCTAACATTTATTATTATTGTAGTTACTAAATTAAAATCACTATCAAATAATATTTAGTTCTGTTTTTTTTTTCTATAACAATATAAAATGGAAATACTCTTGTTTGGTATCCACTTTTTATTCTACTTAAACCCTTAACTTTCCTATAAAAAAAATTAAAAAAAAAATAAAAACTCTAATGATGGATAAGATCAAATTAAGGTAGTTATTATTGTGTAAGTTTAAAACAATTAATAAGAGTGTACCACATCAGACATGCACGACACTTTGAGGGTGTTTGAGTCAAATTAAAAAAATTTGGAGAATAATTATTCTCAAAGGAATTTAAAAAGAATAAGAAATTAAACGTGCATAGACAAATAACATTGTGTCTGTCTTTCTGCTAGTATTTAATAAATAGAATTAACAAAATTTGATGTGTGATCAGGGAGCCTTTTCTTTATACTTATTTTTTATTAAAAAATATTCAACATGTCTCACATAATAAATTCATGTTTTCCATAATTTAATAAATTCAAGTTTTCTTATGTTTTTTTAGAAGCAACAATGTATCGCATATAAAACTAACAAATATAAATAAAAAACAAAAATTGGTAGATGTGAAATCATGTATATGGCTCTTCACATTGGTAACAATGGAGAAGAAAAAATAAGCAACAAAATATGAAATTGTCTCATAGTTTAAAATGTTAAAATTATCTTATAGTTTAAGGTTGTGACATAGGAATTAAGAAACGCCATTAATATTCTAAATTTATAAAAATTATTAACTTATTTTTTATTATATCTCTTATCTCTCATATATTAAAAATAATTATTTAAAAAATACACATTAATTAATTAATAAGGATAAATTTGAAAAAAAAATTTAATGGTGTATGGTATTATAAAATGACAATTAAAATGAGACAAAGAAAGTGCTAAAACATCAATAAAATGGGACAGAGAGAGTAAATTAAGTCTTCTTTAAATTATTATTATTAATTACTGAAATTAATTTTAGTTCATTCAATACATCATGATATAATCAAATCTAATTTTGACAAATCTCAAATTATCTTGCAGGAGCTTATGATAGGCTAATCTCTTCCGAGGTGAATAAATCACTAAATTGGGTAACCTCTTCTAATAAAACCCTTTCTATTTACATGGTCAAAATAAAATTCAACCCTTATCAATATCAATATGTTTAAGATACTTTTCTACCAATTATGTCAAATTTTGTTGATAAATATGTATTAGTTTGGGTTTCTATTTGAACTTGAGTAAACTAGCAAATTGGTCTCCGACTTTTTTTAAGGTCACGTAGTTTAGTCTCTAAGAAATAGAAAACCCCAATATAGTCTCTGACTTCTTATTTTTTCTTTCACTATAGTCCAACGGTGTGTTTCCCATTAATTATTTTTACGACGTGTCACATTTAATGACACTCTGTCTCATTGTTTGTCACTATAATGTCCACTATGACACAAAAATGATGTGGTTTTGTCAAATTTATAGCTTGAAAGACTCCAACTCCAACTGTTGTGTGCTTTTCTATTTTCCCCTTTTCTCTCTTCTCTCCCATTTTCATTGGAAGGTTTCAACTCCAATGACGTTATTTTTGTGCTCGGATGACAAATAGTGTGATACAGTGTCACGAAACGTGACACATCATAAAAAAATTAAAGCGAAACACACAGTTGGACTATAGTGAAAGAAAAAACAAGAAGTCAGAGACTATATTGGAGTTTTTTATTTCTTAGGGGCTAAACTGTATGACCCTAAAAAATTCAGGGATCAATTTGCTAGTTTACTCATTTGAACTTGTATACAATAAAAATTAAGAATGAGAGAAACATAATATATTAAATTAAAAATTAAAGAAAGAGATTAAAGAGTCACTTGTTAATTGGAAATTTGGAATATTGGTAAGATAGAAAAAAATAACATGATTAATAACGTTACACCGAATAATATAACATACATAAAATTAAAGTTTAAATATGTAAATAATAATACAAAATGATAATAAACAATTTGAAGTGATATTTAAGGAGATTTTTGTTATCTATACTATTAATAATGCGAATACACGGAAGAATAGTTATTTTACTATTCACATTTCCTATTCCAATTATACCTTTACGATAACTATTTTAAAACCACTCAAATGAAAATAATAACTAATAATTATCACATTTATAATATTATTTTATTTTTTTAATAATGTTTTTTACACACAATAAAAAATGTGTATAGACATATAAGTCTTTCAACTAGTATATATTATAATGTCCGTTTTGGTTATATTGAATTATTGATAGATTGATTTGATTTTTTTTTTTTTTCGATTGAAATGAGGCCAAGAAAAAGAATTACATAATAACTCTGCGAAAATGACTAATTCCTAAAAAAATCTCCAATAATACATTAAATTACAAAATCAGAACTTTTTCTTTCCATGAGGTGCATGCATATGGTCTATGATTTCTTACCTAAAATATGGCCCATGTGTAGGCAAGATCTTAGGTCTCATGTATTCTTGTATTGTAATTAGTAATCGTGAATCATGATCATGATAGGTTGTTACCATCATGCTTTATCAAGTCTTAGTCAACTTGTTAAAAAAAAATAAAACCCTCAATTATGTCTCTGAAAGATACATACATCACCAGTTAAGTCCCTAAAAGATGTTTGTCACCGGTTAGGTCCCTCAAAGATTAAAATGGTCACCACATTAGTCCCCCAGTTAGTCACAGTTAGAAACATTGTTAACAGCAGTTGACGTGGAACGTTTTTGTATGACTTGGCCTGTTAAATGCCAAATAAACATCCAATTCAATAATCTTACATGACAAATGACTTAAAATTTGAGGGCCCTAACTAGTGATGCATGTATATTTCAGGGGCCTAATTGGGGTCTTACTTAAAAAAAAGACTTAGTCAACATTCCTCTTAGAATAATTGTTAATATGAATAACAAAAATTTTGTTATAGCTATTTCTGTATATTTAATATACTTTATAGATAGAGGAATATATAAAGGCTATATTTGGTTTAGTATTGGAATGTGATAAACTAGTGTATAACCCGTGCAATGCACGGGGATCACTTTAAGAAATTGATTTCAATAGAATGGTGAGAATATTGGTTTTTTTAAATTGAATTTTGTGTATATGCGGATGGTGCGATAGTAGAAACACAATCTAACTAAATGATATAGGTTATAGGGAACTCAGGTGGTAATATATAGGATCTAGTGAATGTTTGTAGTAAAATTGTGTATATCCACCTGAGTTTGCTTTAGTCGATGTGACACCGGTAAGACTTTAAAAGGATATCATCATTATATCACATTATAAGGCTAAATGCAGGAATCCGAGTTACTGACTCTATGTATTGTTTTGTTATTTCATTTTGCTTTATATATTGATATATAAAGATAAAATATCAGAACACTCTACCATATTAACAATCATTGTTTCATGTAGCAAACCTTAAACCCTAAATAATATCTCAACAAATAAATTTGTACTCATGTGTATGTTGATGATTTGGTTCAATCGGGTAACAGATCCAGTATCTTTAATCTGTTACGTACCAGAACCAATCATTGACGGGTTTGATTAGTTTGGTTCGGATCCAACCTGATTTAGCTAAAAAAATCCAAACCAATCAGATTGGTTTGATAGGATTTAGGGTTTATCGGGTTCGTCGGATTGAACCAAACCAATGAACACCCTAAATAATATATTAGGAAAATACATAATAAATTTGATGTAAATCAACACATTTTATTATATTACCACATCCAAACTTTAGTATCAATCTTAACAAATATATCTGTACTCATATGTATCAATCTCTACAAATTAAACAATTTTAATGTAAATAAAATATTAGGAAAATACACAATAAAGTTGATACTCATGTGTATCAATATCTATAAATTAAATCATTTTAGTTTGAATAAAAGAGATTACACGACTTTTGATAACAGAAAAGTAGTAAAATAGGCTTAAATAACTTTTTGGTGCTTGTAAAATATTCGGTTTTTGCTTTTGGTCCTTATAAAAATATTTTTATTCTTTTGGTCATCATAAAATTTGAAAATTTTGAAAATGGTCCTTATTATCATTTTTTGATGATATGTAATGCATCTAGACACGCCACATCATATGTCACCTCAACATGATTACTTATGTGACACCGGTAAGACTTTAAAAGGATATCATCATTATATCACATTATAAAGCTAAATGCAGGAATCCGAATTACTGACTCTATGTATTGTTTTGTTATTTCATTTTGCTTTATATATTGATATATAAAGATAAAATATCAGAACACTCTACCATATTAACAATCATTGTTTCATGTAGCAAACCCTAAACCCTAAATAATATCTCAACAAATAAATTTGTACTCATGTGTATGTTGATGATTTGGTTCAATTCGGGTAACAGATCCAGTATCTTTAATCTGTTACGTACCTGAACCAATCATTGACGGGTTTGATTAGTTCGGTTCGGATCCAACCTGATTTAGCTAAAAAAATCCAAACCAATCAGATTGGTTCGACAGGATTTAGGGTTTATCGGGTTCGTCGGATTGAACCAAACCAATGAACACCCTAAATAATATATTAGGAAAATACATAATAAATTTGATGTAAATCAACACATTTTATTATATTACCACATCCAAACTTTAGTATCAATCTTAACAAATATATCTGTACTCATGTGTATCAATCTCTACAAATTAAACAATTTTAATGTAAATAAAATATTAGGAAAATACACAATAAAGTTGATGTAAATCAACACATTTTATTATATTACCACATTCAAACTTTAGTATCAATCTCAACAAATATATTTATACTCATGTGTATCAATATCTATAAATTAAATCATTTTAGTTTGAATAAAAGAGATTACACGACTTTTGATAACATAAAAGTAGTAAAATAGGCTTAAATAACTTTTTGGTGCTTGTAAAATATTCGGTTTTTGCTTTTGGTCCTTATAAAAATATTTTTATTCTTTTGGTCATCATAAAATTTGAAAATTTTGAAAATGGTCCTTATTATCATTTTTTGATGATATGTCATGCATCTAGACACGTCACATCATATGCCACCTCAACATGATTACTTATGTGGCATGGTTGGATGCATTACAAGTGGCAATAAGGACCTTTTTCAAAGTTTCTGAATTTTATGAGGACCAAAAGAATAAAAATAATTTTATAAGAACCAAAAACAAAAACCATATATTTTACAGGGACTAAAAAGTTATTTAAGCCTTGTAATAAACTGAATGAATAGTGAAAAAAATATTAAAATACCTATAGGATTGTATAATTATAGATTATAGATAGATGTAAATCAACATATTTTGTTATAATACCACATTAAAACTTCAATATTAAGCTCAACAAATTTATCTGTGCTTATGTGTATCAATGTCTGCATCTTAAACAATTTTACTTTAAATAAAAAGATGACACAACTTTTGATAACAAAAAGTAGTAACAATAATAAAAAAACAACTAATAAAATATTATAATAAATTGAATGAATAGTGAAAAAAAATATTAAAATACCTATAGGATTGTATAATTATAAATATAGATTATAGATAGATGTAAATCAACATATTTTTTTATAATACCATATCCAAACTTCGATGTTAACCTCAACAAATTTATCTGTGCTTATCTGTATCAATGTCTGCATCTTAAACAATTTTACTTTAAATAAAAAAGATGACACGACTTTTGATAACAAAAAGTAGTAACAGTAATAAAAAATAACTAATAATATATTGTAATAAATTGAATGAATAGTGAAAAAAATATTAAAATACCTATAGGATTGTATAATTATAGATTCACATTTTCAAATACTATAAATAGTTGTATTGACCACTTTTCAACATTAAACCAAACATACGTAAAATTGAAAAAGTTTGTTGAGATTATTTGTTTGCAATTTTCCTGAAAAGCTATAATGAATCTTCTCTATATAGATTATACATGTTCTTATCCCATGTAGATATTTTTCTCTTTTTATTAAAACCATGTATTGGTTTTGCAGAATTGATTTTAAATCACTTACGTCCAACGTGCTTCGTAAAGTATGCATCACAAATCTCAACCATTGATTTCCAAATCAATTCTACTCAACTGTAAACCAAACAGACCATATATATCCAAATGTATCTTGATTACATTTACCGTATGTTTGAAATAAGAAGAAAAATTGGGAAGAAATTGATGGAAAATTTAGATTTATTGTGTGTCTAGTTTAATAAAAAACTATTATAAATGTAGTTTCGGGCCAATATTAGCGTTGGTTAGAATATCATGGGTATAATTAACATGATTTAAAAGTATGTGAAATTAATAAGAAGAGATGAAACTGACCAGTGGTAGTGGGTGGACGTCCAGTGCGGCAACGAGTGGGATGAGGATCGTATTGGCCAGCAAGTGTTGGTCTTGCATACTCATCTCCTTTGTCTGGATCGCCCAGATCATTGTAAACATCATAGTCATAAATCCTGTCTGAGGATGCCCTTCTACCCTTGCCATCACCTCTTACCTCTCTCAGCTCCTTTTCTCTCAGTTCTTTCAGTCCAATTGGTGTCTCACTAGGTACATACCCCTGTTGTTTTCACTTTTCACTTTCAGTTACATTACATGAATGAACATCACATATATTCCCTCCACCCCTTATTATAAGACCCTCTCAACCATTTAATACAGTTTAAGAAAAATTGGTTAATGCATTAGTCTTTTAACAAAATTTACAACATTCCAAATATACCCTTATTTAAATGTTACTATATTTTAGGGACATTAATTATCACATGATGAAAGACTTCAAAAGCCACTTTGCAATGGCTTAGTTGTACATGTGGGTGAAACATCATTAATTATTCACATTGATCAATACATGGGGAATTAAAAAGAGTTAAACATTCATGAATGACAAATATGGAAGAAATGATTAATTCATAAAAATCTATAATTAAGGGACACTTATTCTTCTAGAATGGGGTTTTATAATTAGGGACGAGGGGAGTATAATAAGGAAAAGGAAAATGTTAACGAGAGTATACTTAGAGCATGTTTGGGTGGAACTTCTGTAGAAGTACTTCTAGGTGAAAAAAAATAACATGTATCAAAGAGGTCAAATGTATTTAACTTCTCCATAAGTTAAAATTAGTTACTTTTGGAGAAGTTAAGTGAGAAAGCTTATGGAGTAGGTCGTCTACAAATACTAATTTGAACTTATGAAGAAGTTAAATGCATTTGACCTCTTTGATTTATGCTATTTTTTTCACCTAAAAGTACTTCTGCAAAAGTTCCACCCAAACAGGCTCTTAGGGTACTTGTTAAGGAATTAAAAGTAGAAAGTTTTTATTGGAGTGTGTGATATGTAATGTCACAAATACAATCAATACTGTGATTTCCAATAAAAACCTTCTCCTTATGGATCTTTAACTAAGTGCATTCGTTAGCCTGACCCTAAGGAAAAAAATAGAGATGCGATAATAATGTCACACGGTTAATATTTTTTTTCATTAATTTTTTTTCATAAGAATAAAAATTATTAATAATTTAGAATAGAAAATCATTTTCAGATATTACTATACTATATTAATATTTTGTATTTCACTTATGTAAAGTGGATTTTAGAATAAAAAATATTGAATAAATTTTAAAATTATGTAAATTTTCATTATATTAATTATTAATATTTTTAATTTTTGGCAAGTGCCTTTGAGCCATTAATTAGTAAGATAAAACATTAAGAAAATAATAAAATTAAAAATAATTAATATACCCCCAAAAATTTTAAAGTGCGATGAACGGATTTAGCTGACAATATGAGATACATTATACATCCTGCGAGTGGTGGGATGTAAATGCATCTTTACATTATACATTTTTCATAGAAAAAAAGTTAAAAAAAATGAAAAGAGAAAAAAAAAAGTAATTTCACCAGAAAAGTAATATAATTGAGATAAATTAATAAAAAATAAATATATAAAATGTGATGTAAAAGAAAGGGATGTAAAAATATTATAATTTAATTCTTTATATGTCAATTGCACCAAAAAAGTGCAATTATACTATTATCGGGCTTTATGATTTAGCAATTTTAGTAGTTTATATATTATAAATTTTGTAATATATTATATACTTTAAATGTTTATAATTTAGTGCAAGGGGTGAAATCAGGAATTAATGATAAGGGGGCCAATATTACACCTTTTTAATTAATAAGTTCATCTCAAATACAATTTTGTTATTAAGTATAAATTAAATATAAAATAGCGAATTAAGATAAATGTGTATGTATATATTTTTTTTGTTTAACCAAAGGTATCCTCCACGGGAGGCAATCCTGTTCGAGTCGGGAACATCCTCATCATGGTGGGGCTAGCTCTCCCAGCGAAGATTTTTTCCATCCACAAGACTCGAACTCGAGACCTTGGTTAAGGGAAATCAAGTATGTACCACTTGAACCAACCCCCGTTGGTATATGTGTATGTGTATATGTGTGCTATGTAAGTAATTTAAAAATTTTATGAATTATTTTAATTATTATTCTCTTTTTACTATTAATTTTATATTATTTAATTTATTATTTAACTATTTATTTTATTTTTTAATAAATATTTTATCACTGAATTAAGAATTTAAAATTTATAAAAATATATAAACTTATAATTACATTGCATTAAATTTTTTCTAGAAAACAAAAATAAAATTTATATGACATAACTTATGTAAATATGTATTTTACTATATAAATATAGTATATATCTCCTTCTATATGAGCTTCTACTATATAAATTTACCAAATACTACCTCAATTCATATTTATTTGTCCTATTACATGAAAACACACACAAATTAAAAAATGTAACAAATGTGTTGATTTACATTAAATTTATTATATTTTTTTCTTAATTGATCATTTTATCTCTTTATTTTAATCATTAATTTTCTCCACTTATTATCTTTTTTATCAAGGCTAAAATTGGAAAATACAATTAATACTCTCTTAAATTTTTAAATAGAACATAAAATAGAAGCAAACAAATTTTTCAAGTGAAACAAATAAATATGAATGAAAATAATCTATACTATATATAAAGAGAGTAGGGGAGTTTTGGTTTCCACATTTCCATTCTCATTATACGCCTATTTTATATCATGATTTGCTAATTTACGGTTCCCATTAACCAATAACCACGTAATAAAATAATAACTGCCTAAAAAATGTAGAAAGATAAAGAAGAGACTTTAAAATAGAAAAATTGGAAAAAAGGGAGAGAAAGATCTTAAAAATAAGAAATGCGGAAAGACAGGCACGACCGCTAATAATAATAATAATAATAATAATAATAATAATAATAATAATAATATTATTATTATATTATTATACACATTTTTAAAAATATTTGAGGGGGGCATGGCCCTTCTGTCTCTACCATCCTTCGCCCCTGATTTAGTGGATGATTAATAACAAAATATCTTCTACTAATACATTATTATAAAAAAGATATTTTTTGAAGTTAATATTGTTCATTAGTGTATATATTACTCGTTGGTTTTTTTTTTCTTATGATATCTCCTATTATCAAGGGTAATCTTTCTTAGTCACAACTATGACAAGGAACGAAGTCAGAAAATAAAAGTAGGGGTCAATATTATAATTTTTCCTAATTAATCAGCTCGTCTCCAATGCAATTTTATTATTATATATATAAACTAAATATAAAATAGTAAATTAAGATAAATACTCATAGTTTTATATATATATATAGAGAGAGAGAGTATAAGTAAGTTAAAATTTAATAAATTATTTTATTTATTATTTTCTAATATTTATTTTAATTTTTAATAAAAAATTATCACTAAAAAATTAACGAGATTTTAAAATTTATAAAAAAATATATAGTTATAATATTTTATATTAAATATTGTAAATAGAATTTATATTATAAAACTTATGTAAATATATTCTTTTATGTTATTTTATATTAATAAATTATTTAAATCAAATATTTATAATTCAACAAGTTAATTTATGAGCTAAATTTTGGCTTTTACTCCCTATGGTCCTTTTTATTAGACCCTCTTGAGAATTTTATTTTGGTATTTTTAATAAGACGCTTTAAAAAGTTCTAGAAGCACTTATTAATTTTTTTTCCATATTTACCCTTCATAATTAATGAACTTTATAGTTTTCAAGATTAATTAATTTGAAAAATTAAATAGAGTTTGATATTAAATAGGGATAAATTTGGTAATCAGATGAGATTTTTAAAAATTAATGTATTAAAATATATTTTTTTAATATGCGTATTTGAATTAAAAAAGGTCTTATAAATAGAATAAGAGGGAGTAATATGCAAATTTATCCAACAATAAAAAAATTATATATATATATATTATATAAAATATAAAAAATGAGGGGGCCACAGCCCCTTAATTTAGTCCCCATGAAGCCTTGCCCCGGGCCATGGCTTTTCCCTTCTCCATAAGAGTGTATAATGATGATCAAATTCAATGAGTTTTTTTTTTTTTCATAATTTTAACCTTTATTACTAACTGAATTACAACTCTTTTTACTGGCTCGCTAGTCTAATTGCACACATAATCCCTTTTATTAAATTTTGTTGTACCAAACATTTCTGGCCGGTGGCCAATTTGATTTAACAACGTTAACATGGCCATAGACTGAATTTATTTAAAAACATTTCCGATTTAATAATCAATCAATCTGAATAGAGTAAATCCAAAATGTTTTTTTATAAATAAAAACCCATCACCTCAACCATGTTACTACCAAACCCAGATTTGACTTTTGAGCCGGACCACTATAGCTTTTGCAATGCTAAGATGGGCTAGCTAGGTGAATCATGTGGAGTGATCTTGCTTTGACTAAAAAAAATGTGGAGTGATCTTGCGTGAACACATGGTGGTAACCAGAATTTTTTTATTGGGGGTCAAAATAAAATATCCTTTTTTACAAAATTTTTTTATTTTTCTTAGACTTTTTTACAAATTTTTAATGTATTTATTATTATTTTTTTTATCTTAACCTCATAGTTATTGAACATTTATAGTTTTTAGGTTAGTTAATGTGGGTAATACAATAGAATTTGCCTTATGAAAAAGGATATTGAAAAAAAACTTACAAGGATAAATTTGGAAGTTGCATGATTTTTCATTTTTTTTTAAATTAAAATATTAAAACATTTTTTTAATTTTATTATCTAACCCTAAAAGTAAAATTCAAATCAAATCAAAGAAAATTCCTTTTTATTCTTGTAAGATTTTTATTTTTTATCATGCAGATCTAAAAATCACATTCAAATAAAACACAATCTTCTTTAATTTTGAACAAGACTTTATGATCTCTAAATAAGGAAAAATAATTAATGTAAAGAATATATAAAAATGGAAATGAGGACTCAATACAAGTAGTGAAAGAATTATAAAAAGGTAATACTATTAAATTTACAAAATATTTTGGGGGGCCGGATTAATAGTTAATAAAATTTTATGGGAGATCTGTATAATTGGTAAAAAGATTGAAAAATTTTGGGGTCGTGACCCCTGCCAGCCCCCTTGGCTACGTTCATGCGTGAGTATAATGTTTTGTAGATAGAATCAATCAAAAAATTAAGATAATATTAAAATAATAAGTTTAAGAAATATCCATTATTAATGTAAATTTTTTTTATCATTATTTAATAATATATTATATCACATCTTTTAATTAATATAACATTTATATATGTTATTAAATATAATATGATAGCATGTCATTAAATGACATTCTAGCTATAATATGAGTTTTGGCATTTTATAGAGTTCAATATCTATATACCAATAGTTTTAACAAGTTTTACACTCCAATGATCATTTTTCTTAATTTTGCCCCATCATATATATATATATATATATATATATATATATATAATTCTTAAAATTGTATGACAATATCAAAGTAGTTAATGATTGAACATTTTTGTCAAATTTATTTATGCTATTAGCATTATAGCATATATATAGTTATTAAACTCCTTTTTCTATTAAAATTTTAATGTATTGTAAACTTTTAGTTAACATTCATGTACCTTGTTAATGAAGAAAATTCTCTTGACTGGGTTAAGCTTTTTTGGTTGAACCCAAGACTTGCAAGCAAAATTGACGCTTTGTACAATGCTTATGCTTTCCAAGAATATCTCCGTATCATAGCCATTGATGATGGTAACAGCTCCAGGAACCCCAAAATCTGGCTCCACCAAGAATTCCACTTTATAGCTCCTCATTTTTCTTCCCTTATGGTCTTTGGACAACTCCAACACTGTTTCCTTGCTTAATTTTGCCTCCTTAGTCCCTTTAATTTCATTTAACAGTACAAAATAATTGAACAAGTCCAACATTAAACAGTAACCTCAAACTACATCATATATAATGGTAGCTTATATTGCTTGAAAATAACTTAAATATTAAAACACAATCAACATTCTTATATATATTGACAACAAGATATTGCAAATAAAAACAAGGCAACATTTTCATAATTAAAGCAAAAACATCAAATTAAAGGGTAAATAACATAACCAATACACTTTTATGGAAGAAAAAAATAGAATGAATCAAAGAAGTCAAATGAATTTAACCTCCCACTAAATTGAAATTAGTTACTTATGGAGAGTTAAATGGGTGGGCTTTTGAAGAAGTGGGCTACAACAAAGGCTAATTTTAACTTATGGAGTAGTTAAATTCATTTGACCCGTTTGATTCATTTTATTTTTTTAACTTAAAAGTTGTTCCGAAATACATCAAGAGTCTTTTCTTGGATTCGCATAAATGATTCAACTAAAATTAAAGAAGGCAAATAACAAAATGGTTGAATTAGAGAGAGAGACTTACTGGGATCAAGTTGTGTGCTAACAAGCTGAAGAACAACACAACCTCTGTTGTGGCCTTGGGGCATGAAAAGGCTTAAGAGGTTGTTGACCATCTCATTTGCAAATTCCTTATTGTTATTATTCTCACGGTAACCAGAGCCGTGAGTTTCATGCTATCCATGGATTGTTGAGCCTCAACGGTTAATAATATTGGTTCATTTTGCTTCTCCTTCTGCCCCACTCTTAATTTTGTCTTACTGGATGAAAACACCAATAATCTCTGTTTCTGATGAATGGTGGAATGGCTAAGACTAAGAGGGTAGCGTTCTTGAAACCCAATCAAAGGAATTTTGTTATTCAACTGGCAAGCATCCATCACCGTGAAAATCTTCGTCTCAGCCATTTCTCTCTGCTTTTGCCAAACCTTAACAATTTCCCAATATATATAGCACTCAAAGGTTTTTTTCTTGATGTTAATCACAACTATCCCTTATTATATAGGGGTAATTTTGTTTGGAATTTAGTCATATTTAAGCTCCGCAATGTTTTTAGTGGGGATCAAACCGAAAAACTCTTCACAAAATCTCTGTTTACGTTACCAATTAAACCACAACTCTACTAAAAAAAGGTTTAATTGTACCTTTCATCCTACTATTACAATTAACATGTAATTTTAGTTTTGCTTAATATTTTTTATTCGAATTTATTAACGTGTAACATGTGATTAACATGTAATGTTTTTCTAATGACATTTTGGATTTAAGAATGGATATGCACTATTGGTATAATTTTATAATTGTTATCCAATAATAAATTGTCACATAATTTATTAACCTTAATTACATTAAATAAATATATATATGTGGAAACATATTAACTGAGAGGAGTGATTAGCATGAGAGATGAGAGGAATAATTATCAGCCATCAGATTAATATATATATAAATGGTTGAGATTAAAACACCCAATTAAAATTTCGCGTGTCCTCTTAATCGTGAAAATATTTTTCTTCCTTTAGAATTAATTCAATAATTCTTACACTTCTCACTAATCCCGATCAGAAATCATTTAATTATATATAGGGAACATATAAATGAGAACACTTGTTATTGTGAGAAATGAGAATATTTAATTATAACCATTAGATTAAAATTAATAATTTAAAATAAAAATCATATTTCACTTTCTCCATTTTCTCTAACATTTTTTAAACAATTTTCCTTCTCCTAAAATCTTTAAATTATTATTTTTCAACTCATAAATCTCTAAATATTAAATAAATAAGTTTTAATTAGAGATGTCAATGGAGCATGGCGGGGGGAGTAGTACACTACCCGCATCCATAGTCATTAAAATAAGAGGATATTTATGTGAGTAGCGGGTATCCATAGATATTTATTAATATTGAAAATTTTAAAAATTATAAAAGAAAAGGAGAGAATACAATATACTATACTATTTTTTTTTTGTTTAAATCACATGTATTCTCAACCAAAGGCAAATCTGCTCAAATCAGGAATATTCACATCATGGTGGAGTTAGCTAGCTCTTCCAACGGAGATTTTTTTCATCCATAAGATTCGAACCCGAGACATTGTTTAAGGAGAATTAAGCATGTATCACTGGAACCAACCCTTATAGTATATCATTACAGGTTCATATATATAAAAAAATTTACAAAATAATATAAAGTAAATTTTATGTCATTATAAAATAAAAACTTAATATTTCATTATGTTTAATAAAAAATATTTTAATGATTGTGTGAACAAATAGTATGACATTCGTCCACATCCATTTTAGTCGGATAGGAATTATAAGAACGATAGAGTTCTTCCTCTATGTATGTATTTTACGCAGCTATATACCCAATTGATATGATATAACCCTAAAGCGACGTTTCCATTTGAAGAGAGAAAATGACAACCCCATATTTGTCTATTTGCTTTGCTGGGTCTGTCACATGTAATAATTGGTTCCTTACAGCGACATTTGCATTTGAAAAGAGAAAATGACAACCCCATATTTGGCTATTTGCTTTGCTGGGTCTTCACATGTAATAATTCGTTCCTTACTTTCCTGTATCGTAGATGTCATAACCTAGTAAAAGGGCACTTTAAGGCCAAACACAACCAGATGATTAATGATGATATTAGGTACCTTTAGACGATGTATCTTACTCTTTCCGTTCCATTTTACTTATCTTTTAAGGTTTTTTCACATAAATTAAGAAATGTAATTAATTCACTAGATGTCATCAAATATGTTAACTATTTTTCTATTGTACCCTTTATTATTTATTATTTGTAAAGGATAAAAATATTTGGTAAAAAAAATAATAAATGCTTCTTGAAATTGTAAAATGACAAGTAAAATGGGACAAAATATTTTTCCTAAAAGGACAAATAAAGTGGGACGGAGGGAGTAGTTTTCGTCTGCATATCCACTTTTTTTAAAAAATGCTCGTAATTGCATTCATATTTATGTGGATAACAACTTTAATGTTAGTCTCCATATTTGTCATATATTTAAATGTTCATACATGCACTTGTTTACCCATAATTTAGTTAAGTGAAAAGTTAATAACTCAATAAAAAATATTAATTAGAGAAAGTTATAACTCAATTGAAAAATTGCTCCAAAATTATCCAAACATAATTATTAAATATCAGTGACAATAATTTAATTAAATCGAAACACAATATTTGACGTTCTAAAATAAACACATGATCTAATGTTCAAAATGTTTATTAAATATTACAATATACCTTCACATCATACTGTTTTATAAGGTTGGATATCATGTTCTAACTAGCTTTCTCCAAGATTTGAAAAAAAAATGATTATTAACACTAATTAATCATATATTATAAAGTAAAAAGCCACAAATAATTAGTTTTAAAACATTTTTTTAATGTGTAATATTATATATATATATTAAATATTTTAGTAAAATTAATAAATATATATGTGTGTGTAGTGCCCGAACCCACACTCATATCTGCTTAACGGATTTTTTAACGTGCCCTTTCCGGAACTTAATTGCTGATTTTTTTTTAAAAAATGTCACAAATTTTAAAAGCTAATTACCGGGGTTCCGAAAAGACCCGCGTTAATTAATACTTGCAAGATTTTTACACTGATTCAAATTCGGAACCACAATACACTACAAGAAATTCGAAAATTAGCGAAAATCCAAAGTCGTCGCTAGCTGAGGAAAACCGTCGCTACCATGCAATTAGTGACGGCTTAACGATGGCCACAAGACGTTGTTAAAATACTCGTCGTTAATACAGTAGCAACGAGCAAAATTAGTCGTCGCTAGGTAGCGTCCGCTTGCCCGACGCTAAAGTTGTCGCTATGCTGAAGTCTGTCGCAATGTGAAATGACCATAGGGGTCGTCGCTAATAAATTAATTGTTTTTTTAATTAGTGACGTCCCTGGTCATCGCTAATAATTATATTAATTTTTTTAAATTTTTGTAATTGAATTTATGATTTTATATTTTATTTATTTTAATTTACGGATTTACAGTTTAATTATTATAGAAATTCAATTTTTATTTATTTTATAAATTTTATATCATATTTGTTAACGATCTAAAATATAAAGAAAAACAATAAATACAATATAAAAACACTCATATAGAAAATAAAAATATATATATAAAAACGACATATAAAAACTGTACACAAACATAAGCCAATAAAAAGAAAAAAATCACGGCTGATGGCGATGACACTATTGTGGTGGTGGGCCATGATCCTCATCCAGGGGCTGGTCATCCAGGTCGTCGTCGTAGTGGGGTGCGCCTGACTGAAGCTGGTAGAAGCACCTGCACTGCGGGCATCCAACACTATGCAACTATTGTCGAAGTCGTGCGAAGTCCTCCTCCAATCGTGCATACTGCGCCTGACAGTGATCAACACTCTCTTCAGCTCGGCTGGCATGCGGCTTTGCTTCAATGACCTCCTGCCTCGGTGCTCGTCAGACGAATGCTGAGGCTCGTCGCTACCGTTGGTATGGGCCCGATCGAGACTCCTGAGTGAGACTGGTCACACCAGGACGAATGTTGCTAGACAAGCCCCCGGTGTCGTAACAGCGACCACAAGTCTTGCCACCATCAACATCCTTCCAGATTTGTACCTTGGTGGACCCATCAGTGATTGAGTTGTCCCCCATCCGTGACTCCACCTCCCTCAGGTGGTCCTGGTAATTTGTCTCTTGAATAGAGATGAACTTATAATTAGTTAGTTATTATATTGCAAATATATCAAATTATATAAAAAAACACTGCTAAGCATAATTTTTCCTACATATGTGGACCGCGCTAGATCATCTACCCAATGATAAGTGCCAATTATATGATATATTGTATTTTTACTGCACTTATCAAGGGTTTAGATAATAGTAATTTATGCCCCAAAATAATCTCTTTTTGTTAATAATTGTAATAATTGTGTTTATTTATTTTGAATTTGATGCTATTTTAATTAGAAATATGTTGATTTTTCAGATTTATGAGAGAGATTTGAATGAGAAAAGAAGATAGCATTATTTGAGGATAGGATCTGCAGATTAGAAGTTTAAATGAGAGAAAATAAAGATAAGATCAACAGCCATTTAAATAAGGATTCTGCGGATAACTTCCCAATTTAAATTCAAAGCCAAGATAAACACAAAATCAGATCAAAAAGAGAGAAACAAGGAAAGCCAAGCAAACAAGAATGAGATCAGGAAGAGATCAAGTTAAAAAGAGAGAGAATCAAGAGAAGCTGGATCGAGAAATACGCTCCACCTGCGCTGAGCGCAGGTGAAGCGTAGCCATCAGAATTCCTCTCTGGATCCTGCGCTTCAGATGCGCTGAGCGCAGGTGAAGCACAGGAACGCGGATTTGTTTTTAGATCTATTTTCAAAACAAATTCCTTCCAGATTTAAGATAGCTTTCCTTAAGTCTATAAATAGGACCTTTTGTAAAGATCAGAGAAAAGTTTTTGACATACAGTTTGGTAGAGAGTTTAGAATAGAGTTTAGGGCTCAAGTTCAAGGGAGACCCCGAAGGGCTGCCAAGATAGCAATATAAGGATTGAAGAAGGTGATAGATTCTTTATTGGTTTGTAATGGCTACCATGTGTAGCTAAACTCTCTAGTTGGATTGAATGTAGTTGATTCAATCCCCAAATGTATGTGAATTCTCGTATTTAATTATGAATCCCTATTCTATGATATCGGTATTTTTATGCTTTACTTAATGCGTAGCTTCCAACTTTGTGCCGGAGTTATAAGTTAATTTTAGGATAATATGTGATAGAGGTTTCCGGATTAACAACGAGTTTGGGGGAGCCTGGGCCAAAGGAAACTTGAACTCTTATTGGTAAAAATACTCATAGTAATTGTTATAGGAATATAGGGGGAATCGATGATTGAAGATGGAATGTGACAGCCTCTCCGTAGTAGTCCCTATAGGAATATGCAGTGAATTGATAGTTTTAACAACTGACCCTTAGAACAATCAAGCCGTGGTAGTTTGTCGCCTGGGAGAACCCGCATGGATTATCGTCGAGTGTTTTACTACTGAGACCCCGGGGTAAAACAATAGAGTTGGCTAAGGTATGATATAAATATATTCAATATTAATATAGGAATTCACATATATGAGGGGTGCGATGATACGAAGTTCAATCCTAATCCAAGTAAAGCTATCTTACTCTATTTTATTTTCTCATTTACTTTATGCAAGTTATTTTCTGCACATTAATCACCAAAAATAGTTTCCTACTTGATAGTCTGATCATTAATATATACGAAGTGAACCGTTCCCTGTGGATATGATAACTCATACTTACTATTATACTGCTGAAATTTTGGTACGCTTGCCAGAATCTCATCACTCAACCACCATCCTTTTTTGTGTGGGTGGCCACAAAAAACTCATCTTGATCTACAACCTGCCCAAGCTCTCGTGCCTACACAAAAATTACACTAATTAATTATTTTAATTACAAATACAAAGATAATATAGAAAAGTATGTTTATACATACCATATCCAGAGCCACCTCAATGTGAGCCTTGCGACCCATGGTATGGATTGTTCCGCCTCGACGAGAAGCCCAATTGGTCTTGTTACGAGCAGACTTCCCCTTGAACTCATCAGAGGCCCAATATGCCAAAAGACCCTTCCAAGCCTCCTCACCACACCAAGTAGGCCTAGTCCCACTCGTCCGGGCCTTGTTGAGCATATCTCGAAAATGTGTGACAATCCTCTGCTTGTACACCTTCTTAATTTGGCCCTCATCCTCAGGGGGCCCAAGTAACTTTGCTCTGTGAAAAAAAAAGTATTATGGTAAAAAGTTTGAAAATGTTGTAACGTTAATAAAAGTATGTAAAATGAAGGCATTCTACCGTAAACTCCTCCCACCACTTGTCCTTCACGTCCTGCGGGGTGACCTCCCACAAGTAGTGAGGACCTCGGAATTGCGATTGGTTCACATGATCAATGGTTGCGATGGGGGGTTGTTAGGCACCCAACTGCAAAATAAAAATTCAATATTAACTCTAAAAACTTATAAAGTTTCAATATTAACAATTCAAAAGAAGTAAAAATATATGTAGAAACTCACCCTCTGCCATAAGGTCGGATAATAACCTTACCGTGAGGGTTATTGGAACTGGCATCCCCGTACCGAACATGCTCAGTATCTAGCTCGGGGTCGGTCTCGACATCAACCTCAGCCTATAGGTCGGCCTCGGGCTGAGCGCCCACCTCGGGTCAGAGAGGAAAATTTTTTTCAGTGCTACAGTAGTAGGTACTCCCTCCATTAAAATTTTGACACCTACCCATGCATGGTAAGTTTTCCCTAATTTAAAATTTATTCTAAATTAAAATAAAAAATTCTGATTACACAATGAGCAAGGAGTAGTACTGAGTCTTCAGTACTACTGTAGTACTGAAAATTTACTCGTCAGAGAGATGTGGAAGCTCATCCTCCACCTCGGAGGGAAATCTCATGATATCCGGTTGTAGGGATGAACCTCATGCCCTCGAATGTTGGCTGGTTAGATGCAGCATGTAGTGACGTGGGAAGGTTTGCAGAAGAAGGCTGCATGTACGGTGAAGGGGCTGACTGCTCTGGCAACTGATGAGGGAGGTTAAGGTTGGTCCTCTCCCGACGTGCGGGAGCTGATTGTGCAGCAAGCTCGCCCGGAGGGATGGACCTCCCTCTAATTGGTGGAACCTTCTATCCACCTCGACCCCCGATACGAGGCAGAATGACCTAATAAGTATAGACAGAATAAAAAGGAAGCCGAAGCCGAAGCAGGAAAACAGAACGAAAACGAAGGAAACCGAAGCCGAAGCAGGAGAAACAGAAGGAAAAGGAAGCCGAAGCAGGAAAAACAGAAGGAAAACGAAAGAAACCGAAGCCGAAGCAGGGGCAAAGAAGGAAAAGGAAGCCGAAGCAGCAGAAACAGAAGGGGAACGAAGGAAACCGAAGCCGAAGCAGGAGAAAGAGAAGGAAAACGAAGGAAAGGGAAGCCGAAGCAGGCGAAAAAGAAGGAAAAGGAAGCCGAAGCAGGAAAAAGAGAACGAAAACGGAGGAAACCGAAGCCGAAGCAGAAGCCGAACCAGGAGAAACAGAAGGAAAGAAAGCCGAAGCAGGAAAACAGAAGGAAAACGAAGGAAACCGAAGGCGAAGCAGGAGCGAAAGAAGGAAAATGAAGCAGAAGGAGGAGAAACAGAACGAAAACTAATGAAACATAATCCTAATCATTATAAACATAATCAAATTAATTCTAATCATTAAAAACATAACTAAAACTAATTAAACCTAATCCTAATCATTATCAAAATAATCAAAACTAATTAAACCTAATCCTAATCATTATAAAAATACTTAAAATTAACATGTAAAACTGTAAAACTAACCTGGTGGCCGGCAGAGAAGGCTAGACGGCAGCGGGTGGCGGGTAAACGGCGGTGAGCTCCTCTACGAATAGTGAGGGAGAGGTTTTAATCGGTAAAATACACATAGGGAGAGGTTTTAATCGCTAAAAAACACATAGGAGGCAGGGAGGGACTGAAGAGGGCTAGGGAGCAGTGAGGATGGGGAATGGCAATGGGAGGAGGGGAGGAAGACGGGGGATGAGAGTGAGGGAGGAAGACCGGAGAAATGGGGAAGAAAGCGAGGGGGAAGGGTTTTTGTTCACGTCTTTTTTGTACTTTGCGACGGCCATGGTCGTCGCTATGTTTAAAAAAATAACGTAGCTGTCACTAACGCCCGTGAAATTTGAATTTTTAACCAATTAAAATTGACAACATAACGACGACCTCAGTTGTCACTATGTTAAAACATAATGTAGCGACGACCAAGCCGTCACAAAGTTAGCATGGCCATGCAAAATTAAAAAATATAATTAAAAGGAATTTCAATAGTTTGCAGCAGCCAGACCGTTACAACGTATTAATGACACAGTTACACGTTGAATTCCACATTTAATGAAAGTAGTGACAGCCGTAGCGACGAGTGGTGGTCGTCGCTACATTTTCGCGTATAAAAACGTGCATTCTTGTTGTGATAATTGTTTGTAGAACGTAAAAAAATAATTTTAAACCAAATATTATGGTTAAAATTCAAAATTGCAGTAATTTACTAAATTCCTCTCTTTTACCATAATTTTTTTTTATTGTAACTGAATTAATTTTGGAATGATAAATCTCAATCCAAACATAGTGGCAATTGTCATCCTACACGTGATATCCATGACCGGTGGCCTACACATTGGCAGAGTCGATAATAATCATTACTTTATTTCTTCCACCGCTAAAGCATAGCAGCTGATTAACGTACACCTTGTTTGCTGAAGTAGAAATTTGGAGGGAGGGAAAAGAAACGAAGGGAACAGAAATGGTGTATTAGTTTGGTGAAAAGAAAACTGTAAGAAAAGAAATGGCCAGAACGTAGGTCCCATTTCTGAAATTTTCTCTGTAGGATAGCAAAGAAATGGCGAAGAAGAAGGATGAATGTGTGACTGAGATGAGAGAGAATGTACTAAATTTTTCAATGGACGAGGTTGCCCTTTCTCTTTTCTTTAGTTATAGCTTGATGATGGAGGGAGTGCTTATGATCGCAAATCTCAAACGCTTCACTTTCCTGGAGGAAGAACTAAAAACTTATAACTATTCAATAAAAAAACTAATTATTATTTGTAATAAAATCATATTTGTGTGTATATTGTCGGGTGGTTGTCATGTGGTAGATGTTGATTTACAAAGGTCTGGGTTCAGTAACAATGTAACATATACTACTAGAGTTTTAATTTTTTTTTTATAAATTTTATTTATCAATAGTTATTTAGGGGTATTTTGGTCTTTATATATTATAATCCAATTTCTCTCTTTTCTATTTTTCCACTACCAAACAAAAATATAATTTCTCTTAACCCTATTTCATCTCTATTTCTTTCCTACCAAACAACCCAATAATGATATTAAAAAAAGAGTATTGTGATTTATATAGTTATTTAGTGTTTAGAGTAATCAAATTATTATAGGTAACACAAGCTAGTATTCGTCTCAGGTTATGCACTTCTGAAGTGCACGACCCACTTTAGGAAGAATGTACATTTATCCAGGTGATGTGAATAGCTTCTTCAAATTTAAGAACTAAGGTATCGTAGATGCTTCATTTATTTTTTTGAAAAACAAAATGATTGTATTGATAAATGGACGATTATAAGGAGCACCAAATAAATTTAGTCTATCTAATCCAATCTACATTTTATCAAAGCTATATGAAAGGTGAAAGGATTATTTTATTTTTTAAAAAAGAATTTTTTATAAGACTATTTGAGTTTAATTTAAGGGTAAATATATATTTACAATCCAACATGTGCTAGTTTTGTTGAGAATTTATCAATTTAAAGTTGAAGGGAGGAATTTCTATATTATCCTAGATTTTGGACCGGGCCTAACTCAACCCCACAAGCTAGCTGTAAGGTGAGGATTGCCTCACACTTATATACTATAATTTGACATTATCTCTACGCAATGTAGGACTCTAACACACACCCCTCACGCTCAGACTTAGACATATATGGAGCATGTGGACATCTAAATGGGTGGCGGCTCAATAACAACAAATCATCTAATTAAGATAAGATGTGATACCATCTTAAATTTTGGATCGAGGCTTAATTCAATCCCAAAGTTAGAGCTTGTAGGATGAAGATTTCTAAAGGCTTATATATACTATAATTTGATCTTGTCTTTACACTACAAGAAAATCGTCTAAGGTAAAATCGTTGGTAATTCATAATTAGCGACGGCCAAGCGTTGGCCAACAGGTCGTCGTTAAAACGCTCGTCATTAATGCAGAGTTAGCGACGATGATTTATGGCTGACGCTGGGTTTGCAGCGGCCCGGCCGCCCCCAAAAGTCGACGCTAGATCGACGACCGTCACAACATAGCGTCGTTTATTGGCTGTAGCCCAACCGATACTATGTAGCGACGGCTGTGGCCGTCGGAATACTTAGCGCCGGCCTAACCGTCGCAAAACCTATTTTGGTATAGCGTCAGATAATTAATTAGATTTTTAATTTTTTTTTTTAATTAAAATGATATAAAAACATGATGAACATAAAATAAGATTATTGGGAATTTGGATTCTATATATTAAATCTCCAAAAAGTAGTACACATTAGTATTAATATAATTATACATCATTTTAATCTTCTGGATCTTCATAATCCTCTTCATCTTCATTGTCATCCAAGCCATCTTCTTCATCCTCATTTGATGGGATGTCTTCATTCTCAGATTCATCGTCAACCATTGATACATGGATAGGCTGAATTATTGGTTCATATCGATTTTCAGCTAAGCCTGACAATTGTTCAATGTCTACAACTGGTTTAAAACAGTTGTGTAACATCCCAAATTAACCATTTTAATGAGTAGGAATAATAATGTGTTAGGTATATGCACTAGAGACTTATATGTTTTTGAAACATCCATCACATGTATCATATATTTTATAAAGGCAATTCATTCTTTTAAGAATACAATTAATGTCCTTAGAATAGTAAGCTCAAACTTCATAAGAAGTCAAGTAGATGACTTGATCGTGAGATCTTATGAAGAACTATTCTTAAATAGTCCCTAGTCAAGTATCATCTTAGGACAAAGATGCATTTAGACTAGTATGTGAGTTCATTAATGATCACATCTCACGGATCATGGATATGAGATATCATGTGCTCACATAGGTACACATTAAGAGTAATGGTTGTACTGGACAGACCCACCTTAAGAACGTTGCATGGATTGTTACATAAGTGTCATGAACGTTTTTTAAATTGATAAATATTATATGAAGTCCTTCGACCTGAAATCACTACGATTCCTACATAAGGAATTATATGTTTTAATTATCATCAAACGTTGCCTGTAACAGAGTAATCATTAAAGTTGGTATTTGGACATATAATAAATTATGTGGAGGAATGTGAGTGACCTAGATGGGATTTGTCCCTCCTATGTAACAAGAGTTATATCTGTAGGCCTCTTGATAAAGTGAGACTGCAAAATGCATGGCCATGCTCAGGAGGATAAACATGAGATGTTTATTTCTGTACAGTCTACTTGGGGATCAAGAAACATAAATTGAAATATACAAGGTTGACACAATCCATGCCCTTGTGTTCAATTAGATATTTGGACAAAGGGACAAATCATATAAATTATTATCATAAAATAGGATTTATCCAAGTTGTTGATAATCTCAATATTTGGATAGTGATGTATTGCTAGATACCGCTCACTATTTATGATATTAAATATAAAAGGGTTTTATTTTAATATCATAACCAACTATTAAAAGCCTATGGGTCACACGCATACAACATGCCACTAGGAAAAGATAATAATTCTAATTTGATTAGAATTATAACCTAATGGGCCAGGCCCATATGTGTCAGGGATAAGTGAGTGAGGGGTAAAACCCTAGCCACCATTCTATAAATAGAGCATGAGATACATTACCCTACACACACATGAGTAGTCGCTCTTACTCTTAAACACTACTAGCAGAGTTGAGGAGGGTTTCCTAGTTCGGCTATTGGGGTGGACACCTCTAGAGACGTGGCTGTTATTGCCTCGATCGTAATCCTAATAAGGTATGTCATTATGTTTTATGCCTTTTATGCCTTGATTCGTGTTTTCGTATTAACGATCATAACAAGGGAGGGAATCCATTTATTTCGCTGCACCCTGACCACATGCTTGATTCCCTTCATAATGGAAATAAGTTTTTATAAAAGGAATGAGATAAAATGGGTTTAAGAGTGAAGAAAGAAAGATTTGGGTTCAGGTAGGCTCGCTCGAGCGAGAAACAAGTAAGAATAGGGGGTATCTCTGAGTTGAGGCTCGCTCAAGCGAGCAAGGTGCTCACTCGAGCGAGAGGCGAGTCAGATAAGGGGGAGTCTCTGAGTTGAGGCTCGCTCAAGCGAGCAAGGTGCTCACTCGAGCGAGGGGTTAAGTCAGAGAAGGGGAGCTTTTGGGTGAGGCTCGCTCAAGCGAGCAAGGGGCTTGCTCGAGCGAGGACCCCCTGCAGCATCAGGGGTGCCTCATTCGCTTGAGCGATGCGCGCGCGATTTCAGTTTTTTTAAAACACCGAACCCTAGCCTCCCCACCATTTATTACTCTCATTTATGGTTTCTAGAGAGAGGGAGGAGAGCTTAGAGAGAGAATGAGCTAGAAGAGGAAGAAGAGCTTGATTGAAGGCTTCTCCACCACCCTTGGGGCTTGGATTCATCACCTTCCTCCTTCCATTTCCTCCATTTATTCCCTATTTGAGGTGAGTATGGTTCTCCACTCACTTTCATTATTGAATGGTAACCTATGTATGCTCCCTATTTTTACTCCCCTTGCTTTATTTGTTTATTGTGATTGATTATAGACAAACCTAGGGTGGATTGTTGAATGGATTGGTTTTATAAGCTAGTATTCCAAACCCTAGGGTAAGAGATTTGGGGATTTGTACTGGTGAATATATTGATTGTATTCTTAAGCATTCATGGGCCTTTGGCCATTATTAAACATATTTATAAGGCCTCCTTGGACTATCATAGAGCCTTCAGGCTATCATAGAGCCTTCGGGATATCACTGGGTCTCCGGATCATCACAGGCCTCCGGGAAATTATTGTAAGAACAACGGGGTAACCACATCAAACTCATGGCAAGAGGGAGATGGGGTCCCCAATCAAAAATGAATTATGCATGAATATTCACTGTTAATAAGCTTTAATCATAGGTGGCCTTGGACGACGGTCCTTGGTCACATGGCCGAGCGTTTAATCACAGTCACAGTTAGTGAAAAGACACCAGATGTCGGGGTAACAACACCTCACAATCATGCGTTACTTGCCTTCATGTATTTATGTTTATATTGGTATTCTAAAGGAAGTTTTGAATTGTTAAGGTGTGTTGCATATCATTTGCTTGAATCCCCACACTGCATGCTTTATCACACTCACTGGGACGTTAGTCTCACCCCACGCTGTGGGAATTATGTTCAGATGTGCAAGATAAATGTCCAATGCTTGATGGAGAGTTTGGAGTTTGAAGTTGGGCTTTTAGTTCCAAACTCCTCCTTTTGAATTATAGACTATTTTGTATAGGCATTGACTATTATTCTTTTCATGGGATAGGGATGTACATGTGGGTCCTCAGGGGATGTTTGATATTTCCAAGACATATGTATTTGCATATCCTGTTATGCCTATTTACTTTATGTTTGTATTATCAGCCTATGTGGGCAATATTGACTTTATTATATGAATGGTTGTTTTCCGCTTAACTAAATGTTGGAATTACCTAAGAAGTTGTGATGTTTTGTATGCCGATATCATTGATGTGCAAAATAATTTCACGAATTCAGGAATAGTGCTTCCAACAGGCATTGTTTTCGACTTTAGAAATTAGGATGTTACATTATGGTCTCAGGAGCAGTTCAATCCAATTAGACTGTGGAATTGTTTGACTCCCAAAGTTAGCTTTTATTCTTATGTATTATTAATGAGTTGAGAGACTGATCACCTCAATGTTTCATATAATGTGTAGAGAATAATGGCTAGTGGAAGAAGAGGTAGACCGTGGGTTAACCCCTCAGCACACCCACCACCGGGTCCTACCCATGATCCCGTGGCTATGGCACTTCAAATGTTGTCTCAGATGATGGGGGAACAAATTGCAGCGGCTAGAGAGCATGCGACAGTGGCTAGAGAGCAGGCTATTGCTAACGCTGCTATGCTCCAAGAGCTGGCCCGACAATCAGCGGGAACACCACCTCCAACCCTTGTGGTAGTGATGGACCCATTTGTTCAGGGCTTGACAGAGTTCAAAAAGCATTACCCTCCCGCCTTTCTGGAGCCTATGACCCTAAGGCGGCTAAGTCATGGCTTAATGCCATGAATAAAATATTTGAGGTTATAGTCTGTGCTGATGACTTCAAGGTCCATTTTGCCACCTACATGCTGCAAGGTGAAGCGGAGAACTGGTGGAAGAGTGCCAGGTTGAGAATGGACGCATCCGGAGTACCGTTCTTTGGGAGGGGTTCCAGGCGGTATTCTTGGAGAATTACTTCCCGGAGCCTTTGAGGAAGCAGAAGGAGTTGAAGTTTCTACAACTTAAGCAGGGAAACTTGTCAGTGGGCCAATATGTGGCCAAGTTCAAGGAGCTCTCTAAATATCACACCCTCCTCCAAGCGAACCCCAATGAAGTTTGGAAGTGCTCCCACTTCGAGTCAGGCCTAAATCTTGAAATCAAGAAGGTGGTGGCTGCCTTTCAGCTGAAGGAGTTCCCCGTTTTGGTCACCAAATGCCTAGTGGTGGAACAAAGCTTGGTGGAGGAAGCACCCAAGCCAGCTGCTAGGACTTGGGTGGATGGCAAGAGGAAGCGAGAAGAAACACATGCAGTGAAGAACCCTTGGGCACACTTTCAGGGGGCAAGGGCAAGCAACTTGTTCTCCCCTCCACTCCACGCGTGTCTTATGTTCAATGAGCATGATGGGATCTCACTTCCAAGAAATAGGAGATCGTACCACATAGTTTTAATTGTGCATTCATTTGGAAATATATTGTGGATTATTTTGTTGGTTTGAAACATGCATATCACTTGTTTAAATTTCGTTTAACCAACTAATCCCTTTACTTGAAAAGAAGGACTTCAAGAGAATGGTCTTTGATCCAAGATCTCCTTCTACAGAGTACATGGACAAGATGGTTCATTCTTCATTTAGGGAGTTTTCTAACCCTTACCTCAACTACCTCTTGTTCATCCCTTATGTTTTATGTTGCTAGTATTTATGATCCCCAAGTATTTTCGTTATGAGCCTACACTTTGCTTGCTTTGGAATAATACTTATGGGTCTTCTTTTTGTTGTCTAGGCTCAAGGAAGGTGTTCAACTTGTGGACGTCTAGCTGTACTCTCCCAAGGCTAAGGAAGTATCTTTTGCTTGCTACATTAGTTATCCATCTCCTTCTTTCTACCCCCGTTCCTTTTCTTCTTATGGCTTATTTCTGATCTTTCAGATTTGAGGTCAAATCCTTTCTAAGGGGGAGGGAACGATGACAATTGCTAGTGGAACTCTGAGCTGGCAGTGGAGCTGAAGGGGAGCCTGGGCCTGACTTATGCGCATGGAGTTGGACCAAGCCTTGGTCAACCATGTTTTGGTCAACCCTCCCATGGTCAACCTTTGACCTTTGACCACCCTTGACCAAGTCAACAAGAAGACTTCATCTTAATTATGAAGGATTAAATAAATAATTAGGATTACTTGTTGCTTAATTAGGATTTTAATTGTATTAGGACATGTTTGTAATTTTCTTAATTTCTCCCTTGTATTGGGCGCTACATTAGTGAGGATTAGTGGTTAAGAGTTAACTTAACCATTTAATTAGGAGGTCATGGTTTCAAGACTCATTTAGGATAGTTTTTCACTCATCTTGTATTTTCCTTCCCACCACCTAGCCACCTCATTTTCCTATAAATAGGAGGCTTCCCCCTTGTATTTTCAAGCTTGATTTTGAGTAAAGGAATTATGCCAAAATTCCTCCTCATTATGAGTAGAGAAGGTGACACGATCCCATCCGACCTCAACCAAAATGCCTCAGATGCATTGCAAGGGATTGAAGATCCAATGACCGGGGCCAGATTTGAGCGGTTAAAGAGAGCTTTGCAACTCTTGATCACTGAAGTCCAAAGGAAAGTAGACCACCAAGCGGAAGAAGAACCAAAGAAGTGGTTTAACTTAGCTCGGATTGAAGTACAAGAATGTTATCCGATCTGACAATCGGTTATGTCTGTTATCCGAATCTTAGGAGAACCTATTTCGGGAAAGTGTATCTAAT
This sequence comes from Sesbania bispinosa, assembly GCA_026901365.1. NCBI lineage: Eukaryota > Viridiplantae > Streptophyta > Magnoliopsida > Fabales > Fabaceae > Sesbania > Sesbania bispinosa. The sequence continues at coordinate 321,751 of QLOH01000254.1, forward strand.
CAGATCATAACTGATTTATTTAGGATGAGATCTGTTAGGAATCAATATCATGATCTTTTAGGATTATATTTACATCTTTTAGGATTATATTTTATCTTATCTAGAATTAATCTATTTAATTTAGGATTGTATCTTTTAGATAGTTTATTTTAGGAAATTCCTTTGCTATATATATTCGCATTGAGAATTAGTTTTGTAGACAGTTATTTTATCAATAAATTTTGAGATTTCTCATTGTGAGAGCTTATCCTTTGTTCTTGGATTAAAGAACTACTTGATAACTTAGGTTCTACCAGCAGGTCTTGGTTAGGGTCTAGTTGCTTATATCTTGATAACTTTGGTGCTTCCAGCAGGTCACGGATTGTGTCAAGTTCCTATATTTGATAGCTTTGGTGCTTCCAGTAGGTCTTGGATTGTGTCAAGCTCCTTACAGTTATTTACCGTTAATTGATCTTCAAGACATTCCTATCTTTACGCTTCCGATTCGTATCATTTGGTATCAGAGCTTCGGCTCTTGAGATCAATTGGTAACATCTATCCTTATTTTAGTCTTTATCTTATTAAAAAAATAATAAAAACTGCATTAGTTTAAAAAAGAGGTGCAGACAATACAAAAAAAAGGAGATTTGCAGTAGTAAAAAAAAGAGAGAAAGGTGCAGATAGTAAAAAAAAGGTGCAGTATTAAATTTTCTCAACAGCAAATCCAGTTCTGTTATCCACAATATTTATTCCAAGTAGTAGATTTCATCCGAGGTGACGAATCCATCTGAATTGAAGAGTTGTAACCGGCTACACATCTTGATTACTTTCCGGGATAGTGTTTTGTCACTGAAAGTTGTCAAGTTATCATCAACACCTTCTCTATTACTTGTGTAGAATCTATCCCAAAAGTTCCTTATTTCAAAAGCTTGTAAGGATAAGTTTAGTGGAAAAAGGCAAGAGTGGTGAGTACAATACAGTGAGAAAAAGCCAAAAATTAGATTGATACACGAGAGAATCAAAACTTTTGAGTGAAAACACGTAAGGGAGTGTTGTGAGGATTCTTATTTTAACATCATTTGATTTACAGCCAAATTTCTTTTAATCATGAGTACAGTAAACCAACGTGAGGAGGATGCTGGAGAAATAGACCTCAAATCATTCCTCAAGACACTATAAAGTGAATTTATAAGAATGAGTACAAGAATGGATGAGATGGAAGATCGGTTTCCAAGGAGAAGGAGTAGAACGTCTCCTAACCGCACTGAAGAAGAGGAAGAGGAAGAAGAGGACAAGGGAAGTAGTTCTAGAAGAGAAAGCAATAGGGATAATCATCTTGGAAACATCAAGATGAGCATTCCTTCTTTCCAAGGGAAGAATGATCCTGAGCATTCCTTCTACCAGCAGGTCTTGGTTAGGGTCTAGTTGCTTATATCCTGATAACTTTGGTTCTTCCGGTAGGTCATGGATTGTGTCAAGTTCCTATATTTGATAGCTTTGGTGCTTTCAGCAGGTCTTGGATTGTGTCAAGCTCCTTACAGTTATTTACCATTAATTGATCTTCAAGACGTTCCTATCTTTACGCTTCCAGTTCGTATCAGAAGGCTTGGTGGTTCTTGCTTAAACCAACCAGAGACTTATCTGATTCTCCTTAATCAGTGGTGTCTAGCACTTGAACTTATCTGCTGTGGGGGTTGCCTGCTTCAGTGGTGTTCTACCATCTCTTTTCTCTCCACTTTTTCTTTCAATTTCCCTTTTGTTCTTGTCATTTTGGGCGTGAATATAGTTGCTGCTCAGCTGCTATATTTCGCCTATTAGTTGCTTGTTCTTGATTCTAACTGGTTGTTTTTGCTCAATTGTAGATCCGTAAACTTCCTGCTATCACTAGAGGTCACCAATGAGTTGAGGATTCGAATAAGAAGGTCCAAACATTAGATCTAGATCTCCAGGCCCGGAGAGGACAGTCGGGTTTCACCGAGTCAGGTGAAGGGATGATACTCTTCCAAGGAAGAGTTTGTGTCCCTAAGGGGGGTAGTCTTAGAAAAGAGATTTTGGAGGAGGCACATAGGAGAAAGTTCACGGTGCATCCTGGGATTACCAAAATGTACAAGACTTGAAAGTATGATTTGGTGGGATGGAATGAAGAAGGAGGTAATAGAATATGTTTCTAGGTGTTTGGTATGCCAACAGGTTAAGATAGAACATCAGAAATCCTCAGGAACACTCCTGCCCCTAGAAATACCTGAGTGGAAGTGGGAGGCCATAGCTATGGATTTGTGATGGGGCTACCTAGAGTCCCTGCAGGCTTTGATACCATTTGGGTCATAGTGGACCGGTTGACCAAGTCGGCCCACTTTCTACCTATTAGGACTACCTACCCTCTGAGCAGATTAGCAGACCTGTAAATCAAGGAGATTGTGAAACTTCATGGTGTACCCTCTAGCATTGTGTCAGATAGGGATCCTAGGTTCACCTCTAGGTTCTGGAATGCTTTACACCAGGCTTTTGGTACTAAACTGAGGTTTATTACTGTTTGTAACGCCCCCAAGCCGCTTGCAGGAGTGATGAGGGTCCCCACAAACCAACACGAGTCTCTATAGTATGCTTTGTCCTCACTTGCGCACTTTCCGGGTAACTACCCAGAAGGTCACCCATCCTAGAATTGCTCCAAACCAAACACGCTTAACTATGGAGTTCTTATGTTACGGGCTTCCGAAAAGAAGATGCATCTTGTTGGTATAGTTCTCCCCAACAATTTCCCTTAAGTATTCTCAATTGTACAGTCCCATACCTGCACAGCCTCTAGATCCCTCATTCGGGTGTGGGCTCGGTTCATCCATGTGTGCCTTCTTGCTTAGAAGCCTGCCAGGAGCCACTCCTTGTCCGTCCCTCTTTGCACCGGCGATCACTCGCCGCCCTCATCAGCCTCCAGCTCTCACACTGCTAACCATGCACCCTCAGATTGACGATCAGTCTGAGAGGTGTTAGGTATATGCACTAAAGATTTATATGTTTTTGAAACATCCATCACATGTATCATATTATTTTATAAAGGCAATTCATTCTTCTAAGAATACAATTAATGTCCATAGAATAGTAAGCTCAAACTTCATAAAAAATCAAGTAGATGACTTGATCGTGAGATATTATGAAGAACTATTCTTAAAATAGTCCCTGGTCAAGTATCATCTTAGGACAAAGATGCATTTAGACTAGTATGTGAGTTCATTGATGATCACATCTCACGGATCATGGATATGAGATATCATGTGCTCACATAGGAACATATTAAGAGTAATAGTTTACTGGGCAGACCCACCTTAAGAACGTTGCATGGATTGTTACATAAGTGTCATGAACGTTTCTTAAATTGATAAATGTTGTATGAAGTCCTTTGACCTGAAATCACTACGATTCCTACATAAGGAATTATGTGTTTTGAATATCATCAAACATTGCCTGTAACAAGGTGATTATAAAGTTGGTATTTGGACACATAATAAATTATGTGGTGGGATGTGAGTGACCTAGATGGAATTTGTCCCTCCTATGTAACAGGAGTTATTATGTAGGTCTCTTGATAAAGTGAGACTGCAAAATGCATGGCCATGCTCAGGAGGATAAACATGAGATGTTTATTTTCTGTATAGTCTACTTGGGAATCAAGAAAAACATAAATTGAACTATACAAGGTTGACACATTCCATGCCCTTGTGTTCAATTAGATATTTGGACAAAGGGACGGATCATATAAATTATCATAAAATAGGATTCGTCAAAATTGTTGATAATCTCAATATTTGGGTAGTGATGTATTGCTTGATACGCTCACTATTTATGATATTAAATATAAAAGAGTTTTTATTTTAATATCATAACCAAATATTAAAACCTATTGGGTCACACGCATACAACAAGCCGCTAGGAAAGATAATAATTCTAATTTGATTAGAATTATAAAATAATGGGTCAGGCCCATATATGTTAGGGTTAATAGAGTGAGGGGGCAAAACCCTAGCCACCACTCTATAAATATAGCATAAGATGCATTGCCCTATACATATGAGCAATCGCTCTTACTCTCTAAAGGCTACTAACAGAGTTGAGGAGGGTTTCCTAGTTCGGCTGTTAGCGTGGACACCACTAGAGACGTGGCTGCTATTGCCTCGTTTGCAATCCTTAAAAAGTACGACCTTTTGTTTTATGCCTTTTATGCCTTAATTCGTGTTTTCGCATTAACAATCATAACAAGGGAGGGAATCCATTTATTCCGTTGCACCCTGACCACATACTTGATTCCCTTCAATTGCTATCAGTGCCTGGTTGGCGATAAACACGTTTTAGGCTTTTAATCTTCTGAATATTGTGATATTCTATTTACTGTTTAAAATGCAGAACACAGTTGATCGCTGTTATCTGCGTTTCATCTACGCTGGGCGCAGGTGAAGCGCAACATACAGGATTTTGAATCTGATACCTGCGCTTCACTCACGCTGAGCGCAACTTACAGAATTTGATTCTGGAACCTGCGCTTCACCCACGCTGGGCGCAGGTGAAGCGCAGGTGCGCGTATCAGTTTATATTGTTTTCATTATTGATTGTTTTATGTGCGATGTATATATTTATATGTTCTGGTGTTAGAGGGTCCCGTGGAACATGAAGAGTTCATGTCTTGGGCGTCAAAGGGTTCAATTGTTGAAACCTTCTCTCGACTCAAATATTGGCTGCGATAAACATACCACTTATCAATTTGCACAAGAGCGTATTCGAATGATACGACGGACTTACCTGTTTACAGGTTCGTGAAGTATTCGTTTGATGCGAGTGTGTGTTATCTCGTACGCACGTTATTCAACCTCGCTCAATATATACATCTAAATATATCACTTGTTTTACAATGAATATGGTTGTTGGTTTGCATGATGATTGGTTATGGCCTTAGTTGTTTTTTTAAATACGACCCGCGTGTCGTGCCTTACCTCTTGTATTCTATTTGTAATTCTTTTCTCATCTCTATCCCCTCGTATGTTAAACGAGGTTTCTTCTTGTTATGTAATATAACCGGGAGGACATGGAGTCGATGGGCATGTGGAGACATGTGGATGGAGGCTTCAAGATTATATACGTGATGTAATTTTGTATTGGAATTTTAGGAGGCCATAACCATATCATTTATTTGTATGAGATGCATGCTTGTATGTTTGTTAAATGGTTTGATAAAGGAATAAAATTAAAGCGATCAAATCCCTCAATGCTTGTGTGGCTTCCAAAGAATGACACTCGTCAAGGCTAGAATCGATGAAGAGTGGGTCTACTAAAGCAGGGTACCTTTATCTATTTTAGTGAGGCGTGATTGGATAAAAGTAATATCCAATTGTCAACCATTGGGTTTTGATTGGGTATATTCAATAGGATTGAAAAACCTAGAGACACTAATATTAAGCCATGTTTTGCCTTCCAATGAATGACACTCGTCAATCGATGAAGAGTGGGTCTGCTAAAGCTGGGTACCTTTATCTATTTTAGTGAGGCGCGATGGGATAAAAGTAATATCCAACTGTCAACCATTGGGTTTTGACTTAACTAGGTATATTCAATAGGATTGAAAACCTAGAGGCACTAAGTTAGGCATTAATTCATAAGATGAATTCGAATAAGAGTTATTCACCTGATTGTCCAAAGTTGTATGAGATGCAATTGGAAGTGTGTTCCTACCTAAATAACCTTTTCTTAAGCGATCAGCTAAAGCTGACTTAAAATTAGGTGAAATATGGATCTTGGCCCACTAGAAAATCTAGTGATGGGATTTTCTGATTCTTTATATCGAGGGTACTTATTTTGAATCAAAATAGTGGGAGGCATATTTAATTAAAGACATAATTAAATATGTTTGTTATATGATACTTACGTGCATAATTTTCTGTTAGACGAACACAACAAGTAACCTTTCATTGCGATCTGTCCTTGAGAAGGACAAACTGTCTGGAATTAACTATCTAGACTGGTATAGAAACCTAAGGATTGTCCTTAGGCATAAGAAAGGTTGTATGTCCTGGAAGAGCCCGTTCCTGAAACACCGTTGCAAATGCTTCGAAAGCTGACAAGGATGCTTATAAGAAGTATCTGGATGATGCTCTCATGTTGGTTGCCTATTGCTTGCTTCCATGAGAACATGGAGGCGTATGATATGATCGTGCATTTAAAGAGACCTTATCAAGGCCAAGCTAGGCAAGAACGATTTGAAGTCTCAAAGGCACTTTATCAATGTAGACTGGCAGAGGGAAGCCCTGTAGGTGCTCATGTACTCAAGATGATTGGGTACATTGAAAACCTAGAAAGGCTTGGATTCCCATTAGGCCAAGAGTTGGTCACTGATCTTGTCCTGCAATCGTTGTCGAACAGCTATAGTCAATTCGTCATGAACTACAACATGGATGAATTTGACAAACCGCTGCCCGATTTGCTGAGCATGTTAAGAACAGCTGAGCAAGACATTAATAAATGTAAAGGGAAGGCCATATTGATGGTCCAACCTGAAAAGGCAAGGGTAAAAGAAATCTTGAAACCTATGGGCGGGATAGCTAAGGAAGGAACATGTTTCCACTGTGGCCAATCAGGACATTGGAAGAGAAATTGTGCAAAGTACCTGGAGGAGATCAAGAAGGGAAGTGAGACTTCCGCTTCAGGTATCATGTTATAGAAGTCAATTACCTACTTCTGCATATTGGGTATTGGATACCAGATGTGGATCTCACATTTGTGTGAGTGTTTAGGATCTAAAGGAGTAGGTGATTGGCTAAAGGAGAAGTCCACCTACGCGTGGGAAATGGAGCAAGAGTTGCTGCCTTAGTCGTAGTAACCTATTATTTAACTTTGCCAACTGGACTAGTTATTGAACTAAATAATTGTTACTTTTGTGCCTACCATTAAGGGAATATGATTTTCGTTTCTTGTTTAGACAAGGGTGGTTTTTCATTCATAATAAAGAATATAGTTGTTCAATTTATTTGAATGATATGTTTTATGGTTGTGCAAAGTTGAACGATGGACTATATGTACGTGACTTGGAAGTGCCTATCTATAACATAAGTGCTAAAACGGTCAAAATAAAATGATTTGAAACCTGACTTATCTTTGGCATTGTCGCTTAGGCCACATAAATGAGAACGCATATCCAAACTCCACCAAGATGGTTATTTGGACTCATTTGATTTTAAAATCAATTGAGACATGTGAATATTGTTTATTGGGGAAGATGACCAAAACCCCATTCACCAAAAACGGAGAAAGGGCGTTGATCTTCTTGGTCTCATACATAGTGATGTATGTGGGCCATGGGCACGATGGATAGAGGAGGTTTTTCAATACTTCATCACTTTTACTGATGATTTTAGTAGATATGGATTTGTGTATCTGATGAAACACAATCTGAGTCATTTGAATAGTTCAAGGAATTTCAGAATGAAGTATAAACCATACTTGGCAAGGACTATTAAAACACTTCGATGAGATCGAGGTGGAGGAATACTTAAGCCAAACAATTTGATGACTATCTAAGAGAGTGTGGGATAACATCTCAACTCACTCCTCCTGGAACACCTCAGTGAATGGAGTTTCAGAAAGGAAAAATCAAACTCTATTAGATATGGTTCTATCTATGATGAGTCATCCTGATCTCCCCGACTCCTTTTGGTTGTCATGCTGTGTTAACAGGAACCTTCACACTAAACCGTGTTCCATCTAAGGCTGTCATGAAGACACCATATGAGATATGGACTGGAAAATGACCTAGTATGTCTTTTATGAAGATTTGGGGTGTTGATGAGCTTATCTGTCAAGCTTATTGTGAAACGCCAAAGTTTCGATAAGCTAAGACCCAAATCAGATAAGTGCTTATTTGTGGGATACCCAAGGGAAACTAAGGGTTATTACTTCTATAATCCTAGCAAAGGCAAAATGTTTTGTCTCTAAACTGCTGTATTCTTAGAGAAGGAATTTGTGTCTCTAAGAAAATCAATGGGAGGAAGTAAGAGACTTGAAGAATTCAAGTACCACAGAGTAATAATGAGCCAATGATGGAATAAGAGCATATACCACAAAGTGTTGTGGAGCACCTGCTCAAGTAGCCTCAAGACTTGCGTAGGTCAGATAGGATACGTCACCAACCTGAGAGATATGGTTTTCTTATGTCTCAGGAAGGGATGTATTGCTAATGGATCAAGAATGAGCCAGTGACTTACCAAGAAGCTCTTTTGAGTTCAGAATCTGAGAAAATGGCTTGATGCCATGAGATCTGAAATGGATTCCATGTACACTGCAAGGTATGGACCTTGATTGAGCCCACCGAAGGGATAAAACCCATTAGGGTGCATGTGGGTTTTTCGAAAGCAAAACTGACATGGGTGGTAATGTGAGTACCTTTAAAGCACGGGTTGGTGGCTAAGGGTTTCAAGCAACTTCATGGTGTAGACTATGATGAAACCTTTTCCCCAGTTTCCATGCTTAAATCTTGTTCGGATCTTGCTTGCTATTGCAGCTTACCATGATTATGAAATCTGGCAAATGGATGTCAAGATAGCTTTCCTAAACGGAAGCCTTCTTGAATATGTGTGTTTGACACAACTTGAAGGTTTTGTAATACATGAAAATGCTGGAAGGTATGTAAGTTGCAACAATCCATTTATGGATTAAAGGGAGCTTCTAGAAGCTGAATCTTCGTTTTGATGAAGCTGTTTAAGCAGTTCGGTTTCATTAAAAATGAAGACGAACCTTGTGTCTACAAAATGGTTAGTGACAACATAGTGGTTTTCTGGTTTTGTATGTAGATGACATATCCTCATATGAAATGACATTCCTACCCTTCAGTCTGTAAAGACTTGGTTAGGAAATTATTTTTTCTATGAAAGATTTGGGCAAAGCGACCTATGTGATAGGTATCAGGATCTATTGAGCTGAGATCTCAAAGATTACTTGACCTAAGTCAAAGTAACATACATAGACAAAGTGTTAAAACGGTTTAACATGCTTCTAAGAGGGGATTTTGCCTATGACACATGGTATAAGCCTATCTAAGGGCTCAATCTCATTCGAGTAAAGAAGAGAGAGATTGCATGAGTAAGATTCCTTATGCATCTGCTATAGGGTCTATCATGTATGCCATGTTTATGTACTCGACCAGACATATCATATGCTCTAAGCCATGACTAGCAGATACCAATCTGATCCTGGTAAAGGGTCACTGGACAGTAGTCAGAACATCCTTAAGTACTTGAGAAGAAATAAGGATTCATTCTTGATATATGGAGGTGAGGAAGAGCTACTTGTAAAGGGTTACACTGATGCTGGCTTCCAAACCGACAAAGATGATTCTAGATCGCAATCAGGTTATTGTGTTATGGTGGCACTGTGACCTGAAAAGTTCAAAGCAGGAAACAGTCGCTGATTTCTACCACATCAAGAAAACCCCTTGTGCAGCAGAAGCATGAAGGGCACACTAGATCATTAGGCAATAAGAGTTATGTCTGAATGTCTCTAGTGCAAGTGGGAGATTTGTTAGGTAATGCACTAGAGACTTATGTGGTTTTTGAAACATCCATCACATGTATCATATTATTTTATAAGGCAATTCATTCTTCTAAGAATACAATTAATGTCCTTAGAATAGTAAGCTCAAACTTCATAAGAAATCAAGTAGATGACTTGATCGTGAGATCTTATGAAGAACAATTCTTAAATAGTCCCTAGTCAAGTATCATCTTTAGGACAAAAGATGCATTTAGACTAGTATGTGAGTTCATTGATGATCACATCTCACGGATCATGGATATGAGATATCATGTGCTCACATAGGTACATATTAAGAGTAATAGTTGTACTGGAACAGGACCCACCTTAAGAACGTTGCATGGATTGTTACATAAGTGTCATGAATGTTTCTTAAATTGATAAATGTTGTATGAAGTCCTTTGACCTGAAATCACTACGATTCCTACATAAGGAATTATGTGTTTTGAATATCATCAAACATTGCTTGTAACAGGTGATCATAAAGTTGGTATTTGGACACATAATAAATTATGTGGTGGGATGTGAGTGACCTAGATGGAATTTGTCCTCCTATGTAACAGGAGTTATAACTGTAGGCCTCTTGATAAAGTGAGACTGCAAAATGCATGGCCCATGCTCAGGATGATAAACATGAGATTGTTATTTTCTGTACAGTCTACTTGGGAATCAAGAAAAACATAAATTGAACTATACAAGGTTGACACATTTCATGCCCTTGTGTTTAATTAGATATTTGGACAAAGGGACAAATCATATAATTATTAGGGGTGTATATCGAGTGGTTTGGCTCGGGTTTGGGGTGACATCAAGTCTGAACCGATAGAATGGTGATGGATTGGGTTGGTTCGGGTTTTGTATTTTGGGTAGAGTAACCCGAACCGAACCAACCCGAATATTTCGGGTTTGGGTTGGGTCATCGGTCATGAACATTTTTTTTAAAAAAAAATGGAAGATGAAATTAAATTAAATATAAAATGAAAAAAAGAAAAGAAATAGAGAAAAATAATTGAGAGGAGCATATGAAATAGGATTTGGGGAACCACCTCTGCTTGTGTTGCAGATGCGCCTATTTTTGTTCTCTCCTTCAAAAATAAAATAAGATTAGGACTTCTTTATCTGGTTGGTTTGAGTTGGGTCTATCGGGTTCAACATAGGCAAACCCGAGACCCGAACCGAACCATATCGGGTTTGAAAGAAAATGTCCGAGCCGAACCGAATACCTGAACCGAACCGTTAAATATCTTCAGGTTGGGTTGGATTCATCGGGTACGCGGGTTGGGTCAGACCCACTTACACCCCTATAAATTATCATAAAATAGGATTCGTCAAAGTTGTTGATAATCTCAATATTTGGGTAGTGATGTATTGCTAGATACCGCTCACTATTTATGATATTAAATATGAAAGGGTTTTTATTTAATAACGTAACCAAATATTAAAAGCCTATTGGGTCACACGCATACAATAAGTCACTAGGAAAGATAGTAATTCTAATTTGATTTGAATTATAACATAATGGGCCAGACCCATATATGTCAGGGTTAATAGAGTGAGGGGGTAAAACCCTAGCCACCACTCTATAAATATAGCATAAGATGCATTGCCCTATACATATGAGCAATTGCTCTTACTCTCTAAAGGCTACTAGTAGAGTTGAGGAGGGTTTCCTAGTTCGGTTGTTGGCGTGGACACCACTAGAGACGTGGCTGCTATTGCCCCGTTCGCAATCCTTAAAGGTACGACCTTTTATTTTATGCCTTTTATGTCTTAATCGTGTTTTCGCATTAATGATCATACAAGGGAGGGAATCCATTATTCCGCTGCAAACCCTGACCACAGCTTGATTCCCTTCAAGAGGACCATCCAGACCTAGAGGATATGCTTAGGCTTGTGTGTTATAGGAGAACGGAAGTTGGGATAGGTACCTGCCACTCATATAGTTTGCCTACAATAACAGTTTCATAGCAGTAATAGGTATGACACCCTATGAGGCCCTGTATGGCAGGAGATGTAGGTCCCCACTTTGTTGGTGTGAGGTGGGGGAGAAGAAACTAGTTGGGTCCGGAAACCATTGAGAAAATTAAGAAGATTAAGGAAAAAATCGATAACTACCAAGAGCCGGCAGAAGAGTTATGCTGATAAGAGGAAGAAATACCTAGAGTTTGAGGAAGGTGAGCATGTATTTTTAAAAGTCACTCCTGTCACAGGCATAGGAAGAGCAATCAAAGCCAAGAAACTGAATCCCCGCTTCATTGGCCCTTTCCAAGTCCTGCAGAGGATTGGTCCTCTTGCATACCGAATAGCTTTACCACCTCACCTATCCAATATTCATAATGTCTTCCATGTATCGCAACTCAGAAAATATGTCCATGATCCCTCCCACAACATAAGCATAGAATAAGTTCTGCTAAGGAAGATTTGACAGTTCCAACTAGGTCTGCACAGATTATTGACCGAAGTATCAAGGTCCTGAGAAATAAGACCATTCTGCTAGTGAAGGTGATTGGGCAGGTCAGCCACTTGCGGAGGCCACTTGGGAGAAGGAGGAGGACATCCGTTCTCAATTTCTGGAATTGTTTGTTGGTGTTTGAGGTAAGTTTTAGTTTTCTTTTAGCCAATTTTGGGGACAGAATTGGTTTTAAGGGGGTAGAATTGTAACATAACAAATTAACATTTTAATGAGTAGGAATAATAATGGAAAATAAGTTTTTATAACAGGAATGAGATACAATGGGTTTAAGAGTGAAGAAAGTAAGATTTGGGTTCAGGTAGGCTCGCCGAGCGAGGGACAAGTCAGAAAAGGGGGAGTCTCTGAGTTAAGGCTCGCTCAAGCGAGCAAGGTGCTCTTCTCGAGTGAGAGGCAAGTCAGGAAAGGGGGGGAGTCTCTGAGTTGAGGCTTGCTCAAGCAAGCAAGGTGCTCGCTCGAGCGAGAGGCAAGTCAGAAAAGGAGGGAGTTTTTGAGTTGAGGCTCGCTCAACCGAGCAAGGTGCTCGCTCGAGGCGATGGGCAAGACAGAGAATGAGGGAGCTTCTGGGTTGAGGCTCGCTCAAGTTAGCAAGGGGCTCGCTCGAGCGAGGACCCCTTGCAGCATCAGGGGGTGCCTCATTAATTGGGGCTCGCTCAAGTGAGCAATCCCTCGTTGGTGTGAGCGCGGACGATTACAATTTTTTAAAACACCGAACCCTAGCCTCCCCACCATTTATTACTCTCGTTTATGGTTTTCTAGAGAGAGAAAGAGAGAGGGGGAGGGAGGATAGCTTAGAGAATGAATGAGTTAGAGAGCTAGAATGAAGGCTTCTCTACCACCTTGGGGCTTGGATTCATCACCCTCCTCCTTCCATTTCCTCCATTTATTCCCTATTTGAGGTGAGTGTGGTTCTCCACTCACCTTCATTATTGAATGGTAACCTATGTATGCTCCCTATTCTTACTCCCCTTGCTTTTATTGTTGATTGTGATAGATTACAGACAAACCTAGGGTGGATTGTTGAATGGATTGGTTGTATAAGCTTGTATTCCAAACCCTAGGGTAGGAGATTTGGGGATTTTGTACTGGTGATATATTGACTGTATTTTTAGCATTCATGGGTCTTTGGCCATCATTGAACATAATATAAGAGTCCTTGGATTATCATAGAGCCTTCGGGCTATCACAGGGTCTCCGGATCATCACAGGCCTCCGGGCAATTAATTGTAAGAACGGGGTAACTACATCAAACTCATGGCCAAGAAGGAGATGGGGGTCGCTAATCTAAAAATGAATCATGCATGAATATTCACTGTTAATAAGCTTAATCATAGGTGGCCTTGGACGATGGTCCTTGGTCACTGATGGGTTTCTGGCAAGCAAACCAAAAATCCAGTAGTATAATAGTAAGAAGAGTTATCGTATCCACAGGGAACAGTTAATTCGCGTATAGTCGTGATCTATTTATCAAGGAAAAAACAATGGATTTATAAGAGTATTGTTGCGTAAATAGTAAATAGCAAATAAATAATCAATTAAATTAGAAAGGAAAGTTAGAGACACTTTACTTGGATTAGGATTGAACTTCATCTCATCACACCCCCTCATGTATGTCGGGACTACCCAATATTTATAGGCTTTGAACTATAACATTGTAGACAAACTTTATTGCTAAGACCCCGAGTTACCAGGCGCCACTCACACTCAAAGATAATCCATGCGGGTTCTCCCAAGCGACAGACTTACCCTCGGCTTATTATGCTTTCTTTATTCCGTTTGTAAAGAATTAATTGATAAACGAGGCCTAATCCTCTGGACGCACCTTCGCTAGAGTACTGTCACTACCCATCACTCATTAGAATACATCCACGTTTCGAATCCTGGATTGACAATCAACTAATCCTTTGCCATCGATCATTAGACCATGTCTATCCTTTAGATGCCCTTCATTAGGATACTCACACTACCCATCAATCATTAGCAACACCCATGTTTCGGTCACTGGTTAACCGAGTATTCTCATTCACTCAGAGGTTGAGTTTCATATGTCTAGGCTCCCCCAAACTCAATCCTAGTCGTAACGTTAATTACAAACTAGCCTATAACTCCGGCACAGCGCGGAAGTTAGGAATTAAGCACAGAACAAGATTACCAATATTATAGTTAGGGAACTGCATAAAATAAATAGATAGAGTTCAACATACACTTGGAAATGGAATCGATTACATTCAATCTAAAATGGAGAGTTAACTACACATGGTAGCCATACAAACCACCGAAGATGTTGTCATTATCTTCAATCCTTGTGAAGCGCTCCTCCTCCCCTACTCTAAAATTAGAACTGGTGCATTATCACTGGAATATAATTGATTACAATAATCGTGCACACCTGATCTGGTGCAAGAGGGTCCTATTTATAGGCTAAGGAAAGACAAAGAAAATTGGGGAGAAATCTATCTAAAAAACGGCAACAGGGCAAGAATCATGTGTACTGCGCTTCACCCTGCGCTACAACGCAGGTTGAAGTGCAGAATGCGTCCTGCAGCTTCAAACTTTCTCTTTTTAATTTGAACTATCCCCGAGACTGGTTTTGGCTGATTTGTCTTTCCTTGTTTCCCTTTTCTTGATGAAATCCTTGCATTTATTGAGCATCTTTGATTTATTTGGGAAGGTTGTCTGCAGAATCCTTGTTGATTGGTAGTGATCTCCTCATTGATTGCCTCAAATCTTCTTCAAATCTTTATTAAATGTCTTCAATCAAACTCAAATCTTGCAGATATCTCCCTCATTTAATGCTATCTTTCCTTCAAATCAAATCTTTGCAATATCCTGCAAAAATCAGCAATATTTCTATCAAAATAGCATCAAATTCAAATATAAGATTAATAAATGCAATTTATCTAATATTTAATAAAAAGGGATTAAACTGGGGAAAAATTACCATTTTATCCTTGATAAGTGAACTAAAAGTGCTCTAATTTATCAACTAATTTTCACTTATCAAAATACCCCCCAACTTAACTTCTTGCTTGTCCTCAAGCAAAAGACCTCCTTGCAATCAAGAAATCAATTCTATTCCCTGTGTAATTCAAACAATTCAAAAACAAATTCAAGGAACTCTTCATCATCTCCTTGTTAAGCAGCAATCACTTTCCAAACATAAGAAAAAATCAGGATTAAGAGATGTTACCAATCCTCAATCAGAATAGAACACAAACATCAGTCAAATTTCTCAAAAATAGCAATTAAAGCAATAAGTGATAAACTAAGGAAATCTCTCATTCTCACGGGTAAGTGTTTCCCTCGATCTTTTTCACCACCATTGAACAACTAGAATTGATAGTCGTTTCCAACATCTAAACCTGCAAATAGTCAATATAGATCAAAAGGTCTTTTCTTTGGTTGTGCTTTGGAACTTCTCTCAATTCACCAAGTTATTCTTGAACTGTCACCCTTTTTCAGCTGGCCTCATTGTTTGAAGAAATACTCCCTCCAACTTATTCAATTTCCACACTTTGTGCAGAATTTTTTTTATAAACAATAAGATAGAAAATTTATTCATGAGGGGGGGTACTCTTCTTTTTGATTTCTTGTGCTTGCTCTTTGAATCTCTTTGACCTTTAAATTCACCAACCTCTTGTCCCATTTTGTTGTGTTGCACCTTGCTCTCTATCCCAAGTGTGAAGGGACATGGTATGATCATTAATCATGGCTGGGGTGCATCAAAAGAAATATTAAGGCTCAAATGGGCAATCAAAAATTGGAAAAAATTTAATCAAGGATGGCTATTTGGCACTGAGCAAAATATTATAATCACAAAATATGCCTTTGTCACTTCCATATCTTCCACTAGCAAGACAAAATTCAGAAACTCAAACAATAACAGTTGACAAGCAACGGTGAAAATCTCTCAATTTCAGTGTTTGGGCTCTTAGCTCATCGGTTATTGGCTAAAATTCCTTGATAAAGCACTTTCTGGTTTTAATTAACTATCCTGATAGGTTTTCTTGAGAAGCATCCTGATCCTAACTTATTATGGAATTTATCACAAAACCCTATCATCTTTCCTAGTCTGGCTAGTTAAACTACTTAATTACAGAGAATTTTGAAAAAGTTACCTTAAATCCTAATTCCTAAGGTCCTAAAAAGTCCTAAAAATTTAAAAATTTAACAGAAAAACAGAAAATAACAAAATAAGTACTGCCTGATATAGATAATGTATCGGTGGCAATAATATACAGTACATATCAAAAGAAAATAAGAAGCAAAATAAGAAAATAAAATAAAAAAGAAAAAGAAAAAAGAAGGAAAGCACCAAATAGGAAAGAAAACAATCAGTCCTCATCCTGGTCCTGATCCATGTAAGCTGCTCCATCCCCCCCGGGAAAATAGGTCTGTCCCCAGGCCACTGCAAGAATATCCGGAACTCTTCAAGCAACATGCTTGGGTATGGGTCTAGCACTCCTGATTGGTTTAAGGTTAACTGGTCTTTATACTTTGCAGCAGTCTGTGCAATTCATGAAGAACATGGAAACCTATCATTAACCAATTTGCATGCATAATTCAAAGAATTAATATTTTCACAACAAAAGTTCAGTGCACTTTGTAATGACTTCCTAAAAACAGAACATACTCATTTGTTTTGCAAGCATTCAATCAATCCATGAAAAGTGAAAGTTCAAGATTTTTGAAAGAAACAGAGCATAACACTTTCAAATTTAATAACTCACAAAACAAAGAGCATTTCAATTCAGCAAATTGTTCTTCATGTTCCACACAGCCAAAATTACATTCAAGATAGCAATAATTAATAATATTCATAATCCTAAGGTTGCTACCCTAAAGTGCAAGTCATAAAAATAGAGTAAATGAAGATTTCAATTGGTAAAAATTACAGAAAACATAACTGAAAGTATCAAAATTGATGGAAGTTTGTGAGTGGAAAGAGTGAAAAGAAGAGCTTAGGAAGTAGAGAAACAGTACATGAGAAAATAGAAGATTTTTGAAAATTTTGTACTATTGCGCTTCACCCTGCGCTACAGCGCATGTGAAGCGCAAAAGTCAGTGACTAAAATTGCATTTCTGCGCTTTACCTGCGCTACAGCGCAGGTGAAGCGCAAAAAACAGAATGTAATTTTGCAATTTTCAGTCATGTTTTCTGCTACTTCCTATTATTTAAAAATTTTATTTTTCACAACTTATTCCAATCAATTTTGAAAATTTTCCCAAATCCTAAAAATGAAAAATCCTAACAAAAACAATTAAAAACTTAAAAATCTCTGGGTTGCCTCCCAGGAAGCGCTTGTTTAACGTCTTCTAGCTCGACGTCTGTTCTTTCAAGGTGGCTGAAACTGAAATATTTTGATGAGCTTATGAGCTGCACCCTTCCTTTCTTTGGCCCATATACCTCCCCATAATCTTGCCTTGGAACAATCTGACCAATTCTTCAATATGGATCTATGCTCTGAATTTGATGACAGCTTCCCATCAGTAGGATTCATCATTTCAGGAGTTTGTTGTAATTTGGGGATTCCTCTATCAATATGAAACATAATACTTTCATCTTTTGAGCTTAGTTCATATTTTCCCCGATCAACATCAACAATCATCTTGGCAGCTTTCATGAAGGGTCTTCCTAATATTAAGCGACAGACTTACCCTCGGCTTATTATGCTTTCTTTATTCCGTTTGTAAAAGAATTAATTGATAAACGAGGCCTAATCCTTTGGACGCACCTTCGCTAGAGTACTGTCACTACCCATCACTCATTAGAATACATCCACGTTTCGAATCCTGGATTGACAATAAACTAATCCTTTGCTATCGATCCATTAGACCATGCCTATCCTTTAGATGCCCTTCATTAGGATACTCACACTACCCATCAATCATTAGCAACACCCATGTTTCGGTCACTAGTTAACCGAGTATTCTCATTCACTCAGAGGTTGAGTTTCCTATGTCTAGGCTCCCCCAAACTCAATCCTAGTCGTAACGTTAATTACAAACTAGCCTATAACTCCGGCGCAAGCGCGGAAGTTAGGAATTAAGCACAGAACAAGATTACCAATATTATAGTTAGGGAACTGCATAAATAAATAGATAGAGTTCAGCATACACTTGGAAATGGATTCTACATTCAATCCTAATGGAGAGTTAACTACACATAGTAGCTGTACAAACCACCGAAGATGTTGTCACCATCTTCAATCCTTGTGAAGCGCTCCTCCTCTCCTACTCTAAAATTAGAACTGGTGCATTATCACTGGAATATAATTGAATTACAATCATCGTACACACATGATTTGGTGCAAGAGGGTCCTATTTATAGGCTAAGGAAAGACAAAGAAAATTGGGGAGAAATCTATCTAAAAACGGCAATAGGGCAAGAATCACGTGTTCTGCGCTTCACCCTGCGCTACAGCGCAGGTTGCAGCGCAGGATCCAGAGAGCTGCGCTTCACCCTGCGCTACAGCGCAGGTTGTAGTTGATTTGTCTTTCCTTGTTTCCCTTTTCTTGATGAAATCCTTGCATTTATTGAGCATCTTTGATTTATTTGGGAAGGTTGTCTGCAGAATCCTTGTTTGATTGGTAGTGATCTCCTCATTGATTGCCTCAAATCTTCTTCAAATCTTTATTAAATGTCTTCAATCAAACTCAAAGCTTGCAGATATCTCCCTCATTTAATGCTATCTTTCCTTCAAATCAAATCTTTGCAATATCCTGCAAAAATCAGCAATATTTCTATCAAAGTAGCATCAAATTCAAATCTAAGATTAATAAATGCAATTTATCTAATATTTAATAAAAAGGGATTAAACTGGGGCAAAATTACCATTTTATCCTTGATAAGTGAACTAAAAAGTACTCTAATTTATCAACTAATTTTCACTTATCAGTCACATGACCGAGCACTTAATCACAGTCACAGTTAGTGAAAAGACCCCGGATGTCGGGTAACAACACCTCACAGTCATGCCTTACTTGCCTTCATGTATTTATGTTTATATTGGTATTCTGGATGAAGTTTTGAATTGTTGAGGTGTGTTGCATATCATTTGCTTGAATCCCCACACTACATGCTTTATCGCACTCACTGGGACGTTAGTCTCACCCTACGATATGGGAATTATCTTTAGATGTGCAGGGTAAACGTCCAGCTACTTGATGAAGTTTGGGGCTTGAAGTTGGGCTTTTAGTTCCCAACTCCTCCTTTTGAATTTCTAGACTATTTTGTATAGGAATTGACTACTATTCTTTTGATGGGATAGGGAAGTACATGTGGGGCCCTCAGGGATGTTTGATATTTCCAGGACATATGTATTTCCATATCACGTTATGCCTATTTACTTGATGTTTGTATTATAAGCCTATGTAGGCAATATTGACTTTATTATCTGAATGATTGTTTTCTGCTTAAGTAAATGTTGGAATAACCTAAGCAGTTGTGATGTTTGTATGCCGATATCATTGATGCGCGAAATAATTTCACGAATTCGGGAATAGTGCTTCCAACGGACATTGCTTTCAAATTTAGAAATTAGGACGTTACAAGTTGAATTGCCATCAGCTTGATAAGGCACTTCATCCTCAACCCCATCAACTTCAACATGACCCCTTTGTTTTGTTGTGATTGCCACAATCCAACCTCGTAAGTCTTTACATAATTATGGATAAGAGACATAATACACTTGTCTTGCTTTTTGTGCAAGAATGAATGGATCATACCGATTTTACCTTATACTCTTCTTTACTTCTACGATGTTATATTGTGGCTGAACTCTGTTGCCACTATTTCTAGTTGGATCACACCATTCACAATAGAAAGAGGAATCATGTAACTCAAATCAAGATACTCTAATTCATAGATATGGTGGATGATGTCGTAAAAGTCATCTTCATCGCCATCGGTAATTCCTTTTACATGCACCCCACAATTTGTGTTCTTTTTACCCTCACACCATTCCTTTGTCTGAAATCTGTACCCATTAACAAAGTATGTGCTCCATGATTTTGCTTTAGAGTTGGGTCCCTAAGCTAATGATTTAACTTCATTGTTGATCACTCATTTCGCTCATCACGAACCTAATCATAAGAATCATTTAAGATTAATTGAATTCTTATTATTGAGTAACCCATACAAGAAAAGTGGATGATCAAACTTACATAGTTCCTAAACCATGTTGAAAAGTCTGCATGTATTCGAGCTGAAGAATCCCGATCATCGATCGACTAAAATTGTGAGAATAAACTAAAATGAAACAAATAGTTAATAACTCATTCATTCCTAAACCATAATCCCTTAAAATAATAAAATCATTTCCACTTACTCAAGATATGGTTTAATTTCATTGTAGTTGATAGGGGTGTTCAAGACCAGGTCCGTCCCTTTGACCCGTCCCAACCCGTCCTAGTCGGGCCGGGTCTGTTCCTGTTCTACAAGAAAAAATAGAAGCTAATCGGGTCTCATTTTTTGACCCGGCATTGGGTTGAGGACGGGTTCGGGTTCACCTTCGGGTTACCTGGCCCGTCCTTCATATACAAATATAATATTTATTACTTATGATATTCTATTATGTAAAGTCATAACCTTATTTTTTTTTATTTTAGATAGGGTTTTTGAGTCTAAGTTTCCTTTATTTACCTTTAAAAATACATTGTATACATAAAATTATATAGTGATATAATGTTATTCTTGGTTTAGTAATGTCCCAAACTTTAAAAAAGTAAAAAACATTGCATACATTAAGAGATATTCTATTGTATGCATTATATTTATTAATTATATGGACTATTTTCTTTTGAACATTGTTATATGATCATTTCATAATTATATTTAGTTTATATATCAGGTCAACCCTGTCTTGTCCTACTCAGACCCGGTCTTACTTAGACCCGCACATCACTGGGTCTCTTCGGGTCTATGGACGGGTTCGGGTCCATAGAATTGGCCCGGTAAAAAAATAGGGTCGGGTTAGGGACATGTAAAACTCGTCCCAACCCGTCCCATGAACACCCCTAGTAGTTGATTAGTACATGTACATGAGTTGATTTCCATTCATCGTCACTTAACCAGTAATCACTAGACATTCCTACAGGGCGTCCTGCCTTGTTCAACGTTGACAATGTGGAATTGCCGCATTGAAGTCCAGTTTGAGGATCATTCCTCAATCTAGTGTTTGCCAACAAACTTATGTTCTGAAAATAGTGCGAACAAAAATATGTGGTCGGGATTTGGAAAATAGAGAGAAAAATATATTATGTGATTTGGAAAAAGATATATATTAATTTGTACAAATTTCAAAAGTAAATACATAATCTATTCTATAAGAGCATCTTTAACGCGGTGCTCTTTGAGCATTTTGCTCATTGAGCATCGTTGTTCTATAAGAAATGGCGTTAGAGCACTGACAGCGGCACGTTCTTACAGAGCACTGGTGCTCAGTTGAGCACCGGTGCTTTAATTTTTTTTTTGTTTTTCTTGGGGGTTTAAACCCCCGGTAATATTTTCTAATTTTTTATTTCGCTTTTCCAGGGGTTTAAACCCTCGGTAATCATTTTTTATTTTTTATTTGGATTTTCTGCGGTTTAAACCTCTGGTAATAATTTTTTATTTTTTATTTTGCTTTTTCAAGGGTTTAAACGCTGGAAAACAACTTTTTTTAAAAAAGAATTATTTTATTATTTATTAATATTATTTTATTATTTATTAATTAAAATATTTATAAATAAAAATTGGGTGATGTGTGTGTATTGCTGGGACCCATTTAAGATTTGTGAATAGTGAAAAAATGAGGTGTTGGATTAGAGAAGAGGGGTACTTAATAAGAACATGTTAATGTGTATTAGTGAGACCCATTTAAGATTTATGAATAGTAAAAAAGTGTGGTTGTGGGTTAAAAATGGCCTAAATATACATTACGGAACATGTTGATTTTACTGTGCAACCACTGTTGATTTGCATGTATAAATTGCATGAGGTTTAACATTATTTTTTTCTGTCTCCTAACTATACATTAGTTTCACGCGCGTTATGTGTATAATTTCATAATGGTTGTCATCAATATTGTTCCGGATAGGTTGTATATCAAATATAAAATATCTAGTATGTTTATATATCACTCTAATTATGAGGGAATTTCTAAATCACTTATTTTATTTTTTTAAAATAATTAAAGAGAATAAATTAATAGAGCATAAAGGTACACCAATATAAAATTCACACTATTTTGCTAAATACATGACAATCTCTTAAAAAACGACTAAACTAACACACTTTTGAGGACCATGCAGTTTTATTTTTGACTTTTTAAAATAACATTTTATTCCCTGACTTTATTAAAAGTGTGCACTTTAGTCCTTAAAGTGTATGTTTTTTTTAATAAAGTGGAGGATTAAAATGCATATTTTTTAATAAAATAAGGACTAAGTGCATGTTTTTAATAAAATCAGAGACTAAAGTGTTATTCCTTCCGTCCCTATTTATAAGACTTCTTCTAGAAGAATTTGATGTCCCTTAATATAAGATCCTCTGCAGATTTTTAGGTAAATTAATTATTTTCTCCATATTTACCCTTCATTAATATTCAACTCTTTTTATTCCCTATATATTGATGAGTGTGAATAATTAATGAAATTTTAGCCATATGCTCAACTATCCCATTGGAAAGTGAATTTTGGAGTCTTCCACCGTGTTACCATTAATGTTTTTAAAATATAGTGACTTTTAAATAAGGGTATATTTGGAATGCTATTATTTTTTTTTAAAAGACCAATACATTAACTAACTTTTGTTAAACTGTATGAAACGGTTGAGAGGATCTTATAATAAGGGACGGAGGGAGTATTTTAGAGAAATCAAGGATAAAACTGTATGATCTCCAAAAAGTCAGGTAACAATGTGCGTGCTTGAAAAATTAACATCCATAACAATATCCACGTAATATACCAAAATCAAAACCCAAAATCCAACTAAATACCACTGGAAATTGAAATGCACATTATTCCAAAAGTTACACAAAAATCCAAATTAAAAAAGGTGTATAACCGCAAGGCTAAAATTACACTCTTCACATATTCTATTAAAAGGGAAAATTTAATCTACTCAGTTGATTTTTATTGCTTCCATTACTTATGCTTATCTTTTCCCCTGTAATTAGAATGATTAGCAAAGGCAAAAGGAATACATGGAATCTTTTCCCACAAGGATACGGCTCCATCCAACAACCATCCATGCAATTTCACACTAACTTCCATGTTAGGTTGTCACTTGTCAGGCATGTCTACATTTTAAAATTAAATTATTATGATATCAGTGTCTTATGATTTTTACTATTTTGTACTCTCTCCTTTTTATATACGTCGTCTAAGTGTCTTTTTAGATATTAAAATAATAATAAATATTTTTTTTAATTTTATCTTTCTCTTAATTTATTCTTTTTTATTTTAAATATTTTTTTATAAAATTATATCATAAATGTTCTAAAAGTTAAAGTCTCGATAAATATATTTTTGTTTTTAAAAAAAATTATGATAAGAGGTAAAATAAATTTAAAAAGAAATTTATTTCTTTAAAAAAGAGATATTAAATGCATTAATAAGAGAAAGAAAAATGACATATTTAAAAAAATAGATTTAGAAGGACATAATTATTATAAATCTTAATCATTGAGTAAAAACCTTAAATGACTACTTTCTTAACCCTGGACACACTTCAATTTAGAATTTATCACTTTTACTTAAAAAAATTAAAAAATATCTTAAAAAATCAACATTGATGAATTAATGATGATCAAATTAAACAGATATATTTTTTCAAATCAATAATTTATTTTTATATATAATATCTACAATTATTTTTCTTATCAATAATTAAAATACTTTAATTTTTCCTCCAAAAATGAGAACTTAATTTTTACAATCAAATCCTTATGCATGAGGCTACGTTTTGAACGTGCATGACCTTTCATTTCTGGACAAGGCCGCTTCGCGTCTCTTCAACGGCAAATACAAATGGATAATTAACTAATTTCTTTGAACAACTTTGCAATTTTAATATTTAAAAAACTTAACCTGTGTCGTAAGCTTAAGGTAGGTTACCAAACATTTTTTTTTAATTTTTTTGCAATAATATATTCCTAACGACTTATATTCACGCTGCACTAATAAAACATTTTTGGCGTGGCTCATTGTAATTTGCAAGTGAACTAAGCGTCATGCATACGTGGACCCCAACTATAGTCCACGGTTCGTCGTATATTATATTGGCACATAATTATTATTTGCCACACTTGTTATCTAATAATATAAAAAAAGTTGCGTATAAAAAGAGAAATCTATAATAATATATAGATGGTTCTATATAAAAGTTGCTTTAAAAACTATACTTACATATCTTACTTTCATATATTTGATTTTTAATCACGATGCTTTTAATCGTTTTAAATTTAATGAAAAAAATTTCGACGTAACATTGATTTATAGCTCTTAGCCTTAGGACGGGATTGCAAATATTGCGTTTGCATTTCATTGTAAGATTCTGATTCACTACCCACTATTTCTTGGATAGTTTAAATATAAAAAAATTATTAAGAATATTTTATAAAAATTTTAAATTATAAATATATAAAAAATCAATTTCAGCAAAAGTTTAAAAGTATAAATTAAAGTAAAAATAGTTATAATTAAAATTCAAAAAAGGAAATTTAAAAAAAAATAGTTAAGAACAATATATATTTATAATTTTTAAGGTAAAGTAGAATACAAGATTTACCCACTCTCAAAAAAAATAAATTCTTATTTAATATATGAGTTAAGATCATTATTATTATTATTTAAAAGATTTAATTAATATACAATGTCAGTGTAAAGAAATTTTATACAGACATCCAATGATGTGCTACTACATCATTGGATGAATGTGACATCTCATGTGTTATTAAATTCAATAAATGATGTGGCAATATATCATTTGATGCCTGTGTAAAACATTTTTACACTGACAATATATATATATTAAACTCTATTTAAAATAGTATTATAATATTTTTTTAACAAATAGATAAAATATACTTCTTTCAGTATTGTAATCCTTGTAGTCTTTTATTTATTCTTTGTAATGGGTTAAGGTACTCTGTTTTAATACAACTTTCTTTGCTTAAAAAAAAAAAAAAAAAAAAAAAAACTTCTTTCAGTGACAAGCAAAGTTTGGGGCAGGGATAAGGTGATCTCACTTCTAAAATATACACACATGCTGACAAGCAAATAGATAAGTTTAATTTTGATAAGTCGTGGAAGATACATTTGTTATTAATTTCGAGTCATTTTAAAATGTTTTTGTTTATAAACAAGAGTCTAGCAATGTCAAAGAAAATAAGTAAATTGATAAAAAAAAACTAAAATAGAAAAAAGAAGAAAATTAAAATGCAATGTTTTCATAAACCTTTGAGTTGTTTAGATAATTAAATTACTTAAAAAAGAAATAAAAAGAGTAAAACTATCTTCAGTAATAAATATATAATCATATATTTTTGGTTTAATTAACCACGGGTATCCTCCACGGGAGGCAATCCTGTTCGAGCCAAGAACATCCACATCATGGTGGGGCTAACTCTCCCAACGAGGATAATTAATCATATATATGTGTGTGTGCGCGCGTGGGAGGAGGGGGTGTGGTTGCTAGCATTCCCATTTAATTTTTGTAGAGGGAGCATATTAGCATACTACATCTTTCCCCTTTGACTAAAAAACCAATTTCATCCCCTTTAAAATTAATGTAGATTAATGGGTGTAATAGTAATTTAATATATATTTCAGCGTTTTCAAAAAATAAATTTCAAATTTTCTCCATTCAGTTTCTTTAGGGTTTAGACTTTAGACACATCTTTTATTTTGTTCTCAACCAATAGCATAATTGAAATCAGAATTTTCTTCTTTACGTTGCGTTTGGAATACACGTTAGAACAAAACGGGACGGGACATATATGAGTTTTGTTCCCTGTTTGATAAAATTAAAAGGGTGAACGGAACGGGGACACATGGTTAAAAAAGTGGAACACTTTTGTTCCCTGAAAAAATGTGGAACCAACTGGAATGAAACGGAACATTCTATTAAATATTTTTTATTGAAAAAATTACCACCGCAATCTCTTTTCCCTCTCGTATGCTCTGATCGCTGCACCTACATACAAGTATAATGCAGGTTTTTTTTTTTTTTGCTTTGCTATCTGCATTATTTGAAATAAAAAGTTTCTTTCGGTTGTTCAATGTAAATTCTCTTACGCTACTTTTCTGATTTTATTTCAACGCTAAGTTTCAGGCACCAGAATCTAAATTGTATGGTT
Organism: Sesbania bispinosa; assembly: GCA_026901365.1. Lineage (NCBI taxonomy): Eukaryota > Viridiplantae > Streptophyta > Magnoliopsida > Fabales > Fabaceae > Sesbania > Sesbania bispinosa. Next base: position 348,106 of record QLOH01000254.1, read on the forward strand.
GTGTGAGTGAAAATGTCGAGCATTGATTCCGTTAAATTTACTTTTTTGGAAATCTACTGGTTTTGTAACTTGCAAACTCATGTTATCATGATTTTTGAAAGGAGCATTTACATCTTTTCCTTTTAACAAAAAAAAAACCAGTCATGCCCCTTATAAAACACCCCCCCCCCACACACACACCTATGGAGCGTATCACATGATAATGATGTTTTTATGTGAGAATGATAAGAATATTTTGTAGCCATCAGATTTAAATAAATGGTTGAGATTAAAATAACCCACTTAAAGATATCACGTGTCTCTCCTTCACCGTCACTTATCACCACCACCCCCACCGTCATCACATCCACCACTGTCGCCGCCGCCACTATCGCCGCCACCACCACTGGCGGCGGCGGCGGCAAGTAACGATGAAGGAGGCACGTGATATTTTTAAGTGGGTTGTTTTAATCTTAACCATTTATTTAAATCTGATGGCTACAAAATATTCTTATCATTCTCACATAAAAACACCATTCTCATGTGATACGCTCCCTATATATATATATATATATATATATATATTAACTGGTGTTTTAGTAATTTAAGATTTTAATTCTTTTAAAAAATAAATTTTCAAATTTCTATATTAACGTTTTCAATTTTTTCACTAGTCATGGATATGTGATATCAAATCTTTCACATGGGTACACATTAAAAAGTTTTATGGTGTATCGGACTGACCCACCATGAGAATTCTACATGGATTATTATGTATGTCATTAGTGATTCTCATAGTGACAATGGTGTATGTGGTCCTTTGACCTATGTCACTACGATTCCCAACATGAGGAGTCGTATACTTTGGTGTCATCAAATGTCATTACTAACCGGTGACTATAAAGGTGGTTATCGAGTATGTTGCAAATCATGTGGAGGGATGTGAGTGACTAGATGGGATTTGTTCCTTCTATATGAGAGTTATATCTTGGGCCCCTTGATTGAGTGAGACTACAAAGTGCATGGTCGTGCCCAAATAATATTAGTCCAAATAATATTAGTATGTGATATTAATATTATTTATTATAATTCTACTCGGGAAATCAAGAAACCGAGATTGAACTATACAAGGATGACATGTTCCATGCCTTGTGTTCAATCTAGATATATGGACAAAGGGATTATACATATATGGTAACATTGGTTGCTGATTGGTTATATATAAAATCACATTGACATTCCTGTTATTTGGGTAAGTAGTAGCGATGTTTTACTAGATATCATTCGCTACCTGTAATGTTACAATAAGATCTTAATGTTACTACAAATATAATTGGAACCTACAGGGTCACACACTTAGAACGGGCTGACTTGGACACTGAATCCATTAGATGGTTTTAATTTGGCTTTTAATTAGATTAAAGGTCCATGTGACGTGAAGCTCAATTACTAAGACTAAATGGGCCACCCCATTAGCTTGGGCCTACACATCGGTAGGTATCACTAAAGCCTAATGCTCACTATGAGGGTTAGTCTCCACAACATATAGAATGTATGGGTGGTAGCTAATGATTGATTAAACTAATACTTCAAACCTTAAAGAGAAAGGGATTTCCCTAAATCATATCACCACCCCCTCATAGTGAGAAAAAAGAAAGCAATCCATCCCTCCGCCGCCGCTAGCACTGCGAATGAGGGAGTCATAGTATCACGTATTCGTGTGGATAATGGTGGAGGCATAACTACTTTTACATGCTCGTGGTTTGGCAAAAAAGGAAATCACTAAAATGTATACTTTATAACACAATTTATGGCTTTTGCATGGATCCTTGGAGGGTTTTGGATATATTCACTGTAACATTTTTGTTTTTGTCTAACTGGTCAAAAATGTAGTCAGAAATAGGAAAAATATTGCCTAAAAGTATAGGTAATAGTTTTTAATGGTAGTCTATTCGAGTGTTACCTATTCATTTAGGCAACAGTTTTCGTCACTTTTTGGCTACACGCTTGGAAACTGTTGCCTATACATTGGGAATCGGCAACAGTTATAGGTCAAGACTAATGCAACAATTATCAAATGTTGTCAATTTTTAAATACAGTTTATAACTGTTGCCTAAAAGGTCAAGCACAATAGTTGAAAATTGTAAACTTAAACCTATAGACAACATTTATTAATGGTAATGAAAACAAGCAACAATTTTAGTTGACACTATAATGCCAATAATAAAAAAATTAATTCTTTTAATGATAATAATTTCAAATATAAAGTTATTTTGATCCCACAATTTCAATAAATGTTTTTTACTGTTATGATCACCTTCATTGCTCTATATATATATAATAGAGACAATTCATGTAATATTATCAATTAAAACACATTATAAAATACTCTATAATAAGAAAAGTACTTAGGTTGAATTTTAAAATAATCTATGTATACATCAATCAATTATAAGAAAATAACTAGTTGGTTTGATCAAATATCATTGGGTCCAAGCATAGCCCACAACAAAACTACACCCTAAACATAAACTATCTAGAAATCAAAGTGAATTAAGACTATTACTAAAGATCAAATCCCATCTTCCAAGTCTTCATTTGCATCTTCTCCCAATATATCACCTTGCTGCATGAAATAAAATAATATCAACCCAAAAGTTGTCATATACTATATATAATTTAGAAAAGAGAAATGTACAATTACATATATGATAGTTACCTTTCCAATATTTGAAGCATTTGTTGATATAGAAAGAGCATTTGGTAATAAAAATATCTACTTTGAAAATAAACCCAAAAAATCCAGTAAATAGCTACCTATAAGAAGAGAAATAAAGAAACTTCAAAAGTTCATTGTATCTGATTTTCTACCATAGCAGCAAGCTTGCAATAATGGATGCCACTTGCACCTCCATATTCTGTCAAAAACAATAAAAAAGTATAAAAGACTAAATTTTAGTTCATGATTTCATCATCCATGTTTGAGAAAGCCATAGAGAGATCAGGTGATTGCATGCAAGGATAGGCTATGGTACCAATTTTTCCTTAAATAAAAATCTACAAATCAACTTAATTGTATGGCAATAAATATAACAAGGAAACACAACTGTTTTTACTTTTAAAAATCAACATCCAATAAGCAAGTAAAAGAACTTTGACATAGAACATGTGTATATGTGTATACATAGTAATAGTATTGTATCTACCCTTCTAATTCAGAGAGTAAATACTTTCAGGATTTAAAGACTTGGTTCCTAATTCAGCAAATTTCATCAACATAAATAATCACACAGCCTCATACCTAGTTTAGCAGCTTCGACGTCGTTAGAGGTGACAAGCACAGCTACAACAAGAAAACAGAACAATAAATATAATAGAGAGAGGACCTATCCTTTGAACCCTCACCACCGCGAACCAATCGTGGCTGCCGTCTCTGTCGCGCACGACCTTCGCGCATCAAGCTTCTGTGTCACCGTTGAACCAGAAGTTTCCTAGAACCTCAGATGCGCCACATCGTCACCTCCTTCCTGTCACGCATCGGGCCACCATGCGCTGGAAAACAATGTTGTAGCTTCCACCCATCCTGCGCGCGATTGGTCACCGTTCCCAACTCTTTCCTTCACTTTCGGCAGCTTCCTCTTTCACTATGGAGTATATGAACCCTAACTACTAACGGGGGTTGTAACTTCTAAGACACTATGCCCCTTTATCATTAATTTTTTAGTGTGGGTTTTTATATAAAAAATAATGCTACTGCTTAAAACTGTTCCTAAATATTGAATTTTAAAAGCAACAATTTAAAAGTGCTCTTTAATAAAAACAAATTAGTTTTACAGTTTAAAATTGTTCCGAAAGAAAGATAAGAGTACAATTTATCAAGTATTTCAAAAATTGTGTTGTATAAAACATACCTTTTATAACAACAGTTAAAAATGTTGCCTATTGTGAGTTTAGGCTACACTTTTTACCTGTTGAAAAAAAATGTGTTGCCAGAAGCTAAAAATGTTGTAGTGATTTATTAAATTTTAAAAGTTCAGTTATGCTGCGTTTGAGCTTCCAAAACCCAACAAAAACATTGATAACCCAAAATAATAATTGATTATCAATATGAAACATAGCTTCCGGGTTTGAACAGGGTCGACCCAAGGTCCAGACACCTAAAGCCATTGCTTTAGGCCCTCATTATTACATAGACCTCATAATTTTATATTTATATTAGTTATAATTTTTTTAGATAAGCAAAATTCATTAAAAAGAGCACTAGGGGTGATCTAACCCTGTACAAATCAGAAAGTCAGATAAATAATACAAACCCAACCATAAGAAACCAAAACCATAAGCCTATGTTACTACCCTTTCCAAAGGACAAGCGAGTATATATAACACTGTTGAGATCTTGGCTAGCGTACCAATATCGCAGCAGTATAATAGTAATAAAAAGGGGTTGTCGTACCCACGAGGAACGGTACAAAATAAGTTCTTAGTGTTCACACTTATTGAGTAAGAGGAATTTTGAATGGTTGTTTGTGAAGATTGCAATAGTAAATAAAATAATAGACGAGAGAGAGAGAGAGAGAGAATATGGATAAAATTGAGCAAATTAAGGAACTAGGATTGAACTTCGTCTATCGCACCCTTCTTGTATTTGGAACCCAATGAAATCTAAGAATTTATAGTTATAAATATTGAATCCCAAATAAAATTCATTCATAAAGATTCCTCAACTATGAAATTCTTAGAATAAATTCCCTAAACACCAATTCCTTGGCTGCTTAACAAATTGTCCTAGCTTTAAGATCAGTTGTTAATAGTTATCCATAAATTGAACCCTATTCCTAGGCATTCAACCTATCGAGTGTTTTTACCCAAATCAGAACTCAAGAGCCATATTTCTAGGCACTCGGGAACTCGCACCTGATTCACAAAACCTCTTCCCAGCGCGCCCCATAAAATCATATCATAACTCCGGTACAAAGACGGAAGCTAAGCATTAAGAATTCTATGTTTTAATTTTTTTAATTTTTTCTATATAAACAAGTATAAATTTTAATATGAAAAAAATCACTAATCATTATTATTTTCTAAAGTTTATATATTTATATTAATTAAATTAATTATATTATAGTATTCAATATAAACAATCTATTTGAATAATAATACCCATGCATTGCATGGGTCAGACACTAGTTAAGAACAAAATAAAAACACCAATATTATAAAAATAGAGATTCCTAAATAACAAAGAAGATCCAAAATACAATCGGGGATTAAATTGACTACGTTCAATCCTAAAGGAAAGTTTAGCTACTCATGGTAGCCATTACAAACCAACTAGAAAGACAGTCACACTTTTCTCCAGCTCCAGATCTGCTCAACGGCTCCGTACGTCTCTGTCTATCTTCTCAATCCCTAAAAGTCCCTTTATAAACTGTTCTGATGGGCTTTTGAGACTCTGATTGCAGCCCATTAAAAATTAGGTTACATTTCCTGCGCTCAACGTAGGTGAAGCGTAGGAAAAAGTAACTAGACAGTCATTCCTGCGCTCTGCCTATGCTCAGCGCAGGTGGAGCGCAGGAAACAACAACTAATTTTCCTGAATTGTCCTCTTTTGAAGCTTGTTTTATGTTGTTCCTATCTTTCTTCGCTGCTTTCTTGATGTTTTATTTGTAACTTTGCTTTTTATCTGCAAAAATCAGCAGATTCTTTATCAAAATAGCATCAAATTCAAATTTGACTCAAATAAATACAAGAATTACAATTTAAGCTAAAAAGGGGTAAATTGGGTTATAAATTCAGCATTTTGTCATTAATAAGTGTTGTAATTATATAGGAATTTTACATAATTTTAACACTTATCAAATTCCCCCCAACTTAGCTTCTTGCTTGTCCTCAAGCAAGAAAATCTCATACAGACAGTTGAATTCAATCCCCAATTATGGACCTGACTGATAGGGAAACAAATTCAATATCTCTTGCCAGACAGCTGTCACTTTCCAAATTTTAGATTAATAATCAGAACCAAGTGGTGACTCCATTCCTCAATCAGAACAAGATAAAAATGCATTCAAATTTTTCAAGAGCAGTAATCAAAACATCAGATGATAAATCAAGGAATTTCTCTCATTCTCGCGGGTAAGTGTTTCCCTCAAATTTTTCACTTCAGTTGAACAACTAAAATTGTTAGTCGTTTCCAGTTAATAATCATGCACATGGTCAACATGGATCAAAAGGTCTTTCTCATGTTGTAATGAGGCTAGGCTATAAAAAATTCATGGTTTTTCTGGATAATTCAAAATACACAACTTTAAGAAAAGAGAGCATATCTACAATTTTAACCAGTGTTCTAAGTTACTCTCAATCCACCATAACATTCTTGACTTTGAGCATTTATACACAATCGGCCTCTTTTTGGTAATTCACTCCCTTTTATTTAACTTTAAATATAAATATACACTTATATATATATATATATATATATATATAAGGGAGTGAATTCCAATACTCATTATTCCCGCTTGTTGCAATTTCAATTAGCCAACTCATGCTCTCTATCCCTAAGTGTGTAAGGACATGATATAATCATTTGCTAGGGTAGGGTTCATAAGAAAACAAAATTCAGGCTCAAATGGGCTATCAAAAATAGGTTTCTTTTATTCACAGCTTGGCTATTTGGCACTGAGAAATTTATATATTTACAAGATGCCTTAATCACTTCCATGCTTTTCATGTGCAGAACAAAATCCAGAAATTTAAGCGATAGAAGTTGACAAGCAACAATGAAAACTCTCAAAGTGTTTAGTCTCACAAACTCACCGGCATATGGCTAATTTCCTTGATAAAATCACTATTGAATTCAATTAACTACCTTGATACATTTTCCTGCACTAACTTAATCCTAACTGATTATGGATTCAACCACTAAATTCCTTTTTCTCTCCTAATTCAGTTGGTTAGGTTGTCCTAATATTGATATATTGAATTCAATTCCTTAAATCCTAATTCCTAAATCCTAAAAAAATGAAATAGAAAACAGAAATCCTAATTAATTGAAATAACAAGAGGAATCCTAAAAATCCATACTCCATAGAATTAATGTGTCAATAACATGTTAGATACAGTACAAATCAAAATGAAATAAAAGAAAAGAAAATAAAAGAAAGAAAAACACCAGTATCAATCTTCGTCCTCTTTTATCAATCTTCGTCCTCTGTATCTTGTGCTCCACCTCCCCCCGGTGTAATAGGCCTGTCCCCAGGCCAATCTAAGGAATCCTGAAACCGCTCGGGCGACATGCCTGGGTTAGGACCCTGCACATTATGGTATAGAAACTCCTGTATGTGCATCATCCCTTGGTGGACAGTCGTGATCTGGCTACACAAATGCTCCATGAAAAAGCGATATGGTCTATCAGCTGGTAGTGGTCACTGTGGGTGAGGATAGGGGTGGATATCCCGAAGTTGTAGATGTCGCTCCATCTCCTCTTGTGGAATACAGCAAGACTCAATATACTGCTGGGTGATAGGAGACTCGATGGGAGCAGTGGAGCGTACCTCAACTCCTGCATAGTGGCATAAAGCAGTGATTAAAGCAGGAAATCCTAAACTGACCTTTGATCGCTCACTCCTACGCTCCACCACGGTCTTGATCAAGAAGTGCAGCTGCTCTGAAATAACGCTGGCAATGTCGACATATGCACCAGTGAGTATGCAGTATATGAGATGTGTTGTTGCCATAATAATGTTAGAAGAAGGGGGAGTTGGCCTCATGTTGGATAAGACCAGGACCATCCACATCCGAGATATATTGCGCAGGTCCTTTCGCATAATCCTTGCAGCTTCCCCATAAGCATTAACCTCATATGAACACACAGGAAGACATAGATACTGGGCAGTCAGAGTGTCGAGTATATCATTCCTATAGGTGCCGACATCTTGTAGTCATTGGTGAAATTGGCACGGTGGGTCCTCAACATCAATTGGTGATGGATAGTCTAAAAATTCATTGATCATGTCGCGATCATATTCTACCCATCGTCCTCTAACATATGACCGCTTGTCGACCACCCCTCCAGGCTCTCCCATAGCATTGGAATAGAACTCTCGAACTAGTTCAGGATCAAATAGCCCGTTAGGCTCAGCTACTCGCCTCCACTCCGTCCGGGTGATTTCCAGATTAAAATCGTCGAACTCCCCAGTATGGAGTTCTACTGGTCGTTCCACAATAAAGTTGCAGTTTTGTATATAATTGAAATATTCTACAGCGTGTGCATCTGTGAATCATCCGGTATCCGGGGGAGGGTCTTTGCATACTCTCTTTCTTCTCCTAGAAGTGGAGGGACCAGCAATAGTGGTAATCTTTGTGCGAACCATCTGTAAAAGTTAAGCAATATCCAATTGTCAGTATATAGAACTAGTTCTCCATATCATAATCCAATTATCAACATTGGTGCATGAACCATAATCATAAAACACATTAAAATCAGTTGGGCACCAAGTGATATTAATAACAAATTTACCCTGCATGAGTAAGCAATTAAATCTTGTTCCTCAATGGAACCAACAAAACTCAAACAGAGCACTCAATTGATAAAGGGTATTAAGCTCAGATAAGCAAAATTATTCAGTCAGGCATCAAGAAGTAATGCAAAATTTTCATGGAATGGTCAGTAGAAACAATGTTTACAAAAACAAAGCATCAATGCTACTAACCATAACAACTTGCAAGAATCACTAAACAGGATAACAATCATCAGTTTACCAGTGCAATCACAACCAACAAATTATCTAAAGGCTATATTGACAAATACTCCCAAGTTTGCTAGCCTAAGGTTCAATCCCCTAAAACAGAGAACAGAGGATTTTGATTGATAAAACTAATGCAAGAATATAGATTCATACCTTGTACAGAAAAAGAATCAGGAAAAGACACGATTGAGGAGTGAAAGAGGGAAGAAGGCTTGGAAAAACACAGAGAATTGGCACCAAAGTTCGCAAGAAAAACATGGGAGAAGGTTGGAATGACCCTTCCCCTGTTTCTGCTACAATTTTATGCAGTAGCGCGCACCTGCGCTCTGCCTGCGCTCAGCGTAGGTGGAGCGTAGGTTACAATTATAACTGTAGCGAGTCGCTGCGCTTAACCTGCGCTGAGCGCTCATTTAACGTCATATAGCTTGATGTCTATTTTGTTAAGGGTCTTGTAGTTCAATGACAGTGGAGCTTATGTCAATTTCACCTCCCAAATAGGGTTTCAGTCTTTGTCCATTCACTACCCAACATCTCTTTGATTCTGGCTCTTCCAATTCCACAGCTCCATAGGATCTAACTTCCTTGATAATAAATGGTCCAGACCATTTTGATTTCAATTTCCCAGGGAAAAGTTTCAACTTGGAGTTGAACAGAAGAACTGATTGGCCCGGATAGAACCTCCTCTTGATGAGTTTCTTGTCATGGTAGGCCTTGGTCTTTTCCTTGTAGATTCTTGAAGATTCATAAGCATTGAGTCTCATCTCTTCTAACTCATGCAGCTATAATATTCTTCTTCTCCCAGCCAGTTGCTTATCCATATTCAAGACTTTCAATGCCCAGTAAGCCTTGTGCTCTAATTCAACCGACAAGTGACACGCCTTTCAATAAATCAGTTGAAAAGGAGAGAGACCTGTGGGTGACTTGTAGGCAGTTCTGTATGCCTATAGTGCATCATCCAGCTTGATGGACCAATCCTTCCTAGAGGAGCTCACAATCTTCTCAAGGATTCTCTTGATTTCTCTATTTGAAACTTCAACTTGGCCATTTGTCTGAGGATGTTAAGGAGATGCTACTCTATGTTTCACTCCATAGTGTTCCAGAACCTTCTGTAGTTGTGAATTACAGAAGTGAGAACCTCCATCACTAATTAGAACCCTTGGTGAACCAAATCGAGAGAAGATATTCTTCTTCAAGAATTGTACTACTGTCTTCGCATCAGCTTTTACAGTTGCAATAGCCTCCACCCACTTGGATACATACTCCACAACTACTAAAATATATTCTTTGCCAAAAGAGAGTGGTAAAGGGCCCACAAAATCTATACCCCAGCAGTCAAAGATCTCTACCTCCAAGATGCCATTTAATGGCATTTCATGTCTTCTAGATATTCCTCCTGTTCTTTGACAGTTGTTACACTGTTGAATGTAGTGGTGAGCGTCCTTGAACAGAGTAGGCCAATAGAATCCAGATTGCAAGACCTTTGCCGCAGTTCTTTCATTGTTAAAATGTCCTCCATAAGGTGAGCTATGATAATGCCACGGGATGCTTTGGCCTTCTTCATCAGAGACACATCTTCTCAATAAGTTATCAGCTCCAATCTTGAAAAGGTGTGGATCATCCCAAACATATTTTTGTGCATCCCTTAAAAACTTTTTCTTTTGATGCCAATTGAATTCCTCAAGTATCACTCCTGCTGCCTTGAAATTAGCCATGTCAGCAAACCATGGCCTTTCTTGTATCATCATAAGCTTCTCGTCAGGAAATTCTTCTTGCATTTCTGTTTGAACATTTGTCACCTCCTTGTTGATCAATCTTGAAAGGTGATCAGCTACTACATTCTCACTTCCCTTCTTATCCTTGATTACCAAATCGAATTCCTGCAACAATAGAATCCATCTAATCAGTCTAGGTTTAAAATCAGATTTGGTTAACAGATATTTGAGTGTAGCATGGTCAATATAGACAATGACAGTTGAACCAATCAAATAGGGTCTAAATTTTTCTAATGCATACACTACTGCTAATAGTTCTTTTTCAGTGGTTGCATAATTAATTTGTGCTTCATTAAGAACTTTACTAGCATAATATATAGCGTGGAAAACTTTAGACTTCCTTTGTCCTAGAACTGCCCCTATAGCATAATCACTAGCATCACACATCAGTTCAAAATCTAGGTTCCAATCTGGGCCAATTATAACAGAAGCGGAAATCAATTTTTGTTTCAACAGGTTAAAAGCAGTTAAACATTCAACATCAAAATTAAAAGGTGTATCATTGTTAAGAAGATTGCTGAGTGGTTTTGCTGTCTTTGAGAAATCCTTGATAAATCTCCTGTAGAAACCAACATGTCCCAGAAAGCTCCTGACTCCTTTCACATTTAATGGTGGTGGCAGCTTCTCAATAACCTCCACTTTGGCCTTATCCACCTCAATCCCTCTTGCAGAAATTTTGTGGCCCAACACTACTCCTTCAGTCACCATAAAGTGACACTTCTCCCAGTTCAACATAAGATTTGTTTCAACACACCGTTTCAGTACGGTGTTCAGGTTCTCCAAACAGTCATCGAATGAGGATCCAAAAACTGAAAATTCATCCATGAATACTTTTATGCATTTTTCCTCCAAGTCTGAGAAGATGGACAACATGCATCTCTGAAAGGTTGTTGGTGCGTTGCATAATCCAAACGACATCTTCTTGTAAGCAAAAACACCAAAAGGACAAGTGAAAGTAGTTTTTTCTTGATCTTCTGGATTTACAGCTATTTGATTATAACAAGAGTAACCATCGAGAAAACAATAAAATTCTTGTCCTGCTAACCTTTCTAACATTTGATCCATAAAGGATAAAGGAAAGTGATCTTTTCTAGTTGCTTGATTTAATTTCCTATAATCTATGCACATTCGCCAACCTGTGATTGTCCTAGTAGGGATTAATTAATTTTTATCATTTTTAATTACAGTCATACCTCCCTTTTTAGGAACTACCTGCACCGGATTGACCCAGGCACTATCAGAGATAGGATAAATCATACCAGCATCGAGAAGTTTCATCACTTCTTTATTTACCACTTCCTTCATGGTTGGATTCAATCGTCTTTGCGATTGTTCCACTGGTTTGTATTCCTCTTCCATGTGTATCTTAAGCATGCAATAAGATGGACTAATACCCTTTAGGTCAGATAAAGTCCATCCTATGGAACCCTCATTGGCCTTCAAAACAGAAATCAACTTTTCCTCCTCGGATGGGGTCAGGGCATTACTTATTACAACAGGCTTATTTTCCCCATCTGCAAGATAGACATATTTAAGGTGAGAAGGCAATACCTTTAACTCCAGCTTCGAACTTTCAGTTTTCTCTTCTGGCTGCAAAGTTTCAGATTTTTCTTCATTGGATGAGATTTTTGTGGCTTGATCTAGATGCTTCAAATAATCTTCAACTTCCTTTTTATCTTCTCCCTCAAGTTCATCACAGGCGCCTATTAAGGCCTTCTTTAAAGGGCTTGCTTTTGTCAGTTGTTTCTAAGCTTTTAGAAGAGCTTCATCCACTTCATCCATCCTGAGGCATTGATGCTTGTTCTTGGGGTGTTGCGTTGCTTCAAAGACATTAAAACTAACTTCATCATCATGTACCCTTACCTTCAAATTTCCATCATCTACATCAATAATGACTTTGGTTGTCTTCATCAAGGGTCTTCCTAGTATGAGAGGAACTTCAACATCTTCCTCTATATCCATCACCACAAAATCAACTGGAAACATAAACTTGTCTACCTTCACTAACACATCTTCTGCTACCACATAGGGATACTTCATTGATCTGTCAGGTAGCTGTAGAGTCATCCTTGTAGGCTTCACTTCTAGGTCTCTAATCCTTTTCAACATGGATAAGGGCATCAAATTAATATTAGCACCTAAATCAAGCAGTGTCTTCCCCACTGGTAGTGCCCCAATTGTGACTGGTATAGTGAAGCTTCCAGGATCTTTAGACTTTTGTGGCAAAGACTTTTGAATTATGGCACTACATCTTGCTTCTAGCTCCACTGTTTCATCAGTAAATCTCCTCTTGTTGGTTAGGAGCTCTTACATAAACTTGGAATTTGTTGGCATTTGCTCCATAGCCTCTACAAATGGAATGTTTATTTGCAGCTTCTTGAAGATATCCATGAATCTTGCAAACTGCCTCTCTTTATCTTTCTTGGAAGGATTTTTAGGGTATGGTAAGCTCTTCAGCTGAGGTACCTGTATTTCTCCCTTCTCCTTCTTTTTCTCGCTCTTCTCATTGTCATTCTCTTGTTCTTTTTCTTTATTTTTCTCTATAATTACAGACTCTCTATTTTCTTCCTCTACCTCTTCACTCTCATTTTTTTCTTCATTGTTCTCATGTTCTCTCTTCTTTAAAACTTCCTTCTCTACAGCCAGATTATCACCAATCCCTCTTCATATTTCCTTACCCCTCATGGTAGAGATTGATTTGAATTGTTCTTGTTGCGCAAAAAACTGTTTCCTTAATTTCTCCACTTGAATCACTAGGTTTGTGAGGGTTGTTTCTGTGGTCTTCTGATTGGAGTCCAAATCTTGCATGAACTTGTCTACTCCTCCAATTTTAAAGTTCTGTCATGTATTGAAGGATAGTGTTGTTGTTGCTGCTGATAGGGAGTTTGCCTATTGGAAGTCCCTGCATCTTGTCTCCACCCAAGATTGTTATTCTGATTATTTCTCCAACCTTGTGAGTAATTGTTTGAAAACTGGTTGTTGTTGGAGAAGTTTCCTGGCCTTCCTTGATTTCCCATATAGTTAACTTGCTCTTCCTGAATGTCTTGATAAGAGCAATGACTGTTGGGATGATTACTTCCATAAAAATCGCAAATCAACTGTGTAGACTGGCCAGGATGAGACTGTACTGCCTGCAACTATTGAGGGAGCTTAGCCATCTGCTTGGTAACTGCCTCTAGTTATTGGGAAAGGAGCTTATGCTGAGCTAAAAGTGCATCAGTAGTGTTCAGCTCTAACACTCCCTTCTTCTGAACTGGTTGTCTTCCATGCTGAGCTTGTTGATCATTTAAAGCAAAATTATCAATAATTCTGGTAGCTTGCTCTGCATCCACTGACATAATTGTGCCACCTACTACAACATCTATGATCATCTTGGTGTCAGGTCTGAGTACATTGCAGAAGATGTTTAGGATTGCAATATCCTCCAAACCGTGCTTGATATAACTAGATGGTGGGAAGAATCTTTTCAAAAACTTTTCTTCCACATTACTCCAACTAGTCAGACTCTGATTGGGATGTGACTTCAACCATTTCTTAGCTTTACCTATCAAAGAGAAAGGGAATAAACGTAAGTAAACAGATTCAAGATCACCTTCCTCAAAACCCATGGTACCTGTAACATCCCGAAAACTGGAACCTAGGAAACATAAGAAAAGCCTTAGGCGGTAGACCTAGCTAAGAAAGGAATTTAGAAGTAGGATGAGAATTCAGAGGTTAAATGTGACTTCAGACAATAAATTAAGGAAAATCCATTTGGAACCATGTGTCTTAAAAGAGTATAGAGGAGGGACTAAGAGTTAAAAAGAAGAGCAACACCCTAGATCTTAACCTTTAAGCGTGGAAGAATAAGCCTCGTAGTCAAGGGAATGGATTTATCAAGGACTAGAGTGGGGAAGGTTTGGATAAGAAGAACTAAGTTAGAAGAAGTTTTGAAGGATAGGAAGTAGGTTTGAGAAGGAGAGAATTGAATTGGAACCAAGAGGGGCACAAACTGAGGTTATTGCTTAACTTAGGGAGTTAGGCCTAATGACCTTGGTGCACTAATTCACAAATATCTAGAGCCATGGGTGTCCGATTAAGGTGATTCCATTTCCATTAGAAAGCTAACTTCCGGAGCTTCAGTTTGATAGGTTATATGAGAGGGTTCCGAACTCATTTGAACTCCCAAAACAGACTCATACTCGCTCAAGCGAAAATATCTCGCTTGAACGAGAATTGTCCAGAGAAGGGTTGCTCTCTGGGGTATTTTCGCTCAAGCGAAAATATTTGGCTTGAGCGAAAATACACGAATTCAGTTTTAAAAAACAGAGGGTTTCACTCTCTCCCATTACTTTCCTTGGTTTCCTAGGGTTTCTAGAGAGAGGGAGAGAGAGTTCTAGAGAGAGAGGAAGCTTGGGAGCTTGAAGGAGGAAGAAATGGAAGATCATGGAGCATTTTTAAGGTTCCCAACCACTTGGGGAGCTTGGGATTTCCCCTCTCCACCTCTCATCCGCCCCTATTTCCTCCCCTAAGATGAGTGTGGTTCACTCACTTGCTTATTTGTTATGAAAATTCCCTTGTATGATCCCTATTCTACCTTCCCTTGCTTAAATTCATGGTTATTGTTGATTAGAGAAAGCTAGGGTTGTTGACTTGAATGTATTCCTTTGTAATGTAAACCCTAGGTTAGAGGAAATTGGGGGTTTTCATGAGAATGAGTATTTGAGATGTGATTATGCATGTAATTGCTTATGTTTATGTATTTGATCATGCTTGAGTATGTTTTTACCCCCATCATGTTCATGGAAAAGGTTTTTGGTCTTTGACCTCATGAAAATGATAAAGAAATGTTTTGGCAAAGGTTAAGGTCTTTATGGCCTTGGAAAAGGTTTTAGGTAAGGTCTTCCGGTCTTCAGGGACGACGGTTCCTGTTAGTCTGAGCTCAGTCTAGCCTAAGGAAAAGGGTTAAAATCCATGGTGCAGAATTCAGTATTTGAGAATTATTGTTAATTGTCTAAGTTATCATGGTTTTGTTGATGAATCCTTTATGATGAACATGATTGAGAAGTTATGAGTTGACCATTTTTGCATAGACATGTTCATGATTCCCTATGATTATCATTCCCCTTATGACTGCCTTTGAATGATTGATATTACATGTCTTGTACTTCCATTATGAATGTCTTATGAACTGCTCACCTTTGTTATATTGTTGTCTGCCATGTGTCTTGCCTCCCCACACATGCACACACTATTATCATGCTCACTGGGACTTAGTCTCACCCCACGTTACGGGTGTGACACCCTTCTACCCCAAACTCTTATACATTAAATAAATCGAAATATATGAAAGGTAATGTCCCACACGAGTAAAAAGGTTCACATTTCTCATCGTATAAAACGTCATTTATTTCAAAGTCAATTAACTTAAAATAGAAATAGAAATCAAAGGTTTTCAAAATTACTTAAGCAGCGGAAACACAAGTATCAACCTCAAAGTATCCTACTAGCCATGTAAGGCACTCAAAACAGTTTACATAATCTCTTCCTAAAATAGAAACATAAAATAAAACCCCTAATATCAAGCCCTGATGTCAAAAGTATCAGAGCGACACCCCTTTCAATCAATACTCGGCACCTGACGTGCCATCATCATCACCTGTAAAATTAACCACAGAAAGACGGTGAGGAAAAGAATACCAACTCATACATGCACGCAGAAGGCTACCCTATCCTCACCCACACATAGCACAACATTATTATTGATCACACCACATACTCAAACCTCAAATAACTCATCATATAATAATCATCAATAATTCATCATATAACAAATCATCGATATTCTCATCATAGTATACATAAATCACACATCGAAGATCACCAAGAAACACATTTTATACGCTCAACACATAATGCTCATATCATTAAAATTACCCATATCATCATAATATAATTCAATTTCATCATCTATTGCAATGCATGTTCATCCATAATCATGCACACTGAAACTCATCAACATCATCCCAAGGATCATGACTTGGAACTCCGCACAATGGGCGCACCTCGTCAATTACCCTAATTGTTACCAATGATGGTCCACCGGTGTCACCACACAAACCGATAGGTTGCACCCCCTCGTTGGGCCCGCACAACGACATTCGACCCTAGGTTGCACCCTCTCGTTGGGCCCGTGCAATTCTATCATCCCTAGGTTGCACCCCCTCGTTGGGCCCGTGCATCGAACGTCCCATCATGGCCTCTGCACCCCCGCGTTGGGCCCGTGCAGTTCACCTCCTGAGTTGTACCCCCTCGTTGGGCCCACACAACTCAGGTATCACCTCATATGCTCAAGGCATCATCAGCATCGTAAGGTTATATACATCATCATCATCAACATCATCACACATCATCAATCATTGTTATCATCATTACAAAATCATCATCAATCATCATCATAAGCATCATCATCATCATCATAAATCATCATAAGCTCAATGCATCAATATATAATCATCATACACCTCATTCCTCATATGCTCATTACATCAATATATTATCATCACACATCACATACCTCATACACTCAATACATCAATACATCGTCATCATACATCTTAACATTATAGACATCTAACATCAAGGGAGATATTAATATCATCATACTCAGACCACAATCAATACACTTTAAACATCCATTTAAATCTCTCAATTCCATAAAATAACACTTATATTAAATACATATCAATCTCAAATTCATGTGTTAAGGAAAATCATCCTTACTCTGAAAAGAACTCATCAAATTACATCAAAAGCAAAAATCTGCGAGCTGCGCTTCACTTGCGCTACAGCGCAAGTTGCAGCGCAGATTCCAGAGAGTCACGCTTCACTTGCGCTACAGCGCAAGTGTCGCAGAACGCGATTGTACTGCGTTTTTGCCCCTTTTGCTCCCCTTCTTCAATCCCTGCTCAATCCTCATTGTTTATACTTTAATCATATATGTTTATATCAACTAAACTCAGTAAAAACACCAATCTTTACACAGATTATACAGTTATTCAATCAAAACCCCAAATCATCAAACCTTTATTTACCCCTTTCGCTATTTTCGCTGTCCTTTTCAATCTCATTCAAGAATTCATCAAGATTCATAATATCAGTCATCAATCAACAGGTTTCATCATACCATACTCAACATATACATATATTAAGTCGAATTTAAAACCTTAGAGGGTCTTATGGTTGCCCTTACTACCCAAACACTCCCACATGCACATACAAGCAGCACCCTTTCCCCCACCGTACCTTGAAGTGAAGATCGAACAGCAAGGAAGACTCTTTTTTGATTCTTGATGATCACTCTACAGCAACCTCCTCTTGAGACTTGGTTTCTCCCCTCCTTAGTGTTTCGCTCTCTGACGATTTGAAGAATAAGGATTAGGGTGAACTGATAACCCCTCCTTACTAAAAATGCCTATATGGGCTTAGGCCCATCCTCAACCCCATTATCTTCTTTTTAAATTTGAACTAGCTTTATAAATAAAAAACTACTCATAATATTAATTCTATTATTTATCATTTATTTCATCTACTTTATTAATTAAATTTAATTTTATTATACTTAATAAAATTCAGGATGTTACAACGGGGAATTACCTTCAGTTGTGCAGGTTAGGGTTTTTGGGTGTTGGATGAAGAGCTTGAGTCATGTGGTGGTCACTCCTGCTTCCTCAGCTGATAGATAGATGTAAAACATTTAGTGTCTGTTATTATTAAGTATTAATAAGGTTTATGTGGTGAATGTGACGTAATGTATTGAATATTTGTGAGAAGTGACGAGAATATATTAATTAGGCCATGGAGGCCCATTTGTGTAGAATTAGATTAGCCCAGGTATAATATGAATTGTATTGGTAGTTTTGCTGGTTTTCAGATGAAGCCAAAATTTGGGGAACGCCCAGTTTTCAGGGGAAACTCTGTCGGATTTCTGGTAGGGGTTCCGGGGAACCATGACACTCCGTGTCTAGGTTCATTTCCCTTAGATTTGAATGTAATGTTTCATGTTATTTTGTAGATTGAATTTTAGTGAAGGCTTAAGTAAGCGTTGGATTACCTAAGTGATTGTATGATTTGTTAACCAATATTAAAAATGGCGCGAAATAATTTCAGAAATTCGGCAATAGTGTTTCCAACGGACATTATTCTTGGATTTAGAAATTAGGACGTTACAGTACCAATCAATTCATAAAAGGTAGAGAGATTTGTGGAACCTCATGATCCAATCCTGTGAATTGATGGGCGCTAATGAGACTCAGGAATGCTGGTTTCATCTCCAAAGATTTTGCAGTAGCAGGTATGGCTATGCTTGAAAAATAATGTGGCCCTTGTTGCATGACATAGTCTCATAATGTCCTTCTTGGTGGGGTTGGTGGTCTCTCTTCAGCCATCTCTTCACTCTTTACTTCACTAGAGAGAGTGTTGAAATTGTCTCCTTGATTTCTTCCTTGTCTTCTTCTCTTGTTTCTACTCATATTCCTCCTAGATGTCCTTTCTATCTCAGGATCAAATACCAATTGATTTTTAGACACCTGTCCTCGCAAGAGCATAAATCAAGAAACTCAAACAATGGTTAGATCCGAAGAGATGAATAAAATAATAAAAAAATAAAAAAATATTTTTTCCTAAAAATATAAACAAAAATAAAAATCCTAGAAATAAAATAAAAGAATTAAAATAAAACAAATAAAAATTGAAATTCCTAAAAGAAAAAGAAAAATAAAAAAAATATTTACAACTCTATAAGATAGACCCCCTAAGAATTTAAATTGAAACACCGTTCCCCGGCAACGACGCCAAAAATACTTGTTGAGATCTTGGCAAGCGTACCGATATCGCAGCAGTATAATAGTAAGAAAAAGGGTTATCGTACCCACGAGGAACGGTAGAAAATAAATTCTTAGTGTTCACACTTATTGAGTAAGAGGAATTTTGAATGGTTGTTTGTGAAGATTGCAATAGTAAATAAAATAAAAGAAAAGAGGGAGAATATGGATAAAATTGAGCAAATTAAGGAAACTAGGATTGAACTTCGTCTATCGCACCCCTTTTGTATTTGGAACCCAATGAAATCTAGGAATTTATAATTATAAATATTGAAGCCCAAATAAAATTCATTCATAAAGATTCCTCAACTATGAAATTCTTAGAATCAATTCCCTAAACACCAATTCCTTAGCTGGTTAACAAATTGTCTTAGCTTTAAGGTCAGTTATTAATAGCTATCCATAAATTGAACCCTATTCCTAGGTATTCAACCTATCAAGTGTTTACCCGAATCAGAATTCAAGAGCCCTATTCCTAGGCACTCAGGAACTCGCACCTAATTCACAAACCCGCTTCCTAGCGCATCCCATAAAATCATATCATAACTCCGGTACAAAAACGGAAGCTAAGCATTAAGAACAGAATAAAAACACCAATATTATAAAAATAGAGATTCCTAAATAACAAAGAAGATCCAAAATACAATCGAGGATTGAATTGACTACGTTCAATCCTAAAGGAAAGTTTAGCTACTCATGGTAGCTATTACAAACCAACTAGAGAGCCTGTCACACTTTTCTCCAGCTCCAGATCTGCTCAACGGCTCTGTATGTCTCTGTCTATCTTCTTAATACCTAAAAGTCCCTTTATAAACCGTTCTGATGGGCTTTTGAGACTCTGATTGCAGCCCATTAAAAATTAGGTTACGTTTCCTGCGCTCAGCGCAGGTGAAGCGCAGAAACAGTAACTAGACAATCATTCATGCGCTCTGTCTGCGCTCAGCGCAGGTGGAGCGCAGGAAACAGCAACTAATTTTCCTGAATTATCCTCTTTTGAAGCTTGTTTTATGTTGTTCCTATCTTTCTTCGTTGCTTTCTTGATGCTTTATTTGTAACTTTGCTTTCTATCTGCAAAAATCAGCAGATTCTTTATCAAAATAGCATCAAATTCAAATTTGACTCAAATAACTACAAGAATTGCAATTTAAGCTAAAAAGGGGTAAATTGGGTTATAAATTCAGCATTTTGCCATCAATAAGTGTTGTATTATATAGGAATTTTACGTAATTTTAACACTTATCAAACACCCAGACAACTGAACACAATGACAAACCACCAAATGAAATAGGGAGAATCAACATGAACCAAAATTTAAACTGGTAGAAGGCGCCATTAACCAGGAAGAGAACTGGTAATGGAAACATAAGTCTTTGGCTTTAAGCCACTTCCAAGAACGTAATTGTATTAGCTGTTTTAAATATGAAGCAAACAACGCTTTATTTGAAAAAACAGCCTCATTTCTGGCTAGCCATAGACTCCAAAGAACAGTTAGCCAAATAACCGACCACCTATACCGCACTTTAGATCTCACATGGGGAAGACCCAAAAACTGTTCAAAATGCGAAATGAATGAGTTATGTAGAACAGAATTAAATCCACACAAGTCCAAACAGAGCATCCATATCTCATAAGCATAGGAGCACTCAAAGAAAATATGTCGTGAGGTTTCCTCACCTTGTCCACACCACACACACCCAGCGTCAGAAAGCTGGAGAATATTCCGCTTCACTAAATTATCTCTTGTAGGTAACCTATCTAACAATACCCTCCAAGCAAAACAAGAGACCTTTGAAGGCACCAAAGTATACCAGATAAACTTATTATAATTATATTTAAATTTTATATAAATATATAATAAGTCTTTGAAAAATTATTAATTAATAAAAATCTCTTTTATTTAAAAAAAAGCATCATCTTACTACTACTTTTTCGGTTGAACCGGTTTTTTTTCAAATCATTTTTTATTTTTTTCTAATTTTTTTATTTTTTATTTAATCTAAAATATTTTTAAGATAAATAAAAATATATATTTAATAATTACACATTGATATATATTATTTTACCAATCATTATTAATTTTTTTGTCTTATAAAACTTATAATAAGGTTATTTATACTAATTTAAAAATTTATATAGCTTAATTTCTTATATTGTTATATTATTTTATTAATAAAAATATTATATAATACTAAAAATATATATTTAATTTATATCGGTTCGATCACAGTTCAACCACGATTGAACCATTGAACTGTGAACCAGTGCCTTCAACAATTCAATTACCGGTCCGGTTTTTAAAACATTGAGAAATTGAACCAGACTAATCCTTATCTATCCGAGTCCAAAGAGGAAAAAATTACCCAAATTAAATTATATGAAAATACAACAACACTAGTTATAGATTGGGCATTCAAAGTATATATATATATATATATATTATGTCAATGATGAAGACAATTCAGATTGTGGTGCTTAAAATTGTCTCTTTTTGGTGCCGTAAACGATAGAGAAGTTGATGCTGATTTCGATTCTGCTATTGGTGAAGAACAGAGTAGAAGATGTATCTAAACCCTAAAGAAATTGAATGGAGAAAATTTGAATTTTTTTTTTTTGAATAAATTGACACTACAACATTTAAGGTTTTAGGCAACAATAAAAAAATGTGGCTTTAAGTAAGAAAACTGTGGCATAAACTTAAGGCCACGGTTTCCTGGACATGGTCTAAGTGGTCGTGGTCTATACCAAAAGGCCACGGTTTTTTGCTACGGCCACACTTTCACGAAAAAACGTGACCTAATATAAAAGAAAAGGCCACGGTTTTCTTAAGCAGTCTAAGACAACGATTTTTTGTTTTAGTTTTAGGTCATGGTTTAAAAACCGTGGCTATATGTTTAAGCCATGATTTTATAGGTAAGACTGAGGCAACGGTTTAAAAACCGTGGCTATATGTTTAATCTAAAATACTTTCCCCAAATATTGGACTTAGACTATCAATTTCTGTCAAATAGGAATTGCTACTAGCCTTCAACATTTTGAGTAGGTACTTATCATTTTGCAGCAACTAAATAATTGGTCTAATGAACCTTGACACTTATATAACTAGATACTTTAGAAAGAGCAATTTCATATTGGCCCCGCCTATCATAATGCTACACGAGCACAAATTCTTAGTGAAAAGGGGGAAGAAAAATTAATCTAAAAATCACCATAGGTGTAGCCACAACAAATTAAAATCAAATATAAAACTTAACAATTAAAATTGTAAATAAATAAATAAGTTAGATGCTTCACACGATGCCATATTCTTAATAGAAAAGAAGAAAACTATGACAAATAGTCCAATTTCTCCCTTTTGCTGTACACGTATCTATATTTTATAAAAGTAATTAATATTCTTTACTATATTAATCTTATATTCCAATACAAAATTGATAAAACTAGATCAATGTAGTTTAGTTAAAATAATTTATATTAAATTCCCTGAGGAAGATAGAAGTCAATTCCTATTCTTCAATGCTAACTCAATTATAATAAACCAACCTTTAAGTGACTAGTACATTATTACTTGGTCATGAATCATCAAACTGTCCATGATAAACCAGCTCAAATGGCCTTCAACAATCCTGTTATATGTTATTTAATTAATTGCTTGAAATATGATATATATTGAAAATTGAGGGTTCAATTTAACCCCAAATCAAAGTCGCATCGATCAATATGCAATACAATGAACAATGTTGGTTATTATTACCTTTTTGAAAAGGTAAAATTCTGGTGTACAAACTTATCCAAAGTCTCGTGCAACATCCTGTGACTGCAGCAAAAAAACATGTCACCAAATATCAGGTTTTACCAAATTACAAACAAAGATAACATCAACTCTTCAATAAGTTGGTTGCTTTCAATTAACCCCATCAAAGAAAAATAAAAACAATACTCTGCATTTAATCCAATTGAGTTATTTCTATAAGAAAAAAGCTTCCCATTTTATGATAAAAAAACTTAAATAGAAAATTTTCTGGATAAATTATACCTATAGCACATAATTAAGTTACAGAGTCTAAGAACTAGTGAATAAGCTAAGAGCAATATATTGAGTGCTAATTGTCCAAATAATGCCAAGCACTTTAATAAAAGTCCCGCAACAAGCTATTCCTCAACAATATAAAGGTTAATCGAATATGCCATCAAGGACCAACACCAAGGTAATATTAAGCTACCATTAGAATTTTTGGATAGCACCAATCAAGTTTCATGTGAAACCGGTATACCAGTACCGCAAGGGGTAAAACAATATCAAAGAAATAACAGACAATAGTTCAACAATAAATAAATTATATTCAATCAAATTTGTTTCAGATGCAATTTAAAGAACTCTATTTAAATTACTTATTCTAAACTGACAGGGGTAACATAGATTAAGACCATATAACATTAGAGGTAAAAGTTTATCTACAGAATGTATTGGGAACCACTTAAGCAACCACGCAAATAAACCAAAAGTTGATTTCCCAAACATCTCCAGTGCCAAGATATGCACCTTTGGAAATGAAAAGAAAAAAAAGATCACAATTAAAATAAAAATATGAAATTAAAGTGCTTAAAATCCTTTTTCAGAAATTGTAGACATAAGACTAATGATAATCATGTTTTCATGCTTCCAGTTATATTGACAATGGTTCTATGCAGAGAAAAAAATGATCTCAATCTCAAAGGTCTTATTATTCTAAGAGTTCGGGATGCTGATCTTGTTTGCACATGCAAACAATTCCAATGAAGTGAGAGAAGAGAACATGACACAAATTAACTCTTTGATATTTCTAGCTAGTTATATAACAAATATAGCATAACAAATCGTGTTTCACTCTCCACTTTCCGGCTCTGTCAGAAACACTTATAAGAAGACTTGGAAGGGAATATATTTGCACTATCATTCCTATACACTAAGTTCATTTGGCACATTTTTTAACTGGACTATTAGTAGAAGTACCAACTGAAAGTATAACAGAGAAAAACCCAACATATTTAATTTATGTACATAAAACAATACAAATTATACATATTACTATTAAGTATGTGATGGAAGATGTTTGGCATGATGCACATCATGGGTTTAAGTTTACTCACTGTATCTCTCTCTAACCACCAAGTTTTTGGGTATCATGGAATAAAGAAGCACTACTTTCAAACATGTGATTTGGAAAAAAAGGTAAAAAACGGGTTAGGTTGGTTCACAGGTCGCAATCAATCAAGCATATATAATATATCATTGTCACTAGAGGTTCTTCCCATCACAAACAGAATTTTTATAAACCGCCGCAATTAAACCGCCTCTGGTTGCTCCCTCCGTTGTAGTGACCTTATCAACAGTTCTATAAGTATTAATCTACATTGTTTTTTAAAGTGTGTGGATTTGATTTTCAGTCAAAAGAAAAACAAATATTCCTAGATTATGAGTGTATTAGTAAAATTATCAGATGAATTAACTAAAAGCTAAAAAAAATTGAAAGTCTAGTTAATAAGTTATATAGTTGATATATTGAATAAAAAATGTTTGATAAAATTAGTTATTATTGATAACTATAAAATGATAGATAAAGATATCATTAATTACTAAATAAGAATTTAAATTTTGGCAATTTTATATTTTTAAATAATTAGAATTTTTATATTTCAAATTATTTAAAATTATCTATCATCTTAAAAATGAGGATAATAATGTTTTTAATTTTTTCTCATTTCTGACTCTTTTTATTAAATGAAATAAGATAAGATAATGCAAGTGAACTTGTATTATTATTTTGATGATATTATATTATAAATAAATGTAATATCATAATGTAAATAATTTTCAAAAGATTGGCAATTTATTACTTCTGAAAGCAATAAAATGTTGAGACATTTTTTTTATTGTTTGTGACGTGTTTCTTGCCCCTTTCAATAGAAAAAATTAAATTTAATAAGATAAACTTTGTTTCTTTAATGTTAAAATATTCATTTTTAAATTCTCTGAATAAATAAATTTTAAATAATATTTCTATAAAAATTTGTTTTTCTTTATAATTTTAAAGAAAGTAATGTATCATGAGAGTGTAAAGGTAGAATTAGGTTTATGAAACAAAAAGAGTAAATGAGGGATTATTAAAAAATTAAGGATAAAAATATAAAAGTAATTTTACTTAAGAGATGATATTTTAAAAACTACATATAGTAGCATTTTAAAATGCGTAAAACAAGTTACTCTACCAAATAAATTGAAATATTTTAACAAGTTTTTGAGTTATTAATTTCAATTTTTAGTTACCCGAAAAAACATGCTAACACTCTCTTAAATAACAAGCAACGACGCAATAATATGAAAACAGAATTTGGATTCCTTGCAGTTGACTTCACTGTAGTCAATGAATCCGGATCGTCTGATGGAGATCGGACGGTCCAGAGGTCGAGATGATTATTACACTATCTCGGCCTCTGGACCGTCCGATCTCCATCGGACGGTCCGGATTCGCTGACCGCGTGAATGCAGGGGAAAATTGACTGCAGGGAGTCCGGGTCCATGAAAACATGATTGATTATGAAAAAGGGAGATGGATCGTGAGGAACTGATCTGGGAATTTGTGAAAATGACATATTGATTGTGATAATAGAACCAAAGCACACTAGGGGCTGGAAGGTTGAAAGTTTATGGATGCTTTTGATTTGGACAAGAGGGACCAGTGTGTGTTTTATTTTATACTAGTGAGTGACCCGTGCGATGCGCGGGATGAGAATGTGAGAGAAATATTAGAGAGATGAGTATTAGATTTAACTAATAATACATTTAAAAGTAATTATAATAATTATTATTAAATCAAAATAAAATAGAAAAAAAATCTAAACAATGATGATTAAAATAAAGTTAATTTTAAAGAAGTTTAATAGGAAATGTACTTGAAGAGTTCATGATTTTGTATATATTGTTTTAAATATTAGTGCATGCAGAAAAGAATAGGTCTTCAAATATGAAATAAAATCACTATATCAAAAATTATAAGCAGTCACTCAATGAAGCTTTCTGAAAAACCTGCAAAAAAATGTGGAAAGGTCATAAAGAATATTAGTATATGACATTCATTGATTGAAAACAAATGGATAGAAAATGATTTGAATAATAATAATAATAATAAAAGAATTGAAGACCAAACCAATTTAAATTTTGGAAAACTTCTTTAAATACAACATTTGAAATTGTATCTAAATATAACCTTCATCATCACATTGTTAGAACCATGGGAAACACTAGAAGGGGGGTTGAATAGTGCTTTAAACTTTTTAAACAATTTTTGGAAATCTTGAAATAAATAATAGATGGATCAAAACAAGTTATTATGAAAAACATTATTTCAGAGTTATTAGAAAAGAGCGGAAGATGAGAAGGATAAATTTGATAAACAATACTTAAGAAGGTTTTAAATAAACATCCAATTAACTTAGTTTCTTATTTAAAACTGAGTTATTTAAAAAACATCTCAAAGTACCTTCTGAAGGATATTACAGACAATCTTTTTCAGAACTGTTTCTAAACTACTTCAGATGATTGGTGATCGTCTGAAGTCTGTTTCTAACTTCTGAACTGAGTTCTTTTCAGACTCACTTCTGAACTGACATTGTTGAATTAGAGTTTTGATATATAAAAAAAATACTTTTCAATCCCCTTCGAGAATATAAAGCTAAAAATAAAAGAGTTTAAGGGAAAGAGAACTTAGCCAAGAATTTATCCTGGTTCACTCACCAACCCAGTGAGCTACATCCAGTCCCAGGGCAAACCACCACTGGATTTTCCACTATCTGAACTCAGATACAAGTATTCTTTTACCATAGCCTCTTCAGGCTTAACAACAAGTATTCTTTTGTTTTCAATTGCCTCTCCATGCAACATATGCAGTATTATTTTACAGACAAGCCTCTCCAGGCTTAACAACAAGTATTATTTTGTTTTCAACTGCCTCTCCAGGCAACATATGCAGTATTATTTTACAGACAAGCCTCTTCAGGCTCAACAACAAGTATTCTTTCTTCCACCAAGCCTCTTCAGGCTCTCAGACACATATAGTGTTTACAGCACACATTAAGTTTAAGTTTCTAAGAAACATAAACTCGGATTCTTCTTGTACAAAGGAATTACTGAGTCTAACTCAGGTTACATGAAATGAATTCTAAGTACAAGGAAACAACAGAGATACAAGTGTTTGATTTACAATAGGCTTAAATTCATCTCTGTGTGATGGATAACTTCTTTTGAAAGGTTGGAAGTGGATTATAAAAAAAACTAAGTTAGAATTTCATTCAGGTAAAAATGGAGAGTTTTAGGTTGCTGGTAATCGATTACCCGAGAGCTAGTTTTTAGGTAATCGATTACTGACAGGTTGTAATCGATTACCTGAGGGCGGAGTTTTTGGTAATCGATTACTAAGGGTTGTAATCGATTACCAGGTTCCCAGAAACGTTTTCTAGTGTAATTTTTACCTCTGGTAATCGATTACAACATTACTGTAATTGATTACCAGCTGTCCAGTATATATACCGAGACATGCAAAATCAGATTTTCACTTTTCTCTTCTTCCTCCCTCATGAACCCTAGAGAGAGAGTGTGTGTGTTAGAGAGAGACGCCTATTTGAGAGCTTGGGAAGGGATTTGGAGCTAGGAATTCATCAAAGGAACCTTCTACTCATCAAATCTTCCTTGAAATTCAAGAAATTGGTGAGTATAACTCACACACCCACTTTCCCCTTTGATTTTGATTTCTCCCTAATGTATGAGCCCCACTCTTTGATTCCTCTTCTATATGATTATGGTGGCTAGATTAGTAATGTAGGCATGAGATTGAGTAGTTTGGCTAGTATTTTCATAGAAAACCTTAGGGTAGCGAGATTTACGAAAGTAGCAAGATTACGAAATTGACGAAATGTCTGATGTATGAACCCTACCCCTTTGATTCCCTTTCTATTTGGTTAAATTGATTGGATTTTGTGATGTTTGTGCTTGAGTTGAGTAAATAATGTTAGAATTGCTTGGAAGATCTTTAAATGTCGAAGTTACGAACTTACGATAATTACGAAGCTTTCCAAATGTTTGGATTGTTAGTTCTTGTCATCGATTTATATGTGCTAGTTTGATTATGAGTTAATTAAGTCGGCCTTGTGCTGTGAGTTAAGAATTAAGATCAGTTGAGGGCGTGTGCGCCAAGTTCAGTTGAGGGCGTGTGCGCCAATATCAGTTGAGGGCGTGTGTGCCAAGTTCAGTTGAGGGTGTGTGCGCCAAGATCAGTTGAGGGCATACGCGCCACAGCCCGTCGGCTGGGTTATGCCGATTATGTGCACTTATGTTTAAGATGTGTGTTAGTATGTATATCTTACTTGGTGATGATTGATGCATTTCATTTTCAATTTCTATCACTTGACATGTTTGCATGGTTATACTTTATTGAGACATTAGTCTCACCACGCGTTTTATGGACACAATCTAGGTGTGCAGGTATCTCCTGGCAGGGATCAGTGATTTGAAGGCAGGAGTCTGATACATGTTGGATTTAGTATCTCTTAGATTGTGTAGGAGCACTTCTGTATATTTTGTTTCATGTTAATATGCTTAGTTGTAGCCTTCAGGCCTTTGTGCACTTTTACAGATTACGAATATGTATATAAGTTTGAGTTTTTCACAAATTGTATAAGTTATCGTTGGTTTCTTATCAAGTTGTGATGCATGATATTTGAAATGGCGCGTTTTAAATTTCGAAAATTTTGGGTTTAGTCTCCAACGGACTAAGTCTTGAATTTAGAAATTAGAGCGTTACATTTTGGTATCAGAGCAGTTCAATCAAATTGGACCGTGGTAATAGAATTTTCTTGTGGCTTATTGTTTTGATTTATACATTGTTTTGTGAATTGAGAGACTGATCACCTCGATATTTACTTAATGATGTGTAGATAATTATGGCAAGTGGCAGGAGAGGTCGTGCTGGAGTTAATTCTTCCTCGTCCTGGAATCCACCTGTGGATCCAGTAGCAGCAGCTCTGCAGGCTCTTACTCAGATGATGGGGCAACAAATGAGTTATAACAGAATGCAAGCTGAGGCAGCTTGAGAGCAGGCAATCCTCAATACAACACTACTTTAGGAGTTGAACCGAAGAACAACGGGAACACCTCCCATTCCTACGGTAGATCAGTTTGTTCACTAGTTAGCAGAATTGCGGAAACACAACCCTCCCCAATTTAATGGAGTCTATGATCCGGAAGTGGCGTCCAACTGGCTTAGAGATCTTAATAGAATTTTTGATGTGATAAAATGTGCTTATGACTCCAAGGTTGGTTTTGCGGTGTATATGCTGAGGGGTGAGGCGGAGAATTGGTGGAAGACTACTAGTGCTCGGACTGCGGCAGCAGAAGCCCCAATCACCTGGGGTGTCTTTCAGACTTTGTTTTTGGAAAAGTACTTTCCGGCAACCATTCGAAGACAGAAGGAAGCTGAGTTTCTTCAACTAAAGCAAGGGAGTCTGACGGTGGGCCAGTATGTGGCCAAGTTCGAGGAGCTAGCCAAGTACTCTAGGTACATGCAAGCGGTAGTCGATGAAGAATGGAGATGCTCACAGTTTAAAGGGGGATTACGACCGGAATTGCTAGATCGAATCGGAACATATGAGATCAAGGACTTCCCCACCCTGCTCAACAAATGCTACATTGTTGAGAAGAACCAGAAGAATGCTACCTCACCTCCGTTGTCAGATGATAAGGGGAAGAAACAATTAGAGGAGCCCAGCCAGGAGATAGACTCGGGATCGGAAGAACAGGATGACGACATTGTGGATGACACTATAGCTCAGAGACAGTGGGAGATGCCCCAATGCCCTAAGTGTGGGAGGGGCCATGGGGGAGAATGCATGTGGGGACTAGGGGTATGTTACGGATGTGGCCAACCCGGACACGTGATACGAGACTGCCCAGAAACTACAAGTCGAAAGAGATGTTTCCATTGTCAGAAGTAGGGTCACATAGCACGTAGGTTCCCAGAATTAGGAGAAGATTAAGGTAAGAACAGGAGTAAATTTTTCCTTAATCTAACCATCACGTGAAGAAATGAACATTTCCTTTTCCCTATTTACTTTGTTTTGTTCCTGATTGTTTTCATTGTTATGATGTGGAATATGTATGTTTTTGGGTGTGCCACTTTGATTACTTGCATTCTTGTTACTAGATCTATTTGAAAAGCTAGGTTAGAGTAAGAGATGTAGAGATGAGTTGTAAAGCAAATTTTGAGGACAAAATTTCTTTTAGGGGGGTAGAATGTAACATCCCGCAAAAATTAGGAGTTTTAATAACTCATTAGGCTAAAAATAAGATAATCATGCATTGGTAACTAAGGGAAGTGAGTTGAGGAATTAAAAGCTTGGAAGTGGATTATAAAAAAAAACTAAGTTAGAATTTCATTCAGGTAAAAATGGAGAGTTTTAGGTTGCTGGTAATCGATTACATAGAGTCTGTAATCGATTACCCGAGAGCTAGTTTTTAGGTAATCGATTACTGACAGGTTGTAATCGATTACCTGAGGGCGGAGTTTTTGGTAATCAATTACCAAGGGTTGTAATCGATTACCAGGTTCCCAGAAACGTTTTCTAGTGTAATTTTAACCTCTGGTAATCGATTACAACATTACTGTAATCGATTACCAGCTGTCCAGTATATATACCGAGACATGCAAAATCAGATTTTCACTTTTCTCTTCTTCCTCCCTCATGAACCCTAGAGAGAGAGTGTGTGTGTGTGTTAGAGAGAGACGCCTATTTGAGAGCTTGGGAAGGGATTTGGAGCTAGGAATTCATCAAAGGAACCTTCTACTCATCAAATCTTCCTTGAAATTCAAGAAATTGGTGAGTATAACTCACACACCCACATTCCCCTTTGATTTTGATTTCTCCCTAATGTATGAGCCCCACTCTTTGATTCCTCTTCTATATGATTATGGTGGTTAGATTAGTAATGTAGGCATGAGATTGAGTAGTTTGGCTAGTATTTTCATAGAAAACCTTAGGGTAGCGAGATTTACGAAAGTAGCAAGATTACGAAATTGACGAAATGTCTGATGTATGAACCCTACCCCTTTGATTCCCTTTCTATTTGGTTAAATTGATTGGATTTTGTGATGTTTGTGCTTGAGTTGAGTAAATAATGTTAGAATTGCTTGGAAGATCTTTAAATGTCGAAGTTACGAACTTACGATAATTACGAAGCTTTCCAAATGTTTGGATTGTTAGTTCTTGTCATCGATTTATGTGTGCTAGTTTGATTATGAGTTAATTAAGTCGGCCTTGTGCTGTGAGTTAAGAATTAAGATCAGTTGAGGGCGTGTGCGCCAAGTTCAGTTGAGGGCGTGTGCGCCAAGATCAGTTGAGGGTGTGTGCGCCAAGATCAGTTGAGGGCGTGTGCGCCAAGTTCAGTTGAGGGCGTGTGCGCCAAGATCAGTTGAGGGTGTACGCGCCACAGCCCGTCGGCTGGATTATGCCGATTATGTGCACTTATGTTTAAGATGTGTGTTAGTATGTATATCTTACTTGGTGATGATTGATGCATTTCATTTTCTATTTCTCTCACTTGACATGTTTGCATGGTTATACTTCACTGAGACATTAGTCTCACCACGCGTTTTGTGGACACAATCTAGGTGTGCAGGTATCTCCTGGAAGGGATCAGTGATTTGAAGGCAGGAGTCTGATACATGTTGGATTTAGTATCTCTTAGATTGTGTAGGAGCACTTCTGTATATTTTGTTTCATGTTAAGATGCTTAGTTGTAGCCTTCGGGCCTTTGTGCACTTTTACAGATTATGAATATGTATATAAGTTTGAGTTTTTCACAAATTGTATAAGTTATCGTTGGTTTCTTATCAAGTTGTGATGCATGATATTTGAAATGGCGCGTTTTAAATTTCAAAAATTTTGGGTTTAGTCTACAACGGACTAAGTCTTGAATTTAGAAATTAGGGCGTTACACAATGACAGTCTAGGAATGAATACTTTTGGCCAACATTTATTCCAGAAATGACTTTTTTTATTCTGACACATAGGTACCTAACTGAGTAATAATAAGCCCAATACTATTACAGAGACCAAAAGACTAATTAATGTTTCTCAACAACATAAGTGGTGCACAAATTTTCTACATCTTAATTCAATTTTATATTCAATATCAAATATATTTTTTATATTACAATTTACTTTTATCAATTTTGTACTCAGAATCAATATTCATTGCAACATTGATACATGCCCAATCTAAAAATGAAGATCAAGATTCCAGTCCCCAAGCAAATGTTGTTTTATTAGCATGCAAGCAATCATATTGGTGGATTGCTTTGATATGCAAATACAAAACATGTCTATTAAGTATTAACCTTTACACTTCAACCCCATATATTGTTCTAACAAAAGAGCATAATAACTGTGACCTTGAAGCATGATACTTAATAAATATGAAAGTGTAATGAATTGAGAGTCAATGACAACGTATCACACTAGCTTCAACCCAAATGTTTATCACCCAACTCATGAGATATAAATCTCATGATATCACTTGTTTTTGTTATATTGACCTGATACTGTTGTTGCACTTTTTGCTGCCCAAAACTGTAATAATGTGTTTCAAATATTGTTGCCACATAAAATTTCACACTGACATGTCAAAACTTGAAGGCAAGCTAAACATAGTGATGATTGTAAATTATAAACACTGGTCCATGGGTGGCCCAATCATTCATTTCACTCTCTGAAAATAAAAAAGGCACTTAACATCTCTACTTCAATACAATTAGCATAATTGAAATCTCAACATAAAAAAAATTGATAATATTCAGCACCATATTTCAATATAGAAAGCAATGGTTGTGTTATCAAGTTCAAAGGTATTAACTCAAACAAAATAGATTCAAGATTAAGCTATGATAAGCACTAAACTACTAATTAAAAAACACACAAAACAAAGTGGTAAATGGTTAACATAGAAGAACCATATACCCTCCACCATATTTCACATCAGTAGTTGAATTAACCTTTGACAATGAAGATCTAGAACATATGGGTACCTGGAGGAGATTTTCCTAAAACAATCTGGAAATTGCAATATATGCTATGAAGCAGTATGTAAATAAGAAATGCAATTCTATTATATGGCAAATAAAAGCCTCGGGTAACAAATAGGAACTATATTGGACCATTCACTAATATCAAATAAGATCAATAAATAAGCATGTAAGATAGATGAAGTAAAGAGAAAACTACTCAATGAGCTATTTAGCATATAAATTGCCATGGCAACACCACTGTCTCCAATAAGCTATTGAGCAATAAAGTAAAGAGAAACTACTCAATGCATAACTTAAAGCCTACACTCTTTTTATCACTCCGAAATGCTTGCTTAACAATTTCACACACCAAAAGTATCCAAAACAAAAAATTTCATATTTGGGTTTTATCAAACAGATAAGAACTTAAGCAAAAAGGAAGTGCAAAATATAAAACTCAACAATTGTGTCAAAGATTCAGAAATGAAATACAAAAGCTTGCACCCATGCAAAAGCATATCATCAACCCAAAAATTACAAAAGGCTTCAAGAGTTTTTCACATTGATCTATCATTTGAAATCAAATATGTGCATTCTATACATCCAAACTACATAAATCATTATATATGTTTCATTTCCCCTCTAATCCCACCACACCTAACAAAAACAAAATACAAATACCTTAAGACATGTGCTAATTAAATATTTGGACTTCTAAAAACGAAGAATGTATGCAAGCAATCAATGTCATTAGTCATAATAGCAAATGCAAGGAACTTCCTTAGAGTATCTCGACACACAAACATCTATCAAAGTATCTCAATTATGGTGAATACTAAATTGTAAAAACTAAGAACTCAAATGAGAAAAGAACATGCATTGGGAAAGAATGACATACTTTGATTCTACAAATTGAGACTTTGATGATGGGGTTGAAAAGTAAACCTTTAATGACTCAACAATTTTTAAGTAGGTTAATTGATAGAATTGACATCACTTGGGATTTTAACTACATAAATTAAACCACATGAGGCTATTGGATAAAGGGTAAGAGTTGAAAATTTACATTTGAATCTATAAAACATATTGAATCATAGAAAGAGACAGATAAAAACCTAGCCAGTAGCATAATGAGAACAATAACAGCCACAAAGTGTCCAACAAAACCAATGAAGGTGGAAAGACAATTTAAATGTACCTATATTGAGAACTCTTAGCTAAACTTACAAAAAGAAGTAGAAACAAAAAAAAGAAACCACATGTTAGAAAAAGGGGACCTACAAAGGTGTTTATTCACCATTATTTTCTAAAATGCTAGCCATTAGAAGCCCCCATTCAGTATTATTATCGACAGAAGTTACCTAAGCAAAGAAAGCAATCACAACAAAAAGAAAAATCAGAAAGGAGATGTGGTCTACAAATAACAAATACGGTCAATTTTAATATTTCTAATAATTGGAAGAAGTGGAATACAATATTTCTCTCTGCATCAGTTGTTTTTAAAAAATCAATATGGGATAAAAACCCTTCATAAACATATCATGCACAAAATTAGTTAGGCCAACTCATCTACTCATCTATTGTACTCAAGAGAAAACATACAAAACAATGAAATAAGAAAACAATCCGATCTCATATATTTGATTGATTTGTTATTTTTAATAAATATCGGTTTAATAAAATTTTAACATTAAACATAAATATACTTACAAAATTTAGATGTTTACAGGTAACAGTAGGCACAAATCATAAACTAACAAATTCATAATCTTTAACAAATTCTTATAGATTAAAATGGAATCCATATATGCACAAATTAAAAGCAAACCTATACATATTCAAATCAAATAATTGATTTTAATTTATAATAATACAAATTTAAAATCAAATCGGAATTATAATCAAATTTAGAACACCTGTCTATATTCAAATCAAATAAGCTTTAGAATCAAATCAGATTTAGAAAACCTATCTATCTATATTCAAATAAAATTATATTTAGAATTAGAACAGGTTTATACGCACAAATTAAAAGCAAATCTTTCTAGATTTAAATCAAATCATTGATTTCAATTTATTATAATACAGATTTAGAAGCAAATAAGATTTAGAACAACTATCTACATTCAAATGAAATCAGAATTAAAAAGCCTATCTATCTATATTCAAATAAACTCATATATAGAATCAGAACAGACAAAGATATAGAATCAGTGTGTGTTTTATTTTATATGTTATATTTTATTTTTTATTTTATTGGTTGTAATTTTATAATTGTCTATGTCTAAATATGATGTATTAATTAGATTTATGCCTATATATAAGAATTACTTCATGCCTAAATTGGTTATCATTAGGTTAATAATAAGTGTTTACCCTAATTTTTGGTAAACAAAAATTATCTTAAGAACAATTTGGAGACAAGATAAAAATCCTCTTAATTCTTTTTAAGGGTAGTTTTACTTGGAATTTCAAAGGAGAATGAGATGAAGAAGAAGAAGTAGAAGAAGAGATGCAGAAAAATAAAAGATGAATTTAAAAGAGTAAAGAGAAGAACTTGCATTAATTAAAATGGAGGGATCACACATTTTCGATCTTGTTTGCCAATAGTTGCTGATGGATGGACGTGTTAGGCTGGTAGAGATTTTCAGCAAATGGGATCCAACCTTTTCTACATTGTATAAACACACATTTATAGACAATATTCCCAACTACTAATCTATACAACTTTGTCACCTAGTGAATGAAGTAAATATTGCAGTCACAAGAAGGGGGGTTGAATTATGACCTTTTCAAATTTCTGCAATCACTTCTAATATATTATGCTCAAGTGATTTTCTTGGCTGATATTAGAAGCTTAGATAAACAAATGAACCAATATGTAATAATACAAATTATTTGTATGAATCTAGTATGTAGAAAATATACTTCCAAAGTCCTCTCTCTTTGGAAGGACTTTCTTGTAGTCACACTTACTTAGGTATATTAGATATGTTTGAAAACAGTTTTATGCAAGTATGAAGATTATCCTATCTTATGAGTAATTAAATGAAGCTTTAAAAAATAAAGAGTATAGGGAGAGAAGAAGTATGCTCACGGTATTTTTATATTGGTTCACCCTCTAAACCTTAGGGCTACGTCTAATCCCTACACTCAGTAGGATTTTTCACTATATCAACCGTGATACAAACAGCCTTAGCAGGCCTCTTGGTGCAGCACACCACCTAGTATTCTTCTGCAGGCTCTGCAGGCTCCTACAATCAGTATTCTTTTGTAGCCTTTGCAGGCTTCTACACAAGATTCAACAGGAAATCTACAGCAAAAGGGTGCACCTAACTTCTGCAGATTCTAGACAGCTCTCTCAAGAAGAACTAACAGCTCATTGTTAGTCTTGAGAGTTACAATCAATGATATGAATAGAAAATTACAATAAAAGGCTCAATATTACAATCAGTAAAACACCACAGAATTTTAGTGAGCCTACACACTCTTTTTCACACTTTCCTAACTGTTTAAGAACAATACTAAGAGATTTGCAGAAATTGGAATTTCTCCAGAAGGTAAAAATGGTAATTTTGATGCACAAAGAGCTTCTTCTGATGTTGTGTGTCTTAGAATGAAGAGGGGGCTCCTTTTTATAGGCAAGGTTGGCTCAACTAGCCGCTGGAATGCCTTGGAGAAGGGGTTAAGCTCCCACCTGGCCTTGTAGGAGTTGTCACTTTCATGTGGCAGTTTTTCTCTCTCATCAGGTTTAACTGGTCATATCTTTTGGATAGCGTATCTTCTGGAGCCAGGATTTTCTTTCTGTTTGAGCTTCCTTCTTCTGGAGCAGTTTTTGAGACATGCAAGAATACTGGGTATTTTTGTATTTTTAGCAAATAGTATTTGTATCTCTAGTAAATTAAATTTGAAGTGTGTTCTATCAATTTCTTTCTTCTGGAGCTTGTTGTCAATATCTTATTCTTCTGCAGCATTCTGATGTATTGATAACAAATTCATTTCATTCTTCTCAACAGCTTTCTTGCTTTCTATCATCTTCTGAACAAGTGTAATATCTTTTTGGTGAAGTTTACAGTTGTTCAGAGTAGTGGTTATTGAAACTGTTTCTTCTGAGAATGTATATTGGTACTGATGTCTATCTTGTGATGGTTGGTTCTTCTCAACAGATTCTTCTATGGTGCAACATTTAGCCTTTTCTTGTTCTTTCCAAGATAAACTCAATTGCAATCATTAGTATGCATTTATTCATAAGTATATTAAGTGTATTTTGAGAGTTTGTCATTATGGAAACATCTCAAGAGGATTCTTAGACCTTACAATCTCCCCATTTTTAAAGATGACAACCTTTCAAAATATATCTTATTTGATTCTGAATTTTGGGGATAAATCAGTGTTTCAATTTAAGAATAAATTATCCCCCTGAATTTGTGCTTACTTTAGAAGATAGTAACAAAAGCATTAATGATAGCAAAAGCATGATAACAATCAGAAGATACAAATATATATTGAATGTAATAATTGTTATAGGAATTTACCAAACATGCAGCAAGCAAAAAAAGAATTGTTCAGAATCATTTAGCCATTACAGTCATCCAACAGCCTAAGAACAATAAAACATATTTAATCAACTACAATCAACTACATTACTACTTTTCCCCTTTTGTCATCAATAAAAAACAACAAAGGCGCATGGGAAGCCAAAGAGGCATGGACCAACCTTGGCCAACAGAGGCGTTCAAACGACCAAGGAGCAGTGGGAAAAATGAATTGGAGAAGGAATACTTACCAAATGGAGAAATGAGGTGGCGGGTCTTATAGGAATCAGGGGGTATGATGGAGACACCCCATCAGAGATCCGTCAGCCCTGAAATAGCCATGATATTGGAACATGAGTTGATAGACATGGGCAATCAAGTCAAAGATACCCTGGATGAACTCCAAGACGTACCAAAACATCAGGAGGATGAACTGGAGGAGGTGGACATTGGGGAGACAGGAGAAAAGAAGAAACCAATCTTTATCTGTAGGTCCTTGAGAGATTAAGAGAAAGAAAGTTTGGTCAAGCTTTTGAGAGAATTTAAGGATGTATTTGTGTGGGACTATAGTGACATGCCTAGCTTAAGTACACACTTGGTGTCCCATAATCTATCAGTGCGTCCAAGAGCAAGGCCCGTCAAGTAGAGATGGCAATGTGGGTCAGCCCGCCCCGCATCGGCCCGCCTTTAGCCCACAAAAAATAGTGCGGGCGGGCTAGCCCACTTTTAGAATATGGGTTAGAAGTTGCAACCCGACCCGCATATGTGCTAGCCTGCAAAAAAATTTAAAAAAATTATTTAATTTTACAATTGTTTCTTTTTATAAAATCATTTTTATATCAAAATTAATTATAATATCACTTTTAAAATTTATTTCACAATCCTAATATAAATATATTTATACGGAGGACATATAAATTTATGATTTAACCGTGATTCTTATATTAAAAAATAAATCTACATGATATAACAATTATAACATGTTATAGTCACATGAAAAATGATTCCATAATTTATGAATCACTATGAAGTATGAAACACCTAAATAATTTTTATTTTTAGTTACTTTAATATTATTTTGATTATTTTAATTTAAAATTTTGGCCCATAGGCCAGGCCCGACCCGCTTCTGGCCCACAAAATTTGTGGATTAAGCGGGGCGGCCAAAGTGGGTTGTGGGCTCAAAATCCTAGCCCGCCCCCCTAAAAAAAATGCAGGCTGTGCGGACCAGCCCGGCAGGCCTAGCCCATATTGCCACCGCTACCGCCGAGTAAGCGCCTCGAAAAATCGCCTTTGACTTGAAAAGGAAATCAAGAAAGAAGTTGAAAAACTGCTGTAGGCAAGATTCATCAAGCCCATCCATCATCCTGTCTAGTTAGCTAATGTAGTCCCGGTACAAAAGAAAAACGGACAAATACATTGTTGCGTTGATTTAAAAGATCTGAATAGAGCGTGTCCCAAGGACGACTTTCCATTGCCACACATAGACGCCCTCATAGACGCAATAGCAGCCCATGAACGCTTCTCGTTCATAGATGGCTTCAGTGGCTATAATCAAATAAAGATGGCCAAGGAAGATGAAGAAAAAACTGCTTTCAGGACACCCTTTGGATATTTCTATTACACAGTTATGCCCTTTGGTTTGAAGAACGCAAAAGCAACATACCAAAGGGCTATGACTGTAATTTTTCATGATCTAATGCATAATATAGTGGAAGACTATGTGGACGACTTGGTAATGAAATCCATTGTTATCAAAATCGGACCGGACCGGCCGGTTCAACCGGTCTGACCGGGAACCGGCCCGGTGTCCGGTCCATGCAACCCTGAAAACCGGCTGGTTTCAAAACCGGTGGGAACTGGTCAGGAACCGGTTGAATCGGTGAAAACCGGTAAAGAACCGGTGCCAGAAACCGGTTGAACCAGCTAATTTCAAAAAAATCAATTTTTTATTTTTTTTTTATTTTTTATTTAATCTAAAATATTTTTAAGATAAATAAAAATAACTTTTTAAGGATTACACATAAATATTTATTATTTAGTCATTAATTATGATTTTTTATCATATAATACATATAATAAAGTCTTTTATATTAATTTATAATCTTATATATCTTGATTTCTTATGATTTTATCTTATTTTATTACTTAAAAAAATATATTTAATTATTACCAGTTAGACCACAGTTCAACCACTGAACCGTGAACCAGTACCTTCACCGGTTCAATTATCGGTCCGGTTTTAAAAACAATGATTGTGAGGATCGAACCCATAATCTACATGATACTAAGAAAGAGCATTACCGTTACGTTATGTTTGTTTCTTAAAATATATAGTGCAAAATATTATAATTATTGTGAAAAAATAACAAAAAATTAGCGACGCTCAGGGCAACACTAACGTTACGAAGACCGACGCTAAAATTTTGTTGCCTTTAGCATCGGCTAGGCTGATGCTAAATAAAAAATTAAAAAAATTTATTTTACCATTAGCCAACGCTATTTAATAAAGTTAGCGTCGGCCTGACCGACGCTACATAAAAAAATGTAAAAAAAAAATTCAACTTAGTGACGACGACTTTGCAACTGTCACTGACCGTTGCTAAATACTCACGTCTAAAAACGCGCATTCTTATAATAAAAGGTCTACCATAGACCCAAAATATAGGGTCCATCCTAAAATTCTCCTACTTTGAATGAATATCTGGATGTCAGAAAGTTTTTTTTATCTTTTTGGATGTTAGCTTTAAAAAAAAGTAAGAAAAAATGAGATATTAGATCCCTGCAGGAAGCTTACGTTTGAGTCTCATCACTAACAAGTAAAGTAGTTTGGTAAAGTTTGATATAATTGTATGGCTTTAGTTCAAAATCTTTACCATTCAGTTACAAAAATTGTTCTTTCTTTAGATGAATGATTAACAAGCTAAAAATGAGCATATGCAAAAGGAAAAGAAATTGAATTGTCTATTGTTTTTTAAAGGTTAAAACTTGGAAAAGAGAAGTTGGGTTGGATGAGATACATGCTAAACAAAATAGGGAAAAACTATTTCTTGCTTTTTCTTTCTTTTCCTTTGTTTCTCAATTAAAAGTGAATGCACTGAAACAAGCAACATGTCAGTCATTATAGTGTTGCTTTCTGAGTTGATTGGAACTAAACTAGGAAGGAGATTTTTCTTTTTTATATTGTAGTTTAATTAACAAACATATTGACAATCAGTTTCTCTTTTTGACTTCTTTACCATTATATGGTTACTATTCTGAATGACTTTGAATGGGAAAACATGACTTGAAATAAATGAATCACTAGTAATTATTATATTTATATAAATGCTTTAATTAATTGGTTTGATCTTTTTTAAATGAATTATCTGCGCCTCCTGTTACCCTTTTTAGATGATAGAGATACTTAAACGAGCTTAATAAGAAATCAATTAATTTTTAATTTTTTAATATGTTTTTATTAAGTTGTAATTTTATTGTTAGGGTAGTAAGAATGATAGTGCATAATAAAAAGGGGACATGCAAAGCAGGGATTCTTGTTAGATTAGTTTTCTTAAGCAGGTTAGCTAGGGAGTAGCTATGAAAAGTCTATAGCTAACATCTTAAAAGACACAAAAAAGACATATTAAAGCGTTTTTGAAAATATTTTAACACGTCTTCTTTCTACAACGTTCTGAAAAACGCTTTAGAACCCTAAACAACATGCTACAACCTTAACAACTAAAACATTTGTTAACGCTTTAACAGGCTTAAAAAACACTTTAAATACATTTTTTGTTATATAGTGAGAGTCAAGCTAAACACAAAAGCAATAAAAATAAATGATTTAATAACTATACACTGTCAGTGTAAAATAATTTTACACAGTCATCCAATGATGTGTTGATACATCATTTAATGAGTTTTATGATACAAGGGGTGTCATATAATTCATCAATTGATGTGGTAAAATATTATTGGATGACACTGTGTAAAACTTCTTTACACTGACCGTGTATAAAAATTAAACTCATAACACTCTGCAAGAAAACACAAAAACAATAATAACAACTCAACAAATTAAATGCCAAGTTAGAACAATTATTTTTTCTCTCTCAAGAGCTAAAAGTAATTCCTCGTACCGAAGAGCCTATTAAAAGAAGACTTAGAGAAATGAAGAACAAGTTGTTGCATTAAAGACTCAAATATAATTATTCATATTCATTCATTAGCAATTACTTCATATGAACTTCAAGTTTTTATTTTGTACTTAGTACAATAATTATGGTAACTTTTGTCATTCTCACTCATTTATTTTAATCTCTTTGAGAGATTTCTTGTTGAGAGTAACTCAAAAACCTTCTATCTCATTTTATTGTAACCCGTGAAATTTGAACTTGAAGTGGTTAGATAAAGAAATGAGTAAACCACCACTTTAGTCCCTGAAAGTGTGGTCAATTGTCAATTTAGTCCCTGAATTAAAAAAACTGTCAATTTAGTTCCTGAAAGTGTAAAACGTCGGTCACTTTAGTCCTTTTGTAACTGTGCGTTAGTTAACAAAATGTGAAGTAAAAGGACTAATCTGACTGACGTTTTACACTTTCAGGGACTAAATTGACAGTTTTTTCAATTCAGGGACTAAATTGACAGTTGACC
Organism: Sesbania bispinosa; assembly: GCA_026901365.1. Lineage (NCBI taxonomy): Eukaryota > Viridiplantae > Streptophyta > Magnoliopsida > Fabales > Fabaceae > Sesbania > Sesbania bispinosa. The sequence goes on from QLOH01000254.1 coordinate 390,723, forward strand.
ACACTTTCAGGGATTAAAGTGGTGGTTTACTCCAACTAATACTTATACATAATTTGTTATAGTGAAAATTCTATCTTAGTTACAAGGACCGAATGCAACTCTATATTGGAGAGATTGAACCGGGAAAAACTTCTTTTGTGATATTCTTATCCTAATCTCTTTATTTTTTTCTCTGTTTAATTTTGAGCAACCATGAGGTTAAATTTAGTTTCTAAACTTAGTTTTGACAAAATACTGTAAGAAAACTTTTCAAAAAGGTTCTAAGACATCATCTGATCAGATGATAGTTAGTTTAAGATAGGTTTAAATATGTTTTTAGTCTCTATAAATATATGTCAATTCTTTTTAGTCCCTATAAAATTATTTTTTGGTTTTTTATCCTTATAATTTTTTTTTGTTTGTCATTTTTGTCCCTATTGTTAACTTTAAGCTTATATGACTGGGTCTGTCTAGGGTGAAATATCTTACGGGTGTTTCACCGGTGACACACAACTTTAGTACCATTGGATTTTGTCATTTTTAAATGTACGATCAGGATCAATTACCAGTTACCTAATAAACCAGAAAACATTAAATTGCAGTTAAGGTTCTTCGTGTTTTGATAACATAATTGACTAAATTTTTTAAATTTGCTCGTGAACACTTGTTGTATCGGATACCTTGCGCTTTAGCACCATTGGACATGTTGCTTCAAAGGATTTGGGCGCCCGGTTATAGTGTACATTTGTATCAATTTTATGAAAGATTATAAATAAATGTTTAATTAATTTACAAATTTATGTATTGTGTGAGCTTGTAATATTATTCGGATTTGATGTTGAAGAGAGCTGCAGGGATGTGTGAGTTGGTGTTTTGAGGAGCTTATCACAAAGTTAGGTGATTTTTTTCAATTTTCCTTAATTATTATATTTTTTAGTTTAAAATGGGAAATAAATAGATAAAAATATCAAATAATGTAGAAAAAGTTTTGAAAAAATATTTTAGAGGTCTATTGGGTGTGTGACACCTTTCTTAAAAACTTGGAGCCTTATGACAAAGTTTGATTATTTTTCTCAATTTCCCCTAATTACTATGATTTTTTTAGTTTATAATGGAAAATAAATCAAAGAAAATACTTCTTCCGGTCCTATTTATAAGATAATGTATAAAGGCTCAATTGTTTCAAAACCATTATCACTGTCCTTTTAGTGCAAAAAAATAAAATAACTTATATGAATAGAAAGAGGGGGAATAGATTGCTAGAAAGAAAAATGATATACGCTTTGTTTCTACTTTTACCATTAAAAATAGAGCTAATAAGTGAAAACATAAGTAAATAAAATAGAAAAATAAATGATACATTGAAAATAAAAACAAAAAATTTAAATATAAATCAACACATCCATTATATTTTTTAATCTATATTTTTATGTAATGCGATAAATAAATAAGAATAGAGGTAGTAATAAATAAAAGTGGAAAAAAACATGTAAAAAAGAATTGATTTTGTAACAGAAGAAAAAAAAAAGAAAAAAATTAAAAAAATTAAAAAAGAAAAAAAGGAAAAAAGCAACACATGTCCAGGAAGACTTTTCTTATAATAATAATAAAATAAATTAAAAATAAATATTTTAGACATAATAAGTCAATAAGTAAGTGAGGACTTCATTGCAATTTCAAAATTTTAGTTTTATTTTTGTTAGCAGGTCACCAAACCCATTATTACAGGTAAAAAGGGTGTTTTACCGGTGATACACCCGTAAGGTGAAACACTCTAGAAGCACCCATATGACTAACAAAGTGCCACATCATCAGCATGTCACATGTGTTATTTCTGCTCAACTTAAATTTGTTTTTAGTCCCTATAAATATGATCCTTTTGATTTTAGTCCCTACAATTTTTTTTTTGGATTTTTCACCTCAATCTCATCCCCATCCAACATCATAGTGCCCTTTTACTTCTTCTACTGCATTATTACATTTGAAATTCTAGAACTACTTGTTGATTTAAGAAAATAATTTTTTTATATATTCAATTATTTGAAATTTCAACACACTTGGATTCACTGTATAAAGGGGAAAAAACTTGTAACGACCTTTGTTTCTTTGTAATTCTTTTTTTTTTCTGTCTATTGACTGATAAAATTTTCACTTGATTTACAATTACAAGCCTTTTTTGTTACCCAGGACAAATTACATCAAGTTATAGGTTATCAATAGATATATATCAAATGAGAATTTTGTTGGTCAATAAACAGAAAAAAAAACATTGTAGAGAAAAAAAGGTCGTTACAAGTTTTTTTCCACTTTATACAGTGAATCCAAGTGTATTGAAATTTCAAATAATTGAATACGTAAAGAATTTATTTCCTTAAACCCGCGAGAAGTTTAAGAATTTCTATTGTAACAATGCACTAGAAGAAACAAAAGGACGCTGTGATGTTGGATGAGTATATTTATAGGGACTAAAACCAAAAGGACCATATTTACAGGGACTAAAACCAAATTTAAACTGAGCAGAAAAATCACATGTGGTAGGATGATGTGGCTCTCCATTAGCCACATAAGCTTAAAATTAACGGCAGGGACCAAAATGACAAACGAAAAATTTTATAGGGTTGAAAAATAAAAAAATATTACAGAGACTAAAAATAAAATAACCTATATTTATAAGGACTAAAAACATATTTAAGTCAGAAATATAATTTTTGTAAATTTGTCTGAAGTTACAATGTCTTAATTTGTGTATGTAAAAAATGTTTTCATCTCTGCAAAAGTTTTAAATACATAATTAAACCTCTTATAGTGTTTCCACCTGTATTTTCAATTCTCAGTTTGTACCTTTGTTTTGTGGCCATTATTTCTCATTTTTTTTTTTATCTTTATTTGTATTCCTGTTATGTTTTATGTTTATTTATCTTTCTTTTCATCTTTATCTTTGTCTATCTTCCTATTATTTACATTCTATTATGTGTTTTTTTATTTATCTTTCTATTATTCATTTGATCATTGTTTGTTTCTTTGATTTGTAAATTATTCTTTTCTCTTATTCTTTAACATTGTAGATTGTTTATTATATTTCCATTTCACATAAACACACGTTAAAGTTAATAAGAACTCAATGAGGATCTTGTTTTCATATTGAATTCAAAATAGTTCTAGTTAGTAAATGTAACTAAGGGAATATTTATGGTTAACGAAAAAATAGTTCTAGTTACCAAATTCAAGGGTAAATACAAGATCTCTTTTATATACTAATAAGGTGTGATTTTATAATATTTTTATTTAAAAAAATTAATTGATATCGCAAAACAGATTCGATACAACGAAAAAATGACGTTTCAATTTTAACCAGGGGTGTGTGGAGATAAGTTGAGACGATTTTATTTGTCCCTTGCCTAATCCTAATATTTGACTGGGCTAAATTTTTATGCTCTCCGTTCACAAACCCAATATACGAGTCTAATTAAGAAGACCAAGTTAAAGTAGAACCTTCTGCCAAAAAACAAAAAAGTTAAAGTAGAACGGTGATTGGGTTGACCCAACGTATAATCTGAATAAAGTTTAAATGATTGTATGGAAAAAGATAAAAAAAAAAAAAAAAGAGTTCATGTAATTAGTAAAAAAAATAAATGTTTTAAAAACTAAACCGGTAATTGAATCGGTGAAGGCACCGGTTCACGGTTCAATGGTTGAACCGGTTTTAATTAAATATATAATTTTAATATTATATAATATTTTAATTAATAAAGTAATACAAAATTATAAGAAATTAAGATTTATAAAGTTGTAAATCAGTATAAATGACCTTATTATAAGGTTTATAAGAGAAAAAATTTAATAATGATTAATAAAATAATAGATATTTATGTGTAATCCTTAAATATATGTCTTTATTTATCTTAAAAATATTTTAGATTAAATAAAAAAATAAAAAAATTTGAATTTTTTTTAAAAGTACCGATCAACCGATTTTCTGGTACTGGTTCTTGACCGGTTCTGAGCTCCTCCGATTTTTTGGGTTGAACGGACCGGTCACTAGGCCGGTTCCCGGTCGAACCGGCCGGTCCGGTCCGGTTTTAAAAACAATGCAAAAAATAGTACATACATTTCTCCCCTCTCTCTCTATATATATAACTTTTTTTAAATTTAAAAAATTATTAAAAAAATACCAACATATCACTATAATAGAGAAAAATTAATTTTTAACCTCTGAATCATAAAATGGTATTAAGTCTTTGAGTAGTAGAAAATTATAAAAACTCTATCTATTACGTTTTATCTGCCACAAATTGGCTTAGAAACATGAATAAAGGAATGAAATTAATGTTCTTGTCTCTCTTAAAATTATTATCTACTTTTCTATTATGCTCTTTTATCTCTCTTATTAATTATTTTTACACATTTAATTTAATAATAATAGTAAATGAGTAAATATAAGGGGGTAAAAGGAAAAAAAAATTAATGTTGTCATTAACTACTATAGTAACAAAATATAAATGAATAAAAAACTTTTCAAAAATAATGACAGATAAAAAAAATTGGAGAGACTAATATATATGAGATAGATGGAATAACCTAGAGATTGACCTCAAACTCTCATCTGCTCGATATTAAATTGTTTTTTTTTTCAAAGCTCGATATTAAATTGTTAAATGAGATCTGCTCTAATCCTATTATTTTATGTGTTACATTTTTTTTGGACAAATATTTTATGTGTTACATGATCCAACCAGAATAGCTTTTTTTTTTTCTCGAAATAACATTGATTAAAAATGCCTAATGATACTTACATAATTTATAGGATGTTAAATAAAGAGCATTTTTGTAGTGTATAACAGATTAAAATAACATAATGAGTACGCATACTTATAAATTTAAACTATTTAGTCATCCTAAAACACAACAATTAAAAACAATCTGAAAGCGATTTGGACACTTCTATTTTTTTATTCCTTCTGGGACAGTACAAGTCCAACACCAACTCAAAGCAAAAATATCCATAACATCAGCAGCAACTAAACTGAGTAAATCAATGCTGCAAAATCGAGCTACAATAATGGATGTGCATAAAAACAACATATACTGGGTAAACTAGTGCTGCCGAAATGCTAAGAACAGCTCTCATCAGACTGTTAAATAATAGAACAGTGGTGAAATTAAAAGAAAAGAAAATAATATAAACTCAAAAAAGATGAGGGGATAGAGGTTATGAAGGTGGTGGGTGAAACTAGAGGTGTCAAAATGGGCTACCCGGCCCGGCCCGCATCGGGTAGCGGGCTTGTGCGGGCAGGGCTAAAATACCCGGCTAAAATTCGGTCTTGTGAACTTAGTGCCCTAGCCCGACCCTATGCGGGTAGCGGGCTTGTGCGGGCCGGCCCGGTTAAAAAAAAATTAACTTATTCAAAAATGTTGCTCATTAAAAATTGTAAACAATTATACTTTTACAAAACTAAAACAAATTACAATTTAGTTATAAAAATCATTTAAAAGGGGAAAAGCAAAATGAATTTGCATTCGATGAATCGAAATTGTTCCAAAATTTTTCCATTTTATAATAGTACTCAATTGATATGTAATTAAATTAAATTAAATAAACCTATACTGCACCTGTTCCAAAAATTGTTCTTCAAAATTGATTCTAAATTGTTTCAAGATTTTTCCATTTTATAATAGTACTCAATTGATATGTAATTAAATTAAATTAAATAAACCTATACTGCACATGTTCCAAAAATTGTTCTTTAAAATAGGATTATAAAATACATATTTGACAAACTTGGATTTGAGGAAGTATATATATGCACTAATATAATAATATACTCGATCATAATTGCTTTAATTAATTAGTTATCTATCAAAAGAAAATCATAATTGCTCACCATATCCATTGACTTCACAGTAGAAATTTCAATTTTCAGAACTTCAAACATTTTTAGATGGAAGAAAAATAAAAAATGGGTCATGCTAGCGAACTTAAGCATAACTCAAAAGTAAGACAATTTTTTTTTAAAAAAAAAACGGGCCGCCCGTTAGCCCGATCGGGTAGCCCGACCCGAACCCGCTTAAGACCGGGCCTTTTCATTTCCGGGCTAAAAAGCCCGACAAAAATTCGGGCCTCTAATTTAAGTGCCAAAGCCCTCCCATATTGCGGGTTCGGGCGGACCGGCCCATTTTGACACCTCTAGGTGAAACGGAGAAGGTAAAACTTAAAAGTGACCATAATATTAACTTTTTTTTGGTCAAGCATGGACTTGTTGCATTGCATTAGTCTTTGAGGGCTTAGGCCCATTTGTTTTGTTGTGAGTGGAGGTGTGGGAGCAAAGTAGTGTGAGAGTGATTAAACCTAGCTTCAGCTTCCACAGCAACACCAGCATCCATGGCGTATAGGAGGTGCCTGCAAACCTTAACGCGCCAATCACAGGCAACATCCTTTCTCTTAAACAACCCTTCATCTCTTCGCTCACTCTCCGTTCCCCCTTTTCCCAACAACGCTCACATTTCGCCACTTCTTCTTCTTCCCATTTTCACCAATTCTAGACCCTCCTCTGTGTTTACACAATGGCCCCACCTACGCTGCTACTCTTCCACCAAAGAAGAAGACGATCGCATCAACAAAGACGATATTAGTGATGATGATGATGAAGAAGAAGAAGAAGAGGAATATAGTGAAGAAGAAGAGGATGATGATGATGATGATTATGTTTCTGTGTCAAGTGGGAAAAAGGTGTATACTGCGGAGGAGAAGGAAGCAGAAGCAGCGGCTATTGGATACAAAGTGGTGGAGCCCCTTCAAAAGGACGATGATGTTTTTAAGCCCTACGAGCCTGTTTTCGCTGTTGTTCAGGTTCAATTTACAAACTTTGTGTCGTTCTGTGATATATTAATGTTTGATTTTTGTATGCTTATTAGTCATTGTTTTTGTGTGTGTATTTTCTTTCCCATTGGTTTAGATTGGTTCGCATCAGTTTAAAGTAAGCAACAGGGACAGCATTTTCACTGAAAGATTGAAATTTTGTGAAGTGAATGATAAGGTAAGTGACGACCCTTTTGCTTGCTTGCATATATTATATACTAACACTAGTGCGTGTGTGATTGTGATTCATGTAGAGGGTTCTTTCTAAAATGGTTCTCATCCTGGGGTGCTTGTGGATCATTCCGTGATTTGTATTATTATTATAACTTTACTGTGTATAGAACTAGTTGATTTATTTTCGTAGTGACATGATACTGTGCTACTGATTGAGATAAGGGTTATGAGCAATGATATTATTGCATTTGTTTTGAGAGGCTGCTGTTGATGTTCCTTACTTAACCCCTTTGGATTCGTTAAGGAAGTGAGGGGGGACAATCGAGTGTTGAATAGTTGAGTGACATTATTGTCCTATTGGATTAGCATGAGAAATACAATCCTGTAAAGTGCCAGGGAGTTTTCAAAATTAGAAATCTCTTATTGTACCTTAAAACTTTTGTTAACTCCAATCCTTTGCTTTCTCTTACTAAAATTACTTGCAATGCTAATACGCATGCTGAACTTTTATACTATGTATACTGACACTTTAGGAATCTTTCCCAAATTTCAAAATTAGATAAGAAAAGAGTTTTGTTTTTTTTTTTTTAAATTTCATGAGTCATGAGTGTTGGCAATCACCTAACATTTTAAAAAATTAGTTCTTATTTAAACAGTTTTTATGTCAAACTTTGTTCAGCACTAAGGTTGCATTTTTTCTTTTGGGTTAAATAAGTTGTTGCTTACCCTCTACCTAGTGGAAAATGGCTTTTGCTATAGGATTCAAGTAGGGTGAATGAATTGAAGGAGTGTTTTAGTGTTATTTGTAATAGAAAAGTACCACTTAAGCTTAAGGGGAAATTTTAACTCAATCTATTTGACCCGAGATGTTGTATGTGATTAAATGTTGATGGTAAAGAGCCAACAAGAACATAAGCTCAATGTTGCAGAAATGAGAATGTTAGGTTGGATAAATGGACTCACAAGACAAGATAAAATTAAGATTGAATGCAATTTAGAAAAATTGGGGTAGCACCTATTATGAGAAAAATGGTAGAATCCAGCCTTAGGCTGTTTGGGCATGTTTGAAGAAGACCTATAGAAGCCCCAGTAAGGAGGGTGGGTTAAATGGAGGTAGCGGGAGACCAAGAAAAACCTTAAGCCAAGCCATTAAGAAGGATTTAGATTTAAGTGGTACTCCAATTTGACATGATTTATGACAGGACATTATGGGATTGCTTGATTCATGTAGTCAACTCCGGTTAGTGGATAAATTCTTTTGTTGTTGTTTTTGTACAATTGTTGCTTACCGTTTTGATAGTTCCATGAAACACTTTGTTAACTAGTTCTAGTTACACTGTGTAATTGCACTGTTGCAGTATATTTGTATCAGTATGAGTATGTCAGTAATCTTATTAAATATCAAGCAATGACTTGTTTTCTTTGTAGTAACCATTTGCTATTTTCTTTGTTATGGATTTTTTCATGCCAGTTAATTGAGTATTCCATTGCATTTTTTGCTCATTGCAGTTGATTTTGAACAAAGTTTTGTTGCTTGGATCCCCTACTCAGACAATTGTTGGCAGACCTATAGTGCCAGATGCAGCTGTTCATGCTGTTGTTGAGGAGCATGTAAGTATAGAAATGCCCATTTCACTTAAAATTTGTTGTGCAGAATCAGCTTTCTCATTATATAGGAGTGGGAATAGAACAGGTTTAGAACAGAATGGTCATTCCTGTTTCAGTTTTTGGTTGCATCTAGGTTGCATTTGCTTTACTTTCCATTCATATGTTTGCAATCAAAATGGGAAGCAATCAGAATTGTGACTAGATGACATAATTACCTCTAATTAAGAAAATTAAAGGAATTATATATTGCATTTAATTCTTGTATATGCATACAATTTTCCTCAATATAACCTGTAAACTATAAAGTAAACTAAAAACAGTTGATTTACTTCGCAGTATGTATTTTATATCAAAGGGTATCTTTATTGAATTTAAATAAAATGGCATGTGTTGAAGTGTTCAGTTCAGTCTTTTTTTCTTTTCCTGGCAAAACTTTGATAAAAATATTATATATTTTTGCCAAAACAATAAACTTCAAGAAAGAAGAGCAGTACCTTGAATATGCATTCAACACGGAAAAGATTCAGAACAACCAAAAGTGAGATAAACAAACCATTGAAGCCCCTTAATCCCAATGCATCTTCCCTGATTTTAATTATGATGCAGAGCAAATCTCATGAGCAATTGAAGAAGGAACTTTCTGGAGATAATGAAAACAAAAGGTCCATGATTGATCATGGTAGAACAATGCAAGAAGGGAAAAGGAAGTCGTGTATAGAATGTGAAAAGCATGGATAGGTAGGTAGAGAGGAGGAGCTCAAGAGTGAAGAAAAAAATAAAATCTAAAACCAGTAGTTGTATCTATTAAAACAAAATTGAAGAATAATCAACTTACCAGCTATAAATAATATAGGTAGAAGTCTGCTATTTTTCCTATTAAATTTAATAATAAGCCTATTGGCTGTTGACAGTAATTGCTATGTCACAATGAAGAGCCTCATTATCTGGGTAGTTTCCAGAATCATGTCTGATCCATCATCCTCTCTGATACACTCCCTTTTCACTTACAGAAAATCAAATAGAAAATTAAAAAATGTACTGTATTATTCAAGTATGATAATGAAAACTTATGGATCTCAAGAATCTCACTTAAACGTAAAAACAACCAAACATTAGAATGCTTAGCCTCTTAATTGCTCACAATAATCTTAAAGATATTAAGGTTGCTTTGCTTCATTGATATTATTTTCTTGTCTGTTTGCCCGCTTTTTTATGTAATATTCTGTAAGGAGGATCTTTTATCCATAACTCTTTGTAATCAACCTCTCTGTCTTGATGAACTTCTTCTATCCAAAAAATGAATAAAAATTCATTTCTACTTGGAGGCCTGAGGGATGAATTGGAGTGTTGTCATTCTTTCTCTCTATGCACCTGCATGTGTGCTGATTTTTCCTTTATATCAGGCACTGGATGCAAAGGTTATTATTTTTAAGAAAAAGAGAAGGAAGAATTACCGAAGAACCAAAGGGCATCGCCAGGTGTGTTGAAAAACAATTATTTAATCAGACATAGTTTTATAACAAATTATTGATATTAATTCTGCTTGATCCATGGTTATCATCTACAGGAGTTGACCAAGTTAAGGATAACTGATATTCAAGGAATTGAGAAACCTCCAATGGTATTGCCTCCTGAAAAACCTTCAAAAGCTGCTAAGAAGGAACAGGAAAAGGTTGCAGTTACTGCTTAAGAAAACGATGCAACCTCTTGGCTGTTGACAGTAATTGCTATGTCACAATGAGTTTTTTCAATTGGATGGTATATAATGAGCTTGGTTGTATTATTGAGAAGCTCTATTTACATCTGCATATTCATTTTAGGTGGAAATAGTCAGCCATCCACTCGGTAGTCAGGTTTTCTAGGATTGATTTCACAAATTTTTTCTCTTCCCTATGTAATGCTATATTTAGTGGTTCAATATTTGAACATAAAATCCTTTGATTCTAAACAGGTTTCAAGGTCCCAAGAAATTGCACATTGACTTCTGTACTTTTATTGTTAGTTAAAAACATGATACTATATCATGCATTGTACCAATTTCTGACAGAAATAAAGTAAGCAAACATCATCTTTCACATCCTGTGCAGGGAAAAGCAAAATTTATAGAGAAAAAGGATCCTGATGTGATTCCTACATGGCAGACAATGACTTGATCTATATTGTGACCAGAATACGTGTCTTAATTTGTGTTACTGTGTAGTTTGTTGAAATCTTTTGCATGAAAGGATTAAAAATTACTGTGGCATGAACTCTCTTTGTAGATTGCATGATCTCCACATCAAATTCCAAACAGGCCACTTTTTCAGTACTTTTCCCATATCCTTCCCCACACTAGTGTATATTATATAGGCTTCCTTTGTAACATATATGAATACAAGAGAAATTTCCAATTCAGTAATTAATAATTATCCTTCATCAAAGAGTTATAGCTGGCAAACCTCAATAGCTCTTATCATCTTGTGTGTAAGATGAAAACAAAAGCTATTTTATGAATGATGATTCTGTTAGCTTTAGGATAATACTATTTCCAGAAAAGAAAATTACCGGACATGTCCATTGTCATTATCCATCACATGTTATATCAAAACTTGGGACAATTACCAAACTTTGGATAGAGACAATGACTAAGCATGACATTGTTGTCCACAATTTCCTATCAACAACAAAAGGTTCAACCTACCCAGCTAATACACTCTTACTGTGTAGTATTTGATTATTGCAGAGTAATGCAAAAGTAGATAGGCATTCCTACCCAAAAAAAAGTGAATAGGTCTACATGTATTAAGTGTCGGTTTGGTTTATAGTTAAATATAATTGATTTTAAAAATAAATGGTTGAGATGAGTCATGCATGTTTTACGAAACACGTTGGACGAAAATGATTTAAAATCAATTCCTCAAAATTATGATTTTACACTGTTAAAACGTCAAATCAAATGGACACTAAGCCTCATTCCATGGTTGACCTTGGATTTGATTAGGATCAGCCTTTTTCATCTGTGGCCACAACACCATTCGGCCCATTTCTTTCCCCACCACACCACTAACTCATTGACTACACCCCGCAAACCCATTTTATCTTAAGGCTTTCCTATCATGAAAGACATTTTAAGCCCACAATCATACTTCAATTTGTGAGTATTGACTGCATGATGGAACCCTCCCTCTCTCTCCCACACAAACGCTGGAATTTGGATCCTCTCTGGCCAATCTCCCCAGTAAAATCACAACCATTTACTTATTTTTAATGATTTAGATGTGAGATTAGAAAAATATTGCAATGAGATTAGTCAATCTAAATTATTAAAGATAAATATGTGGTTGTGATATTTGATGGAGATAAATGGAAAGAGAAATTGGTTAGAGGGATCCAAATTCCACAAAGCTACTATAGTAAGTTTAAATGCTTTATAAATAAGCGTAAATGCCAAAAATGAGGATAACGTGCCAATAGACAGCTGGACTTTTTTTTTCTTAACAAAACATTTGGTGACCTAAATTTACCAATAGATTAAGACTGTATGGTTTGCCATTTCAACTAGCTGAAAGTTAAAAATAGTAGCTGAAATCATTTCAGCAGTGTTTGGGAAGGTAGTTTTTTTGGGTAGCTACAAGCTTTTCTTAAAAAGCTACCCCAAGTAGCTTTTTTAAAAAAGCTCAAATTTTCAGCTACTAGCTGAAAGTTAATTACAAGTTTAGCCATCAACCACCCTCACTTATCATTATTTAATAATTAATGTTGTCATTAAACGTCATTTTACCATTTTCAACTAGTTTTACCAAACACGTTCAATAGCTTTTCAGCTTTCAGCTAGCTTAAGCTTTCAGTGAGCTTTTCAGCTTTCAGCCAACTTCTTTTAGCTAGCTTTTCAGCTAATTTTACCAAACATACTCTAAATCTGGCAAGTAACTATTTTTTATTTCTATGTACTTAAAACATTAATTTATGTTGTCCACTCGTCTACTTGGGGTGAGGTAAATGTAGGTAACTCTGTAATTGCTCTTTGAGTTCAGAGGTTTTGCCTACCTTGATCTGGGGCATCATCCCCTCACCCTAAATTTTTGTTAAAAAAACATTTATGTTGTGGAATATTCGAAGATGACCTTTTATAAAGCATGACAAATTTACACTGATATCTCTTATATTTTATAAAATTATTCTTATGTGTTTATGCCAGTATTTTCACCAAAATGTTAAGAGCAAAATTATAATTGGTGAAAATTCAAAGTAAAGATGTTATAATTTTTTAAATTAGGAGGTCAATGACTTGTCTTAAAAACTTCTTATAAAATTTTAAATATTTGATAAAATTAAAAATTTCTATCTTGAGAAAATATTTTAGTTTTTATTTTTTGTTTGTAAAAGCAGTGAAAATAATTATTTTTATTGTTTTCTATACAAGTCTTTCAAAATGATAAATAAAGTGAACATAAGGTGAAATTTTTATAATAAAAAATAGAAATAGAACAATATTATTTTGAAATCAAATAAGGAGAATAAAAAATAGAGTAAACTAACAAATTTGTCACTGACTTTTTTAGAGTCATGCAGTTTAATCCCTAAGAAATAGAAAACCTCAATATAGTCCCTGACTTTTTGCTTTGTCTTTCACTATAGTTCAGTTGTGTGTTTCTCGTTAATTTTTTTTACGACGTGTCACGTTTAGTGACACTCTGTCACACTGTTTGTCATTAGTGTCCAATTGACACAACAATGATGTGATTTTGTCAAATTTATAGCTTGAAAGACTTCAACTCTAATAGTTGTGTATTTCCCTATTCCCCATTTTCTCTCTTTTCTCCCTTTTTCATTGGAAGGTCTCAACTTTAATGACGTTAATTTTTTACCTGATGACTATATTGAGATTTTTTATTTCTTATGGACTAAATTGCATAACCCTAAAAAAGTCATTGACGATTAGCTAGTTTACTAAATATTTATATATATATATATATATATATATATATATATATATATCCTTCTGATTTCTAACTCATAGTTAACTTTTTTATGTGTGTTGTATGGGTCATTGCAAGGGTTAAAGAGAATAAGAAATGGAAGAATATCTCCTTTTCCATGGAACAAAGTGGTTCTAAGTGGACTCACTTTCTTTGTCACATATCAATCTCTTCTTACTACTAAGGAGTTGGCAAATCGTAAAGCACTTCTTCAGATGCCACTTTCGTTTTAATTATGATTATGTTAATGAATTATTTGCTACAACAGCTTCTCCACTTCTTGCCACTATAAAATTATAATAAAAACTATAAAAGTTTGCTATTATCAGATTTACTATTTTAATTGGTTGAGATTGAGATGAACTTGCTGTTGCATGTGACCATTATTTTGTTTTCACTGTACACAATCTGCATATATCTTTTCGCTTTTAATTTGATGGTGTGCATGGTGGATTTTGATTAGACTTGTATCACTCTTCCAACTTTCTTTTTTTCCTTAATATATTTTAGGCAAACATGGGCCACTATCAGAAAGGGTTTTCATTTTAATCAGCAAATGAGAGAGAAGGGAAACATCTATAATTAAGTGAATGATATCATAGTTTTCTTCTACGCATGACACGTCAAAATAAATCAAATGTAGATAGTACCATTTAGACATAAATAAATAAATTTTTGTTTTCAAAGGGTTGTATTACTTGTTAATTAGTCTCTAAAGGATATTCATCAATAATTTAATGGTCTGCAAATCATTGTTCTAAAGGCATTAGTTAAATAATTAATAATTAACATATTCAGAAATTTTATTGAAAATCACGGTATTATTTATATTAGTAATATTCACAATTTATTTAAAATTTTCTATTTTTAATCCCTTAATTAAGGCATTAAGGTATTGTTAAGATTTTCAAGAATTTAATTAGTAATATATAGGTACAGGGTACTCCATTTCAATTTTAAATTTCATTATGTAAACTGACGAGGTGGACATGAAATAAAAAATTCCAATATTGTTTATACTTTGGAGAATAAGGAAAGAGATTGATAAAAAATTTCAAAATTAAAAGGAGAAATAAAAGAACTCAATGATCATTGTTTTGGGACCCAAATGTATCTTTTTTGGTTTGAACCACAAGTATCCTCCACGGGAGGCAATCCCGTTCAAGCCGGGAACATTCACATCATGGTGGAGATAGCTCTCCAAGCGGAGTTTTTTTCCATCCACAAGACGTATTTCTTTTAAATATTTTTGAAAACCAAAGGACCCAAATGTATCTTGTGCAGAGACGTATTTCTTTTGAATATTTTTGAGTGTGTATGATACATTAGCAAATTTATAAATATCATTTACATATTAATTTATGGTTTGACGTCAATATTAAGGCACGAGTATTAATTGAATTTGATGTTCTTAAAAGGAAAAAAAAGGAGATAATTTCAGGATTCAACATCATGTAAAATTTCATTTACATCTTATCATATTATGGACAACAGTTAAAAAAATGTTACAATTGTGAGAAAAATAAGTTTCCACTTTTTTAATCGATTTTTTATCTTCTTTGACAAATTTTAAAAATAAACAAAATTCAATATTTATATGCTTTTATAATTATGTAAATTTATTCGTAAAATATTTCTTTTTTTTAAAGGGCATTAAACTTACAGAAAAATGAACAATTCTTAATGAATATGATAGCCTTTACAAATAACTTTTATGATATTTTCCAAGCATAAAAAATAAAAAATTATATGTGGTTAAAAAAACTTTATTATTCTATGGCCCAGTTTGTATGCACTTTTGTAGAAGAATTTCTATAAGATAAAAATAGAATGAATCAAAGAGGTCAAATGAATTTAACTTCTTCATAAGTTTAAATTAGTTACTTATGAAGAAGTTAAATGAAAGAGCTTTTGAAGTAAGTGAGCTACAAAGACTAACTTTAACTTATGGAAAAGTTAAATATATTTAACCTCTTCAATCCATTCTATTTTTTTACCTAAGAGTACTTCTACAGAAGTTTCATCCAAAATTACCGTATGTTGGTTGATTTCCAATGTAAGGCTATAATTGTATGGTGATCTGCTTGCCTGCTAACTGCTAAGTGCATGAGGCGGCATATATTAATTAATTTAATTAATGTTATTTTATAATGCCAGGAACGTTCAAATGCATGTGTAAAAAGTCCATCTTGGTTGTGAATATATAAGAAGCACTATCCTGCTAGTGGTTCTAAAATTCAGTTGGAATGATTATTTTACTAATAGTGGAGGACCAATTATAACCCTACTTTAATTTTGTAGTGAACAAGGATTTTGCAGCTTGCTAACTAGTGGATGCACTAACTACTATAGGTAAAAAAAATTGATATTGATGCTATTGATAAAAACACTGGACAAGTAAATATAGATTGAGATACATGATGTTGGGTCTCAAACAATTTTCCCTTTTCACCTTTCTTTAATTGCGTAAGGTTAATTACTCAAATTTGTAATGTAAATATTAGCAAAAAAAAAAAAAAAATTGATTGTTTTCTTGAAAGGAACGATAGTAATATTTGATTTCACTTTTAAAAAGTGTAAAATTATAATTCTGAAAAAAGTTACAAGATACAAGCATTTGTCAAAATTTTACTTTTTAAAAGTGAAACTAAAATTACATTAATGAGATTATGATATTATATTATGAATTAACTATTTAAAAAACTTAAGTTATTGAGTGAAGGAGAGATAGATTACTATATAATATATTTCTAATATTTTTCAAAAAAGAAATTGAAGGATTGCATCAATCAATTATTCTACTTAATTAATGGGGAAAAAACAGAAATTCATGCTCTGTGACTTGCATTACAAGAAATGCTAACTTTAGGTAGCATGAACAGAAAGTCAGCATCATGGAAGGATGATTTCAAGATGGGGTTTACTCTATTATTTTCCTTTGTGATTAATGCAGGTACATGTGGTCCTTTGGAGTTTTGGTAATGTTAATGTTTGGAATAGATACTTTCAAAATTAAAATCAGGGAAAAAAGGATATTGAACAGGCACTAAGGATAAACATGATTTTAATTAGAAACACTTTTAGGTGATGTTTTCCTACACAAGTATTGTTGTTATTATATTAAAACATGTGTGCAAGCACTTCAGTGATAAATTCCACCTGTGATTATGCATTTCAATTGTACAATATTGGGAAGTAGAATAATTCCACATCCACCTTCATCGGTTAATATCTCTTTGTTTTCCATTATAGACAACACACAAACAAAACTGACACGTAAACACCCATTTCAGAAGTATATAATTATAATGGTGCACAGGTGGCTGGCTCAAATCATGCTTTAAAACCTACCAATGTGGAGCTTTCAATGAAAATTGACATCATCCAATGCACATTATATTTCATGCACCAAAAAAATATGATACAGAACAGATGGAGGAATAAGCATGTGAATATTCGAGTTTGTACCCTCTGAGGGATTTCTTTTATTTTTTTTTCTTTATGTGTACCTGCATTGGTGCAGATTGGCCTAAGTAATTGTTAAATGCAAGTGATCCACTATGCTAATAATTTAATGTGCCAGAGCCAAATTTGGTAAAAATAAATGAAGAGCTTTAGCAGTGACATATACTGTAGAATCCTTAAGCATTTATATAAATTTGTTTTTTTATGACAATAGTACATATGAACAAAAGTGGAGCAGATGAAAGTTGCAATGTAATGCTTGGATAGTGCATCCCTTATTGCATAAAAAAAATGGAGAGATACCCCACCTTATTTATATGAAGACTGGTCTAATTTCTGACCTTACTTTGACTAATACCATTTAGATAAACTAAAATTCAGAAACCTCTCTCCAAGCATAGTTGTTGTATTGTATCCTAATGATGTACACTTTCTGGCGTTTGAAATAAACTTGGAACTTTGTTTTGCTTGGATATTTCTTGATGAACATAGCAATGAAAAAGCAAGAACTTCCAGTGTTGCATTTCTTATTGACAATAAATAAACCAAACCAGAAGGATTTTCTGAATTGGCTGTTCAACAAGGAAACTAGAGCAAAATGGGGTAGGATTTGAACCAGAAAAGTTGTGTATAAAGAAGTTGGTTATGCTTGTAACATCAGAAGTCCAAAACATTTCAAGAAATGCTACTTTTAAATGCTTGACTATTAAAGAAGAACCTTCATATCCCCATAACTTGGTTCCCTAGCAATCATCAAGGGTCACTGGGATTTGGAATAAAATCTTGGGCACATGCATATAACAAAGTACAAAAGCACTGTCAATCTGGAGTCCACCCAACAAAAAGAAAAAAAGAAATGGTTGAAAATTCTATATGGTTATAAGAAGTGAGAAAAGTTGTTAGGAGTTGGTCATTTTCAGTTAGTGGCATGTTCTACCTTTCCAACTAGACAGTGTCCTAGTGCTTAGTCACATTCTTTAAACATTGGCAACTAGGAAAAGAAATTCTTCTAGTTCTGTGGTTAATTTCATAGGTATATAGGACCAAACTGATTGGCTCCTAATTATCCTCTCTGTTTGTTATCCATGAAGGAAAATGTTTTTGTAGCATACTCTGTCTATTATAGGAAAAAAAGATATGGAATCACTTACTTGTCTCCACAAACAGTCTTAAAATAATTTGTCCCTTTGTCTTTAGATCATAAACATTCCACTCAGTTATGAAGCATCAAGGATATTCCTTGTTTTGGCTAGAAAAGTAACATATGTTGTCAAGGATATCCATGGGAATAAACTTGAGATAACCTTACTTAATGGTTAGAAATTGCTAATATGGGCAAATTTA
Source organism: Sesbania bispinosa (assembly GCA_026901365.1). Classification (NCBI taxonomy): domain Eukaryota; kingdom Viridiplantae; phylum Streptophyta; class Magnoliopsida; order Fabales; family Fabaceae; genus Sesbania; species Sesbania bispinosa. The sequence goes on from QLOH01000254.1 coordinate 409,107, forward strand.
GTGCTTTTATCACTAAGGCATATAAAGTGATAGATTAATGACAGCATTATGACAACATATATATGTTCTTGGCTTTAAATTACTTTTTGGCAAATGTTCAAGTTAGGTGGTGGAAAAAAGTAATATGAGAAAACTAAGCACACGAACCTCATTGCTTCCTCTTTTCAATTTAAATCTATGTGAGAAACTAATGAAGAACAAATTTAGTGTGTCAAAATTCATTCTGTTCATTGTTCAAAATGCCTTCTCCAAAAATTAATTTAGTAGCTAAGTGAAAAGGCAGAACACACAGTTATGGTACATAGGTATACAGTGTAAACAACAGAAACCAATAGTAAGTACACCAAGAATTTCACTACAGAAATCAGTCTCTTAGGTATAGGAGTCATCTTAAACTAATTAGAAGAAGAACTATAAGGCTTAGTGATTGCATTTCATGTCAATTAGTCTCATTATCATCTTTAATTAAATATGAAATAAATATTCTCATCTTTTTCCCAGAAAAAAGTCCAACACTTGATATAGAAGAAAGAGCAGTAAATAGGATAAAGTTGAAAAGTAGAAATATCAACTTTAAATGACATAGGATTATTATCATTTCAACAAAAGAATAACCAATTAAGAAATATGTTAGGTTTTGTTTTCCAAAACACCTTTTTACACAGACCAAAAAATAAAACATTTTTTCATGCAATGATAGATTACGTGTGCATAGGTGAATTATAGCGTATTTGATTTCTTATTGGAAAGGTCTCAAAATCACGTATGACCAAAAGCTATAAGAGAGTAGTTTTTGCACAAATGTTATTTTGGGACCTTCCCAGCAGAAAAAACATATTATTAGACTTCAAAACATTGATTTTAAATAGAACTTCATAGATTTGATCTGGTTCAAATGTGATTTTGTGGTTAAGGGATATATAGTAATTTTCCTAGGTAGTTTAAAATTTAACCAAAATTAAAGAAGTATGAACAATTCAAAATAACCATATCTGTGTCGTATTGATATCAGATACTTCATAGATATTTTTAGTTATATTATATAATTTTTTACTTCTAATTTTTGAATTTTTATATCAAGATATATAAGAAAATCATAATAATTAAATAAATGATAATACTTTATTATTTTTATAATGATTCATGTTAACTTTTAACATTTCAATTCTATCTTTTCATTCAAGTTTTGCATTTTATATTAAAATTATATTAATTTTATGTACTATATTATAACCATATCAAGTCTTCTAATTTTTCAAATGTATCATATTTTCATATTGAGGTGGATATATTGTATCCATGATTCTTGTCATATTTGTGCTTTCCAGACTATGGTTACTATGATTTGAGACTAAAACCCTTCAAACTTATCCTAAATGAATTAGTCATTGAGTGTTAAACCTAAATGAAATTATATATTAAATACAAATAAGAAATATTTCAATTTTTTAAATATTGATTTACAAAATTCCTAGCTAGAAACAAGAAAAGAAAAAGAAAAGGAAACAGCAAACCATTGTTGGTACTAATCCCCAATGCCCCACATCATGGTTTGATAAGACTCAAACATAGTTAATTGTGATACACCAAACCTTTTATTAGGTCAATAGGCTTCAACAATCAATTCATGAAACAACATCATCAGAAGAGGGACATAAGGATCAAAGGAAAATGTCATCCCAGAATTACAGAGTACTTACTTTCCTTGTGGTTTCTGATTCAAAGTTTTGACTTTTGAGTGATATTAATACGAGGGTAACCATGTAATTACACACTAACTGCCTTGTAGTATTTTATGTCAGATACTGTCTGGTATATTCTTTTCTGTTGGTTCAAATAGTCACCTATTTATGTGTAACAAAAAGCCTCCATTCCATAACACATCACACACACAAAGTTCCCACCTTCACCAAAGCCTTAACATTTCACCGAGAAAAAGGGTGTCTTCCCTGCAATGGTTCCAAAGCTCGGTGGTGATGTGGAGGATGGTGGAACTGGGCGTGGAACTAAACCTATTTGAACAATTCCCACCTCTTCCTTCTTCTAAATAAACCCTGAAAAATTCTTAGCTAAGAAGAAGAAGAGAGAAAGAAAGTTTTTTTTTTTTAAAAAAAAAAAAGTTGAAAGCAAATTTTTGGAAGTAGCCTAGTTTCAATTTGTTATGTTCTTCTGGGTGGAGTTCCTTCATTTGGTGTTTAGAGTCATGGGGTTTCTTGGTCTTTTAACTTCTATAGCTTACATGGGTCCAACCATCTCAAAGGTGCAAAAGGTACTTTCCCTTGCTCTGCAAATTTAATCCGTTTTCTTTTAACTTTATATAAGCTTGAATTTATTTATTTGTTGGGGGGTTAATAGATTATAAATTTATCTGTGTAAACTCATTCTAATGCTAGATTTTGGTATTTGATTGTGCTGGACTTAATAAAGTTGATTTCCATATAACATGATCATTATGTTAGAAGTGATTTCATATGAATTCCAAGGTTCAATAAAATCTAAAGGAATGCTTTTGGGATTTTTCTTCCAATTAAAGCAATGGAGCTGTGATTAATTTGACAAGAAAAAATGTATGGATTCTTTCATGGATGACAAAATATCATTGTTTTCTATTGATAAGCTGTACCCCCTTGTTTCCCTATCTTTCTTTTTCACAGATTAACTAGAGAGTGCGGGGCTTTCTTTTTCATAAAATTTGAGATGCAAAATACAGTTGTGTACAATGATTTCCTCACAAAGTTGGGTACCTAGAAAAGATTTTGTACTAAAACTAGATGGTAGGAATCTTAAGAAAATATCAATCCTCATTTTTATCATTCCTAGTTTTGTTTATCAAAACTCAGCGATTTCTTTAGATTCCATTTCTTTGATGTTTATTAAAAGCAGATGTTTATATTAAAAGCAATCACTAGTTTAAATCCTAGCCTTTTCTGAACTATGAACATTATAATTTAGTCACTATCTGCATCCTCTCTCTTTTGTTATTTCTATTTTCTTTTCAAATTGAAAAGGTTAGATAAAATGTTGACTAGTCAATACTTTCTTTTTTTGCAGGTTCAAAAGAAATGATCTGGTAATAGAATCCCTTTTGCCAATGGCATTTGTGTTTCTAATTTGCCCTCTTCCTGTGAATCAAGGAATAGAAAATATTTCTGTTGAATGCCTAAAGCATTCCTGATTATAACTCTGAAATTATATTGGTTCTAGATATTAGCCAATCTCCCTTGGTACCATATAGAGTATTAGGCTTTGTTGTGGGGGCAAGTCTCCTTTGGGATTATAACTTTCAATCTTGGAAGAGGAAAATTTCTTTCCCTTCTGCATTTATTTATGTTTGAAGGTTCCTCTGTATTGGGCAAATCTCCTTTGGCAAAAGTTATTTAACTTTGCTTTGGTTGGATTCAAGGTAGTAAAAATATATGAAATTATTTTCCTTCTGTAAAAATATTACCACTCAGAAATAACTCTAGGAACTCCACCCATTCTGGAGGGCAAATCTCCTTTGGCATCTTTTAATTATCTTGGTCTGCTTCCTATAATAATAGGTAGAAATTTTCCTTCCAGTCAGCACCCCCCCACCAAAAAAAAAAAACAAAAATAAAAGAAAGAAATCATCTGATAGTTATAGCCTTATAGGTACTTGATAGTGTCTGGAAACCTCTCTCAAGAGTTTCTCTCTGAAAATTCCAGTCCAAATTGGGCATATCTCCTTTGGCATTTACATTTTGGAGTCCTTGGTTGATTCCTGTTGTCCTATTGGGCAAATCTCCTTTGGCATCAGATCTCCAGTTTCAGTTATCAAGATAATCTTTTGGAGATACTGACTAACTATCTGTGACAAAAGGCTGTATCACTCAGAAATATTGTGTTATACACAATTATCCATTAAGTCAATATCAGCATACCTATTGTGATCACAATACATACATACTGGGGTTTGATGCTTCACTTTGCATGAGAAGGTAAGGATCTTCTTGAATCCCTTTACTGTTATATTCATTTATGGATATGTTAAGATTTTTGTCAACAATTTTAAAATATCCATATCAGAAATTCTAAATAAGGAAAATTTTTACAGGGTTAAAAGCCTACATCTTGATTAACAGTTTGTGTCTTTTCTTCTCAAGATACTACTGATTCCATCTATTTCAGAATCTGGTGAGAATTCCCGTACATGGACTAACTGCTTTTTTATTTCTATTTTTGTGTTATCATGTTATTTTATTGAAATTTACTTGATGTTACTATCAAAATATTATGACAGGCATATAACTGATGGATGCTATCATTAGTGATTCGGACTGGGAGACTTCTAGTGACAGCAGCAGTAGCGAGGATCAAGAGGAAATTGATTTTCTATATGGTGGACAAGCTCAGAGCATATTATCAAGTTTAGAATCAAGCATAGAGAAAATAGATGATTTTCTCACCTTTGAGAGAGCATTTGTTCATGGAGATGTGGTCTGTTCCTTGTCAGACCCATCTGGACAGATGGGCAGGGTCACAAGCATTGATGTGTTTGTGGATTTAGAAAATATTAGAGGAAAAGTACTAAAAAACATAAGCTCCAAGAAACTTTTGAAGATTCGCTCCATTTCAGAAGGTGATTATGTAATTAAGGGGCCATGGCTTGGCCGGATTCAAAGGGTAGTGGACAAAGTTACTGTATTGTTTGATGATGGAGCAAAAAGTGACATAATTGCCTTGGAAAAAGAGAAGATTTTACCACTGACTAATAATTTTCATGAAGATTCACAGTATCCATACTATCCAGGGCAGAGAGTAAAAGTTAAGTCCTCTAATGCTTCTAAATCAGCTGGATGGCTGTGTGGAAATTGGAGAGACAATCAAGATGAGGGAACTGTTTGTGCTGTGGATGCAGGTTTGGTGTATGTCAACTGGCTTGCCTCTGTTCCTGTGGGTTGCAATTTGAGTGTGAATGAGGCTCCACCATGCTGGCAAGATTCCAAAAACTTGACTGAGTTGTCATGTTTTTCACATGCAAACTGGCAGCTTGGTGACTGGTGCATGCTGTCAGTTGCAGACCAAAAGGAACAGATTATTCAACATGCATCCACAGGTGGTCTTACTATGGAGCATAGTATGACAAGAGGGTATAAGAGAAGAAACCTTAATTCTTATGTTGGAGAATATTTTATCATTGGGAAGATAAAGACCAAAGTTGACATTCTGTGGCAAAATGGTGAACATTCTTTGGGATTAGATCCTGAGAATTTACTCCCGGTGAATGTTATAAACACACATGAATTTTGGCCTTATCAGTTTGTGCTGGAAAAAGGTGCTTCTTATGATCCTCTTAGGCCTAGCAGTCAAAGATGGGGTGTTGTCCAATGTGTGGATGCAAAGGAGTGTACTGTAAAGGTACAATGGAAAACTGTTTCCATATCCAACCCAGATGATTTGGCTGGAGACAAAATGGAGGAAACTGTGAGTGCCTACGAACTTGTAGAGCACCCAGATTACTCCTGTTTTTTTGGTGATATTATGTTCAAGGCGGCTCAAAAACAGCTTGGTTACCAAGCTGGTAAAGAAAAAGCAAAGTCAGTTACTGACTTGAATGCGGAGGCTGCTCTTAAAAATGGGAACCAAATGGGTTATCAGGAAGAGTTTTCTGATGACTATTTCCTGCACTGTATTGGCAGTGTTACTGGTTTCAAAGATGGTGATGTGGAGGTGAAATGGGCTACTGGTTTCACAACCAAGGTATGCATAATTTTCAGTACTTATTATACTGTAGTTAATGAGGTTGCTAGCTGTATATGATGCTGGTTCACTCTTGAAGTAATGTATGAATGGTTTGTTTTGCCCAACAGGTTGCACCTTATGAAATTTTTAGAATTGATAAACATGAAGGTTCAACTGTAACTCCCACTCCTTATGAAAGAAATGTTGATGAGTTAACTCAAGAAATGATTGAACATGGAAGTCTACCTTCTGAGCAGAAGGGAAAGGTGAGGACACTATCTTTTCTGTGTGTTCAGTATCTGTGTGCATCCATATGTATTATGTGTATGCTTGTATAGACATAAAAGTCTCAGCTTGGAAATTATGATGAAAAGTCAGTTAGTTAATCATAGGCATTAGTAATTGTTGAAGTTATAGGGTTTTGGATAAAAAGGAAGAAAGGAAAAGAATAATATTAAATATACAATGATATTGATACTTGATAATTGATACAAAGGACTAGACACTAACGCTTATGTATATTGACCAATATAGACCCGTAATTAGGAAATAAATCATAATAATTATCTAGAAATATGGAAACTAATCATAGGAGATATAATAGGATAAAACCTAATCTAAATAGATATTCTATGATATTAAATATATTATTCTAATATTCTAACAGTTATCCTCCTTAATTGAATTTTTCAATGATTAATTGCTAACTAGGGGCTTACCAAATGCAACTATCTAATTATAAACTGTATATCATGTTTGATGATCAGGACTTACTAAATGGTCATGGAAGTAGAGAGAATTGTGAAAAGAATTTTGGGGAGTGTAGTTCCTTTTTCCTTCCTCGAGCCGCCTTTGAACTTTTATCCAGTATTAGAGCCAGCATATTCCAAACACTTGGTGGAACTTCACGTTCAGGAGCAGTTTCATCAGTACCTACATTTGAAAAAGAGAATGAATCTGATTTTCTGTTTGATAAGAAAGATTTGGAAACTTGTGACCTCTGCACTGAACCACATCCAATGACTGAGTCACAATCTACTGAAGACAGAACTTCACATCCAGAAGTTATTAGGATTCATGAGAAGAATGAATTTCCATTCTCTTCAGGCAGAAATAGTTCAAATTCAAACCAGTTTAAGCAGTTTGATATAATAGAAAATTGCTCTGACCACCATTTTTTTGATGAAGGAAAAGGGTTGTCAACATCGCAGGTTAGAAATCGATCATCACTAACAGTGACATACTATTACATTGATATATTAGGCTCATTGCTGTCTGTCTCTCCTTTGTATTGTAGGTAAACAAAGGTTGGGTAAAAAAGGTTCAGCAAGAATGGAGCATCCTCGAGAAAAGTCTTCCTGGTGCATACTTTATCTTATTTAATTTCAACCACAATGTTTTATGTACTTATTTATCCTCAAGTTCAAGTAAAGTCTTAATGGTGCAGTCTTTATTGTTATATAATGCTTAAACTCAAATTAGGAAATTACATTTATGTCACTGGAGCCACTGGTCCCTGCCACTCTATGGACTGAGATTGATGATCCTCATAATTCCCTTAGCCATTTTAATCCGGAAGGGAGCCCATTTTGAATGACAAAATATATATGGCAAGATAATATGGTATCAGTTGTAACATTATTGATCAGTTAGTGCTGCAGGAGGCTAATTAGGGAAAGACTGAATTAGAGACAAAATCTTGATTTTAGGGAGATCAGAAGTGCAAGATGGAAACTAAATTGATGGTAGTTCTAAAGAGAAAATAAAACTTGTCAAAATTCCACCTTTTAAAAGTGAGTGTCCATAAGTTTAATCGAAGTAGAATGTAAGAATGTATGTATTTTGGGTTATTAGAGATTTAATCTGGAAACAAGCTTAGAAAAAGTAGCCTGAAATGTAATTTTGAATAAAGCCATGTGTTGATTTGTTGATTCTGTAAATATTCATAGCAATTTCTGCAAATGCACTTACCATCTTTATTGATCCAAACAGACACTATTTATGTTCGTGTGTTTGAAGAAAGAATGGATCTCATGCGAGCAGCTATTGTTGGTGCATCTGGAACACCTTATCATGATGGATTGTTTTTCTTTGACATATGTTTCCCTCCAGAGTATCCCAATGAACCACCTGTAAGCTTTTAAATGTAGTTTGCAATGCTTGTTAACTATTTGTATAAAATGTTTCAGTCTATACTATAACAGCTCATAGTCAAAAACCTCAAGAAAAATCAATATTTATATCTGAACAACTCTCATGTTGTCATCATGGCCTTTGAAATCCCATGCAGATGGTGCACTACAATTCTGGTGGGCTGCGCTTAAATCCTAATTTGTACGAGTCAGGTAAAATATGCCTGAGTCTCCTAAACACTTGGACAGGCACAGGAAGTGAAGTGTGGAACCCTGGCTCCTCAACTATTCTTCAGGTCCTTCTCTCTCTGCAGGCTCTAGTCCTTAATGAGAAGCCTTATTTCAATGAGGCTGGATATGACCAACAAATAGGCAGAGCTGAGGGGGAAAAAAATTCTGTGAGCTACAATGAGAATGCTTTCCTTGTCACAACCAAATCAATGTTGTATCTATTAAGAAAGCCACCCAAGGTAAAATTACTATTTCTATACATTAGTTTTCCTCTATTGTTACACTGTATTCAGTGATGATCTAGGAGGATTAGGCAAAATTCAGTGGCATCACAGGTTAGTTATATGTTGACCATGTATTTAAATACAATATGTCGAAAATGTGTTTCATAACACATGGACACAAAGAAGCATAAGACACTGCTAGAGCATAACCTCGATATCATGCATATTAAAATAATGTTACAGAAAAGAGCCAAAGAGGAGGTTCGTTTTGATAATAAAATTGATGAATTGGTCAAAGGTATGTTTTAGTATATTATTGGACTGATGATCAGAACAAGCTGTTGAGTGCATGATTTCCAATATTTTGCACTTTCTGGCATGACCTTAAGTTTGTTTCAATCCTGTATGTGGCCCTTTTCCTAGATTATTATGCAAAAAAGGGGGCATCTGAATCTTTTAATGCAATTATGTGGATGAAATTGTAACTGACAATGATATGCCTGATGCAGCATTTTGAGGCACTGGTGGAAGAGCACTTTAGGAAACGCTCACCACATATACTTCTTGCTTGTAAGGCATATCTTGAAGGAGCTTCCATTGGATGTGGAGAAAGTGAGCATGAAAACCAGAAGGGGACTTCTACAGGATTTAAAATTATGCTTTCTAAGCTCTTCCCCAAGCTTGTAGAGGCTTTTTCTAATAAGGGAATTGATTGCAGTCAGTTTGTTGAGCTGCAAAAAAAACTTTCCTACTAAGTTTTAGTAACTGTTTCCCGACCAATATAAGCTTGTTAGAAACCAATCTCTGGGTTTTGCATTTCCATGGTTTGGTACTATGGTGTGGATATGTATCAACACAACAGACCATGTGTTTGTGGTATATGTGGGTTGTAGATGTTATTTGAAATAAGTAATAGAATGATTGGAATGATCTGCTTGATGTGTCTCTTCATCTGTTTGAAAATGATAATCTGTTTCTTGACATGTTAAAGAAGTGTGTTGGAGAGTTTAGTAAAGGCATCATTTGGTAGCTATTGTCGTGACTTTTCTGCAAAAAAATAAATATATACTTTCTCTTCTCTTCTTCAACTAAGTTCCAGAAAGCCAACTGCGAAATACAGGTACAGCTAACTTGAGTTTTATTTAGGGCTGTGCATGGTTTGGTTATTTTAATAAACCAAACTGAACCAAATTAAACCATTTTTAGAGTTCAGTTTTCTAACCCAAACCACTTTACTTTTCATAAAAGCAGTTTAGTTTTTAGATAACCTGTTTTGAACCAGTTCTAAACCGGTTTGAGCACATAACTAGTTTTGAACCAGTTTGAGTAAAAAACAGGTTTACACTGGTTTGGGTCCAAAAACCAATTTTAAACCAGTTTAAGTAAAATCATGTTCACACATACACAAGAAATTAAGAATAGGTACACAAGACTTAGAGAATCACAGTTTTTGTCAAATACACTCCCAACTGAATACAATTTATTGACTCTGAACAAACAACTCACTGTCAAACAAGAACATCAATTTATCTTATTCCCTGACCTATTTCAATATGCAATTTACCGTGGGCTTGTTCAAACAAAATGTCTTCAATTTTGTTGTTAGCTTGCCATAAAATGCTTCTTTATAAAACCACTAAAAGTTATACTCTAGTTGTTTAATACAACATTTTTCAGTTTGTTCTAAGCTATTAGACAACTACAAAACATACTTTTAGGTTATTTCTTTCCTTTTTGAAGACATGTTCTCAGAAAGTTAATTATGGACAATTAGAAAAGTGATCTGAGAGCATGTTTGGTTTAGCGTTGAAACGTGGTAAACTCACGTTTCCAACGCTAGAAACAGTTGTGCTGTGGAATCCAAACTTGAGTTTGGCCAGTTTCAACACTAAACCAAACACACACCGAGTTGTTCAGTATGTGGGAGCTTGACACAGAACTGCATGTCTAAAACACATCTAGATATATACAAATAAATTAATTGGTTAATTCATGCCAAAAAAGGAAAAACAAAAGAAAAAGAACCCACTAGGGCTGTAACAAAATAACCATCATCTTTGTTGTGAGGAAAGGAAACACATGCAAGGCAAATAACTCAGTTCACATATTGGATGGCAAAGAAGTATATGTTTTAGAAGCTGTCTCTCTGTTCAATATGCTACTCTTCTTTGTGGTGGGACCAATCCTAGTGATAAGTGTGTCCTAATTATTTTGCAGAACCAGAATTGTCTTATTCATATACCAAATTTCCATTACAAAGCCTCTCTTTTTTTTTTTTTGTTTGGTCAAAATTACAAAGCCTCTCACTGTGGGTATAGTTTAATCACAACCATCTATGAGTCAAAGTCATGTATGTCTCACTCACACAAAGCAAAGCATATTACATTAACCAAACAATACGGAGAAGATTCCACGTATATATTTTGCACCCCGTGTCACCCTTTTCCCCGTTTGTGAGCTCACAACAATGGCAGAGAAAGGAATAATCACTATGTAATGATAGAAAGCGATGCAAAGTAAATAGAAAATGAAGAACGATGGAATGAACCTTGATTATTCAAAGAATGAAAGGATGGTCCGATTGAAAACGACTTTGTGCGACGGAGCTCCAGGAAGAACGACGAGGAGGGTTGCTGGGAAATGATGATTTGGGCAAATTGAACGAGGAGGACGATTCCAAAAAACTGAGTAATCATACAGCTTAAACATGTATATGCTTACATATTCATCATACACATATATATATCCCTTAAATATGTATCATGTATATGCTTACATATTAAACATATACATGTATTTTTTTTTTTTTTTGCAAACATATGTTTTTTTTTTGCAAACATATACATGTATGAGCTTGGCATAAACATGATATATATTTAATATGTAAGCTTACATTTATATACACCAGACTCTTGGGAATAAGAAGCCAATGTAGCTTAGCTTGGTTATGATGTGACTCTTGGGATGTGTGTATGAATATATAAATGTAATGTAAGCATATACATATATGGATAAATAAAAGTAGGCTTGTGCAAAAAACTAGTATCTTAAACCAACCCGTTACCAAACCTATTCCACATTAAATATATCTGGATCATTAAATCTCATGTCATTACTTTTCCCACCCCTTTTTGCTATTCCCACTCTCATATGTTTTTTTATAAAAAATATTTCCTTAACTATCCCCCGCTTCCCCTTTCTCTTCTCATTCTCCTTTACCCCACCCCCACCCACCACCACCTTCACCTTCCGCAACCTCTCCCCCTTCTCCCACTCATGTCTGAAAGCCATAAAATGACTTTCAGACATGTGTGTCCGTAGCCCAATTTTTCATTTGGCTTACGGACATGTGTGCACGTGTGTCAAACTAAAAAATTGGCTTACAGACATTGTGTTCGAAAATGGCTTCCGAACACCTATGTCTGTGAGCGGAAAAATTTGGAAAAAAAAATTGGCTTTCGGACTCATGTGTCCGTAAGCAAAATGAAAAATTGTTTTATGGACACACATGTCCGGAAGCCATTTTTTGTAAAAAAAAAAATGGCTTCCAAAAGTGGGGTGGGAGAAGAGGGGAAGGGGAAGGGGGAGGCGGTTGTAGCGATAGTGGCTGTGGGTGAGGATGGGGTGGTGGTGAAGGGAAGGGGAAAGGGGTAAAGGGAAGGGAAAGGGGATGGGGATAAAGGGAAGGGAAAGGGGATGGGGAAAGGGAAAAGGTGGGGTAGTTAAGGAAGGATTATTTAAAAAAACAAAATGGGGGTAGGTTTAGAAAAAAGGGGTGGGAAAAGCAATGACCTGAATCTCATTTTTGAACTGGCCCACTCTAATTTATAAAACCCAATTCAATTTAGGTACCCGGTTTTAACATGGTTTTTATGTCCCACTCTCACCCTAAATCAATTTAGATTTCAGTTATCCGAAATCGGACCCTAGTTTCTATTGTGCGAACCTTAATCCCCATTTTCCCTTGCTTAAGCTTGAATCATATAAGCTCATTCAATTTTTTTAGTAAACGCATAAATTGTTCCCTGACTTTTTTTGCGTTGGGGAATTTAGTCCCTCACATTTAAAAATGACTTCGTTAGTCCCTGACATTTTTCACCGTTCATCAGTTTAGTCCATCGTTACATTTTCCGTTAATGGAAAGTTGAGTCGTCATGTTAAGTGATGCGTAGGACCAAGGAAAACCGCAAATTAGTCCCTAACGTTTTTAATATCAGGCAATCCTTGACATTTAAAAATGACTCTGTTAGGGATTGATTGTTGTAGAAATGTGTGACTCTCTTCTGAACTCTAAAAAATCTCTCAAAATACATCAATGTCCATTCAAAAAGTGACTAATTATTCTCTCAACGATCAAATATGTTCAGATTAAATCTCTTCTTTTTAATTTTTGGTTTCGTTCTTTTTCTTCTTTGTCTTAATTTGTGTTTTTATTTCAGTTAACATATTTTTAAAGGAAATGAACCTTCTCAAGGATTAGATCCTAATATCAAATTGTTCATTAGAATCCTATTTGCACTTGGAGAACTTTTCTCATAAGAGCACCCCAAAGCTCTCCCATTGGAAAAGCTTATGAAGTAAAGCTTCCACTTGTGCTTCTCTATGTGAAAATGATTAACACAAAGACAAGGGAAGAAGAATAAGAAACAAAATCCTTAAGAAGGTTGATTTCCTTTCCGTTGGTCCGAAGCGGTTTTTAGAACACTGCTCATGCACATAAACTGTTTGATTTTAGTCTCATTTCAACATAGTTTTAATTTTGTTAAAAATTGGTTTGTAGCTTTTGTCCATGGTGGATGGTTAAGCATTGGGAATTTTTTGCTTATGTTAAGTGGTTAAGTCTTGAGTTGTGGCTTCTGCTTAATGGTTAAACTTTGTCCTTTAATGGCATTGATGTTGTTAGCTTATGCTTTATGGTGGTTAAGAATTGATAATTGTATTTGAATTGTAGCTTCTGCCAAGTGATTAAGCAAGAATGGTAGCTTTTGTTTGAGTGGTTAAGCTTTTGCCTCAATTTGTTATTGATTTTAGAGGCCTATAAAGCCCAATTCATGGTATTGGTTGTACCAGATTCATTGTAAATTTTCTTTTGTGTTTGATTGTATTGTGCTCTTTATCCCACTTGTGGGGGTTGTTGAAGATGTAAAATTTAGTTAAAAATTAGTTGGGTTGGTTATTCCATTTGTAACATCCCAAAATTTGAGAATCTAGAATTTGAATTAAAGTACTTACAATTTATTTTATGCAAGTAATTAATAAAATAATAATAAGGATAGTATAATTTAATAATAATAATAGTATGTTAGAGACATGTTAAATAAATGAGATATAAGGTAAGATAATATTTATAAAGATGGAGTATTTAAACTTAAATTTTATTAGAGTCACTTAAATTCCATTCTTTCATAGCAATATAATTCTTTGTATAAAAGGAAAACAAAGTAAACAAAATAGATACTTATATAGTTATATATGTAACTTAACCTATTCCTAACTATATACATATATAGGTTACAAAAATAGAAAAAAGAAATAAAAGATAAGAAGGAAAGAAAGAAAAGGGGGGCGGCTGAGAGGGGGTTAGGGTTAGGGTTTGAGGGCTCTTATGGGGTAGGAGAGGGAGAACCAAGAAGAAGAAGCATGGAGGGGCGGCTGCTGGCCGTAGTTGGCCGCGGCTGTTGGTGGCCATAGAAGGGGAGGAGACACGGCCATGGAGGGGGACGACGCACTGCACGTTCGCACGGCCAGAGACAGCGGCGTACGATCGCGAGGTTGGCGGCACAGGGTGGCTCGCGGCCGTTTCGAATCGGCGATGGTGATGGGGAAGCCGCGAAACAGCGGTGGCCATGGAAGATGCGTTGCTGCGCGCGAAGCGGCTACGAGACGGAGGGGGAATCCGGCGCGGCGCGGAGGATCCGGGGCTACTGGCCGCAACAACGGCGGCCATGAAAGGAAGAAGAGAGGAGGCAGCAGCAGCGTCGATGGCTGCAGGTGGCTGGAACGGCCGCTCAGCGGCGGAGCTAAAGGGAGGGGAGTAACTTGCGGCTACGAACAGTAGGGACCGGTGGTGGCTGTGAGACGTGGCGGACTCCGGTGGTTGGACTCGGTGTTCGTTCGCCGGAGAACAGGGCCTTCACGTGGCGGAGGTTGTCGCAGATCTGTTCAGGTGAGCGAAGCTCACACACTCTCACAACATTTTGTATGCGTCCCAATCATGATCCCCACTCTTCTATTCCTTTTCCTTTAGTATTTGGTTGTTGATTTAATTGTTGGATTGATTCTCTTGATGTTTTCGTTACGCTTTAAGATGATTCTGTTGTATGAAGATGTATGATTATAGGTTAGAATTTAATATAAAATGTGCTTTCAAGGTTGCTAAATGAGAACGTAATTTCAGATTGACATTCTTGAGGTGATATGATTATCATAATAATATTTAGATCCATTATGAGACTTGTGCTATTTGTGATGTTTGAGCCATTGCATAAAGGCCTTTGGCCCCAGTTAATTGGACTTCGGTCTCCAGTTAAAACACGGGTTTCGGCCCCCAGATAGTGATAAGACCCCGTCTGCCGGGTAATGCAGTCATGCATTCATGTATAGTACATTTACTTGAGATTGTGGTTTGTTGAATGATGTGTTGCATGTCGTATGTTTGTCTCCCCACACTGCTTGTTGCATGCTTTGTTCACTGAGATTATTATCTCACCCCTCGTTATGGGGATATATTCTAGTTATGCAGGTTAATCAGATCTTGTATTAGAGGAAGATGGAGCTGTTGGAGTGGACTCACCCACTCCCAATGGTCAAGAAGTTTAGTTGTTTATTTTTGTATTGATAGTTTAATTATGTAATTATATAAGGATGTATTGGAGATTAGATTTTGAAATATGATGTAGTAGTCTTTAGTTTGGCCATGGAGGCCTATCGTTATTGAATTGGATTAGTGATTGTGATATTATGAACTGTACTGATGATTTTGCTGGTTTTCAGGTGATTCTGAAAATTTGGAAATGTCCAGTTTTCAGGGGAAACTCTGCCGGATTTTCGATAGGAGTTTATGAACCTTAACACTCTAAAGTGTTGGTTCGTTCCCATATTTCAAAATTAGAAATTGACTTTGAGAAATGTGATGTATGAAGTATGTGGTAGTCTAAGTAAGCGTTGGATTGCTTAGGCATCGTTGTATTATGTGTGCCGATATCGAAAATGGCGCGAAATAATTTCAGAAATTCGGGAATAGTGTTTCCAACGAACATTATTCTTGGATTTAGAAATTAGGACGTTACACCATTAGTTAGAAATTAGTTAATTACATTGGCTATATAAGCCTATACTCATATTGTAAGTTCACCTTTTCCATTCCATTATTCAATACAATTTCATTTTCCTCTCCACTTTATTTCATTTTCTCTCCGAGCCAGGATTCTTAACAATATTTACATGAGATCATACAATTAAATCTTATTGTCAATACTATACGCCAAAATGATCAATACAATTATTTTATTTTCTCTTCAATTTCCACCCTCCAATTCCTCAATTTATGTATCTGTTTTCAAAAAAAAAAAATCAATGTATCCAAACAAATGATTAAAAGACAAATTTTTATACTCTAGTAATATCACTCATATTTCTTTCTGTAATATTATTAGTTGACACATCTTATTGCTATTTCCACTACATGACGAAATTAAAAATATGAAGTTCAAACTTCAAAGTGACGCATTTTGATCACGACCCAGGGACGGATCTACTTTAGCTAATGTGGGGGCAATTGCCCCCACTAGGATTTGATTTCTCAAGTGTGTGTGTGTATTACTCAATATTTTATAATAATTATTTTATTTATCACTTAAATTTTTAATCATAAAAATAGTAAAAGACAATTAGATATTAAGAAAAAAAATAATCAATGTTTTCAAAATATGATACCTCATAGAAAATATTTATGATATATATAAAAATAGTAAAAGACCATTAGACATTAAAAAAAAATCAATCAATGTTTTCAAAATAAGATACCTCCCATAAAATATTTATGATAGATGTTTATACTCTTAACGATTTTAATAATATATGTATGTTGCCCCCACAACTTACAATTTCTAGATCTGTCACTGCTCACGAGTATGAACTTATCTCTGTCATGGTAGTGCCTAGGAAATTAAACATGCCTAGTTTATCTATAATTCTATATAGACATATAGAACAAGACTAAACATATAACACTTACTTGTCAACAAGATTGCCCTTTTCCTCTTGAGTACAACCCCCAACTTCTGGAATTGTCGCAACAGCTATTAACGAAAGCATGGTTGATGACACACTGTTTATTATTGTTTGCAAGAATGAGAAGTTCGCTTTGCACAATGCTTATTTAGCATGTGGAGCTCTTAAATTCGTCCATATTGTTTATAGAACTTAACATACTTTTGAAGAGTGCCACTTCCCAACACATATATGGGTCCCACTCCCAATGTGGTGGGATCCATGTGACTTTCAATAAATCATAGAAAAGTGTGTCAAAGAATGTGTTGCAATTATTGTTAGCATTTTTCCTAACTAAAAATACCACTAAGGATTCTCTCTTGATGTCCTACTTCTGCACCAGTCTTTAGCTGCGAAATAGCTAGGAATCAACTACAAATTTTATTTACCTAGTCATTTCATAGTTATTCCGTAGCTAACTTCTGTTGGAGAAGATGAAGAGGATCCAAATCCTTAAATCTGTTGTTTACAGAAAAAGCAGACAACTTATCTATAAATTTAATACATATCATTATGATATTGTGTAAATCACATAACCTATGAATTGAATTTGTTTAATATTCTCTAAGAATAGATGATATCACTTGTAATTGTTTGGGAAAAAATCTCAATTTATCAACCACTCAGACTACATAGGAGGATACGATATGTTAGAACTGGATTCTCTCTATGTAGTTGGAAGGCTCCCAAGTTCCAACTACAGTAGGTGGGTTTGTTTCCAGCAATGTTTAGCTATTGTCTAAAAATGTGAATTTTATAATTTAAATCAGATATATCCCGATATACAATCGCAAAAAATATTCCTATATATTGTTGATTTTCACATTTTTTTAAAAAGAAAACCACAATATTGAGATCTCAATATAAGATGTTTGAATAATGTTGAATCCCCAAGACAGAAGGTTATGCTATTTTGAGTACAACTCAAGTCAAACTTAATTTAGGGTACTGACTAAGGGTGTTCATAGTTCGGTTTGGATCGATTTTGAGGCAAAAACACTATCTGATCCAATCATTGCAGTTTTATCATTTCATTATCCGATTGTTTTGATATTTTTTAAATTTGATCCAATTTGATCTAATTTAAATTGGATTGGGTTGACACCGAGGCATAAAAATAGCGTCATTTAGGTTGAGACATTCCAATTAAAGAAGGGGAAGAAGGGAGAAAAATGAAGAATAGGGAAGCACACGACTGTCGTTAACGGGAAACACACGATTGTTTTGACACAGTGTCACTAAACGTGACACATCATAAGAAAATTAACAGGAAACACACGATTGGACTATAGTGACAGAAAAAACAAGAAATCAGGGATTATATTGAGTTTTTTTATTTCTCATGGACTAAACTGCATGACCCCAAAAAAATTAGGAACTGATTTTCTAGTTTACTTGTTAATTTATGACTATCCATCAAAATTTGCACTTACTACAAGAAGTTTAGGGTCAATGGATCTCCTTCACCTAATAGTTATGAATATGAATTACCATGGTTTTATTTATATTTTGATGAGCAATCTCTCTTTTAACATTCGTAAATTTCTTACCATTTTCTAACGCATTGTGTCTTGGAAGGTTAGTAGATAATCCTTTCAATTAAGGTTAGTAGATAAACCTAAGCAACCCAACCTTTCAATCATTTGTTTCTTTTTTCAAGACCACATGTATCCTCCAAGGGAGACATTTCGAGTCGGGTAGGACCTCTATGGGCTGCAAAACTCTCTCTCCAAGTATTTAATACAGCTGCATTCCTAGAGCTCGAACTTGAGACTACTGGTTAAGCTGGAACAACCCCTTACCAGTTGATCCACGTGCTCGGTGGTTGTCAATCATTTGTTTAAATCGGATCGTTTCAATTAAGATAGTAGATAAACAGCTAAACACTATCATTTTCTCAGAGATTGTCCTCAAAACAACCTCCAATCAATTAGATTCACGCAGGTTCAAATCTTATCACCAATAATCTAAACAAGAACATGAACCTTCTCTGAAATGATGGAAACGAAGCTTATCCCGAATGATTATCTCTCTATTTGTTACAACAGAGATGAACTTAATAGCTGAATGACAGTCTTCACATATCCTAAGGTTCTTGACAATCCTGAGAGTCATTCCATGGCTGGTTTTCATGAGCCCAAATGCTACTGCAAGCTTCTCACTATGGTACCTGAGGGCATACTCCCTCTCTTCATCTTCCAACTCATGCATTGCTGATTCAGGAACAGGTGCATAGCCCACTTCCTTGCACCTCCACATCAATCCATCCAAATAACTATAAATCTCATTGGTCTCAGGGTGGGACTTGTCACCCATGCTAAAAAGGTAAGTTTTGTTGTTGACATCAATAGTGCTATAACCTACTTGCTTTTTTAGGCCTCTTTGGATCATTACATTTCTAACTGATTCCACTCTATCCATCCTCCCTGCCAATGCATACATGTTGGAAAGCAACACATAATGGCTAGGATTCTCTGGCTCTAAAGAGATGAGATTCTGAGCAGCTTCTATCCCAAGATCAAAATTCTTATGCATCTTGCAAGCCCCAAGCATTGCAGTCCACACTGCAGGAACAAGCTCTTCAGAACTAAGTTCTGTGATGAATTGATATGCTTCACTAAGCAACCCAGCCCTCCCAAGCATATCAACCATACAAACATGGTGTTCCACACCAGGAACCACACCATAGTCCTCTCTCATGCTTGCAAACACTTGGTGCCCTTCACTTATTAGCCCTGCATGAGCACATGCAGACAAGACAGCAACAAAAGTGACAGTGTTAGGAACAACCCCACATGCTTTCATTTGATGGAAAAGCTCCATTGCTTGAACACCAAAACCATGCATACCATACCCTGATATCATAGCTGTCCAAGCAATAACATTACTCCCCTCATCCATCGAATCAAAAACCCCACGTGCTCTACTCACATCACCACACCGCGAGAACATGTTTATCAACGAGGTACCAAGAACCACGTTTACACGAATCCCACTGTTGATTATACAATCATGCACCCAACACCCCAAATCAAGAGACCCCAGTTGAGAACAAGCAGATGAAACACTAACAAAAGTTGCGGAATCAGGAACAACCCCAGATTCACACATCTTGTGAAACAGCGCAATTGCTTCATTAGCAAGCCCGTTTTGCTCATAACCCGAGATCATGGAGTTCCAAGCAACGACACTTCGTTGGGGTATTTTATCGAACACCTTGCGGGCAACATTCAAATTACCTGATTTCGCGTAAAAGGTAACGATTGCGGGTTGGACAAAGGGATCAGGGCCATACCCAGAAACGAAAACGTGGGAATGAATAAGCGTACCGACTCGGAGGGCGGAGAGATGAGCGCAAGCCTTGAAAACAGAGGTGAAGGTGTAAGAGGAAGGTGCAATGCGAGAGAGGAGCATGTGACGGTAGAAGAGGATGGCATCGTGGGAGAAGCCGAAGGTGGAAGAGGCTTTGATGAGGGAACTGAAGAGGAAGGAATCGGGGTCGGTGACGGAGCGGAAGAGGCGGCGCGTGTAGGAGACGGCACCGGCGGCGAGAGAGAAGGTGAGGAGCTTGGTGAGGAGGGCTCGGCTATGGTGACAGCCTGTGACGACGAGATGAGCGTGAGCTTGTTGGAGAGGTCGCACGTGCGGACCTGCACGTACCACAGCTTTGTACTCTGCAGATTTTAATGCCGCCCTTTCTCTAACTTCAACTTTGTGTCTTTCTTGGCGCTCTTTGTCTTCCATGAAAGAAAAGCAAGGTGGAAATTCAATCAATTATCCTATAGTATGTGTTGGGGTAAAAATGAGATGGTACATTAGTGAAATTGTATTAACACTCTCCTACAATCACGAGACATATGGAAATAAAAGAGAAAAAAAACAAGGTGAGATGTGAACGATGTGATTAGTGATACCACAGATAAAGAAAAAAATATAATATAAAATATTTGTTGATTCTGTAAATATTCATAGCAATTTTTGCAAATGCACTTACCATCTTTATTGATCCAAACAGACATTATTTATGTTCGTGTGTTTGAAGAAAGAATGGATCTCATGCGAGCAGCTATTGTTGCTGCATCTGGAACACCTTATCATGATGGATTGTTTTTCTTTGACATATGTTTCCCTCCAGAGTATCCCAATGAACCACCTGTAAGCTTTTAAATGTAGTTTGCAATGTTTGTTAACTATTTGTATAAAATGTTTCAGTCTATATTATAACAGCTCATTGTCAAAGACCTCAAGAAAAATCAATATTTATATCTGAACAACTCTCATGTTGTCATCATGGCCTTTGAAATCCCATGCAGATGGTGCACTACAATTCTGGTGGGCTGCGCTTAAATCCTAATTTGTACGAGTCGGGTAAAATATGTCTGAGTCTCCTAAACACTTGGACAGGCACAGGAAGTGAAGTGTGGAACCCTGGCTCCTCAACTATTCTTCAGGTCCTTCTCTCTCTGCAGGCTCTAATCCTTAATGAGAAGCCTTATTTCAATGAGGCTGGATATGACCAACAAATAGGCAGAGCTGAGGGGGAGAAAAATTCTGTGAGCTACAATGAGAATGCTTTCCTTGTCACAACCAAATCAATGTTGTATCTATTAAGAAAGCCACCCAAGGTAAAATTACTATTTCTATACATTAGTTTTCCTCTATTGTTACACTGTATTCAGTGATGATCTAGGAGGATTAGGCAAAATTCAGTGGCATCACAGGTTAGTTATATGTTGACCATGTAATTAAATACAATATGCCGAAAATGTGTTTCATAACACATGGACACAAAGAAGCATAAGACACTGCTAGAGCATAACCTAGATATCATGCATATTAAAATAATGTTACAGAAAAGAGCCAAAGAGGAGGTTCGTTTTGATAATAAAATTGATGAATTGGTCAAATGTATGTTTTAGTATATTATTGGACTGATGATCAGAACAAGCTGTTGAGTCCAGGATTCCAATATTTTGCACTTTCTGGCATGACCTTAAGTTTGTTTCAATCCTGTATGTGGCCCTTTTCCTAGATTATTATGCAAAAAAGGGGGGCATCTGAATCTTTTAATGCAATTATGTGGATGAAATTGTAACTGACAATGATATGCCTGATGCAGCATTTTGAGGCACTGGTGGAAGAGCACTTTAGGAAACGCTCACCACATATACTTCTTGCTTGTAAGGCATATCTTGAAGGAGCTTCCATTGGATGTGGAGAAAGTGAGCATGAAAACCAGAAGGGGACTTCTACAGGATTTAAAATTATGCTTTCTAAGCTCTTCCCCAAGCTTGTAGAGGCTTTTTCTAATAAGGGAAATGATTGCAGTCAGTTTGTTGAGCTGCAAAAAAAACTTTCCTACTAAGTTTTAGTAACTGTTTCCCGACCAATATAAGCTTGTTAGAAACCAATCTCTAGGTTTTGCATTTCCATGGTTTGGTACTATGGTGTGGATATGTATCAACACAACAGACCATGTGTTTGTGGTATATGTGGGTTGTAGATGTTATTTGAAATAAGTAATACAATGATTGGAATGATCTGCTTGATGTGTCTCTTCATCTGCTTGATAATGATAATCTGTTTCATGACATGTTAAAGAAGTGTGTTGGAGAGTTTAGTAAAGGCATCATTTGGTAGCTATTGTCGTGACTTTGTGTGCAAAAAAATAAATATATACTTTCTCTTCTCTTCTTCAACTAAGTTCTAGAAAGCCAACTGCGAAATACAGTATGTGGGAGCTTGACAGAACTTCATGTCTAAAACACATCAAGATATATACAAATAAATTAATTGATCAATTCATGCCAAAAAAAGGAAAAACATAAGAAAAAGAACCCACTAGGGCTGTAACAAAATAACCATCATCTTTGTTGTGAGGAAAGGAAATAAATTGATGGAAAGGAAACACATGCAAGGCAAATAACGCAGTTCATATATTGGATGGCAAAGAAGTATATGTTTTAGAAGCTGTGTCTCTGTACAATATGCTACTCTTTTTTGTGGTGGGACCAATCGTAGTGATAAGTGTTGTCCGAATTATTTTGCAGAACCAGAATTGTCTTATTCATATACCAATTTTCCATTACAAAGCCTCTCACAGTGGGTATAGTTTAATCACAACCATCTATGAGTCAAAGTCATGTATGTCTCACTCACACAAAGCAAAGCACACCACATTAAGCAAACACTATGGAGAAGATTCCACGTATATATTTTGCACCCAGTGTCACCCTTTTCCCCGTTTCTGAGCTCACAACAATGGCAGAAAAAGGAACAATCATTATGTATTGATAGAAAGCGATGCAAAGTAAATAGAAAATGAAGAACGATGGAATGAACCTTGATTATTCAAAGAATGAGAGGATGATTCGATTGAAAACGACTTTGTGCGACGGAGCTCCAGGAAGAACGACGAGAAGAGTTTCTGGGAAATGATGATTTGGGCAAATTGACGAGGAGGACGATTCCAAAAAACTGATAATCATACAGCTTAAACATGTATATACTTACATATTCATCATACATATATATCCCTTAAATATATATCATGTATATGCTTACATATTAAACATATACATGCATGAGCTTGGCATAAACATGATATATATTTAATAGAGTAAACCGTCAGTCTTATCCTGATTTTGTAAGCGTCTTTCACTTTAATCCCTGAGATTACGAAAACCTTCTCGTAGTCCCTCACTTTGACCTTCGTCTTTCACTTAGGTGTCCGTTGATTCCTTGATGAGCTATCACTCAACTTTGCTGAGGTGTCATTCAGAGGGACCAAGGTGAAAGATTTTTTACAACTTACCCAGAGTATAACGGTCATATCAGTTTGTTCCCTTATCTTCTTCTTCTTCTTCTTCCATCTTCTCTGGTTTCATATTCCCCAAAATTCCCTTTCTGCTTTCTTCTTCGCTCTTCTTTTCTTCTTCGTTCATCTGTTCTTCTTCTTCTTCTTCTTCTTCTTCTTCTTCTTCTTCTTCTTCTTCTTCTTCGTTCTGCGAACAACCCAGCAGCCATGACCACCACCCATGAAAGGAGGTTTACCAATGGGTGTTCGAAATCTTCTCAAAATTTTCAGAGGTTGAATATGGGGTCAAAATGCCACTGCAATCTTGCTGCAGTTATAAGGGTTTCAAAAACAGAAAAAAAAAATCAAGGGAGACTATTTTATGGTTGTCCAAAACTGAGGGTAAGATTTGCTGGTTTAGGGTATATTAAATTGTGCTTTTGTGTTAATGGTTCTGATTTTTCTTCTCTGTTTTTCTAGGTTCTAGAAAGATGTCAATTTTTCAAGTGGGTGGAGAACCAAGATTTTGGTCCAGAAGAAAGCATTAGTGAAGGCTCATCCACCATGGATTTTGCTGCAAGTGATGATGATGAGTGGAGACTGAATATTGCAAGGAAGGTGAAGAAATTAGAGTGGGAAATTAGGAGATTAAGGTGGTTCAGTATGGTGTTGTGTGTGGTGCTGGGGTTTATTCTAGGTGTTTTGTGGAAAAAGTAGGAATGTTGGTTCAATATGTAATGTTTAATTGGAGTATTTGGAGTATCCTTCACTTTGGTGGTGTAATGTTTTTTTGGCCATTGTAATGCCATTTAATTATGTAATGAATGGTGATATAAATTGAAGTTGGAGCATTTGAAGTTGTAACATCCAAAGTGTGTAAATTTCCCACACCAGAAAAGGACTTTAACCAGCATCAATGAAACAATGATTAGCTTCATAATAACAAAATGTTGTTCATCCAAAATGTAATTAAAACAGTAACATCCAAACAATAATTACTTTAATCATAAGTAAATGTTGTTCATCCAAAATGGACTTAAACCAGTAACATCCAAACAATAATTACCTTAATCATAACTAAATGTTGTTCATCCAAAATGTACTTAAAGAACTAACATAAAACTAGTAACATAAGACTAGTAACATAATACTAGTAACATAAGAAAATGTTGTTCATCCAAAAGTGATCCATTAACAAAATTACAATTCAAAATAATGCCTAGACAGTCATTTCTAGTGAAAATTTGCACTCCTAGTGAAACTGGACTCATGGTGCTAAACTGTTCAAGCCAGGTGTTGGCATAAATAGCTTGGCCTTTGAGGATTCATCAACTGTATTAGTTGGGGCAGTTGGGGGTGGGCTGTTGTGTCTTGTTCTAGATACTGCAGTTTTTTCTTTCCCTCTAATTGGCAGCTTGCTTCGTGTCCCCATGTTATGGGTCTTGGTTGGACTTTGATAGATTGGTGGTGGTTGAGACTGAGAAAGATCAATTTCCTCTGGCTGTGGCATTTGGGGTTCAGCAACAACTTCATTTGGCCCACTCTGGTTTGAAGGCCCAGTACCATTAGCAGAAACTCCATTTGGCCCACTCTAGTTTGAGTTACCAGTAACATCAGCAGTAACTTCATTTGGCCCACTCTTGTATGAAGGCCCACTCCCATCAGCTCCATTCTTCTGTTGGGCTTCTAACTCCTCCAATCTTTGTTTTCTTGGCTGTTGGACACCCTTTTTTGTTATGCTTTTTTCCTCCACAAAAAGAGCATGTGAAGTCAGGAAGCTTTCTCTTCATTTTAGTGACATTCCCAGAGTCCTTCTTTGTCTCTCCTTCCTTTCTTCTTTGCTTCTTTGGTCTGCCAGGAGCTCTTTTCACAGGTGGTGGTAAAGGTGGAATTTGGTCTGTTTTTTGCCAATATTCTTCCCCCTGCAGTGGATTGATATGATGTGCATAGGTTGCATGAATGAATGCCATTGTTAGCCATCCATGGCAGTAGTCCTCTAGCTTACGATTCTTGAAGGATATAGCAGATACTGTATGCATGCAAGGCATTCCTGCATATAAAAGACAAATTATAAGGAAAGGTATCCACAAATGAAAAGAGATAAATAAACAAAAATAATAGTAGTTTACCCGTTAATTACCAAAATCTGCAGGAACAGGTTTGATTGCCTATATTTACAGCAACTTTGGTATGCCAACACTGCACCTCATACTTGTGCTCAGCCACATCACCTAAAAAATAAGTCAAGATTGATGAACATTAGTAGTGAACCATTATTCAAACATGTTACAGCTTATTTTAATTGTAACTTCAGAAACTGAAGTATTACCTGACCACAATGGAGTTCATTTGCTGCTTTCCAGTTTCTCTTTCTCCAACCTGCTTTGCTGCACAAGTGTCAAATGTCCATTATGCTTCTCAAGCTTCAATTTGTTGGTTGTAATTGTTGTCATTATGTAGCATCTGATCTCCTCTAACATGGTTATTATTGGCTTGGTTCTTGCAATCACAATCTTAGAATTGAAGACCTCATAGTTATTATTGCAGATATTATCAACCTTTGGCCATTCAGAGAAATATGCCTTTGTCCATGCTTCTTTAGGCCATTTATCCAAATATTGCCAGACCTTCTCATTCACCTTCTTGACAGCTTGCATCTTTGTATTGAATTGACTAACAGTAGTGGATCTTGCTCATTCCAAAGCAGTGTCCTCAGTTGCTTGTCTTTCCACTGTTTGGTAAAATTTTGCCACAGATGCCACACACAAAACCTGTATGGGGCACTTGGCATTACCTCTTGTAAAGCTGGAATAAGCTCCTGCATTAGTGTCAAATAATGCAAATTAGTCCCTAACATTGTGTTAAAATCACGCACTTTAGTCCCTAACTTAATTAAAATAATTCAGAATAGTCTCTAACATTATATTAAAATCATGCAATTAAGTCCCTAACTTTATAAAAATAATGCAAACTAGTCCCTACCAACTTACTTTTTGCATATCAGAAATGAAATGCCACTTGTGTTGTTTGTAGTCACCAAGATCTTCATGTAGTAAACCCAAAAACCACATCCAGTTGTCTTTATTCTTTGTATCCACAACTGCATATGCAATGGGCCAGATATGATTATTTGCATCTTGGCCCACTGCTGATAACAATTGCCCTCCATAATAGCCTTTTAAAAAAAGCACCATCTAGGCCAATTAAGGGCCTGCATCCAACCTTGAACCTAGACTTGCAGCCTTCCAAACAAATACACACTCTGTGGAATATTGGGGCACCTCCTTCCTGGGGGATTGTGTCCATCTTAATAGTAGATCCTGGATTAGCCCTCTGTAGTTCCCCACAATAGTCTCACAACTTCCCAAATTGTTTTTTCTCACTGCCCTCAATGATCTCTCTAGCTCTCACTAAAGCCCTCCAGATTTTTGTATCAGCAACTTGTACTCCATATTTCTTCTTGAAATAATCATAGATCTCACCATGCTTCATTGTTGGATGTTTTCTTAGCTTCTTAACAAGCTTTCCAATTACCCATGGCTGTGAGGCTTGATTATTCTTAAAGGTCATGTTGCAGGTGTGGTCACCTATTGTGACAATTTTCAGTTGTTTCTTTTTCATTTTTTCTTTAATTATAAAAGGGTGACATGTGTTGTTGTATGGTGTTGTATATTTGTTTGTTGTATAAATACAATAACTCAAAAAAATATGTTATATGAATTGTTATTAATTTATTATATAAATAATAGATCTCACAGTATTATAATTTTAATTATTAACTAGTTAAGTATATTGTTGATGAACCGAGGTAAGTTAATGTTTGAAAAATACCTAGATTCATTTGCAATTAACTAGTTAAGTGCATATTGTTGATCAATGAAAGTAAGTGTATCTTTAGAAAAACATACCTTGATTTCCAATTCATCACATTGTTCCTTTTATTATTTTTGCATTGCGATGTGCTATTTTATTTTGAAAAGTGCATGTATAAATTTAGCAACGGTTTCGTAAAAAAAAATAATTTAGCAACAGTTATCTAAATACGAGTATCAATGAAAATCTCTGAATTCTCATTCCTCATGTCTAAAATCTGAAGCTGTCTTGAAGTAATACTAATGTGAGCTAACATCACTAAGGTTATAATTAGCAAAATGATCTTAACAAATTTAAATAAGTTTTCTTTTAAAGTGCGAAGTATATGGTAGAGAAGAAATGCAAAATTATTGCTCTTAATTAAAAAGATTAACACATATATCAATGTTTTTTATAATGAAAATTTAGGATGGGGGTGGTGTCCAGTCCAAGCAAAGAAGGTTTCCGGGCTCAAAATGCAGAGGTACTTACATCTACCTTACCTCAAGATTTGAACCTGCGATTTAAAAGGTATGAGATCATATATTGCTCCACTCGATCAACCCCTTAGGGTTATCAATTATTTGTTGTGTGTACATACATTTTATCATAATTTTAATTAACCGATTTGTTGTACTAAATCTTTGTGCTAAATCTTAATTCACAAGAAGTAAATGTTTAGCATTGAACCAACAAAAAAAAAACGTTTAACATTGAATAATGTTAAAAGAAAACAAATTCGTTGGCTATTGATTATAATATTATATATCCATTCTCAAGAGGAAAAAAAAAAACAACAAGGGACTCAATATACATAGGCATATATATATATATATATATATATATATATATATATATTAGAGATATATCAATTCATGTATCCTTCACTCAAAAGCTTAAACTTATGAGATAGTTGGTTACTTGACATGGTATCAAAGCCTATGTGATCAAGTGTTCAACAGTTCGATCCTTGCACTGCCCATTATTTCAATAAAAAAAATTAATTTCAGTGCAAAGTAAATGGACCTTTTCATTGTCCACGTTTGAAACCCCTTGTGATAGGTTGGTTACAATATCCACTTTCTTAATAGTGATGATGCATTCATATTGATTGTCTATAAATTAATAGATCAATACAAGTGATTTGAGGGGACTAGAGCACGTGTGAAGGATGCATGCTAATCATAGAAGAGTGAAAAACACCAAATAGGCACTACTAGGCAACAAGTGATCGATCTGTTTCTACTTTTACAGGAAGATGTGGGTTCTGTACAGAGTAAAGAGAAGAAAATACAAGTAAGAAGTATATTATAGCAGCAGAGAAACCAGCAACAAGGGCTCCAGTGATATGGTCACAAAATTTAGCAACTTGTCCACAAATGGGTAACCAACCAGCATGATTGTTGCCTTTCTTTCCCACTTGAGCTATTCCTAGTGCTGCTGAAACACTTGAAGAGAGTAGCATTGCTATCACCTAATCAAAATATGTGCAATTATTATTTTTTTCAAAAGACTCAAAAGATTAGTGTATGCTTGGTTTGCATTTTCATTTCCAGTTTTCATTTTTTGTTTTCATTTTGTTTCCTGTTTCCTGAAATTTTATGAAAGAAAAACAGGAAATGCTAGAAACAGAAGCATTTCCAGCTTTTACTTTGTAAAATTTCAGAAAAACAAAAAGTAGGAAATGAAAATACAAACCAAATCGGCCTTTAATGATGCATACACCACAATTCCACAAATGATTGCTTACCACATCCATGATCAAAACCAAACGCCAAAGTGACTTATGTGAACATGTGAAGAGAACAAAGAGGCTGTATCCACTTGCTATGGCTTCTGCTACCACAAAGTACCTACAGCAATTGTTCATAAAACATGTCAATTAAAAATGCTTATTATAATGATAGAGAATATTTACATGTTCTTAGAAAATGTGAAATTGGGGGAAAATCTCACTTGAACACTGGCTCGTTGCTATATTTTGCAGTGAAGGTTAGGTTCAGGACCTCAGCAGAGTCATGGCTTGTTATTGTAACAACCACTGCTGCTATAGTTGCCCCAAAGGCTAGGAACCTTAGGAAAAGGGTGAGGACACTCTTGATCTTGATCATGGAAAACACTGCCTTGAAATTGATCAGATGGGAAATGGGTGCTTATAGAAGCTTTTAGATATACAAAAGCTAAACAAAATATGCAGTAAATATAAATGTATGTATAGAAAAAATTGAATATATATAGATGTGCTTGCTAGTGTGGCAAGTGTTAGGTAGCCAATATATTATATATGGTACTTTTGATTGTTTACCTAAGACATGTATCCAAATATTCAAAACCAATTTGATTATGACAGTAAATGGACATTTGTCAGCCAGTGAAGTAACTTGGTCACCTACGGTTTGAAAAGTAATACATAGTGGAGAGCTAATTGACAACACTGGTTTAAAATGAATTTAGACTTCATTGGACTTTTTATCTCTATGATTTTCACTATCTGCAAATTTAGTTGCTCAAATTTTTTCGAGCACTTTATTTTAAAAATTAAGTAATTATGGTTATTGTGCTAATTGCCTTTTACCTAAAATTTATAAATTTTACTTTTTATTTAATATTTTTATAAATAAATTGATTAAATTATTTTAAATCTTATCAAACTCAAAACACATCCATTAAAATGTCAAATTCTACCTAATATCAAATAAAAAGATTTGATTTGCTCGAATAAAACTTAAGAGACTAAAAATTACACATGATTCAAACTAAAGTTATCAAAGTGCAATTAAGTCATTAATTTATATTTAAAACAAGTAATGAATTACAATTCTTCTAGATTTTAAAGTATATTATTTAAATTCATTAAATTTTCCAAAAAAAAAAAACAGAGGGAAGTATAAAATATGATGAATATTGTGAAGAATAAATGTTGAGAAAAAGATGTATTTTATATTTTATTGTATGTTTTGGTTATGAATAATATATCTAAATGACAATAGTACCTGACTTAGTGTAAGGGTTTAGGGTTTAAGAAACTAAGTCTAATACTATTGTTATTGAGATATATTATTCATATAACCAAAACATACAATAAAATATAAAATACACTTTTTTTCTCAATCTTTCCTCTTCACGTCACTCATCGCGTTTCTTTCTCTTTCATTGTTGTTGGGCATGGTTGTATATTTTTTATATGCAAATCCAATTTGTCATTATCATCTACATGGCTCATAGAATTTTAACATGGTTTCCTCTGGTCTTACCAAGTGGAGTTATTACTTTCATTTATTTTATTAATATTAATAATTGGATTTAATGGATATTTACCATCAATGAAAAATATTTACACTATCATCCATTAATGTGTTATCACATTAGTTAATGAATTTAATAATATATAAAATATTATATCCTTAAATAGTATGGTAATACATTATTGAATGACAATGTAAAATTTTTTTATATTGACATGTATATTCATTAAACTCTTAATAATTTACAATTCAAAAACTTGATAATGTAATTGATTAGCTATTTACAATTCAAAATTATGATTTGGATGAATACTGATTTTTACTTAAATCGTAATCAAACACATGGTTCTTATTAGCAAAAGTGGACTAAAACATCAATTTAGTTCATGAAAGATGAGCCGACCTTTAATTTTGTCCCTAAAAGAATAAAATTATTAAATTAGTCTTTGAATGTGTCTTTCGTCTTTTATTTTAGTCACTCTATTACCATTTAAAAGTTAACTTTAATGGAGATATTAACGTGACACGTTAAGTGTCATATACACACAATGTGTCAATAAAATAGTTCATTATTGTAATTTAAAATTAAGCTTGGGCACTTAGACTCGTTTTATAATAAAATATGACATATGAATCTTGGGATGTTTGTTTTAAGAAAATTATTTTTTTAAAATTTGTAGATAATTATAAAGTTTTACCTTATGTTTATTTTATTTTATATTGTTTTAGTAAACCATTATTTTGGTCTCCAAAAGATTTGTGATCGATCATATTAGTTCATAAAAGATGGAAATTGCATTTTCATCCCTAAAAGATGGAAAATTTGTTCAACTTATTTTTTAACCCCTTTTTAACATCAATTGAATCCTTGAAAATGACTACATTGAATGAATTTTTCATTTTCTAGGGACCAAAATGATGTGTTTACTCTCTCTCTTTTTTTTTTGTCAAAATCATAAATATCCTCTATAAAAGACAATTTTCTTCAAGCCGGAAACATCCACAACATAGTGCAACTAGTTCTCTTAGTAGGGTTTTTTTTCATACACAAGACTTAAACCCGAGACACTGTCTAAGGGTAATCAAAGTATGTATCACTTGAACAAATATTTGAATAAAAATAATAAAAATTATTAATATTTAAAAAAAATTATGGGCTAAAATATATTTTTGTCCCCAAAAGATTTGGGATTTAATGGATATTTACTGTTAATGAAAAATATTTACACTATCATCCATTAATGTGTTATCACATTATTTAATGGATTTAATAATATATAAAATATTATATTCATTAAATGATGTGGCAATACATTATTGAATGACAATGTAAAACTTTTTTTATTGACATATATATCTATTAAACTCTTAATAATTTACAATTCAAAAACTTGATAATGTAATTAATTAGCTATTTACAATTAAAAATGATGATTTGGATGAATA
This sequence comes from Sesbania bispinosa, assembly GCA_026901365.1. Lineage (NCBI taxonomy): Eukaryota > Viridiplantae > Streptophyta > Magnoliopsida > Fabales > Fabaceae > Sesbania > Sesbania bispinosa. The sequence goes on from QLOH01000254.1 coordinate 441,007, forward strand.
CTATTTTTCACTCAAATCGTAATCAAACACATGTGGTTCTTATTAGCAAAAGTGGACTAAATCATCAATTTAGTTCACGAAAGATGGGCCAACCTTCAATTTTGTCCCCAAAAGAATAAAATTATTAAATTAGTCTTTGAATGTGTTTTTCGTCTTTTATTTTAGTCCCTCTATTACCATTTGATAGTTAACCCTAATGAAAATGTATACGTGACACGTTAAGTGTCATATACACACAATAATGTGTCAATAAAATAGTTCATTGTTGCAATTTAAAATTAAGCTTGGGCACTTAGACTCGTTTTATAATAAAATATGGCATATATGAATCTTGGGATGTTTGTTTTAAGAAAATTATGTTTTTATTTGTTGATAATTATTAGGGATGACAATGGGTAGGGTTTGTGTAGAGTACTATAATACCCGTCCATATACCCGCATTTTAAAATAAGTACCCATACCCTGACCCATACTCGCGTGGGTAGTGATTCTAATACACATACCCTTACTCGCTAGGTACTTAAGTACCCGTACCCATATTCATTACCCGCACTTTTGTTAACTATAAAAAAAATAAATTGATTAGAAAATAAACATTAATTAAAAAATCACTCTAGCACAAATAAAAAATAATTCATAAATCATACAAGTTTAACTATGAAACAACTCTAGTAATGTGGAAGTTGATGAGAGATGAAAATAATGTGAGGAATAATGGAAATTAGTTCAAGTTTTGCTATTTTAGTGTTTAGAAATACAAAATTGTAACATTTATTTAAATTAGTAATATATATCAATGTTTTTTGTGACTATAATATATATTAACATTAAATAAGTTTTTTGGGAAAAATATTAATTAATAATATAAACATATATATATTTAATTTTTTTTGTTTAAACACAGGTATCTGTTCGAGCCAGGAACATATATATATATTTAATTTAATTAATCATATGTATATAAATTACATCAATTATATATATTATATAAGTGCGGGTAGGGGTAGAGTAGGGTACCATAGTACCCATACCGGTACCCGTACCCATTAAAAAGTGCGAGTAATTACCCATACCCGGACCCTGACCTATTTGGTGGGTAATTACCCTACCCATTGTGGGTAACTTTTGTGGGTACCCACTGGGTCTGGGTCCAATTGCCATCACTAATAATTATAAAGTTTTACCTCATGTTTATTTAATTTTATATTGTTTTAGTAAACCATTATTTTGGTCTCCAAAAGATTTGGGATCGATCATATTAGTTCAAAAAAAATGGAAATTGCATTTTCATCCCTCAAAGATGAAAAATTTGTTCAACTTAGTATTTTTTAATCCCTTTTTAACATCAATTGAATCCTTGAGAATGACTACATTGAATGAATTTTTCATCTTTTAGAGACCAAAATGATGTGTTTACTCTCTTTTTTTGGTCTAAACCACAAATATCCTCTATAAAAGACAATCTTCTTCAAGCCGGAAACATCCACAACATAGTGCAACTAGTTCTCTTAGTAGGATTTTTTCATACACAAGACTTAAACCCGAGACCTTGTCTAAGGCTAATCAAAGTATGTATCACTTAAACCACTATTTTGAATAAAAATAATAAAAATTATTAACATTTTAAAAATAAAATAAAAAAATTATGGGCTAAATTATATTTTGGTCTCCAAAAGATTTGGGATTTAATGGATATCTACTATCAATGAAAAATATTTACAATATCATTCATTAATGTGTTATCACATTATTTAATAGATTTAATAATATATAAAATATTATATTCATTAAATGATGTGGAAATACATTATTGAATGACAATGTAAAACTTTTTTATATTAATATGTATATCTACTAAACTCTTAATAATTTACAATTCAAAAACTTGATAATGTAGTTGATTAGCTATTTACAATTCAAAAATATGATTTGGATGGATATTATTTTTTACTCAAATCGTAATCAAACATATGGGGTTCTTATTAGCAAAAGTGGACTAAATCATCAATAGTTCATGAAAGATGGGTCAATTTTATCCCCAAAAGAATAAACTTATTAAATTAGTCTTTGTATGTGTTTTTCATCTTTTATTTTAGTCCCTCTATTACCATTTGATAGTTAACCCTAATGGAGATGTTGACGTGATACATTAAGTGTCATATACACACAATAATGTGTCAATAAAATAGTTCACTGTTGCAATTCAAAATTAAGCTTAGGCACTTACACTCATTTTATAATAAAATATGGCATATGAATCTTGGGATGTTTGTTTTAAGAAAATTATTTTTTTTATATTTGTTGATAATTATAAGGTTTTACCTTATGTTTATTTTATTTTATATTGTTTTAGTAAACTATTATTTTGGTCTCCAAAAGATTTGGGATCGATCATATTAGTTCATAAAAGATGGAAATTACATTTTCATCCCTAAAAGATGAAAAATTTGTTCAACTTAATTAGTATTTTGTTAACCCATTTTTAACATTAATTGAATCCTTGAAAATGACTATATTGAATGAATTTTTCATATTTTAGGGATCAAAATAATGTGTTTACTCTCTTTTCTTTTGTCTAAACCACAAATATCCTCTATAAAAGACAATCTTTTTCAGGCCGGAAACATCCGCAACATAATCCAACTAGTTCTCGTAGTAGGGTTTTTTTTCATACACAAGACTTAAATCCAAGACCTTGTCTAAGGGTAATCAAAGTATATATCACTTGAACCAATATTTGGATAAAAATAACAAAAATTATTAATATTTAAAAAATAAAATAAAAAAATTATGGGCTAAAATATGTTTTAGTCTCAAAAAGATTTGGGATTTAATGAATATTTACCGTCAATGAAAAATATTTACACTATCATCCATTAATGTGTTATCACATTATTTAATGGATTTAATAATATATAAAATATTATATTCATTAAATGATGTGGCAATACATTATTGAATGACAATGTAAAACTTTTTTATATTGACATGTATATCTATTAAACTCTTAATAATTTACAATTCAAAAACTTGATAATGTAATTGATTAGCTATTTACAATTCAAAATTATGATTTGGATGGATACTAATTTTTACTCATATCATAATCAAACACATGGGGTTCTATACCATTTAACAGTTAATCCTATTGGGGATGTTGACGTGACACGTTAAAGTAGCGTTTGGTAGACACTTTAGAACGGAATAGAATGAGACATATGAGTTCTGTTTGATGAAATTAAAAGGGAGAACAGAACGGGACACATGATTAAAATAGTGGAACACTTTTGTTCCCTAAAAAAAGGTGGAACCAACTGGAACGGAACAAGACAATTTATTAAACATTTTTTAATGACAAAATTACCACTCCTTATCTTTATAACTCTTTCACTGCACACCCAACTAAAAAATAAAACCCTTGCCACAATTCTTTTTCGCCCTGCACTGTTCGTTGCTCCTTTTTCACTCTCCCTGCACTGTTCGCTACTCCGCTGTATACAAGGACAAAGCATTTTTTTTTTCTCTTTTGCTTTGCTATTTGCATCATTTGAATTATTGTCCTTTGCTATATACATCATTTATATTACTGATCATTTGAATTATTGTTCTTTACCCCATGCAAATAAAGAGGATGTTGGACCATTCAAATCATCACATTGATATATATATATATATATATATATATATAGACACGCATTGATTAATCAACGATGATATATCAACGTTTTTAGTAAATTTGGTTTGTGTGGCTATTGGATTTGTTGTCTAATTTTATTTTGGCTATTGGTTTCGTGTTTTTTATATAGTAATAACAATATATTTAAATTAATTATATTTTATCAAATATTTCATATTTACTTATTTAGAAAATAATTATAAAATATTTTATAAAATATAAATAATAAATAATAATATATTAATAACTTTTAAGAATATTATATAATAATAGTCATAAGATAAAAAATGAAAAAAAAATGTTCTATTCTGTTCAGTTTAGTTTTTTATACTCAACCAAATATTAAACATGTTAGGGATATATATGTAATTAAACAAGGTGTTCTGTTCTGTTCAACAAGCACCAAACACTGAATAGAACACATGGTTCTGTTCTGTTTTGTTGTTACCAAACATGATTATAAATACATTATTGTTCTGTTCTATTCCATTCCGTTCTGTCCCGTTCTACTACCAAATGCTACCTAAGTGTCATACACACAATAATGTGTCAATAAAATAGTTCATTGTTGCAATTTAAAATTAAACTTGGACACTTAGACTCGTTTTATAATAAAATATGGCATATGAATCTTGGGATGTTTGTTTTAAGAAAATTATTTTTCTATATTTGTTGATAATTATAAAGTTTTACCTTATGTTTATTTTATTTTATATTGTTTTAGTAAACCATTATTTTGGTCTCCAAAAGATTTGGAATCGATCATATTAGTTCATAAAAAATGGAAATTACATTTTTATTCCTAAAAGATGAAAAATTTGTTCAACTTAGTAATTTTTTACCTCGTTTTTAACATCAACTGAAACCTTGAAAATGACTATATTTAATGAATTTTTCATTTTTTAGGGACCAAAATGATGTGTTTACTCTCGTTTTTTTGTCTAAAACACAAATATCCTCTATAAAAGACAATCTTCTTCATGCCGGAAACATCCACAACATAGTCCAATTAGTTCTTTTAGTAGGGTTTTTTTTCATACACAAGACTTAAACCCGAGACCTTGTCTAAGGGTAATCAAAGTATGTTTCACTTGAACCAATATTTGAATAAAAATAATAAAAATTATGGGCTAAAATATATTTTGGTCTCAAAAAAATACACCAGATTTGATTTTCATTCTTGCAAAAAAATTTAGTTTTGGTCCTCACAAAATAAGAAATTGTGATATTTTGATACATGTAATTAATTTTTGGTCTATGTAAAATACTTCTACTTTGATTTTAGTCCTTATAAATATTTTTTTATTTTCCTTCTCACAAAATATGTAAATATTAGTGATTTTGTGAGTGTTAAGAATGTCAAGTATCAATTTAATAATTTCTTATTTTATGAGAAATAAAATTAAAAAAATTATAAGGACCAAAATCAAGTTATAAGTATTTTATAATAACTGAAAACATATTTTAGTCAAAATTACGAGATCTTACCTCTTAATTTCTTTCGTATATAAAAGTAAAATTATATAATATTTTAGTCCACCTCTATTTTAGGGTGTTAATTAAAGGTATTTCTTATTAACAAGGCAATTCTATTCGGGGATTAGTCACATTTAAGGCTACTTACCCCTCCTTAAGAGCGTGTTTAGTGGGGATCGAATCGGGAGCTCTTCCTATAATCTCAGTTTGCATTGCCAACTGAACCACAACTTTATGATAGTCACTGAGCCACAACTCTATGATAGTCCACCTTTATTTTAACCAACAAATGTTTAGACGAAGTAAAACTATTGTGTACATAGTCATCATTTCCATTTGAGAAATGTTGTATGTAAGTTATACTTAAAGAGATATAGAGATAAATGAGGGAAAAGATAGAAAAATGTAGGATGTGATGAATGTCGGATGATGTGATATAGAGATATATAGAGAATAAATGTATTGTATAAGTTGTATGTTTTTTATTGTATGAAATGTTGTGTCTCTCCAATTCCATTTCCATTTCCATTTACACGAGAGTTAACTGATAAATAGATAATTCATGATAGCCTAATGACTAATGTGACAATTTCCTTATTCAATCCCTAAACCCTAATTGAAAATTAAATGTCGGAGCTAAATTGACAGTTTAGGGGACTAATGTCAGGAACATTTTATGGTACACAACTTTGTAAAACTTGTACCAATAAATAAGTATTATGAGCCGTTGATATATGCTAAAAATTAGTGGACGGTTGCAAACGAATGACGTGGTAAAAGATGATGTGGAGCCGCTATAGTTAGTTATTTAACAATTAGGCCTTGTGCTATTTTTTTTTTTAATTCGGTTAAGACCCAATTTTATTGTTATTTCCATTTTGAAATTGCCATTCAATAGAAGTCAGGTTTGGTAGTGTAGGAAAAGTCTGGGGAGTGGTGGTGATAGTAAGGCCAGAGAATAGGTGAATCTTCAAAACGTTAATAGCACAGTGTTAGATGTTCAATAGTTAATGTTGTTTTCACTGTTATGTAATTCGAGTTTTGACGGATTTCGTTCGCAGGCAAAACTGCTTCCATTGTTCGCCGTTCACCGACTCCGTCACACCACAAACCAAGATCGGACTGAGCAATAGTTCAGAACCGTTCGCTGTTCACTGACTCCGTCAACGCACCTTTGCCGTCACACCACAAACCAAGATCGGACCGAGAATCTGTCGATAGAAAATGGTGTATCTCCGCTCAGCAGCGCCGCTAGTCGTGGTGAATGTGAGGAGATAAGTTAACGTTGTGATTTGGGGGAAAATGTAACCTAACTCTAACTCCTGGGGCTATTTCGAAATAAGCAATTAATTGGACACGTAGGAGAGGACCCACGGACAATTGCTTTTTACGTCCACGTATGAGGTAAAAATGTTGTGTACCAGTACAAGAATTCAAAGTGGTGTACCATAGAGAGCGCCGCAATGTCATCCCCAAACAAGAGTGTAGTGTAGTGTAGTGTAGTGTGTGAGTGAAGTGAGGAGTGTGGGCCTGAGCAGCGAGCGAGGATGCAAACTGAAGAGCTAAAGAAAGAAGAAGACGATGATGGCCCACCACCAGGGTGGCAGCCCATACTCCCTCCGACACCAGCACCGCCACCGCCACCGCCACGTCCATCCGGTGAGATGATAATTATACCTTGATTTCGAAGATCATTTCATTCACTAATTCAAATCCTTTTATTTTGTTCGATTACAATAACCGTCCACTCTAGTTCTTTATGTACTTGCTTCCCCATGTTTCAAATTTCAACCTTGAAGGATACCCAGTTAGGTTTTCGTAGAAATTTCTAAACTTTTTGAATTATTTTTGTGTTTATAATCAGCCACTGCACATTTAAGAAGATTACATGAGCGGTGGCTTTTTTTTTATGTCTTTGTTCTTCTGAACTGTGCAGTTTCTATGCCTTTAGTTTTATATTTGAACTTTGAAGTGTATGTGCTTAAGGACTCCGTATTTTTATTTTCTCTCACGGCACAGTGAGGCTATGTGTTATTATTTAAGTTAGGTTTTACTTTTTCTCAAGCCAATAGGTTTCAGATTCAGGTTAAATTGTTTCTAAATGAATGGATTTTTTAATGAGGAACATCACATCAGCTGCTGAAGGGGTTTGGATGCAATTTTGCAATTTTTGTAGCTTGAAGCCAACATGCTTCCCCTTGAATTGTAACCTTTTAAGGCTTAAAGAATTTGGTTGTTTGTTGCTGGATTGTTTTTGAGATTTTGGATGATGGTGACCTTGATTCTTTTTATATAGATATTCAAAATTTTTATAACCATTGCACCAAATTGTGTATTAACTCCATGACTCTGACTGGCGAGCTGTATGAACAGGTTTAGCTCAAATGGTTTGTGGTTCTTGTCGTCGCCTTCTCTCATATCCACAAGGTGCCAAACATGTCAAATGTTCGTGCTGTCAGACAGTTAATATTGTATTAGAAGGTCACATCTCTTTCTCTTTGCTTCTGATTCTCAAATCTCATGACATGACTCTGCTGTGAGACTCAACTTTGCATTTCGAGTTTGGTTTTTATACATTTGATTGATTAAATATTTTCATAAGCAATTCTATGCCTGGTCCAATACTCCTGTTATGTGTGGTTGTGTGCTTTTCTGCTAGTCTAAACAATCTTGTGTATTTATTAAAATTTATTATATTTTTATTTTTAAAAAAAGAAAAGATTTTCTGGTGTTCATAAAAGGGTTGCAGTCCATACACCAATGACCAATCACATTTGGATTTGGTGATGCCATCATACTCCAAGTTATCCACTAGATATTTTGGTATTGTAAATCTCTCTGTCCAAACCCGTCCCATTTTGAAGTTTTCACTTCTGTAACTATGTTCTGTTTTCTTGAAGTTTACATTACTTCCTTTTTCAAAATATGACATATGGCATCATCTTTTTTTGTGGCAAGCTATTTATATCAATAACTCATTCCTTTCTAACAGCTGATCAGGTTGGGCAAGTTAAGTGTGGAAATTGTGCGATATTGCTAATGTACCCATATGGTGCTTCGCAAGTTAGGTGTTCCTCATGCCAGTTTGTGACAGAAATTGGGGTATGTTAACAGTTGCCATACACTAGTTCTATTTAGATGCATGCTGCTGTCTCTAATTTGAAGTCAATATAAATTATGTAACTAAAAGCAACTTTTTTATGTACTTAGTACTTAGTCTTCTAAGTTTTTGAGATGGAGTTGGTTTACAGACACATCATGAAATTACCATTGAAATTACAGACACATCATATGTCAACTGGTCACTATAAATATCCCCATAAATTTCTGTCAAAAACATAAATTTTTAAAATATTCCCTGAAACTTTCAAACATGTATAATGAAAGGAAGAATATATAAATACTATGGTACCTACATGTTGTGATTCACTCAATGGATAAAGGATTATGTATCAAATTCCACTTGCTGTTGAGCATGAATTTCACTTAATGGTTGGTTTATAAGTAGAACATGTATTCAACACTGAAAACCAAGAAGCCCAAACACATGCTGCTCATTAATGGGCTGAAGAAAAGTAGGCTTCACATACATACATACATACATACATACATACATACATACATATGTGTGTATTTATGTATATCCTGTCTGTTTCATTTAAGTACTGAAACCTAGTGTTTTCTGTGTATATATGACAGAATTCCTACACTCTAAATAGACCAACCCATTTGAAACTTTTAATGTATCCAAGTCAAAGAGGATTGACAGTATTTTACTTTTGTTAGGAATTTTATTATTAAATCACCATAATTTCCTTCTTTAGGTCCAATCCTTTGGGTCCAATGGTATGGCTACAATTGCTAGATTTTGTTGCCTGAAACGACTAAAGTTTCATTTAAACAATAATTTCTCTCATGATTTTTGTGCAGGCACACAACAAGCGGCCCCCATGGTCTGTACAACAAAAGAAACCAACTCCTACCAAAACTGGTTGTTAGTGGTCTGTCCATTGGCCTATTAGCTGGGCCATTCTTGTATAAAAAATTAGGAATAAGTGTTCATGTATTGATCTCAAAATTGCTACCATATGGAATTATTTATCAATATCAAGTTTCGGTAGTAATTTCACTGTAGTTTTTAGATATAACTTGAGAGCTTTCTATTCCCGCTAGGATTCCCCCTTCTTTTCATACCCCCTCCCTTCCCTTGAATATCATCATGTATACTTGAAGACCTGAAAAGCGGGTGTAAAGGGGAAAAAATTATTTCTGATAATATAAGGGGGTATATGTTTTAAATGATATTCATGATTTTTTTGGTTTAACCACAGGTATCCTCCACGGGAGGCAATCCTGTTCGAGCCTGGAACATCCACATCATGGTGGGGCTAACTCTCCCGGGGATTTTTAAATGATATTCATGATTGATTCTCTTTTCCTTCAACTCGCCACCCATTATTCTAATGATAAGAACTATATTTCGGTCCCATCCCATGTTCATATGGAATATCATTATTTGTATTCTTAAAGTAGTAGGCTCCATTTCTGTTATTTCAATGACCTGTAATTCGCACTTTAATACATTAATGCTTCTGTTGGATAAAGGTTATAGTTCTGCAATGTATTGACGTTATGACTAGTGAGGAGTTTGAACTTTGAAGGGTTAAAAATGTTTTACTCTGAGAAATAAGTGTCCTGTACAAATGGTGGCCAAGTGGCTATGCGGGTTTGACCTACGCTGAAAATTCACCAGAATCAGCAGCCATGGTAGGCAGAAAAAATGGAGAAACAGCATTAAAATCAGGGAAATATATATCCTAATATGACCACATATTGCACTGAATTTCTGTCGTAAGAACTATATTTTCAACGGCTGATTGCCTGATTGTAATAAGAGATTAAAATATATGTCGAACTATGCAAAGAGATCTCAAGTTTGTCTATGATTGCATTTTCCAGTGAAATGAACAGAATAGTAATTTTGACTGAATGAAGATCTCCGTGCATTGCAGTCTTCAATCATCAGGTTGGAATTCCTCATCCGATGCACTTTCCAAGAATGAACCTAGAGTTTTCCTTAGAATGCTGAAAGTTTTATCGTCCTGTGTGACAAAAAAAAAAACAATCAATAAGAAAAGCTTGTGCCTGAGTTTCAGAGACGGAGAGAATGCTGCTGAAAATCTAGATCCTGCTGCTTATCATACCTGTTTCTTCTTTTTTAATGACTCTTCCAGTTGGGCAATTTTATCATTGCAGGCTTTTTCTTGTTCAGATATCATAATTCTTTCCTTCTTCCCTGATATATTCATGAAGTTGTAGAGAAATGATTGAAGAGGATAAAATTATTGATTCCGGGTTGCGGATTTTATATATTCATAAGAACGAATGGATAAAATTGTATAGCTTACTCAGTTGTTCATATCTCATGAATAGCTTTTCCTTTTCTTCTTCAAATTTGGAGATAATATCTATCAATGGGCAGCAGCGCAATTAGCATCTAACCAGCAAAGAGTATGATTCTATCACATGAAACAGATGAACTAGTACTACCACTATATATATCAAAAGTAGCACCTCATTTTATAGGAATTATTATCACTTTATACATATATATATATCAGCTGCTGCCAAAAATAGTAATAAGATAACACCAGTTTCCAGAAGGTCAACTCTCATATAAGATTATGCTAATTAGAGTCTACCATGGTAATTTTACAGGGAGTACCTTTTAAGGCCTGCAGAGAAGTGGCTTTCTCTTTTAAAAAATTCTCATGAAGTGCTTGAAACTTAGCAGTTTCGTTCTTCAAGGAACTTTCAAACTGCATGCTTAACCATAAAACAATAAACAAACAAGTTTTGGGGAACGCGTAATTTCCTTCCTAGTTATGACTCAACTATCAATACCATGAATAATAAACCATTTTTTTCTGTGTACTTGGTTTATTCCAAAATCACATTTCAAACATAGATCCGAGCAAATGCTACTCTCAGTTGCGTTGGTCCGGATTCATATTTAAAACGTCATTTTAGAGTAAACCAAAACATACACATTTACGTTTACAAACCTCTTTGGAACTCTTTGAAAGCGCCTTAGCAAAACTTTGCCTGACATTAAAAGAACAATATACAAAAGTTAAATTAATAAATAAATAAGGGCCTAAATAGACATGCAAGGTGCTAGCATATTCTAAACTTAGAATTTACTGGTTTCAAATGTACCTTTCCTTCTCACATTTGGACCTCAATCCCTCGATCATGGATTTGATCTCAGGGGCCACACTATGACAAACAAAAAGCACCAATCACAAACCATTTTTGCACCAACAACAAAAAAACTATAATTAATCAACCAACAAATAAGGAAATATAAAGGTAATTGTAACAAATGTATAATTATTCCATTGGAGAAAATACTCTCATTTGAATTCATTTTTATAATTTTAATCTTGAAATATAAGTCCACAATAAGAAGCATGCTTGTGGATGTTGTATAATGAAATGCAGCACAAATCACAAAAAACAAAAAAAGAAAAAAAAATGATTGGTTTGGATCTCAAAGATTGAAAATCGAAACAGCAGTATGCATAACATCGGTTCAAAATCAAGATCTAGATCGCTCGAAGCCTCTCACACATTCGAATCATTCCAGGTATAAACTTCAAAGCTCAAACTATAGTAAAACGAACGTTTCAGGTACAATTGAAATGCAAACGCAATACCTGGAAATAGTCTCTTCGTTCTTCTTCTGACCATCCTTCTGAGCCTTATCTCTGATCAGGTGCAGCGCCGAAACGATTCCTTTGATGTCACTACAAATTGAGAATTTTGTAATACGGTTAAAACCAAAAACAAGAAAGACTAAAACAGAACAAGATCACTTGAAGACGAACTCGGAGAGATCTAAATCGAAGTCGAGATCGAAATTCTCTGTGGCTGATCGGTTCTTCATCTTCGTATCAGACTTGGGACGTTGGAGTTGGGATTCTCGCTTCCTGGACCCGGATTTGGTTGCAGACATTGCGAATGGTTCGAAGCACTGTGAAGAGACGCGCGCTACCTGAGTTATGAGAGAAATTCAAGCGTTTCGCGTAGCTATAGTCTATTGCTATTTGTGTTCGCGCGCGCTCAAACGGTTAGGTTCCCAAATTCCAAATCTTATACGTTGGTTATAGGTTATAGACTTATAGCTATATAAGTGTGTAAATTAAATTAAATATGCTAAAATGGAATTGTATAATAAATACTAATTAATAAATTAAATATTTATAGCTGTATAATTTTACATCGAATATTTACTTATATATTAAAAAATATTATATTTCTTTTGGTAATGAAAAAAATTTATATGCTAAAATGAAATTGTGTAATAAAATATTGTAATAAAATATTAATTAATTAAAATAACAATTAAATGAGTAGGTAGAGGAGGGAAAACCCTTCGCTCTGTCAGGTCTTCCCTGGTGATGTCACCGGAGGAGAAAGATCAACTTGACCGGAGTACTAAGAAGGCTAAAACGGATGATACGCAAGAGACTGTGGTGGAGGAGACGCCGAATGTAGGGGGAGTCAGGGTAATGTCGTGGGATCAAGAGCAAAGGAAGGCTTTCCTACTACCATTGGAGAGAGCTTGAGAAGAAAACTAGTCTCCTATAAGGATGCCTGTATAGGGATCAATTGCCCATCGACATATTATTCGTCTTCTGAATGGGAAAATAGTGAGGGGGATGAAGGAGAGGATTCAGGGGACGACGTGGAAGAGCTGGATATGGACACTGATGACTCGGAAGAGGGGAGAACTAGGGTCCAAAAGTTGAGAAGGAGGGAGGAAGACCCCCTATGTCCTACCATCAAGGTATCAAAGGCTGAGTTGCGTCAAGCATGCCAACCATGGAAGAAGGCTATTCTGGTTAAACTGCTAGGGAAGAGGTTGGGATGAAATTTCTAAGACAAAGACTACTCAAACTGTGGCAACCTAAGGGAGGCATGGATATGATTGATATGGAGAACGACTATTTCTTGATTCGATTCAGCAATTTGGAGGATGTGAGTAGGGTGTTTGAGGGGGGACCATGGATGATTTTAGATCATTATCTAATGATTCGCAAATGGCACCCAGAATTCTTTCCATCCCAAGATGAATTCAAGAGGGTTGCAGTGTGGGTGAAGGTCCCTGGTTTACCCATAGAATACTATGACAAACATATTCTTTGGAGAATTGGGAGCAACTTGGGATACATGCTTAAAATAGATAATAATACTCTTAGGCAGAAGGTGGTTACCCGGGATGATGAGTATGTTACAGAGCGGGGGAAGTTTGCGCGCATATGTGTGGAGGTAGATCTTAGGAAGGTCCTGGTCTTGACCTTTCGTTTGAATGATCGCATATACAAGGTGGAGTATGAGGGCCTCCACCTCATTTTGTTTTCATTGTGGGAAGTATGGCCATAGGAGGGAGGCGTGCCCTCTCCTCTTAGCAACAGGCTCGAACAACCCTGCGGATACAGAAGCTCCAAAGATGGCAACTCATGATGGGGGGCGGAGGAGCCGTCGGCGGTACAAGGGGAAGCTGTTGGTCAGCAAGGCTCAACGCACGTAGATGCAAATCCCGAACTTTTTGGAAACTGGATGATAGCCTAGCGGAAATCCAAGAAAAATTTTCAGCGTCCCGGAGGTAATTCTGTACCAATAAATCAGGGAACACGAAAAGATATTATCCATAATGGATCGCGGTACGAGATTCTTAGGGAAGACCATCATGAAGAGAATCTGCAATTGCAACAGAATGGCGTTGAAATCATGGCACCTGATCAAGTGCAGATTTCACCACATAATAAAAAAGTGCCATCCACCCCGACTAGGGGTGTTCATTGGTTCGGATCGATCCGATGAACCCGACGAACCAAATCGAACCATTCAAATTGGTTCGGATTTTTTCTCATTCGGGTCCGAACCGAACCGAACCAATTAGAACCGAGGTCTATTGGTTCGGGTAACAGGTTGGGAAATCCAAACCCGTTACCCGAACCGAACCGAACCAAACCCATATATACAAAAAAAACGCATTTTTTTTACGGTTAGTGTTTATGATTTTCTTGATATCAAGATATTTGAGGACTAATTTTCCTATGATCTTTAATTAGTAATTTTATCAATGTGTTAATATGTTATGCACTTATGCTGGTTTGTAATTTTCATGTTTGAATGTTATTAGTAATTTGGTTATGTTACTATTGATACTTGGTTGAAACTTGAATAGTTGGTGCAAATTTGAAGCAACAAAACAATCTTGTGCATTTTCTATATCAGGTTATATGTATTATTTTAGGCAAAATCATGTATTTTTTCTTTTATCCCGAACTGGTAAAAAATGACATTTTCTGAGTTTCTGATCCGATTGAACCGAACCAACCCGTATTTAATTGGTTCGGTTTGGTTCGGGTCAATGCAGAAAAAATAACGAAATCCGAACCGAACCGAACACTTTTGTTTGGTTCGGATTCTTTTTTCCTCTGAAACCGAACCAAACCGACCCGTAAACACCCCTAACCCCGACTAGTAGGCCATCAAGCCCAAAAAAAAGTGCAGATGAGACAATAAAAGCCTCCAATGGGGCCTAGGAGGAACGGAACGTGATACACCAAAAAGCTGGAGATCTCCGTGGATCTAAGATGATGGCTCGGAATGGAGGCCCACTTTCTAATGCCCGTATGGGAGAGCAACCCGATCCAATGAAACGCTATTCACCAACAAGCAAGTGGGAATCCTTTTGCTGCTCAAGAAAACATTGTGGGCCCAGACTTCTCAAAGAATAAAAAGGAGGGCCCAGTTGGTTTACAAAATGGGGGGAGTTGCTTTTCGAACCCCCCTTTTTGCTATTCACACCCCCTAATATACCCCCTTCCCAAACTACCCCTACCCCACCCACCCTCCCCCTTCTCCTTCCCCTTTCCCAAATCCCCATTCCTGTTCCGCAACTCCCCCCTTTAATTTTTTTTTGAAGCTTCGAGTTTAGAGACGAAATTATTCCGTCTCTAAACTCACCCTTATTTTTTTTTATGCTTTTGGTTTAGAGACGGAATTTTTCCGTCTCTAAACTCGTCTCCACAATGCACACCCCCTTTCCGGATTTAAAAATTTTCCGGAATCTTCCGAAAATTAACTTCCGGAAAAGTCCAGAAATTAATATCCGGAAATTAATTTCCGGAAGGTTCCGGAAAATTTTAAAATCCGGAAAGGGGGTGTGCATTGGGGGGACGAGTTTAGAGACGGAAAAATTCCGTCTCTAAACCAAAAGGAGGGAGAGGGGGAGGGGATGGGGTGGCTGGGGGTAGTTTGGGAAGGGGGTATTATTAGGGGGGTGTGAATAGCAAAAGGGGGGTTCCAAAAGCAACTCCCCACACTGGGGGGCGCATCACTAAGTGGTCCAGGTGAGGCCCAAATTGGAAGACCACCTGACCCTGGAAAAACTCTTGACGAGGGGATGTTAATAGATGCTATTATGCATGATGATGGTGATGCCAGTATGGCTTCTGACTTGCGCACAGTTGGCCCTCAGTGCTAACTCCCTTGCCTTTGTTGATTTTATTATGAATCTACTCTTTTGGAATATTAGAGGAGCTGGTTCCTCTACTTTTTCCAGTATGCTTAAGGATGTTTGTGGCCGTCACAAGGTGAACTTTTGCGCTCTTTTTGAGCCTCGAATTAGTGGTAGCAAGGCTTCTGTAGTGATCCGAAAGATGGGTTTTCTAAAGCATTATTGTGTGGAGGCTAGAGGCTATGCCGGTGGAATCTGGATTCTTTGGAATGATGAGAATTATGATGTGGAGGTGCTGCACTCTCATGCCCAGTATGTCCACCTTCGCATGTTACCTAGAGATGGTAGTAGATTTTGGTTTCTCACTTGTGTTTATGGTAGTCCAAGACCACCAATCAGAGAGCAACTTTGGAATCAATTGGAAAATCTTCAAATGGATAATACTGAAGCCTGTGCTGTGGTAGGTGATTTCAATGCCTACACAGAAGCATCTGATAAGATTGGAGGAGCTGGACCTAATGTATCTTCAATGAATTTTAAAAATTGCATTCTGAATTGTGGTCTCCTTGACATGGGCTTTAAAGGCCCCAAATACACATGGGAAGGCAGGGGAATTAAGGAGAGAATAGACAGGGGGTTATGCAACATTACTTGGAGGATGCGGTTCCAGGAGGTTTCACCTCTACACCTTCGCCCTTTGCAATCGGACCATAAGCCTCTCTTTATTAAGCTTTTGGATTCAAGACAACATATAGGGGGTGAAAGACCGTTTCGATTCATGGCAGGTTGGCTAGCAGACAAGACTTTTCGACAGGTGGTTGAAGAGGCTTGGCAAAATAATGCGGATTGGAACCGGGCTTCAAAGGCATTTGTACAGAAAGCTAAGGAGTGGAATAAATTGCACTTTGGTAATATTTTTCACAAGAAGCGTGTCTTGATGAACAAAATGGAAGGTGTGAATAGAAAACTGGAACAAGGACCAAACAGGGGACTTGATAAGCTGCTTAGAAAGCTATGGAATGAATACCACAACATCTTGAAACAAGAGGATCTCTTTTGGTATCAGAAAGCAAGATTGGACTGGGTTAAATTTGGTGATAGGAACACAAAATTTTTCCACATGGCTACAGTTGTTAGGAGGAGAAGGAATAAAGTAGAAGCTCTTATAGATGATTCGGGTCGCACTTTATTGGGGTCTCAGGAGATTCAAGCCCATGTTGTGAATTTCTTCAAGGACATATATATCCAGTCAGAGGAGCTTCAGGAGTGGGATCTCCATGGTTATTTTCCAAAGCTTCAGACTGAGGCTTTATTATATTTGCAGGGGACACCTTTGGATGTGGAAATAAAGGAAGCAGTATTTGATATGGGGCCTCTTAAAGCACCTGGTCCGGATGGGTTGCACCCAATTTTTTTCCAATCGCAATGGGATTTGATTGGATCTTCAGTTTGCAAACTTGTCAAGGATGTTTTCGCCGACCCCTCAAAGGTACTTGCAATAAATGAGACTCTAATTGTGTTAGTTCCTAAAGTAGATTCTCCTGATAGAGTAAAACATTTGCGTCCCATTAGCTTTGTAATGTGAGCTATAAAATAATTACTAAGCTGATCACTCGTCGCCTTAATAATTACATGGATTACTTTGTTGCCCCTTACCAGTGTAGCTTTGTACTGGGAAGACATAGTTTAGATGATATTATTGTAGCTCAAGAGGTGTTCCATTCCATGCGAAATTGGAGGAAAAAAGAGGGTGTGGTGGCCATCAAGGTAGACCTAGAGAAGGCTTATGATAGAATTTCTTGGTCCTTCTCAGAAGATACTTTAAAAGACATTGGATTCCATTCTTCCTTTTGTGATCTTATTCGATGGTGTGTCTCCTCTTGCTCTATGCAACTGTTACTAAATGGGGAGAAAACGGAATCTTTTTGTCCTACTAGAGGACTTAGACAAGGTGATCCTCTCTCACCTTATCTTTTCGTGTTGTGCATGGAGAGACTAGGTCACTTAATTGACAGAGAGGTTGCCCAGGGGCATTGGAAGTCGTTGAGACTTAGTAGAAATGGTCACCTATCTCCCATTTGTTCTTTGCGGATGATTTGATTCTTTTTGGAGAGGCAACAACTCAACAGATGCAAGTAATGATTGATTGCATGAATAATGTGTGTAGGGGTATTACTTCTACTTGGGCTCATGTAGTTCGTGGCATGCGCTGGATAGTTGGAAATGGGAAATATGTTAATTTTTGGCACCATGTTTGGCTCCCTTGTGGCTCAAAATTGGTTGACTTGGCGAATGCACTGGTTCCCCATGATGTCCTTCAACTGATAGTGTCTGAAATGGTAGTTAATGGTGATTGGAATCATCACATCCTCCAGCGTTATTTACTGTGTAATGTGGTGCAGGAAATTCTCATGCATCCAGTTCCCCATGATGAGCTGGGGGATGACACTCCGAGTTGGAGTCTTACGCCCCATGGTTCATTCTCTACAAAAACTGCATACTCTCTTCTTGCCAATGGGATTGCAGATAGGAGGAAGCAGATTTGGGACAAGGTTTGGAGGTGGGAAGGACATCAACGCATTAGATGTTTCATGTGGTCCATTCTTAGGGGTGAGTTGAAAACGAATACCAAGTGTGCCGGATGCTTCAGAGGAACGGACTCCAGTTGCCAGCTCTGTGGGGCTCATGCAGAAACGGAAATTCATGTGCTTAGGGAGTTCTTGTTGGCTGAGCAAGTTTAGACTGAACTGCGTAAGGTGACTAGCCATGCTCCAACACGAGCTTGGCATTCCAACTTGGAGAATTGGATGGACAGTAACTTAACTCCAAATCGGGCAGGGAAGCACCATATTTTCTTTGGGGTTACGTTATGGGCTATATGGGAGGCAAGAAATTTAAATTGGAGCTCCAACAAACCTTTCAATGTGCAGGAGGTCATTTCGAAAGTGCTTAGATGGGTAGCGGAGATGGAAAATGACAACTCTGGCATGCCTCACATGCAACACAATTATTGTGTGGTTGATGTGGGCTGGACATATCCTATAGAGGAGTGGATAAAGTGCAATGTGGATGGGTCTATGAGGGACAGAGGAGGCCGTGTATCTTGTGGTGGAGGGTTTAGAGATACTACAGGAAGGTGGATCAAAGGGTTTGGGAAGAATTTGGGGACCGGTACTGTACTATCAGCAGAACTCCAAGCTATCTACACAGCTTTAATCTTGGCCAAGGATCTCAGTATAGATAAGTTAGGGATAGAAAGTGACTCCAGCATTGCTTTTCAATTGATCAATAAGGGCTTCTCCTCTTCGCATATGTATGCTCATTTGTTGATTAATATTACTCAGCTCACTTGCCAATTCAAGGATGTGAAGATTACACATGGTCTTCGGGAAGGAAATAAGGTTGAAGACTGGCTTGCAAATTTTCTCTCATGGTCTTCAGTTTGGTCTTCATGTGTTAGATAGTCCCCCTCAAGGGTGTACTTCTCTTTTATGGCATGATTTTATTGGGGTTTGTTTCCCCCGTAGAATAGTTAGATAACTTTCCTTTTGGCCTTAGGGCCTCCACATTACCCAAAAGAAAAATAAAATATTAATTAATTTTTAAATTATATAAATGTTTATATATTTGATTTTAGTTAATAACACTAAAAGGCATGTTGTTATAATTTAGCGTCAGTCACTGAATAGTCAACGTTAAAGTAAATGCTAAAATGACTCAACGGTCGTGTTTGGTAGATACTTTGGAATGGAACAGAATGAGTTATTCCTTATTTATATTTTATAGATTAGCATTAATAAATTATTTAGAATCATATTTATTTGAATAATTAATATCAATTATAGATTAATTATTTAGTTATAGCACATAATATAAAGATGGATGATATATTGAGCTTTTATTGTGAATAGCCCGTGATGGGTTGGACAGTTCAGTTTGGTAGCATGTTGAGAGGCCCCTGGTCTCTACTGGTAAGGCATAAAATTGTTGTCCTATTAGGCAGTTCATTACTCTTCTTAGCTCTTACCAGGAATAGAGCAGTCTTCTCTCGCGTGTACGTGTTCAAAGTACAGAGATTAACATGGATCCATCCTTAACTCCAAGTATGCACGAAAAACCTAATTTTCTAATCATAAGACATGTTGTAGTATTGTATCTGATAATTACAATCTAGGTTATTATTGTTCTTGAGATTTAAACAATTGGTATCAGAGCTTAAATAGGTACAAATTATGACTAATTATGTTGATTTTAAAAAATTGAATTGAGAATATTTTGGATTCTTTGAACCTAAATTTCGTAGCCTTAAACTGCCTGTGAAGAACGGATTTTTTGAAGAACGAACATGAAACCATTCGAAATTTTGATTCTCATTTTTCCTCTTCGAAACAGAAAATTGATTTAGGGGTTTTATTGCCCACAAAATTTCGAATCGTAAGCAAAATTTTGGTGTGACTTTATCGAGCAATTGGAGAGAAATAAACTGTGAAATTTGAAAAATGTCTCTTCTTCCCCTCGCAAAGCTTCAAAAGTGGCAAATCCTTATTTGCTCATTAATTGAACAAATTGATATGGGGGGTTTTGCTTCTGCATATAATTCGAATCATCCGTCAAAGTTTGGTACAATTTCATGGAGTATACTGTGAGAATTAAGTTGTTGTTCTTCGCGTTTCCAGAACCCCAGTTTTATAGATCTGCGATTACTCCAGACATAGAAGCTTAACCACGAAAGTGACTGAGGGCTTCGAACCACCAGGAAGAGGCGGTCCTATGGCCGGAAAATCACGGCTCCCCGTCGCCCATAACCGTCGCGCGCAGTCGGGTCTGCAAGAGCGGGTTGAACGACCCGTTTTGCTGTTTTGCGGGTAAAGAAGACCCAACAACGTGGCATGAATGCCCACTCGCGGGGCCATGCTCGTGGCCCCCTTTCTTGGCCAAAAAATATTATTTATTTTAAAAATTAAATAACTAATTTTTTGATTATTTGGTATATTTTTTGTGCTTTTTGAATGCATGGAAGTATTTTATTTTAATTATTTTGAGTGTAATTTATAATTTTGAAAATGCTATTCTCAGAATTTTGGTCTGAAGTTTTTTGTGAATGTTTCACATGTTATTAGAGGGTTTTTGGTATATTTCACTCTCCCTGTTCGTGCCAATGTTATGAAATTAATCCTAGCCCATTTGGAAATTATATATTGAGTCTGTTTGTTTAAAATTATTTCTTAAAAGAATCACTTTTTTTTTAAAAAAAAAATCACTTATAAGAATTTTTAAAATGTTTATCTAAACTTTTTTCAAGAAGCATAATCAGAAAATAATTAGTTTTCTGCTTTTTTTAAGAACCAATTTAGAGCTGCTTCTTGAAAAAAGCAACTATAATAGAAGAGAGAGAATTTTTTTTTAAAAGCGGAGGCATTTATTTTGCAAACAAAGTGCTTTTTATGATTGTAACCCAAACAAATAATTATTTCTGATTATACAAAAATATCTAAAATAAAAATCAAATTTTTAAGCAATTTAAAAAAGTGATTTTTTTAAGCACAAACAAATTGACCCATTATGTATTTATAATACATTTAATGTGTTAATCATGCAATTTATTTATCTAAAAAATTTATGTTTGGCATGATTTTGATATTTTGCATAATTTTGAGCTCACCTATCATCGGTACAATTATGCAAAATTTTGTGTAAAATTAATTACTTCAAATTGTTTTTATATTACATTAATAATAATTATACCCTATCAGTATGTTATTATTAATATGATTTGGTTTTGATGCAATATATTGTATGTTTGACTTGTGTCATTTTATTTTAGTACCCTATCGATAGTAGAATTTTTTTTGAGACATGAGAATTGTATATTGTATATTGTATCATTTTTTATTTCTTATTTATTGTGATTCGACACCCTTAGGTGGGATCATTGTAAGTAAGAAATTTTGATTAATGGACATCTTATTATTTTGGCTAGACACACAGATTCATTTAATTTTGTGTTAGCATAAAATATTATGCACTTTAAATGTTTCTTTGTCAATTTGGTGTTAGTCTCTATGCCCACTTCTGTCAATACTTTGAATAGCACCTAAATTTAGTAAAAAAAAAACATTTCTTCCACTTATACTTATAAGTACTCTCTATTTAATGGTGTGTTCTAGTAGGGAATTTATCTATGGGTCCTTATAGATTCAAAGCTAGTGATCTTTGGCTAAAATTTCATATGTATTTTGGTATGTGCATTTTTTTAGTTATGTTTAATTTCATATTGTAATTTTGTATGATTATGATCTCACCTATCGTGAGCATGGTCATGCAAATTTTTGTGAAAATAACATATATATATTAAAAAAATTATGAATTTGTGTATATAATATTTTTTGTGGCCACCTACACAAAAAAGGGTGGTGGGTGGGTAGACTGAGCGCGATCCACATATGTCAATCAAATTACCAGTGTTTTTTTTTATATAATTTGATATATTTGCAATATAATAACTAACTAATTATAAGTTCATCTCTACTCAACAAACAAATTACCAGGACCATCTGAGGAGGTGGAGTCATAGTGGAGAGGACAACTCCATCACTGATGGATCCACCAAGCTACAAATATGTTGCTAGTGGCAAGACTCGAGGCCGTTGTTATGGCACCGGGGACTTGTCAAGCAACATTCGTCCTGGTGTGATCAATCTCACTCAGGAGTCTCGGGCTCATACCAACGGGAGCGACGGGTCATGACATTTTTCTGAAGAGGCACTACGGCAGGAGGTCATCGAAGCAAAGCTGCAGGCTAGCCAAGCTGAAGAGAGGGCTGATAATTGTTAGGCCCAGTATGCACTGTTGGAGGAGGACTTCGCACGACTCCGACAACAGTTGCAGTTAGTGTTGGATGCTCGCAGTGCAGGTGGTTCTACTAGCTTTAGTTAAGCTCAGCCGCACCCGCACTATGATGGCGACTTGGATGACCAGCCCTTTGATGAGGATGAGGATCGTGACCCACCACCACAGCAACGTCGTCGCCATCAGCTGTGATTTTTTTATTGTATTATGTTTTTATACACTTTGTATATATATTGTATATATATATATTTTCTATATGGGTGTTTTTATATAATATTTATTGTTTTTCTTTATATTTTAGATCGTTAACAAATACGATATAAAATTTATAAAATAAATAAAAAATTAAATTTTTATAATATATAATTCAACCGTAAATCCATAAATTAAAATAAAATTAAATATAAAACCATAAATTCAATTGAAAAAATTAATATAATAATTAGCGATGGCAACGACCGTCACTAGCTAAAACAATTTTTTTAAAAAATAATATAATTATTATCGACAGCCAAGACAGTCGTTATAATGTAACAGTTAGCGATGACCTTTGATTTTTTTACTTTACGATGGACTTCAGCATAATGACGGCTTTAGTATCGAGTAAACAGATACTACGTAGCGGCGACTATTTTACTCATCGCTATAGTTTAATGGTGGGTGCCGTTAGCCGTTATCCACATAGGAATCCACTGTGATCACCATGCCTTTTATTTGTATTTTCATTAACCTTTAATACACATAAAATCCAACCTTGAGACCACTCCACCTCAAAACAATTAGACCAATGGATCAGGCACATCACAAGGGTGCTTGCCGTAATTTTTCATAATGCTTTTTAAAAAAATTGTAATTACCATGGAATATTCAATTTTTAATACTAAATAATTAACCGTAATTCCATTTCATGGAAACAAATCACCAAAATTGACTGGATAATTCTCCATAGCATTCCTCATCATTTCATCCAACCATCTTGAGGATTTTATGAAAAGAGACTTGATGAATCTTAGCTTCGAGACAATTGCCTAGTAACAACTTAGGGTTGTGATACTTGTCCTATAGAAATTTGACACGGAACATGATTGATGATCATGGACACTTCTTTTATGCCAAAACAATTAGACCAATGGATCAGGCACGTGACAAGGGTGCTTGCCATAATTTTTCATAATTTTTTTAAAAAAATTGCAATTACCATGGAATATTCAATTTTTAATACTAATTAATTAACCGTAATTTCATTTCATGAAAATAAATCACCGAATTTCACTGAAAAATTCTCCATAGCATTCCCCAAGTAGTGGTGGGTGCCGTTAGCCGTTATCCAATAGGAATCCACTGTGATCACCATGCCTTTTATTTGTATTTTCATTAACCTTTAACACACATAAAATCCAACCTTGAGACCACTCCACCTCAAAACAATTAGATCAATGGATCAGGCACATCACAAGGGTGCTTGCCATAATTTTTCATAATGTTTTTTAAAAAAATTGTAATTACCATGGAATATTCAATTTTTAATACTAAATAATTAACCGTAATTCCATTTCATGGAAATAAATCACCAAAATTGACTGGAAAATTCTCCATAGCATTCCTCATCATTTCATCCAACCATCTTGAGGATTTATGTAGTGACAAAAAAAAGAGAATAAAATCACAATAAGTTGAAAAAATATAGATACAGACAAAATTAGAATAAGTTAAAATTCTAAAAAAAATAAAAAAAATGACGCAAATGATATATTATGGATGGTATTGTTGCAGGTTTAAGACACTCAGCTCACGTCATACCACTTTCATGATATATTATGGATGGCCATTGACGCAAATGATTGCTTTTTCTGAAGTTGCATGAATTTAGGTTGTACTCTTTTGGTACTTTGAATAATTGTACGCATAGGATGACCATGGGCACATTGTTATAAATTGGATAGAAGGCACACGGCTTACCCACCCACCACCTTTGAGTTAATTGTTATTTGCATCATGGAGAGAAGGGAGAAAAAACAAAAGACCTATGTCGTATTTGTTGGTAGGAGACCTGGGTTATACAATTCAATACAATTCATGGGCAGAGTGTCATGAACAGGTGAATGGCTTTAGTGAAAGTTCTTATACGAGCTTTCCCTCAAGAGAGGATGCTCAGTCAGCATGGCTGAGGTACATGGCTAGGGATGCAATGTTTCGTGAAGCCCAACTAGACGGGAGACCACTAAATCCTGAGGAAGCTCATATTATAGATGAGCATGTGAATAACAACGGTGCCATCACACTGCTTCCCTTAGTCATAACACTTTTTTGTGTCGTTGCTGCTTTGGTTTTTTTGGGTTGATTATGATGTAGTAAATCCTTTTTAAGCTGTTATGGTTATCATTATCCTGTTGGAATCTATCATTTTTAATTTATGTATCATTTTTAATTTATGTATCGTGTTTAATTTAAGAAATTAATGTATTGTGTTTCTGCTTTGCTTTTCATGCATCGTGTTTAAATTAAGATTTTAATGTGTGCAAAAAAATGACCAAAATGAGGTGTTGAATGGGTGCAAAAAAATGAGCAAAATGCTGAATGTTAGTGGAAACGCAACTGTTATAATCGTACAATTGTTAGTGGTAGACAAAAGGTGGTACGTGAATAACCGAAAGCACAATTTTGTGAGTGTCTCACGCAACCGCTAGCAATTGTGCTTAGAGTGTCTCATTGGAAATTTGCTAAGAGAAAATCCTTAAAGATTCTATAAATACGTAGCATTTGTGCTCAAAGTGTCTCACAAAAACGACACTTTATATTTGGTGAGGTAACATGGGTGAAATCTCAAGACTATCAAGATTGGAAATGAAGGTTGATACCTTGACAGAAAAGGTTGAGGCCATAGAGAATACTTGCTCTATCATTTTACATACAGTGAGGTCACTTGATATACTGATGCGGAAAGAAAAGAGCACTCCTAAAATCATTGAGGTGCCTGAAAATAAGGGGAAATCATCAACTAAGCGTCATAAAGTTTCTCCTAGAAAGCAGGATGAGGGTGAAAAAAACAGCTATCATATTTGATGTTTCTGATGATGATGACTACCAAAACCCAACAAGCTCATACCGTTCTGCTAAGAAAAGAGGAGCATCACTACCACCTACTGGTAAACCACCGTTTGCAACTACTGGACACAAGACAAGGGTGAAGGTTGAAGAAGACTCATTCGCATGGCAATACAATCCATGCAGGAGTGAATACCGAAGGGGAAGGCCAAGTCAGGTATAATATTTACTCTGTTTTATGACTCTCTGTTTTATGACACTCTGTGTTTGCAATGATAAAAGGTTACTGCACTTACTCTGTTTTATGTTAACTAAATTGCAATGATAATGCTTTGATTTGGCTTTGATAAATATGGCTTTGAATCTTTGATAAATTTTTATAGCAAAATTTTTACTCTCTATTTCCCATAGATAAACGATTTAGCAAGATTTTTATAGCAAAATCTTTTTCCCTGTTCACGTCTTTTTCTCTTTGTTTGATAAATATGGCTTTGATATTTTTACAGGATACGGGTGACTCAAAGAATATGGCTTTACAAGGTCGGAAATTATTCACTACTCCTACATCTGCCACGGTGAATATGGCTTTTGATGATTCGCAAGAAGATTCAATGCCATTTTTTAATATAGATCTCTCAAAGCAAGGTCTGAAACTCAATGAGAAACCCATAAATAATGAAGAAGATGGCGATGACACCTGGACACATCTGTCTATACTCCCTGGACTTACACTGCCTAAAGGAATAAAAACTAACTTCCCCCTCCTTAAGGGCATGCAACTAGATGAATACAAAATGCGTATCGCTGCATTTGTCTTCCATCCAGACAAGGATCCTAGGTAACTCTCTAACAATACAAAATGTATATTACCAGTATTGTCTTCATTTTAATTCTAACAATGCGTAATTTTTTAATTGACTTTGATAGGGA
Organism: Sesbania bispinosa; assembly: GCA_026901365.1. NCBI lineage: Eukaryota > Viridiplantae > Streptophyta > Magnoliopsida > Fabales > Fabaceae > Sesbania > Sesbania bispinosa. The sequence goes on from QLOH01000254.1 coordinate 467,517, forward strand.
AGTTATTTTTAGGATGGGTGACACAGTAGCAACACATGATGACTTTGCTTGTTTATGTCCTAAAAAGAAAATTGACCCTAAGGTATAAATTATTATATTTACTTATTTTATGTCCATTATGAAAATGCTGAATCGAAAAAATATATTTATTTATTTTATCCTCAGATCATGAAAATGTTGGCTATGAAAGCAATAAGGATGCAACACCACATTACTACCAAAATGATTTGGTCTCTGCCCCCATCATTTGCTGTAAGTAATATTCACATTCTTATATTAAGAATTTCACATATTTGTAATCTTATTTCATCATTTGGTCTCTTTAAACATATTTGTTTTCAGGAGGATATACTTCTAGGCCACACAATAGAAGATTTGATGACTACATATTCTGAATACTGGATGAAACCGTTCGAAACCCTTAAATATGTATGGATAAGGAGCATGCAATAAATAATACTAGAATATTTATGTGTAAATGGTATTTTTAACAAGTAAAATTATGCAGATTTACGTGCCTGCTGAAGATGTAAAGGGTGATTGGTACCTGATGGTTGTCTCAGTGGATGAAAGAGTCCTTTATCATCTTAGCTGCAATAAGGATGATGCGATATTCGAGGAACGAAAGGATGCCATGAAGAACGTGGTATTTTTAAAATTGATCTATTCTTGTGTTATTATTATTATTATTATTATTATTATTATTATTATTATTATTATTATTATTAAATGGTAAGCTCACATAACTGCATGTTATCCCTATAGTGTAACGTTTTAGTGCAAATGGTTGGCATTGAAGCCTACCAAGGTGTTTCTCTTAAAAGAAAAATGGATATCGGGTCGTGGGAGATAGTTGACACATCTGTGCTAGGTACCTTTGACCCAAGGTAAGAGTTCTAACCCATATACTATTCCTTAAAAAGAGAATAATTATTTCTGAGTTTTTTTTTCCGTAGCATTGACTCTGCCGTTTACCTTGTGGACTGGATGTCACGTGAGTATGCATTTCAACCAAATTGTATGGAATTGGTAATAACCCTAAACCAACCATTTCAGTCATTACATATTTGGAAACTTTGTTCTAATGTCAGTGTTTATTTTATTTCAATACAGAATAGAGAAGAAATCGTTAGAATGAAGTGTGTCATGGCATTGTTGTATGGTGACCATAACTCGTGCTGCAAGATGTTACAAACCAAGTCAAAAATCTTCTGGAAAACCATCTACCCTCCTTCTACTGAATGTTGATGCTGCTAAATGGATTGAGAAACCATATGCTATGTTTATGTTTTATTTTCTTTTCTTGTCAAAAATCTACCTATTGGGCCGTAGCTGATGTGACCCACATATGCTTCTTTCAATATTAATGATATGTGTTGGACTTCTTTTCATTACGGGTTGAACCTCAACCCATACTTGTGTTGCACTCAATGAAAAAACACAAAATAACTTATAGAGGAAAAATAAATATTCTATAAACAGGCCTCCACCGTGTAGCAGTAAGAAAAACTGATTGGCCCAATATCAAAACACTTTAACTCATTGGCCCAATAACAAAAACAAAGCAAAGCCCCAATTGCACTTTAACAAAGTAAAGTAAAACATGTACTTTACTTGCCCCAATTGCACTTTAACAAAACAAAGCCCCACCCAGCATATGGCCTTACTTGATAATTGTGGGCATTTTAATTTGACAAAGCCCGACTTTTACAATTCTCTGACCCTAATTGCATGTCAAACTCAGACAACACAAGGCCTCAATCATGGGAAAAAGAGAGACCGTTACATAGAGTGATCTGTCAAAAAATTGACAATAGAAGGAAACGATGCAAAAAATGCAAAAGTAGTAGAAAAAAATCTGAACATAAATCACACAAAAAATGCAACAGGTCAGGAGACTTTTAGATTATACAGAAAAAAATGTTTCCTTTTGGATTAATTCACAATAATGACAAGAGATAAGATTAATTTGCTTAAATTTAATTAACATGAACCACTGAACTACTCTTATGGTGGTAGATGTCATGCAAGCTGTGACACCCTTCTACCCCATACTCTTATATATTAAAGAAATTACAGTTTAGAAAAGGGAAAGTCCCACGATAGGTAAAAAGGTTCACAATCACTCTTATGATAAATCTCATAGTTCGAAAACAACTTTATTAAATCAACTCAAACTCCAAATATAAATCAATTATAAACAACGGAAATCTCCTTAGAAATAAAAACAATTAATAATCTCCTGCCATACAAGGCATCCAGAAGTTCATAAAGATACTCCTAATCTACGAACATGGTAAAAACCCCCAAGCACACCCTGATGTCACATCTATCAGAGCATACCCTTTTATTCATAATCGACACCAGTTGTGTCCTCATCAACACCTGTAAAATATATCCACAGAATACGGTGAGGAAAAGGAATACTACCCATACATACACATAGAGAATACCCATCCTCACCCACAACATCATTACATCATACCATCAATATGTTAAAATCACCAATCAATAACATTCATCTAAAACTCAACATATAATCAATCTTCTATATCTATATACATGTCATGCCATCATTCCTATTCACAACACATAAATCTATCCATTATACATTCACCAAGCTCATCATCATCATAATCTCATTCATATATCATCATACTCATTATCATCATAACATCATTCATATATCATCATACTCATTATCATCATAACATCATTCATATATCATCATACTCATTATCATCAGACATCATTCATATATCATCATACTCATTATCATCAAACATCAATACTCCTCTCATCATCTACCCAAAGATCATGACTTGGAACTCCACACAATGGGCGCACCTCGTCAATCACTCTAGTTAGTACCAAGGTGGTCTACCGGTGTTACCACACACTATCCGATAGGTTGTACCCCCTCTATGGGCCCGCACAACGACATTCGACCCTAGGTTGTACCCCCTCTATGGGCCCGTACAATCACTCCTAGGTTGCACCCCTTCTATGGGCCCGTGCATCGAACGCCCCATCTTGATCCCCTGAGTTGTACCCCCTCTATGGGCCCGCACAACTCAGTTCACCTCCCAAATTGTACCCCCTCTATGGGCCCGCACAATTCAGGTCTCATCACATATGCTCAACGCATCTCTCCTAAGTTGTACCCCCCTCTATGGGACCGCACAACTTAGATAACATCATCATCAAAAGGTGACATACACCATCATCATAAATCATCATTATCATGCATTAACATGCTCATCATCAAACATCATCATTATAAAGTGATATACACTTATCATCATCATCATTCACTAATATGCTCATCATCAAACATCATCATAATAAAGTGATCTACACTTATCATCATTCACATCATCATCATAAGTGACATGCACTATCATCAATAACATCATCATCATAAGTGACATGCACTATCATCAATAACATCATCATCATAAGTGATACACACTATCATCACTTACATCATCATCATAAGTGATACACACTATCATCATTTACATCAAACATCGTCAATCATCATCATTATACATCATCACACTCATCATCAAATATCATTAATCATCAACACAAAACTCATTATAAAGTACTCTCAAACACATCAATCATCATCAAACAGTTAGGATCTCAAAATCCACTCTGGTAATCGATTACCAAACTTATGTAATCGATTATCCGCAAACAAGGTCTCTGGTAATCGATTACAACCACCTTGTAATCGATTACCTGCAAGCAAACTCTTTGGTAATCGATTACAGCACCCCTGTAATCGATTACCCGCAAACAAACTCTCTGGTAATCGATTACAACACCCCTGTAATCGATTACCAGCAAGCAAACAGTGCTTCTGGGTTGCCCAGAACACTCTGGTAATCGATTACCACATCTGGTAATCGATTACCCGCGACGCAGATCGCAGATTTCACGATTTCTCACCTCTCTAAACCCATCCAATCAATCCCTAATCAGTCTTTCTCATCTAAACATCATTCATACTCATTAATAATATCCAATACTCAATAAATCATCAATCTATTACAGATTATAGCATCCATTCATCAAAACCCCAATTTCTCAATCCCTAATCACCCCTTTTTCAATTATCTTCAATATCTTCTTTACTCATTCAATAATTCGTCAATACACAAACAATAAATCATCAATCACCAGATTATATCATCATTCTCAGTTATTCATTCATAAATTCGAATTATACATCTTAGATTACTACCCAAACATCCCCTACATGCATATACAGGCAATACCCTCTCCCCCACCGTACCTTAAGCGAAGCTTGATCACAGCAAGGAAGTCCTTTCTTGAATTCTTGGCGTTCACTCCTCAGCAGTTCTCTCTTGAGACTCCCTTTCTCCCCTCCTTAGCGTTTCGCTTACTGACGAATGATACGAATAAGGATTAGGGTGCTCTGTTACCCCTCCTTACAGAAATACTAATTGGGCTTGGGCCCACTCTCACCCCCTTATTCTCTTTTCAATTAAAATTACCTTTACGAAACAAAACTAATAATAATAACACTCTTATTATTTATTTCCCATTAAATTAATTATTTTCTAAATTAGTCTCTTTAATTTAATTAATATTTATCCTAATAAAATTTAGGACGTTACACAAGCCTGTGGGTGAGGAAATTGCTCCTAAAACTACACTTTCCATACTGAAAAAGCATCAGATAAAAGATCAACGTGAATCAGCACAAATTCATCATGTAAATTCTAAACACAATCAGGGTTCCACGTTGAAATATGTGACCATTAACATAAAGCCAAACACTTCATGTGAATGAATTCTAAACACAAACAGGGTTCCACGTCCTTAGTAACAAAAACCTAACACATAAAAAGGTTTTAATACGACTTAACATGTATCCGGAACACATAACATCTGCCTAACCGGAACACTTCATTTTCTTTAGTCACCTGCAACCATGAAATTCACATTCAGCTCACGACTTCTTCACCCACACAAAATCAATCCAAAAGTTATTGTTGTCAACTAAATTAAATTACCATGCAAGTCAACAAGTAGTCTACGAAAACTCATTGTCACTACCATCATCCTCCATGGATTCACCATCATAATTGCATTCAGACTGCGCAATAATAAGAACAATGTAAAAACTCTACGAAAATACACATATGCAAAAACTATTAAATAACAAGCTGAACTAACCATTCCAATGTCAGGATACCGAGATGAGCTGGCCCTATTCTCTACAATGCGCTTTTGTACAGGGCAGGTGCTTCGATTGTGTCCTTGTCGCCTACAAGTAGTGCAACGACGCTTCCCTTTGCCTTTCCCAACAGCTGTTGAAGTACACCCCTTTGTCCAGGCACGAAGGGGGTCCCTCAACACAGGACCCTCCTGAACATCTACTTCAATATCACATGTTTCAGTAGACTTGTTCCTTGCTTTAAGAAATTCTGTTTGTCCAAGAACCTTATTAATTGTGTCATAATAACCAAATACAGAAAGGCTTGCAACAGAACACATGTCATCACAAGCTTTCAGCAAAGCTGCATGTCTAGCACCTACCAAAGACTCCAAGAATTTTTCTTTCTTAGGATGACATTTCCAAAATTCTTCTTTTGCCTTTTTAGTCCATCGAAACAAGACAAGAGATTTGTGGACCTCATTGAAATCCAAATATACCATAACAGCCACTATGTGATCACATGGAATTCCATAAGATTCCATCCTCCTGCAACAACACTTGAAGTGACTACTTCTAGGCTCAAAACTCACAAACCATTCTTGTTCACTAAAAACATTCTTACGCACTGGATATATTGTACATGAAAACGAAGTTTTCGAACCAACAACCTTTAACTTAGCAGCCTTTGTTAAAATGCGCCTAAATATGAAGAACACGTCACAGGTGAATATTGCAGAAGCAGAATTCTCAAGCTCACGATAAGAAGTCTCCAAAGGTTGATCACCATTAACACAAGCAAAATCAGCCTCAATTTCCCTCTGCCGAACATAATTTAGACAACGGTTTAGGTGATGAATGAATTCAGTCAAATTATTTTTGTAGTTCACAAACTTCTTCAATTGTGAATGAAATCCCTCACAACGAGATGTAGTTCTCAAGCCAGCAAAAAACTTTCCCCTAATGTATGCTATTGGCCATATACTTCTCTTCTCATACATTTCAATCACCCACATATGCTCTTGTACGTCAAATTGATATATCATATTCTCCCACTTACGCTTGAATTCACCAATCTCATAATCACCTAACATACATTTAGTGAACTGTGCACTAAACCCGTGTTTACCAACATTGCTTGTTGCATTACGAATCAAATGCCATGCACAAAGCCTGTGAGTAGCATTAGGGAAAACAATTCTGATAGCATTCCTCATGGCCCTATCACCATCTGTGATAACAAATTTTGGAGCCTTGCCCTTCATGGCATTGAAAAACTGTTCTAGTACCCACACATATGTGTCCTCGGTTTCATTTGAAACAACCGCAAATGCAAATATAGTTGTCTGATTATGGTGATTAACACCTGAAAAGACAATGAGAGGCCAATAATATTTGTTCTTGCCATAGGTTGCATCAAATGCAAGAACATCGCCAAATAATTCATAATCCACCTGGCACATACCATCACACCAGAACAGGTGTTGTAGTCTACCATCATCATCTGTCTTGTGTCTCACAAACATGGCATGATCTTTTTTCCTAATCCCTTCTAAGAACGATATAGCTTCATTCACATCATTTTTTTCAGCCTCTTTTGCTTTCCTAACTCATTGTACATATCACTCGTCTTAAACCCAACATTCTCACATCCACCTGTCTGACTTGCAAAAGCTTGGTATATGCTAGGCGTGCTAATTCCAACACCTCTCATCTGGTTCATGACTTCTATTTCATGCTCCTCCATCCTCCTATGGGACGGTAGCATGCCACGGAACCTCTCCTCCAACATGGCATGATTGTGGTTTTCCACAAATGAAGTCACATGCCAACGATTACTATCAGCGTTCAACCTCATCTTGCAATGTGCTTTACATCCACATCTTATAATTCGTCTTCGTTCCCTTTTATAACTCCCTTCCTTGACTTTAGGAAAACCTTCTCTAGAGCACACAAATATCTGTCGTACAACAACTTTAGCTTTGTTCTTACCAACCTTGTCCTTACGCGCAGAAAATCCTTTTCGTCTAGCATGCCAATTATAACACTTAAATGCAACCTCAAGATCAGCAAAATGGTATTTCATAAACTCCTCCATGGTAAGTGTTTTCCAATTAATATTGGCAAAGTCATGTATGCCATCAATGGGAATGCCCTCATCACCATTTCCTGCAAGCCCTCCTTCTTCATCCGTGCTTTTATATTCTTCATCGTAGCCACCTTCATCACTATCATCTTTTGATTTCTCATTAGAATTTCCTTCATCATTCTATCCACATCTAGAAACACCGTGCATCCCGTAAAATATAAGAAACATATCATACTTAACAAATTAAAATCAACAACAATCCGAAATAGAATCTCCCATTCTCAGATTTAACAACCAAATTAATTATTCATATTTTACGATTTAAATAATAACTATAATCCATTTATTTCAAAGAATCCTAATTCTCAATTTAAAACATCATCTTAAATAATTACCTAGTTTGGTGAAAACCAAGTTTGAATACAGACATACATAGAAAGGGTAAAAACCCATTGTCCCCTTAAAGAATCCCCATTTGCAGTTGCCTACCTTTCTCTTCCTATCTCCACCATTGTCCCCTTTGTCCAACCCAAAAACCCATCTTCATTGTCTCTGCCACAACCTAGCGAAGTAAAAGTCCCAACCCAACCATCAACCCATTTTCATTTTCCTTCAGGTTTATACCATAACCATAAAAAAAAACAATTCCAGATTATTTACCTTCATGTAAGTATTCTCCTCGTCTCCAACATTTGACTCCTTCGAGATGCCATCCATTGAAATTGACATAACCCCTTACACCAACAAACAAGTAATGAAATTCACATAACACTACAGCACATGAATAAAAATTGGAGATCTATTGTCTTCTTGCAAAAATAAGAACTTACTCCGTTCCATAACCCACTACAATCCACATAAACAAAGTCTCAAATTCTTACCTGGATCACTTTGAAGGTCGGGGGTCGAGATCTTCCCCTCGGTCACGAAACCACTTCCTTCACGAAATCACCGCGCGCACCCTAAGTTTTCACGAAACCACCGCGCGCACCCTAAGTTTTCACGGACAAGAAGAAATGACAGGGACCCTTGGGGTATACCCAAATACAAGAAAAATGCAACAAGGACCGAACAGCAAATTCTAGGGTTTTCTAATTTTCAAATTAAATTAAATAATAAAAATAATAAAACGGGAAATAACCGGTCCTGGCACGGGAGTGTAACTTACACACTATTTTCAAAGAGTGTATTTTAGAGGGCACCCTAATCTTAATCAAGTCTAAGTTATTAATTTATTTTTTCCAATTTCTGAAATGAAAAAGATGAAAAATACACGGCTTATTTGCATTTTTGGTCCATCTAATTTTCTAAGTCTGTGATTTTGGTCCCCCAAATATATTTTTTTGTGAATTTGGTCACCTAATTTTTTAAAACTTTGTAAATATGACAACTACGAAGTCTACATCCAAGTTAACAGTTTTTACTGATGTGGAACCTATTTTATGATGTGGTTGTTACTATAATTTTGATGACATGTCAATAAGAATTTGTTTAATTTTTTATTATTATTATTTTAAAATTTAGTTATTTTGAAAAAAGTGAACAATGTCACTTAAGAATTTGGAAATGAATAAATATAATTTAAAAATATTAATAATAAAAATTTAAATTAATTATTATATACATATGATAAAAAATGCAGTGATAGTCACGTTATAAAACGGGTTCCACGTAAGTAAAATCTATTAACTTACACTATAAGAAATTTTGTTTTAGCGACGACTATTTCGCGACAGCCCCTTGCTGTCGCTATTAGTGACGGCCACACCGACGCTAAGCCATCGCGAATGTTCTTTTTTTTGTTTAATAATTTTTTTATGAAATAGAAAAAGTATCGTCGCTAACTGTAAAAACAATAGCGACGGAAAGGCTGTCGCTAACATAAAATTGTTGTTAGCGACGGCTGAGTTTCAAACTAGCGATGGCGAAGACGTCGCTAATTGAAAATACGGACTAGCGACGACTAAGCCATCGCTACGCTCGTCACAAATGTGGAAAAGTTTTCGCGGGTTGTAATTTAACAATCAACGGTAGCGACGATTTTATTGTCGTCGCTACGGCTATTAAATGTAGCGAGTTGTCGCTAATTTTGAGACTTAAACGTGACCGTCCCTTCTTTCTTTTTTCTTCTTCCTTTCTTCTCTTCTCCTCCTCCGCCACAACCATCACCAGAAAAACGTCCCTCCACGTCTCCATCACTGTCCCTAAGCTCTCTTTCTCCTTCAACCTCTCCTTCTCACTAAACCCTTCAATCTTACCGATTATTTTTGCGAAACAACCACTGTCTTTCATAAAGAGGTGGTGGACGGTAACCAACCACCGTGAGTAGACGTTGTCGGCAGTTAATCTTAGTTGTGGGCATCGAACGAGTATTGTGTTCACTCCTATGTGTGATGAAACTGTTGTAGGGTTGTCTCTGTATTGTATGAATTGTTTGTTAGTGAAAAGTCGAGCTCAATAAGTGAGACCCTATGAAGGGTGCTGGTTGTGTGTTGGTAATATATAATTATGTGTTGAGTCTCAGAATTAATTTGAGTATTCAAACTTAACTTAAGACTTAGTATCCTTAGGTTTTAACGATTAACAAATAAGATCATATAAGCAAGTTCTACTAAAGAAAGGTATTGTAGATTGTGTTTCAGGATGTAGTATTCATCTGAAGCCTAGAAGACAGCAAAGGAAGAAGACATCCACAAAGAAGATGAAGAAACTGAAGCGAAGAAAAAGAACAACACAAAAGCTGAAGAGGAGAAAAAGAAAAGATTCAGAATCTGAAGAGGAGAGAAGGCTCGTCTATCTGAAGCATATTCATCGTCTGAAGACTTGAAGACAAAAAATGAAGACTTGACTATCGTCTGAAGATTAGAAGACAAAAGAGAAGACTTGACTCCGTCTGAAGAAGTGACTATCATCTGAAGAATTGAAGCTAATCTAAAGCACTCTGTGTATCTGAAGGCTGAACGTGTTAGAATCAAGAATTGATCTCTTGAAGACGTTGCTAAGTGTGAAGAACACTCTACCCAATGAATTACTCATTTCAGCACAAAAGTCAAACATGCTTTTCTACCTCGATCAAAAGTTTTGCACAAATAAGGAAACTCTGCAACTACTGTTGCACCTGCAACGAAAAACATTGTGTGCACAGACCTGCTGCATCTACTGCTGCCCAGAATAGATCAGAAGATTGAACAAGAAAGTGACAAGAAAGCTATTTGAATTAAGATTTTTTAATTCAATATCATTATCGATCTGAATCACAGAAGCATAGGAAGAGACAAAGAAGAACAAAGTTGTGATCATCTGAAAAAAAGAAGAAGTAACTTTTGCTAAAAGAAAGGAACTTGTTGAAATCATCTTATCTGAAGAACTAAAATAAGCTTAAAGCTATCATCTGAGATAAGCATATGTTGAAGCTGATGACATCAAGCTTAAACAACGCAACCATCTGAAAGCTCACTAATCGTCTGAAAGTATGCGAAGAATTCAACCTTCTAAACACATACTCTCTGAACAAGATGATGAGATATATCAGACTATCTGAAGATATGAAGACTTTCAAATCTGACTACGTGGACAAATCTCAAACTATAGGAAGTCTCAACAAAGCCAAAGACCATATGTTCAACAGCTAGCATATTATTCAAATATTCTTAAGAGAGAAAAAGGAGAAAACGTCAGAAGCTCAGAAGCTAAGCAAAAATGAAGATAACACAAATTGAGCAAAAGGACAAATCTAACGGATATCTCCTTACACTCACAGAAAAGAAAGGTGGAAGAAAAGAAGATGCAGAGAGAGAAAAGAAGTATCTACCTGTTAAAGGAAAATCTCTTAAGGTTAAAGAACTCATATAAAAGTGTGTCAAAGCTAAGCTATCTGCACACATATTCTGCTTAAGAAGAAGCAATTGTTTAAGAAGTTATTTCACATAGGCTATTTGAGCCAAATCACTTCTTCTCAATGGTAACCAAACAATCTTCAACGACTATATTTCCAGAACTTATAAATAGTCCTAAGAAAGTCTTTGAAGATGCTGATCTGCTTATGGGTTGAACTTATTAGAATATATGATCAGTCAGCTAAGATCCTAGAATCTGAATTGGAAAACCCACTGTTAAGTGCTGAGAATGTAAGCCAGGACTGCCAATGGTCAAGCCAAAGAGAGAACCTGCTAAAGCTCAAACCAAATCATATCAAGCCAACTCTCTGAAGAAGAAAAATACAGAGAAGAACCCAATTAGAAATTCATACACTTATCTCTCTGTAACATCCTTGTACTTAGAATTATCCTTTGTATTCTGAGTAGTACTCAGTTAACCTCTAGTACAGGAAGAATCTGAGTTTATATTTCTTAGAAACTTAAACTTAGTTTATGTTGTAAACACTTTATGTGTCTGAGAGCCTGAAGAGGCTTTGTGGAAGAAAGAATACTTGTTGTTGAGCCTGGAGAGGCTTGTCTGTAAAATAATACTGCATATGTTGCCTAGAGAGGCAGTTGAAAACAAAGGAATACTTGTTATTGAGCCTGGAGAGGCTTGTCTGTAAAATAATACTGCATATATTGCCTGGAGAGGCAGTTGAAAACAAAGGAATACTTGTTGTTGAGCCTGGAGAGGCTTGTCTGTAAAATAATACTGCATATGTTGCCTGGAGAGGCAGTTGAAAACAAAGGAATACTTATTGTTAAGCCTAAAGAGGCTATGGTAAAAGAATACTTGTATCTGTGTTCAGATAGTGGAAAATCCAATGGTGGTTTGCCCTGGGACTGGATGTAGCTCACTGGGTTTGTGAGTGAACCAAGATAAATTTGTGGCTAAGTTTTCTTTCCCTTAATCTCTGTCAATTTAGTTTATTTATCAGTTATTTTGAAAGTTGTTTTAAATATCAAAACTTATCTTTAAACCAACGTATTTTTAATAAAATTGTACTTGCGTCTGAAATCGGTTCAGAAGGTACAAATGAACTTGAGATGATCCCTATCGTCTTAAGTATTTCAGAAACTGATCTTTAAAGATCCTCTGAAATAACCTTCTGAAGTGTTTCAGGTTTTTCTCAAATAACTCAGTTTGTAAATCAGAAGCTAAATTACTTGTATGTCAATATCAATCATTTTCAAACTTCTTGTTGTGTCCTTGATGTTTAATAAAATCCTTTTTAAACAAAGTTCTGATAAATATCTTTTTATCCTCTGAAGTGATCTTAGAAAATGTAACAACTTTATCATCCTTATCATATCATTGAAAAACTTATTTTCTTATCTTTCGCAAATCTCTGATAACTTTAATTATCTTTCAATTAAGTTTTTCATAACAATTTATCTTAATTCATTTGATGTTTTAAATGGTTTCTAAAATTTGCTTAAGTCTTTAAAACACTATTCTACCCCCCTTCTAGTGTTTCCTCTGGTTCTAACATTATGCATGTGTTTGTATTGTATGAATTGTTTGTTAGTGGAGAGTTGAGCTCAATAGGTGAGACCCTATGAAGGGTGCTGGTTGTGTTCTGATAATGTAGAATTGTGCATGTGTTTGTGTTGTGATATGTGAAACTTTTATGCTGAAATTATATAATTTTTGAATTGTAGACAAATGGATCATAGATGGATGTATGATAGGGTTGATTCTTCTAGGAGATTCAATAATGAGTTTATTGAAGGGGTTTCGAGATTTGTTAACAGGGCTATGGAACATCCTTCGTTTATGTCTGATGGAGGGATTAGGTGTCCATGTGTGAAAATGTAATTGTGAGAGTATTCTGAAACCTTCTTTAGTTAGAATTCATTTGTTGAAGTCTGGATTTAAACCAAACTACAGGGTATGGACTGACCACGGAGAAGTAGGGTCTAATAATGTTGAGTTGGGAGATGATGATAATAGTGGTGAAGGTATGAGTTATTAACCTCAGTTTTCCTCAATGACTCAAATGGTGTATGATGCATTTAGGCCTATACCTGATGAAACAGATGATAATGACCATGAGCCACCTAACCCAAATGCCCAATGATTTTATGATATGTTAATATTTGCAAACCATCCAATCTATGATGGAGCAAATAATTCTAGGTTATCAATAGCTGTGAGGTTATTAGCAGCTAGGAGTAATTGGCATGTTACTGAAAAGTGTTTGGATTATTTCATCCAAATGCTAGTTGATGTAGCTCCAACACCCAACACCATTCCAAAGAACTGTTATTAGGCGACCAAATTGGTGTCTAAGTTAGGGTTGAAGGCGGAAAAAATTGAATGTTGTAGGAATGGTTGCATGTTGTATTACAAGGATGATTCTATGTTAACTGAATGAAAGTTTTGTAATGCTCTGAGGTTTGTTCCTCGTAAGGTTGGGAAGGGGAGATATAAAGATGTTCCGATGAAGAGGATGTTTTATTTGCCAATTATTCCAAGGTTGGAGCAATTGCATGCTTCATTAGAGTCTGCTGCACAAATGTGAGGGCATCATGAGAATAAGAATGATTCTAGTTTATTGCGTCATCCATCAAACGGGGAAGCATGGAAACACTTTGATAATGTGTATCCTAATTTTTCAAATGAGCCAATAAATGTAAGGTTGGGGTTATATGTTGATGGGTTTACACCCTACATTCAAGGTTCGACTCTACCATATTCCTGTTGGCCTATTATTCTAACACCTTATAATCTCCCTCCTGAATTGTGCATGACTAAGGCATATATGTTTTTGACTTGTCTAATACCGGGTCCAACTAATCCAAAGGAAAACATAGACATGTTTTTGCAACCTTTAATAGATTATTTGCAACAGTTGTGGAGGTGTGGTGTTCTAACTTATGACATTTCCACAAAACAAATTTTCTCATGCGTGCATGTTTGATGTGGACTATCAATAATTTTCTGGCGTATGGAATGTTCTCTAGTTGACAAACAAAGGGTAAATTAGCATATCCATACTGTATGGAAGACACAAAAGCTTTCACGTTGCATCATGGTGGAAAAAAATCATGGTTTGATTGTCATCGTAGATTCTTGCCAAATGATCACCCCTTCAGAAGGAGTAAAAGAGGGTTTAGGAGAAACAAGGATGAGCATGATGGACCACCTTTAGTGTTGACAGGGTATGATATTTGGTCATTTGTGCAAGACTTGGGGGTCCAGTTCAATACCGATGGATGTATCCATTTGAAAGGTTTGTTAATAAGACTATATTGTTTATTTTAATTTATTTGTAATCAAATTCAAGTAACAATGTATGTGTTTTTTTTAGAATGATGGGAGATGCGAAACGATCCGTGGGTAATTTAGCTAGGGTGGAGAGATCAATATGCTCATTTCACTTACACCGGGAAACCACGTATTTTTGTTCGCATTATTTTCAAAACTCATGTTTTTTGTCAAACACTACATTGAGGAATGAGCCTCAAACTGGACTTCAATGCGGCAATTCCACATTGTTAATGTTGAACAAGTCAGAACGCCCTGTAGAAATGTCAAGTGAGCACTAGTTAAATGACGATGAATGGAAATCAGCTCATGTACATATATTGATCAATTGCAATGAAGTTAAACCATACCTTGAGTAAGTGACCATGTTTTTATTATCTTTAGGTTTTATGGTTTACAAATGAATAATTTAACTATTTGTTCCATTTCAGCTTATTCTTACAATTTCACTCGATCGATGATTGAGATTCTTCTGCTCGAATACATTCAGACTTTCCAAAATGGTTTAGGAACTATGTAAGTTTGATCATCCACTTTTTCTATTTGTTACTGAGTAAACTTAATTCAATTAATATTAAATGGTTCTTATCATTAGGTTCGTGATGAGGGAAATGGAGTGACCAATAATGAACTTAAATCATTAGCTTGGGGACTGAACTCTAAAGCAAAGTCATGGAACACAAAACTTATAAATAGCTATAGATTTCAGACAAATGATTGGTGTGAGGGTAAAAAGACCACAAATTGTTGAGTGCATGTAAAAGGACTTACCGATGGCGATGAAGATGACTTTTACGGTATCATCCACCATATCTATGAATTAGAGTATCTTGGTTTGCCTAATTTGATTCCTATTTTCTATTGTGAATGGTTTGATCCAACCACAAACAGTGGCATGCAAGTTCAAGCACAATACAATATCGTAGAAATAAGGAAGAGTAGAAGGTATAATCGGTATGATCCATTTATTCTTGCACAAAAAGTAAGACAGGTCTATTATACCCCTTATCCAGAATTATGTAAGGACTTACGAGGTTGGATTGTGGCAATCACAACAAAACCAAGGGGTCATGTTGAGGTTGACGGGGTTGAGGAAGAAGTTCCTTATTAGGCCGATGACACTTCAACTGTTTTACCAATTCTAGATATTGAATAGTTGACAGGCTTAACTGATAATCGATATGAACCAGTTATTCAGCCTGAGACTATAGTTGAAGATGATGAATCTGAGGATGATGATGAAAACCAAGAAGATGAAAATGATGATGAAGATGAGTGGGATGACAATGAAGATGAAGATGATGATGAAGATCAAGAAGATGAAAATGATGTATAATTAGATTAATTTTCCGTGAAGTTAATATTAATATTGATGTACTTTTCTGTGAAGTTAATATTATTGTGTACTTAGATTAACACTAATGTGCACAATATTATTTAATTTTTACCATGATTTTTAATTAAATTTTATAATCGTAATTAACTAAATAATCAATTTTTTAAAAAATATTATATCTAGCGACAGCTTGCCGTCGCTAAAAACCGATGCTAAATAGTATAAGTTTAGCGACGGGCAGGCCGTCTCTACATTATGTCCGTCACTAACTTGCGACGGTCGCAACCATCGATACGTTGTGACGACCGTCACTTTAGCAACGGCCCGTAGCGATGGTCGTTGCGTCGCTATTGCATTAATGATGGGGCTTGTAGCGACGACCTATTAGTCGTCGCTCTGCCGTCGCTAGAGCATGTATAGCGACAACTTTCGTGATGTTAGCGACGACTTATGGCCGTCACTAATCAACGATTTTCTTGTAGTAATTAGATGAAAACTTAACAGTTGTACCATATTTACAAAATTTTAAAAATTAGGGGACTAAATTCACCAAAATAAATTTTGGGGACCAAAATTGCAAACTTGAAAAACTATAGAGACAAAAAATGTAAATAAGTCAAAATACATTAATTAAATATGAAAACAGAGTCTTTCAGGTGCAAGACCACATATATCCTTCACGGTAGAATCTTTATGGGCGGTAAAACCCTCACTCCGAGTATTAAACATTGTTACATACTCAGAGCTCAAACCTGAGATCGTTGGTTAAACTGGAACAACCTCTTATCAACGCGCTATGAAAATAACATTATTAGGTTGTATTTGAAGGCAGGGGCGTAGCCAGGAATTTATCTTTGGCGGACGGGAATAAAATATTAAAAATTATGATAAAAATATTAAATAATTTTAATTAAAAATAGTAAATTTTATTCAAATAAAACTTTTCGTTCTTTCATATGTATGAAACTTCTCAACAAGTTGGCAAATTTGTTCAATATCAAATGATTTCAAAGAGTCTTTAGGTTGAACTTAGTATAAGAAGTTCAACTGACTTTTCGTTAAATCTTTTATTTAATTCATATGATTGTATATCAATTTTTTAGTTTTTCTTATCATGTAATTCTAAAAAAAAGATTCAAATCAAACAATTTTTTTTAATGTTATATTATGTTACTTAATGATATTTTCTTCCTTCTTTCTTATTCTTTGTAATGCTTATATGTTTCCCTTTTTGATCTTTTTACTTTTTATAGACTAATATTTCTAATCAAATATTTTTCATAAGCAATATTTCTAATTAGACCTTATATGTAATTTTGAATATTATCTTATCATCTCCAAATAAGAAAAAATAATTAATATATAAAAAGGAAATAATAAAAAGTTAAAACTTATTTTTTTTGACAAAATAAAGATAAATAGCAAAAGTCATAAAAAAGTACATAATACTATAAAATCTAAAAAAATTTTAGGGGACCAATATAACAGTTCATGAGATATATTATACGAGACTTATATAATTAATATAAAAATTTAAAAAATTTTGGAGAGTCGTGCCTACCAACCCCATGGCTACGCTGCTGTTTGAAGGAGAGAAATTCCAATAAAGATTAAACTGAAGGACGTACACAATATTAGAATATCAATCAATCTACTTTGGTGTTTCCTTTGGTACGTATTTTTGTCGTTAAAGCGCAAGAGTTTAATATATACATTTCTGCAAGGTGTCCTGTGTAAGCATTGTTCCAAGGCATACAATATATGTCAGCAAAAGATTGATTTGTTAACAAGTCATTTTCCTATTTTGAATCTGAAATTTTTATTTTTAATTTTTTGACGTCTATTTTGAATCTGAAATTGGTCGATATTTGGAAGGTAGAAAAGCGTATAGACTAGGGCAAAAGTCACGTTGTCCGTGCTGTGAAGCGTGGTGCTCGTTTGAATATGACCGCTCTTTATTTTTTTACTTTAAAAAATTTAAAAAGTAAATTAATAAGTTCTTAAACAAAATATATTAATTAATAATGTCGATAAGAGGAGTGGAGCCAATGTTAATAACACACTCTTTTTTGGTTTAATCACATGTATTTTTTATGTGAGACAATTATGTTCGAGTTGGAAACATTCATATTATGGTGAAACCAAATCTTTCCGCAGATTTTTTTTTCATCCACAAGACTCGAATTTGAGATCTTGCTTTAGGAAATAAAGCATGTACCATCTCAATTGGGGTTTGTGGTGACATGTGACAATGGTGATAAATTTGTTTGATAGTAAGAGGAGTGATATTATTATATTTTTTAATATATAATTAAATTTTGTGTGAAACTTAGCATAATGACTGTTCTGGCCGAGATATTGGTCCCTTGCTCCACAGGACCCAACCCAATAAAATGGCCCAAACCAGAGGCGGATTCGGGGCCCCGACCCAACCGCTAATAAGGGGTTTCCATACAACCCGGACGGGTCACCTACTATTGTTAGAAATTTTAATTTCTAATTATTAATTTTGTGGGCTACATATTAAATATTAAAACATTTATATTAGCTATTTACGTCAATTGGGCTGATCGCTATTGATCTGCATTAAGTGAGCCCGTTTAGACTATCATAGGCATCGATGTGGGCCTATATGAGTGGACACTAGGCTTGGCTATTTCGGCATAGTGGGAACCGTAATAGGTTGGTATAAATAAGCCCCTTTAGAAGTGTTGGTCCCCAAGACACCAAATCAACCACCGCCTCCATATTCCTTCCCATCAGGATTCTGGCACTAAGGTCACGTTTTTGGGAACTCAAGAGATTTGGTTGAGGAAGACCATAACACCATATTTACTCTACCCTGTCATTCTGTTTTGGTGTTTAATCCCCAAGAGGAAGTTCGTAACGTTCGTTACCACAAAAGATTTCCGCTGCACTGTGATAAAGCGTCATGGATCCAGGTATTCCTTGAAACACGTAGTTCCCAATAATCTGGCATAATGAATTTATATTTGGGTGTTAAAAAATTCCCAATAATTGGTATCAAAGCCAACATTATTGTTAGATTATTGGGATAGATTTGTGTTTGTGAATGATATCGATTATTTTTTCTTTTGTGCATCCTGTGCAAATGAATTTATTTCTATAAGGATGATGGGTTCAAAATCTTGTTTTTTTTTTTTTTCTGTGCGATGAACTCAGTACACGTTTTTCAAACGGCTGGAACGTTTGCGATTTATTTGCTTAAAATATTAAACGCTTCATATAGTTTGTATACATAAAATTAATCGCACAGAAGTTTTAAGAATTGGATCATGGCACGATGGTTTGTTTGTTGATCCACTATTGAAAGGAGCTCGGTTCGGACCTTGCATCTAGCAATTTTTCTTGTTTTTTTCGTTTTCATTGAGAGAAGGGAATTGAACCCTGGTCATGGAGATAAAGAGCGAGCAACAGAACCATCAAGCCAAATCTGTTTTAGGCGCAGAAATTAAGTTTTAAAATTATATATTATTCTGCTATGAAGTTTGGAAAACTTTAATTTTCCGTTATGCATTTCGAATTTTAGTAAATATATGTATATATATTTATTTATTTTAATTATTATCATAATTGAATATAAATTTGGCAGATTATAGACCCTCTTATTTATATTTGTCTAGTAATTTTTAATTGAATTAGTTGATACAATATATTGCCAAAGCAGTCTCTGTTGTAGAAATTGATTTAATTAAAATTACTTGGATGTTAGTGTGGGGTTATTCATGTGGGTTGTGCTCCCACCCAAAGGTGTGACACAACTTGACCGAATAATCTTATACCTGTGACGGTAAACGTGTGATAGTTGTAAAGCTAATTGTTCATGTGGGTAATCTTCTATCCAAAGATGGATTTTCACCTTACAAAATTAACTATCAATGTTTGATCGTTGCGTGAGAGTACCGTTTACAAACCAACTTGCATGCCCAAAGGCATTGGGGTTGGTGGAGTGCTTGTTGGATCTATAATTGCCTGCACATATCTTAATATGTATTTTATACTTATTCCCTGTTTATTGTATGTGAGTATGTAATTAAATGTATCTATGTTCTATTACAGTCGCTGTTGCTAGTGCTATTAACTTATCTGCTCAAATTAATTGTATCCCTATGCTTAATGGGACAAATTTTAAGGTCTGGAAGGAAGCAGTCGAGATAATTCTCGGCTGCATGGATCTTGATCTGGCACTTTGGGTTGAGAAACCCACTCCAAGTCCGGAAAATCCGGAGGATGATAAGGTTGAAAAGTGGGAACGCTCAAACCGAATGTGCCTAATGATCATGAAGCGATCTGTTCCATAAGCTTTTCGGGGCTCTATTTCTGAGAGTCGGAGCGCTAAAGGTTTCCTTGATGCTGTTGAGAAATATTTCACTAGCAATGGGAAGGTTGATGCAAGCAATTTGCTTGCCAAGCTTATCTCTATGAGATACAAGGGCAAAGGAAACATAAGGGAGTACATTATGGAGATGTCTAATCTCGCGTCAAAACTAAAAGCACCAAAGTTAGAGTTGTCTAATGACTTGCTCGTGCATTTAGTTCTGATTTCCCTTCCTGCACACTTTGGGCAATTCAAGGTGAGTTATAATACTCAAAAGGATAAATGGACCTTGAATGAACTCATTTCTCATTGTGTGCAAGAGGAGGAAAGACAACAAAGAGAGAAGACTGAAAGTGCTCATTTGGCCTCAAACTCTCAGAATAGGAAGAGAAAGAGTAATAAGGATGCTGCAGAAAGGACTTCTCAGCAAAAGAAAGTCAAAAAGGATGAGAAAACACCTACCTGCTTCTTCTGCAAGAAGTTTGGGCACATGAAGAAAGAGTGTCCCAAGTACGCCTCCTGGCGTGTAAAGAAAGGTAATTTTCTCTCTTTTGTTTGTTCTGAAGTGAATTTAGCTTTTGTACCACATGATACTTGGTGGGTAGATTCCGGTGCTACTACTCACGTTAGTGTATCCATGCAGGGTTGCCTTTGGAGCCGACCACTGAGTGATATTGAAAGATTTATCTATGTGGGCGATGGCAACAAGGTCACAGTGGAGACTATTGGAACTTTTAGATTACAATTAAAAACTGAATTTTATTTGAAATTATTTGAGACTTTTGTTGTACCGTCTTTTAGGCGGAATTTGATTTCTATTTCTAGTTTGGACAAATTTGGTTTTTCTTGTTCATTTGGAAATAATCAATTTAATCTCTATCAAAATTCAAATATTGTTGGTTCTGGTTCTTTAATTGATAATCTATACTTTCTGGATGTAGTTAGTTCCAATAAAGAAATTCTTCACATTGATTCTCGTGGTACGAAACGTAAATTAAATGAGAACTCGGCCACCTTATGGCATAAACGTTTAGGCCATATCTCTAAACAGAGAATTCAAAGGCTTGTGTCAGATGAGATTCTTGGACCCTTAAAGTTGTCGGACTTTGAGGTCTGTGTTGAGTGTATTAAGGGTAAACAAACAAACTCTAGAAAATTAGGTGCCGAAAGAGCTAAGGATGTTTTGGAATTAATTCATACCAATATTTGTGGACCATTCCCTACGGAATCTTTGGAATGGACAACGGTATTTCATTACGTTCACAGATGATTATTCAAGGTATGGCTACCTATTTTTAATTCATGAGAAGTCCCAATCTCTAGACATTTTCAAAACTTTTAAAGCTGAAGTTGAGCTTCAACTTGGAAGAAAATTAAGGCCGTCAAATCTGACCGTGGAGGTGAATATTATGGTAGATATGACGGATCAGGTGAACAACGTCCAAGGCCTTTCGCGCTTTTCCTACGAGTATGTGGCATCGTTCCTCAATATACTATGCCTGGGAAACCAAGCATGAACGGTGTTGCATAACGTAGAAACATGACTCTTAAGGATATGGTAAGAAGTATGATTAGTCATTCTTCCTTGCCAGAGTCATTGTGGGGAGAAGCGCTTAAGACTGCAGTTTACATCCTAAATAGGGTACCAAGTAAAGCAGTTAACAAAACTCCTTATGAGCTATGGACTGGTAAAAGGCCAATCCTAAAGCATTTACACATTTGGGGTTGTCCAGCTGAGGCGCGTCCTTATAGGCCGCACGAAAGCAAACTGGAATCTAGGACTGTTAGCTGTTATTTTGTTGGTTATCCTGAACGCTCTCGGGGCTATAAATTTTACAATCCCACTACTAGATCATTCTTTGAGACGGGGAATGCGAGATTCCTTAAGGATGTTGAGTTTGGGAAGGAAGAGAACATAAGGAATGTTGTCTTTAAGGAAAAACCTGTCATTGGCCGTGATCAAGTTCTCGTGCCTATTACTATTCCAGTACCTACCCCAATAATAGATGACAATGATGGAATTATTCCTGAAATTGTTCCAGCACAAGACAACAATGAGGTTCTCCCTCAAATACCCATAGAGCAAGCTCAACAACCTCAAGAAATGTCGTTAAGGAGATCCACTAGAGAAAGGAGAAGTGCAATTCCAGATGATTATATTGTGTTTCTCCAAGAACATGAGGATAGCATTGGTTTAACAGAGGATGACCCAATCAACTTCTGCCAAGCCATGCAAAATTCCAACTCTCAAAAGTGGATTGATGCCATAAAGGATGAGATGAAGTCTATGCAAGACAATAATGTCTGGGATCTTATCGAATTACCTAAAGGTGCGAAGCCCATTGGTTGCAAATGGATATTTAAAAACAAGCGGGACTCGAAGGGTAACATTGAGAGATATAAGGCCCGCTTAGTTGCTAAAGGCTTCACTCAAAAGGAAGGCATCGACTACAAAGAAACCTTTTCTCTGGTGTCTTCGAAGGATTTTTTTAGGACAATTATGGCACTTGTAGCTCATTATGATCTAGAGCTCCATCAGATGGATGTTAAGACTGCATTTCTCAATGGTGACATTGAGGAGACGATTTATATGGTGCAACCAGAAAACTTTGTGATAGGTGATCCAAAGTCTATGGTATGCAAACTAAAGAAATCCATTTATGGTCTCAAACAAGCATCCCGTCAATGGTATCAAAGTTTCATCAAGTCATTTCCTCTTACGGTTTTGAGGCTAACGTCGTAGATGATTGTGTATATCATAAGTTCAGTGGGAGTAAGTATATATTCCTGGTGTTATATGTCGCTGATATACTGCTTGCAAGCAGTGATATAGGCTTATTGGGTGAAACCAAGAAATTTCTGAATGAGCATTTCGAGATGCAAGATCTTGGAGAAACTTCTTTTGTGCTAGGGATAGAGATACTAAGAGATCGTTCTCGCAGTATCCTAAAGTTATCACAAAAGAACTATATCGATAAAGTTTTAGATAGATTCGACATGAAAGATAGTAAGCCAGGGGATACCCCGATAGCTAGAGGAGACAAATTTAGTCTCAGTCAGTGCCCTAAAAATGATCTCGAAAGAGATGAGATGCAAAAGATTCCCCATGCCTCAGCAGTAGGAAGTCTGATGTATGCTCAAGTATGCACTCGTCCTGATATAGCATTTGTAGTGGGAGTTTTGGGTAGATATCTAAGTAATTCTGGAATGCAGCATTGTAAAATGGTAAAACGCGTTATGCGTTATTTAAAGAGAACAAAAGGGTACATGCTCACCTATCAAAGGTCTGAGAACTTAGAGGTCATTAGGTATTCAGACTCTGATTGGGCTGGATGTCAAGATAGCAAACACTCCACATCAGGATATATTGGCTGGAAGAGTTTTTCTTGGAGGTCTGCTAAGCAGACACTCATAGATACTTCATCCATTGTCGTGGAGTTTATTGTTTGTTTTGAGGCGTCCAACGACATTATGTGGTTGAGAAATTTTGTCACTAGCTTACGTGTAGTAGATGGCATAGAAAGGCCATTGAAAATTTATTGTGACAATAACTCAGCAGTGCTTTACTCCAACAATAATAGGAGTGCAACCAAGTCCAAGTTTATAGATATTAAGTACTTGGATGTAAATGAGAGAGTTCAGAATAAGCAAATTTCCATAAAGCATATAGGGACTAATTATATGTTAGCTGACCCACTTACTAAAGGTTTGGTACCTAAAGTATTTCATGAGCATGTTGCTCACATGGGTGTAATTCCTGATAGTACCTTAGTTTAGTGGGAGTCCTATTTGTAATAATTTGTGCACATTTTGGATATTTTGGATTTTCTGCATAATAATATTGACGTCTATTATTATTTTTCAATTATTCTGAACTCATTTGGTGTAATATATTTATATTGCTTTATTTGACCTCTATAAAGATTAAATTTTGGACCAATTGGAAATAGGCATGTATTAGATCACGTAACATGCAATTTCTATACCATTCATCCACATTTGATCTATGTCATTAAGTATATTGGCTGCAGTGGTCATCGGGGTTTAGTCATGCTACAGAGTGGCAAAAGCCGTGGTGGTTCTCAGTTGATATATGAGATGGACCAGATTGTTAAGTGGTAGTCTAAAAGTAAATAGCGTACAGTTGCGCGCCTAAAGTTTTTTCTGTGATATAAATGTCTAAAGTTAATATGAAGCCCAAGTGGGAGATTGTTAGAAATTTTAATTTTTAATAATTAATTTTGTGGGCTACATATTAAATATTAAAACATTTATATTAACTATTTACGTCAATTGGGCTGATCGCTAGTGATCTGCATTAAGTGAGCCCGTTTAGACTATCGTAGGCATCGATGTGGGCCTATATGAGTGGACACTGGGCTTGGCCTATTTCGGCATAGTGGGAACCCTAATAGGTTGGTATAAATAAGCCCCTTTAGAGGTGTTGGTCCCGAAGACACCAAATCAACCACCGCCTCCATATTCCTTCCCATAAGGATTCTGGCACTAACGTCACGGTTTTGGGAACTCAAGAGATTTGGTTGAGGAAGACCATAACACCATATTTACTCTACTATGTCATTCTGTTTTGGTGTTTAATCCCCAAGAGGAAGTTTGTGATGTTCGTTACCACAAAAGATTTCCGCTGCACTGTGATAAAGCGTCATGGATCCAGGTATTCCTTGAAACTCGTAGTTCCCAATAATCTAGCATAATGAATTTATATTTGGGTGTTTAAAAATTCCCAAAAACCACACCTACCCGGGTAGGGCGTACAGACACCCCGACCTCTTCTACAAGCCCACACGCCACCTCAAGCCTATATAACTCACTATTGGTAATGGTACAGGTACGTCATTAAGACTCGCGTAATTACTCCTCACCTGTCTCGGACTGACTTGAGCGTCAGAGTGTTCTTTACATACCACCAACCTTGTCCCGGCTCATACCAATGTTCGAGACAAGAAGACTTTGGAAACAAGTTCACACTCGAGAAGAGTTCACCCACCAACAATGACTTACTTAAATTCAACATGTAAAAAAAGTTTGTGAGGGCTAAGATTCATTGCAATCTATTATTTCTATCTTTATATATTAAATTCGAGTCCTCATTCTTAAACGTGGGTTACTTTTATTTATTTTATCTTAAAAGTTATACAAATTTGAAAAAAATTATTATTTTAAAAGTTTAAACTTCTCCTTGCGTTTTAAAATATATTATTTAAATTTAAAAATATATCTATTAAAAAGCATATAATAGTCTCCTTATCATTCAGATTCTTTGTTCAAATTTTTAAACATATCATTTTTATGTTTACTTTTTTAAAATAACAATTGAAAAGGAATATTATCTTATGTATTCTATGAGTGGTTAAAATGCTAGTTTTTTTTAATGCAGCGAGTCTTCGTCCTTTAAATAAATGGGAAACAAATTTTGGTGTATTTTTTTTTAAGATCATAGATATCTTTCATGGGGCAAATGTTTCTTCCGAATATTAATGCAATTGCATAGCCAATGCTAGAACTCAAGACCACTGGTTAAGCTAATATGTTCACATTGTGTTAAAAAACTTTGTGTATTTGAAAAATAATAACACTATATATGTGTAGTTGCACATCTAATGGATTAACCTATTTTTTTTCCGAATAAACCACCACATTCGTCCTCAAAGTATCACTTTCTCTCCTACTTAGTCCCTATAGTAAATAAAAATAAAAGTTAATGTTTGAACTTTTAAATATCCATCACACTAGTCCTCCAACAGGGATCAATGTGACGAGATGAAAATTGGAGGACTAATGTGATGAATATTTGAAAGTTCGAGGACTACTAATGTAATTAATTTAGTTTGGGGACTAATTAAGAAAGAGATGACTAGTTCGAGAGCTAATTTGAGGGTTTATTCTATTTTTTTCACATTTTATATTTATATTTTAAGATAAATGACACGATTTTAAAATGTTGAGATTCTCCTTGAAGCCCTCCAGAGAGATCTTTAGAAGCAGTATCAACGAATCTTACTTGATGAGGAGCTTATCTGGATTCAGAGATCGCGTCTTAACTGGTACATGTTTGGGGACAAGAATACTAAATTCTTTCACACTTCCACTATTATTAGAAGAAAAAAGAATCGTATTGAAGCCCTTAAGGATGATCAAGGGAATCTCATTCTGAATCAGAATGATTTGTGAGCTTTGGCTATTAACTTCTTCAAGTCTTTATACTTACAGGACTCTATTTGTTCTCCTTGGGTCATGTCTGGTTGTTTCCCTCTGCTTCCTACCAATCATTTGCTAGATATTCAAAAAGAGTTCTCTTTGGAGGAGCTCAGAGGCGCTGTTTTCTCCATGGGTCCCCTCAAGTCCCCTGGACCAGATGGCCTCCATCCTTTTTTTTTTTTCTAGAAACATTGGGAGGATGTCAAACCCTCTATTCACAGACTAGCAAATCTGATATACAATGAACTAGCATTAGTTAGAAATCTAAATGATACTTTCATAGTCTTGATTCCTAAAGTCCAAGCGCCTATTGAAATGAAGAATTTTAGGCCTGTAAGCCTTTGTAACGTAGCTTATAAGATGCTTACAAAGGTCATCACAATGAGACTCAAGCAGAATATGAGTACCCTTGTCAGTCAAAACCAGTCTAGCTTTATGTCGGGTCGTCACACTACTGATAATGTTGTTATTGCTCAGGAGATTTTTCATTCCATGCGAACTCAGAAGGGGAGGAAGACTCTCATGGCCATCAAAGTTGATTTAGAGAAAGCCTATGACAGGCTTAGTTGGGATCTTATCCGAGACACTCTTGCTGATGTGGGCTTCGACCATAGATTTTGTGATTTAATCATGCAATGCATTTCCACCCCTACCATGCAGGTCATTTTTAATGGCGTTTGTACATAGAAATTTTGTCCTTCCAGGGGCATCAGACAGGGGGATCCTTTATCCCCCTATATCTTTGTGTTATGTCTTGAAAGACTAGGACATCTCATTTGTTCTAGAATTATGGATCTTGGAAGCCAATTTGTTTGAATAACGATGGTCCTAAACTCTCACATCTCTTTTCCGCGGATGATTTGTTACTTTTTGGGGAGGCCAGTGTCACTTAGTTAAATATTATGTTGGAGTGTTTAGATGTGTTCTGTAACTCCTCTAGTCAGAAAGTGAACATTGAGAAAATAAGGTTGATGGTGTCCCGAAATGTTAATCATACAATAGCTAACCAGCTTAGTCATATCTTTGGGTTCAATCTAACTCATGAGATGGGGCTGTACTTGGGCATTCCTATTATCCGTGGAAGAAAAACAAAGAACCAGTATAACTATATTCTGGAGAAAACTCAAAAAAGGCTAGCTTCTTGGCAAGCTAATTCTTTGTCGATGGCTGGTCGGATCACTTTGGTCAAATCTGTTGTTGCCGCCCTCCCTACCTATACAATGCAGACAACGCTTCTGCCAAAGTCAATATGCTCCAAGCTTGAGAGGATGGGTCAGGACTTCATTTGGGGTCATTCCAGTAATAAAAGAAAGCTTCATTCTGTAGCCTGGGAGGAATTTTGCTCCCCTAAGGATAATGGGGGCATGGGTTTTAAGAAGCTCTATGAATTCAACGTGGCAATGCTAATGAAGCTTGCCTGGGGAATGATTTTTAACAACGATGCGCTGTGGGTTCAAGTTCTTCTATCAAAATATGGATCTGGCCATGACACAATTCCTATAGTGAGGAAAAAAATCTCTGAATCCACTACATGGCAAGGAATTTGGGTTGCTTGGAATTTAATGCAGAATGCGTGGAGATGGAACCTTGGCAATGGGTTGTCGGTGAAATTCTGGACAGACGTGTGGCTACACCAGGGGCTTCTTCTTATCCAGCCTATTCCAGAAGCTTTGCCCCATGCCTCAGTTGCTGACATGTGCCTCCCCGATGGCACTTGGAACTTTCAGCTATTCAATTCTTTACTTCCCCATGAAGTCATTTTGGAGATTCAAGGTAGGATGGGACCAACCAATTCTTTGGGAGCAGATATTCCAATTTGGGCCTTAAGCCAAGATGGTTTGTTCTCTGTAAAAACTGCTTATTGTTTAATTGATCAACCTTTCCGAGATGGTGATAGATGCTGGAATTTAGTTTAGAAGAAAAACATCCCTCAAAGGACAAAGGTGTTCCTATGGCTTTTATTAAAAGGGGGCTTCCTACCAAGATTTACCTTTTTCATAGGGGAATTTGCCTCTCTGATCGCTGTGAAAGGTGTGGTGCCAATCCCAAATCAGTTACTCATGCTTTAAGAGATTGCAGGAAATCTAGATAAGTCTGGCAGAAACTGCTAGGTCCCTCCCACCAAGAAAATTTCTTTTCTTCGGATATGCAGCAATGGATATACTCTAATCTAGCAAATTCCTCAAAGTGGAATGATCATGTTACTTGGGATATTTGCTTCGCTATTACCATATGGTCCTTATGGATAGACCGAAACAATTCTGTTTTCTCCCAGGCAGATACTTCATCATCAGATATCATTCACAGAGCTTCTTATTTTATGGAGAGTTGTTCTCATGTTATGTCATCTCTTGACTGGATTTCTCCCAAAAGATCTTATAGTAATATTCTTGTTGGTTCGGAGTTTCCCCTTCACTTTTGGATCAAATGTAATGTGGATGCATCCTACCAGAATGATGGTGGTTTGGTTGGCTGTGGTGGTTGCTATAGGGATCATACGGGCAAGTGGCTTTCCGATTTCACTTGAAGACTTGGAAGATGTTCCATTAATATGGCAGAACTGTGGTCTATTCATACTGCTATTATCTTGGGAAGAAATGCTAATATAACAAAGCTATGGATTGAGACAGACTCCAACTTAGCTGTAACTCTTATCACCAATGGTTGTAGTGATCGGCATCCTTGCAGACAATTAGTTGAATCCATCAGGTCTCTCATAGCGGATCATGGTCAAATTGTAGTTTCTCACACCTACAGGAAAGCAAATAGATATGCTGATGCCTTGGCCAGATTAGCTTTATCAAACCAGTTTCGGTTATATTACCTCCAAGACCCTCCCTCCCATGTGTTTCAACTAATTCTAGTTGTTTTTTCCTTTGGGCTTTTTGCCCTCCCTTTAATAAAAAAAAGTTGAGATTCCAAGGACTTGATTTATAATTATAAAGAATCTGAATTAGATAAAACCATTTCAGATTAATTAATAAAAAATATATAAAGTTTTATTAATGAATATTTTAAAAATAAAAAATATTATTGGGAGGAACACCCAAATTTCCCATCACTAGCTAGTCCAATTATATCATTTTAATGATTTATAAATTTTCTACAAATAAGCATGGGTTTACATGAACATTTATCAAACTTTATTTTGAATGATTTGAACTTGTAAAATTAATTTTGGTCAAAAGCGTGTTAAAAATAAAGTGATTTATATTTTATATTTAGATACATTTATACAAAAAGAAAATTTTGTGTGATATTGAATTGAACGTGAACTAGTTCTCAAAATTACTTTTGAGGGAAGACTAGGAGTTACTTCCACCAAAAATTTATTTTAAAACCAGAATTCTCAATTCAATACCAAAAAAGTTAAAAAAAAAAATGAGCAAAATTTTACCTTTTCACTTTTTCTCCTTCTCTTTTCCACCTTCTTTTCTATATTTTCCTCTGTTTTTTTATATTTCATACTAGTCACCTAACAGAAAATAACATTTCTCTTTAAAACTATTGATTAAAATTAAAAATGTTAGTAAAATTAATATTTAATATAAAAAAATTTAAAGATTTTATCTTCTATTAAATATTTTTAAAATTTTAAGAATGGCTTAAAATTTAAAATTAACACTACTTAACATTTTTTATAAAATTTACACAATAATAATAATAATAAAATGTGAAGGGATCCATTTAATTAAAAAATTATAATTTATTTAATAAATTCAATCATTGACATTCAGTAATATGATATTGAATATGCACATCAATTTTAAATAAATTAAACATTTATAAATATATTATCTTATAATTAATATTTACTTATACATTACAAATGTTTTTATACATTAAAATAAAGTTATTAGATAAAATATCAATCATCCTATAAATTATATGAATTTTTATAGATTTATTTATTTATTTGAAACTTTTAATCCAAGGAAAGGAGTGTTCATAAAAATTAAGTAAAAAAAAGTTTTTAATTTAAAAATGCTATTGAATGTAATTAGAGCTAGAAATTTTGACTACTCGATCCGATGATTGGGCTATAAAGGCTCATAATTATTCAAGCGTTCCAGTTTTATATGTTTGCGAGTAGCTTATTTTTGGCAGGTTTTGCGAGATAGCCAAACTTTATTTTTTACGGGTTTTGCGGATAACGAGTTTTATTAGATTGAGTTAAAAAATACGAGAGTTATTCAAACTTTTAAAATAAGTGCTCAAACCATATATTTTTATGGACTTTTACCGGTTAGCCTATTTTACCTATATGTGTAATCGTTACTGTATGATCCTAAACTAAGAGTGTGTTTGGTAAGTCATTTCAGCTAGCTAAAAGCTGAAATTAGTAGCTGAAACTATTTCAGTTGTGTTTGGTAAGGTAGGGTAGCTACTAGCTTTTCTTGAAAAGCTATTTGAGATATGTTCTGGACCAGGATATGGCGGCCAAGATTGGTACACCAACGTCAAGCATCAGCCGACATCAACCGGGATATTATATGATCATTTCAGAGAACACCTGGAATATCCGAAGTCATTAAGGCTAATTCACCCGTTATCACCTTCGTCATATACCCTAACTATAACCGACATGCATATGCCGTCACAATGCGTCACGAAAACGAGATATATTACAATGCGTGTATACAATCTCGGACAGCGCGTGGCCATGGCTTTTAAGTCAGTTGTAACTGTTTAACGGATTTTCCCACCAAAACACTATTATAAATGTCACGGTGGTGCAGCTTGTCAGGTACGTTTTCATTCTGATACGTTGTTACTCTACCGGAACACTCTTCTGACTTAAGCATCGGAGTCTATGTAGTTGCACCACCACCAACCGCTTGCCGTCGTCGTCACACCGCCGTGGAATCATCGTCTGCAATCATCCTTGAAGATTCAGGAAGATCAAGATAGTTTTTTAGAAAAAACTCTCATTTTCAGCCACTAGCTTAAAATTTATTACTAGTTTGTCCTTCGACCACCTCAACTCATCATTATTTAATAATTAGTGATATCCATATATGTCATTTTACTATTTTCAACTAATTTTACCAAATACTTTCAATCAAATTAGCTAACTTTTCAACTTTCAGCTAACTTTACATTTTTCATGAACACTCTGAAATCAAAAAAATGTAAGGGCATGTGAAGGGAAAGTGCTTTCGTTTCATTATATAAAGAAGGCCATAACTGATGTAACGCTCCGCCATTCTCCTCTCACAATTCACAAACTCACTCATATCTTTATCTACCCTCACTCTCTCTCTCTATCCATTCTAACCTCTGCTCTCTGCCTGCGAAGAAGGATCATACACACCACAACTTAACCCTTTTCTCTCTCTCTCTGGGTATTTTCTCTTAAACCTTGTGATACTTTTTGCTTTTTTTTTTTAATAAATAATATTTATGTTGTCAAGAATGCCACGAAATGCTATTCGCTCTTTCGGTTCTTCATTTATGTTTGAAATCAATCACACAATTGGCCCTTATTTGTTGATGTATGTTTCTTATTGCTCTATGTTTGTCGTTTATTGGTGTTGGCGATTGCATTTGCATGCCGATCTCATGATCAATCTATTTTTCTTTTTTATTTAATTTTGATATGTGAGTGTGTCAGCAGTTCCAGAATTGGATAGATCTGATTTGTTTTTTCTTTTATTTTTCATTTTCTTGACGTGGACAATAAGAAGATAAGAACCTTAGAAGTCCTTTTACTGGAATTATTTTGGGCATCTCTATTATAGGAACTTCAAATATTTCTTGTAAGCAACAGATCGTTGGGTTTAAGAAACTCAATTGATTTGATGTGAATGCTAATTGAGTGATGACAATGACTTGCCCCTAATATGGGGATTGCTTTTATGTCTTAACCCTTTATTCAGTCTGAGTCATGTAGGGTAGTAGTAGCAGCTTCTGGTGGTGCTTTCAGTGTTACCAAATACAGATGGAGATTATAAATATTGGTTAAATTTAAATTCCCTTTATAGAAAATAGCATCAGATTTCATGATTGGACCCTTGATACTAAAGAATTGAAGTGATAGGTTTCTCTATCTTCTCTATTGATGTTTTCTTTCTTCTTGCTTTGCATAGGATTGGTGAAATCTGAGTTTATTTTTAGCACTGTCAAGTCCTGTTGTTTGTTTCCTTTCTGTTTGACTGCATCTATGAACTTAATGCCCTCAAGCATTTCTTTGATTCTGTGTGTATTAAGCTGGTTTGTCAATTGTATATTCAGGGCTAAAGAAGCACTTGAAAACCAGATTTGCAAAAAAGGGTTCCTAAATTCATGGCGTTTGAGCACTACTTTTCCCAGGAATGGAAAGCCATCCCAAATGCTGTGACAGAGACAGAAAATTTTGATGGTTGTTTTGATTGCAACATCTGCCTAGACTTTGCACATGAACCAGTAGTTACCCTCTGTGGCCACCTTTACTGCTGGCCTTGCATCTACAAATGGCTCTATGTTCAAAGTGCTTCTCTTGCACCTGATGAGCACCCACAATGCCCTGTTTGTAAGGATGATATATCCCATACCACAATGGTTCCTCTCTATGGTAGGGGCCAGACCCCAGCTGTTAGTGACCCTGATGGGAAGGCACCCGGTAGAGATAGGTTTATACCACCAAGACCATCTGCTTCAGGTGCTCAATCTCTGTTGGCAACATCTTCATCACAAAGTGGTCAGCAACTTCCATATCGTAATCCTTATCAGAATCAACATTTCAACTCCCCTCCATACCAAGAAGAGGATGATGAGACATCACAAATGCTCAATCCTGGTTCCAACATGACACCAGGATTCCCCCACCTTGTGGTTGGGATGTTTGGGGAGATGTTTTGTACCCGAGTCTTTGGCAACTCAGAAAATTTGTACACCTACCCAAATTCTTATCCCCTGATGGGAAGTAATAGCCATAGGTTGAGAAGGCAGGAGATGCAGGCTGACAAATCATTGAACAGAATTTCAATTTTTCTCTTTTGCTGCTTTATTCTGTGTCTTATCGTCTTCTGAGCTAGGCAGCTAGCAATTGAGATTGAGATTATTCTCTATTTCCCTGTTGTATAATTTGTAAAGAAGCACGGGTGTAAGCTTAGAAAGGGGATAGATTGAGTGAGTTATTGTATGTTAGGCTAAAGAACTTCTGTTCTTCAGCATTTTTTTACACAATGTTAGAGCTTTATTTCGCTCAAAGTCACTTTCTGGGCGATGTTTTGCCTTATTCTTTGGCATGCTGAAGTTTAAAAAAATTTGATACCTTATGCAGTTTTGGACTGAAATTCTTCCGAAGAATTAGTCTGAGATTTTGGCAGTATTATAATGGGTTCATCCAATGTAAGGAATAAAAAAATGCACCAGATGTAATGGATAACCCTGCAATGGATAAGATTTGAGTCTACGAGCAATGAGCTGTCCAGTGTCCTGTCATTACCAACCAACACAATGAATGGGAAACTCGAATTGCCTGTTTTGGTTTTTGGGAAAAATCTATATAATGACAGGCTGAAGCTTTTGGTGGGAAAAAGCTAATGTTGGTGATTCATTGGAATTTAAAATTAGGCATTGCAATTGAATCCGGATATATGGGTATTTATATCAAAATTACATTATAAATGTAGATTCAAGTCAATATTACTTAGTACGTTATAAATGTGGATCCAATCAACGTTATTTTCAGTAGTGTTGACTCGGATCCATATTTAAAACGTGATTTTAGTGTAAACTAAATACACACGACGTGAGATTAATGGGAAAATCTGTCTTTGACTGGGTTTGGAGAGGATTTTACTAGACTTTGACGGGGCGGATTTGAGGCGCAAGTAATCATCTCAGGCCTCGACTCACTCTCAAACCCGCATCAACATAAAAGTTATTTAGTTTTAGAGTAAAGCTCCAAATTCATCCTTAACAAAAATATGCCAAGACACATTCGTATTTAAAATAAATAAAAACTCGTTACGACGTTCTTGACAATTATCTTCATGAGACACGTTCATCCTTCTGTTAACTAGTATACGTTACAATTAACGGATATCCACATGTGGCAGGTTAACTAGTCCTTTGTTATAACTAGCAGCCATGTTAGTCCATGACAAAAACCTTTTTTGGACACATTAGTCTTTATGTACCTAAAACAAAAGGAATTTAAGCCTAGGTTTCCCTCAATCCCAAATCTTTATTTTAGATTGCATTCTTCTTCTTCTAACTTTGATATTCATTCTTCTTCATTCCTCATCATGCTCTTGCAAAGAGGAATCCTCATGTAATTCATCCTCTACACTATCATCATCATCATCATCAAAAGAGGATTAATTGTCAGAAAATAGCACCTCCCCGTTGTCATCATCATTATTGTTAACCGCAACAAAAATGAAATGATGAGAATTGGGTTGAATGGGAGGGAAATAGGAGTTGGTGGATTTAGGAACCTTAACCCCTTAAATTTTTTTGTTTTAAGTGCAAGTACTAATGTATCCCCAAAAGGATTTTGTCAGGAACTATTATGGATATTAGTTATAACACAAGCCACATTGGATGACCATGTGGTGAATGTCTATGCCATGTAGATCATTTAACGTGCCACATGTGCACATCCGTTAATGGTAATGGACACAAGTTAATAGAATGATGAACATGTCTCACAAAAAATATTGTCAACGAATTCGTAATGAGTTTTTTATTTATTAAGAACTAATATGTTTCAGTGTGTTTTTATCATGAACGAATTTGGAACTTTAGTCTTAATTTTAATTATAATACTAATTGAAAAAAAAATTTAAGGTTTGATGTATGATTTATTTAAAGATATGTTTATAAGTTAATAACACCAAAAATAAAAATAAAAAGTGAAACAAATTTCCGTGAATTTTCTCAAAATGTGGTTAAAGGTTATAATTTCATCATCGTCTTTTTTAAACCTGCACTCGAACCCACTTTCTCTTTCACGAGGGTAGGGAGTGTAAGACCCAATCTCACCACGCTTCTTTACCATATCCATTTGAATCATGTAAAAGAAACATAAAAGTTCTAATTTTAAAATATTTATTTAAAATGTTTAAAATAATTTTATAAAGTTTTTAGACAAAAAAATGAGAATATTGATTGGGGTCCAAAACCTTTCAAAGTTCTTGATTGTTGGAGGTTTGATCCATCCTATAAGAAATTTGTTGTTCATCAGTGGGGGGGATCTACAAGTCGAAAGCAGAGCATCTTTTGTGTTAAAAGAGAAGTTGAAGGAAATGAAGAACAGGCTTCGTCAATGGAATAAGGAGTCTTTTGGGCACTTGGATTCTAAAATCAGTGAGGTTAGTAATTGTGCAAATGTACTGGATTTAAAGGCTGAAGAGTCTTCTCTTGAAGAGGTGGAAATTGGCCAAAGGAGGGAACTTAGAGCTCAAATATGCCATCTCATGGCTTTGAAAGATAGATTGCTATTTCAGAAATCTAGGTTGAAGTGGTTACATGAGGGTGATGCCAATAGCAAGTGCTTTCATGGATGCATTAATAAAAGGAGGTTGCGGAATGGGATTCATCCTTTATTGATTAATGGTGAGAGGTATTCACAACCTTCTGATATGAAGTCTGCAGCTAAGGGTTTCTTTGAATCACACTTTCAGGAGCAATCTTGGTTACGACCAACCCTTGACAGAGTATCTTTTAAATCTTTGTCAAGAGTGGATGATGATTCCCTTGTAGTGCCTTTCTCAGAGTTGGAGGTGAAGGAAGCTGTATGGGAGTGTGGAGGTTCAAAAAGTCCGGGTCCGGATGGATTTAATTTTAACTTTATAAAGGACTTTTGGGACACCTTGAAGCCTGATGTCATGGCTTTTATGCATGAATTTTTTGCTAATGGCAAGTTTGTTAGGGGATCAAATAGCTCCTTTGTTGTTCTAGTTCCAAAGTCAGAAAACCCTCAAAGGGTTGAAGAGTATAGACCCATCTCTTTAATTGGATGTATGTACAAGATGGTGGCTAAGGTGTTAGCCAACAGGTTGCGAAAAGTAATAGATGTTGTCATCTCCGAGTGTCAATCGGCTTTTGTTCAAGGTCAACTTATCTTTGATGGGATGGTGATAGTCAATGAAGCTGTTGAGGAGATGAAAAGGCGGTCAAAAAACTGTTTGCTTTTTAAAGTTGATTTTGAAAAGGCGTATGATTCAGTTAATTGGGCATTCCTACATTATGTGATGGGTAGAATGGGCTTTCCCTCAAAGTGGTGTATGTGGATCCATGAATGTTTGAGCTCTGCAAAAATATCAATCCTATTAAATGGAAGTCCTTCCGCAGAGTTTGGTGTGGGTAGGGGGTTACGGCAAGGGGACCCGTTAGCCCCTTTCTTATTCTTAATTGTTGCTGAAGGCCTCAATGCTATGATGTGTAAAGCAGTTGATAATCAAATATTCACTGCCTTTTCTGCTGGTTCTAGGTTAGTATTGGTGTCTCACTTACAATTTGCGGATGATACCATCTTTTTTAGGGAAGCATCAATGCATAATGTTTGGGCCATTAAATCAATACTACAACTATTTGAGTTGGTAGTGGGCCTCAAAGTTAACTTTTTTAAAAGCAAGTTGTTTGGTGTCAATGTTCATCCTGAATTATTGCAACTGATGGCGCAATTTCTTAACTGTAAAGTGGGTGTCTTGCCTTTTTGTTATCTGGGCATTCCAATTGGAGCAAACCCACAGCGTAGGAAGACTTGGGAACCGATGATTAATAAGGTGCAGAAGAGGTTATCTAATTGGAAATCTAAAACATTGTCTTTTGGTGGTCGTTGTGTCCTCTTGAAGTCTGTTCTCCACTCAATCCCGATCTACTTTCTTTCCTTCTTCAAGGCTCCAAAAGGTATAATCTCTAAACTAAAAGCTCTATTTCGGAACTTTCTTTGGGGGGGGGGGGGGGGGGATGAGTGTCATAATAAGATTGCCTGGGTATCTTGGGAGGTTGTCTGTAGGGAAAAAAACACGGGGGGATGGGTTTTAGGGACTTGAGAGCTTTTAATTTTGCTCTTCTAGGTAAGTGGAGATGGAGGTTGTTGGTGGAAAAGGATAGGTTGTGGAATAGGGTGGTGTCTTCTATATATGGGGATGTGAGAGGTAGGTATACTGTTAATGGTGGTAAGGGGTCTAATTGGTGGATGGATTTGTGGAGTCTTGAGAGTGATACTATGTTTACTCATGAGTGGTTTTCTAATACATGTGTTCGGGTTGTGGGAGATGGTCAGTCAACATCCTTTTGGAGAGATATCTGGTGCGGTTCGTGTGCTTTGTGTGATCGGTATAGTAGATTATTTTCCATTGCGGTGGATAAGGATGTATTGGTTGCTGATATGTTTGTGTGGAGGAATGAGGAAGTTGTCTGGAATTGGCGCTGGTGGAGGAGTCTTTTCCAATGGGAGAGTGAGCAACTAACTCCCTTGCAGGCTGAATTAAATTCAGTATTGTTTCAAGTTAATCATTTTGACAGGTGGAGTTGGAAGGAGAATTCAGAAGAGGTGTATTCTGTTCGGTCAGCTTACAAAATTATTATCAATGATAGTATTTTTGCAGAATTCCCACTTCATAATTTTCTCTGGTCAAAACTGGTTCCCTCAAAAGTTTCAGGTTTTGCATGGAGGGTTCTGTTAGACAGAATTCCATCAAAGCAGAATTTAATTAAAAGGAAGGCTATTGTACCGTCAGCAGGGAACTGTGTTTGGTGTGATGAGTTTGTGGAAACTACTTCTCATTTTCCATTTGAATACCCTTTTGCATATTCTATTTGGATGAGGTGTTTGGATTGGTTTGGGTTCTCTGTTGCTTTACATAATTCTGGTCATGAAAATTTTGCTCAGTTTATAGGCCTTCCATGTTGTTATGCTAATAATCGCTTTAAGTGGTCTATTTTATGGATGGTAACAATTTGGTCCCTGTGGTTAGCTAGGAATGCAATGGATTTTTATGCACAGCCGACAAGTCCAACTGAATTGGTGGATCTCATTAAAATTAGATCTTGGAATTGGTTACGTTGTAAGGATTTGACTTTTGATTATCCTTTCTCATCCTGGGCATCTTCTCCTGCTTCATGTTTATTTGACGGTTTTACTTCTGGCTTGTCTTCTATTTAGATGTCTTTATAGTATTACAGGTTCAAGTGTGTAGCTATTGCTGATACCCAGGGGGTACTTGCTGATGGATAAAATTCTTAATTCATTAGTTTTGCTTTGAGGTGACTAGCTTCTGTTGCCCATAAGCTCTTTCGGCTTTGTGTCTATTTAGAGTTATTGAATTTTAAGGTTAGGTGTTTGATATTTTTCGTCTTGGTAGTTCATTCCATTTTGTTGGGTTTTGTAATGTAATTATTTTTATGAGTTGGAGTACCCCTTATACTCCTTTAATTAATCTTCTTTGCTTAACCAAAAAAAAGCAAAAATTTTACTGTAGTGTTTTAATTCATAAGTTAAAAATTTTACTGTAGTGTTCTAATTCATAAGTTAAAGATATTAACATTTTGACTTCGACAATGCACACGCTGGCAAGGGAACACTCATTGTACTGTTTTTCGTTATGCCAACTTTGACAAGCTGGCAAGGGGAACTTTTTTATTTGTCCATGGCAAGGGGCCTATATGAGTAATGCCATGCACAATTGTTTTTTTTTTTTTTCGGAAAAAAAGAATTAAATGAAGATTATGATTGGTTTGTTTTAGACCTAAGTTTGTGCTCAAAATTTACAACATTTTCATCAAATATATTTTTAACACGTTAATTTTCTTTTTTTCTTTTTTAAATTCATTTCTTGTTCTGTTCATTTGCAAAGAATGTGAGGTAAAACACTTGTTTGAAAATTTTGATTTCAAAAAAATAAAAAATAGTTTATTTTTTAGAAAATTAATTTAATAAATATTTCATTGTGTTTAATATTAATTGAAGAAATTTAAGTATTGACTAAAGAAATTAAAGAAAATAATTTTTTTTATTAAATTACTACTTAAAGACAAAATTAATATTGATTTATTTTGATTAATATGAAGGCTTAAAATAAGGGTAGTGAAACGAGAATGATAAGTGACTTTGTGACAAGGAGATTATGGCATGACTTCAAGGGTGACATAATATGTATTTAGACCTAAAGTAAGTCATAAGATAAGATGTGGTCTATATAACATAATTTGATAAATTGTTTAAATTATTATAATTATATTTGAAATTTACACATCACATTTTTTATATAAAAAATTATTTATTGAATTGTTACAATCAATTCACTTAATCTATGTTAAGACATTATAGTTCTTTATTGAAATTTATTAATAAATAATTAACATTTACGATAATTGGTATTTTGGCGACTTTAATATATTTTAGTATATACAAAATTAAATAATGAAATATATAAATTTTAATTAGATTTAATAAGATATGAAAAGTTTACTAATAAAAATAATAAGGTAGTTACTGATTAGGAAAAAAGTTGTAAGATGAGGGGTCTATATTTTTATAAAAAATATTTACTCCAAATATTAATTTTGTTAAGAATTTTTTTAAAATTATTAATAACTAAAAATATTTTTGGGTGTTAAATAATTAAGATTATTTTTGGGACTTAAAGCAAGTGCTTCACTTGTTTGATGGTTGAATTCGCCTCATGACTTCAGGAGAAAGAGGGTACATACTTTTTTAATTCCCTTGTGACCTTGTCATGTCAAAATTTTGTATTTACATTTCAAAAAATATTCAAAAATTTAGATATAGTGTCACTTATTTAATATACAAAATTTCAACGTAACAATATCATTTGAAATTTCAATAAAAGAAGATTCATTCTCATACCAAGATTATTTTTCTTTTATAATGAGATTTTAAATTTATTGTATAAGGGTAGATTTCACAAGATAAATGAGAGAATTTCTAAATAAGCTGAGACACTACAAGAAAAACGGTTTTTAGAGACGGCCAAAAGTCAAAAATATTATTTCTTCCCAGATTTATCAATTGCAAGAATCGGAGACGGCCAAAAGTCAAAAATATCATTTCTTCCCATATTTATCAATTGCAAGAATCAAATCCACAACCTGCATGATACCAAGAATGAGCATTATCGTTATGCTATGTTTGTTTCTTGAAATATATAGTGCAAAATATAACATATATGGGAAAAAAATAACAAAATTAGCGAAGGCCGAAGCTAAAATTTTTTTTGCCTTTAGCGTCGGCCGTAATTTTTTTTTAAAAAAATTATTATACTTTTAGCGTTGGCCAGAATCGACGCTAACGTTTCTAAATGGCGATGACCTGACTGTCGCTACATAAAAAAATAAAAAAATTATTTTTTTAGTGGTGATGTCATTGCTAATAGCGATGGTGTCGTGGTCATCGCTAACATGTCGTGGCTAATTCGTTGTTTTCTTATAGTGATAATTTGTAAAAGTTAATTTCAATTTAGAAAAGAAGTAGGATTAATTTTTTTCTTTCTAGTTCATTTTATTTTCTTATCCTATAAATTTTAATGTTATCCAAATTAACTCATAGTATCACAATTTAAGCTTTTTTAAACAACATGAATTTCATTGTTTATTGTTGTAGCATCAGGAGATGTTCATAAAAAATGCATTCCATATGTGAATAATATTGAGAAAAAGACTAAGCTGCTCTAAAGTTAAAGACATTAATTTTGATTTTTTTTCATATTTCATTCTCTCATATTTTCTTTTATATTTTTTATTTTTTATATTATTACTTATTAGTTATTACTTTTTTTTATCTCTCTCTTCTATATCTATATTTTTAATATGAAAGCAACGTTTTTCTAAAGATATTGAGTGACATACTGACATTATCAATGAATGTAACTATCACTCATAAAAAAGATTTCAGTACAAAATTCATTAAATAACGACTTTAAATGGTCTTAAAATGTTAGGAATATTAAAGAAATAAAAACAAAAAAATTTAATGAACTGTGTAACGCTTAATGATATAAATATAATTAATACCATAATTTAATAAAAAAATATGTTAATTCTTTAATATATAAAGGCACTCATTAATGGGAAAAATATTTTTATTTAGATAAAAATATTTTAGAGGATAAATTTCAACAATTATGTTCTATTTTCCGAATTGAAGTTATCTGCCACGTATTCTTGCAATAAGAATATTGTCTAAAATGGTCAGTGGTCCAAGTGAGCAGTGACAAGGGAGTTATGCAATTGAATACACTTCGAAAATGTGGATTTTATTTTTTCAAGATAAAATAAATTCATATAACAACTCATACAACACACTTTTTCTCTTTATATTTCTCTATCACATCCCACATTTCGCTCTCTTCTTTTTCTTTGTTTCTCTTTTTTTTTTCTTGGTTGTAATATTATACGGTGAATGAATTTCATTTTTTTTTTTTGAAATGTCACTTTTCTATATACCTGATTTTTTTTTAAACACTAGTGTCAAGTGTCAACGGCTTCATCACATGCGCTTGGTGGCAATGCAGCCATTCCACCATGCAATCCTTCGAGTTGTTGTTGTTTACTTCAATACAACTTGTATGTATAGCGGTGTCAGTAATTAAAATTACGTTTAGTTGCAGGTCAGAATTTCAATTTATTTATTTTTTATTTGAAGGGTCAAATCAGAATTGATTTTAATGATTAGAAAAACAGTTCGGATGCACATAAAGGAAATTGTATCGATAATCCGTGTTGGTTAAAATTATCTAAAAAAAAATTAGCTAAAAATTGAAATTAGTAGCTGAAATTATTTTGTCCTTACTAGCTACCTGCTAACTTTTCTTGAGAAGCTACTTCAGGTAGCTTTAAAAAAACTTCACTTTTCAACTACTAGCTGAAAATTTATTATAAATTTATCCCTTAACAACCACACTCATTATTATTTAATAATTAATGATGTATTTATATGTTTATTTACGGTGAAAATTCTCTCAACAAGGTGAGACTTAGAATCCGATCCTCACAAGGAGCTTTTGAGAAGTGAGTTTATAATGTCTTGGTTAATTTTAATGATTTATTTGTAATAGTTTGTGATTATAAAAATATTAATTTTTCAACTTCATATGTGAATCAAAATAAAAGTACATCGAACTGGAAGTAAGAAAGAGGCTTTTTGACCAAAGTGGGTCAAAAATAAAAAAATTACCAAAATAATGTTGATCGGAAACAATTTACCAATCTGGTGTGGGAGGAAGCGCAAACTGGGACTGCGCAACAAGAAACTCAATCTGAGTTTGTGCATATAATAGGGAAGCGTATACTCAATTTGAGATTTGTGAAAACTCAAGGTCAATTTGCGCATTAAGTGGAGAATCAGAATCGCGAATCACGCAGAGACACAGAGGAATCAGAATCATGTACGAGAGAAAGCAGAGGAATCAGAATCATGTACGAATCATGTACGAGAGAAGCAGAGGAATCAGAATCATGTACGAGAGAAACGGAAACGCAGAGGCAGAAGGGAACCGCAAATTCAGTTTGAGTTTTGTAAAAACTCAAACTCACTTTGCGCATTAGGAAGAATCATGCTACGCGGATATATTCTCCTCAATACGTGAGGTAAACTTCTATATAAATGAAGACATGAAGACTCGTGATTCTCTTGTACAATACGTGAAGCTAACTTGATTTTTTTTCTCATCTTGGTTAAATTGTTTTTAATTTATTTTATAAAAAATGAGTCAAATTATTATTTTTATATATTGGAATGGTAGAAGGTTTGAAGGTGTTAATAGTATAATGTTTGAAGGTGATAAAAGATCCATGCAGATAAAACGCGGAATCAGTTATAATTTATTGAAGAGGAAGATTCACAAAAAATTAAATCTTTTGTCCAACCAAATTGTTTCTAGTTTGACTTGTAGGTTTTTAATATCTGAAAATCCAACCACTTATACAGGTCTTCAAATTTGTGATGATGAAGATGTTGAGTGTATGATCCACGCATTTCAACAGCAGTAATTGATGACAGTCCTAGAATTGTATGCAGATATTGACAATGTTGGAAGTTCAGCATTACCTGTCCAATCTTTGAATTTGGATACTCAACTCTCAATGGGGATCGAAGATCAATGTGTATATCAATCAGAAGGTATTAACGTTGAGGAGGATGTCAACATAGCTGAACCTCAAGGTGAGCAGAATGATATTAATTTGAACATGAATTCAAATTGCTATCTCGAGGATAGTGATGACGGTAACGATGAAGGCGAAATCCCTGAGGGGGATTCATCTGATACAGATGTTGAGGGCGACTTTGATGCGAATGTTGATCCTGTAATGCCCCCAACATTTCCTGTGAATTCACCAGAACCAGTCCCTATGCATGATGACTACGAACGACAACAAGGTAAGTTATGTCTATGTTGCGATGTTTGTACGTTCCTTGACATTAGTAATTTAACAGATATTTTAATGTACAGGTCAAACAGAAGCACCTTATTGGAATTTAATTCCTCATTATAATTTTATAAATTGGAACCACCCTGATCAAGAGACAGAATTCCCTAGGGTGGATGGGCCTGGATCCTGGCGAGTAGGAGATGAATTATATGTTGGTTTGCAATTTGATAGCAAACAA
This sequence comes from Sesbania bispinosa, assembly GCA_026901365.1. Taxonomy (NCBI): domain Eukaryota; kingdom Viridiplantae; phylum Streptophyta; class Magnoliopsida; order Fabales; family Fabaceae; genus Sesbania; species Sesbania bispinosa. Next base: position 511,448 of record QLOH01000254.1, read on the forward strand.
TCTGTTCAAATGGCTGTGAAGCACTATTCAATGAAGATACACCAGACCTTTTTTGTGGTTGAATCTAAGCCAACATATCTGACGTTGAAGTGTCGAAACTATTCAGATGATTTTCCGTGGCGGATGAGAGCAATGTTAGGTAAGAATTCAACGAAATGGGTCATCTCTAAATGGGGAGGTAAACATACATGTATGAATGCAATGCTCTCTCAAGATCACAAGAAGTTGGATTCTGAATTTGTGTCTTCCTGCATCTTGGGTAACATGTTTTGATTTCATACAAAGTATATACAATTTTTAATTGTTTATAATTATGTTGAAGGAACATTGTTTTGAAATGTTGTCTTGAATGTGATGTAGGAATGATTGGCATAGATCCATCAGTCTCCATTTCAATGATACAAGAAAGGATTAATGCCCAATTTGGTTATTCAATATCCTATAGAAAGGCTTGGAAGGCTAAACAGAAGGCGATCGTGAAGGTCTATGGAGATTGGGATGAGTCATATGCACTACTGCCTCAATGGTTGGAGAAAATGTTGTTGTACTCCCCTGGTTCAGCTTATACAATTGAGACAAAGCAGTTTGTTTTTGAACATCAATTGGATCATCAGTTTCAGACTTTTCATCGCGTGTTTTGGACCTATAAACAATGTTGTGATGCGTTCAATTTCTGCAAGCCGGTTATACGAATTGATGGCACATTCTTGTATGAGAAATATCGAGGTACGCTTTTAATCGCTACCTCTCAAGATGGTAATGGTTGTGTGTTGCCTCTTGCATTTGCTATTGTAGAAGTAGAGACATTGGAGGCTTGGTCATGGTTCTTAGCTAATATACATGAACATGTGACCCAAAAGCAAGGAATATGTCTCATATCTGATCGACATGCAAGTATTAAATCGGCCGTGGCAAGAGCCACTGTGTGGCAGCCTCCAAGTGCTTATCATGTTTACTGCATTCGTCATATTGCTAGCAACTTCAACCACAAATTTAAAAATGCAAAATTAAAGGGGGACCTTCTGAAGCTAGGTACATGTGTATGGTTATTTTTTTTATTTTAAGTTTTTTTTTGTATAATATTTGTAATTAATTTTTTAACCTTAATGTAGGGTATACAACATGCATCCATCATTTTGAGCGCAATCTCAACAAGTTTCGTGAGGTTAGTCCTGAAATTCAAAGGTGGATTGACGGTATTTCAAAAAAAAATGGAGCCTTGCACATGACTATGAAGGACGTAGATATGGACACATGACCACTAACTTGTCTGAGGTTGTGAACAAGATATTCAAAGTTGCTAGAAATTTACCAATAACAGCATTGGTCAAGTGTACTTATACACGTCTCGTAGAGTATTTTGTTAAACGTGGGGCTGAAGGAAGGTCAGAATTAGGTGCTGGACGAAGATACTATAAAAAGTTTTTAGAGGTATTTAGTAAAAATCAGGTGTATGCATGTTCCCATAGGGTGCGGCGATACGACATCCAATCAACCAAGTTTGAGGTGGAAGAGACATTCAATCCAGTTACACAGAGGGGTGGTCATACATGGGTAGTAATCTTAAACAAATTCTACTGTGAGTGTGGAGCCTTTCAAGCATTTAGATTTCCATGCTCTCATGCAATAGCTGCCTGTGCTGTTGTGAGCATTGACTTCTTTCAATTTGTTGATCCAGTATACTCCATCCATAATATTGTTGAAGTATATTCTGCACAATGGTGGCCGATTGGAAACGAAGAAAACATGCCAGTTTATAATGGTCCGCAGATTATTCCGGATTTCTCAACCATGCGTGGTAAAGGTCGTCCAAAGTCAACAGCATAAGAAATGAAATGGACTGGACGGAGTCTCAGAATACAAAAAGGTGTAGCCATTGTCACCGTGTGGGACACAATCGTCGAATTTGCCCTTCATATTTACAAGACCAACGTGAAACTGATAATGACAATGAAGTTGATCCATAACTCTCTACTTGTAATATGCAATTAGTTTTCTTTAATAATGTCATTAGTTTTTTCACCAATAATTCTTATTTATGTCTCTTTGATATGTTTCTGTCACCTATAATTTTCTCTACTCTACCAAACACACTAATGTTTTTTAAATTAATCAAACATATAAATTTATTTCATTTTAATTTAGCTTTTTAATTTATTAATTTCATAATTTAACGTAAGTACTACCTCCGTTCCTATTTCACTGTCCACTTTCAAAGAAAAAAATTGTTCCTATTTAACTGTCCACTTACAAACCCAAATCACTAATAAATAAACTTTTCTCCATTTTACCCTTATGTTCATAAATGACCCACTATTGAAAACTAATGAGAGGCAATAGTATTAAGAGAGATATAATTTTTACATGCATGGAATGCGTGGAGGGAAGAGTGCGTGCGTGAAAGACACGTGGCATGACAGAATGAGACGCGCAAACTCACATTGCGCATTGTTTCTCTCAAATTCAGTTTGCGCATTGTGAGTCGCACAAGCAAATTGCGCATCACAATGTCTCTTTTGGCAGTGTCTCGTGATTTGACTGGACATGGGGACACGCAAAAGTAATTTGCGCTTTAGGAATCGCGTAACCAGTTTTCGCGTTTGACTGTCTCCTCTTTTCAGACTGCTGGACGAGACGCAACATTCACGGGCTGGGATGCAACGCAGCAGCACGCGGAAAAAACAGAGATTTGCATGGGGAAGGTAAAATGAAGAGATTCTTGTACACATTGTCACGTGAACTCTTTCTGCATACTTTTTTTTTGCAAACTAATACATCCTTGCCTATATAAATGTGCACACTACGTGAATAACTTCAATTGCTCTATTGTCATTTATACTTGCTCATTACATAACCAAATTTCTCTTACTCTCTCAAAAATTTCAATTGTTCTAAAAATGGCAACTGAAAGAGTTATTCACCCTGGTCCAAAGGATACATCACTCTTACGTTTACAAGACGTACATGTTTCTGAGCATGTATGGAATGGTGAACTTGATAGAGTATTATTCATAAGGTGATCTGGTGACCGACACGGACGTGCCCTACAAGTGCCTGAAGAAATTAAGCCTCTTCTTAGCCGTGCTGGTTTTTTGGGTGCGACTGCACTTGATTTTTTTTCAAGTACATCGTTCATTGATATCTGCTTTGGTTGAAAGATGGAGACCAGAGACACACACATTCCACATGCCACAAGGAGAGTGTACCATTACTCTTCAAAATGTAAATATTCAACTGGGTTTGAAAGAGGATGGTGAAGCTGTTACAAGCGTAACATATGCTAATTGGCAGCCTCTAATACAAGACTTGTTGGGGCTGGCTCCATCAGATGCGGACATTAGTGGAGGGCATCTTAAAATAAAGTGGCTTGATCAACATTTTGGAGACTTTAATGCACATGCCCACGATGAAATTCAGATAGAACGATATACACGGGCATTCATATTACGTCTTATGGGTGGTTTGTTATTTGCAGATCACTCAGGTAGATATGTCTCATTAAGATATTTACCACTGTTAGCGGATCTTGATTTGGCCGGCACATATAGTTGGGGGTCTGCTGTTCTTGGTTACCTATATCGAGAATTATGCAAGGCCACTGACTACGGTCGTAAAGAGATTGGTGGGGCCTGTGTACTCATACGGTCGTGGGCATGGATGCGTTTCCCTAAGATTTCACCTGAACCCCCGGAATTGCAGCCTTCCATGCCACTTGGTACACGGTAAGTAACCTGCATAAATCTTCGAGGAAAAATTAAATAAATTTTGTTCATAATTATAATTTTATGATAGTGTAATAAATGGATTTTTTTCCCAACATAATAGGTGGGCTGGCTCGGTAAGTTATGTCGCTCAACATAATTCAATAACTCACTACAGACATATTTTTTATACGATGGAGAGCACAGATGTGAGTTATATTCTTCTCTTTCTTGTACAAATTATTGGTTGTTTTCCAAGAGTTCACCTAACTTCTTTACATCGTTTTGTAGATTGAGTGGGTACCATACACGCCTGAAATCATGATTCAACTTCCACCATATTGTTTAGAGGGGCTTCAAATATGGAGAGCCGTTGTGCCACTCATTTGCTTCCACATTATTGAGTGGCACCAGCCAGATCGTTGTAGGCGACAGTTTGGTATGCATCAGCATATTCCACGACCTCCCTCCCAGCCAGATAAACTACATGATCTTACATTGAAGGGAAAGACGACTGAAAATTGGCGTGCCAAACATGCCATATATGTGGACCAATGGGATCAGAGGATGCATTTTGTTTGGGAAAATGATCACTTTCAAGGGGAAGGGCACCTACCACCCAATTCCGAATATATTATGTGGTATAAAAGACACACAAGACGCTGGATTAGTAGAACATGTGCAAAGGATGGACACATGGTACGTCTTTATTATTTTTTTAATATCATGGAAAGGATGATAATGTTGATATGTACACTCAATATCTTATTTACATTCATGGTGTAGGTTGATTGCTTGGAGCGCATGTATTTCACTGTGACGACAGAAGGGCAAAGTTCGTTCAGCTTTGAAAACATGAGACACGAACTAAGCCATTGTTTGCAGGTATGTCGTCAAGTAGAAAGAATTACAACAACAGCAGTGTCAGCTCCCGCCCCTTCTCAGGTTGCACAAGAATCACAAGTTAGCGATGACATCCCTGCTGGACGGGTGGAAGGACAAGGTCTGCATCGTCGTCGTAGACGAGTGGCCCATGAACAACTTACGATACCACCACCGCCCCAACCAGAGCCAGGCATGTATTATGTGCCACCAGTGCATCCTTTTGATCCATATTCCTCATATTATTATCCATCACAACCTACACCTCCTCCAAATATGCCTTCTCCTGATTTTGGTTATCAACCACCCTTTACAATGGAGGAGTGTTATATGCCGACGCCGCCGGTTAATGTTACGCCACCTGTGTATACCCAAAATGCTACAACACCTACAACACCCACAGGTTGGATTCATCAGTGGTTAGATGCTCCGCTCATGTCCCCAGATGCTTCGGGGATGCCTTACCAAGCCAGCTCTTCCAGACAACCCGACCCCCTGGCCTTGGTTTCAACTTAAATGAAGTGTTTGCTGAAGAAGGAAGCTCATCAGGACATGTGATGGAAACTGAAGACCCCGAATCAAGAAGAAATCCACCACGCCATGCTAGGAATCGGTGCCCTCATTGTATTCTTTCTCCTTTCCCACCATCAGATTAAATGTATCAATAATTACATCATGAACTAACTTTGTTTAAAATGAGTAATATCTCAAATTATTCCTAATTAACATTTTTTTATATTTTATGTATATTAATTATAAAAAATAAAATATAAGTTAAAATAATAAATAATGACGGGCAAAAAAAAATCAAAACAAAATTCAACACAAATCGCAAACCCAGTTTGCGCTTCCCACTGTATGCGCAAACTGAGACTGCGCTTCCCAATGTATGTGCAAACCGAGTTTGCGTGTCCCATTGATATGCGCAAACTCAGTTTGAGTTTCTTGTTGCGCAAACTGTAGTTGCGCATCCTCCCACACCAGATTGGTAATTACTTTTTGATCTACATTATACTAGTAATTTTTTTAAAATTTGACCCACTTTGGTCAAAAAACCTAAGAAAGAAAGCAACAAAGAAAACAAATGAAAGAAAGAAAGAAAGAGGAAAGAAATGATTAAGTCAAAAACAAGAATATGGATGATGAACAATAACAAATAATGAAACTAAAAGAGAACAAATTGAAAACAAAGATTGAAGAAAGTGAAGAACAGTAAATTGTAAAGAACAATAATTGTAAAAGGAAAATGAAGCATTAATTAAAATGGGTAGAATCACATACATGATTGTCTCTTTTATATCAATTTATCACTTATGTGATGGACGTTTGGCGTTTTCAGAGAATCAATACTATTACATTGGAGAAGTTTTGGTGAGCACTGTTCACTCAGCGTTTTTTTTTGTCTCCTGACCAGGGCTTTTCTTTTTATACACGTCGGGCCGAAATAATTCCTATTACCCTCAGACATTGTTCACAATTTGATTTATTATTATTGTTATATTAAAATATTTTGTCTCATTATTCGTTCATATTATTTTGTTTCATTATAAAAGTATTATTTTATAAACCATGAGTATACTTCCCGTGAAGCAGTTTTGATCCTACATTTTTTTCTTTTTTTCATACTTTAATTTTATTTTTATTATCATATTAAAATAATTTCTCTTATTATTTATTCCTGTTTATCTGTTTCATTATATAAAAACTCACGTTCATTCACCATTTTTTTGTTTTCTTTTTTTCTTTTTATTTTGTTTGTTTTCACAATTTGATTTATTATTATTATTATATTAAATATTTTCTCTCATTATTCGCTCATATTATTTTGTTTCATTATAAAAGTGATATTTTATAAACTATGAGTATCCTTCATGTGAAGCTTTTTTTTTCTTTTTGTTTTGTTTGTTTTCACAATTTGATTTATTATTCCCACGTCGTCTCTTCACCCGATGGACCTCGCCATAAAACCTTGACTGAAACAATATCCTTTGAACGCAAACGCCTCACCTGTTTATCAACTATAGCCACTGGTTGCTCTGAGTAAGATAAATTCTCATCTAATTGTACATCCTCATGACAAATCACTTGGGAAGGATCATAAAGGTATTTGCGGAGCATGGAAACATGAAACACTGGATGAACTGCTGAAAGATCTGGGGGAAGAGCTAAACGATACGCAACAGGTCCAACCCTCTCCAAAATCTCAAAAGATCCAATGAACCTTGGGCTTAATTTTCCCTTCCTGATAAACCTTAACACACCTTTCATCGGAGAAACACGTAGGAACACGTGGTCCCCCACTACGAACTCTAAAGGGCGTCGCCTCTGATCAGAATAAGACTTTTGTCTACTTTGTGCTGTAGTCAACCGATCGCGGATAATCTTTACTTTCTCAATTGCATCCTGCACTAACTTTGGGCCTACAAGTTTAACCTCCCCAACTTCAAACCAACCTATCGGTGATCTACATCGCCTGCCATACAAAGCCTCAAATGGTGCCATCTGAATGCTAGATTGGTAACTATTATTATAGGCAAACTCCATCAAGGGTAAATACTGATCCCAACTCCCTCCAAGGTCTATAACACAAGCACAAAGCATATCCTCCAAGATCTGTATAGTCCTCTCAGATTAGCCATCAGTCTGAGGATGGAAAGCTATACTAAGATTCAAACGAGTTCCCAAAGCAGCTTGAAAAGACTTCCAAAACTGAGCAGTAAACTGAGCCCCTCGATCTGAAATAATAGACATCGATACGCCATGCAAAGAGACAATCTCATCTAAGTAAAGCTTAGCATATTGAGCTGCAGTATAAGTTGTCTTCACAGGTAAGAAATGTGCAGATTTAGTCAATCTATCTACAATCACCCACACAGAGTCATAACCCTTCAAGGTTCGAGGCAAACCTGTCACAAAGTCCATAGCAATACCTTCCCACTTCCACTCGGGTATCTCAATGGATTGCAATAGTCCTGCTGGCTTCTGATGCTCAGCCTTTACCTGCTGACACACCAAGCACTTAGAAACAAATTCCGCTACATCTTTCTTCATCCCTTCCCACCAATATAATTCTCGCAAATCATGATACATCTTGGTAGAACCTGGATGTATGGTATAAGAAGAATGATGAGCCTCCTCCAAAATTTTTCTCCTCAAGTCACTCACATCAGGAACACATAACCGAGACCCAAGTCTTAAAACACCACCAGAATCAACTAAAAAGTCTGAAACTTTACCCTTTTTCACCTCCTCTATCAACTTCACTAAGTGTGGGTCTTGCCCCTGAGCTCCTTTTATATCATCCACCAAGGTAGAATGAATATGCACATGAGCTAACAATGAACTCAAGTGAGAAACCTCAAGCTGAACTCCACTATCAACAAGTTCTTGAAATTCTTTGACTATAGGTCTTTTCACCTCTGCTAAGTGGGCAAGGCTACCCATGGATTTCCTGCTCAAAGCATCAACAACAACATTTGCTTTACCTGGATGATACAAGATTGTACAGTCATAATCCTTCAAAAGCTCCATCCACCTTCTCTGCCTCAAATTCAAATCCCTTTGCTGAAAGATATACTTAATACTCTTGTGATCAATATAGATTTCACAAGTTTCACCATAAAGATAATGCCTCCAAATTTTCAGAGCAAAGACCATCGCTGCCATCTCCAAATCATGTGTGGGATACTTCTGCTCATGCCTCTTGAGTTGCCTAGATGCATAGGCAATGACCTTACCATGTTGCATAAGCACACAACCAAGGCCTACTCTAGAAGCATCACAATAAACTGCATAACCTCCACCACCTGTGGGTAAAGCCAGAACTGGCGCTGAAGTCAAACAATCCTTTAATCTCTGAAAGCTCTCCTCACAATCATCAGTCCACTGAAACTCTACCTTCTTTTGAGTTAGCCTAGTCATAGGTGATGCGAGTTTAGAAAAATCCTTAACAAAACGGTGGTAATAGCCGGCTAAGCCAAGGAAACTTCTAATCTCTTTCACTGTAGTAGGTTCAGGCCAATTCTGCACTGCTTCTACCTTTCTTGGATTAACACTTATCCCATCCTTGGACACAATATGTCCTAGGAAAGCCACACTATCGAACCAAAATTCACATTTAGTGAATTTAGCATACAACTGTCTCTCCCTTAAGGTTTGCAAAACCAACCTTAGATGTTGCTCATGCTCCCCTGTACTCCTGGAATAAACCAGTATGTCATCAATGAACACAATTACAAAATGATCCAATAACGGTTTGAAGACTCTGTTCATCAGATCCATAAAAGTTGTTGGGGCATTAGTGAGTCCAAAAGACATGACTAAAAATTCATAATGTCCATAGCGTGTGCGGAAAGCTGTCTTTGGAATACCTTTTTTCCTGATCTTCAACTGATGATACCCAGATCTCAAATCAATCTTAGAAAAACATTGAGCTCCCTGAAGTTGGTCAAACGACTCATCAATGCGAGGTAAAGGGTATTTATTCTTTATTGTCACCTTATTCAATTGTCTGTAATCCACACATAATCTCATAGATCCATCCTTCTTCTTTACAAACAACACCGGTGCTCCCCAAGGAGAAGAACTTGGGCGAATAAAGCCCTTATCAAGAAGATCTTGTAACTGCTCCCTTAACTCCTTAAGTTCTGCTGGAGCCATCCGATAAGGCGGTATAGAGATTGGCTGAGTGTCAGGAATCAAGTTTACCGAGAACTCTATTTCCCTATCAGGTGGCAAGCCAGGAAGTTCTTCAGGCAAAACATCAGGGAACTCACACACTATCGAAACTTCTTCCAATTTCACCTTAATTGCCTGTGTATCCCTCACCAAAGCCAAATACCCTTGACAACCCTTCCTCAATAGCTTGCTAGCTCCCAAAGCTGAAATTAAATTATGTGGTGCCCAACCTTGCTCTCATTGGAATGAGAAAGCATATTCACCAGGCATTTCAAATTTCACCACCTTGTTATGACAAATCAAGGTAGCATAGTGAGAAGCCAACCAATCCATGCCCAGGATCACATCAAAATCTACCATATCAAGAGCTATTAGGTTTGCAAACAACTCTTTGCCTCCAATAGATACCACACATGAACGATACACACAATAAGCTAACAAAATTTCTCCAACCGGAGTAGTCACAGCTAAAGTCTCCTCCAAAGAAGAAGGACTTTTGCCAAGTTGAGCAGCAAATGACAAGGATACAAAAGAATGTGTAGCTCCAGGGTCAAACAACACATGTGCATCTCGAGAACAAATACAAAGTATACCTGTAACCACTGCATTGGATGCCTGAGCATCCTGACGAGTCATGGCAAAAACCCGAGCCTGACCTCTCCCTGCCTGTGCCTGACCTCTACCACCAGACCCTCTACCACTCTGTTGAGCCACTCCAGAACCTATACCAGAAGAGCCCCCAAGCTGCCTAACAGGAGCCTGAGAAGATGCTCAAGCTGCCGGTGCTGATGCATGACTAGATGATGGCCGTGTTACAGCCACTGGACAATCCCTCCTAATATGACCTTCCTGGCCGCACTGATAACACACCCTACTATCTCCAAAACAAGCCCCGATATGATGTCTCCCACAAGTAGGACAAGGAGTAGAAGTCACTCCAAAATGCCGCTGTGGAAAAGTGGTCCGTGAAGATCTCCCCTGATCTAATCTATGACTCTGCGCTGTGCCACAAGACTGCCCACTAGAACCACCTCTCTGTGATACCGCTCTCTGCTGCACCTGATAACCGGGCATCGATCCCATACCAACACTTGGATGACTACTATGCGATCCCTCAACCCGCTGTTTCTTGCGAGAATCTCGGCCACTGTTCCCTTTCTCCTTTTGTCGCTGCTCAAGCTGTAATGCTAGACTCAAAACCTCAGCAAAAGTAAAACAATTAGACCCAACCACGGATCTAAAGATGTACTCCCTCAACCCTCTGATAAACCTTTTGACACGCATCTCCTCTGTGATAGGATAAGGAGCATGCCTAGAAAGTTGAGTAAAACGGGCACTGTGACTCTGAAACTGACATACCCTCAGTCTGCTCTAGTCGCTCAAACTCATGAGCCAACCCATCTCTGACACTCTCCTGAAGAAAACGAGCCATGAATAACCGAGAGAACTCACCCCAAGCCAACGGAGGTGATCCAACTGATCTCCCACGTGTCACTGTATCAAACCAATCATATGCCACACCCTCTAGCTGAAAAGATGCCAACTCAACGCCCAGATATCCGAGCAGCCTAACGCCCTCCATAGTCTCTCTAGACCGTCAATAAACTGTTGTGGGTCCTCATTTGCATTAGACCCGGAAAATGTAGGGGGTTTGAGCTTCATGAACTCTGCCAAAGTAACCTCAATACCTCCCGTCGTAGCACCTGGCTGCTGATCTACCTGTCTAACCCCCTGCTGGCCATCAAGATTTTGTTGTTGATTTCCTTGTTGTTGCTGCTCCAACAAGCTGTTGCACAACCTATTGTAACCCTTGTAAACCAGCTGTAATCTCTGCCATCCCTGGATTACCTCGCCTCGCTCTGGGTACCTCAGCATTGGCTACCCCTGTAGCCGATCCGTGCCTACCGGCATTAACGTCTTGTCTACCTCGACTATGGCCACGACCTCGACCCCTTTGAAGAGGGTCGCGGGGTTGGGAAGCAGACTCACCAGAAGCTTCCCTTCTAGCAGGAATCCTTGTCCTTGGTTGCATCCTCACCTAAGAAAAGATCATGTATCAAATAATGGACAAGAGTGTAGGGAACTTAATAAGGAAACTGAGCAACACTTTACACAACATGACCCTCGACCATCATAAGGTATATAATAGCTTCCTACAAGTACATTGTGCCCGGGTCCATAATTACTTGTATGAATCTATTATCACCTTATGTCTGCAACTATTAGGACCTACAACCAAAGCTCTGATACCAACTTTGTCACGACCCAAACCCAAGGCTGTGACCACGCACACAGGCTAATATCCTTAGCCTGGCAAGCCTAAAACAATAGTACAATATTTGAAAAATGATTTTCCAAGATAAACATATTTTCAGGATTTTACAGAAATTTTGACAGAGTCTCCCCTATATTTTGGACATCCCAAAATTTACAGAAAATCCTGTTATCAACAATTACCACCAGCCAGAGTTTCCAATACCACAATATTTATCCAATCAACATCAAAATATACATCTCAATATAAAACAATGACTAAACTCCCTATAGCTGCAAAATATACATATAGTCCTAAAATAACATCAAATGGCCACCAACACAAAGGAGGCCTACCAAAATGAAATAACAGTCGAACTTGAACAATGAGTCTGCCAGCAGCATGCTATTCAGCTGCCTGGGAATCTGGATGAAAACCAATAGAAAGGGGTAAGTCACAAAGACTTAGTGAGGCCCTAACAACCATCATGAACTAGAAGGGAAACATACCAACGGAGTTGTTCGATAGAAACAATTGACTATATAAAATTTATTTCTCAACATAAAACTTGCTAAACACATGAGTTTGATAAATCTCACAATCTGAAATAACTTGTTTCCAATATCCAAGAGATAAGTTTTTCATTTCCAAAGCAATATAAATTTATCATGTATAAATTTAATAAGTAAATCTGAAATGCAATTAATTGAGTAAAACACAAATCATTTAAAATGTAAATACAACAGGGATCACTCATGATAGAACCGAGAGGCGGCTTCATCTCGTTGATAGCCCTCTCCTCCGAAGGGTGGCCTTTCCCATGGGGCGGCTCCATCTAGCGGATAGCCCTCTCCTCTCCAGAACTATATCCATATCTCAATATCATCGGGGGAAGCTACATCTTGCTGATAGCCCTCTCCTCCAAGAGTGGCCTTTCTCTTGGGGCGGCTCCATCTAACAGATAGCCCTCTCCTCCCGGAATCATATCATGTCATCGGGGGCAGCTCCATCTCGTTGATAGCCCTCTCCACAGAGTGGCGGCTCCATCTAACGGATAGCCCTCTCCTCCCGGAATCATATCATGTCTCAATGCCATATCATAGCATACCATATCTATCATATCATATCATCGGGGGCAGCTCCATCTCGTTGATAGCCCTCTCCACAGAGTGACGGCTCCATCTAACGGATAGCTCTCTCATCCCGGTATCATACAACTAGGTGCACCTAGGTCGTTATCATCCGCTAACGACATACGGGGTTCTAACATGGATCCCAATAATATAAATATCAAAATTATTCTATTTTCTCAAAGTTCCTTCCAAAATTAAATCTCCAATTTCATCAAACATAGTCAATTTAAATTTATAAAGCTCTCAACCTTCGAAATAAATTTCATAGAGAATAAAATCAATGAAAGAGTATGTTTCCCAAATTTATTAAATAAACAACCTTAAAATAGAACAAGATGAATTAAAATAGTAATTATAAAAATATTAAAATAGGCCACGATGACCGTTAAACCACTCATAACTACGGACAGTCAACCAAACTGCTTCCCAACAACTTCAGGAGTATTGTGCGAGGTAGAAATCAACAAATCTGAGCACCAACAAACATTTCCAACATTTAGAAATTCATTTGAAGCTCTACCTATTTATGGGTAACCATAATATCCGTAAAACTAGTACCCAAAGCTCTAAAAATAATTCTACCTAAAGTTAACACATGCCGATAGCCTATTTACAAGTTGTGGGTTTACCTTAGAGAGCCGAAACGAACAACATTTACGATGTGGGTACTCTTCTCCTTCCTCAGAGCACTATCCCTAACCCCAAAAATTAACAAACTTAGTTCCGGAAAGAAAAGGGGAATGGGTAGAAATTATGGGTTTCATTACCTTTCAATGGGTGTAGGGGAATGAGAGGAAAATGTGTGACACCCTTCTACCCCAAACTCTTATACGTTTAATAAATTGAAGTGTAGAAAAGGTAACGTCTCACAAAGGGTAAAAGGTTCACATAACTCTCTTATTAAAAACCTCATTAGTTCGAAAACATCTTAATTAAAATAAAATAAAACTCAAATGTATTCAAATACTCATGCAGCGGAATCTCCCAAGAAATAAAATAACTAAACATCCTACTTGCTGTGCAAGGCATCCAAAACAGTTTACAAAAACCTTCCTAACTAGAAACATAAAGAAAGAACCCCCAAAATTATGCACTGATGTCACATATACCAGAGCACACTCCCTTTAATCAAAGCTCGACACTAGTCATGTCATCATCAATACCTATAAAAATATCCACAGTATAACGGTGAGGAAAAGAATACTACTCATACATACACACAGGAAGCTACCCTATCCTCAACCACATATAACTAACATCATCTTTCACCACACCACATACCCCAAACATCACATAATTCATCAGATAATAATCATCTATAAATAAGCATATAACCATTCATTTATATCATCACATAATTCCCATACCATCATTCACCAAAGGAATCACATACTCTATTTTCACACATAATGCTCAATCATCATTAATACTCACAACATCATTATTTACTCAGTTTCATCATCAAATATATCTCATATATACATTAATCATGTATGCACCAAAACTCATCATCATCATATTATAACTCAATTCATCATTAAGTATAACTCATCATCACATGCACCAAAACTCATCACCTCACCTACCCAAAGATCATGACTTGGAACTCCGCACAATGGGTGCACCTCGTCAATCACTCTAGTTAGTACCAAGATAGTCTATCGGTGTCACCACACACCATCCGATAGGTTGTACCCCCTCTATGGGCCCTCACAACGACATTCGACCCTAGGTTGTGCCCCCTCTATGGGCCAGTACAAATCATCCCTAGGTTGCACTCCCTCTATGGTCCCGTGCATCGAACGCCCCATCATGGTCCCATGAGTTGTACCCCCTCTATGGGCCCGCACAACTCAGTTCACCTCTTGAATTGTACCCCCTCTATGGGCCCGCACAATTCAGGTCTCATCACATATGCTCAAGGCATCTCTCCTAAGTTGTACCCACTCTATGGGCCTGCACAACTTAGGTAACATCATCATCAAAATGTGATATACACCATCATCATTATCATCATCATCATGCATTATTATGCTCAACATTAAGCACCATCATCATAAAGTGATGTACACTATCATCATTAACATCATCATAACATTCACCATCATCATTAATCACATTGCATATTATGCACACCAAAACATCATCAATCACATGGCATATTCACCAATCATTATGCACACCCAATCATCATCAATCACATTGCATAGTCACCGATCATTATGCACACCAAATATTCATCAACATCATTAATAATCAACACCATAATCATAATAAAGTATTATCAAACAACATCAATCATCATCAAGCACTTAGGATCTCAAAATCCACTCTGGTAATCGATTACCTGCAAACAAGGTCCCTGGTAATCGATTACAACCACCTTGTAATCGATTTCCTGCAACCAAACACTCTGGTAATCGATTACAACATCCCTGTAATCGATTACCTACAAGCCATCTCTCTGGTAATCGATTACCACAATCCTGTAATCGATTACCAGCGAACAAACAATACTTCTGGGTTGCCCAGAACACACTGGTAATCGATTACCACCCCTGGTAATCGATTACCCGTGACGCAGATCACAGTTCGCACGATTTCTAACGCTTCTACATCACTCTAATCAATCTTTATTCACTCATCTTTACTAAAACATCAATTATAGTCGATTATCTTCATCAAAACTCATCATAAGCATCAATCCTTAACAGTTTACATGGTTTTCCCATCAAAACCCCGAATCATCAACCCTTTATTAACCCTTTTTCGCTATTCTCATTATTCTCAATCAATCCACTCCATATTCATCAAGAATCATAAAACTACTCATCAATCATAGGTTTTCATCATCTATATTCAATACATCATTTATCAATACGAATTTCTAGTCTTAAATTACTACCCAAGCACCCCTACATGCATATACAAGCAGCACCCTCTCCCCCACCGTACCTTAAGCGAAGATCGATTACAGCAAGGAAGTCCCTTTCTTGGTTCTTGATTCTCACTCTGCAGCAATCCTCTCTTGAGACCCGTTTTCTCCCCTCCTTAGCGTTTCGCTCTCTGACGATAATATGAATAAGGATTAGGGTGACTGATAACCCCTCCTTACTAGGATGCCTAATTGGGCTTGGGCCCACTCTCAACTCCCCTTCTCCTCTTTTTAAAATGAAGTAGCTTTATGGATAAAACTAATAATAATATTAATCCTATTATTTATTCATCTATTTAATTAATTATTTCCTCTACTTATTTATTTAATTTAATTAATATTTTACTTAATAAAATTTTAGGATGTTACAAAATGAAGCACCATGTGAAGAAGAAGAAAACGAAGAAGACGAGGAATGGAGGGGGGGAGGTCGCACGAAGAAGAATAGGAAAAATGGGGGTTGAGGGTTTTACGCTTCTCGTGTTTGAGAAGCTTTCTTTCTTTCTTTCTTTTTTAAAGTGAAACGGTACGTTTCAATTATCTCACTTATCTATTCTATTTATCTCACTTAATGTTAATAGGAAGGAAATGTGCACTCTCAGTTAACCTATCCACAATAACCCAAATGGAGTCATGCCCCCTCACAGTCTTAGGCAAAGCAACTACAAAGTTCATGGAAATACTATCCCACTTCCACTCAGGTATACTTAAGGGTTGAAGCAATCCTGAAGGCTTTTGGTGTTCTACCTTAGACTTTTGGTACACTAAGCAAGCACTCACAAACTCCTCTATGTCCCTCTTCATTCTAGGCCACTAGAACACTTTCTTCAAATCTTGATACATCTTAGTCGATCCTGGGTGGAAACTAAGCTTACTTCTATGCCCTTCTTCTAGCACTAAACGCTTAATAGTAGGTTCACTTGGCACACACACACGGTCTCCAAATCTCGCTACCCCATCGGTGCCTATCACAAACTCTCCACCATTACCTCCTTCTATGGCCTCTCTTCTACTTATAAAAAATGGATCCTCTAATTGGGCCTTGCTAATATCTTTTAACAAATCATTACTTACTTTGGTCATACCTAACCTCATACTAACCGAAGTCACTTCACAAACTATACTCAAATCCCTAAACTGGGTTAAAAGATCCATCTCCTTAATCATCAGGGAACTAACATGGATAGATTTCCTACTTAAGGCATCAGCCACTACATTGGCCTTACCGGGATGGTAACTCAAATCGAAATCATAGTCCTTAAGAAACTCTAACCACCTCCTCTTCCTCATGTTCAGCTCCTTCTGGTCAAACAAGTATCTAAGGCTCTTATGGTCACTAAAAACCTCAAACCTGGATCCATACAAATAATGCCTCCATATCTTCAACACAAACACTACAGCCGCTAGCTCTAGGTCATGGGTAGGGTAGTTTCTCTCATGGATTTTCAATTGCCTAGAAGCATAAGCTACTACTTTACCCTCTTGCATCAACACCCCACCTAAACCCATGTTAGAGGCATCACAGTATACTACAAAGGATTTGCTAAGGTCAGGCAACACTAACACTGGTGCACTAATCAACTTCTCCTTAAGGGTTTGGAAACTAGTCTCACACTTACTATTCCTCACAAAGGCAACTCCCTTCCTAGTCAACTCAGTCAAAGACAAAGCTAACTTAGAAAACCCTTCTATGAATCTTCTATAGTACCCAGCCAACCCAAGGAAACTTCTAATCTCACTCACCGACTTAGGAACCTCCCACTTAAGCACGAATTCTACCTTAGAAGGATCTACGCCTATACCTCCCTTAGAAATTACATGGCCTAAGAAACTTACTTCTTCTAACCAGAACTCACACTTGGACATCTTAGCATACAACTGTTTATCATTAAGAACCTGAAACACTACCTTTAGATGTTCCTCGTGCTCCTCATTAGTTTTGGAATAAATTAGTATATCATCTATGAAGACAACTACGAATTTATCCAAATAAGGGTGAAAAATTCTGTTCATGTAATCCATAAAAATCGCAGGAGCATTAGTCACACCGAAAGGCATTACCAGATATTCATAATGTCCATACCTAGTCCTAAAAGCAGTCTTAGGTATATCCTCTTCCTTAACCCTAATCTGATGATAGCGTGATCTAAGATCTATCTTGCTAAACACACATGCCCCCACTAGCTGATCCATTAAGTCACCTATCCCAGGCAAAGGATATCTATTCTTAATGGTTACCTTATTATGCTGGCGGTAATCTGTACATAACCTCATGCTACCATCCTTCTTCTTAACAAATAAGACAGGCGCTCCCCAGGGTGACACACTAGGCCTTATAAACCTCTTCTCTAACAATTCTTCTAATTGCTTCTTAAGTTTTGCTAACTCTATGGGAGACATTCTATAAGGTGTAGCTGAAATCGGTCCTGTCCCCGGTACTAAATCTATAGAAAACTCTATCTCTCTCTGGTGGTAGACTAGACACATTATCTGCAAACACTTCAGGGTACTCACACACTACAGGTATCTGATAAGTGAAAATTATAGGATAAATTAGAGCACTTTTTAGTTCACTTATCAAGGATAAAATGGTATTTTTGCCCCAGTTTAATCCCTTTTTATTAAATATTAGATAAATTGTATTTATTAATCTTAGATTTGAATTTGATGTTATTTTGATAGAAATATTGCTGATTTTTGCAGGATATTGCAAAGATTTGATTTGAAGGAAAGATAGCATTAAATGAGGGATATATCTGCAAGATTTGAGTTTGATTGAAGACATTTAAGAAAGATTTGAAGAAGATTTGATGCAATCAATGAGGAGATCACTGCCAATCAAACAAGGATTCGACAGACAACCTTCCCAAATAAATCAAAGATGCTCAATAAATGCAAGGATTTCATCAAGGAAAGGGAAACAAGGAAAGACAAATCAACCAAAACCAGTCTCAGGGAGAGATCGAGTTAAAAAGAGAAAGTTTGAAGCTGCAAGACGCATTCTGCGCTTCAACTTGCGCTGTAGCGCAGGGTGAAGCGCAGATCACTCTGATTCTTGCCCTGTTGCTGTTTTTAGATAGATTTCTCCCCATTTTTCTTTGTCTTTCCTTAGCCTATAAATAGGACCTCATTGCACCAGATCAAAGTGTGCACAATTATTGTAATTCAGTCTTATTTCAGTGATAATGCACCAAAGCTAATTTTAGAGTAGGAGAGGAGGAACGCTTCACGAGGATTAAAGATGGTGACAACATCTTCGGTGGTTTATATGGCTACCCTGTGTAGTTAACTCTCCATTAGGATTGAATGTAATTGATTCTATCCCCAAGTGCATGTAAACTCTATATTATTATTTCCTGAGCTCTCTGTCTATAATATTGGTAACCTTATTCTGTGCTTAATCCCTGACTTCCGCGCTTGCGCCGGAGTTATAGGCTAGTTTCGACTAGGATTGAGGATGGGGGAGCCTAGACATAGGAAACCCAAACTCTGATTGAATAAGAGGACTCGTTACTCTGTGATCGACACATGAGCGTTACTAATGAGCGATGGGTAGTGACAGTACTCTAGCGAAGGGCGTTTACAGGATTAGGCCTTAGTATCGATAGCAAAGGATTAGTTGATTGTCAATCCAGGACCGACACATGGATGTATCCTGATGAGTGATGGGTAGTGTGAGTACTCTAATGAAGGTGCGTCTACAGGATTAGGCCTCGTTTATCAATTAGTTCTTTTACAAATGGAATAAAAGAATACAAAATAAGCCGAGGGTAAGTCTGTAGCTTGGGAGAGCCCACATAGATTATCTTTGAGTTTGAGTGGCGCCTGGTAACTCGGGGTCATAAGCAATATAGTTTTTCTACAGTATTATAGAGTAAACCTAAAATAATAGATAGTTTTTACATGCACAAAGGGTGTGATGATATGAAGTTCAATCCTAA
Source organism: Sesbania bispinosa (assembly GCA_026901365.1). Classification (NCBI taxonomy): domain Eukaryota; kingdom Viridiplantae; phylum Streptophyta; class Magnoliopsida; order Fabales; family Fabaceae; genus Sesbania; species Sesbania bispinosa. Next base: position 530,971 of record QLOH01000254.1, read on the forward strand.
TCCAGGTAAAGTGTCTCTAACTCTTCCTTTCTAATTTCATTGATTATTTATTTGCTATTTACAATTTACGCAACAATACTCTTATAAATCTGTTTTTTTCCCTTGATAAATAGATCACGACTATACGCGAATTGACTGTTCCCTGTGGATACGATAACTCTTCTTACTATTATACTACTGGATTTTTGGTTCGCTTGCCAGAAACCCATCAGTATCTCACCCACAACAGTGCTACTATCAGATTTCAAAGAAGCTAAAAGCATGTAAACCTGGGCATCTTCCCTTAGAGACGCCTTTACCTGATTGGCAGTCATAAAGTCCTTATTCTTACTCTCAACAGGGCGACCAAACATGATAGTTTTATCAGCACAGTTTAATAGGACATGATTGGAAGATAACCAGTCCATTCCCATAATAATGTCTAGTTGACTTCGAGGTAAGCAAATCAAATCAACTAGGAATTTTCTATCATTAACAGAAACAGAACAGTTTAAGCACACATCCGAAGTAGAAACTGACCCACTGGCTGGCGTTTCCACACTCAATACAAAAGGCAAAGAAGAAACAAGCAATTTTAGCTTAGACACACAAGCATGTGATATGAAGGAATGAGTTGCACCAGAATCAAATAAAATAACTAAAGGATTACCCACAATATAACCAGTACCTTGGATCAAGTCCTCGGATTGAGCAGCTTTAGTACCACTCAAGGCAAAGACTATTCCAGTAGCCTTAGGTTTACTGGCGCTTCCACTGGCATCTCCACTTGCCGCTACCGTTCCTTGTGTATTTTGAGGACAGTCACGAGAAATATGTCCTTTCTCCTGACAGACGTAACAGGTGACCTCTCTATCTCCACATCGGTTTGCTCGATGACCCTCCTTTCCGCATTTGAAGCAAGTAATATGAGTGGTAGAACCAACACTCCCTCCTTTTGACGTTTGACCAGCAGCTGGAGCATAATTCTTCTTTTGCACCGTACCTTCACTGCCACCTCCAATGTTGGGATTTCCTGTTGCACGAGAATATGGCTTGCCCTTGTTAGTCACTTGGAACTTGTTCTGATTCCTCAAAGGACCTCCACTCTTGTAATGCGCCGCCTTTGCCCGGTTGTCTTCATCATAAGTTCTGCACTTGTTCACCAGCTCGTGAAAGCGCGTTATCCCTTGATAGTTGAATATTTGTTTAATCTCAGGACGAAGGCCGCTGAGAAACTTGACGCACTTTGATTCTTCATTAGCAGCTCCTTCATAAGTCGGGCATAATCGTACTAGTGCTTCAAACTTTGATGCGTAGTCTGCCACGGTGCCATCCCCTTGCTTTAAATCCAGGAACTCTATTTGCTTCTTGTTGCGCACATTATGTGGGAAGTACTTCTCCAGGAATAACCTCTTGAAGTTATCCCACATCAACGTTGTGCCCTCATCAATCATCCTCTAGCAGGTGTTCTGCCACCAGAAGTCGACGTCTCCCGATAACATGAACGTTGCTAAGGTCACTTTCTGTAGCATAGGGCAGTCCATCGCTCTGAAGATCTTCTCGATTTCGTAGATCCAATCGGCAGCACCATCGGGGTCATAACCCCCACGGAACGTAGGTGGATGGTTCCTCTAGAACCGTGCAAGCCAATCCGTCTCGTGATGTTGGTTAAGGTTGCCAACAACCTGTGCCATAGCCATTAAGGCATCGGCCATCGCTCGATCATTCCTACCGCCAGCCATTACTGCTTCTGTATCAAAGAAAGAGTAAGAAAACATACTAGGTAAAGCGGAAAAGTAAATAAATCAAACAAACAATTAAGCCAAAGCAACACAATTCACTCAAGCAATCAATCAGATTAACACCTCAGAAGCATAGTAAACTCATAACTCAAGGCCGGTGAACCAACCTGCTCTGATACCAACTAATGTGACACCTTTCTACCCCAAACTCTTATATGTTTAATAAGTTGAAGTGTAGAAAAGGTAACGTCTCACAAAGGGTAAAAGGTTCACATAACTCTCTTATTAAAAACCACATTAGTTCGAAAACATCTTAATTAAAATAAAATAAAACTCAAATGTATTCAAATACTCATGCAGTGGAATCTCCCAAGAAATAAAACAACTAAACATCCTACTTGTTGTGCAAGGCATCCAAAACAGTTTACAAAAACCTTCTTAACTAGAAACATAAAGAAAGAACCCCCAAAATTATGCCCTAATGTCACATATACCAGAGCACACTCACTTTAATCAAAGCTCAACACCATTCGTGTCATCATCAATACCTGTAAAAATATCCATAGTATAACGGTGAGGAAAAGAATAGTACTCATACATACACATAGGAGGCTACCCTATCCTCAACCACATATAACTAACATCATCTTTCACCACACCACATACCCCAAACATCACATAATTCATCAGATAATAATCATCTATAAATCAGCATATAACCATTCATTTATATCATCACATAATTCTCATACCATCATTCACCAAAGGAATCACATACTCTATTTTCACACATAATGTTCAATCATCATTAATACTCACAACATCATTATTTACTCAGTTTCATCATCAAATATATCTCATATATATATTAATCAAGTATGCACCAAAACTCATCATCATCATATTATAACTCAATTCATCATTAAGTATAACTCATCATCACATGCACCAAAACTCATCACTTCATCTACCCAAAGATCATGACTTGGAACTCCACACAATGGGTGCACCTCGTCAATCACTCTAGTTAGTACCAAGATAGTCTACCGGTATCACCACACACCATCCGATAGGATGTACCCCCTCTATGGGTCCGCACAACAACATTCGACCCTAGGTTGCACCCCCTCTATGTGAAGTCTATTAATCAGTTTGAGCATTCAAACTTGACTCAAAGACTTAATATCCTTTAGTTTTAATGATTAACAAATAAGATTATATAAACAGATTCTACTGAGAAAGGTATTGGTTTGTTGATTGTGTTTCAGGATGAAATATTTATCAGAATCAGAAGATTAGGATCAGAAGAACAAATGCAGGATCTAGTATAAAGAAGCTGTCTGAAGAATGCAACTCGTCTGAAGTGCGCAAACCGTCTGAAAGGAATGAAGACAACATAAAGCAGTCTGAAAGGAATGAAGACAACATAAAGCAGTCTGAAGATTGAACTTATCTGAAGCAAAGAAGCTGTCTAAAGCAAGGAAGCTTTCTGAAGCAAAGAAGCTTTATGAAGCAACGAAGCTGTCTGAAGAAGCAGAACTCGTCTGAAGAGTTGAAGCTGTCTGAAGTAGTTCAACCCGTCTGAAGTATCAGTGCTGTCTGAAGTCTCACTTATGACGTGGCACCCTCTGCTGAAGTTTGTGAAGACTTTTCTAAACCTCTGCTGCACGTACCTTTTCAAACACGTTTATGGCAAGGAACACAGAGACCTTTCCTGGTGATTTTTGAATTTCATACACCACTGAGGAAATCTCTGCAACGCAGAAATTGCAGCAACAACGATGGCAGCTTTATAGCAGCACCAACGTTGTACTTTGTCAGAATTGTGAAGACACCCAGAAGCGTGTCTCACGATGGATTGAATAGCATTCAATGCTATCTCTAAATGGTGGTATCACAACGGAAATATCATCATCATCAATCCGAAAGAAAGCACAAGAAAAGCTCAGGAGACTAAGCAGAAGCAACAAAGAGAAATGTTTGAATGAAATATTTTAATTCAAACATATTTTATCATCTGCAAGAAACAGCCATTGAACAAGACACCTCACTCAAAGAAGAAAGGAGAAATGGTGTCAGGAAGCAAACAGAAAAGGAGCATATACAAAATAAGCAAGAGGACAAATCCAACGGATACCTCTTCATATACACTCCCAAGAAAAGCAGAGGAAATCAGAAGTCAGCTGAAGAAAAGTAAAAGGATATCAAGAGAGAGAACATGCAAAATAATATCAAGAAAATCTCTCTAAAGAGCTCATCTACAGAAGTGTCAGAACAGGACTGTCTGAACACATATCTGCTAAAGAAGAAGCAACCGTTTGAGACACTATTACATAACGGCAATATGAGCCACATCATCAACATCTCAACGGTATTATGAATCATCTTCAAACGGCTATATTCCAACAGAACATATAAATAGCCTCAAGGAAGAATTTGAAGATGTTGAACTCATTCACTTGGTTCAATCAGTTGATCAAGATGTATCAGAAAAATCTTATTGGTTGTTAACCATGCTTACTTGAATCAACCATGCTACTGATCTATTTATCAGTTAGTCAAAATTGTAGTTGTTCAGTTGAACAACCAACCAGGCTGTGCTTAATCTCATATGAACCAAGAATGGTTTGAAGCTGCAAGTATGCCTTGGTTTTTCCAATGATACGGGTGAGAATGTAACCCATGGAAACCAATGGCTGGAGAACAAGGCTGGAGCTTAAAGTCAAGTATCTACCGAGCCAATTCTCAGAGGATGTTATTCCTCATATCAGAGACAGGGATTGTACTTAAACTTATGTACTTGTATCACTGTCTTACCCTTGTACTTAGATTTATCCATTGTATCCTGAGTAGTACTCAGTTAACCTCTAGTACAGGAAAAGATTAAGTTTATGTTTCGTGGAAACTTAAACTTAGTTTAATTTGTAAACACTTTATGTGTCTGAGAGCCTGGAGAGGCTTGGTGGAAGAAAGAATACTCTACACTTGGATAAGTGTCTGAGAGCCTGGAGAGGCTTGGTGGAAGAAAGAATACTCTACACTTGGATAAGTGTCTGAGAGCCCGGAGAGGCTTGGTGGAAGAAAGAATACTCGTTGTAGAGCCTGAAGAGGCTTGACAGAAAAGAATACTTGTGGTAGAGCCTGAAGAGGCTTGATAGAAAAGAATACTTGAGGTAGAGCCTGAAGAGGCTTGACAGAAAAGAATACTTGTGGTAGAGCCTGAAGAGGCTTGATAGAAAAGAATACTTGTGGTAGAGCCTGAAGAGGCTTGACAGAAAAGAATACTTGTGGTAGAGCCTGAAGAGGCTTGACAGAAAAGAATACTTGTTCGTGTCTGGAGAGACTGTACTCGTGGTGTCTGGAGAGACTGTACTCGTGGTGTCTGGAGAGACTGTACTCGTGGTGTCTGGAGAGACTGTACTCGTGGTGTCTGGAGAGACTGTACTCGTTGTGTCTGGAGAGACTGTACTCATATTCAAGTTTGTAATCTGAATATTCAGATAGTGGAAAATCCAGTGGTGGTTTGCCTCTGGGACTGGATGTAGCTCACGGGTTTGTGGGTGAACCAGGATAAATTTCTTGACTAAGTTTTCTTACCCTTATCTCTTATCAATTCTTTTTATACTAATCAAGGGGTCAGAATAATTAATCTGATATTTTATAAAGACACAAAACATCTTTTAAAATTAGTTTTTACAAGCCGTCTGAAAACTTCAGACAGCCACTTAAAAGTCTGTCTGAAACCTCTATGCCTAAGTTCTCCTTTTTCTTAATCTCTTTACTTCCAGTTTTTCATATTTAAGTTGGAATTTGAAAAGTATTTTCTATAATAAACTTAACATAACTATTTCAATAAAATGATCTTTCATATGAATAAAACATGAGATATCTCTTATATCATTTGAAGCTTTACAAAGAATGTTCCTTGAAGAACTTCTGAAATAAAATCTCAGAAGTGAGTCTGAAAGAGATCAGTTCAAAAATCAGGAACAGACTTCAGACAACCTCTAGTCGTCTGAAGTATTTCAGAAACTGTTCTGAAAATACTCTTTGTAATAATCTTCAGAAGATACTTTGAGAAGCCTCTGTTTAAAACAATCTTAAGCTTTAGAAGAAACATTGTTTTTCTTATCTTCCACATGTTTCAACTATCTCTGATCTTAAGACTTATTTTTAACTGTGCCCATATTCATGTTTTAAATTAAAGATTTCCAAAAACTATCAAAAAGTTTGAAACACTATTCAACCCCCCCTTCTAGTGTTTCCTGTGGTTCTAACACTCTATGGGTCAGTACAAATCATCCCTAGGTTGCACCCCCTCTATGGGCCCGTGCATCGAACGCCCCATCATGGTCCCCTGAGTTGTACCCCCCTCTATGGGCCCGCACAACTCAGTTCACCTCCTGAATTGTACCCCCTCTATGGGCCCGCACAATTCAGGTCTCATCACATATGCTCAAGGCATCTCTCCTAAGTTGTACCCCCTCTATGGGCCCGCACAACTTAGGTAACATCATCATCAAAAGGTGATATACACCATCATCATTATCATCATCATCATGCATTATTATGCTCAACATTAAGCACCATCATCATAAAGTGATATACACTATCATCATTAACATCATCATCAATAAGTGATATACACTATCATCATTAACATCATCATAACATTCACCATCATCATTAATCACATTGCATATTATGCATACCAAAACATCATCAATCACATGGCATATTCACCAATCATTATGCACACCCAATCATCATCAATCACATTGCAAATTCACCGATCATTATGCACATCAAATCATCGTCAACATCATTAATCATCAACACCATAATCATAATAAAACATTATCAAACAACATCAATCATCATCAAGCACTTAGGATCTCAAAATCCACTCTGGTAATCGATTACCAACCTCTAGTAATCGATTACCTGCAAACAAGGTCTCTAGTAATCGATTACAACCACCTTGTTATCGATTACCTGCAACCAAACACTCTGGTAATCGATTACAAAAACCCTGTAATCGATTACCTGCAAGTCATCTCTCTGGTAATCGATTACCACAATCCTGTAATCGATTACCAGCGAACAAACAACACTTCTGGGTTGCCCAGAACACACTGGTAATCGATTACCTGCGACGCAGATCGCAGTTCGCACGATTTCTAACGCTTCTATATCACTCTAATCAATCTTTATTCACTCCTCTTTACTAAAACATCAATCATAGTCGATTATCTTCATCAAAACTCATCATAAGCATCAATCCTTAACAGTTTACATGGTTTTCCCATCAAAACCCCAAATCATCAACCCTTTATTAACCCCTCTTCGCTATTCTCATTATTCTCAATCAATCCACTCCATATTCATCAAGAATCATAAAACTACTCATCAATCATAGGTTTTCATCATCTATATTCAATACATCATTTATCAATACGAATTTCTAGTCTTAAATTACTATCCAAGCACCCCTACATGCATATACAAGCAGCACCCTCTCCCCCACCGTACCTTAAGCGAAGATCGATTATAGCAAGGAAGTCCCTTTCTTGGTTCTTGATGCTCACTCTGCAGCAATCCTCTCTTGAGACCCGTTTTCTCCCCTCCTTAGCGTTTCGCTCTCTGACGATAATACGAATAAGGATTAGGGTGATTGATAACCCCTCCTTACTAGGATGCCTAATTGGGCTTGGGCCCACTCTCAACTCCTCTTCTCCTCTTTTTAAAATGAAGTAGCTTTATGGATAAAACTAATAATAATATTAATCCCATTATTTATTCATCTATTTAATTAATTATTTCCTCTACTTATTTATTTAATTTAATTAATATTTTACTTAATAAAATTTTAGGATGTTACAAAATGAAGCACCATGTGAAGAAGAAGAAAACGAAGAAGACGAGGAATGGAGGGGGGGAGGTCGCACGAAGAAGAATAGGAAAAATGGGGGTTGAGGGTTTTACGCTTCTCGTATTTGAGAAGCTTTCTTTCTTTCTTTCTTTTTAAAGTGAAACGGTGCGTTTCAATTATCTCACTTATCTATTCTATTTATCTATTTATTCTATATTAAAATTGCTCATCCATAACACGTGTCATGTTTTTTCACTCACGTTTCTTTAATTTTTTTATTAGCAATATAGTAATTAAAGTGATTTTTTTTACAAACCATACAACTTTTTTCCATGTGAGGCAATCATTCTCTAGCCGTTTTCTTCTATTTTTCTTTTTATCTTTTTTTATCACGTTTTAGTTTTCAATTTTTATTATATTAAAATAATTATTTCTCTATTTTATTCATTAATGTTTTCACTTATTATCTCTCTTATTTATTCTATCTACTCTATATTAATTTTTTTCACTCAGTATATATGTCACATTTTCTCACATTCGTTATTTATTTTTTTTTTTTGATTTTTTTATTTTGACTTCAATAAAGTGATTTTTTTATGACCCCAAGTACTCTTCACATGAGGCAGTCATATTCCTTCAATGAATATCCATATAATGGTGGGACTAACTCTTCCAACATCGGTTTATATAGGTTTTAGGTGACTAAGAAGAGAGATATCAAATACCAATATAATTTAAATTTATAATTACTTTTATGATGTCTTGATTATAATTTTTATAGACAAAATTTCAAATTAGAATTATAAAATTTATAATTATTTTATTTTCTTTTACTTGAATAAAATTATTATATTGTATTTTGATTTATTATATATTTAATCTATATCTATCTATACTATTACAATTGGCTAGATTTTTTGTCACTATTCATTGGGGGTTAAATTTTTTTTTTATTCCTATAAGTAGTAAATTTAAGAGTTCTAAATCTAGCCTAACCTATAAGATACTACATAGATAGCAGATAGATAAATATGAAAAGTTTAGGGAGGAGAAAATAGAAAGAAAAAATAATAAAGAGGAAGAATGTGAAAAATGTGATATGAAATGAAGAGAGAAATGAAAAGAAAATTAGGGTGTTAAATGAAGTGTAAAACAAAAAAAAGTGAAAAAATTATTATTCTTTTTTAAAAGTATTAAAACTTTGATAGTTAACTTTTGGGTGTTGAAAGTAGAAAAAAGAAAGAGATAAAAAGAAACAAATCAAGAGAGAGTGTGAAATAAATGACAATTGATGTCATAGGAAAGAAAGAAGGATAAAAAGAAAAAAAATAGGTGTGAAAAAGTCTTACATATTTTAAAATTAAACTATTAAATACATAAATACATTACAGATTGCAATCGAAAATATATATAAATAATAGGAATTTAAGTAAACACAAATGACAAGACAACACTAAATATTTTGAAATGAATACAATATTAATTGAAATCACCTAAATATATACTCTCTCATTTCCTTTTTATAAGGCACCTTTTAGAATTTTTTGTGTTCCTTTTTTATAAGTCACTTTTCAATTTGAAGAAAACATTTATTATAATTTTTCTTATTTGCCCTTATTAACTTTAATGTCTTTCCAATTATCAAATGATAGTGGAGTTGGTTAAATAATATTAAATAAGGACAAAACTAGAAAGTTAAACTATTTTTTAAAACTCAAATAAAATAATTAACTAGGTTTAATTACTTTTATTAGTCTTTGTGATTCAATATAATGTGTCTTATAAAACGAAACGCGGGGAGTATATTATATTTGTTTATATTTAAATGTATATATAAACTAGATTTTCATTTTTTCCCAAAAAAATAAAAAATGCGGAACACAATTGGGGACACCTCGAATGAATTTAATTTTATTTGATCATCTCACTCCATTAAAGTTTTAACGAAGACAATTTTCATTTTTCTTTCTTTTGTTGTGACCATTAATAAAAGTCAAAGCTAGACATTGTCACACGTTGGTGTTTATTTACCAAAAACTATTTTCTCTCATGGTCAGTTATATATATGTTATATCTAGGGTGAAGTCTCGACAAGGACTTGAGATTTTTATATGTGATTATATTTTTAAACGTTATAATTTGACAAAAAATAGTGTATAAAAGGATATTTCAAAAAATATAAATGATATGATATGGTATATTTTACATTTATAATTATTAATGTTTGAAATTTGTTGTTTCAAATAAATTTTTTATGTGTTAATTTTTTTTAATTCTTTCTATATAAACAAGTATAAATTTTAATATGAAAAAAGATACTAATCATTAGCATTTCCTAAAATTTACATAATTATATATTAATTAAATTAAATATATTATAGTATTCAGTATAAACAATTTATTTAAATAATAATATTCATGCATCGCATGGGTCGGACACTAATTTCAATTAAATGGAATCCAACCTTTACTACATTGACAAATCACCTATTTATAGGTTTTCACCCTAATAACTAACTAATACAAACAGCACACACCAGCAATTATATTTGTGTTGACATACAAGAATGACATGAACCGCTTCATAAAACCAAGTCTTCAAATAAGACTTCTTTAAAATCTTCATAATTTTCTCTAGGTTATCCTGGCTTGAAATTTCTTTTTTCTCTCTTCGATGTTTCTTTAAAAGACCATTAGATTTTTTCAAACATTTAACTCATTCTTTCCTGCAAATCGAAGAATATAGATCTACAAAGAGGAAATAAAATTATTTCGAATACCAAGAGTTAATAAAAAAGAAATAGATTCCTAGTATATATGTCGAAAGCTTTTCCAAACCATCTCTAACCTTTTAAGATGCATAAGCTTCTCGAATCAAATAAACATTTGAAGAATATCTCAACGCTTAGAAAAAAAAATCAATTTAGTATACCAACGGATGCCGCCCAAAATATTTTCTTTTGAGAAAGATAATATCTTATTCTTCTCGAGGAAAGAGAGATATTTTTGAACTAACTGATTCTTTAATTTTTTAAATTACTCACGAAAATAGGAGGGAAGGATTTTATTTTATGTGTAAAAATAAAGATATACACTTCAAATCCCATCCATCAGTCAGTTGCGCAGTTATTGATAAAAATTGCTAAATCATGATCGCTCTCCACTTTCTCACATTCCAAGAACGTGCAATCATAAAAACCCTTGAGTTTCATAACCTCTCTCATTATGGGCTACATCGAATCCTGGGCCTATAAATACCCCAACTTTGTTTTTACCTTTTTCACTTTTACCTCCTTCAAATCACTTCATCTTCAACCTCCAAATTCTCTCTGAAAACCCTTCCTTCTGTGCGCACTTCAATCATACATTATGATAAAAAAAAGGTTCAAGCTTTGTCCCTTCCTTGCCTCCATTGCTCTCTTTGAGCCCATTTCCACCATTTAAACTCTAGTAAAGCTTATTATCAACATACTTTGCATTGATCAAACCACTTCATGCTCTGAAATTCTTTTTCAAGCTTTTCAAAAAAACTCCATTAATAGCTTTTGAAAGCTTGGACTCCATTCCATTGGCAGTGGAGAAAGGGGATTGAATTCCTCGAGACAACATAAGCTATTTTCCAGAACCAGAAAATCAAGAAGAGAACTGGCTATCTGGAAGTCTCAGGTATTAATTCCTTATTCGATTAAGGACAATTAATTTTCTTTTGTGGGTCCTTACTGAACTCCTTCATACTTAGAAAAGTATTCTGATTTCTTTCCCAGTTATACGGATGAAAATATTTTAGCTTTCAGAAATCCTATTCGAGTATACTTCTTAGACACAACCCCTAATGTCTATAGATCTACTCCTCCAACGAAAAAATATTCTTATATTAAATGGTTGAATAAAATCGAAGCTGCCAAGGGGGATCTTAATTTGGAAAAAACTTGGCATCTTTGGTTTAATTCAATTTAGCAAATCCGATTTGAACATCGGTCCTATTTTTCTTCTCACTTCTCATTTCTTTTGGGAAAGATCACAAACACTTTTCATCTTTCCTACGGCATGATCACAACCACTATTTTCGATGTGATTGCTATCATTGGCGTTCGACCTGAAGGCCAACTAATTTTGCCAAATATGAAAGTCGAAAAACCTCACTTCGAGCCCAACTTAGAAAAGCTAACTTATACTCAATTCATCAAAATCAATGCCCAAACAGATGAAGTAACTGAGAATGATCATGTAGCTTTACTATTAGTTTGGCTTTCAGCCTTTGACTCAACTTTTGGCTAAGGGTATCCATCTAGATTTAAACAGATTTCTGCTTGCTCAATTTACGATTCTTTGACAGAAGGGGTCTATGCCCTTAAAGTTAAAGAACCAGTAAAAAATTGGAGTGGACCTTATTGGTTTCTTCAGTTATGGCTCAATGCCACTTTCGAGGGTAGACTTCGAAGTTCTGAACCTAGGTCTAGCAACTTACCCAATTCCATTAATGGTATAAATTAACTTTTCCTAACTCCAAAAAATCCAAAAAATAATTCTCTCAAATATAATCTTTGAAATCATATTTTTCAATGTTTCTTCAAAGAGAAAATTGTTAGGACCACAGGAAACACTAGAAGGGGGGTTCAATAGTGTTTTATAATCTTTACAGATTTTTTGGAAAACCTTTCGAAACAAGCAAAATTGATTTGATAATATTTGGTCAACCTTCCGAAACTGAGAGTTTCAGCAACTTGCTGATGCAACTCAGAAGGTTGAATAAAAGCCTTTTTGAAACTATTTTCTCTTTAAAGAAAAGTTTGTTTTCTGCTTGGATTAATAAAACAACTTTTCTTTAACCCTCTTTGGTTAGTTTAAACAGATAATTGCGGAAAGTAAAGAGTTGAGGGAAGAGAGAACTTAACACAAAGATTTATACTGGTTCACCCACTAACCCAGTGAGCTGCGTCCAGTTCTAGGGCAAAACTCCACTGGATTTTCTACTAATCCCGCAAGATTACAACGAGTATTATTTGCACACCTGGCCTCTCCAGGCCCAACGAGTATTCTTTTACAGACAAGCCTCTCTAGGCTCAACAAGTATTCTTTGCACACCTGGCCTCTCCAGGAGTATTCTTTGTTTTCAACTGCCTCTCCAGGCAACTCTTGCAGTATTCTTGTACAGACAAGCCTCTCCAGGCTCAATGAGTATTCTTTCTTCCACCAAGCCTCTCCATGCTCTCAGACACTTAAAAGTGTTTACAATATAAACTAAGTTTAAGTTTCTATGAAACTTTAAACTCAGATTCTTCTTGTACAAAGGGATAACTGAGTAAGACTCAGGATACAACGGATAAATCTAAGTACAAGGATATAATAGAGATACAAGTGTATAATTTAAGCTCATTCTCATCTCTGTATGAGGGTTTGCTTCCTCGGAGAGTTGGCTTGATAAGATATCATTTTGAGCTTATGCCAGTTCTCTCTTGGGCTTTTCTATTGTTTATCATAAGATTCATTCAAGCCCAGGGTTCACCAATCTTTAAAGACTTTCATGAAGCTATTTATAACTTCTGGTAATGTAGCCGTTGAAAATTGCTTAGTATACCGTTGAGAAATGTAGTCGTTGAAGATTGCTTGGTATACCTTCTCAGAGCCGTTGTGAGATAGCTTCTCTTTTGCTTCTCTTCTGACTTGAGCAGAGTAGGTGTGTAAGTATGGATTAGTTCTGACACACAGCAGTTTGGCTCTTAATCTTTCTTGAGAGAATTTCTAATGCTTCAGCAGGTTGATGCTCCTCTCTCTCATTTTCTTTTACAGCACGAAGTCTTTTGTCTGGATAGAGATGATGAGATCCTTTAGACTTCACTTTAGTCCCATTATGATTTTAAGTTTTCTTCTTGTTGGGATGTGCATGCTTCTGATAGCGTATCACAGAGATAGTACAAGAGTAGGTGTGCAGCAGCGCTGACTCTATCTCTGACCTCTGTTTGCTTTTCTGCAACAGGTTTCTTCTTTTGTGTCAGGAAATAAAGTTGTGCCAGAAAGCCTTTGTTTCTCCTTACACCGATTCAGCTTAACCATTAATATTTGCTGAGACTTGAGTCTTTTAATGCTTTAATCAGATTGAGAAGGCAGATTCTAATCTTTCAGAAGGTCATCTTCTTCAGTAGATTTACCATCTTCAGCAAGTCCTTTCTAAGTATGCTTTCAACATGTTCTCTTCTTCAGATGAGATTCTACTTCAGTAGATTGTACTCTTTTCTTCAGATTCTTCCTTTAGTATGTTGTTCGTCTTCAGCAGGTTGCTTCTCTTAAACATATTCCTTTCTTCATCAGACAATAATCCTTTATAGTTCTATGTGCTCTTTGATTGGTGATTTTCCACAAGCTTTAAGACCGTCTTTATTTCAGCTTGCTCGGATGTACTTCTTTTCTTCAGTTGATCGAATCTTTTTATTTCTTCCTTCGCATTTCTTGTAGTAGGTTGCTTCTTCTCAGTAGATTGTTCTTTTCTTCAACGAGTTGGTCTCTTCGCCTGATTGCTTTCTTCAATTCAGTAGGTTGATCTTCTTCAGATAGTTCCTTCTACAGATCTACTGAAACACAAAGAATAATACCTTTCTCAGTAGAACCTGTTTTTATACATTCTAATATGTTAATCATTAAAACCAAGGATAATGAGTCTTGAATCTAATTTGAATACTTAAATTAATTCCGAGACTCAACAAAAATCACTCTCCTTCTCTAGCTCCTTTCTCATCAAGATCTCGAGGACCAGAATGGTTCACTCAAAGTTTTCCTTGTTCTACGCTAAGGGCTCAATCTGAAAGTCTCAAAATTTGGAAACAATTTTTATCTCATGACTTATTTTGTGGTTTTATCATAAAAGATCTATGAGTCTGCCCTTATCAACCACAATTGGTATCTCGCCAATTTAGTTTTAGCCAACTTTGACCAACTCCCTTTTTTAAATCGAAAGCACAAGTTCTAGTTGATGTGTGCATTTATTGCATATTATTTTTAGGTAAAATTAACAATTTAATCATGCATATTAATTATTGATAGCATGCATTTTTATTCCTTTTATTTCAGATGATTATTTTTTGATCTTTTATTTTGTAGGTGGAGGATTTTGGGCTTAATTTGACTTTTAATTGCTACTAATTGGTTATGGACCAAGCCCATATTTATTCCCCAATTATAAAAGTCAATTTAGGGCATAATTTGAGAGAGTTTTGAAATTAAATCAAAGATCAAGAGTGAAAGTTCAAGACCTTTTGGGAGCAAGACATTGGATTTCTATCTGATTCAACAAGACATCAAGCTTCAGAGAGCGAATTTGGAATTCTTTCTATTTTCTACTCTATTTTTTTCAGTTTTGTTGAATCACCATGTTTGAACTCATAATTATTGCCTTTAATTTAAATATGGTAGAGTAGATTTCTTATTTTAGGAATTGGGAGTAGCCTAATGTAGGATTGACAATTGTGTTTTGATTTCTTCTCTTTTATTAATGTTATTCTTGTTTTGATTCAATTTTAAATGATCTTAATGCTTGTGAATTTGTTAGGCCTCTTATTCACATGATTTTATATATTAGGGGAAAAACTAAAAGGTGAACCTTAATATTGGAAACTCTAAAATTGAACCTGTGACTCTAAATCACGAAAGTAGGTTTGATCCTTTGAGGGTTCACTGAATTATTATAGAAATTAATGGGTTTGAGGTTCAATTACCACGAAAGTAAGAGTTGATCTAATCAAATACGTTATTGAGATTCTAAAAGGAACCGATAATTTCTTTAGGATAATTCACATTGAAAATAAAATAACTTAATAAAAGGGCTAATCTTTGCATATCTGTTGATACTCATTGTGGTGAATCCTAATTTCTGGAAACTTTTAGATTTGAATTCATCTCATTTAATAATTAGATTTCCTTTTAGTTTTTACTTAATTAGATTTTATTTTATTCTTTATCCAAACCTTTTATCTTCCTTTATTTCAAATTTAATTGGGCGCGTTTAGATAATAAAATTGTAGATAATTGGTAGTCAACAATATTGTCCCTGTGGAGACGAAATCATTTATATTACTTGACAAAACCATACACTTGTGATTGCTTGGTTTGCAGATAGATGGTATGGAGTCACTAAATAATGTGTTACTTATTGGAATGACTAACAGAAAGGACTTGCTTGAAGTAGAATTCTCTTGATGAAGTGCAAAGGATTGTTAAACCTGTGATACCATATATGTAGAGTTATATAAGAGAAAGTTTTAGGATAACTATACGACTAATCAGTCTACACTTGTGTGTTAATCATCTCTTAAATTAGGTCTAATAATCTGTAATCACGAGTCAGTAATATTAGCTAATGCATATGCTAGTAAAATAGCTGTTGATCTTCTGTCTGTATATGTTTTTCGCTTGATGTGAATGAGGTTTTGTTTATTTTTACTTTCTTCCATTTCTTTCAAGATGAAGGATGCCCAACAATTTGGTATATTAATTCTAGCATACTATGCTTTTACTGGGAGGAAGTTAAATTGTTTGAATAATAATTTGATTCTTATAACTTTTTCTATTGGAAACCAGTGGTTGGCAAAGAAAATTCGTTGCACATTGTTATTGGTATATACTTATTCTTACTCGTCTATTTTGTGCTCAATTTTTATTCTCAGATTCCTATAAGGAAGCTATACATGTTGATTGAGATGGCAGCGCGCGCAAGGAGCACAAGGCGGATCTGCAGAAGCTATCTATTCTGGCAAAGGGAAGATGAATATATCTCATTTCTATGATTGCCTCCAGGATGTTGTCAGAATATAATTTCTTGTGCTTTCACACTAGAGTGCATTGTATCATCCTTATTGTGTTGGAATCTATTTTTTTTTTTTAAAAATATTTTATCCCACATTAATTGCATGATACTTATGCTCAGTTTTAGGGCTTTGGCTTAATTAATTGACCTGTACTCAAACTGGCATAACTTGTCTTGGGGATTCAACATTATCCAAACATCTTATATTGAGATATCTCAGGCTACATTCTTTAATTTATAAAAAAATGTGAAAATCAACAATATACAAAACTGTTTTTAACTCTTGTATATCTAATTACAAAATTTACATTTTTGGTGCTGGAAACAATCCCATTCTAAATATATAAATTGTGTATTTAACTCATCCTATGTATACCAGCTGATAAATTGAGATACTTACCTATAGAGAATTTTTTCCGACAATTACAAGTGATAGCATCTATTCTTAGAGAATATTAAACGAATCAATACATGTTCGTGCATGCTAAGGAATAACAAGGACTAGACCTATGGTGTTTTTAGCTAACGTAGATTAAGGTTTATAAATAGGACGCCAGATTAGGAGCCCCTAACACTAATAAGCGTTGTGCAAACAATAATAATCTCAAGTTGCATCATATCATCAACCATGGCAAATGCGGTAAAAATTGTAACTACTATTGTAACTGCTACCGCAGTAGCACTTAGGGGCTGTAATCCTGAAAAGAAGGACGATAACCAATCTGACAAGTAAGTGCTATATATATTAAATCTTGTTATGTGTGTGTGGATGGATGAATCTTGTGCATTAATTCCTCTAATATAACCTTCGCATTTCATACTATTTTGTTTGTCTCTTGCCTATGTGCAGCGGTAAAAAGCAGGACAAGTAAGGGGGAGGAGTTGCGTGCAAAAGAATAAGGCATGCCCACATCTATGATTAAGGGATATAATATGTGTGTATGAATATGTAAGCATATTTCGAAAAAAATAAAAAGAATATGTAATTAAGCATATATTGATATGCATGTCACATCTAAATAAGACTCTTCGGAGTAAGAAACCAATGAATCTTGGTCGTGGTGTGACTCAATAACATATCAACTTCCAGCTACTAAATTGATAATGTCTTTAATTGTTTACTGCACACAAAAGAATAGTAATAACTACCATTGTTTTACAACACTCTATAGTAGAAATATTCATATCCAAAGAAAATCGCACAAAACCGAACTGAAAAATCAAAAATCGAAATTAAAAAATTAAAAAATTATAAAAATCAATTTTTTTATTAAATTAGATTGATTTTCGGATCCTATATTAAAAATCAATCTGATCTAATTCAAATCGAACTTATATATACATATATTATTACTTATAAAATAATCATATATTTATAAAATTACTTATAATATACATTTTATGATTTTATTATCTAATATCATGTCAATATTTTTATAAATATATAAATTTAAAATTAGTTTTAAATTAATTTTGATGTATTATGTCCTTTTTTATATTATTTATATTTATTTTAATATATATAAGTTTCAATAAAAATGTTTATTATTATTTCATAATTTTATCATTTTTATTTAATATTCATTGTCTCTTTTAAAAAAATCGAAAACCGATCCAATTCAATCATATTTAATTGGATTGGATCGAATTTGAAAAAAATATAAAAAACGATCGGATGATAAAATAATCAAACTGCAATGATTGGATTAGATGGTTTTTGCCTTAAAATCGATCACAATCGAACCGCGAACACCCCTACTCTATAGAGGATGTGCTTTCATCATTTCATTTATTTTACTTAGGGTTAAATAATTTTAGTCACCGGAATATAGTCAATATTTCTTTTTAGTTCCTACAATTTCAAACATGTGGTTTTGGTCATTCAAAAATTGAAAATACACCAATTTAATTAGTCCTTATTGATAAAAATTTATAGTTAATCCGTAGCAAAGTTTTTATCAATAAGGACTAAATTGATGTATTTACAATTTTTAAAAGGCTAAAACTATCGATTTTAAATTACAGGTACCAAAACCAAATCTCAACTATATTTTAGGGACTAAAAACATATTTAACCCATTTACTTAAGTATCATTAAAATGACTAATCTTCTCATTACCGTTAATTTCTTTGCCACAAAACTTCTGGTATTACAAATTAGTTTGATTTGAGTTTGAAATCAAATAAAATCTGAATTGTTAGGTGTGTTTCCATTTAAGTGAATTTGAACCAAATCAATTGGAAAAATATGTAATCCTCAAAATAGTTTTGGTCAACTTTGGTCTTTGTCTTGTAATTTAAAACATGTGCTTTTGTCCTTGTAATTTTAAGACCCTCTAAATGTGGTCCGTGTCATTAATTAGTGAGTTCTGTTAACTTGATGAGTTGTTTATAATAGAGAGTCTACCTCACCCTAAGTTGTAGGTCCCAACGTTGCTGGCTCATTTAATTAAATCTATTTTTGTAAAAAAAAAATAATTAATGCAAGAGACAATCTGAAAAGATTCTTAATTATAATAAGTACCAAGAGCAACTCTAAAAAAGTTCTTATAAACAGGATCAGAGATATAGTAATTTTTTTCATTGGAAAATAAATTAAAAATCCTATACCCCAAATTGGAAGCCTTTTCGTTGCGGTCTAAAATTGTTTTATATTTAAAATAAAAAATTATTTTACTCTTATGCATAAAATTATCAAATTACAAATTTATGTAAGAACATTCTTATACTCAATTACCAAATCATAAGTTGTTTTCAAAGTTTTATAATTTTCTTTTTTAACTACATAATTATATATGTTTGTTTTTATAAATTAAATTTTAATATTTTTTTAATAAATTGAGTAAATGACTTAACACTGCCCTAAACTTTTTAGTACTTCGAGTCCATTGGGTAACATTATTCAGGATATGCAAATTGTCCTTATATGCTATAGGTAAACACCCAACCCATAACCTCTCTAGAGTAGTGAAATCAAGGTTGCCACCTAATTTAGTGGATTCACACTTGTGTACCGTAAAAGGCACATAGGTTTATATAATCCGTAAGTTATCTAAATTCATGTTAACCGAGTGAAGTTACATGTGTGTATATATATATAAAATGAGTTTTTGCTAACGAGTGTCCTAAAAATATCGGTAAAAAAATCACATAAAATATGTTTTTATTAGAAATCACGACATTAATTGTGTTTATAAAATTGAATGCTTCATAGTGCAATAAAAACTTTTCATTTTTGGAACCTTAACATCGTTAACATTGTCCATATAAATTTACAAACTCATTGCCAAATTACTGATATTTTAGTCTATTTTAATGTGAATGATAAAGAACCATTTATAAAATTAGTAATGGTGAACAATTATAAATGAATCTTTTAGAAAATTTTTCATTTTTCACAAATTTTAATGTTACTGAAAAATTAATGTTAAACATTTTATTATTAATTTAAGGACTTTAAAAGATAAAATAAAATTTTAAATATTTATTTGATCATCTTTAAAATTTCATACAAAATCTTTATTTTATCTTTTAATATTTCATATGCAATGAGGGTTTAAAACTGTAATGCACCAGTGTCACCTTCTATTGGACCAAGGACATCTCCATGTTGAAAAGCTACTTCAGTTTAAACACCTCGTAGCTTGGGATGCTTATGTATCGTACCAGTAGACCTTAGTTTATCATAAAACACCTCGGGCAGATAAAGCCGAGATCTTGAGGTTTATTTAAAATGGCTCGAACTCCAATCACAACAAATCACATCAAATAATGTAATTGAAGGTGTGACACCCTTTTACCCCAACCTCTAATACAATCATCAAATTGAAATATAAGGAAAAGTTGTATTCCACGTCGGGTAAAAAGGTTCACAATTCTCTCTTTAAAAACACCATTTAATTCAAAGTCAACTCAATTTAAGTAAAAGGTAAAGTCAACAGTTTTTTAAAGCTAAAACATCAAACTATCAACATCATAAAAATCTCTCTTGGCCATGTAAGGAACTTAAAATAGTTTTCTTAAATCTCTACTCAATAACAAGAATAAAAGTAAACCCTATTACTAATGCCCTGATGTCACACGTATCAGAGCGGAACCCCTTCAATTCAATACTCGGCAACTTGAGTGCCATCTTCGTCACCTATAAAATAACCACAGAGAGTACGGTGAGGAAAAGAACACATACTCATACATGCACGCAGAAGGCTACCCTATCCTCACCCAACACATAGTCATAATCATTAATTTCATCACATAATCATCATCAATCATATCATCTCACACTCTTATTATTCAACATATTAACTCATCACAATTATATAAGTCACACTTCACAATTCATCAAAACACACCCTTTACACTCTACACATAATACTCATAATATAATTCACATTTCAACACCATCATACAATGCCATGTATGCTCACTCTCTGATCATGCACACCAAAACTCATCCTAAGGATCATGATTTGGAACTCCGCACAATGGGCGCACCTCGTCAATCCTCTTAGTTGTTACCAATGATGGCCCTACCGTTAACGCCCTCTCTGGCCGATAGGTTGCACCCCCTCTATGGGCCCGTGCAAAGACACCCGACCCTAGGTTTCACCCTCTCTATGGGCCCGTGCAAAGATATTCTGCACCCCCTCTATGGGCCCGTGCAAGGATATTCACCCCTAGGTTGCACCCCCTCTATGGGCCCGTGCATCGAATGTCCCATCATGGTCGTCACCCCCGCTCTAGGGCATATGCTAGCCACGTCTGGCTTATGAGTCAAACACATCTCATATCTCACTGTTATGCTCAATGCAATCATCATCATACATCATATCTCTCACACAACCTATATGCACAATGCATAATCATCAATCCACATAACAATTATTATATATATATGATTTCACATAAAATATCCACATCACAGTACTCATACCGCAATTCACACTCTAAACATTCAATTTAATCTCTCATTTCCACAAACACTTTATATAAATAACACCAACAGATTAAGGGATCACAATCATCACATAAACAACACTCTCAAACACATTTTGACCTGGTAATCGATTACCAACTGTAATCGATTACCAGCAACTCTGGGACACAAAATACACTCTGGTAATCGATTACAAGCCTCCTGTAATCGATTACCAGCCAATCACCTCTTTGGTAATCGATTACCACACAGTTGTAATCGATTACCAGCATGTCAACTCTCTGGTAATCGATTACAAGCCCCCTGTAATCGATTACCAGCAAGCCAAACTTACTCAACGCTGCCCAGAAAACCCTGTAATCGATTACAGATCGTTGTAATCGATTACCGGGGACTCGAGAACGTTGTTCTTGCGATTTTTACCCCTTTTAAACCTTTCTCTTCAACCCTTACTCAATCCTTAATGTTCATAACTCAATCCCACACGTTTTTACCGAACAATATAATTGAAATCATCAATCTTTCCTACAGTTTATCACATCTATTCAATTATGATTCCTCATCGCTAAACCCTTATTCAACCCCATTTTCGCTATTCTCGCTACCATCATTCAATTCATTAAGAATATCACAATTATACATCAAACCAATCAAATTCCAAACACGCAACACAAGATTCACAGATAAATTCTCAAATTCAGAACTCTAAAAGGGTCTTATGGTTGCCTTTGCTACCCAAACACTCCCACACACACACATACGAGCAGCACCCATTCCCCCCCGTACCTTAGAGTTGATGATCAGAAACGAAAGATAGAACTCCCTTGCTGATCTACTCCGCGACACCTCCTCCTTGTGAAGTTGCTTATCTCCTCCCAAGCTAGGGTTTGGTTATCTGATGTTTGAAACTAATAGGGTGAAATAGATAACCCTCCCCCTATTTAAATATCTAACTGAGTTGGGCCTACTCCAACCCACTCGTTACCCTTTTTAATTAAATAATACTTTATTCTGAAACATAATAATATAATAATATTATTATTTCTTCATAAATCTTATTTTATTTTATTTATTCCTTTATTTTATTTTTATTTTATTTAACAAATTTTGGGATGTTACAACTCTCCCCTCCTAAAAGAAATTTCGTCCTCGAATTTTACCTGAAGTGAACAACTCTAGATAGAACTCCTTCATCTTTTCTTCAAGCTCCCAAGCAGCACTCTCAGGTGTAGCTCCTCCCCAGATTACCTTAACTAAAGGAATTTCCTTACCTCGAAGTTTTTTCACCCTTCGATCCTCAACTCTCACCGGTATGGTTTCTACCGTCAGGTTTTCCTTAATCTCAAGATGATCCAACTCAATCACATGTGAAGGATCATGAATATATTTCTGGAGTTGAGAAACATGGAAGACATTATGAAGATTTGACAAATGTGGAAGTAAAGCAATCTGATAAGCAACATTGCCGATTCTTTTGAGAATTTGATAGGGACCAATGAAACGAGGCGTAAGCTTTCTAGACTTCAATGCCCTACCAACCCCAGTCCACGGAGTGACTTTCAGGAACACATGATCTCCTTCTTTGAATTCCAATTCCTTCCTCCTCTTATCAGCATAACTTTGTTGCCTACTCTGAGCTGTACTCATCCTCTCCTAAATTATCCTAACCTTATCAGTGGTCTGCTGCACTACCTCAGGTCCTAACACAAGGCTCTCTCCCGGTTCACACCAACATAAGGGTGTTTTACACCTCCTACCATACAATGCCTCATAAGGTGCCATACCTATGCCAGAGTGAAAGCTATTATTGTAAGTAAACTCTATCAAAGGTAGGAAACTATCCCAACTACCCCCTTGGTCTAACGCACAAGCCCTAAGCAAATCCTCTAAGGATTGAATAGTTCTCTCGGTCTGACCATCGATTTGAGGATGATAAGTTGAACTAAGTCTAAGTTGGGTCCCCAAAGCATGTTGCAAACTCTCCCAAAATTTAGATGTAAACCTGGGATCTCTATCCGAAACTATGCTAGATGGTATGCCATGCAACCTCACAATCTCACTGATGTAAATCTGAGCTAGTTTTTCTAAGGAGTACTTAATGTTAATAGGAAGAAAATGAGCGCTCTTAGTTAACCTATCCACCATAACCCAAGTAGAGTCATGCCCCCTTACAGTCTTAGGCAAAGCACTACAAAATCCCTAGAAATACTATCCCACTTCCACTCAGGTATACTTAAAGGTTGCAGCAATCCTGAAGGTTTTTGATGTTCTACCTTAGACTTTTGGCAAACTAAACAAGCACTCACAAAATCCTCTATATCCCTTTTCATCCTAGGCCACCAAAATACCTTTTTCAAATCTTGATACATCTTAGTTGAACCAGGATGGAAACCTAGCTTACTCCTTTGCTCCTCTTCAAGTACTAAGCGCTTAATGGTAGGTTCACTAGGTATACACACTCGGTCTCCAAATCTCACTACCCCATCCGTACCTAAGCTAAACTCTCCACCACTACCCTCTTCTATAGCCTTACGCCTACTCACCAAGAATGGGTCCTCTAATTGAGCTTTTCTAATATCCCTCAACAAATCATTACTTACTCGAATCATCCCTAGCCTCACACTATCAGAAGTCACCTCACAAGCTAAACTCAAATCCCTAAATTGGGTCAAGAGATCCATTTCCTTAATCATCAAAGAACTAACATGAAGAGATTTTCTACTTAGAGCATCCGCTACTACATTAGCCTTACCAGGGTGATAACTCAATTCAAAATCATAGTCCTTTAGAAATTCTAACCACCTCCTTTGTCTCATGTTCAACTCTTTCTGATCAAACAAATACCTAAGGCTCTTATGGTCACTAAAAACCTCAAATTTGGAACCATACAAGTAATGCCTCCACATCTTTAACACAAACACCACAACTGCTAACTCAAGATCATAGGTAGGGTAGTTTCTCTCATGGATTTTCAATTGCCTAGAAGCATAAGCTACTACTTTACCCACTTGCATTAACACTCCACCTAAACCCATCTTAGAGGCATCACAATACACTACAAAAGGTTTTCTAAGATCCGGTAAGACTAAAACTGGAGCACTAGTCAACTTTTCCTTAAGGGTTTGGAAACTAAGCTCACACTTACTATTCCATACAAAAGCAACCCCATTCCTAGTCAACTCAGTCAAAGGTAAAGCTACCTTAGAAAATCCTTCTATAAATCTCCTATTATACCCAGTCAACCCAACAAAACTTCTAATCTCGCTCACTGACTTAGGAGTCTCCCACTTAAGCACAGCCTCTACCTCAGATGGATCAACACCTATACCCCCCTTCGAGATCACATGACCTAAGAAGCTCATTTCTTCTAACCAGAAATCACACTTGGATAACTTAGCATACAACTGTTTATCCTTAAGAATCTGCAGTACTACCTTTAAATGTTCCTCATGCTCCTCCTTAGTTTTGGAGTAAATTAGTATGTCATCTATAAAGACAACTACAAATTTATCCAAGTAGGGATGAAAAATTTTGTTCATATAATCCATAAAAATAGCAGGAGCATTAGTCACACCAAAAGGCATTACCAGATACTCATAATGTCCATATCTAGTCCTAAAAGCAGTCTTAGGTATGTCATCTTCCTTAACTCTAATCTGGTGATAGCCCGACCTAAGATCAATCTTGCTAAATACACAAGCCCCCACTAACTGGTCCATTAGATCATCTATCCTAGGCAAAAGGGTACCTATTCTCAATAGTTACCTTGTTCAACTGACGGAAATCTGTACACAACCTCAATTTTAGATATTCAAACAAATTATTAGTTATTTATTTTCTTCTCTCATCTCATCTAAATTTAAAATATTATACAATCATCATTTACATCACATAACATGGTAAAAATATCATCACAATCACATCATTCAATAATCATGTCATTCATTTGTTTCATACAAGACTTCTAATACACATCTTGGTATGATGCAATGCAGTGTAAGCATGTAAGCAATCTATATTATACAAAACTCTTTCCAAATCAAGAAATCTAATTTAAAATTTTCTTTCTTAAAATATTTTCGCAAAGATTTTCTTCTAGCAATGTTATTGACATAACATTCCCTCTGCAAGTCATCACATCTTCCCTTATCAGGTTCAAATCATTAGGGTGGCCAGTCTCAATCACTCGAAGCAAGATAATCAAAGATATATCAACCTTGCAGAACACTGAAAACTAAAAACATTCAATAACGCATCTCACTCAATCATCATCGCAATTTAACACCACGAAAGAACAACAAACACATAACTCAAGGCTGATGAACCGACCAATCAAACAAACAATTAAATCAACGCAATATATTTCACTCAATCAACATCACAATTAACACCACAAAAGCATAGCAAACACATAACTCACGGCCTGTGAACCGAAATGCTCTGATACCACTAAATGTGACACCCTTCTACCCCAACCTCTAATACAATCATCAAATTGAAATATAAGGAAAATTGTATTCCACGTCGGGTAAAAAGGTTCACAATTCTCTCCTTGAAAACACCATTTAATACAAAGTCAACTCAATTTAAGTAAAAGGTAAAGTCAACAGTTTTTGAAAGCTAAAACATCAAACTATCAACATCATAAAAATCTCTCTTGGCCATGTAAGGTGCTTAAAACAGTTTTCTTAAATCTCAACTCAATAACAAGAATAAAAGTAAACCCTATTACTAATGCCCTGATGTCACACGTATCAGAGCGGAACCCCTTCATTTTAATACTCGGCACCTTGAGTGCCATCTTCGACACCTATAAAATAACCACAGAGAGTACGGTGAGGAAAAGAACACATACTCATACATGCACGCAGAAGGCTACCCTATCGTCACCCAACACATAGTCATAATCATTAATTTCATCACATAATCATCATCAATCATATCATCTCACACTCTTATTATTCAACATATTAACTCATCACAATTATATAAGTCACACTTCACAATTCATCAAAACACACCCTTTTCACTCTACACATAATACTCATAATATAATTCACATTTCAACACCATCATACAATGCCATGTATGCTCACTCTCTGATCATGCACACCAAAACTCATCCTAAGGATCATGATTTGGAACTCCGCACAATGGGCGCACCTCGTCAATCCTCTTAGTTGTTACCAATGATGGCCCTACCGTTAACGCCCTCTCTGGCCGATAGGTTGCACCCCCTCTATGGGCCCGTGCAAAGAAATCCGACCCTAGGTTTCACCCTCTCTATGGGCCCGTGCAAAGATATTCTGCACCCCCTCTATGGGCCCGTGCAAGGATATTCACCCCTAGGTTGCACCCCCTCTATGGGCCCGTGCATCGAATGTCCCATCATGGTCGTCACCCCCGCTCTAGGGCATATGCTAGCCACGTCTGGCTTATGAGTCAAACACATCTCATATCTCACTGTTATGCTCAATGCAATCATCATCATACATCATATCTCTCACACAACCTATATGCACAATGCATAATCATCAATCCACATAACAATTATTATATATATATGATTTCACATAAAATATCCACGTCACAGTACTCATACCACAATTCACACTCTAAACATTCAATTTAATCTCTCAATTCCACAAACACTTTATATAAATAACACCAACAGATTAAGGGATCACAATCATCACATAAACAACACTCTCACACACATTTTGACCTGGTAATTGATTACCACACAGCTGTAATCGATTACCAGCAACTCTGGGACACAAAATACACTCTGGTAATCGATTACAAGCCTCCTGTAATCGATTACTAGCCAATCACCTCTCAAGTAATCGATTACATTGATTACCAGCATGTCAACTCTCTGGTAATCGATTACAAGCCCCCTGTAATCGATTACCATCAAGCCAAACTCACTCAACGCTACCCAGAAAACCCTGTAATCGATTACAGACCGTTGTAATCGATTACCGGCAACTCGAGAATGCTGTTCTTGCGATTTTTACCACTTTTAAACCCTTCTCTTCAACCCTTACTCAATCCTTAATGTTCATAACTCAATCCCACACGTTTTTACCAAACAATATAAGTGAAATCATCAATCTTTCCTACAGTTTATCACATCTATTCATATATGATTCCTCATCGCTAAACCCTTATTCAGCCCCCTTTTCGATATTCTCGCTACCATCATTCAATTCATTAAGAATATCACAATTATACATCAAACCATTCAAATTCCAAACACGCAACAACATAAGATTCACAGATAAATTCTCAAATTTAGAACTCTAAAAGGGTCTTATGGTTGCCCTTGCTACCCAAACACTCCCACACACACATACAAGCAGCACCCATTCCCCTCGTACCTTAGAGTTGACGATCAGAAACGAAAGATTGAACTCCCTTGCTGATCTACTCTACGGCACCTCCTCCTTGTGATGTTGCTTCTCTCCTCCCTAGGGTTTGGTTATCTGACGTTTGAAAACTAATAGGGTGAAATAGATAGCCTTCCCCCTATTTAAATATCTAACTGAGTTGGGCCTACTCCAACCCACTTGTTACCCTTTTTAATTAAATAATATCTTATTCTGAAACATAATAATATAATAATATTATTATTTCTTCTTAAATCTTATTTTATTTTATTTATTCCTTTATTTTATTTTATTTTATTTAACAAATTTTGGGATGTTACAGCAGGAGGGAGACAAACTGGGCCATATAAAGAAGGTATCTAAAATAGATAGCATGGGTTGAGGAGCTGATGCATGACAAATCTCAATCAACAAGGAGATCATATCATAAATATGAGATCAACTCCTAGATCCTATAAAAGGAGACACTAAGAAGCACTCTAGAGCAAGAAACATCTTCTTAATTAGCCTTTCCATTATTCTGTGACACAAGATTCTTATTTTAGTTGTAATAGAATAGGATTTAGGCTTTGTAAGAACATTTGGCCCCCACAATGGGGCTCCAGTAAAACTTTCCCAGAGAACCACAAGTTCAATAATAACAATGGTAAGAACGAGAAATAGCAGCAACAACAATGAGGTCTCAACATTGCAGGAACTCGTCCAACAACTTGAGCTACTTAGGCAGGAAAATCAGCAAGTTCAAACCGAACAATGCAACAGCACCTTGAAGACTTGCAAAATGCTAGAAATGACTGAGAAAAAAAAGACACTTCCCGTTCATCTGAAACACGTCTACCCACGATTCAGGAGGAGCTGCATGGGAGTCAAATCCCACAAACAAATACACACTTTCATCCCTTTTCTGATTTCATTATGTCAATTCCATTACCAAGGTATTTTAAATTTCCAGATTTACTGACTTATGATGGAACCATAGACCCTAATCCACATATTACTAGGTTCCACACGATCTTATGCTCACAACAGGTGCTACTGACCCTATTTTATGTAAGATTTTTCCAGGAACTCTTATGGGACTCGCTCATCAATGGTACTCAACCTTAGCCCACGGATCTATCTGAGGCTTTGATGAATTCAGAACAACCTTTTGAAATCAATTTTCCTCTAGTTGTCCTTTCAAAAAGACAGAGGATAGCCTATTCCGTATCCTACAAGGGGATGATGAACCTTTAAAAGATTACATTAATAGATTCAACAAAGAAGCCATGGAAGTTAAAGAGCTCGACCCGAAGATACACTTGAGAGCGATCATTAATGGGCTAAGAGAAGGAAAATTCGCTGATGAGTTGGTCAAGTCAAAGCCCACAGATATAGTTGATTTCAGACGAAAAGCCTCAGGTCAAATTGATGCTGAGGAAGCAGCAATGGCCAAGAAATGATTAAGAGCAATGTTGACTAAGCCCTTAGAGAAGGACCGAACGCAGAACAATGCTCCAACATCCTTGCAACCTTCTCGAACGACTTTCCCTTTTCGTAATGAACACATTAAGAAAAT
The DNA here is from genome assembly GCA_026901365.1 of Sesbania bispinosa. Classification (NCBI taxonomy): domain Eukaryota; kingdom Viridiplantae; phylum Streptophyta; class Magnoliopsida; order Fabales; family Fabaceae; genus Sesbania; species Sesbania bispinosa. The sequence goes on from QLOH01000254.1 coordinate 560,247, forward strand.
AGGGCGACCAAACAAACCTTTGTGACCCGGACTTGCATTTGACTGATTTACACCCTTGACCGCAAAAAGAGGTCAGATACTACATGAAGTCTACAGCCCCAGGATTATTGAGCTGCCTCCTCCACCAAAAAATATTCCTGAAGGTGTTGATAAGACTAAGAGGTGCGAGTTTCACAGAACGTTCGGTCACGATATAGAAGATTGGTGGACCCTAAAAAATCAGATCGAGCAGTTAATCCGTCTAGGACATCTGGTCGGTATGTCTATGACGGAAAATAGCGAGAAAAGAAGGAAACAGCGAGAGTGGATTATTCTAGGAGAAGAAACCGAGATGAATCACTTGACCGAAATCCAGATCCAAGTACTCCAAGACGTTGGTCAGGTTCAATACATACTATTTCGGGAGGATTCGTTGGGGGGATCATCTTCTTCCTCCAAGAAAAGACACCTCAAGGTCGTATGCTCAGTTAGTCAAGAAACAGCTTTATTCACAAGTAAAACTTATCCTATAATATCTTTTTCTAACAAGGACTTTGAAGGTATGAAGGATGTCAACCAAGATGACCCAATGGTTGTCCGAATAAATATAGAAGGTTGCTCGGTCATGAGAGTATTAATTGACCAAGGAAGCTCATCGGGTGTATTGTTCTGGAAAAGTTATGAGGACCTCTCTCTTCCAACTGATGTGGTACATCCTTTTGAAGGTAATTTAGTTGGTTTCTTAGGTGAGTAAGTAGAGGTAAGAGGTTATGTTAATTTAAGAACAACTTTTGGCTCGAATGGAGTTTATAAAATTGTGAACGTAAAAGACTTATTGGTAAATTTCGTTACTTCATATAACATTATTATCAAGAGATCTACCTTAAATACTTTAGGGGCGGTCGTCTCGACTCCACATTTGACAATGAAGTTTCTTGTGGATGAAAATAGAATAGGTGTTATGAAAGCAGAACAGGATGAAGCCAAAAAGTGTTACGTGAACAGCTTGAAATTTTAGATCCCAGAGAAGATTTCTCAGATAGGAGACCTCAGCCTACCGAGGAACTAAAAGTGGTACAGATAGGTAAGGAACTTGGTCAAACCACTCGTTTGGGTACTAACCTTTCTTTGCAGGAGGAGCAACAAATCACAGAGATCCTGAAAGTCAATTTAGACTTATTTGCATGGACTCCTGCAGATATGCCATGAATTGATCTTGATTTTGTATGTCATAAGTTGATGATATACCCAATGCAGCTTTGGAAGAATCAAAGAAATATCTAAATGTGGGTTTCATTAGAGAAATATGAAGTAAATATTGTAATCACAAGAAGGGGGGTTGAATTGTGATCTTTTAAAAATTCTGCACTTTCTTCTAATATTTACTTCTGCTCAAGTTGAGTACTTGGCTAATATTAAAAGATTTGAAATTAAAGGTTAATTAACCCAATCTGAATTATATTTATAGTTTGAAAATATGGTTCCTTTTGATTGGAACCTTCTTGAAGTATCACTTACTTAGGTATTAGGTAGATTCAAAACTCTTTTATGCAAATGATGTGACAGTTAAGATAGAAATATAAACTGTAGTAGTAAAGAGAGTAAGGTAAGAAGAAGAATGCACACAGTTTTATACTAGTTCACCTCTCAACCTTGAGGCTACGTCCAGTCCCTACTCTCAGTAAGATTTTCACTATATCAACCTTGATTCAATAGCTTCTTGGGTGCTTCTCACCACTAGTATTCTTCTGCAGCCTCTGCAGGCTCGACCAATATTATTCTGTAGCCTCTGTAGGCTCTTACAACAGTTTTTTGCAAACAGCAGGGCATACCTCACTTTTGCAGACTAAACCTAACTATCTCTCAAGAGGATCTAACCCTTTTCAGATTCTTGAGAGTTACAGAAGGATGTGTGATGAAAATACAAAGAATAAAGGCTCTAAGTTTACACCAGATTGAGCACAGCTAAAATACTTGAGCCAACACACACTATTTCTCACTTTCCTAACTATTTTATCTCAAAACAGAAGGATATACAGAAAGTGAAAGTTCTGCAGAAGGTATAATTGTAATTTCTGAGACTTTTGGTGCTTCTTCTGCTGGTTCTGTTGTGTGTATTATTTTGGAAGAGAAGGCTTCTATTTATAGGCAAGGAGATGGAATATATTCGTTGGAAATGCCTTGGAGAGGAAGACAAGCTACCAGCTGGATGTGCAATAGCTGTCACTGTCATGTGCAACTTTTTCTCTTTCCTTGGTTTGACTGGTCCTATCTTCTGAAAAGCATTGCTTCTGAAGCCTGTATCTTCTTAAGTAGGAACTCATTTTGTAACTTGTTTCCTTTTTTAGGTGCTTTCTATGGTTCACAAAACTGAAATTTGTGTACCAATACATGAGTGTTTTGACTGACATGTGGAGGTAATTAGAATTATTTCTGTATTTGAATCTTTATTCCCTGGCCCAAGTTGTATTTTCAAGGAAGCCCCTCTCTTTTGGAGTAACCTTTTTTGAGCTTGGCATTCTAGATGATCTTCCAGGTGAGTGAGTTTTTTCTGTCACCTTAAGGAGAGGTGCAACACAGTAGTGGCGACTCTACATGGAAGATGGCACTCGTTGTACTCCTTTGTGTCGACGGAGTTGAAGACTATGTGCTTTTAATCACGACACCAGATGAGGTATAGGCTGCAGTTACCGTGGACTGGTTTAGATCTTCAAAAGACAAAAGGGACCACGTAATGGTAGTGGCAGGTGGTGGTTTTATTTTTTTTTTCGATCTATCTTGCTGAGAATAGTATGAATTTGCCCCCAATATTGATAAACGTTTGATCTAGATAATCAAGAAGAAGCTTTTGACTAATTCTCGAATACATTTTTGTGCAAATTCAATATTCATGTATTCATGTATCTCTATCTCAATGGATGTGAAAAGGTTATTTTATAGGGTTTGCAAATGCAACTGCAGTAGCTCGCTTACCATAAGGCTAAAATGGATTAATCTACAATAATTTAAGAAAGTTCACGGGGACTAAAGAAAAAAAATTGAAACTCCAAACAGCAAACAACCCATCCGGTTCCAGGTATTAAATCTCAGCCTTCCAATTTTAAAATACATAAATCAATGGCAGTTAACTCTTATGTACCGGTACAAGTTCCTCTCATTTGTGTACCGCAAATTTTGCCCCTTTTTGATTTGCAGCTTGACTTTGTGTAAAAATTATTGGTTCTTTATGTAATTTTACTTGAATGAGGAGCATACCCAGTAAATATTTAACTGATTGTTTTAAGTCAGCTTATGTTTCTTCTGATGTAGTTGCTGATGAAAGCTTTTCTTCTTGGAGCTTTGAATATAGTAACAACAACTTTCCTTCTTTCTTCTTAGAGGATTTTGTTATTTATATTTCATGATAGAAGAGGAAATATCTTCTGAACAGAGGTCAGAAGATGTTTTCTGAAAGCTTTGAACTTTGCTGACTTTGAATATATCTTCAGAGGACTTTCGTGACAGATTGTTTCTTCTGGAGTTTCTCGGTGATATCTTCTCATGATTCTTCTCAACGGCTTTCTTGCTTTCACCTTACTTAATTCTGTCTTTCCTTTAATGTAAGGTGATATTCATTGAATATCAGTTGTTTCTTCTTGATTGATTTACTTAAATTACATTGATCAGAATCAGTATCTTGTGAACTTGCTTTGTTTCTTCTGATTTCGTTTCTGCAATGGATCTTCTTATCCTTTTACCTGTTTCTATTTGAACAATCTCAATTTGAAACATTAGTATAGATGTTCAGAATTATAGTAAGTGCATTTTCAGAGCTTGTTATTATGAAAACATCTCAAGAGGATTTTTGGACCTTACGATCTCCCCCTTTTTTATGATGACAACCTTTCAAAATATAGCTTACATAATTATGACATCTTAGAGAATAATCTCCCTTGAATTTGTGCTTTTCGTTTTTAAGGAGATACTTTATTCAGATTTTTGATAAAGAAACAATTTATGCATATGAGTTCAGAAGCTGTTATAAACAGTGATATCACCAAACAAATATTTCAACAAAAAAAATTATCCATATATGATTCAATCTAAAGTTGTTCATGAATTGAGGTGATTATAGTCATCCAGATTCAAAAGATTTCAACAAAAATTAGGTAACCTAGTTACATAAATGCGGATTATAATCTTCTAAATCATAAGCTACATATTACTACTTCTCCCCCTTTGTCATCATTCAAAAAATAATAGGAAACCCATGTAATCATAGAGGAGAAGTAGAATTATCATCTTCTATTTGGAAGGAGAGGAATGGTCATAGGATGATGAAGTAGCAGGCTGCAAAATGTCTGTAGGGAGTGGAATGGTGTAAAAGGCATAGGTGGTGCTTGAGAGGCAATTGCTGGTAACACAAAAGTGTTGAACCATAATTGATGCTGAGTAAACCTTTCAATCATCTCATTCACTGTGTTTTGGAGGGTATTGACATTGGTGAAAAGCTTCTTCATGTCTGCTTTAATTTTCCTAACTTGCTTCACAATTGAATTGGCATTTGGAATCTGAGAAGCATTGGAGGGTTCTGCCATATCCTCAGTAGCAGCAATCTTCTCAGGTTGAGAAGGATGAATGGTCTCTTTCTCATGACTTAGCTGTTGCAGAAAGGTGTCCATTGAGGATAAGGTTGCAGAAATATTAGGGATATTTTCTTTTAAAGGAGCAGCAGAAGGAAGCTCTGAATCAAGAATAGGAGAGGCTAAAAATTGATTTACCATCTATGTTGCAAAAGTTCCTATGGAAGGAACAGATTGGATTTCTTCTTTATATTGATCATCTTCTTCATCTATAAGATGCAATTTCTCTGTCCTAGCAGGAGATTGTTCTTCAGCTCTGTGTTCTTATTGTTCTGATTGAAGAAAAGGTAAAGAGGTATCGAAAGATGGAGGTTCAGAGTAGCTTCTTGCTAACATAGCCAAGGCATTCTGATAAATGCAAAATATATGATAAAGTCTTGTATAATTATTGCACTTATCAAGGTTAAAATAGTAAATTTATGCCCCAAATTACCTCTTTTTAGTAATAAATGCATATTTTGTGATTATCTGATTTAAATTTGAATTTGATACTATTTTGATAGAAAATTTGTTGATTTTGCATATAAAAGGGAAGGTTTTAAATGGAGAAACAAGATAGCATCTATTTGAAAAGAGAATCTGCAAGATAAGGTTTTGAATGGGAGCTGGTCAATATAAAATCAACAATTATTTGGATAAAGATTCTGCAGATGAAATTCTAAATTCAAATTGGAGATCAAATCAGCACAAGATCAAGCTAAAAAAAGGGAAATAAGGAAAGCAAAGCAAACAAGGATAAGATCATGAAGAAAAATGAGGAATACGGGAAAGCTGGAACGAGAAATACGCTCCACCTGCGCTGAGCGCAAGTGGAACGCAGCATTTAATTTGCTCTCTGTTTCCTGCGCTTCATCTGCGCTGAGCGCAGGTTGAAGCGCAGGAATACGGGATCAGTTTTTCAAAAGATTTCAAATCAGATTCCTTCCAGATTTCAGATAGCTTTCCAACTTCTATTTAAAGGAACCTTTTGCACATATCAGACGAGCCCCAGAGACCCCAGGAGACGGAGGAGCAGATCCAGAGCTAGAGAGAGTGACAATCTCTCTATTGGTTTGTAATGGCTACCATGAGTAGCTAAACTCTCCCATAGGATTGAATGTAGTCGATTCAAACCCCTATTGTATTTGGATTCTCTTTGTTATCTATGAATCTCTATTTTTATAATATATTGGTGTTTTTACTCCGTTCTTAATGCTTAGCTTCCGCCTTTGTGCCGAAGTTAGGATATGGTTTTATGGGCTGCACTAGAAGGTGGTTTTGTAGAATCAGGAGCGAGTTCTTGGGAGCATAGGAATAGGGATCTTGAATTCTGATTTGGGTAAAAATTATTCAATAGATTGAATACCTAGGAATAGGGTTCAACTATTGATAGTTATTAACAACTGTTCTTAATGCTAGGCAATTCGATTAAGCAGCCCAAGAATGGGTGTTTAGGGGGTTGTTCTAAGGATTTCATAGTTGAGGAATCTTTATGAATGAATTTTATTTGGGTTTCAATAATTATAATTATAAATTCTTAGATCTCATCGGTTTCCAAATACAAGAAGGGTGTGATAGACGGAGTTCAATCCTAGTTCTAGTAATTTGCTCTACCTTATCCCAATTTATTATTCTTTCTTTTATTATTGCAAAATACTCAACAAAAATCTTCTCTTACTTGATAAATGTGACCACTAGGATTTACATTGAACCGTTCCCTGTGGATACGACAACCCCTTTACATACTATTATACTGTTGTGATTCTGGTACACTTGCCAGAATTTCAACAAGTATTTTTGGCGCCTTTGCCGGGGAACGATGTATCTATTTTTAAAGACTCGGGAGGTCTATTCTATCAAGTTGTATATATTTTATTTTAATTTTTTTAGGATTTTTTTTTAGGAATTTTAATTTTAATTATTTTGTTTTAATACTTTTTATTTAGGATATAAAAAAAATTTACTAATTTTTTTAAAAAATATATTATTATTATTTTGTTCCTCTCTTCCGAGCTAACATTTGTTTGAGCTTCTTGATTTATTCTCTTGTGAGGACAAGTGTCTCAAAATCAATTGATATTTGATCCTGAGATAGAAGGGACATCTAGAAGGAACAAAAGTAGAAACAGAAAAATGGTCAAGGATAAGCTTAAGGAGACAATCTCAACATTCTCTGTTTAACCACCCCAAGTTAAGTAAATGTTGAATGGCTTCTGAATGGCAAAATCCACCAAGAAGAACGCTTAGAGATTATCAAAATCCACCAAGAAGAACCCTTGGAGATTATGTTAGGCAGCAAGAACCAAAATATTTCTCCCACACACCGATTCAAGGTAACTTCTCTAATTACAACAATTATTCTAACAATTTTTCGCAGGATTGGGGAAGTTACCAGAATCAAATTTTAGGTGGCAACAAGATGCTGTTTCGTCCCACATGCAAACTTCTACAGATGAAATCAGGGTAGATTATAAGATTATAAGGCAGCAATTAGAAGCAATCAACAAGCTGCCAGATAACCTTCCTCAGCAATTGCAAACAGTGCACTCCTATCCTGTCCAGTCACCACAATTAATTTGTGATTTTTGTGGAGGTGACCATCCCAATGGTTACTGCTTTTATCCATGCATTCAAGAAGAGCAAGTTAATTACATGGGCAATCAAGGAAGACTAGGCAACTTCTCCAACAGCAACAACTTTGCAAACAACTCACAAGGATGGAGAAATAGCCAGAATCAGGACTTTGGGTGGCACCAAGATGATGTTTCATTCTACAGGCAACCTTCTTTCCAACAGCAGCAAAGTTACTCTTCAGCTCAACATGAAGAATCAAGATTTGATACTCTTCTTGAAGAAAAAGTACAATACTTTGTGAAATTGTAGAAAGATGGCAAAGAAGCAGGAATAACTATTGATCCCATACTGGCACAGATAGTAGAAAATTTAGTTAAATATCAATCAGAATGGATCTCAGAAAAGGCTCAACCCAACCCCAAAGAACTGTGTGACGACATTGTTCAACGGATAAGGGAAGAAATCAATGACAATCTGGCTGATAAAGAAGAGGAAACTAAAGAAACACAAGAAAGAGAAGCTGAAGAAAGGGGATCAGAAGAAGCTGAAGAAGAAAAGGAAGAAGAAGAAGGTGAAGCAGAAGTAGAAGAAGAAAAAGGAGAGGATGAAATAGAAAAGATTGTTCTTAAAGAAGAGATTGACCGTTAAGGGGAGGAAGAGAACAAAACATATGAGAGTGTACATGATGAAAAAGATCAAGAAAATGAGAAAAAGAGTGAACAGGGAGATAGTGAGTCAAAGCCCGAGAAAGGAGGGGAAGTGGTACCAAGACCAAGGACCTTGCCTTATCCAACCAGCCCTCCAAAGGAAGATCAAGAAAGGCATGGTGCAAGTGCTAAACCTTCCAGACCTCACAAAAGAAAGGCCTGTGAATACACTGACCTGACCAGAGCAAAGAGAGGAAGAATCAGGCCAAGAGAATCAAATTCAAAGCCTAGAGCCAGATTGAAGACAAAGTGGTCAGGTGTGTTTCATATCAAAGACCCTTGTGAAGCAAAGAAATTGAGAGCAATCAATTGTGAATCATCCAAGCTTCAGGAGAAGAAGACTCATGCACATCAGAGCAAGATAATAAAGAAAAGAAAAGTCAAGCCAAGGGAGTCAGAAGCATGGTCTAATTTCAGAAAGAATCCCAAATGGTTAAATTCATTTCACACTATAGATTGTTCCAAGGCAAGATTATGGGGAGGTTTATTGGCCAAAGAAAGGAAAGATGCAACACACAAGCTCACCAAAAGATTCCAGTTTCTACCACCTTGAGAGAAAAGGCGTCAAGCTATATGACGTTAAACGAGCACTTCCTGGGAAACAACCCAGACATTTTTAAGTTTTTAATTGTTTTTAGTTTTGTTTGTTAATTAGGATTTTTCATTTTTTAGGATTTAGGAAATTTTCAAAATTGATTGGAATAAGTTTGTGGAAAATAAAATTTTTAAACAATAGGAAGTAGCAGAAAACGTGACTGAAAATTGCAAAATTTCATTCTGTTTTCTGCTCTTAACCTGCGCTGAGCGCAGACAAAGCGCAGAATTGCAATTTTAGTCACTGTTTTCTGCGTTTCACCCGCGCTGAGCGCAAGTGAAGCGCAGTGGTACAGGTTTTTGAAACTGAAATCTGCGCTCCACTCACGCTGAGCGCAGGTGGAGCACAGGTACGTGCTGTTACTTAAATTGAACTAAAAATAGGGGGAAGTAATTCGTTCTTCCTCACCTGTTTTCTCTTGTACCGTCTCTCTACTTCCTAAGATCTTCTTTTAACTTTTCCACTCACAAACCTCCATCAATTTTGAAACTTTCAAGTTTCATGTATGTTTTCTTTAATTTTTACCAATTGAAATCTTCATTTACTCTGTTTTTATGATTTGAACTTTAGGATAGCAACCTTAGGATTGTGAATGAGTATATTGTTGATTATTTCTATCTTGAATGTGATTTTGGCTATGGGGAACATGAAGAACAATTTGTTTGATTGGAATGCTCTTTGTTTTGTACGTTATTGAGCTTGAAAGTGTTATGCTCTGTTTCTTGCAAAAATTTTGAACTTTCACTTTCCATGGATTATTTGAGTGCTTGCAAAACAAATGAGTATATTCTATTTTTATGAAGCCATTACCAAGTGCAACTAAAATTTTGTTGTGAAGAGATTGATTCTTTTGAAAGTATTCTGAATTTTGCATGCGAATTGGTTAATGATAGGCTTCCATGTTCTTTCTAAATTAGTGTTTACAATAAGGCATCATTGAAATGAATGTGTTTTTAGCAACTAACTGTTGTTACCCAACTTTTCAGATGCCTCGTATTAAATACACTGCTGGCCTTTCCCGTGGCTCTAGCTCACGAGGAGAAGCCAGGGGAAAGGGTCAGAGGTGAACCCCATTACGACCCCATGAGATTCTAGAGCAGCCACCACAACAGCAGCAGCCACAACCAGCTGATGGGCCTTATCCCTTTTTGGTAGAGCATCTGTTTCGTCAGAACTCCACCATCCACAGAGGATTGGTTCACCTCCAGGATTATTTGTATCAGACTAGACCGGACCCATACCCAGGCATGCTGCCTGATGAGTTTCGGACATTCTTGCATTGGCCTGGGGATAGGCCTATTCATCTAGGGGGAGGTGGAGCAGCAGCAGCTGGAGAGCAGAACGAAGAATTACAGGATACAGAGGATGAAGATTGATACTGGTGTTTTTCTTTCCTTTCGTTCTTTTATTTTCTAATTTCTTTAATTTTTTTAGGATTAATTATTTTTTTTAATTAGGTTTTTTTTTTTAATTTCATTTTTTTAGGAATTAGGAAATAGGGATTTAAGGAAATAAAATTTAAAATCTCAAAGCTAGGCACTCTAACTAACTGAATTAGGAAAGAAATAGGAATTTTGTGATTGAATCCATAATCGGTTAGGGTTAGGATATTATGCAGGAAAATATATCAGGGTAGTTAATTAATTTCAATAAGTGCTTTATCAAGGAAATTAGCCAAAAGTCGGTGAGTTGTGAGCCCAAACACTTAATATGAGAGTTTTCACCGCTGCTTGCCAACTGCTATTGCTTGAGTTTTTGGATTTTATTCTGCACATGAAAAATATGGAAGTAATAAGGGCAATTTTTTTATTTATAAATTATTTGCTCAGTGCCAAAAAACCAACCCTTGAAAAAAAATTTCCAATTTTTTGGTAACCCATTTGAGCTTCAATGTTTCTTCTTATGCACCCCAACCAAAATTAATGTCTATATCATGTCCCTTACACACTTGGGATAGAGAGCAAAGGTGCAATTAGATAAAAATGGGAGAATCGGTTGGTTACTTGAAAGTGAAGAAATACAAAAAGCAAGCACAAGAAAGCAAAAGAAGATCACTCCATCAAAATTCAAAAGAAAAAGTGAATCAAAGTGAATAAAAAGGGGGAGTGAATCATCAAACAAAGAAAGAGGCCAGCTGAATTATACAAATCAAGAATGAAGTGGAGAATGGAGAGAAATTTCAAGTTCAAGAAAAATTCAAAGATGCTTTTTATTCCAGTGTTCTCTTTGCATATCCAAAAAATCATGATTTCTTGATAGCCCAGCCTCATTACAACCCAAGAAAGACCTTTTGATCCATGTTGACCATGTGCATGTCTAATAACCAAAAATGACTATCAATTTTAGTTGTTCAACTGCTGTGAAAAATTGAGGGAAACACTTACCCGTGAGCATGAGAGAATTCCTTGATTTTTTCTTCATTTATTGTTTTGATTTCTATTTCTGAAAATGTTTGAATGTGTTTTTATCCTGTTCTGATTGAGTACTGGTAATATCACTTAATTCTGATTTTCAATATGATATTTGGAAAGTGACAGCTGCCTTAGCAAGAGGTGATGAAATTATTTCCTTACTTTTTGAGAATCTTAACAGGGGATTTGATTCATTTGATGGAAAAAGGTTTTCTTGCTTGAGGACAAGCAAGAAGCTAAGTTGGGGGAATTTGATAAGTGCAAAATATATGATAAATTCTTGTATAATTACTGCACTTATCAAGATTAAAATAGTAAATTTATGCCCCAAATTACCTCTTTTTAATAATAAATGCATATTTTGTGATTATTTGATTTAAATTTGAATTTGATGCTATTTTGATAGAAAATCTGTTGATTTTGCAGATGAAAGAGAAGGTTTTAAATGGAGAAAACAAGATAACATCTATTTGAAAAGAGAATCTGCAAGATAAGGTTTTAAATGGGAGCTGATCAACATAAAATCAGCAATTATTTGGATAAAGATTCTGCAGATGAAATTCTAAATTCAAATTGGAGATCAAATCAACACAAGATCAAGCTAAAAAGAAGGAAATAAGCAAAGCAAAGCAAACAAGGATAAGATCAGGAAGAGATCAAGCTGAAAAAGGAGAAATTCAGGAAAGCAGGAACGAGAAATACGCTCCACCTGCGCTGAGCGCAAGTGGAGCGCAACATTTAATTTGCTCTCTGTTTCCTGCACTTCATCTACGCTGAGCGCAGGTTGAAGCGCAAGAATATGGGATCAGTTTTTCAAAAGATTTCAAATCAGATTCCCTCCCGATTTCAGATAGCTTTCCAACTTCTATTTAAAGGAACCTTTTGCACATATCAGACGAGCCCCGGAGACCACAGGAGACGGCGGAGCAGATCTGGAGCTAGAGAGTGACAGTCTCTCTATTGGTTTGTAATGGCTACCATGAGTAGCTAAACTCATCCATAGGATTGAATGTAGTCGATTCAAACCCCTATTGTATTTGGTTTCTCTTTGTTATCTATGAATCTCTATTTTTATAATATATTGGTGTTTTTACTCTGTTCTTAATGCTTAGCTTCCGCCTTTGTGTTGGAGTTATGATATGGTTTTATGGGGTGCACTGGAAGGTGGTTTTGTAGAATCAGGAACGAGTTCTTGGGAGCTTAGGAATAGGGATCTTGAATTCTGATTTGGGTAAAAATTACTCAATAGATTGAATACCTAGGAATAGGGTTCAGCTATTGATAGCTATTAACAACTGTTCTTAATGTTAGGCAATTCGATTAAGCAGCCCAGGAATGGGTGTTTAGGGGGTTGTTCTAAGGATTTCATAGTTGAGGAATCTTTATGAATGAATTTTATTTGGGCTTCAATAATTATAATTATAAATTCTTAGATCTCATCGGTTTCCAAATATAAGAAGGGTGCGATAGACGAAGTTCAATCCTAGTTCTAGTAATTTGCTCTACCTTATCCCAATTTATTATTCTCTCTTTTATTATTGAAAACTACTCAACAAATATCTTCTCTTACTTGATAAGTGTGACCACTAGGATTTACATTGAACCGTTCCCTGTGGAATGTGTTTCAAAGTGACCCTTAACTGCTTCTTTTAGATTATCCGGATCAGAATGACGCACCTGGTTAATTACTAAACTCCGAATATCATTCCTCAATCTCCTCATGTTAACACATCCATGAAAGAATTTGGTATTTGCATCCCCAGCCTCCAACCACGCAAGCCTAGATTTTTGGAACATAAGACTATCTTTCATAGTCATTAGGTGCCACAACATACCCATCAAGTCCTTCCTCTGCACTATGTCCTCCTCAGCTAGCATAGTATCCTCCCCTTTAATATCTATCAAACTAATCTTCTCCTTGGTCTCAATAATGTTAGTGTCCAGGTTTCCAAAAGATTCTCTATTCCACTTTCGCAAAATATTCTTCATTAATTTCAATTTTTCTTTCAATACAAACAAAGCCCTTCCGTCCACTTTCAACCCCTTCCATTGCAATCTCACAAAATCTACATATCCTGCATGCATCCTCCAACAGTCAAGTACTCGAAAAGGCTTTGGACCCCAATCTACAGCATCATGTTTCAATAGTACCCCACAGTGATCAGATACTCCCCTTTTTAGAGCCCACTGGGATGTGCTCCTCCATAGCTCCAACCATTCAGGAGTAACCAAAAATCTATCAAGCCGGCTCATAGAAGAACCATCACCTTTGTACCAAGTAAACTTTCTCCCAATTAAAGGGAGATCCACAAGTGCAGCCAACTCAATAAAGTTTGCAAAATATGTCATGTTATCTCTCCTGCAGCTACCACCCACCCCTTTCCTTTCAGAATTGACTCTAACAGCATTAAAATCCCCTCCAAAACACCATAAATCCCCCCCCACGTATCCTTTTTACATCACACAACTTCTGCCACAAATTCTTTTTCCCAGATAGATCACAAGGTGCATACACATTAATGATTGTGCAAAATATTTTCTCCTCCCCCCACCAACCACACACCCCAATAAAGTTAACATCAGTAAATGTTTCTTGGACAGCAAACACAGAATTTTTCCAGATAGATAATAACCCTCCAGACAATCCCTGTGAAGGGACAAAAGCATACCCATAATCACCTCCATTACACAACATAGCACACAGCCTATCATCTATGATTTCCTTTTTCGTCTCTTGTATACACAAAAATCAACCCCTTCTGCTAACAATAGATTCCTTACCTCCCTCTTTTTTAAACGCCCCTTATACCCCTTATGTTTTGAGTAGCAATAATCATTGACACTAAAACAACACCAAATCAAAATAATCTACACGCAATATTCTAGTTACCTCGCACCTTCCCAATAGCTAACTGATCACGCTCCTCCATATCCTTCAATCAACCAATCATATCTACCTCATTCACAACCCCAGAAATTCCTAACTCCACTCCCAATTTCCACACTGAGTTAGCTACCACATACGGTTCTGACTCAAGATGATATAGGTCTGTAGTAGAATCACTTACCTTTTGTGGACTCAGCTTCTTCTTTGGCTTCCCCCTCTTTCTTTTTGGAGCTCCTCCTCTATTTTGATGCATTGTATGATACAACCTCATAGCCTCCAAGTCTTCCGCAATACTATATTTATTGAAATTTACTAATAAATAATTAACATTTACGATAATTGGTATTTTGGTGAGTTTAATATATTTTAGCATATACAAAATTAAATAATGAAATACATAAATTTTAATTAGATTAATAAGATATGAAAAGTTGACTAATAAAAATAATAAGGTAGTTACTGATTAGGGAAAAAAGCTATAAGATGAGGGGTCTAATTTTTATAAAAAAAAATTACTCCAAATATTAATTTTCTTTAAGATTTTTTTAAAATTTTTAATAATTAAAAATATTTTTTGGGTGTTAATAACTAAGATTATTTTTGGGATTTAAAGCAAGTGCTTCACTTGTTTGATGGTTGAATTGGCCTCCCGACTTTATGAGAAAAAAAAGGTACTTACTTATTTAATCCTCTTGTGATCTTGTCATGTCAAAATTTTGTATTTTTATTTCGATAAATATTCACAAAGGCTTAAATATGTTTTTAGTCCCTGGAAATATACATCCTTATGGTTTTAATCCCTGAAAAAAAATTTAGCAAATAAGTCCCTGGAACATTTCACCGTTATCATTTTAGTCCCTGCTGTTAAATCTCTCTGTTAAGTGATGATTTGGCACGCACACGTGGCATCTGACAGTCCAAGTCATTGTGGCATGTGAGAATCACGTGACTTACTAAGCCCTTATCATCACCCTCTTCTCCCTATCAACTCTGGTTCAGTTTAGGGTTTTGCTACCCATTACTGCGATTCGCAGCGCACAAGAGGAAAAAGGGGAACAGCGAGAAGAGGAAGGGATTGTTTCGGGATTGCTATCGAAAATGGAGGAAGATCCATTAAAGAGTTTGAAGCAACGAAGGGGAATGGGGTCTAGGCAAAAATCATTTTCTTCTCATTCTGTTTCAGGAAGGAGGTTGTGTGGATATGGTGATGAAATCGTGACTTTGACTTCTGGTAGTGTGAAGAATCCTGGAAGGAAATTCTACAGGTGCCCTAACTGGAAGGTACCCCTGTTTTTATTTCCTGTACATGATTTTTTGGTTATGTTTGCAATTTGATTTACGCTTTATTTCTACCTTTTCGCAGAACAAAGGTAGCTGTAATTTCTTCCAATGGCTTGATGAAGAATTTAGAGGAGGTGAAGGTGAAGGCACGGTTGGAGCCCAATGTAACTGTTCTCAAATCCTTATTGAAAGATTGACAACCAAAATTAGAAAGATGAAGAGGAAGATGATGGAAGAGCGGGAAAAAAAAGTGAAAATTCTGAAGGCAATTGTTAGAGGCTTAATGGTCCTGTTGGCAACTATTTTGGTTGTTGTAATTTGTTATGTTAACTGATATGTGAATATCAATTAGTAGAAGGATTTTCGAAAGTGGTGGGTTTGTAGTTAGGCAACATCAGTTGATGCAAATGGGACTGAAACTGAGTTTGATGAAATTGAGTTGTGTATTTATGAATTAGTAGGAACAATTTGTGTATTTTTTAATTCTGTTTAGTGAAATTGAAGATGCAACAATTGACCATTTGGTTAATTTTGAATTCTGTTTAGTGCAATTGAAGATGCAATTGACCTTTTGGTAACACAAACTTTTGATTCTTTAATTCAATAGTCTTAAATTTATAATGACTTATTTATAATGACTTCTTTAATTCAATTGTAATCTGCAAAGAAAGCTGGGAAAATAAAAAGAAGCAGAAAAAGGAATGGAAAATGAATATGTAATCCAATATTAAGTTGTTTCATTACCATACAAAAATAAGCATTTACTTCATCAGTGTTTGAGACTGAGTACCATACAAAAAAACCAAAGAAACACATATGTCCATAATAGAAGTAAAGAAGATTCCTAATTAAATTGTCTTTGAGCACCAAAAAACCCCCAATTACAACATCAATGTCCAAAAGCTAAAGTCTCCAAAAAACACCCTTAATTTTCAACACTTTTCTAAACATTTCTATGAGTTGCACCCTGTCCTGCATGAGTCCCAAGTGCACCATTCCCCACATCAGACCCAATTGCACCATTCCCAAGTGCACCAGTATGTGTAGACTGTATCTGTGAGCTCTAAGTTGGAATCTGGCTTGATTGAGGGGCATCAACAGAGGTAGCACCATTGTTGTCTCTTTTCTTGTCTCCAATCTTGGTTAATTTCCTTTTCTGTATGAGTGTTAACTGTGAGTACATTGTGAGTGTCTGAGAAATCAAAATAATGCACAGTTTATACCTTAGAATTTTTGGCAGTTGTAGATTTTGTAGATGATTCCACAGTCTTTTTCCCTTTATCCTGCACAAGTATTAAGATAAAATTATGTCTAGGAATTAAACCAATTGCTAGAATTATTATTAATTTGCAGGGACAGTAGATTTGTCAAGCACCTTCTGTGTGGTAGAAGACACTTGAGCAACAACATTTTGTGCAGTTTGAGCAGTAGTTTGAGCAGAAGCATTTTGTGCAGTTTGAGCAGCAGCATTCTGAGTCACAATAGACCCTCCCCCATCAGTTGTTTGTTTTATGACACCATTGCCTCCCTTTTTGGCAGATTTTTTCTTCTTTTTGGACTACATTATAAATATTCAGATTAATACAAAAAGCATTAGAATAAAGTTGTGTGTGTGTAATGATGAAGTTATAAAAACAGTGCCAAATTACCTGGGCAGGTCTTGAGTCACCTTCAGTGGCATTGGGTGGATTCTTGCAGCTTCTTGTATTGTGACCATAAGCCAAGCATCTCCCACATCTGTTGCTAGTATGTGTCCTCCTCAGTTTTGTGGGATGATCTTCTTCATCTGGCTGCCTTCTTCTAAGCTTCTTTGGCCTTCCAGGACCTCTCTTGTAATTAGGTGGCATAAGTGGTTCATCATCAGTTATTGGCCACAAGTTCTGCCCATTGATTGGACTTATAGTTTGTCCATAACATGCAACATATGCCTCTCTTCTGTAGTACTGATGCACATAGTTTTCTGGGTTATCTCCCTTCATACAAATTGATGCTACTGCATGTCTGCAAGGTATTCCAACAAGTTCCCAAAAGTTGCAAGTGCAACTCTTTACATCTAAATTCACAATGAACCTCTCAGGAAACAAGTTGCCAGCCAATGCCCACTCTTCTCAATTTCCTTGTCCAACCTCTTCCTTGGTTTAGGCATCACAATTCCATCATACTTATCAAGCTTTTCATTTAATGAAGCAAACCTACTCATTAGATAAGTCCTAATCCACTCACACATAGTAATTATAGGTTTGTCCCTAGTAAGGAGAATTGTTCTATTAAAGGCTTCACTAAGATTATTCATGACCACATCACATTTTAAATAAAAGCTAAAGGCATGCTTACACCATGCCTTTCTAGGTACAACAGCTAACCAATCATATACAGGGACATTGATTGCTTTCAGTAGATTCATTTTCTCCTGCCAGGCTTGCTCATAAGTGGCTTTAGATGCTCCCAACATCAAGTCTCTCATTAATGTCCCCCCTCCAATTTTTTTCTTGAAATTGGCATACAAATGCCTAACACATAACCTGTGTTCAACCCCATGCATCATTTCATCAAACACCTGCACAAGTCCCTGATACAAAAGTAAACCACATTAATATGCTGTTTCATTATGAACATTATGGAAAGTAGAGAATTTTTCAGTATAATAAATGGCATTTATATACCTTCTGCTAGTCTGAAATGAAGACCCATCTTTTCTGAGTCAAGTCACTAATGTCTTCCAGCAAAAGATTCAAGAACCATCTCCATGTTTCCTTAGTCTCAGTTTCAACCACAACAAAGGCTAAGGGAAAATATTGATCATTTGGGTCCCTGCCTACAGCAACTAACAGAATCCCACCATACTCAGTCTTCAAATGACAACCATCACTATGTGGAGGAGCAGCAAAATTGGGAGTTCCCTCAGTGTGTGGGACTTCCTCAGTGTGTGTGTTTCCATCAGCAATAGTAATTTCTTCAGTGTCAGCATTTTGTTTCTCAACTTCATCAAATCCATCATCACAGCCAAACATCCTATCCTCTTCACTGTCATCAAAGAAAAAGTCTTCCAAACTCCCATCTAAGCTCTCCTCACTCCCTGAATCAGTATCCATGTCTTCAATAGGTACCCCCATTTTTTCTCCTACCTCGACAGCCTTACCCTTGTCCTTCCTTTTAACCCCTTCATTAACTTCCTTTCCATCACAGTTACCACCCTTCTTGACTTGGGTCTCCTTAACTTCCTCAGGCCCAGGTAATGAAACTATCAAATTAGGGACTGCTACAGATACATGCTCAACCACCATGTTAACCTCACAGTTATTAGCGATGGCATAATTAGCCATCTCTAAGGCATAACTATCCCATGTGATGGACTTAAACTCATGTTTTCCCTCACACTTACCAACCCTCCACCATAACTTCACTCCCCCAACATATCCCAACTCTTTCACTATAGACAGAGCCTCAAAGTAGGACCAATTGTCAATTTCCATATTGTACAATGCATGGACATCACCCCCTTATATCTCAGATATGGATCAGACACGAAGGCCCCCCTATGGTGCACAACCAAAGTAAAAGCCATGGTTATGATGGGATTTAGGCAAGCGTACCAAAATTCCAGCAGTATAATAGTAAGTAAAGAGTATCGTATCCACAGGGAACGGTTCACTTCGTATTTATTAGTGATCAGACTATCAAGTAAGAAACTATTTTTGATGATTGTTGTGCAGAAAGTAAATTACATAAAATAAATGAGATAGTAGAGATAGAGTAAGATAGCGTTACTTGGATCAGGATTGAATTTCGTATCATCGCACCCCTTACATATGTGAATTCCAATATTAATTAAGAATATATTTCTATGATACCTTAGCCAAACTATATTGTTTTACCCCGAGTCACCAGCAGTAAAACACTCGAAGATAATCTATGCGGGTTCTCCCAGGCGACAAATTACCCCGGCTTGATTGCTCTACTTTTCCGTTCGTTAACACTATCAATTCGCCCTATATTCCTATAGTGACTACTATGAAGAGACTGTCACACTTCTTCTTCAATCATCGATTCTCACTATATTCCTATAGTAACTACTATGAGTACTTTTACCCATCAGAATTCAAGTATCCTATTCCTAGGCTCCCCCAAACTCGCTGTTGAATTTACAAAACCATTTACCAATGTATTTTACAAAAACAACCTATAACTCTGGCACACAGGCGGAAGCTACGCATTAAGTAAAGTATAAAAGTACCGATATCATAGAATATGGATTCATAATTAATAAAGAGAGTTTACATACATTTGGGGATTGAATCAACTACATTCAATCCTATTGGAGAGTTTAGCTACGCATGGTAGCCATTACAGACCAATGAAGAAACTGTCACACTTTTCTTCAATCCTAGCGTTGCTAACTCGGCAGCCCTTCGGGGTCGCCTCTGAACTTTGAGCCCTAAACTCTCACTCTATCTTAGGCTCTCTCCTTCCCTGTATGTTGTCCTATGATCTTTACAAAGGGTCCTATTTATAGAGATTGGAAAGCTATCTGAAATCTGGAAGGAATCTATTTTGAAATCAGATTAGAAAACAAATCCGTCCCTGAGCTTCACCTGCGCTCAGCGCATCTGAAGCGCAGGAACCAGAGAGGAATCCTGATAGTTACGCTTCACCTGCGCTGAGCGCAGGTGGAGCGTATTTCTTGTTCCAGCTTCTCTTGATTCTCTCCTTTTTTAGCTTGATCTCTTCCTAATCTTATGCTTGTTTGCTTGGCTTTCCTTATTTCCCTCTTTTTGATCTGATTCTGTGTTTATCTTGACTTTGAATTTAAATTGGGAAGCTTATCCGCAGAATCCTTATTTAAATGGTTGCTGATCTTATCTATATTTGCTCTCATTTAAACTTCAAATCTGCAGATCATTTCCTCAAATAATGCTATCTTCTTTTCTCATTTAAATCTCTCTCATAAATCTGCAAAATCAACAGACTTTCTATTAAAATAGCATCAAATTCAAATTCAAATTAAATAAACACGATTATTACAATTATTAATAAAAATGGATTATTTTGGGGCATAAATTACTATTTTACCCTTAATAAGTGCAATAAAAATACAAGAATAAATCATATAATTGACACTTATCAAATACCCCCCAACTTAACTTCTTGCTTGTCCTCAAGCAAGAGACCTCTTTGTAATAAAAAATTGGATTCAATCCCCATGTTTCCATGATCTTTTACTAGGCAGAAGTCACTTTCCAAATATCAGAAAAAATCAGAATTAAGAGATGTTGCCAAAACTCAATCAGAACAGGATACAATCAAATCAGTTAAACTTTCTCAAAAATAGCAATTAAAGCAATAAATGATAAACCAAGGAATTCTCTCATGCTCATGGGTAAGTGTTTCCCTCAATTTTTCCACCACAGTTGAACAACTAGAATTGATAGTTGTTTCTGGTTTCAAAACATGCACATGGTTAATATGGATCAAAAGGTCTTTACTTGGTTGTAATGAGGCTGGGTTATCAAGAAATCATGGTTTTTCTGGATAAGCAAGAACACTTAGAATAGAGAGCATCTTTTGATTTTTCTTGAATTTGGAACTTCTCTCCATTCTCCATCTCATTCTTGATTTGTCTCATTTAGCTGGCCTCTTTCTTTGTTTGAAGATGGATGCACTCCCCCAACTTATTCAATTGATTCACCTTTTCTTTTTGATTTCTGAGGGAGTGATCTTCTTTTGCTTTCTGGTGCATGCCCTTTGTAGTTCTTTTACCTTTCAAGTAACCTACCTTTTCTCCCATTTTTTTCAAATTGCACCTTGCTCTCTATCCCAAGTGTGTAAGGGACAGGATATAATCATCAATTATGGCTTTGGGTGCATAAGAAGAAACATTAAAGCTCAAATGGGTTACCAAAAAATTTGGAAAAATCTTATCAAGGTTGGCTTTTTGGCACTGAGCAAATAATTTAAATACAAAAATTGCCTTTGTCACTTCCATATTTTTCATGAGCAGAGTAAAATCCAAAAACTCAATCAATAACAGTTGACAAGCAGCGGTGAAAAACTCTCAATTTTAAGTGTTTGGACTCTCAACTCACCGGCTTTTGGCTAAATTCCTTGATAAAGCACTTACTGATTTTAATTAACAATCCTGATAGGTTCTCCTGAGAAATATCCTAATCCTAACTGATTATGAAATTAATCACAAAACCCTTTCTTCTTTCCTAATCTGGTTAGTTAAACTACCTAGATTTAGAGAATTTTGAAAAATTTACTCCTTAAATCCCTAATTCCTAAAAATAAAAAAAATCCTAAAAAAAATGAAATACAGAACAAAAATCCTAATCAACTAAAAAAATCCTATAAAATAAGAGAAAATAAAGAAAGAAAAACACCAGTATCAATCTTCATCCTCTGTATCCTTTAAGTCCTTGTCCTGCTCTCCAGCTGTTGCTCCACCTCCCCCTTGATGAATAGGCCTGTCCCCAGGCCACTGCTAGAATATCCAGAACTCTTCAAACAACATGCCTGGGTATGGGTCTGGTAACTCCTGATTGGTTTGAGGTCAACTGGTCTTTTCAACTTTATACTTTGCAGCAGCCTGTGCATTCTTGAATCTCATGGGATCATATTCTCTAATCCTCTTCCCATGCCTTCTCCTCATGAGCTAAAGCCACGTGAAAGACTAACGATTTAATCCTAGGCATCTGAAAAGTCAAATAACAACAGTTAGTTGCTAAAAACACGTTCATTTCAATGATGCCTTATGCAAAAACCAATTCATGAAGAACATGGAAGCCAAATGCTCTCAAAAGAATTAATCTTTTCACAACAAAATTTCATTGCACTTGGTAATGACTTCCTAAAAAACAAATCATACTCATTTATTTTAGAAGCATTCAATCAATCCATGGAAAGTGAAAGTTCAAAATTTTTGAAAGAAACAGAGCACAACACTTTCAAATTCAATAACTCACAAAACAATGAGCATTTCAGTAGTAAACTTGTTCTTCATATTCATATAGCCATAAGCACATCCAAGGTAGCAATTATCAACAGTATTCGCAATCCTAAAGTTGTTATCCTAAAGTGCAAATCATAAAAACAGAGTAGATGAATATTTCAATCAGTGAAAATTAAAGAAAATATACCTGAAACTTGAAAGTTTCAAAATTGATGGAGGTTTATGAGTGGACAGAGTGAAAAGAAGACCTTAGGAAGTAGAGGAACAATACATGAGAAAAAAGAAGATTTTTAAAATTTGTACTGTTGCGCTTCACCTATGCTCAGCGCAAGTGAAGCGCAGAAAACAGTGACTAAAATTACAATTATGCGCTTCTCCTGCGTTCAGCGCAGGTGAAGCGCAGAAAACAGAATGAGATTTTACAATTTTCAGTCACGTTTTCTGCTACTTCCTATTGTTTAAAAATTTTATTTTCCACAAACTTATTCCAATCAATTTTGAAAATTTCCTAAATCCTAAAAAAATGAAAAATCCTAACTAACAAACAAAAAGAAAATAAAACTGAAAATAATTAAAAACTTAAAAATCTCTGGGTTGTCTACCAGGAAGCGCTTGTTTAAAGTCTTCTAGCTCGACGCCTGTTCTCTCAAGGTGGTTGAAACTGAAATCTTTTGGTGAGCTTGTGTGCTGCACCCTTCCTTTCTTTGGCCAATAAACCTCCCCATAATCCTGCTTTGGAACAATCTGTAGTGTGATATGACTTTGACCATCTGGGCTTCTTTCTAGAATTAGACCATGTTTCTGACTCCCTTGGCTTGACTTTCCTTTTCTTTATTATCATGCTCTCATATGCATGAGTTTTCTTTTCCTGAAGCTTGGATGATTCACAGTTGATTGTTCTCAATTTCTTTGCTACACAAGGGTCTTTGATATGAAACACACCTGACCACTTTGTCTTCAACATGGCTCTAGGCTCTGAATGTGATGTCAGCTTAACTTTTCTTCTTTTTGCCCTGTTCTGGTCAGTGTGATTGCAGGCCTTTCTTTTGTGAGGTATGGATGGTTTAACACTTGCACCATGCCTTTCTTGATCTTCCTTTGGAGAGCTGGTTGGATAAGGCAAGATCTTTGGTCTTGGTACCACTTCCCCTCCTTCCTCGGGCTTTGACTCACTATCTCCTTGTTCACTCTTTTTCTCATTTTCTTGATCTTTTTCATCATGTACACCCTTATATGTTTTGTTCTCTACCTCCCTTTCACAGTCAATCTCTTCTTTAAGCACAATCTTTTCTGTTTCATCTTCTCCTTTTTCTTCTTCTACTTCTGCTTCACCTTCTTCTTCTTCCTTTTCTTCATCAGCTTCTTCTGATTCCTTTTCTTCAGCTTCTCTTTCTTGTGTTTCTTCAGTTTCCTCTCCTTTTTCTTCTTCTTCTTCTTCTTCTTCTTCTTCTTCTTCTTCTTCTTCTGGTTCCTCTTCTTCAGCTTTCTCTTCTTCGTCAGCCAAATTGTCATTGGTTTCCTCCCCTATCAGTTGAACACGTATGGTGGTCATGTCATCATACTGTTCTTCAGGGTTGGGCTGTGCATTTGTTGAAATTTGTTTTGACCGACATTTGGTCATATTTTCTACTATCTCAGCTAGTATGGGGTCAGCAGGTAGTCCTGCTTCTTCACAAGCCTTCTGAAATCGTACCAATTCTTGCAACTTTTTTTCAATAAGATTGTCCCCATCTGAATGCCATGGTTGAACTGAAGAGTAGTTTTGCTATTGTTGGGAAGAAGGTTGCACATGGAATGAAACATTATCTTGCTGCCACCTACAATCTTGATTCTGGCTATTTCTCCATCCTTGTGAGTTGCTTGCAAAGTTGTTGCTGTAAGAGAAGTTGCCTGGTCTTTCTTGGTTGCCCATGTAAGTAATTTGCTCTTCTTGAGTGCATGGGTAAGAGTAGTGACCATTGAGATGGTTACCTCCTCAAAATCACAAACTAATTGTGGTGACTGGCCAAGATAAGAGTGAACTGGCTGCGGTGGCTGAGAAAGGTTAGCTAACTTCTTTTTGAGTGTTTCTATTTGCTGCATTATACTCTTATTCTGTGCCCTGAGCTCATCTGCTACAGTTTGCTTACGGAATGAAACAACATTTTGTTGCCACCCAAAATTTTGATTCTGGTAACTTCCCCAATCCTGTGAAAAATTGTTAGAATAATTGTTGTAATTAGAGAAGTTACCTTGAATCGGTGTGTGGGAGAAATACTCTGGTTCTTGTTGTCTAACATAATCTCCAAGGGTTCTTCTTGGTGGATTTTGATAATCTCCAAGCGTTCTTCTTGGTGGATTTTGCCATCCAGAAGCCATTCAACATTTACTTCACTTGGGGTGGTTGAACAGAGAGTGTTGAGATTGTCTCCTTATTTTTGGGTTCTTCCTCGCTTCTCCTTCGTCTCTTCTCTTGTTTCTACTTCTGTTCTTCCTTGATGTCCTTTCTATTTCTAGATCAAATTGCAGTTGATTTGGGAACACCTGGCCCTCTCAAAGCATAAACAAGAAAACTTAAAAAGGGTAAGTGTGGAAGAGAATTTTTTTAATAAAAAGAATAGAAATAAAAACAAAAAGAAAAATTCCTAAAAATTCCTAAAAAAAAACCTAATCCTAAGATAGAGTATATACAACTTGATAGTTAGACCTCCCAAGTCTATATGAATTGATACACCGTCCCCGGTAACGGCGCCAAAAATACTTGATGGGATTTAGGCAAGCGTACCAAAATTCAAGCAGTATAATAGTAAGTAAAGAGTATCGTATCCACAGGGAATGGTTCACTTTGTATTTCACAATGCCAATATTAAACTAATGACCCAATAAATCAAAGGTTGTCCCCACCACCTAAGAAACTGTAAATTATTTACCTAAACAATAAAAAACAATCTGACAACAAACTACACTATACAACGTGAACATTAAAAAGTGATGGAATCTTCTAAAAATATGGTCCCCCACATGCATTAACTGTAGAAAGGAGAGACATGTGACAAACTCACCTCCAAAGATGCCTTCGAGCAGAATGTGTGCACTTCTGTTTCTAGACCCACTCCCACTCGCAAGCCTTTCCAAAGCAACGCAAATCCCTACCACGAGCGTTCGTTGCACAGCCGTCGTCTCCAATTTCGATTTCAGAGCGTGGGGGAAAAGTGAGAAATTAGGGCACAAAGGGAGTGAATGGTAACTCTGTAGATTCACGTGAGAGTCTCTTTGGCTCTATTAACCTTTTTAGTCACGTGATTCTCACATGCCACAATGACTTGGACTGTCAGATGCCACGTGTGCGTGCCAAATCATCACTTAACAGAGAGATTTAACGGCAGGGACTAAAATGATAACGGTGAAATGTTCCAGGGACTTATTTTCTAAAAAAAATTTCCAGGGACTAAAACCATAAGGAGGTATATTTCCAGGGACTAAAAACATATTTAAGCCTATTCACAAATTTAGATATAGTGTCACTTATTTAATATCAGTGAAAAGATAAATATATACAAAATTTCAATATAACAATATCATGTGAAATTTCAACAAAAGTAGATTCATTCTCATACCAAGATTATTTTACTTTTATAATGAGATTTTAAATTTATTGTATAAGGGTAGATTTCAGAGATAATGAGAGAATTTTTAAAAAGGTTGAGTATATTCTGTAAAAGTTAATTTCAATTTATAAAGAAAGTAGGATTAATTTTTTTCTTTCTGGTTCATTTTATTTTCTTCTCCTATAAATTTTAATGTTATCCAAATTAACTCATAGTATCACAATTTAAGTTTTCTCAAACAACGTGAATTTCATTGTAATTTACTGTTTTGGCATCAGGAGATGTTCATAAAATATGCATTCCTTATGTGAATAACTAGTGTATAATCCGTGCAATGCATGAGATCATTTAAGAAATTAATCTTGAAAGAATGGTGAGAAGACTGTTTTTTTGAATCGAATTTTGTGTATATACGGATGATGTGATAATAGAAACACAGTCTGACTAAATGATATAGGTTATAGGGAACTCAAGTGGTAATATATAGGATCCAGTGAATGTTTAGTAGTGAAATTGTGTATATCCATCTGGGTTTGCTTTAGTCGATGTGACACTGGTGAAACCTTAAAAGGATATCACCATTATATTACATTATAAGGCTAAATGCAGGAATCCGAGTGACTGTATGTATCGTTTTGTTATTTCATTTTCCTTTATATATTGATATATAAAGATAAAATATCAGAACACTCTACCATATTAACAATCATTAATCCATGTAGCAACTCTAAACCCTAAATAATATCTCAACAAATAAATCTATACTCATGTGTATGTTGATGTTTAATCTCTCATCTCTTTCAAATTTTTTATTTAGGGTGGTTTGGTTTGGTTCGGGTAACAGATCCAATATCTTTAATCCGTTACCAGAACCAATCATTGACGGGTTTGATTGGTTCGATTCGGGTCCAACCCGATTTAGTTAAAAAAATTTCAAACCAATCAGATTGGTTTGGTAGGGTTTAGGGTTTATCGGGTTGAACCAAACCAATGAACACCCCTAAATAATATATTATGAAAATGCACAATAAATTTGATATAAATCAACATATTTTATTATATCACCACATCCAAACTTTAGTATCAATCTCAACAAATATGTCTGTACTCATGTGTATCAATATCTACAAGTTAAACAATTTTAATGTAAATAAAATATTAGGAAAATACACAATAAATTTGATGTAAATCAACACATTTTATTATATTACCACATCCAAACTTTAGTATCAATCTCAACAAATATATTTGTACTCACGTGTATCAATATCTACAAATTAAACAATTTTAGTTTGAATAAAATAATTTTTGGTCCCTATAAAATATATGGTTTTTGCTTTTAATCCTTATAAAATTATTTTTATTCTTTTGGTCCTCATAAAATTCAGAAACTTTGAAAAAGGTCCTTATTGCCACTTGTCATGCATCCAACCATGCCATATAAGTAATCATGCTGAGGTGGCATATGATGTGGTGTGTCTAGATGCATGACATATCATCAAAAAATGATAATAAGGACCATTTTCAAAATTTTCAAATTTTATAAGGACCAAAAGAATAAAAATAATTTTATAAGGACCAAAAGTAAAAATCGCATATTTTATAAGGACCAAAAAGTTATTTAAGCCTAATAAAATATTGTAATAAATTGAATGAATAGTGGAAAAAATATTAAAAAACCTATAGAATTGTATAATTGTAGATAGATTATAGATAGATGTAAATCAACATATTTTGTTATATTATTATCCAAACTTCGATATTAATCTGAACAATTTATTTGTGCTTATGTGTATCAATGTCTACATATTAAACAATTTTATTTTAAATAAAAAAATGACACGACTTTTGATAACAAAAGTAGTAACAATAATAATAAAATAACTAATAAAATATTGTAATAATTGAATGAACAGTGAAAAAATTAATAAAATACCTATAGGATTGTAATTATAGATTATAGATAGATGTAATTCAACATATTTTGTTATATTATCACATCCAAACTCGATATTAATCTCAAAAAATTTATCTGTGCTTATGTGTATCAATGCCTACATATTAAACAATTTGACTTTAAATAAAAAGATGACACGACTTTGGATAACAAAAATTAGTAACAATAATAATAAAACAATTAAAAAATAATGTAATAAATTGAAGGAATAGTGAAAAATTAATAAAATGCCTATAGGATTGTATAATTATAGATAGATGTAAATCAACATATTTTGTTATATTACCATCCAAACTTCGATATCAATCTCAACAAATTTATTTGTGCTTATGTGTATCAATGTTTACATATTAAACAATTTCATTTTAAATAAAAAAGATGCAACGACTTTTTATAACAAAAAGTAGTAACAATAATAATAAAATAACTAATAAATATTGTAATAAATTGAATGAATAGTAAAAAAATATTAAAACCTATAGGATTGTATAGATTATAGATAGATTATAGATAGATGTAAATCAACATATTTTGTTATAATACCACATCCAAACTTTGATATTAATCTCAATAAATTTATTTGTGCTTATGTGTATCAATGTCTACATATTAAACAATTTTACTTTAAATAAAAAAGATGGCACGACTTTGGATAACAAAAATTAGTAACAATAATAATAAAATAACAAAAAAATATTGTAATAAATTGAATGAATAGTAAAAAATTAATAAAATACCTATAGGATTGTATAATTATAGATATTGAGAAAAAGACTAAGCTACTCTAAAGTTAAAGACATTAATTTTGACTTTTTTCATATTTCATTCTCTCATATTTTCTCTTATATTTTTATTTTTTTATTTTTTTACTTATTAATTATTACTTTTTTTTTCTTTTTTTATCTCTCTTTTCTATATCTATATTTTTAATATGAAGCAACATTTTCCTAAAGATATTGAGTGACATGACATTATCAATGAATGTAACTATCACTCACATCCAATGGTGTGTTGCCACCTTATTTAATGATTATGACACTCCATGTCTATTAAATTAATTAAATGATGTGGCAACACATTATTTGATATTTGTGTAAACTCTTTTACACGAACAGTATATAATTATTAAATTTAAAAAATATTTTAAAAATATCACTCATATTTCCTGATTTTTTTTTAAACACCGTGGCAGTGTCAACGGCTTCATGACATGCGCTTGGTGGCAATGCAACCATTCCACCATGCAATCCTTCGAGTTGTTTACTTCAATACAACTTGTATGTATAGTGGTGGCAGGCAGTAATTAAAATTACGTTTAGTTGCAGGTCTGAATTTCAATTTATTTATTTTTTATTTGAAGGGTCAAGTCAGAATTGATTTTAATGATTAGAAAAACTGTTCGGACGCACGTAAAGGGAATTGTAAGTAAAATCGATTATATATATGTATTATTTTTAATAGCGTGATTTCTAATAAAAATATTTTATATATTAATTCTTTAATTAGATCCTTTAGAACACTTATTAGTATGATGCATCATAATAAATATAAGAGTAAAATTAGAAAGCTATACTACTTTTAAAATATCAATAAAATTAATTAAGGAACAATCTCAGATAGTTAGGAGTTTTTTTTTTTAATTAAATCAAATTTTTACATCTTAAAATTAAAAATTAAAAAAAAATGTGATTTCAAACCATAAAAAAAAATTTCAGTTTTTTTTTATTCTTTAGAGATATATAACTTTTATCTTTTAAATTGAGATATATAACTTTTTAGAAGGAGTATTTGTTTTTTTAGAGATATACAACTTTTTATCTTTTCAATTGATTTTAAAGATAAGAAATCATATTTTAAAAATATAGTCATAAGTGCCAGTAAATTTGCGAAATTATCTAAAAAAAATATTTTTTATATTAATTCTTTCAAAGTTAGTTCTAAAAATTCGAACACAAATTTATTAAATAAAGATATATAAAAAAGTACTTCTCTAATATCATTTTAAAATGTTGTTGGTGGTGCAAATTATACTAAGTCTTTATATCTAATAGAGCCCTCTTTGGTTAAAGAAATTCGAAAAGGTGGATACTTATGGAATTAAGGAGAGAAATTGAGATTTTATCAATATAGAAGGACATGCTTTTTTTTAAACTTGGTAAAAATTGAATGTATTATGATTGTCTCATAAGTCATATTTTTTTTCAAATGATATTCGAAAAACATGAAGGTTCATGAAACATGAAATGATGATACTTCAAGATGATTTTTCAGGTTGTATTCGAAGAAAAAATGAAGGCATTCTCAGCATCTTGTGTTGAAATTTTTTGAGAAAGTTCAAAAAAGGGGAACATGCAATAAAGAGGCATGGTTTTCTCGAAAATCAAGTATAAGAAGGGAGAGATTTCTTCCCAAGTGAGGTTTACATGAATTCTCGAGTAAAACATAGAAAATAGAAAGGTTCTTCATGGTAATTTTGGTCATATTTTTTTGAGTAAAACTCAAAAATAACATCTTGTGGTCAATTTTGAGTAAAGCTCGAAAAAAAAAACATTCAGTCAATATTTGGGACTTGATTTTTATTAGGAAATGAAGATGAATACAAGTCTTGGATAAAAGAAGAATGTTAGAAGAAAATTGAGTATGGTTGCAAAGATTGGTTTTTTTATAAGAAGACGAGTTGAAAAAGGAACATACATGCGTCCAGAATCAAGAGGGAAAGGAACACCTGTTCGATCATAAATTAGGTAATTAAGAATAAGTTGCATGTGTCAGTTGTAAAATATTTTATCGTTAGTTTAGCAAGTCTATAAATAAGATATGTCATATGTTAAATGTACAATTTTACTCAGCATACTTCGAAATTACTCGAAAAACATATTGTAAACATACATTCAAAGACTTCTTATTAACTACTTGAGAAGATTCCGAGTATATTTAGTTTGAAAATTCGTCAATTAATCCATTTTTTTTATTTTAATCTTTTACCTCTTGTTATTTTAACCTTTTGTTCTTCATCTTTTCATTAATTCTTCTACTTTTTAAGGCATAGTTTAAATTAAAACCTATCCATGACTTGATACCAATCCCAAATTACTCATAATAATCTTTTATTTAAAAAATCACCCTAAACAAATGTTTAATAATATAACATACAGGATGAACAAACATTTTTATGACAAATATTAAACATCTGTTAATGACAATTAATTGACCTATAAATTAATGACCTAGGCTATTGTTTTTTCCTTTATCCCTTTTGCCTTTTTTTTTTTTTCTTTTTGCCTCTTTAAACTTTAAAGCATTCTGTTACCGAAAAATTGACTAACTTTTGAGACATAACCTCAAAGCTAACTGTTTCAAAATTTCTTTATAACTCTTTTGTTAGCCAACACTTATTGCAGGATGATTGCGAGTTTTCAGTTTTTGATTTTTAAATATTTTCAATCAAGTTTTTATAACTTAAAACTAAAACTGAAAACTTGATTTCGTGGTTTTTAAAACAAACATTTTGAAAACCACAAAAAGTGATTTTTAATTTTAATTTTAAGTTGTAAAATCTTAATTCAAAGTTTTAAAATACAAAACTCGCAACCCACCGAAATGGCCTCTTAGAAAATTTAAGAATCATATATCAACAAATGCTTTTATAATTATGTGTGCATTTTTTTTCTTCTCTTCTCTACACTTGTTCTTCCATTATTAACATTTTACTTGCAAGCGCTCCGAGCTGTTTTGTTTTGTAGTCTAGCTTTTCATCATCTTCAAGCACTTTTCTTTTTTTCTAATTCGTGAGAATAAATTTATTTCTTTAGTCATTATCCAATCTTCATTTTCCATTTTTTTCTTATCTCTAGTGAACTTTATCCTTCACAAGGTTCTCTACCATGACTCCAAAGTAATTTGTTCCTTTCATTGCCAATGCTTAATTTGTTCCCATGGGACATACCACCTAGGTATGTACCCAAGCCTAAAATTTGACAGAAAAAATTAAAATTGACTACTTAGAGGTCTCAAGTAGTCATCCTATTCTCAATCAATGATAAAACCATTTCTTTCTTGGGTCCGTACAAATTTCCTCCACTATTTCTTGATTCAAATCACATTTTTCCAAGTGCTTCTAGTGAAAAATCACGCCCTTGAAGAATCTATTCAAAATGATTTCATTGTCACTCTTCCAAAGTTTTTTCAAGATGCCTGTTTGTCAAATAAAACCAGCACCAATTCCTTATACATCCCATATATAGGATGATCACCCCCATTATGTTTGACGCAGGGCGTAGTCAGGATTTTATTATTGGAGATCAGAATAAAATATTAAAAATTATGTTAAAATATTAAATAGATTTAAATAAGAACAATAAATTTTATTTAAATAATATTTTTCGTTCTTTCGTAGTACTAAATTTTTTTATAATATTTCAGTACTAAACTTTTCAGCTATTCTCTCTCAATATATACAACTAAAAAATTTCTAAAAAAATCATCTTTCATTCTAGACATATTGAATGAATTATTAGAACATAAAAAGAAAAGAAAAATAAGTCTTTAACAATTAACATAAACAATTAAACATAATACTTACAAGTTTATAAAAAAGAGCAAGCAATTTAGAAAAAGATAGTTGACACGTGACTGATATTATTCTTCAATCTGACAATTGGCAAGGAATACCTCGTGTTATAAAGCAGTAGCACTTGAAAAACAAATAAATAATTGTTTAGATCTTTTTTGTTTTTTATCACCTAATCCTAAAAAAATTATTTTCAAAACAAATAAATAATCTGTTTAGATCTTTTTTCTTTTTTATCACCTTATACTTAAAATAAAACTAAAATCAAGATTAAGAAAATATTTTTTTAGGGAAATCAAGATAAGAATTTGAATGAATAATTTGTTTATATTGCTTTTATCATTTATCACCTAAATATTTTTTTAAAAAATAATTTGAATGAATGCAGAATAAGGTTTTTTTATCACCTAATTCTAAAAGAATTTAAAATTAAATTAAATATTGTTTAGATCTTTTTTTATCTTATATCACCTAATCCTTAAAATAAAATTGAAATCAAGATAAAGAAAATATTTTTAAAATTTTTATGATCTAATCCTAATTTTCAAATTCAAATAAAAAAATTCCTTTTCATTCTTTTCAAACATTTAGTTTTTGTTATCATATAATTATAAACAACAAATTCAAATCAAACAAAATCTTTTTAATGTATATTTTATTACCTAACGATATTTCCTTCTTTCTTTCCTATCCTCTTAATGGCCATATCATATGTTTCCCATTTTAGTTCTTTTACTTTTAATAGATTATTATTTCTAATAAAATCTTACTTGTAATTTTGAATATTACCTTATCATATCTAAATAAAAAAAATAATTAATATAAAAGAAAAATAATGAAAAGTTAAAAACTTAATATTTTTAAAAATAAAGATAAATAGTAAAAAAAATCATAAAGAACTAATTATACTACATAATCTATAAAATATTTTGGGGTCGAAAACAATATTTAATAAATATATTATATGAGACTTATATAATTAATAAAAAAAATTAAAAAAATTTTGGGGCCGTGACCCCTCCCAGTTCCTTGGCTACACCCCTATTCTCAAGTTGATAATTGTTAAGTGCCAAATTGAATTTAAATGAACATGACTGTGAATGCAAAGAAGGCACATGAAGGAAATGAAGTGAAGGCAAAGATTTATAAAATGAGTTTCAAAGCATAAATCAGAACAATGAATATAATTGTATTAAATTGATTGGTGAAATTACATACTTAAATCTCTGAATTGCTAGTGGAGTCACTTGAGCATACGTGTTAGGCTTCTAGAGCGATATATAATAATAATAAAAATCCAGCCATTTTTACACTGGCCAAATTCATACTGGTAGATAACATCTACCAAAAATCACCTTCCTAATATTTTGACACATATTAATAGTTACGTAACTTCCTAACTTAACACCTGACACTTGTACTAAAACACATTACTGACAATAACTATTATTTTTCCAAATAGATTCTAGTATGCTCTGACAATAACTATAGAACTTATTTTAGTTTTTTTTTTTTTTGGTGCAAGGGAAACAAAACAAGACGAAAAGAGGAACGAAACAAACTAAACAACAGGGCCACACAGATCAAGATACAAAAGATGTTGCAGCGAGTAGGTGGCTCCCTCCAAAGAAACATACGACTATGACGTAAAGTCCAAACGAGCCAAAGCATCAGCAAGGGCGTTAATGCAACGAGAGATATTACGAAAGGAGACTTGATCAAACTGAGAAGTCATGGTCCTTATGCGAGAGATAACTTCTGCATAATATACTCCATCAACCAAGCGTATGTTCGACAGCAAATCCACAGCAGAGGATGAATCAGATTCACACCACAATGCATTTGAAGACCCATGCTCTTTGCCACCTCCAAACCCGAAGGATAGCAAGAAAGCTCAGCCAACGAGGACATCCCCAACATCTTCAAAAATTACTAAAACCCCCAAGCCATTTGCCAACAGTCATGAATCAAACCACCAACTCCCATACAATGCGTGCGAGAATTAAAACTGCATCAACATTTAATTAAACCAGCCAGAATCGGGCGGAGACAACGAAGAGAAGCTGCAGGGTTGTAATAAGATGACTCTGAATCTGCAAGAAAGTTTGACACTCCTCAATGAAAAGAGTGGCCTGTATGAAAATAGCATCAACACCCTGGGCAGAGGAAGAAAATATGTGAACTCGTTCCGCCATTTCCACTGCCACCAAAGAAAGGAGATGGAACACAGGGCATTATGATCGAACAAAAACATAACCCAGACCTAGCATCAGAGGAAAAGAATTCAGCAGCAGACACACAGTTACTTCTCAGCCATAACTCCTTCGCATGAGGGCAATCACGAAGGCAATGAGTAAAAGTTTCAATCGGAGCCTGAACACCGCGGGCACATTGGGGAAGACGACAAACGGCAAGTAAAACGCTTTCTGGTTTGTAGGTAGAGCATCATGTAAGCATTGCCATGCAAAAAACTTGAGCTTTTCTGGCAGTTTAGAGGACCACACCTTCTTCCCAAAATAATCTTCAGGAGGAAAAGATCGAAGGCTTTGAGCAAGCCACTTTTAGCAAGTCGAAACAGAGAAAGCCCATTCACATTTCCTAACCAACACCACCCCTCCGGAAAAGAAGAACTATTAGGACCCTGAGATGTGAATAATAAGCTGCTTAACATCCTCTGGTAAGATCGTGTATAGGTGATCCAAAAACCAATTAGAGCCATCCCAAATATCACTCACTTTAAGTTCCAAATTGGACACATGAACGAAGGGCACCTTATTGCAAAGCTTTCCTTGCCTTGACCAATCAGAAAACACAAAGAGGGAATCACCAGACGCCAGCCGGAATTCAAACCCCTCTCTACAAAATCAAGAGCCTTTAATATGCTCTTCCACACATGAGAGGACATTGACAGTCCCCACACAATCAAGAATACAGCTCCCGCGCAAATCTTCTTGATAAGATATGGACCCATGGTTTATACTCGCCTGGAGAATTTGCCAAATAAGCTGCAAAGTAGAGAAATGTTCATCAGACGGGCTTCTCGAATAGCAAGAGCACCATTATCTTTGGGAGCAGTCACCTTATTCCGAGGCACTAAATGCCAACCTCTATTATCACCAGGTTTAGCCCACAGGAGACCACGAGGCCAATTGATCCAACTTATCACAAACACTAGATGGAAGCCACGAAATTTGCATAGCATGCAAGCAGGAATGGAAGTAATAAGCAGACTTAATAAGACAAGTCCTCCCAGCTTATTCAAGAGCTTCAATTTCCACGAAGACATACGTTGCTGCACTTCTTAAAATACCATCGAAATGGGAATTAAGGACCCTACCGGAAGAAATATTGAAACCGAGATACCTTCCAAGTCCTTCGCTAGTTGAAACCCGTCCATCCAGCAAAGATGATTCTTCCGTTGCCTGGACACCTTTGAAGAACAAACAAAACGGGACTTTGCAACATTCACCTTCAACCCGAAGCTAAGCAAAATTTATGAAGCACGTCCTAGACCAAAGGACTTGCTGATGAGTACCCTTTACAGAAAAGTAGAATATCGTCGGCAAAAAACATATGAGATATGCCAAGACCACACGAGTAATAGAGATTGGTTTTCTAGGTACCATCCTCTACCACTGATTATTAAAAGACCCAACTTTTCCATACAGACTAACAAATAAGTAGGAGACAAAGGATCCCCTTGCCGCAAGGCCACGCAAAGAGAAAACCCCTCCATTCTAGATCCATTCCAAAGAATGCTAAGGGTAGATCCTCGCACAGCTGACATAATGAGGCTAATTATAGATGTTGGAAACCCAAAATCCAGCAAAGTTGCCCTCTAAAAAATCCCAATCAACCCTGTCATATGTCTTTTCCAAATCGATTTTGAAAGCCAAGGCTCCCGCCTTTGCCTTGGTCTTATGCAATATATGCATGACCTCTGAGCTAAAATAATATTGTCAGCAGTGCCTCTCCCTGGGATGAAACTTCCTTGGAGTGGACCAATAATCTCAAAAAGAAAAGGCCTCTAAACGATTCACCAGGACCTTGGAGATAATCTTATACACGACATTGCAAAGGCTACTGGGACGGAACTCTTTAAAATTACGAGGACTATCAACCTTAGGAATAAGGACAATTAAAGTATCCCAAAAGGGAAGGATCAATCCGCCAAACAGAAAAGCATTGACAACAAGTTTTCCAAATATCCTCCCCAAGAAGGTGCCAATATTTCTTAAAAAAATATGGCTGAAATCCATCCGGTCCTGGAGCCTTAAACGACTTCATGCTCATGACAGCTATCCTAACCTCCTCTTTAGTCACAGGAGCAGTTAAAGCTGCAATAGCTTCCATGCTGAGACTTGGCCAAG
The DNA here is from genome assembly GCA_026901365.1 of Sesbania bispinosa. Classification (NCBI taxonomy): domain Eukaryota; kingdom Viridiplantae; phylum Streptophyta; class Magnoliopsida; order Fabales; family Fabaceae; genus Sesbania; species Sesbania bispinosa. The sequence goes on from QLOH01000254.1 coordinate 596,715, forward strand.
CAACAAGGGAAAGAGACCCTAGGAGAAATAGCCTCTTCACAGCAAATAAATTCTTAAAATATTTATTAGCCTCCCTCTCTCAAGACATCCCCATCAGAACACCAAAGGCCATCTTCTAAAATAAACCATGAATTTTGTTTTGCTTCCGTCGAACAATGGTTTGAGCATGAAAAAATCTAGTATTCCGATCACCAAACGAACCCAACATTCCCTAGACTTCTGAAACCAAAGCATCTCCTCCTGTCTAAGAATGAGCTCATATTCTTTCCTCAAACTCTTTTCAAACTGAATAAGGCTATCCGTGGATTTTTCTTCAATATCCCTCTGCATTCCTTTGAGCCTACCTCCAAATGTCTGTTCCTCCTGAAGATATTACCAAAAACATTTTTATTAAATTCCAGGGAATCCTTTTTTAACCATCCTCCAATCTGACAGCAACTGAGGATGATTGTTTATTCCATGCCTCCCGCCACAACTGCATGCATACTCAGAATGGGTAGACCAGGCCGCCAGGAACCGGAAAGGACGAGATCTGGTACTCATATCCACCCCACCCAAACGAATAAGTAAGGGGGAATGATCAGAGTAATAAGCGAGGTAGAGTCTCAATAAAATCTTCCGGAAAGGATAAACGCCAACTCTGATTGATAATAGCTCTATCCAGTCTCTTAGCCATGCTAATGCCATTTTGAACATGTCTGAACCAGGAGAAGCGCCCCCCCAATAACATTTAACTCCAGAAGGGCACAACTATCCAAAACCTGTGCAAATTTCTCCGCTCTAGGACGTGAAAAAGTACACCCCCAAACATCTAACTGAAGAAGAACTTCATTAAATCCCCTGCTAGAATCCAGGGAGCAGAAAGGAAGAGAAGGAAGTTGAAGGTGCCTCCAGAGTTCCTCCCGCACGGCTGGAATCGGACTCCCATACACAGCACTACAGAACCAAGAGAAATTATGCTGAGAAAGCTTGATCGTAAGCATTTGAGGGTGAATATCCCAAATGGAAATATTAATCAAGCTATCCACGTTAGATAGGACCCAAATCCCACCAGCTTGACCTCGCGCTTCAACAACACCACAAACATTATAACCCATTTTTTCCAAAAGGACGAAGTCCGTTGGAATAAACAGTGAGTTTCTAAGAGCAACACAAGAGAAGGACGGTGACGAAGCAATAGCTCCCTCAAGACCCTTCGACTCCTGCTGTTAGCAGCACCCCGAATATTCCACGACAAAATGGAGCCACTCATCATAACGAGTAAATAAAAGCAATGGGAAAGCAACTAAGATTCTTTCCCCTCACGATTGTGATTATCAACATGCAAGGGGGACCCCACAGGGTGTGCCACGTCGCTATTAACTCCACCTTGTGTCTGTATCGGCTCCGATCCATCACACTCCAAAGGATCTCCAAAAGTGAATCTGCTGCCTTCCACGTGGATAATGGGGAGCGTAGACTTTGCGCCTCCACCAACATTTAAATCAGTATTTCCTTCCCCACTCTGACGCGTGGCAAGCTGGAGAGGAAAAGTCAACAGCACGTGTCCTCACAGCCTCCGTACCAAGAATCCTCGCATAATAATCATCAGAATAAATGCGCGTATTCAAGTCAAGGACAGGCTGTTTACGTGGCCTTTTTTTCCTGACCAACGCCACCTTTTCTGAAGAGGATGATCCCGAAAATAAAGGAGGATCCTTAGATGATAAAAGCGTAGACTCGGGGACCAGTTTCTTTCCTTTATCCAAAACGTCACCAAGATTTACTGGGTTAGCTCCGAAAATATCCTTTTTCCCTTTTTTAGCTCCGCGTTTCTGAACAACAATCCAGTCACCATGCATATTAGTGGATTTAGAAGTATTATCCATAACGCCCGAAATCAACTCCTGATTTCTACACCCTGAATAACGCCAAGATTATTTGCATCTTCATCCTGTGTGTGCTGCATGTCCATCTGGGACGCCCTAGCGTCGTCATCCTTCTCCACATGCAGTGATTGAGAAGGAGAAACAGAAGAAGGAGAACGTAATTGAGAACAGTTTCTGACTAAATGACCATAGCATCCACAGTGTGAACAAAGGAGATGAAGACCCCTCATATTCCACCTTAAACCAATGATCATCCAAGCAGACCTTCCCTACTACCGGCAAACTCAAATCAATCTCCACACAAACCCTTGCAAAGCGTCCTCGATACACTCCCAAAGCATTCTTATCAACCTTAATGGGAGTGCCAATCACAGATCCAAAGCCATAAGAACACTCTCATCATAATAAGCTAGGCCAAGGCTTGGAAAACGAACCCAGACCATAGTCTTATTAATAGTAGCATCCTCCGCCACGAAGTCTGGTTCCCAAGCACAAACAGACAGATAATGATCAAGATCATCCATGGCCCATCAGAAATAGCTTTTCACGATCCTCTGCATGATCAAACTTCACTACAAAAAACCCATTACCCACATCCATGATATCAAAGCCACCTGCTATCTTCCAAACCTCCTTGAGTTTCTTCTTCATAAGCATATAACCTATATTCTTCCCAAGAAGCTTAACAACAAGAGCATCCTCCCAAGGCAAACAAAGTTGATTCAGAACACCTTATTAAGAGAACATTTTGGCAAAAGACGATTCCCATCAACAAATTCAACCTAAACAGATTCTCCATAATAAGATTTGAAGGTTCTCTTCTAGGCAGTGGAGCCCTGCAGCCTAAACCTTGTCCGAATGAGACCTTGCTATAAGAAGCATCCCCTCCCCCTTGTCCGGAGGCTTAGAGGCCCTTGCCTGCGGCGACGCCCGGTGAACTCCCTCAACAGAGAATTCCATCTAGTAGTTTGATATGAATATTGCCTCCTCTTGATTGGCATCTTAATCTCTCTTATAGATTGTTGACAAAAAAAAATCTCTCTTATAGATTTAAATGTTTTAATACCCGTTTGGTTCTTAGGCAACTCTCAAAATTAATACTATAAAATTGATTTTAAATCACTTCTGTTTAATATATTTTGTAAATTATGCATCATTAATTTTTTATACTATTAATTCTATAAATTTATCTAAATTATTTCTATCCAGTAAAAGTGTTGAAAAATTCATTTTCTAAAGTCTCAATTCGATAATATATATTTAGGAATTAATTCTATGTGACACTTGGAGTTGTTGAGAGAAGAAAAATGTCGTTGGGAAGATTGTTTATAATAAGTTTATGATGAAGAACTTGATTTTCATTCATGAATAGTGATCAATATATATACAGGTTGGTGGTAACAAAGATGTAACCACTCTAGATCGATTATCCTATCCGAAAAAGGTGCAGAAGATTTAAAATACAAATTCAAAATACAGACTTATCAAACTAATCTAAACATAACAAACGTATCAACTTATCAAACTAATCTAAACATAACAAACTTATCAACGTATCAAACTAATCTAAATATAACAACCTATGATAATATCTCCATTACCCCCCCTCAAGTTGGAGAGTGAATATCATGAACTCCCAACTTGGATAACAGCTCATGAAAAAGCTTGCATCCTAATGCCTTTGTGAATATATCTGTAAGTTGTTGCCTTGTGGGAAAATAAGTTGCAACAATTGTACCAGCTTGCATATGTTCTCTAATAAAATGGCAATCAATCTCAATGTGCTTGGTCCGCTCATGAAAAACCGGATTGCTGCTATGTGAATCGCAGACTGATTATCACAAAATAATGTTGTGGGACCATGACAGGGAACTTGAAGTTCAGATAACAAACCTCTTAACCAAATAATTTCACTAGTAGCATGTGCCATTGCCCTATATTCAGCCTCATTGGAAGATCTTGAACACAGTAGTTTGTTTCTTCGTTTTCCATGATATGGGCACTAAGCCGAGCTTCATAACATAACAAAAATGGACCGCCTTGTAGTGGGACAAGAGGCCCAATCTGAATCACAAAAACCTTCAAGCTGCAAATTATTGTTTGAAGGGTATCATGATACCTTTGTCCTGGTGATGATTTTAAGTAACGAAGAATGCGTGTTGCTGCCTCCCAATGTTCCTCTCTAGGCTCCTGCAAGAATTGGCTTAAGATGTGAACGGAGTAAGCAATCTCTGGCGAGGAGTGATTGTAAGATAAATTAGTCGACCAAACAATCGTCTATATTGAGAAGGATTTAAATATAGCTCCCCCTTGTCACTTCTCAAACCATGATGTTGTTCCATAGGAAAGTTGGAAGGCTTGCAATCTAGCATTCCACACTCCTTCAAAATGTCAAGAGTATATTTGCTTTGGCATATAAAACAAACCTGTGTTCCATATGAGAGCTCAAGGCCAAGAAAATATTTAAGTCTCCCAAGATCTTTCATGTGAAAACAGGTACTGAGATAGTCCTTGAAACTAGTACATGTACCAGGATCATTGCTAGCAATAATTAAGTCATCCACATAAACCAATGTGGCAAGAAAAATATCTCCAGAAGTGTATGTGAACAGGCTATGATCAGAATGACATTGTTGGAAACCATACCATATCAGTGCCTGTGACAATTTTGCATACCAAAGTCGTGATGCTTGTTTTAATCCATATATGGACTTCCTTAAGCGACACACATGTTTGGTATTGGTGACTGCATATCCGGGAGGAACTGCCATATAAACTTCTTCATTTAACTCCCCATGGAGAAACGCATTGCTAACATCCATTTAATGCAGTTGCCAACCTTTGGTTGCTGCTACTGTTAATAAACAACGCACTGTTGTCATTTTTGCAACTAGAGCAAAAGTCTCTGTAAAATCCTCGCCCTCAACTTGGGTGTATCCCTTAGCAACGAGACGTGCTTTATATTTATCTATCTCACCATTTGCCTTATACTTAATTTTATATGCCCATTTACATCCAACCAGCTTCTTGCCCTGTGGAAGTGCTTCCAAAGTCCAAGTGTTGTTTGCTTCCAGTGCTTGTATTTCTTGAGCCATGGCCTCACGCCATTCTGGATACTTTACGGCCTGAGAAAAATTTATGGGCTCATCATGAGACATGATGGCAGAAAGAAAAGCCTTGTGTGATGAGGAAAAATTTTCATAACTAATATATTGTGCAATAGGATAGGGCTTACCCGAAGTCAACGTTGAGTTTGATGATGTGTGTGTGGGATCTTGAACAGCAGAGTGGCAATAATAGTCTTGGAGATACGTGGGAGGTCGCCTTAAACGAGGAGCAGCTAGCGGTGAATTTTGTGTTGTAGTTGGTGGGGGGTTGCATTCTGCTGTTGAAGACTCCTCTACCTGCTCATGTGGCGTGTCAATATCAACCTGCTCGGCGCATTGATCAGTTGGAACCGAGGCACATGGTGATGTTCCAATCATCACATGTTGATCACAATTTGTTGAATCAAGAATGGATATCACATGCGGAAACATGAGGGTATTGAAACTGCTGTCATGTGTAGCATAAGGGAATATATTCTCATAAGATATGATGTCTCTAGAAACAGAAAATTCACGAGTATCAAAATTGTAGACTCGTCAACCCCTTTGATTTTGTGGGTATCCAACAAAGACACATCTGTTGGCTCATGCAGCAAATTTATCATTTGGTTTTAAAGGAGTTTTCATATAACACAAACACCCAAATACACGTAAGTGATTATATGGTGGAGGCTTCCCATGTAGCATCTCATAGGGTGTGATCCCTCCATTTGCCACCGTAGGTGTCCTGTTGATGATGTGTTTAGCAGCAAGAATGCATTCCCCCCAAAAAGACAATGGTAAATTAGTTTGAAATCTAAGTACACGTGCCACATTCAAAATATGCTTGTGTTTTCGTTCTACTCGGCCATTTTGTTGTGGCCTTGCAACACAAGATGTTTGATGGATAATTCCCTCTACACAACAAAATGATTGAAGCTTTGAATTGATAAACTCAGTCCCATTATCACTCCGAATGATCTTCACTTTCATGGTAAATTGTCTCTCTATCATTTTACAAAAATTGACAATGAGATCTGCTATTTCTAATTTATCTTTTATAAGGTAAACCCACACTGCACGAGTAAAGTCATCGACAATGGTAAAGAAATAGTGTGCCCCATTGTGTGACTTAGTATGATATTTACCCCACAAATCACAATGAATTAATTCAAATGCTTGATCTGCTTTGTTATTACTCAAAGGAAAAGGAAGCATACTTTGTTTGGATCTGTGACACACATCACAACCCTCCAACTTATTTGTATCGAAATAAAAATTCAAATGACTAGAAAGTTTGGATAACACTTGATGAGACGGATGACCCATTCTTGCATGCCAAAGAGTACTAGCATTTTGAGACTGAGCTGCCAAAGACGATCCTTGACTTGCCACTCTGAGAACATAGACCCCATCACACAGATCACCGGACCCAATCGTCTTCTTCGTTGCTTGGTCCTGTATCACACAATTATCAGTAAAATATGTCACCACACAATTCAAATCACGAGTTAACTTATGTATAAAAATCAGGTTGCAACTAAATTGTGGGATGTAAAGAACATCCATCAATTTTATATTTCCAAATTGCACGTTCCCTTTCTGTTTCATCATGACAACATCTCCGGTGGGTACAGTGATATGTAGTGGCTCATCCAGTTCTTTTAAATTTTGAAGTGTTGACCATATTGGTGTCATATGGTGTGAGACACCACTATCCAATACCCAACAACGTGTGCCATGATTTAAAAAATTACCAGACATATGATCTAGTTGATCATTGTTCTTAGCATGGGTTCCATGTAGTGCATGACTGCTGGTTCCTCCTTCCACGTTTGTAGCTTTGTCTCGGTTCTGGTTGTTGCCTGCCCAAGCAAAGTGTGCTCCTCCTGAATGCCTACTGGTGTTTTTGTTGAACTTTCGTGATGAAGGTGTAATGGGCTCCATCTTGTTTCCTATGGATGGATTTTTCTTCCCCGAGATCTCTTCCTCATGCTTTGATACCATAATAAGTTTATGATGAAGAACTTGATTTTCATTCATGAATAGTGATCAATAAATTTTTTATTTAATCTAAAGTATTTTTAAAATAAATAAAGACATATTTAAGAATTACACATAGATATCTATTATTTTACTAATTATTATTAATTTTTTTTGTCTTATAAACCTTATAATAAGGCTATTTATATTGATTTACAACTTTATATATCTTAATTTCTTATAATTTTGTGTTATTTTATTAATTAAAATGTTATATAATATTAAAAAATATATTTAATTAAAATCGGTTCAACTACGGTTGAACCATTGAACCGTGAACCGATACCTTCACTGGTTCAATTACTGATCTGATTTTTAAAATATTGATTTGTATAATTAGGAAAAAGAACAAATAATTTGGATATTTCCTAATAATGTAATTCATTCATAATATAACTATATGATGATAATAAATTTATTCGTACACATAAATTATTTGAAAAATTAATTATTTTTTTATAATTTCTTGAAAGAGTTTTTTTATAAATTATTTATTCCTTTGAAATAACCTATAAATAAAATAAATGTACTATTACATGTATAAGTTCACCAAGCTAGTAGGTTTTTTTTTTTTTTTTTGGGACCAAACCTTGCTTAAATAAGCAATTTGCTTTAAATCATATTTGTTATTCACACCCCCTTTTTTTCACCCTCTTTTCTCAAAATACCCATCTTAAACCGTCTCCACTTCCCCCTTCTTCCTTTCCACCAGGGGTGTGTAGCTAAGGGGGGCTGACAGGTAGGGATGGGAATAGGCCGAGCCGAGCTAGACTTTCCAAGGCCTAAGCTTGGCCTGCACCTTAAATCCATGGCCTAAATCTGCCATGTTTACCTATTATATGCTTTATTTTATGGCTTGATACCTGACCTATTTAAAGCCTGACTTGGCCTAAAAGCCTGCTTAAAAGTTATTTTATAGTAAGGCGCTTGAATATATCATAAGCATGTATTTGAATAAACTTATAAGCTCAAATGTTTTATGGAAGACAACATACTTATATATTTACACAAGCTAATAAGTATATAATTATAAAGTAATATAATAAAAATCTTTATAATAATAATAATATATAAAAATATTAATATTTCATTTATATTTAGGTAAATAAGTCGGCTTGATAGGCTCAAAAGGCTTATTCAATGGCCTGAGGCCTGACCTGTTTTGCTATATAGGCTTTTGAAAAAACGTTGACTCGATCTATTTAATAAATTGACCTGACCAAGCCTGGGCCTGATGTAGGCCCCTGACGAGCGGCCTGGCCTATTCCCACCGCTACTGGCAGGGGCCACGGCCCCCCCCCCCAAAATTTTTCAATCTTTTTATTAATTATATATATCTTACATAAAATATTTTATTAACTACTAATGTGACCCCTCAAATATTTTGTAAATTTTTTAATATTACCTTTTTATTAAAAGTATTTTTTTTTGTTGACACCCTTATTGTTAATCAAACTCTATTTAATTCCCGATATTAATTGTTTTGGACCGACTTTGGAGATAATTACTCTGACTACTGACTAAAATTCGACGTGGTTAGGACGCGATTGGATTCTGACTAGAGTAGCCAAGGTCTAACGTGAAGTCGTCTAACTTCTCGTCCCTACTGCAGAGGCTCAATCACAAACTCAAGATGATATGTCTGTCCGACTTACATCTCACTCGTCGAGAATAGACTCTAACTCGGGATACAAATGTTGGCTACATTATAGTGCTTGATGGCCAGATCACCCGAGCGCATGAGCTACTCGACCAATTCCGTTACGACTGACTAATAACTTTTCCCGCCTAAATCGATCTATATAAACATGAACGATAGTTGTAACAGGTACACTTTCATTTGTTGTACTGAAACTTTGCCGGAATCACTACTAACTTAAGCATCAGAGTCTCTACAGGTACACACCCACCGCCCTCCGCCATGGAATTACGACCAGTCTTGCCGGAAACCACCATCGAAGATTTCTGCACGGACATTAACTAACCTAAAAGATGTTAAAAAATTACGAGGAATAAAGATGAAAAAAATAAATGCTTCTAAAATTTTATAAAGAGACTTAGAAAAAGGACCAAATAAAGTTATCAAAAGAATCATATAAAAAGAACTTAATGAAGTATTTTATTTCGTCTCCCCAAAGAAAAAATCCTGGCTACGCCCCTACTTTCCACCGCCTCTCCCCCACCCACCCCTTCTTCCTATCCCCACCCCAACCTCTTTTCCCTTTCCACCACCCCACCCCTTTTTCCTTTCCTCCAGGCTCTATCCCCCTACCCCTGTCACCCACCCTGACCCTAGTGCCACCGTCCCATACCCACCTCTTCCCCTTCTCCCTCTCCGCCACTACCACCTCTTCCCCCTCTTCCCCACCGGCACTCCACCTAATCCCTTCTCCTTCCCCTTCTCTCTTTCTCACGCTTTTCTCTTTTTTCTTTATTTGTTATGTGTTTCTTTCTTTCTATTTTTTTATTAAGCTATTCGGTTTTAAATACGGAATTAGATTTATAAAATGTTACACTTCTGAAAATTAATTTTTGTTTTGGAAATTTGTGTAAATTAATTTACGAAAGTGTATTATTTAAACGTAGTTCTAGAAATTAATTTTTGGAAGTAATTTTTGTCATTTAGCTTTTAGAAGTATTTCCCTTTTAGGAATTGCATTTTCGGGAATTAATTTTTAGAAGTGAATAGACGGTATTTTTAAAAAATAAAAAATAAGGGGATGTGAAAAGGAAAAAGGGGGTTTGAAAAGCAAAAAACGCCTAAATAAACTTTGCCCGTCATTCTGGGTCAGCCCATAGCACAAGATTGATAGCAATTCAAGATTTTGGCTTCAGTCTATCACTGTTGCAACTAGTTTCCAAGCATTTATGTCCTAATTCATTTTTTTTTTATCAACCACAAATATTCTCAATGGTAGATAATCATGATTTAGTCAATAATATTAATATAATTGTGGGTTAGCTCTTTTAGCAGAGTTTTTTTTTTCTTTATTCATAAGACTTTAATTCAAAACTTTATTTAAAAGAATCAAATATATACCACATAAACTAATCACATATGTCGTTATTCAATTTGATGCTAGGAAGCATGAATAAATATTATAATTGCCGTATAACATTTTTGTTGTCATTGGAATTGGATTTCATAGTTTGCTGCCAATCACATACAAATAAAAATTTCCCTGACCCATACAAAAAGTTAAGTAATTCACGTAAAGACAGAAAAATAGAAAAAACAAGACATAACATTTTCGACTTTTTGATTGTATCATATTAATGTATTTAGTGTCAAATACCAAGCAGATTTTTTTTATCACTTGGGAAGTTTGTTTCAAGGTTTTAGATTATATTCCTGGGAATAATGTTTGCGGGAAACCTATTATCAGAAATGTTATTTACGGGTAAAATTTCTAAACATGTTTGGTAAATATTTAACATACCTGGGAATATTTTTAACATTTATTTATTTCAAAAATTTTTAAAATTAAAAATAGAAAAAATATAGTAGAATGAAGTGAGAGTGGGAAGTTATTTTTTTTTACAAATAACTTCCATTCCCACGGAATGTAAGATTCCCACCCCTCACCATGGGAATAAAATGTAACTAAGCATGGGTAAATCACTTTCCTGGGAATCGATAATACCCGAGAATATGATTTTTAAAACTTGTACCAAATGTGGGAAAGTAACATTCCCAAGTTCACTTTCTCGAGAATATGTTTCTATGACGTGAAACAAACTCCCCCTTGAAATATCATGTAGCTACTTATAACATATATCCAGGGGCGTAGCCAAGGGGGCTGGCAGGGGCCACGGCCCCAAGAATTTTTAAATTTTTTATTAACTATATAGGTCTCATATAATATATTTCATTAAATATTGTTTCGGCCCCCCAAATGTTTTATAGATTATGTAGTATTAATTAGTTTTTTATAACTCTTTTACTATTTATCTTTTTTAAAAAATGTTAAGTTTTAACTTTTCATTATTTTCTTTTTATATTAAATATTTATTGTTAGGTAACAAAATATAACATTAAAAAAGATTTTGTTTGATTTATAATTATATGATAACAAAAACTAAATATTTGAAAAGAATGAAAAGAAATTTTTTATTTGAATTTGAAATTTAGGATTAGATTATAAAAATTTAAAAAACAATTTCTTTATCTTGATTTCAATTTTATTTTAAGGATTAGGTGATATAAGATAAAAAAATATCTAAACAAATTATTTTATTTAATTTTAAATTCTTTTTAGAATTAGGTGATAAAAACAAAAAAAAAACCTTATCCTGCATTCATTAAAATTATTATTATTAAAAATATTTAGGTGATAAATGATAAAAGCAATCTAAACAAATTATTTCATTCAAGTTCTTATCTTAATTTATAAACAAATATTTTCTTAATCTTGATTTTAGTTTTATTTTAAGTATAAGGTGATAAAAAAGAAAAAAAAAAATCTAAACAGATTATTTATTTGTTTCGAAAATAATTTTTTAGGATTAGGTGATAAAAAACAAAAAAATCTAAACAGATTATTTATTTGTTTTTCATGTCCTACCACTGTATAATTGAGGTGTTCCTTTACCAATTGCCAGATTGAAGAATAATATCAGTCAGGTGTCAACTATCTTTTTCTAAACTGATTGCTCTTGTTTATAAACTTGTGAGTATTATATTTAATTATTTATGTTATTTGTTAAAGACTTATTTTTTTTTCATTTTATATTCTAATAATCCATTCAATATTTCTAGAATGGAAGATGATTTTCTTAGAAATTCTTTAGTTGTATATATTGAGAGAGAAATAGTTGAAAAGTTTAGTACTGAAATATTAATAGAAAAATTTAGTACTATTAAGGAACGAAGAATTTTATTTAAATAAAATTTATTATTCTTATTTAAATCTATTTAATATTTTAACATAATTTTTAATATTTTATTCCGATCCCAATAATAAAATTTTGGCTACGCCCCTATATATCTAATTAGAAAGGAATAAAATGCACATATCAATAACTCTCTGGTAAACTTGATTTTATAAAATTAATTTTTTAGAATGAATTGAAGCAATGCTATTTACGTTTGAAATCTATCATATAGTAAAATTTAATATAAAATTTTCAACTTCATATAAAAATTACAATTCCACATAAAATCAAATGTCTTTAAAGATAAAATTAAATTTGACTCAAAACAAATAGTATCAAAATTTTCTCCAAAATTCATAGTGGAACGTGGTTTTAAATTTTTTAATGTGTTTCCAAACACAAAAAATTAAATTATTGCAACACAAAACACTTTAACATTCTATAAATTTATCATTTATTTATCTTCATGTTAAAACATGAAATTAAATCATTGCAATTTTGGTTATTGAAAAATGCACAAAAATTTCTTTCCTAAAACAACATTTTCATTTGATCCTTCATTTTTTTTTTTTGTGAAAGAAAAGTATACACATACATCCAATTTCAAACAAAATCCTCCAATTATTCCTAGTTTCTTAGGGCAGGTAATCCAAGCAAGAAAAGCAGCTTATGCCAACATATTATTATAATTATTATTTTGGCAAAAGAAGATTTTTGATCTAAAAGTAAAATGAAATAAAATTCCAATACTTAACTCCTAAGTTGTATTAGTTATCCTGAGTCTAAGAAAAGAGAAATAAATACGTAGCTTACCGTGAATGGCATCACTCTCCCGCGCAGGCAGCACCATTCCCATCCCTCTGTGATCTGCAACTGCAAGAACAAAGCAAGATCTGGTTGCGAAAATGGCGAGTCGGTTCGGTTCTTCTTCCTCCGGTTCGACATCGTTGAAAGTGACCAACACGCCCTCGCAGGAACTCGCTCTCACCAACCTCGCCTTCTGTTCCCCTTCCGATCTTCCCAAATTCGCCGTCCCCGGTCACACCGACTTCTACCTCGCTCAAGTCGCCGATTCCTTCATCTTCTCTATCTCATATCCCTAATTTCATTACATTTCCACAATTTTTTTATTTATTTTTCTTGTCTAAAACAAATCACGTTTGGCGATTGAGCAACGTAGATTTAAATTTTGATATGAATTATGGCAATGCTGAAAATTAATCGTACAGATTAATTGAATTGATGATTCGATGATTTCTTTTTGTGGCCTTAACTGAGAGATACAGGTCATGCAAGCATACAGAATGGCCATATCGCGTTGAATTCCATTCAACGTCGGTGGGCCAAAGTTTCTACTGGTGAATCCATACCTGTGAGCCGGTTAGTTTGTTATATATATGTGTTTTACTGATTAGTATTAGTATTATTGAGTATGGACCATCATCCATGTTCTTATGATTTGATTTATCCTGTTTTTAAGATTCGTGCCGCCTGAGAACTTCAACCTGGCACTGCTAACCCTTGAATTGGACTTCATTAAAAGGGTTGGAAACAGGAGTGAACAGGTATGTGGATTTCAAAAAGTTCATTTTGTGTTGTCATCGATTTGTTGCTGATTAGAGTGGTTTAGGAATAAAACTGTTGATGTTGCTCTATATTGTAGATTGATGCGGTTCTACTGGCTAAGCAAATTCGGAAGAGATTTTTAAACCAGGTGGGGTCTTACACAAGGCTAAGCTATGCGCTTTAGTTAGCTAATATTGGTGGTTTTTCAGTTGTCATTAATTGGTTGCTTTCTTATTACTTTCTTATTAATAAAATGCTTGCCATCTGTTTCTGATCATTGCACTTGAATGTAGACATTGTCATACTCGTATGGTTGCTAGACGTTACTATAATAGTAGTATAATTCTATTAATCAATAATTTGTGGTTGTTCCAAATGATTATGCCAAGCCAACTATTACTATTTTTATTTTGATTTTCAAGGCCATTTTAAACTTCACCTTCTTCATGATACCTGATGGCATTTCCTTTGTGATTAATGCATGGATCTTCTTAGTTACAATTTTGTTTATTTTTTTGCATGTTCTATTAGGTGAATAATTTTCTACTGAGTTCCTTCAAGGAGTGGCGGTGGATGTTCTCTCATTGTATTTTTACTTCAATAATGATATATTTTTTTTTTGCATATAGTTGGGTGAAAGGTAAAAAAGATTCTAATTTCATCAGATTGTCCATTATCTTGTTGTTTGGATGTCTCCGGCATGTTATTTTGTTTATAACCTTCCTCTCTTATCATGTACATTCCTTTCCTTTAGTTTGATGTACTATATCCACGTGTCATTTTTTTTTTTAATTTGAATCTTATTTTATGCAGGTAATGACAGTAGGGCAGAAAGTGTTGTTTGAACATCATGGAAATAATTATAGCTTTACAGTCAGTCAAGCAGCTGTTGAGGGCCAAGAAAAGTCAAATTCTCTTGAAAGAGGGATGATTTCAGATGACACATACATTGTTTTCGAAACATCACGTGATAGTGGAATTAAGGTGCATTTCCTAATTTTCTTTTGACATCTACACTATGTTGCTCAGTTCTTTCATGACACATTCTGAACATAGCATAACTATCCTTTGATGCTTAATTTAACTGGTTTGATTTGGGGAATGTTTGGCTAACGTTGATGTTTGAATATTCTTACAAAAGTATTTTCGGGCTAAGGCAAGTAATTTAGTATTGATCATTATTATATGTACTCCATGTGAGGTAATAGGCAATACTTTGCTAAGCAAAATAATGACATGTTATGGAAACTTCTTAACTTTACTCTACTGATTATAGTTATCCTTGCACAAATTTACTGGTTTATGTTATGTTTTGCAGATTGTCAATCAGCGTGAGGCTGCCACTAGCAACATTTTTAAGCAGAAAGAATTTAACCTTCAGTCTCTGGGTATTGGTGGTCTGGGTGCAGAGTTTGCAGATATATTTCGAAGAGCTTTTGCATCCCGTGTTTTCCCTCCCCATGTGACATCTAAGTAATAGATCAGATACTATGGTCCATTTAATCCACTGTTTTTGTAATGTATCATGTTCTTATTTGGAAGCCTTTGAGGTTTCAGATTAGGGATCAAGCATGTGAAGGGCATGCTGCTTTATGGGCCTCCTGGTACTGGAAAGACCCTTATGGCTCGTCAAATTGGAAAAATTTTGAATGGGAAGGAACCAAAGGTTTCGTAATCACTCCTTAGACTCGTGTAATAACATCTATGTGAAATTATTATGTATGCAATCAGCAACAGTTAATAGAGATAAGATCTTTGTAACTTCTCTCGTTTAATTAATATTGTCCAGTCTCCTAATTATTTTTCACAGTCGGCTTGTAATTGCCTTGGAATATGCTTTTCTTGAATGCTTTTACCATTTTGTACTTTATACATTTTCTACTATCTTCTTTTTACTCAACATTTGACAAATCATGACTATTTCATGCGTCGTCACATAAAATCATTTTCAAATGCTGTTATTGATTATAAATCTAGGTTTGATTTGACAAATATTGAATCCCATTACAGATTACTTATAGTTCACTGTTGTCTATTTCTTTAAATGTGGCTTGCATGAGTCTTATTTGGGTGGGTGTAACTTTCTCCAGGCATATTATCAATTCTCACCCTGCGTTTATGACTTCTATACTAAAATGATTTTTGACATTGCAACTTTTTGGTTTACTTCAGATTCCTTAACTAATTGACATGCTTGAATAATTTTAAGATTGGATGCAAAATGGGTACTTTGCATTCTATAGGTTGATATTTGATAATTATCTCTGTGGTGGTTGATAAATCTTAATTTTTCTTTTCTGTGACCTGTACTAGATTGTCAATGGCCCTGAAGTTTTGAGCAAATTTGTTGGTGAAACTGAAAAGAATGTGAGGGACCTTTTTGCTGATGCTGAACAGGAACAGAGGACCAGAGGTGATGGATAAATATGCATTCCTTGTTCCTTAAGTTGAAATTTCTGATAACTCACTTTTATTGTTCACTGTTTTCTAGGGGATGAAAGTGATTTGCATGTTATAATCTTTGATGAAATTGATGCTATTTGTAAGGTATGGGGTTTCTCAACATTAGATCAATATCAATCATCTATTATTTGGCTATTGTCAATCTGTTGATTACAGTTAATAAGCGACAATTGAGTTAGTCTTAACTGGTGGAATCTTGATATTTTAGCTGTAGCTTAAACTTTCTTTATTGGGGTTAATATTCATTCTTTCTACACAGTACACATTATGTTTTGATGTACTTAAACTAGTGGGAAATTTGTTTGTCATCTTGGTTTCTTTGAGCAATGTGCATAAGTGTGACCAGTGGGAATGATGATATTTCAATTTGGGGTCTTGAAAATGCTTTATCTAGTTCTCTGAGTAATCATAAGTATTGGATTGAAAATGGCTTTGAAGTTGTATCATTATTGAATTGCCTGACACCATATATAATCACACAATTGTTCTCTTCATGTCTTGTGCAGTCAAGAGGTTCAACTCGAGATGGTACCGGAGTTCATGATAGCATTGTGAACCAGCTTCTTACAAAGGTCAGTGGAGGTGTTAAATGCTTTTTTCCCCCGTTTATAAAAGTAACAATTTTCCTGTAGTAGTCAACAATAATTGTAAGAGCCTATTTGCATGGTTTGCAGATAGATGGTGTGGAGTCACTAAATAATGTGTTACTTATTGGAATGACTAACAGAAAGGACTTGCTTGATGAAGCTCTCTTGAGGTAGAATTCTCTTGATGAAGCACAGTGGTGCAAAGTATTGTTAAACCTGTGATACCATGTAGAGTTAAGAGAAAGTTTGAGGATAACTATATGACTAATCAGTCTACACTTATGTGTGTATTATGTACAATATTAATTATAAGGGGAATCATCTCTTAAAATGGTCTAATAATCTGTAATCACATGAGTCAGTAATAGCTAATGCTACTCATTAAGCACGTGCTCAAATCTAATGCTCAATTCTGACACTTGTAATTAGTTTCTGTAGTATCTATGTACCTATGTGTGCATGCGGTGGATATCTTTTACTCATTTATCCTTTACTTATGTCTTGTAGACCAGGGCGGTTGGAAGTCCAGGTGGAGATAAGCCTTCCTGATGAAAATGGTCGATTGCAAATTCTTCAAATTCATACTAACAAGATGAAAGAGAATTCTTTTCTAGCTCCTGATGTCAACCTTCAAGAGCTTGGTATGTATTTAGTTATGTATGTCTGGTTTTGTCTTACTACATATGTTTATACATTTACTTTTTTTATGAAATTAATAAGAAAGTTGGATGATTATGCCTCTGAATTGCATTAGTAGGATATTTCTTTACTGAGTGATATTATACATGATCTATTGTAAGCTCTTTTTTATTTGATAGTTTTGTCACATGCAACCTGAAGTGGAGTCTAGTAAATTAAAATATGGTTCAGAGCTGTTTTAATTGAAAGCAGTTTATAAATCTGTGTAAATTTTAACTTTGAATTGATTGCAAATCACCTAAAACAGCACTGATACAGACTTGGACATGTATTTGTGACGCAACAGATTTGGGGTGTCCAATTACTTCTTTAGATATTTAGTGTCCGTTTGGTTTACAGTTGAGTAAAGTTGATTTTAGAAATCAATGGTTGAGATGAGTGATGCACGTCTTACAAATCACATTGGACGGAAGTGATTTAAAATCAATTCCGTGAAACCATGGTTTTACACTGTTGAAACGCCAAACCAAACAAAGGCTTAGTTGTGGATGACATGACGTGTCCAACACAGATAGTCACTTTCTCAAAGTGTCTGTGCTTCATAGAAAGTACAACTAGTTTGTCCAAAATTCGGTTTTATACTAGTTTTTACTTTATATCAAATATTGTTTGGTAAAATGTTATTTAAATTTTAAATAAAGTAGTGAGGAAAAGAAACTCTTTGTTCAAGTGTAAACTGAATATGTACAGGCTCACTATATTGTTTCCTTTCTTAAAATTGTTGAGTTATATGATAAATATTTACCAGATAAGAATTGATTTTATAAATTTTGGATGATTATTAAACTAAAGATTGAATGATTGTAAATTTCTAACTATTCGGTTTTAGGAGTATGATAAACATCTTCTCAAGAAGCAAAGATATTTGCTAGCATAAATTCAGTCGTGTCCTTTGTGAAAATACTATTCTGTGCTTCATAAACTGAGAAAAATTACGATTCTATTTGATAATTAACCAACACTTACTTCTGGTTAATGGGTTTAGTTAGTAACATGATGATATGATTAATAGTGAAAAGGATATTATTCATAATCAGTTATTTTGATCATGTAATTCTTTATTAACAATCTGCAAATGTGTGAATTGATGATGTCAAGATTATTTTTCATTTTACCAAAAAGAGAAAAAATAAAATTATCGGAATCATGTTGATTGCACTATAAAGGTCATGGGAGTTTTACTCCGGGTTTACCTCTTCCTGTCTTGTGCAGCTGCTCGAACAAAAAACTACAGTGGTGCAGAACTTGAAGGCGTTGTGAAAAGTGCTGTTTCATATGCTTTGAATAGACAATTGAGTCTAGAAGATCTTACTAAGCCAGTGGAGGAAGAGAATATTAAGGTCACGATGGATGACTTTTTGAATGCACTCCAAGAAGTTATTCCTGCATTTGGAGCTTCCACTGACGACCTTGAAAGATGCAGGTACTGATTACTGCTTAGAGTTTCAGAAACGGGTTAAGTAATTTCATTTTATTTATTCTTTCCCATTATCATTCTGAAAATTTACATAAAATGCAATCTATAGAAGAAATTTCAGGAATCAGGTTATTCTTAAAGTTGAATACCTTGTGCTGCTTCACGTAATGAGCCAGTGATTCCCTTAAAAAATCAGCAATATGTTACTATTTTTTTTGCTAACTGTCTTGGCTGCAATATCTGTTTTAGATGTAGTTTCTTAAAAAATAAAAATGGTAAAAAGGGCAGGGATGGACTATAAATTCTAGAGCCATAGTACTTCTTTGTTCTTTCTAATCACATTGGCTGGGGTGGAGAACAACTCATTTAGGGATGCAAATATATCCACACCTAACATACAAATAAATTTTACTGGTGGATATAACTAAATAAGGAGAAAATTTTCTACTGTGAGATTGCAGATGCCTACCAAGAGTCTATGTAGTTCTGCCGTGGCATATCGGAGACTATTGATTTACCCTTATAGAGTTAATTAGCTGAATATGTACTATACAAATAGAATGAAAAGATGATAGACAAGGTTCGTTAGGTCTACCACCTCTGTACTTTTAATGGAGGGCCAATAAACACATGTTGATTCATTAGGACATGAACACTTCTTTTCTTTTATTGATATGAAATTAATTTATATTTCCACAAGTGCTTTTAAAAAAATCACTAAAGTGCCCTTTGATGGGCTAAAGAACAATACATACACACATTTTGTAGGATTATACATCAGCTAGCATTCTGGGTCATATGTGATTAATGAAATGACCTTCAATTACAAAGTATTTTTATTTTGTTTCAATTTCTTGGTATGATCTTTTACCTCTTCAAACACTTCTTCAATCATTTAAAGTAGCTTGAAAATATCATAAATATTATATCTGTTCCATGAAAGAATCTGTGCAAGAGCAAGAAAATAAAGGGAAGTTTAGGAAACTGAGAAAGTGAAATAGTAAAAACCAGAGAGCAATTTCTGAGAAAACTCTGCATTTCATATTCTATTCAACTAGGTGTTGAGTTCATACATTTATAGAGTCTGTTGTACAGTTGGAGACAACTGTTACGCTTACAACAGCTAATTAACTATATTAGAAGATATTACAACTCTTGTATACTTTGAACAGCTAACAGTTACAAGCAGTTACAAAAGAAGCTAACAGTTTGTGTAATGAACTAACATTTTTTGTTACTGAACTAACAGTTTTTTCAATGTTTTACTTGTTTTAAAAAGTAGTTATTTAGTTTTATGATATATGTGGCAAATTGGAAATCTAATTCTGTCTGGAAGTACTGTAGAAACCAGCATATTTGCTTTGTGTTATAATATTTTTTGTTATTTGATTTATAGACTCCACGGCATGGTGGACTGTGGTGATCGACATAAGCACATTGCTCAAAGAGCAATGCTACTTGTGGAGCAAGTTAAAGTGAGTAAAGGAAGCCCACTTGTTACTTGTCTTCTGGAAGGTTCTAGTGGCAGGTATGTGTGAATTTTCTACTTAATTTGACTTTTTTTGATAGAATGTTTCTGAATTACTTGTTTTTGTAGTGGTAAAACCGCACTTGCAGCTACAGTTGGTATTGAGAGTGACTTCCCATATGTCAAGATAGTAAGTTCTCTCCTTATCTTGAATATTACTCTGCAGAAATCTGCATTGCTTTTGACTTTGTAATTATGGCTACATGTAATTTTGATCTTTTGTAATTGGGTAGGTTTCAGCTGAATCTATGATTGGTCTACATGAGAGCACTAAATGTGCACAAATTATTAAGGTTTGTCATAACTAATATTTTGAGCCCCTCTTTTGTATCTATTAAGTACTAAATGTATATATTTTCTGAATGCCCAGTTACTGGCCTTACAAGGGAGGTTTGACTTTCAATTATCTTTAGCACTTCAACAATTACATTCATATAGCGGTAGTTTTTGTATTTCCCTTGCTGATTAGTTGTATCATGTAAATTCTAAGATCTAATGATATCTAATAGGTTTTTGAGGATGCATACAAGTCACCATTGAGCGTTATTATTCTTGATGACATTGAGAGGTAAGATTTGCGATTGTTCTTTTTTATCATCCTTACACATAATTCCTCTTAATGTATAATATTAATTATTTCCTTATACATTTATCCAGGTTATTGGAGTATGTGGCCATTGGTCCTCGTTTTTCAAACTTGATTTCTCAGACACTACTTGTCCTGCTCAAACGGCTTCCTCCAAAGGTTTCTGTTTGTCCTTGACCTTTCAGTTCCTTTCTGAAGCATATCTGTCTGAAGTTTTAAGCAAAACTAAAAAGAATACAATTTGATTCAATGGTTTCAAATTTCAACTTGCTTTTATATCCCATTTTGTTCTCAGCAAACAATGCTTCTCTTTGTGGAAGGAGGAGGGAGAGGTGGGTGGGTGGGTGAAAGATCTACTGGCATTTGGTCTCACTACTTTACTGTGCCAGTCGGCTAACCAAAATCTATCAGCTGATTTCCAAATTGTTAAATACCAATTTTGATCATTATGTTTTATACCTTTATGTAATATAAGGAGGGCTGATCTCCTCATCAAATTGCTTACCTGCCTCCTGGAGCAAATACTGAATTCAAATTGTGTGTTAGTGGAGAACTAGGTTTTCAATCTTCAACACCTTGGGTATTTGGATATTTGAATGTTTGTATTTTTTTCTCCAATTGATGCAAGCTATATGTTTAACTGTTGAGAGTTCATCTCCACATGGTCAATATTACCAAATGAGAAGTTGAAATGTCAGTGACAAATAATTTTTTGTTGATGCTGCCTAAGTCTTGCTGTTGTTAATGACGTGCATTTCTAACAATGTTTTCAGGGGAAAAAGCTCATGGTTATTGGTACAACAAGTGAACTGGGTTTCTTGGACTCAATTGGATTTTGTGATACTTTCTCTGTCACTTACCATGTTCCTACCTTGAACACAGATGATGCAAAGAAGGTAAACATATTTGTCCTTGGCATCATGGTATGGCTCACAGGCTAATTACATGCTATTGATATATGCATTATGAATGTTTTGTTATTGTTGGTGCTTTTCTGTTCTCTTGATAACATCAGTTGTTTCCTTTGTTGAAATTGTGATGTCAAAATGTGAATGAACAATTTAATTTGTTTCTTGTGTTTATATGCTAAATTGTAGCTTATATATATAAATACTAGTTCAAGATAAATATTAAACTTCTCTTTTTCATTTATAAAATTGCAGGTCCTAAAACAGTTGAACGTTTTTGCTGATGAAGATGTTGATTCTGCAGCAGAGGCCTTGAATGATGTACGTATAATCACTCCTTTAGCTGCTTCATTCGTTTAATTTGTCTTTGCAATAGTTCTGTCTGACTTGTAGAACAGGGGAGCTCCAATAATTTTATACAAAGCAAGAGTTTCTTTTTTGTTAATCTTTACATGTCCCTGTATCCAAATATTAGTAAAATAGCTGTTGATCTTCTGTCTGTTTATGTTTTTCGCTTGATGTGAATGAGGTTTTGTTTATTTTTACTTTCTTCCATCTCTTTCAAGATGAAGGATGCCCAATTTGGTATATTCTAGCATACTATGCTTTTACTGGCAGAAAGTTAAATTGTTTGAATAATAATTTGATTCTTAATAACTTTTTCTATTGGAAACCAGTGGTTGGCAAAGAAAATTCGTTGCACATTGTTATTGGTACTTATTCTTACTCGTCTATTTTGTGCTCAATTTTTATTCTCAGATTCCTATAAGGAAGCTATACATGTTGATTGAGATGGCAGCGCAAGGAGCACAAGGCGGATCTGCAGAAGCTATCTATTCTGGCAGAGAGAAGATGAATATATCTCATTTCTATGATTGCCTTCAGGATGTTGTCAGAATATAATTTCTTGTCACATTAAGTGCTTTCACACTAGAGTGCATTGTATCATCCTTATTGTGTTGGAATCTCATTTTTTGTATATTTTATCCCACATTGCATGATACTTATGCTCAGTTTTGTGGAGGCTTTTTCAATCACTGTTGCTTGCTCGTGCTGATAGTAATTTAAAGAGGCAGGGGTTTGTAGTTCATGTTTTATCTTTTAGGGCTTTGGCTTAATTGAGTTGTGCTCAAACTGGCATAACTTGTCTTGGGGATTCAACATTATCTAAACATCTTATATTGAGATATCTCATGCTACATTCTTTTATATAAAAATGTGAAAATCAACAATATACAAAACTGTTTTTAACTCTTGTTTATCTGTATATCTAGTTACAAAAATTACATTTTTTGTAATAGCTAAACATCGCTGTAAACAATCCCGTTCAAAATATATAAATTGTGTATTTACTATTTAACTCATCCTATGTATACCAGCTGATAAATTGAGATACTTACCTATAGGGATTTTTTTTCCCGACAATTACAAGTGATAGCATCTATTCTTAGAGAATATTAAACGAATCAAATACATGTTCGTGCATGCTAAGGAATAACAAGGACTAGATCTATAGTGTTTTTAGCTATTTTTTCTAGCTTCAAACGTAGATTAAGGTTTATAAATGATAGACGCCAGTTTAGGAGCCCCTCACACTAATAAGCGTTGTGCAAAGCGAATTTCGTCTTCCAAACAATAATAATCTAAAGTTGCATCATTTCATCAACCATGCTTCCGGTAATACTTGCAATAGTATTAACAGTACCATATATTACTGGAACTGTGGCAGCAGTTAAGAGCTGTAATCATCAAAAGAAGGAGGGTAACCAAGCTGACAGGTAAGTGCTATATATTAAATCTTGTTATGTGTGTGTGCATGGATGAATCTTATGCACTCCTCTAATATAACCTTCGCATTTCATACTATTTTGTTTGTCTCTTGCCTATGTGCAGCGGTAAAAAGCAGCAGAAGTAAGGGGAAGGAGTTGTGTGCAAAAGAATAAGGCATGCCCACTATGATTAAGGGATATAATATATGTGTGTATGAATATGTAAGCATATATTGATATACATGTCTCATCTAAATAAGACTCTTCGGATGTTTCTTATTCGTGGTGTGACTCAATAACACATCAACTTCCAGTCTTTGTTTACAGCACAGAAAAGAATGGTAACTACCATTGTTTTACAACACTATAGAGGATGTGCTTACACCATTTCATTTATTTTTCTTAGGTTAAATATGTTTTAAATCTCTAGAATATAGTCAAAATTTGGTTTAGTCCCTATAATTTGAAACCGGTACTTTTGGTCCTTCAAAAATTGAAAATACACTAATTTAGTCATTATCGCATAGTTTTGCTACAGATTTTGCTACGGATTAACTGCAATTTTTTTTGTCAATAAGGACTAAATTGATTTTTTTTTTTAAAATTTTTGAAGAGCTAAAATCACTGATTTTAAATTATAGATACAAAAATCAAATTTTGACTATATTTCAGGGACTAAAAACATATTTAGCCCTTCTACTTAAGTATTATTAAAATGACTAATCTTCTCATTACCGTTAATTTCTTTGCCACAAAACTTCGGGTATGCAACCCTGGAAGATTGGGGGGTATTACAAATTAGTTTGATTTGTTTTTGAAATCAAATAAAATCTGAATTAATAGGCGTGTTCCGATTTAAGTGAATTTGAACCAAATCAATTGGAAAAAAATATGTATTCGTCCATATAGTTTCATTTGGTCTTCGTCATGTAATTTAAAACACGTGCTTTTTGTCCCTATAGTTTTAAGACCCCCTAATTGTGGTCCATGCTGTTAGTGAAATCTGTTAATTTAATGAGTTGTTTAATAGAGAGTCTATCTCACCTTAAGTTGTAGGTCCTATCATTGCTGACTCATTATAATTAAATATGTTTTTTATTTAGTAAAATATTTTTTTTCATTTGAAATTAAATTAAGAACTCTATACCCTAAACTGAAAGCATTTTCGTTTGGGTCTAAAAATTTTTTATATTTAAAATAAAAAATCGTTTTATGTAAGAACATTCTTATACTCAATTACCAAATCATAAGTTGTTTTCAAAGTTTTGTAATTTTTTTAAATATATATATATATGGGAATTGCTAATATACTCCCACCTAATTTTTAGAATGAGTACTTTAGCACCGTACACCCTTTTATTTGGATAAAAATACCCAATTCCATATTTTCAAAAAGCAAGTATTTAAATGGGTTTTTAGTAGTTTTACTCAGTTATTTTTTTCCACAAAAAATAAATCAAAGCTCCCGAGCAATGCCCCCGTCAGGAACGTTTCTGTGAGGAACCCACCCTTTTCTACACAAAGCCGCTTGCTTTCTCTTCATGCCGCCTTTCAATAGATCAACGGTTGCATTCTGGCCGCCTTCAATCCTTGGGGGTTGCTGCCGCATCTTGCAACTCGCTCACACCGACACCGTGCTCGGATACTCCGTCAACCTTGGCCACACCGCCTTCAATCCTTAGTTGTTGCTGCCGATCGAAAAGGGTCGAGGAATATCTGGATGGCGAAAAGGGCCGAGTAGAGATGGAGCAATTTCAGTGCTTTACAGTATCTTAATTAGCTTTGCAAATAATTGATATGCTTTTCCACCAACCAATAGTGTGGTTGTTCAATTAAAGGAAGAAGGGAACATCGCAGGGAAAGGAAAACGCGAACTGCACAGTCACAATTATTTTTTTTTTAAAAAATTAAACTCTTAAATTACTAAAAACCTATTTATGTACTTGCTTTTTAAAAGGTATGGAATTGGGTATTTTTGTTCAAATAGAATGGGTGTAGGGTGCTCAAGTATATATATATATATATATATATATATATATATATATATATATATATATATATATATATGTATATGTATGAGAGAAAGAGAGTTTTTATGAATTAAATTTTAATCTTTTTAAATAAATTTAAATCGAGTTAATGAGTTAACACTACTCTAAACTTTTTAATACTTCGAGTCCTATTCATCA
Source organism: Sesbania bispinosa (assembly GCA_026901365.1). Lineage (NCBI taxonomy): Eukaryota > Viridiplantae > Streptophyta > Magnoliopsida > Fabales > Fabaceae > Sesbania > Sesbania bispinosa. The sequence continues at coordinate 622,299 of QLOH01000254.1, forward strand.
AAAAAAAAAACTTCGTGTCCATTGGGTAGCATTATTCAGGATATGCAAATTGTCCTTATGCTATAGGTAAACACCTAACCCATAACCTCTAGAGTAGTCAAATCAAGGTTACCACCTAATTTAGTGGATTCCATTATCTTTTTGGCTTCCCAAAACCTCTCGTAAAGTAAAGAATTATTGACTTTAAGAAGACAATGTTCCTAATTGCGTTTAACAGATGGCAGATTGGTACCTGACTCAATTAAAAAAAGAGAGAGAGATAAACTTTCTTATTCTTAAATCAATCTATTAAAATCTCAATGAAGTTATCCAAATTCGGTTTATATAATTCGTAAGTTATCTAAATTCATGTGAACTGAGTGAAGTTAACATTTATATATATAAATATATATATATACATATATTAAATAATTTCAGATTAATGTAAAATTTTATATGTATGATCTATATGATAGTAACTTTTAATCCAACGATAGATTACTTAATACAATGATCTGTTAAAAAGTTATTCAGTGGTGTAATACTTGAATCAACTTATACTGGTGTAATTTGATCAATCCTCTATATATATATATATATTATCAACTCATTTCCAAATTACTGATATATTATATTTTAGTCTATTTTAATGTGAATGATAAAGAACCATTTAGTAAATTAGTAATGATGAACAATTATAGATGAATCTTGTAGAGATTTTTTTTCCATTTTTCACAAATTTTAATACTGAAAAATTAATGTTGAATATTTTATTATTAATTTAAGGACTTTAAAAGATAAAATGAAATTTTAAATATCTATTTTATCATCTTTAAAATTTCATACAAAATCATTATTTTTCAATGACCAACTATTGGAACATTATTGAAATTCTTTATGCCGCTCTGTTAGGGTTTTCCTAATAGGGTTTGGTAGGTAGTGCTTTCATCTCCGTTCGTCGAGTTTCTCCCGCTTGATGCTGTCTTGATCCCCTGTGGCGTTTTTCTTTATACATATATGGCTTCCAATAACGATGAGAATGAAGAACCCAATTCTGTCCCATCATCTGGTCCGCCTCCCTTTATTATATATGATGATGATGATCACATGGTGGATGGAGTGGAATCGTGTTCGAAGAGTATCATAGGCAAAATCTTTACCCAGAAGCCGATCCACATGAATAGTCTACAGAACGCACTTGCTGGCATATGGTGCAATCCAAAGGGGTTTAGAATTGAGGAGGTAGTGGTGAAGACTTTCCAATTTTTCTTTGAAAAAGAGGATGATGTTGAACGAATCCTAAAAGGAAGCCCGTGGTTGATTAGGAATTTGTGGCTTATCTTGAAGACTTGGTGTAGAAATCAGAAAGTGGAGGAGGTTGATTTCACGAAGGTACATGTGCGAGTCCAACTATGGGGATTGCCTGCGCATTGTAGAACTTTGAAGATGGGTCAGAAAATCGGTGCATGTTTGGGCAGAGTAGGAGAGGTAGATATCTTTGAAAATAGAGAACGTGGTTCATTCATTAAGGTCCTGGTGGATATTGATGTTACCAAACCATTACTCTCGGGTATCCCCATGGCTAGCAAAAAGGATGGTATCTCATTGGTGAGCTTTCAATATGAACGCTTGCCCCAATTCTGTTACAATTGTGGAAGAATCGGTCATGATGAGGATATGTGTATTGATGATAAAAGTACTGGGACAGAGGAGGAAGAGGAGTCAAAAACCTTTGGACCCTGGATGCGGGCTTCACACTTTGGGAGAAAGGTCAACTCCCAATCCTAAGACACTAAACCCTACCCACGTGAACATCAGTCAAAGAAGGTGAGAGAAGAATTGTCGCGTGATATCTCAGAGCTTTTGGCAGGTCTCTCTGTCAAAGCTAATATCTCCCCACCAACGGATAATACAGATCCCGAGAAGCATTCTAATCAGGAGGTTTTATTAAGTGTCACGGAGGGCACAGAGGAAGGGCACGTGGATTTCGCTGCAGTTAACAAGGGAACATCTCTGGCATTTATTTCTGCGTCAGCAGACTCTGAGGTTAACTGTGATGCAAATAAAGAAAACATTATACCCCATTTAGTTGTGTCTGGTCCACTGGTTTGTATTATTAATTTAGCTCCAACTCAGAATTTATCTTCTACTAGAAAATGGAAAAGAGCAGCAAGAAGTGACAGGCAGGTGACACCTAATCCCTCTCCTAATATTCCTGCGGAGCCTATCAAAAGAAAGAATATGTTAGATGAGATGGAAGTGGAATACCCTGAAGCTACCCCAACAAAAAACCTTTCTATGATCCTACTCAATCGGCGTGTCTGTTTGAACAGGCTGGCCGAGAGCAATGAGAATTCTGGCCTGGAACTGTCGTGGGCTTGGGAACCCACGTACAGTTAGAGCTTTGAAGAAGCTCATATCACTTAAGTCTCCCAAGGTAGTCTTTCTTCAAGAAACCAGGAAGAAGGACAGTGAAATGATGAAGTTTCGGTATTCAGGAAGTTTAAATAATGTGTATGCAGTAAGCTGTAGAGGGGATGGTAAAGATAGAGGTGGGGGAATTGCTTTGCTCTGGACCAATGACATCCATATTCAGATTTTGTCGGCATCTCTTAATCATATAGATTTTTCAGTTTCATCAGCTGATGGGCCTATCTTGTGGAGGGGTACAAGTATTTATGGTCACCCAGAGTCCTCTAATAAACTTAAAACCTGTGAGCTTCTAACTTCCTTGGCCAATCAGTCTGTATGCGCAGAATGGGTTCTATTTGGAGATTTCAATCTCATATCGGGCTCTCATGAGAAAGCTGGTGGAAATACTCCTCAACAACACTTAATTGATCTTTTCTGCTCTTCTATTCAAGACTGTGGTTTGCTTGATTTGGGTTTTGAAGGAAACATATACACATGGAGCAATAAGTCCAACACTGGCAACTTAATTCAAGCCCGGTTGGATCGAGTTCTTGCCTCTCCACAATGGCAAAATTTATACCCGGACACAAAGGTACTACACCTCACAAGATGCCAATCAGATCATTCTCCTTTGTTGGTTGATCTTTGCTCGCGTCGTCCACGCAAAAGGAAACTGGAAAGAGTGGTTCGTTTCGAAGAAGTTTGGATCCAAGATGCCGAGTTAGCTGACCGAGTGGCTATGTATTGGTCTGGCAGTGGTGGAACTCTATCCTCGAAAATGCTCCATTGTCTGTCAAATCTGGATAATTGGGGAGACAAAAAATTTGGAGATGTTCCTAGAAAGGTTAAATCATGTCAGGAGCGGATCAACAAGCTTATAAATCACCTTGATTCTCCTGGTAATCTTGATAAACTCCGCAAGGAAGAAGCCAAACTTGATGAATTGCTGGTGGCAGAGGAGATTTTTTGGCAACAGAGAAGCAGGGTGGCTTGGCTTAAATATGGGGATAACAATTCCAAATTTTTCCATCTTAAAACAAGTCAACGAAAAGATGGGAACTGGGTGGACTCAATCAGAGATGATGCAGGAATTCTTTATGAAGAAGAAGATGAAATAGCTACAGTTATGTCTCAATTCTTTATCCAGCTTTTTTCATCTAGCTCCCCAACCAGAATAGAAGATGCCACTCGTGTGGTTCAGGGCCGAGTTTCAACTCCCATGTTCAACATTCCGGCTGCTCCCTTTTCTGAAGATGAAGTTTTGGTGATACTCAAACAATTGAAGTCTTGGTCAGCTCCTGGACCAGACGACATTCCAGCCTATTTTTGCCAAAAATATTGGAACATAGTGGGGCCACAGTGTATAGAGGTGATTTTATCCATTCTTAATAATAGTATGGATCCCTCAGAATTTAATAAAACCTACCTTTTCTTGATTCCCAAAGTCAAGAAGCCAAAGCACACCAAAGACTTCCGCCCAATCTCCCTTTGCAATGTTATTCTCAAATTAGTCACTAAAACAATCGCTAATAGGATGAAGATTGTACTTACTAATACAGTGGGGATTAATCAGAGTGCCTTTGTTCCTGGGCGCCTCATCATTGACAATGCTCTGATTGCTTTTGATTTATTTCATCATATGAAACAAAGAAGAACATGGAGGAAATGATTGGTGGGGATCAAGCTTGATATGGCTAAAGCCTATGATAGAATTGAATGGAGCTTCCTTGAAGCTACTCTAATTGCAATGGGTTTTCCTGTCAATTTGGTCTCTTTAATACTGAGATGTGTATCCTCTGTCTCCTTTGCAGTGCTTCTGAATGGTTCCCCTTGTGAATTTTTTTCCCCGGAAAGAGGTTTAAGACAAGGTGATCCTTTATCCCCATATTTATTCATCCTATGTGCTGAGGTATTTTCCGGTCTACTTCTAGAAGCCCAATTTAATTCCTCCCTTCATGGTATCTGACTTGCTCGTAATGCTCTAGAAATAACTCATCTTTTCTTTGCTGATGACAGTATCATTTTCTTTCGAAGTTCTAATCAAGAAACTGCTATTGTTCTCAGTATTTTGGAGTTATATCAAGCGGCTTCTGGTCAGTTGGTGAACTTGGACAAATCAGAGTTGTCATTTAGCCGAAATATTCCCATTGATAGACAGAATTTGCTCCAAAGATGGATTCAGGTTAAGGTAGTTGACAGCCATTCAAGATATTTGGGTATCCCCACCTTTGTGGGTAGATCCAAATCCCAGATATTTGATTTTGTTCGGGATAGAGTATGGAAGAAACTTAAAGGGTGGAAGGAACATTTTCTCTCTCAAGCAGGCAGGGAAGTTCTCATTAAAGCAGATGTTCAATCAATTCCCACATACATTATGGGATGTTTTTTACTACCTCAATCTCTATGTGATGACATTGAAAAAATGGTCAATAGATTCTGGTGGGGGAGTAATCAAAGGGAGAAAAAATTGCATTGGCTTTCCTGGAAAAATCTTAGTGTTTCAAAACAAATGGGAGGTATGGGATTCAGAAGTTTTCATGCCTTTAATTTAGCTCTCCTGGCTAAAAAAGGTTGGCGTCTTATGACCAATCAAGATTCTTTAATGTCACAAACTCTAAAGGCTAGATATTTCCCTAGATCAAGCTTTTTACACTCTAATGTTGGTCATGCTCCGAGTTACACATGGCGCAACATACACAGTTCTCAATTGTATTTATCTGCAGGGTCATATTGGACAGTTGGAAATGGTGCGTCCATCAATGTGTGGTCTGATGGTTGGATTCCCATGCAACCCAGTCACCATGTTTGGACACCGAATTCTGGGCAGTTAGCAAGCGACTTGGTGGAAGGACTTATTGATCATGATCACCTCTGTTGGAATGAAGCCTTGATCCGACAAGTTTTTCATGATTTTGAAGCAGAGCAAATTTTATCCATCCCTCTACCAAGATACCCAAGAGGTGATATGCTATGTTGGGAGGCTACCAAGAATGGTATTTATTCAGTTCATTTTGGATATCATTTCATTTTGGGACATATTGAAGCAAACAGACCTTCCATCAGTGGCATTGACACGACAGAACAACAAAGATGGAAGAAATTGTGGAAAGTTGCAGCTATCCCCAAACATAAAAACTTGCTATGGAGAATAAGAAGAAGATGCTTACCTGTTCGAGTTAATCTGATGCACAAAGGAATGAATATCTGCCCCGTATGTCCACGGTGCGGAGAATAAGATGAGTCAATGGAGCATGCCTTCTACCAATGTATATGGGCAAGGAAATTCTGGATTCTTTCCCCTTTGAGATTAAACCCAATTTCCATGTCCTCACAGTCAGCCACGCAGTGGATTGATGATGCCATTCAACTCTGTGATAAGGAGGCTGCTGCTTACTTTGCAGCTTTAGTGTATGGACTATGGCACTCTAGGAATAAATTGGTTTTCGAGTATGAAGACATCCCTATTGAAAAGGTCATTCAAGTAGCTATGAGGACTGCTGAAGGCTACATTGCAGCAAATTCTCGTGCTCCGGATTCTCCAACTATTACCAAAGTACCGAACCTGTCAAAGTGGTCCCCTCCTCCACTAGATTGTTTCAAGTTGAACTCTGATGTGGCAAAAATTGGTGAGGATCGATGGGGTGTGGCGGCTATCATTAGAGATCACATGGGGTGTGTAGTAGGGGCAGCTATATAGCAAATTTGGGGTGGCTCAGAAGCTAGTACAGCAGAGGCTCTTGGATTAAAATTGGGTCTTCAATTTGCACTTGAAATGGGTTTCTTTGAACTCATAGCAGAATCAGTCTGCCTTCCTTTAATTCAAGCAATCAATCGACCTTCCAAAGGTTCCTCCCTTTTTGAATCTACAACTATGGATTGTGTCACCTTTAAGAATAGTTTTATTTCCTTAAGTTTTTCTCATTCTATTCGGAGTTGTAATATCGTAGCTCACACTTTAGCAAAATTTGCATGTTGGAATCCTGAGCAGGTTTGGCTTGAGGAAACTCCCTCATGTATTCTGGATGTTATATCTCTGGATTTTCCTCGAATCTCCGTTGATCAATGATATTACTCTCTTTACCGTAAAAAAAAAATTCATACAAAATCTTTATTCCATCTTTTAATATTTTATATTTAATAAGGATTTAAAATTATATGCAAATGATATTGAGCGTTACATATAAAGAAAAAATTCAATAGAAATTTATTTACATTAAAATAGACTAAAGCATACTACATATTCATCTTTCAAATGGAGGAAAATATAATTTTTTAAATAAAAAAAAAAATTAAGCTTCTCTTATAAAAGGAAATGTAATTTACTCAAAAAAACAATTTAAAAAAGTCAACCCATTTATAATCTATTTGTTTCTCAGATTGGTATCCATTGTACACATTTTAAGAAACCATGTATTAAATTAATTTTTTTTTTTAATATTTGCTTGAACTTACATATGAGATTTTCCAATTATGGGAGGAAATAGGTTGGACATACTTTCTAATGCCTGAGTCCAGCCTTCCTTTTGAATCTAAGGTTTGAGCCCGATCTATTTCAAAGTTTATTTTATTTTTTTAATGGAATTTAAAAGCTTATTTTATAATAAGAATTTTGAATATTTCATAAGCAAATATTTGAATATACTTTTAGGCTCAAGTTTTTTATGTAAGACAACATATTGATATTTAAATAAACTAATAAATATATAATTATAAAACATTATAATAAAAGTCTTTATCATAGTAAAACAATATAAAAATATTACTATATAGTTTATATTTACTTAAACAAGCCCACTTGATAGACTTAAAGGACTTGTGGCCTGAAGTTTGGCTTATTTAGCCATAAATTTATAAAAAAAAAGGTATCGACTTGATTTCTTTAATAAATTGGTCTGACCTACGCCTGATATAGACCAGGTGGTAGGTCTTCGATGAGCAGTCTGATATATTTTCACCATAGTTATCAAAATCGGACTGAACCAGCGAGTTCAATCGGTCTAACTGGGAATTGATTTGGTGTAGGTTTTATCTAACCCAAAAAATCAGCTAGTTTCATAACCTCAGACCTGTAAAAAATCGGTGAAAATCTGTAAAACAACCGTTACTAGAAAAACTTATTGAACCAACCAGTTTTAAATTTTTTTGAATTTTTTTCATTTAATTCAAATAATTTTTTTGATAAATAAAAAAATTTAAAGGGTAACATAATAATATTTATTATTTGGCATATTATTAATTATTAATTTTATAATATATATAATAAGGTTTTTATATTAATTTCTTATAATTTTATGTTATTTTATTATTTAAAAATATTATATAATGTTAAGAATATATATTTAATTATTATCGATTTAATGACGATTCAATAATAATTTAATCAATAACCGAAAACTTGTACTTTCATGGCATCCGGTCCGTGTTTTTTTTAAAAACATTGATTTCCAACCCTATTTTCAATAATTATACAAATAGGCTCTTATCAATTTGAGTGAGATAGATCAAATTAATCATTTTTTAGCTTATTATTAAAATAAATTTATCTAAATTAGCTAATTTTTTAAACACAGATAAGATAATAGCGCAGAGCAACCCAAGTACCGGGATTTGTCTGTTTTGACCGCTCTGTTGATTGCATAACTTAGTCCATAGACATATATATTATATAGGCTCCAGCTCCAATCCAATAGTCTCAACCATTACTTATTAGTCATGAATGAATGAAAGGAACGTTAGCAATTATCTACGGCTAATATACACGTGAGCTAATCAATCAGTAATCACTTTTATATGAGAAACATAGAAAAATAACCTTTTTCTTTGGCTACCAGCAAATTGAAAAATGGGAGAGACCATAAAATGATTACATCATGAATTGGAATAATAATACTACAACATGATGGGAAATGAAATGCAAACGTCGGAAAGTATGTGAGCCCCTTGATAGGTCAGACTTCGCGGCTCTTCCGATCTGATTTTCCATATCTATACTATAAATTTTTAATTTGTGGGCCTATATACATTTATTTATAGTACTGGATACATATCATATGGACTTAAAAGCAACTATACTAGTAGTATATAATTAGTTAGTTATATATATTTTTTTATCAGTTATTAAATGTTATATGCACCCAATTAGTTAAGTTATTAACATTGTAGCGTGTATGATTATATGTTCAAGTTTCATTGTTCTCATTGTATCTAAAAGAACTTTATAAATATTATTATACACATGACAAAAAAATCTTGTTAGAGTATTTTGAATGGTGCTACTAAATATTCACTTTTTAAATGGGTCTCATAATATAACACATTATCTCATTTTTGAGTCAATAATTACACAACTTGATATATTGTGTTAAGATTATGACTATTTCATTCGTTATAGATTTATGTATATTGTGTAAAGGACAAAATTCATCATGTGCACACATATAGCGTTAAAGTGGTGTCTTGAACTTATATATAGGTATTTACTTACCCTCACCCTGACTTTAACAAGAAAAATCAGTTTTGACCAGACTTAAGGAAAATCTAACCCTGGCCCCGACCCCAACCCCAACCCAATTTTAACATGGGCGAGGATGGTTTGGGTAGGGATGACAATTGAACCCAAATTCATAGGGCTTCCACAAAAATTATCCTCAATGGGCAGGGTAAAAGTCCACTAAGCAAGTACAAGCTCAGGTACGAGTAAAAACCCGCAAAATTTAATGGGAATGGGTTCGAGCATGGACAGGGGCGAAGTCTGAAAATGAAGGTAAGGGGGCCAATATTATAATTTTTTTTAATTAATTACCTCACCTTAAATGTAATTTTATTATGTTATAAATATAAACAAAAGCTTTTTCTAAGGTGTACCAGTTGAAAAGTTATTGTACCATACATAATTATATTTTAACCATTTAATATTTATTGGGTCTATCATTCATTGTTTTAAACTCATATCTATGGACTAAAATATAATTGTGTACAGTGCAATAATTTTTAAACTTATGCACCCTAGACTTAACCATAAACCAAATATAAAATAGTGAATTAAAATAAACACTCATAGTTTATATATATAGTATATGTAATTTAAAAGTTTAATAAATTATTTTATTATTTTATTCTTTTTTTATTATTTATTTATTTTATTTATTTCACTACTAATTTAACTTTTAATAAAATGTTTTATCACTAAAAGATTAATAAGATTTTAAAATTTATAAAAAAATATTAAGTTATAATTGCCTAACATTAAATATTTTAAATAAAAAAAATTATATGTTTTAATAGAAAACAAAAATAGAATTTGTATTATAAAACTTATGTAAATATGTTTTTATGTCATTTAATTTTAATTAACTATTTAAATTAAATATTTTTAATTCAATAAATTAGCTTATTTGCTAAATTTTGACTTTCATTATACAAATTTACCCATAGTATATATATTATATAAAATTTACAAAGAAAAATGAAAAAGTGAGGGGAGGTCATGGCCCCCCCTTTTGCCCCCATGAAGCTTTGCCCCTAGGTATGGACATTGCAATGTCCAACCCGTCTTATACCCACACATATATATTATTAATTATTACTAAATAATAACTCATATATATCAATTATATTAAATTATTTAATATAATAATTTATATATGAAATGTATGATATATATTAATTTCATTTAACATTGGTGTTGTAGTTCAGAAACTTAGTGTGCTGTATTTTAATTTACTTATATAATTATGCTCTAGACATGTTATTATTATGTTTGAATGAATTTTTTAGTAATTTTTTAATTGAGTTACAAATTTTAAATCAATATTTTTATTGATTTGTTGATATTTTTCTAAATTAAAGTGCGGGTACTGGGCGCAAATATGAGAATATAAGTGCCCAACGGGTATGAATATGAGCATTGAAGTTGTTTCCCATGCGGGTATGAGCATGAATACAATTTTTTTAAAATGTTGGTACGAGGACGAGCAACATAGTACCTTACTTAATGGTACTAGGTTTGAGCTCAAGACACCACTTCCTTTAGCGTCGTACATGTTCGCATGATGGATTTTATCTTTATCATATGGTTCTGAGTGAGTTAGAACAATGCATTTTTTTCTTTTTCATGTGTTCTAACCCACTTAGAGTCACACTTTAAAATTTTTATTTTACACATGGCGCTAAGTGGGCTAACACTTCCAAAAGACGCTAACCCACTTAGAGCTTCTCACATCCCTCGTGGCCATTTCTCTTTCCCTGTAACAAAAATCACCCCAATTAATTAATTTATTTCTTTTCTATATTTTTAGATAAATAATAATTTTTTTGATATTGCTCAGGTAAAAAAAACCTATTTAATTTAATGAGATTCTTTTAGTGGTAAAAAAGAACATATTAGCACAAGTATTGCGGTTCATGTGAGCAGGCTTAAGTATAGATGCATCAAACTTTTGAACAATATTTTGTTTTATGCGCCAATTGATATCAATAAAAGTACTCAACTCTTGTATCCTTGCACCTTTTTTTATTTGGGCTTAGCCCCTTTGATTCAATTAAATGGAAAAAAAAAATGTATTAAGCGCTATAGGTGTCATTGTCACATGGCAAAGTCATAAAACTTCCTAACTCTGACTAATACATTGCTAGAATATTGCTAGAATGTGTCTTCAATATAATATTATTTTCCTCATAAGAAAGTAAAAGAAAGCAAAAGAAAAAAGAAATCATTAAGAAGACAAAAAGGAAATAGTAGTCCACCTTCCACGGCACTAGTAGCTTCCTAGCTACCAAGTGGTGGGTGCAGTTCTCTATATAAGGAAGAGTGTGTAGAATATAACCTGTTTTGGCAACACAAATTAAATGAAGATTTAGGCTTCTATTTATGTGTGTAAACTATATAAACCAAGCATGGCTGAAAATGTGTTGGAGCTCAACCTTGGTTTAGGGAACTTTTCTGGTCATTCAGGACAGTCCCCTAGGCCAAGGTGCCCTGCACCATTTCTGTTAAAGACCTATGATTTGTTGGAAGAAGGTGAGGTGGATGGTGCAGCTGAAGATGGCACTAAAATTGTGTCATGGAATGCTGAAGGAACTGGTTTTGTTGTGTGGTCTCCAGCTGAATTCTCAGAACTCACCTTGCCTAGATATTTCAAGCACAACAATTTCTCTAGCTTCATTCGCCAATTGAATACATATGTAAGTGGTTTTCCATCTCCACACCTAACAAAATTTATATATTATAAGGTTGTTCTATCTTTATTAGAAAGTTCAGAGCAAATGGATTTCCTTTCTTCCATTTGAAGGTTAATTATATCAACTAACTTTCTTGGTTTAGTAATATAGTACCATATATATAATTAGATGTAATCAAACTGCATATAAGGGAAACAGAGAGAAAAGAGGAAAGATCAGTCATTGTTTCCTTAATTTCTTTTTTCCTCAAAAAGAATGTTTAGTTAAAGTTAATGTGATATTATTGATTGATAGTGTTGGATATCTTCCAAAGTCAGTTGGTCAAACGTATGTTTGGGCTAACTCCAATTGAAAAACAAAAAAACTCTTGAAGGTCTATTTGTTTACAGTTTTTTAAAACAGATATTAAAAGATCAGACAATTTTAAAAAAAAAAATTCTGAAACTCCTTTTAGATACTTTAAAAAATGTTTCTTCTACTTTTAGATATTTTGAAAAAATGTTTTATAGTTTTTCTATTTTGTGTTGAAAATATGATAAATAAACAATTTTATTTATAAAAGATAATTTTTAAAAACTGTTTTGTAAAACAATTTTTAAAAATTAAAAACCAAAACTTAATGAAACACAGTATTAGGCTTTTAAATTTTTCTTCTGCTTTTCTTCTTTTTTTTTGTCATTTTTTTTGGCCAGTTTGGATACATTTTTTCAGAAAAACTTTTAGGAGAGGAAAATGCAATGAATGAAGAAGGTAAAATGAATTCGTATTCTTCTATAAGTTGAAATTAATCTCTACACTCAACTTTTATGAAAACTCTTCCATTTAACTTCTTTATAAATAACTAATTTCAATTTATGGAAGAAGTTGAATTCATTTTACCTTATTTATTTATTTATTTATTTTGTCATACTCTAGCTTCTTGTGTACTTCTTTCAAAACTTGGAACTCTATGGAAAAAGAAGTACCATAACTAAATAAATTAATCAAACCACGTGCATATAATGAAGAATTTGGTCAAGTCAGTAGCACATATAGCAAATATGGTCAAATCAGTTATTTAACCCAAAGTCAGAATCGTCGTACAATACATGCTGTATTGTTATAAAGGGAGCACACTAAAATTGAAAATAAAGATAACCTTGCTTATTGTGAATGGTAACATGCTATATATTCCCTGACAGAATTTTCAAAATTTTATCTTTGACTTTTTTATTTTAAATGTAAAGTACATATAGCAGCCGTTTGATATATATAATAACATAAGGTGGAATAATATTTTTGTTTCAATGTGTAGTACTTTATGGAATCTCTTACTAGTCAGTTCAACATCCAGAATTCAACAATCAGAATTTAAGCATCTAAATTTCTTGGTCCTTTGGTGATCTATAATGTAAATTATTAATTTGATACTTATGTATAAAGTATAAACCCCGCATCCCTCTTTTAAAAGACATTTGCAAAATCATATTGGACGCTTGTAGTAATTAAGCTTCAACAATGATTTCACATGTTTATATGATATATTGTAATCTTTGTGGAGAGATATATAACATGTGATAATTATATCTTCTTCACCCACTAATCAAACCCTGTTAGAAATATATCTATTTATGTGTCCTCCATCAAACAGCTTAATTTTTTGTGATAGTTGGTTCATGACATTATATCAGAACCTATGTGATTAAGTGATCAAGAGTTCGAACTTTTTTGCTGCCCAATTATTTCAATAAAAATTAAAAAAAAAAAAATTTCAGGACAAGGTTGGTGGGCTCGTGCATTGTCCATACTTCTAGCCCAAAATACTCTTGCGTGAGAGAGCGTGTTAGAAATATATTCATCAATATTTCTTCCACTTAAGAGCTTAAGCTGTTGTCATAATTAGTTCATGACAAACCCAAATACTTGAAAAATATGCAATTTTTATAATCATATTATTACTTGTATCACAAAAAAGTGTTTTATTTTATCGTTAAAAAAGTTATTGATCTATTTCTTCCAATAATTAAAACAGGGATTTAAGAAAACCTCATCTAAAAGATGGGAATTCAAGCATGAGAAATTTTTGAGAGGTTGCAGGCATATGCTAGTTGAAATAACGAGGAAAAAGTGCGAGCCTAGTGTGTTTCCTACATATCTCAAGTCTTCTTCAGAGGAAAATGCAATGACTAATTCAATGGAAGAAAACAATCATCAACTACTTATGGAGGAGAACAAGAACCTAAAGAAGGAGAGATTGGAGCTTCAAATGCAGATAGCTGAATGCAAAGCAATAGAAATGAAGTTGTTGGAGTGTCTCTCTCAATTTATGGACAACCACCAAAATAAAGTTAGGAGACAATGTTAATTAGTTGACAATTATCCAATTATGAGATGAAAATAGAGAAGGAAAAATAAAAAATATATGGTGTTTGTCTTGGAATACTCATATCTGAGAAAGGCATTGAAATTATCAGTTTCTCAACAAGAAGAAAGAACATGTTTATTATCATAAATAAGGTTAAATGTCATAGTTTCATTAACTTTTCAAGTGTTTATTATACTTTAAATATTTTAACACAATCCATATACTCCAAAAAGTTTAAATAAATACCTCACATCTAAGACTTCAGTTAGGTGTTTATTATTGATTATGAATTTTTTAGTTAAGTTTTTTACACCTGTAATTAATAGTAACACAATTATATCTTAAAGAGGGTAAATATTCATTGACATAATTTGAATGGCCTCAACCAATGGGAATCTATTTAAAAAAATATTAAAAATAATAAACTCATTAAAATTTTGAAATTATAAGGACCAATTTAAAAATATAATTAATTTATAAAAACTTGGAGAGTAATTTAACCTATAAATAATACCCCCACTCATATAATAAGACATGACAAGACCTCATTGATAGTAATTATGGTTCTTAATTTTTACAAACTAGTAAATATCATGTGTATTGTGCAAGTACTTTTTTTAATGAAGGTAATAATTTAAAAATATAAATTAAGAAAAAATGTTTAAAGTTATAAATGAAGTGTGCATAATTATTTTAGATATAAAAAAGTGTTTAAAATGTGATATATATATATATATATATATATATAATATATATATATATACACAATTAAAATTGAATTTTAAATGAAAAATTAGGAATAACGTGTCATTCTTTGATTTAAAAAGATATAAACAAAATTACTTTTAGGAGAGTGTATACACATTTAACATATAAGGGTGAAAAGATGAACATTGATAATAACTTTCAAGGATCAGAAACTGTACCATTTCGCTAATATGGAGCATCGGTTAATGCTGCTACAATTCAATCGGAAGCTTTACCCAATTGTGTACAATAGCAGCAGGAAGGCTTAAGACTAGGGTAATCTTTACAACGTTTTCTTATATATGCTCCCTTCACACTCCCATGTTAGATAGTAGATACTAGAAAATCAGTTAATTTTGATTGGGAAATAAGGTATTATAGATGAATTTTGAAAGTGTCATGTTACCTTTTAGAAAGGATTTGATTGACAAGGTTCACAGGTTTTCTTCGACAGAAAGGTACTTTAATAACTTGAAGGGCTTTGATGTCATGTATTGTCATGTTTGGCAGCACAAACCTGGTATTTTTAACAGTTTACATGCAATACATAACAGTTGAGTTCTCATATACTGTTTGCAAATTACGTTCAGTATTCCATTTGCTGCACCAAAGATTTAAAATTTTACACTGGGTCAGCAAACTAGCATTTCAGAATCACTATTGAATAGCAGCAAAATGGGGATAAAAGCATGCATACATTGAATAAAGTAGCCTCTAATCACAGGTAGTATATATATTATAAAGTAACCATGTAGAAAATTATAATGTCCAAAAACACAACCTCTTGACACCAGGATAAAAATTGCCATGTATAGTGTCATCAGACTAGCTCCAAATTCCAGTACACAGCCAAAATGGCTTCTAAGATACAACCTCAGTTATTTGAAGGAATAATAATAATCCTACTCAGACAAAGTCGACTTCAGCTCCCCATTATTTCGCAGCTCCATCACAATATCACAACCACCTATCATTTCACTTTTGTAATACAGCTGAGGATAGGTAGGCCAGTTTGAGAATGCCTTCAATCCCTGTCTCACCTCATCATCAGTCAATATATCAAAGTACCCAAAATTCACACCCTCCTCTCGAAGAGCATTTACAACTTTGGAACTAAAACCACATCTTGGAGCATCTGGAGTACCCTTCATGAAGAGCATCACAGGGGAAGAAGTAATCAATTTCTTCAGACGATCTTGAATGGTCTCTTTTGGAAGAATTCCTTTCTCGTGTAAAATCTTCTTAAGTTCTCCACTTTTTTGCATCTCCAACACAATGTCTGATCCCCCAATAAGCTCCCCCTTGATATATAGTTGAGGATAACTAGACCAGTTTGAATAAACCTTGAGTCCTTGTCGGACTTCTTCATCAGTAAGAATGTCGTAACTCTCAAAGTTTGCGTTCTCTTGCTGGAGAATTTCAACTACCTTCCTACTGAAACCACACTTTGGTTCATCTGGTTTTCCCTTCATAAACAGCATAACTGGGCTTGAATTTATCAGGCTTTCCAGTCGAGAGCTTAAGGTTGTACTCAAATCAGTAGATTTAGAGATGCCACCCTTGGCATTTTCCGGTTCTGTTACTTTTGCATCATCATTGATATCAATCCCATGATCTTTGAAAACCTGCTGTAATTCCCCACTCTCATGCATAGCAATTACTATGTCACACCCACCAAGAAGTTCTCCTTTGCAGTAGAGCTGAGGATATGTGGGCCAGTTAGAAAACTTCTTCAAGCCATCACGAACCTCTAAATCTGACAGAATATCAAAACTTCCAAACTTGACCTTCTCTTTCTTCAAAACATCAACAACTTTTCTGCTAAATCCACATTTTGGTTCTTCAGGACTTCCTTTCATGAAAAGCATGACGGGATGAGAGTCCATGAGCTGCTGCAATCGCTTTTTCAGAGGACCACTAAGCCCTGGTTGAACTTGACTTTTTTCCTTTGAAGAATCATTTTCTTTCGCCAATTCTTTCACTGTTTCAAGAACAGCAGATCCTGCAGCCATCCCAAGACTGGCAGGAGAGGCAGCTTCACCGGGGTTAGGTGAGCCTGCTACTTTAGCAACCTTATTGGCCAAACTTGACGGATCAGCTCCCTCCAACGTATCAAAGGTCTTGCCATCCTGACAGATAATGACTTCTAATCAACTAATATAATCAAGCAAAGAAGTAAAAAGGTGACTTTTTAATCTCAAATGACAGGCTAAATCATCATAGAAAATTATAATGCAATATAACAAAGATACACTTTTGTGTACATGGTGAAATTT
Source organism: Sesbania bispinosa (assembly GCA_026901365.1). Lineage (NCBI taxonomy): Eukaryota > Viridiplantae > Streptophyta > Magnoliopsida > Fabales > Fabaceae > Sesbania > Sesbania bispinosa. The sequence goes on from QLOH01000254.1 coordinate 639,237, forward strand.
TGATTATAAAAAAAAACAAAACAAAACTGACTTTTGATAATAAACCTACAAAAGCTTAGATATACAACAAATAACTCTGATTATTTATAAATCATATTTCAGTTTAATTATATGCAATTTCAGTTACCTCAGTCCAATGCAGCAAAAAATTATACATGATTATCTCTTATCAACATGAATAAACAGTTTTATTAAAAGAAATTATTGCAGACATTATCCAAGTACAGAATCAAAATGAAACACATACTTCACAACAACAAAAAGATGCAACCTTTGTGCAGATGAGATACTTTTCCTTTAATAGTAAGAAAAGACTAAAGACCAATTGAATAATAGACCCATCATTCCCTTTTTGTTTTATAAATATTTTGACTATAAGTATTCAAACTTTGAAGTTACTACCTAAGGGGTTTCAGTCTAGGTAACCAAGAAAGAATATGGAACTTACTCCTCTTAAAATCAGCACCGTGTCCATATTCTGTTTCATGCAAAAACATTTTCCTTTTTTTGAAAATACCATTTATTTTGGACACTGAATGGACTTCATTGTTCAGCTAACATCAAGCACATACCATTAGGAAATAGGCCTCTGGGCTAACTCACCATTATTGAGGAGGCAGGTTACAAAGTAATAGGCTAATAGCCCTAAGCCCTCCCCCTAAACCCATGTAACTCAACCAAAAAAACAAAGCATCAACCAGACACACTACCACAAACTATACTCTATTGTTCAGCCAGATTGATCACTAGAACAGAACCATTGTCATCGGCGGTATAATATTTAAACTCAGAATGAGCAAGAAATGATGAAACTAGAAAAATAGGTCCTGCAATTTTACCGAAAATGATGTCAGGGAGACAAGAGAGCCTTAACACATTGAAATAGTGAAATTTACAGCACAGCACCATAAGCTTTCATGACTGAGAGTTGATTTTATTAAGTCATTCTGCCATTCAATTTTTGATTTGAAACCATAGGTATCTTCAAAAAAAGGCAATTCCCGGATTGTGTAGGATCCTAGATCACTATAGGCGGCAAAGCTCTCTCAGAGAAATTAACACACTAACTAAACACTAAACTCGGGGACAGCAGACACTAGATACCATGATAATATAAATATAAATAATATACAAACAACTTGAACTAACCAATAAACCATTACTTTAATATAAAATAATCAACATAATTCCATTCTTATGTTATGCCCATAAACAATAATAGATGTATTTTCGAATTGAAATTAGGGAAATAAAAAGGAGGAGAGGAGAACCATACCTTGCAGAAGACAAAGTAAGGAACAGCAGAGACCGAATAAGCCTCGGATATCTCGGGTTGTTCTTCAGCTTCAACCTACAAATTGTGATAAATATAGCAAAATGCCAAAAAGAATTTAAAAAAAAAAATGAAAGGTAAGAGGGTAAGGAAATTAACCCTTAAGAAGTGAGCAAGAGGAAAATCAGTGGACAAGTGAGAGAAAAGTTGGTCCATGTGCTTAGAAGCTTCACACCATGAAGCCCAGAAGTGAAGCACAACGGGTGAACCACCACGCACAACCTCATCAACCTCCTTCTTTGACTTCACATCTCGCACCGACCCACCCATTATTCTGCTCTGCTTCTTCACTGTCGATGATCACGCAACCAAACCCTAACCCTCTCTCAGTGACGACGATAGATACAACAAAATAAAATAGCATGCTTTTTGTGATTCTCGTGACACGTGGCGGGAAGTTGTGGGTCTGGGAAGGGAATAGAATACGGGGAGTTGCTTTTGGAACCCCTTTTTTGCTATTCGCACCCCCCATAATATACCCCATTCCCAAACTACCCCTACCCCCTACCCCCACCGCCAGCCACCCCCAACCCACTCCCCCTCCCCCTCCCCCTCCCCTACTCCCTCATTCTTCTTCCTGTTCCGGTCCCTTCCCCCTCCCCTTTATTTTTTTTTCAATGTTTTGTGTTTAGAGACGGAATTTTTCCGTCTCTAAACTCGTCTTGCTGTAAAAAAAATTCCGGAACTTTTCGGAAATTAATTTTCGGATATCAACTTTGTTAACAGAAATTCCGGAATCTTCCGGACATTAATTTCCGGATTTTTCACCCCTGCTGCTGCACAATTGTTCCGGACATTAATGTCCGGAAGTTTCCGGAAATTAATGTCCGGAAGGTTCCGGAAATTAATGTCCGGAAGGTTCCGGAAATTTCGTTAACAAAGTTGACATCCGGAACTTAATTTCCGGAAGGTTCCGTAAAAGAACCTTTATTTTTATTCATTGTTTTGTATTTAGAGACGGAATTTTTCCGTCTCTAAACACAAAACATTGAAAAAAAATAAAGGGGAAAGGAGAAGGGACTGGAACAGAGAGTGGGGAAGGGGGAGGGGAGGGGGAGGGGGAGTGGGTTTGGGGTGGCTGGCGGTGGGGGTAGGGTAGGTGGGGGTAGGGGTAGGGGTAGTTTGGGAATGGGGTATATTATGGGGGTGCGAATAGCAAAAAAGGGGTCCCAAAAGCAACTCCCTAGGATACGACACCCTTTTTATTGGATCGGCCCAGTCCTTGGAAGCCCAAAATCATTTATCCAAGAAAATTTTTAATAGAAAAAAATTAGCGCATTTCGTCCTTATTAATTATTTCTTCTTTTGTTGACAAATAAATTTCTAAAAATGTTTAATGAATAAAATGTTGGTCTTGTGGGTTTAATGGATTTGTTTAATGAACTAAGATAAAACCTATCATTTTTATACAGTTGGGTAGATCATTCCATTTATTTATTTTGAGTGGAATTTTGAAGAAATTTTATTGAAAGGAGGAGATAAGATAAAAAAAAAATTAGGATAATCAAACTCTTTACCATATTGGTAAAGGCTCCTTCATGACTATGGTTCATGGGTTTTAAAACAAAACACAAAAACATTTAATTCCATCTGTTTTTATGAATATACATATACGGGAGATATATTACTCATTTAATCAATATATACAATAATTTATATATCACTTTTTTAAACCACATGTATTATTTACGAGAGACAATCATGTTCGAGTCGAGAACATCCATTTGAACCAAGTATATATCACTTGAACCAATCACAATTGATAATTTATATGTCACTTTGCACATTCTTCATCTATAAATACAATTTCTCTAAAAATTAATTTTCTTTATTCACATTAATTATTGTATGACTTATGCTAGAAAAAATTTAAGAAATCAATTAGTTTACAAATTATGGTGTTATTCAATTTTTCTTTTTTGGTTTAAATTAAATATATTCTCTATGGAAAAACAATCTTGTTCAAATAGAGAAAATCTATATCATGATGAAACTAGTTCTTTAGGTGGAGATTTTTTTATCACCAAAACTCGAATATGAGACTTTCCTTAAAGCAAATAGTATGAACCACTTGAATCCATCCTCATTATTAGTGTCATTCAATTTTAAATGGATTCTCTACAATTCTAGCAAGGCCATTTTCTGGTGGACATAATATGTGCTTTATGTAAAACTCATTTTTCTAATTTCGTTTATCTCTAAACATACGTAACTCAGTTGCAGGGAATTTGGAATTTGAGGTGAACCTCATGTTTAAGAAAAACACACAAGTGATATGGTACAAATCCTTTGCAATCATGCATGAAATTCCAAATCCTTACATGAAAGCATTTCACATACAAAAAATTGCAAACACAAACGGAGAAGGAAGAGAAAAACAAAAAACAAACAATTCATTTGTACCCAACGAATTCTCACGCGAAATTTTCTGACTGATTAATCAAGATAATACAATGATTTGCACACATCCCATACCCCCAAATCCTTACAAACTGGAAAAATTAAATTTGTGTCTGTATATTTCTTTGTAAACATTATGAATATTTATAATTTGTGTCTGGAAAAATTTATGAATATTTATAAAAAGGAAAAAAGAAACCAGACAGCAGAAAATTACAAAGTATTGACAATAATAATAATAAAAAAAAGAAATAAAAGAAGGTAGGAAGAGGAAGGAACAGATTGATTCATGCTTCAATCAATATTCTCTTCACTAAAGAGTTTAGCAATTCTTTCGGTGGAAACCAAAGGAAGGTAGGAAGAAACCCTATAACCCTTCTCCTTGGCAGCCACAACCGCCTCGTTGTACTTCTCCGTGCAATACGCCGCCTTGGGAACAACCGCATTCGCCACCCGAGGGAACACCGGAAGCTGCTTCACCCTCCGCCACGCCGACTCCGCCTTCGGCTCGCACGTTGCGTAAAGCCTCATCGCCATCTCCGACGCTGACGCAGTGGCTGGTGCTGGTGCTGGTGCGGGCGCCGAAGCACCGTCGACGGAGAGGTCCACCGTGACGTCGGTGTATCGGAGGATCTCGTCGGGAACGAGGTGGAACTTTTCGTAGACGGGGCCAACCACGCTCTTCACGGTTTCCTCCACGGTCTTGACGCCCGGTCTGAGTGAACCGGACCGGTCCTTGGCGTAACCGTAGAGGGTGGTGAACCGCATGAGGTGTTGAGCGGTTGCAACTTGACTTCCCACGCGGGGTATCAAGGTTCTGTTCTGTCGTTGTTCTTCCTCGTTCACCCTGCAAAAAATAAAAATTGAATGGATGAAAGAAAATAATAAATATTATTGAAGGACAATTAATTAAAGAAGCGGGTGTGAGAGCAAATGAGTGGTTTTGATTTTGATTGTTATTTATAATTTGATTAGGGGTCTATTAATAGGAAGGTTGAACCGAATGAAACGGCAACAACAGCCACTGGAAACGACGGCTCCGCTTGCAAGTTTGGCAATGATGGTTCAAATAAAATGCAATCAACTCCTCAAAATAAAGGAAAAAGAAAAGCAAATGTTGAAATTGGTAGTTATTTTGCTCCAAGGACAACTCCTGACTCTCAACCAAGCCTTAGAAGTGTATTATCTAGCAAGGAAGCAATACACAAAGCTAAGATGGCAATTGTTAGATGGTTATATGATGCTTGCATTCCATTTAATGCAGTTCAATCACAATATTTTCAATCTGCTTTGGATGCAATTACAGCTATTGGCCCCGGCTTTAAAGGTCCATCTTATCATGAAGTAAGAGTGAACTTGTTGGGGGATTGCAAGAGAGAGTGTCAACTACTTGTTCAAAATCAACTAGTCAACTAGGCTAAGAGTGGATGCACAATCATGGCTGATGGGTAGAGTGACCAAAGACAAAGAACTTTGATAAATTTCCTAGTTTATTGTCCTACAAGTATGATATTTGAAAATTATTTCATGCATCTTTTAAAAGAACTTTGCTGAATTTTCTGGTTTATTATTCTACAGGTATAACATTTGTGAAATCTATTGATGCATCAGATATTGTAAAAGATGCTACCACATTGTGCAATTTGTTTTCTGAAGTTATTGAGTGGGTCGGACCTAAAAATGTTGTTCATGTAGTTACAGATAATGTTGTTAATTATGTAGCTGCTGGTAGATTAATACATGAAAAATATGGTACCATTTTTTTGTCCCCTTCTGTTGCACATTGTTTGAATCTCTTTTTAAAGGACATTTAGCATGCCTCATATTGCATATCTTGCTTCCAAGGCTTCAAAGGTAACTATCTTTGTGTACAATCATATGGTGTTTTTTTCTTGGCTTAGAAATGGAGATGGATGGAAAGAAATTGTTCGTCCAAGTGTGACACGATTTGCTACTACTTTCATTACTTTGAAAAATATTTATGATCACAAGCATGATTTGCAAGCTTTGGTTGTGGACAAACACTTTACTAGCCATAGGTTGTCAAGAACTGCAGCAAGAAAAGTTGTGAGTTCTATCATTATGGATAACAAATTTTGGAATGATTGTTTAATTGTGTCAAAGATTGTAGCTCTCATTATTCGGTTATTGAGAATTGTTGATGCCGATGAAAAGCCTTCAATAGGTTATGTTTATGATGGCATGCAAAGGGCAAAGAATGCAATAAAGATGATGTTTAGGAAAAAGAAGAATTTGTATAAACCTTACACTGATCTTATTAAGGCTAGATGGGATAGACACTTGAAGCATGATCTCCATGCAGCAACTTATTTTTTTAATCATGCTTTCTTTTATGACGAAGACTATTGTGAGAAAAATAAGGTTGTGTCTGCTATCAGCACCCAATTTTGTCCGAAAGTTTTATTTCATTTCTTTTTTTTCTTTATATTTTCATGTACGTATATATTGGTCTCATTCCCTTTCACCTTAATAATAAAAATCCAAAAAAATCAATATATGAAAAATATTTGATTAATCATTTAATTAATCAATTATCCAAATTAATTGACTAATTAATTAAACATTTTAAGAAAAATATTTTTCAGATTGTTTTTATTTTGCATTTGGGCCAACTTGGGCCACATTGTTTATAAAGCTTAAGTTTTTTTAAAAATGTTTTGGGGCTAGCTTATGCCCATCTTTAACTTGATTCAGCAAAAAAAAAAAAACTGAAACAAAAGGAAAAAAAAAAAGAGAAAAGCAGAATAAGGCACTGCCAATTGAGCTGGTAGTGGGTTTAAGGAATGAGGTCTTGTGTTCGAACCCACGGAGGTTCCCGATTAGTGGGAATAAGGTACTTCAGGGGGTGCCAAAGCTAAGTATGTTAACATCCATGAGTTACTGCCTCGAGTATGGGGTCCATGCTTGGATGTTACAGTTGCGGCCATGCAAGGCCGCCGTGGTTCCCACTTCCATGGCCGCCTTCTTCTTTTCTCTCTCTCTTTTCCAAACTGTAAAGCCTAGCTGAGTGATAGAGAAGAGTGTTCTAGAAGAGATGGGTTTCTTTTGTTTAAACTTTTTCACCTTGCACCACCTTTTTATTTTTCCCCTTTTAATTTTTTTTAATCTGTGACTTTTTATCTGTTGATGGTTTAAGTGTGAATTGGGCCAGCATGTTTGCTGGCCCATTGTTGTGGTCACATTTTTTTTGGGTCTTACGTTTTTGTTATCTGGTATAGAATTGGGCCAATGAAGGTTGCTGAGGCCCAATTCATTTTTTTTTCTGTTTCTGGTGTTTTCATGCATGTGTTTCTTTTATTGTGTGTTGGGCCAATGATGACCTGCTGAGGCCCAACTCATTTCTCTTCTCTTTTGCTCTGATTTGGCTTTCTTGTTCATTTTTACTATCATTGTCCTAATGTGTGTTATTTGTTTTAATTATGTTTTATTTCTTTTATTATTAGTAATCTCTTTCTTTTAAATTATTTTAGATCCATCATCTTGAATTTCTTTTATTTGAATATTTATAATTATCTGTTTCCTAATTGTGAATGTAAATATTTGTTTATCTCTATGCAAAATGTTTTTTCTTTCAACAAAATTCTATTTTCAAAATCTCAAAAAAATCAAAGCAAAAATCTCTCTAAAAAATTTCTTTCAAAAAGGGGTAAAATATCAATATTAAAATGTTTTCAAAATTCTCCCTTTTCAAAAATCAAAATCAATCAATTTCTCAATCACTAGTTCTCTCAAGAACTACGTGGCTTTGATTACTCCATTGCACCTGGGAATACGTAGGAGCGGGAACTGGACCCGTCAAGCCACAATAAATTTTAAAAATGATTTTCCTCTTTTAATAAAAAGCCAATCGTTTCTCTAAAATAATTTTTCTCACTAAAAATTACACAAAAAATTCCAAAACTTATAAATATCAAAAAATCAATTTCCCAAAACATCATTCTCCTCTTCAATTATAAAAATCAATCATTTTCATAAATTAATTCTTTCATTTATTCTGAAAAATACCCAAAAATCAAAAGTTAAAATAACAAAAAATAATTCTTTAATTTCTTGTTAATTTTCTTTAAGTGGGGTAAAATAAATATTTTTCAAAAGTTAACAAAGTTTGCACAATTGGTTAGAGGTAACCGTTTTTAAACGGATGTTGTAGAGTGCTAATACCTTCCCTACACATAATCGACTCCTGAATCCAAATCTGGTTCCAAAAACCATTTTTCTTTTTAAAGAGTTTTTCCAAATGTTTTCCCTTAAAATAAACTTCGGTGGCGACTCTATTGAAACTTAATTTTTCCAATTCGTTTCGTCGTCCCGTCGTGACCCCGGTTGCGACATCTGCACTTCTTGACTTGTTGGATATAAAAGCCTTTTGTAATGACTTGGGCAAAGGCCTTAAAGAAATGCAAGTATATCGCGACCGTCAAGGGTCTTTTAGTCAAAATAGTGCTTTCAAAGTGGCAAAACAAATATGACTCGGTAAGCACCAATTTATGTTTAGTTGTTTACATTTTACATAGTTCTGGGTACTAGATACTTCTTGTTTAATGGTTATATATAATAACTAAATGTATTTGTTATAGATGAATGGTGAAGATTGTACGGGGATAGTGCTCCAATATTGCAAAAGTTAGCAATTCGAATTCTTAGCCAAACTTCTTCTTCTTCGGGATGTGAGAGAAATTGGAGTGTCTTTGAACGCATCCATACAAAGAAATCAAAGGTTAAGTGATCTTGTTTATGTTACTTATAACTTGCGTTTGAAGAATAGGTATATAGATCTCTCTAAAATCTAAATCTTACATTGTTGTCTGTTCTTTTTTTAAGCATAATTAAGTTATTTTTTTATACTTTAATATATTTTAGGTTGGATTACAAGAAAAGAGCTTATGATCCTATTGATTATGAATCCATTGAGAAAGTTGATTTTTGGATAGTTGAGGAAGAAACACCTCCTGAGTTGGATATTGATGAGAAAATGTTATTTATCAAGATAATGCAGTTCTAATAAATGGAGCAGGTTAATGTTTAATTGTTTTGAATATATTTCTTTTTTAATGTATTATGCTAGAGTAAATGTTTGATTTTCTCCTTTCTTGAAATTTAATCAGGTGATGAAGAAACTGAACTTACAGAGCCAATATTAGATTCAAATGTTATCCAATTTGGGAGTGATGATACTGGTGGAAGTGGTCCATATGCCAACATATTGTCATTTGATGCAGTCAACCTTGATGAATGTTATGACTTATGATTAGGAGAATTGCTAATAGCTACTATTTGACTATTTGTTATGTTTTTTTTTATTCTACGTGTTGTTAATTTATCATTGGTAATGGACATTGTTGTCTTTTGGTGAACCTAAATTTCAAGTTATCTTATATTTGACTTTATTTTATATGTAATTATGAATGTTTAACTTATGAATGATGAGTAGGTTTTAATTTTAAATGTTTTGAAGTCATGAATATCAATTTTTTACTATTTAAATTTTAATTTACTATGTAGAAATATAAAAAATTATTATTTTATTTACTACTGGTCCGACCACAATTCGATCACAGTCCGACCATTGAACCTTTAACCGTCAAGGTTCAAGCATTTACAAATACCATGCTTGCCAAATCTTTCTTCGGATAACCGTATGGCAGCATCTTCATAGACTTTCAATCAGCCAAACTTCCCATTGGACCCCAAACTCTATTAATGGGGTATCAGGGAGCTACTATTTCTCCAGCCATCATATAGAACCAATTGAAAACACACCCTCTAGTTAGAGGACAAGCTGTAAAGAATGCTTCATAAGACCTATCAACAAAACAAAGGACATATAGAATGCAAACTACAGATTTAGTGTAAAAATCAATAAATTAAAACTGCTAAATTTTACACACTTTCAGTTGATCATATCAAATGTGTTTATGTACATATCAAATTAGTCATTTGATAGATCAGGTAAGGAAGGAGCAGGAAAACTCCTAACAAAAGTGAGTTCTGGCATAGCTTATTGCACTAGGGCAATGAGGGTTCACTTGACATAAGCAACGGTACAACCATAATTCATTAAGCTTTCTGGTTCATAATTAGTAATACGTGAATGATTTTGCAAAATTTCAAGCGCACGCTCCTTAATAGCACCGGTGCCCATCCCATGTATAACAAAGAGAACTGAATATGGCCGACTTGCATTAATTGCCATCTCAAGGTGGATAGAAGCTTCTTCCACTCGCATACCTCGCAGGTCCACAGTATTCTTAGATGTCCGTACCACTGGCCCATAGGAAAGATCATCATTACTGTTGATCTCTAAATTACCCCTGAATTCTTCATTCCGCTGACTCTATAATCAAAATGTTAGAGCTCAGCATTTTGATTTAGATCATTGATTATTATCATTTGAACAATCCCCCTCCCCCCACCTTTCAAAAACAGATCTTGATATTTTAACAGAGTAAAGTCATTGGATAATGTAACCACAATCATCCTTATCAAAGTATTTCAGTACAGACAAGTTATGCAGTGACAAAGTGATGAAAAACAGTCATCAGAAATAATGTCTGGGTCTGAAATTTTATTCAGCAGAATTTGTACAAGATCCAAGTGATGGACAGGTGTGAACTTTTGAGTTTTGAATAAATCAAATCAGGTTAAGAAGCCTGTTGTAAAAAAAGAGACAAAGACAAGTTTATAGAGGTAAACTTAAAATGTGCCTAGATTATATAATGATCTAAGGTCATAACATGATTAACAGCAGGTCTTGCTTCATGTTCAGAAAGGTCTCTTTTAATTAAAGCTTGCCCAATCACTCTCATAATGTAAGTAAAACTATATCATTTTGTTTTCTTGCCTGACAGGTCAATTATACCAATTGAACATTTATGCGACATCAAAAAGATTTAAACTTCTTAATACATACCTGCCTCCCCTGATGTGTGGAAGAACTACTTACAACATTCTTTGCACTGGATGGAATAGCTCTGATTCTACTTTTCTTCACACGGACTTTCACTTTACCATACTGTACCAGGATTGTCTCATCATCCCCAGGCGATTCTACCACTGTGGCTAATTTCCCACCCAATCCCTTTACATGAACTTGCTCTCCAAATTGTGGAGTATATGAAGCATGATCAGCTTCACTGATAGGAAAGCTATCAGCAGGAGTATGAGATTTAACAACGGAAGCAATTGCAGATTCAGATTCTCTAATAAGTGAATTGAGTTGATCACGACCAGAAATTTTGAGTTGCTTTTCAAATTTCTGTATCACGGTTTCAATCTGAGATTTTGCATCCTCTAGCTCTTGCTGGACCTGTTGACTTTCCTTTGCCATGAGTTCCATCTCGCGTCTATCAAGGTCTTCTGCCTCCCCTTGGATCTTTGCAATATTTTTCGAAAAACAAAGGAAAAAAAGAGATGAGTAGAAAAAGCAAAGAAATGAGCAACTGCAAATATGATCATATTCAATCAAAATCTGCTGGCAAATGCTCAAGAATTAGTTTGCTGAACAAATTTTTCCAGCACTGAAGGCATTGTGAACATTTTGGATGGAAGAACCAATGTACTTAATTTATGATTGTAAACATAGTCAACCAGAAAGCCATATTCTAGAAGTAACTCACTTAAAAATATTGAAATGAACAGTTGTTGCCATCCCCAAGGATTGGTCACATCTACTAACAGTTATAAGGCACTACACGCTGTGTTAGTCAACAAACCTATACAACATCCTGATCACTTTTTTATTTTCTGGTCAATTTGCTGAGTCCTTACTTATGAAGGATGCAAATTTTAGATGAACTTGAAAAATAACTGTTAGAAATATATCCATTTAAGTGTCCTCCACCCAACAACTTAAGATTTTGGGATAATTGGTTTATGACATAGTATTATCAGAGCCTCTATGACCAAATGGTCAAGAGTTCGATTCTTGCTACCCCCATTATTCAAATAAAAAAAGTTTAATTTCAGCACAAGGTAGGTTGGCCTGTGCATTGTCCACGCTTCAAGCCCAATGGGCGTGAGGGGGACGTGTTAGAAATATATTCATTCATGTGTCATCCACCCAACAACTTAAACTTTTGGGATAGTTGGTTCATGGCAATAACAAAATTAATTGAAATACTATGTGGACCAAGAAAAAGAAACTGTAATTAAGAAAGAAAAATCTCTTTCTAGCTCAACATCTAGTTTGTACCTCACAGTAGACGTTCATAATTTCTGCATGAATAGATGCAGCCTTTTCAGCCTGAGCCTTTAATCGGTTTCTTTCCTCCTGTAATGATTGATAGAGCATTCCTCTCCGCTCTTGCTGCTGTTCTGGTTTTAATTTCTCTACCCATTTTTGTGCATGATCAATTATATTTCTATCAAAGCCAATAGATTGTGCTATGCTTAATGCATTTGAATCACCAGTACATCCCCAGAGGATCCTATAAGTTGGTTGTAATGTTTCGAGTGAAAATTCCATCGCTGCATTGTCATAATGGGTATCCTTTTCCTTCATACTACTTAGATCAGCATAATGAGTGGTAACAACAGCCAAGTTAACATGATCCTTCAGATATTGTAAGATACTGGCAGAAAGAGCTACACCTTCTGATGGATCAGTTCCACTGCCAATTTCATCAATGAGAACAAGTGATTGTTTTGAGGCCACTTGCAAGAACTTACAAATACGTGAGATGTGCCCACTAAAAGTTGAGAGATTTTGTTCAAGGGACTACAATTTGGAAGAAAATAGAAGATCAGACAACAAATGAAACAATTACATGATGTCAACAAAAGGCCTTTATTGTCCATAAAATAGTTCAGATATTACCTGGTGATCTCCAATATCTGCAAGGATAAGGTCAAACCAAGGAAGTTTTGGACTATTCTTGGCAGGCAAATGCATTCCAGCCTTTGACATAAGTGATGCCAGGCCCAATGTTTTCATGGAAGCAGTTTTCCCTCCAGTATTAGGCCCTGAGATCACCACCACTCTAGTTCCATGTCTAATTTTAAAGTCAGCTGGCACAGGGAAGTCTGATATGCCTTGTGACGTATATTTAAAAGCCATTGCTCCATTTCCATTTCCTAACTCAGCAGCATTTTCAGATCCTTGTGTAAGATTATCTGAAATGTTTTCTAGAGAGGACTTCAGGAGTAACGGATGCCGTATACCATCAATATTTACTGTAAAATCATCCTCCTCCTCTGCAAGCACAAAATTATCATCCTCTCCAACAGAACCACTTCCTTCAAAATTATCTAAACTGAAAATTGGACATACACCATTCATCCATTGAGCATAGGCACCTCTTGCAAAAGCAAGATCAACCTCAAGAATTTTATCCAATAAATAATTTATCCCTGATTTTGAATTTGCTATTTCAGATGCAAGCATACTCAAAATTGCTATTTCCTCAGCCTTCTCGGAGTTTGAAAGCCTAACTTCCAAGTTGTTCAGATCTATTGCATCTTTGGGTTCCATGAAGTACGTTGCTCCTGAGCTGCTAACATTCAGAACTACACCATCTGGAAGCAAATTTCTACGGGAAGCCCTAATAGCCACGCACAATCTAGATCGACGCTTAGTTATTAATGGTCTATCAATGCCCCCAGCCCGAAAAATTTGAGATGATACTTCTTTCAATAAAGAATCCAAAATTTCTATGTTCCTCTTTCTTTCTGATCTAATAATCTCCAGGTCTTCACTTGCTCTATCAAGAATTACTGAAAGATTGCAATCTATGCAAAATTCTATTTTATGCTCCAAGCCCACTTGGAAATTACAATTTTGCAGTATTTCAAGTAGGGGTAAGTACCTGATTGGAAACAATTGCATTGATAAAGTTATTGATTCTGATCATTGTATTGCGATTTCTGGAAGGAAGCAATTATGCCCAAAAGAACAAGTGCATTTAGAGTATCACACTCTGTATGTCATTACCTTTGAGATAAACTTTCTTTTAAGGCCTTATTGAGACATGAGAATCCATTACCATATGATCTATGCTCCCAACTTTGTCAAGAAAAATACAACACCTAGGCATAAAAGAAGCTGCTTGTAAACAGAATCAGACTATAAAAAACCCTTAAATGCTGGGAAAATCTATTTTATATAACTTCATATCAACCCCTTGAACTGACTCAATTAGATTTGAGAGCATAAGAATCATATAAACCTTCTAAAATGCCAGTCCACACTCCAGGTAATGATTCACACGCATACAACACATAGAGGAACATATCAAGTGGGAAAGGAGTTAATTTTGATTGGTCAATCTCAGATGAATGGTCAAGAATAAGATTGATTTTATCTAAATCTAATTTTGGCCATTCATATAAGATTGAATGGTCAAGTTTAGCTCCTCTTACACTCTCACCAGATTGGATTTAATTTTGATCCAAAACTTCTATACACTATCATCGAATCAAGAATTGCTAAATCATTAAAGAAGATTAACTATTACAACCATAACTAGGAAAGTGTAGAGCTAACTCATGCAATTTGATAGTATAAAACACTTGACACCGTAGGTGCATCAAATTTACACTCAAACTCAATAGTCAATACATTTTGCGTCTGGTTCAATGTTTCTAACAGTTCAAAGCAAACAATGTGACAAAAGCTAACAGAAAAAGCAAAGAGAACAAACAAGAAGCAAAATGTTTTCATAGTTTCATATTTATAAATATACCTTTGTGGATGATTAGAAGCAGAAGCCAAGTGTTTCAAATTGTCGAACAATTCCCTGGCGGCTGTGAGCGTGCGGCGAACGGTGCACAGCTCAGGGATCGTTAGCAACTGACCGGAAACGGCGACGGCGAGAATCTCCGTCAAGTCGTGGATACCGGTAAAATCGAGTGGCTGAGTGATTAATCTGGCGGCGGAGGTTTGATCGAGAAGCTTCTGGCTCTCCTGTGGAGTTCGGCCGAAGTGCAATTGGGCGTTGTTGGCGGCGGAATAGCCCATGGAGGTGGAGGTGAATGCCGAGAGCTGCTTGCATATGGAGCTCCATTCCAGGGTCTTGAGTGTCTCAGCTTGGAGCGAGTTCGACTCGACCGAGTTGGGGTTGAAGCAACAACTGGGTCTGAACAAATATTTTGGGGGTTTCTTCGCGGGAATCAACAGGTTGATACTGAGTTGCATCGGTGAGTCGCTTCCGAGTTGATGCGTCTACCTCAAGTTATGCTATGGATTGGATTGGATTGTTGGGGAGCTCGGTTTATTAGCCATCCCCGACGGATAGGAGCTGAACGGTGTCGTTTCATACTCTGACACAAGAATAACAAGATGTATATAACTTGCATTGCTTTGAGGCTTTTTTACCACAAAGTGCGTAATTAATCTCTAAAGACATTGGTTAATGAAAGTCTTTATTAAAAATTATAACATTAATTACTTTTATAACATTAAATACAGCTCGTTCCAATAAAGTTTCTACTTTTTATTCACTCGTTAGCATTCTCTTTGCTCAAATAATGTGGAAAATTTTTTATTTACTAGTTTGGGGTGAGTTCAGTCATAATGGAAAGAAGTCTTGTGTAACGTGCATAATGGGATAACGTCACCAGTAAACATAGGACATAGAAACAAGGATGAGGTCAGCTCTTTCATGCTAAACTAAAAAACTTCTCGTTTTTGCGGGTCAACACTTGTAAGGTCATTTGTATCTTAACACCTCATTTTTTTATTATTCATTGATCTTAAATGAGTCTCACCATTACACATCATCAAGTTATTATTAAGCAACTCACATCTCCATTTTAGCACCTCATTTTTTTACTATTCACATATCTTAAATGGGTCCAACCATTACACATCACCAATTATTTATATTTTATAAATTTTTTAATTTAAAAATATTTTAATTAGTAAACAATAAATTAATATTAAATTAAGAAATTCTTGAATAATATATTTGACTCAAAAATTAATTAAAAATTAATTAAATAATAAAAATACAAAAAAAACAATTACATAAACAAATTTATTAAAAATAAAAAATCATGAATACTAATTTTTAAGCAATAAAATATTTGAAAATTAAATCAACAACGAAGCATGCGTAACATTAATTTATTTAAATTTGTAAAAACAACCAACAATACATAATGAAAAAAATTCAATTTTGGTTATTATCGCGCCCAAAACGTACAGTTGCTCTTTTTTGAAGGTATGTTGTAAGATTCGGATGAGGACCATTACATACATCAGTAGTCGAGACATCATTATTAGGATGATCATAAGAATAATCAAAATGACCACATATATGCGTTATTCGTCTTTAACAATCATATTATGTAATATAATGCATGCATATAGTATATGCTTGATTGTACCCATGTGCCAAGCAAGTGCAGGACCATGTACAATTGCGAACTGAGATTGCAGGACTCCAAACGCACACTCCACATCCTTTCTTGTGGCTTCTTGATGTTGGGCAAACAATTTTCTCTTATCTCCTTAAGGCATTGGGATACTTTTGATAAATGTAGCCCATTCAGGATAAATACCATTTGCTAAATAATACCTCATGTCATACTGGGTTCTATTTACCATGTATTGCACCCTAAGGGCCTCTCCCTCCAAAACGTCATTAAACACATCAGATTGATTTAGCACATTTATGTCATTGTTTGAACCTGGAACTCCAAAAAATGCACGCCAAATCCATAAGTCTTGTAATGCCACAACTGTGAGCATTATTGTGGGTTTCCCGTGGTCACCACAACAAAATTGACTTTTCCAAGCTATCGAGCAATTTTTCCATTCACAATGCATACAATCAATGCTACCTAACATACCTGGAAAACCGTATGCCTCCCATATTTGCAGTAGGCGTTCAATGTCATTATTGTTTAGTCTTCGAAATGTATTCACTCCCAAATACCTCATTTACGCCCCTTACAAACTTGTTTAAGCACTTCACTGCAGTGCTTTCACCTATTCGCCCATAATCATCCATACTATCAGCAAATGATCCACATGCCAATATCCGAATAGCAGCAGTGCATTTTTGCAGGGAGAAAGGCCCATTCTGCCAATTGCATCAACTCTCATTTGAAAATACTCATCATGATTTTTTAGGGCTTCTCCAATGCGAAGGAACACATGCCTCCACATTCAAAATCTTCATCGAAATTGCCCCTCTATATACACTGGATTGTTAGAGAAGTAGTCATTGTACAATGGATCATGTCCTTCTTAATGATTTCGTTCTATGACAGATCTTTTACGTCTATGCGTAGCGGAGCTGTTGCCTTCTCGATGCCCATGCTTCTCCGTTATCAACCTCTTACATCGTTCTCCAAAGTCATCATGTATAAAATCTTCAATGATTTCCCACTCAAGCATTTCTTCAAAGTCTGAATCATTGGGGTCTGTTTAAAGAATAACTATCTTGAAAAAGTATATAGATAGTTTTATAAGAATATGAGAAATTTTCACAATTGAGAGGTGTAACAATCCTCCCATTTGTTGAATATATATGGAGTGGCAACGACTAGTTTGAATAACGACTAATTTGAATAACATAACTTCACTTCATTACATAATTCAATGCATTTTTCTAATAAAGCTGCATCTAATTAAACTACAATGTCTTTCTCTAATAAAGCTACATGTAATTAAACTACAATGTCTTCCTCTAATAAAGCCACATCTAATTAAGCTACGCCAATCTATGTTTTTCCCTTATCATTCTACATATCATCGCATGATCTTCTAATTGTGTCTCTGTCATTCCAGATGTATCTTGGAAAAGGAACGCTAAGTCAATATCTCTCTCATTCATGTTCAGCTCCATCTCCTTCATCTCCAACTTTCGCTTCTTCAACTTGTTTTTCTCTTCCTTGACACGTGTTATTTGAAGTATACCGGCTGCTTTCTCCTTTTTCTAACTCTTTCACTGCAGCTGGCTCCTCATTGATAGAAGATGCTTCATGTGCTTAGGATTTTCCCTTTCTTTTTGCTGCCTTTGTCCCCATTGGATGAACCATAGTGGGTGAAGTTGGGTTGTACTCGTTGGTCATTGGCGACTCGGGATTAGAAAAGGACGAGTATTGCCCAGTTGTAGAAATCTTTGTTCTTTTGCTACCTCCTTCAAATGACGCATTTGACCATTTAGGTTCATCTTTCAACAATCGCCATGCATGCTCTAACTTGAATTGACCGCCAACATATTGCTTGTAAATCATGCATGCATCTCCTAGTATGTTAGTCCCGGAGCTACCACTCTTCTTTCGTTGAACGACTAGTTTATAACATCTTGCAAAATTTTGAACGGTGGAATTCAACTTCTGCCATCGACATTTTAGTTGGGATAATTCCCTTGCTTGCAAACTACCATGATACTCATTGTAATTTTCTTTAATTCTTAACCAAAAGGAATCTGCTTTTTGGTTAATCCCTACAACCGCATCTTTCGAAACATTCAGCCATGCTTGGATTAGATGTATATCTTCCTCCATGGTAAACCTTACTCTTTGTCTCCTTTGAGTTGGTTGCTCTTCTTCTTCATTGAGTGTGATATTTTTTATAAGTGAAAATTAGTTGATAAATTAGAGCACTTTTTAGTTCACTTATCAAAGATAAAATTGTATTTTTGCCCCAGTTTAATCCCTTTTTATTTAATATTAGATAAATTGTATTTATTAATCTTAGATTTGAATTTGATGCTATTTTAATAGGAATATTGCTGATTTTTGCAGGATATTGCAAATATTTGATTTGAAGGAAAGATAGTATTAAATGAGGGAATATCTGCAAGATTTGAGTTTGATTGAAGATATTTAAGAAAGATTTGAAGAAGATTTGAGGCAATCAATGGGGATATCACTGCCAATCAAACAAGGATTCTGCAGACAACCTTCGCAAATAAATCAAAAGATGCTCAATAAATACAAGGATTTCATCAAGAAAAGGGAAACAAGGAAAGACAAATCAACCAAAACCAGTCCCGGGGAGAGATCAAATTAAAAAGAGAAAGTTTGAAGCTGCAGACGCATTCTGCGCTTCAACCTGCGCTGCAGCGCAAGGTGAAGCGCAGCCCTCTGGAACTTGCGTTGCAACCTGCGCTGTAGCGTAGGGTGAAGCGCAAGTTACGAAGATTTGTTCCTTGTTGCCATCTTTAGATAGATTTCTCCCCAATTTCCTTTGTCTTTCCTTAGCCTATAAATAGGACCTCACTACACCAGATCAAAGGGTGCACGATTATTGTAATTCAGTTGTATTTCAGTGATAATGCACCAGAGCTAATTTTAGAGTAGGAGAGGAGGAGCGCTTCACAAGGATTGAAGATGGTGACAGCATCTTCGGTGGTTTGTATGGCTACCTTGTGTAGTTAACTCTCCATTAGGATTGGATGTAATTGATTCTATCCCCAAGTGTATGTAAACTCTATTTTATTATTTCATGAGCTCTCTGTCTATAATATTGGTAATCTTATTCTGTGCTTAATTCCTAACTTCCGCGCTTGCGCCGGAGTTATAGGCTAGTTTCGACTAGGATTGAGGATGGGGGAGTGGATTCTGAAGAAACCCATTCTCTAAGTGAATAAGAGGACTCAGTAGCCAGTGAACCGAAAAATGGGCGTTGCTAGTGAATGATGGGTAGTGTGAGTACTCTAATGAAGGGCGTCTACAGGATAGGCATGGTTATTAAATTACCGATAGCAAAGGTTAGTTGATTGTCAATCCAGGAAGCAAAACGTGGATGTATTCTAATGAGTGATTGGTAGTGACAATACTCTAGCGAAGGTGCGTCCAGAGTAGTAGGCCTCGTTTATCAACTAATTCTTTTACAAACGGAATAAAAGAAAGCAAAATAAGTTGAGGATAAGTCTGTCGCCTGGGAGAGCCCGCATGGATTACCTTTGAGTATGTGAGGCCGCTGGTAACTCGGGGTCTTAGCAATTTAGTTTGTCTACAGTATTATAGAGTAAACCTAAAATAATAGATAGTTTTTACATGCACGAAGGGTGTGATGATATGAAGTCCAATCCTAATCCAAGTAAAGTGTCTCTAGCTCTTCCTTTCTATTTCCTTTGATTATTAGTCTGCAGTTTATAATTTCTCGCATAACATATTTTCATAAATCTACTATTTTCCCTTGATAAATAGATCACGAGTATAAGCGAATTGACTGTTCCCTGTGCATACGATAACTCTTCTTACTATTATACTACTGGATTTTTGGTTCGCTTGCCAGAAACCCATCAATTATTCAAGCCAACTTGACTGGAAAACACTAGAGTATAAGTTTTCTGACGCGAACTCGGATGTTGCTTCATGATATTTGTTAGTATATTGGCCACCACCTGTACCTATTGAAGTCCCATCAACCATGTTGAGGTTACTTGGTGGTGATTGAAACATGGAAATTTGATAAGGATATGGGTATGGAGGAAAATTTGGATTTTGTGGATTGATTGGAGGAATTTGAGAATTTTTTTGGGTTTTGATAATTTGGAGGAAATTGATTATTTTATGGGTTTTTAATATAATATAAAAATGGGTTGATATTGAATTGGTTTGGATCCATTTGGTAGAAACAAATTGGATGAGAAACTAATTATATGGGTAAACAATTGGAGGAGTGGAAAGTTTATGACACTGTAGGAGAAAAAAGAAGGAAAACTTGAGAGAATATGGGAATTATGTGGGAGAATTAAGAGGGTTAAAAATTACAAATTGTGCTATTTATATAGTAAAAATTAATTAATTTTTAAATCCTAACATATATAATTTTTTCCATTGAATTATTACCGTTAAAAAAAAGTAATATAACAAACGGTCACATATATTAACGTTGTGGTTTTCTTTTTAATTTAAACCTTTAGCGACGGTTTTGAACCATCGCTAGAGGTAATGAAAAAAAGGGACCACTGGTAAGCGCGCAAGGTTGCTGCTGCACACCCTTTTCTCATGCGTGTGTCAGTAAGTGTCCAGTAAATTGTGGTGCTTATTTAAGCATTTATGCTTAAATAAGAACCAATTAAAATTTCCCTCCATTGCTAACAATTGCTTAAGTTACTGTGCTACTCTGTGAAGAACAGGTTAAGCACCCAGCAGTGCTGGTGCCTTAAGGCGCTAAAAGCATAAGTCTAGCGTGGCAAATAGAAATTTTTCCACATAATTTAGGTAATTCATTTTTTAACATTGTTGTGGTAAAGAAGCCTTGCATTGATCCCAAACTAATTCAAAGTGAGGTTTTACAAACAAAAAAAATTAATTCAAAGGTGGTGTTGTGCGTTTAAATCCTCTGCATTTGCTTCAAAAATGGATTTCTCCATTTCTTTTAATATACAAAAGACATGTGGCCTTTAAATATTCAACGGTTAGGATTTTAATTCTATAATTTAATTTAAAATTAAAAAAAATGAACACACATACATGGAAAACGAAAAGAGGATTTGTGTTGTTTCTCTCTTCTTTCCTTCTGTTGTGTCTTTTCTCTGATGTACCAAAAAAAATGAAAAGAGGAAGAGAAATGAGAAACTCCTCCATTTTGGCTCATGCTTACGGAGGTTTTTGGTGCAACTCTACAATTTTCCTAAATATAGATGCAGTACTACATATACAACACTTTATTCAATACTTTGAGAAAATATTCCCAATCTCATCGATTCATAAAAAATTCACGACCTACGACATCGTGTTGCATCAAACAAAATTTTATAATATTCACTAACACTCCTTTTGATGATGGCATCTTCCATACAAAACTAATGTCCACCTCCACCATAGCAATGAGGGACTTCTACTGCAGAAGAACCTTTGTATGTTTTGGAGCTTTGTGCTCAGTTGTTCTATTTTTCTCCACCCATGAGATTCTCAAAAACTATATCTATGTTGGTTGAGGTGTGTTGTAGTTATAAATAACTGATGGTGGTCGTGGAGGGGAAAGGTTGTCGGGGGAGGGGCGGTTCTGTGTGGCGATAGCACGGTGGCGAGAATGAGCGGTGTGGTGTTGCGACGACATAGTCACAGGTAAGTGGCTCATGGCAGCGTCGGGCAGCTGTCAAGCATGGAGGTATTGACGGAGAGGACTGCGAGCTATTCTCTTCTTCCTCTTTTCCTTATTATTGTATTGTGTGTTCAATTTTTTATTTTAAATAAAATTATAAAAAAATTCTCAACCGTTAGATATTTTAAAAGCCACGTGTTACCATGAGTTTTCCATGGGAAATGGAGAGGATATGAACTCGAGTGTTGTAGACTTATCGGGAACAACTCTTAAAAGTCGTTAGATATAACGGTTGGGATGATTGGCTAATAAGCTGCTGGAAATATCTCATGGATGAAAGTAATAAGAGGCATTTCAACAAATATTACTTATTTTGAGTGATCCTGTTATTTTTAAATTTGTGATGTTAATCAAAGTGTGATAATGAGTTAGAAAAGAGTGAAACAACTTCATTTATAAAGGATGCATTGAGCTTCATTTACCGATATGATTTCAAGTGGCCCTCCAATCACTCTGTTAGATTTGTGATTCAAACCACACCTCACACAGAAGCCGGACAAAATCTAGGAGGTGACCGAGGGACATAAACTTGTGGAAAGCATGGTCATGAAGCCAGTTATTCTTTTCAAATAATTGGATACCCATATTGGTTGAATTCTGGGAAGAATGGAATATGTGCAGGACGTAGAAAGACACACTGCCAATGTCGCACAAGTGTAACAAGCACATAGTACAGCGAGCAAGCAGACAAGTGGAGTCACATATGAGTGTGGGTCTTTTCTCGGGCTAAGTAACGATTAATGGTCAACATTGATGAACATTTTGAATAGCCACAAGCCCACATCATTCACCGAGAAAATCACGGGTAAGCAAGTGAAAAACTCTTGGTTGCTAGACATGTGAGCTTCAAATCATATGACACGTGATATAAACTTGTTAAGAAAAATAATTGATGTGTCACCTCATCGTGTTGGGTTGCTTGATGGAAGAAATGCAATTGTAAAAAAATGAAGGAATGGTAAATTTTGGAAAAGGCATAGTCTTGAACAATGTGTTATGCGTGCCTAATTTAGCTTGCAAACTTATTTCTATCTCCCAATTGATACATGACTCAAATTGTGTAGTCACTATTTCTAACAAACTATGTGTGATACAGGATCACACTTCGAGGACATTGATTGGTGTGGATGAACAACATAATGGGGTCTATCATTTCCGTGTAGTGATCTTTGTGCAAGCATACAAAACAAGTTTAGTTGATTCATTTACTATGTCGCATAGGTGTATGGATTATCCTTCAAGTAAAATAGTTAGTTTACTTCCTAATATTCATGTTGGTGAGAAAGGTAAGCATTAGCAAATGTGTGATATATGTTTAAGAGCTAAACAAACAAGAGATATTTTTACTTCTAGCCAGAATAAAGCCAACGAGCCCCTTGACTTGATACATTGTGATGTGTGGGGGGCTTATTGTGTTTGCTCCTCTTGTAGTGTTTCCTATTTCTTGACTATTGTAGATTATTATTCTCGTACGTGTGGATATATTTATTGGTAGTAAAGAGCGAAGTTGGGAACACTCTTAAAAACTTTTGTATTATGGTGGTTACTCAATTTAACAGAAAAGTTAAAATTGTGAGAAGCGACAATGGTACTGAATTTAGAGTCTTGAAAGGCTATTTTGTTGAATAAGGAATAACTTACTAAATTTCCATGCTTCGTACTGCACAATAGAATGATCGTGTCGATTCTTATTCAGCTTTTATTTTCAAAGGTGCAACGTGAACCCGCCCAAGCTTAGGTTCGACTGATTCAGCACCGGTTCATCGGTTTTTGGCCTATTTATACCAATTCAATGACAGTTGCAGTTCATACATTTGATCAGATTGGTTAGAGGTCCGATTCAACCGGTTGAATCAGTCCAGGTTTCATAACATTAGGATTTTATTTATTTCAAGTTCATAATCCTTTATATACATCGGGTCAAGTTAGGTTGATTAAGTTCATCAATTGATTCAGACTCACTTACATTCATAAAACTAATTATCAAAAAAATATTCATAAATTGATTATATAAAGCAATCTCAGTTTCATGCTACCTTAAGAAAAATCTAAAAGATGGATAAGTTTAAAAAACTTATGTAATCAAATGAAGCAACTACAAAATAGAATGACAAAATAATATAAATGAAAATTAAGAATGATGTATAATAGTTTGAGAATATAATCAAGTAGCATTTGTGATCAAAGAGCTTTCTCCAAGATAACTATCTCCACCTCAATACATTTCTCCTCATATTTTTTTACCTAATTTTATACGTCAAAAACAATGATCAAACAAGTAGTTTTGGCAAGTGTAAATGATATTTTTTTTACACTAATAAAAAAACATTTAGTACATTAACACTACTCATTTCTAGTTATTTGAAGCCTTATAAACTAAAGCAACATTGGAATATTCTATCTTATATCTAGAAGTATTTCTTGTCTTCATTGTCAGATCACTTGATCCCCCTCCTTATTTATCCTTTTTCTTTTTCCCATCATTAATCTTCTTTGAACTATCGCTATAATTGTACATAGTTCATCACAAATTAAATACGTATCAGTAAAAAAAATAAAAGGTCTAATCTATTATTAGTGTCTCAATAGATATATTAAAAAATATCCATTTTCAACCGATAAGATTATTTATTTGCTTGAAAATATTGTGGTAGATCATCTATAAAATTTTTATTATACCTTGGTAGTTGTGCTTGTTGAGCTTGATATATGTCTTCTCCTTTTGCCATATTTCTCAAAACCTCATTTTGCTCCACATATCCCATCCTATTATCTTTAAATTTAACCCGCATCCCAAATGAACACCTTAACTGATTCTAACAATGTAGTAAAGTCAACATATTAAAAGACTTCAGATTAACTGAAGTTATAAATAATATCAATTTATCAATATATCCAGCATAACCTCTATAAAATAGTTGTCAAAATGATCTTAACTAACCTTTGAAAAAAAAAATATAAAGGAAATTATGCATTTATTGGTGCAAGCATTATAATTAATCAAATTGAACAAGTTAAAGAACTCTTGCTTTAAGAAATTTTTTTTTGGGACTATATGACATAACAGTTACTAAATATCTAGCTCCATTATGTTCCTTGCAGACATAAATTAAAGATCTATTAATTGTAAAGTGAGCAAAAAGATTATAACACTTCTAGAGAAACTACTACAATACAGGTAAAGGAAAAGTCTAAAAAAGATATGACTCTTCTGGAGCAAAACAACAATAAAAGAACAAGAACCATATGAGGTCAATGATGTAGAGGTTCAACGATCAACACGTCAGACAAGAAAACCATCTTGGCACTCATACTATGTAATGGAAAGCAATGTTGCATACTGTTTTTTATCATAAGAAGGAGAACCATTAACCTTTCAGGAGGCATTGAGAAGTTTAGATTTTTCTTTGTGGATGACAGTAATGCAAGAAGAAATAGAAGCCTTGCATAGAAACAAAACATGGGAACTTGTTGCACTTCCAGAAGGTCGGAAAGCCATTGGAAACAAATGGATCTATAAGATCAAATGTGATGGCAATTATCAAATGAAACAATATCATGCGAGACTGGTGGTCAAAGGGTATGCTCAGAAGGAAGGTATCAATTTCAATGAGATATTCTCTCTAGTGGTTAGACTCACCACTATCATAGTAGTATTGGCTATATGTGTTGCATTTGATTTACATCTTGAACAACTGGATGTAAAAATTGTTTTCTACATGGAGAACTCGAAGAGAAAATATATATGCTCTAACCAGAAAGCTTTGAAGAACATGGAAAAGATAACTTGGTTTGCAAGTTAACCAAATCTTTGCACGTCTAAAGCAAGCACCGGGGTGTTGGTACAAGAGATTTGATTCATTCATTATTAGCCTCAAATACAACAAACTGAATTTAAACCATTGTACGTACTACAAAAGGTTCGGAAACAATGATTTCATCATTTTTCTATTGTATGTGGATGACATGTTGGTAGTAGGCCCCAACAAAGATCGAATCCAAAAATTGAAGGCTAGGGAGTTTAATATGAAGGACCTTGGACCAGCAAACAAGCTTTTAGTGATGCAAATTCACTAAGACAGAAAACATAGGAAGATATGCCTTTCTCGAAGGAATTATCTAGGAAGTCTTACAACGCTTCAATATGCAAGATTGTAAGCCAATATCTACCCCAGTTCCTATGAATTAAAAATTATCCTCAAGAATGTGTTTTATCAATGAAGCAAAAAGGATGTAAATGCCTCGAGTATCATATGCATAAGTGGTGGGAAGCCTTATGTATGCCATGATCTCTATGAGACCAGATATTGCTCAAGCAGTCAGAACAGTCAGTTGATTTATGGTAGATCCTGATAAAGAGCATTGAAATGTTGTTAAGAGGGTCCTAAGATACATTAAAGGAACCTCTAATGTTGTATTATGTTTTGGAGGATCAGAGTTCATTATCAGAAGATATGTTGATTCAGATTTTGTAGATGATCTTGATAAAAGAAAATTCACTACATGCTATGTGTTCACACTTGATGAGCGATATGCTAGTTATCCAAATTACAAACTGTGTAGCTCTATCTACTACAAAAGTTGAATACATGGCAGCTACCCAACCATGAAAGGGAGCCATTTGGATTAAAAGGTTATTGGATGAACTCGAGCAAAAACAACAAAAGATCTCTGTGTATTGTGACATTTAGAGTACCTTGCACATTGCAAGGAATCCAACTTTTCATTCTAGAACAAAGCATATAGGAGTGCAATGTCACTTTATCAGATAAGCAGTAGAAGAAGGAAGTATAGATATGCAAAAGATTTACACGAAAGATAACCTAGCAGATACTATGACAACATCAATCAATTCTGATAAATTTATATGGTGCAAATTCTCCTATGGCCTATCGGAAACACAACAGCATGGAACTGGTAAGGTGGAGAAATTTTGAAAGCTCACACATGTGGCTTTAAGTGGGAGATTGTCTGGAGCCACTGTTTGTGGCTGAAATTTAGATAAAGCCATTTATGGCTATTGAGTGGTCGATAAGATAAGAGAAATTTGGTCAACCAATAAAATGCAAGATTGGAGCACAATTTCGTATATATCATGGACCATGTGGAGAGGTTTCTCATTTATAAATAGCGACTTCATGCATCATTTTTTATCATCCATTGTTAAACACAACACCTTCACTACAAAATGAAGCATTCCTAAAGTTTCGAGTGAGTGTTTTTCCTAATTTTAGAGAATTGTTTCTCCTATTTTAAGAGAGATTGTAATTGTTCTCTTCTTGTATTTAGAGAGAGGTTGTAACCATCATCCACTTAGTGAAAATTTTTATGACATTGCCCGTGTTTTTTCCCTTATCAATGGAGGGTTTTCCACGTAAAATCTTGCGTGTGAGTTCCAATTTTTCTCTTTATTTTTTAGCTGTGTGATATTATTTTGTAACTATGATTCCCATCATAAATTTAGGTAGAGTATATTTGGAATCCTTCAAATCATTTTTTTTAATAATTTGAATTATATTATATGCGGTCAAGTTTCTTTAGAAATGGAGGTTTTCATTACCTCATCTAATATATTTCACGCTCATTTAAGGGTTCTTATACCAATTATGATTGATGATCTCTTCGTGAGCTTATTCTGGTGTGTGTTGGTGTTGTGTTTGCACTTTATGGGCCCGTTCAGTGAACAGGATATGATAACTTTATCCTATCCTATCACTTATCATGTATTTGTTGCACCAGTAGGTTATGAAAATTCTATCATGTGGCTTATCATATTCTTTCCTCCCAGTGTAATTAGCTGGATTAGGGAGTGATAGGATATGATATAATATTTTCGTCCTCATTTGTCCTCCCTCTCTATCTCCCTTTCCCCCCTCTCTCTCCACTCCCTCTCTCTTTCCTTCTCTCTCTCCTATCCCTCTCTTCTCTCTCCACTCCTACTTTCTCTCTCTTCCTCTCCTCTCACTCTCTTCTCCCTCTCCTCTCTCCACTCCCCCTCTCTCCTCTTTTTATGATATTTTTAATAATTTTATTTTTTTATTAAACTTACATATTTTTTCATAAATAAATAATTTTTATTCATGTATGTTTATTGAAAAGTCAAAAAATTTAATTTAATTTAATTTTATAATAAGGGTAATTATGTCATATCAATATTTTTCATATCATATCCTATTATCATATGTTCATTTCAAACATATGATAAGATAAAATAATGTTATCTGTCTTCTTATCCTAGTGAGCATCAAATATAAGATATGATAAGAGTTTATCATGCTCTTATCCTATCTTGATTCTATCCAACTCATCTATCCTATCATATTATATCCTATCCTATCCTTGTTTGCATTTCTTTAGCACTCATAATTCCTGCTACGTTTATTGTTGGGCGAGTATTCTACAAAAAAGGGTGCAATTCAGATGGAGAGACTTGTGAGGATTGTAAGACCACTTTGCAACTTTTTTATTTTTTATTTTTTATTTTTATAATTATTATGAGACCACTTTGCAGCTTATTATTATTATTATTATTATTATTATTATTAAAAAGCTAACGAGTGTTCTCAGGACACTAGATAAGAAATCAAAGATATAAAATTTTTATTGTAGTGTGTATAAATGCTATGGAGATAAAATCTTTTACTCAAAATCTAGGCTTTATAACTTCTGCATCAAAACTATCATAATAGTCACAGAGGTTTTTTTATGTAATAAATCTAGTTTAACACAATAATTGCTAGCTTTGACAGGCTGGATAACTATTGGAATTTGGCACCACGTTTTTTTAATAGGTAAACCACTAGCAATGAAGAAATCGGATGACGCGATATTATTTATTTCATATTTCATAAGAGCATGTTAGTCATCGCTATTGAAGAAACATAAAATGAATATACTGTGTAAGTACTCAAGATATGGCTTTGCCATGGCAGAACTAGTTGGCTTTTCAATAGCTTAAGATTAATTATGGTATGAATTTCTTTGCAGATTAATGATGATTATTCCCTTCCTGTATCATAAGGAATGTTTCCATGCTTGTGTATCTGGGTGCGGTTACAAGGTCAGTTCGATATATATCAAGAATTTTGGACGTTAGTTTAACTTGTCACATGCATACCAGCTCTACCCCCTTCTCCTAACCTACAAAAATGGCTCTTGGATGAGGTTGTAAGCCATGAACATAATGCACCCAAACCTATTTCTTTTACATTGGAATGAAATATTAACAATGTTCCTTAGGCATAAACAATCAACCGATATATTCCTGTATCACAAATAATAAAAAAAATTAATATCAGTTCATTTTCATTATTCCATGTATTAGCATTATAAAAAAGAATTAGGGCATATATAGTTTCTTTTATGATATGTATATATTTATTTAGTAAAACCATTTGAAAAATTATGCATAAAATAAATAAATACTTTTTTTTTGGGCAAGATCACAGGTATCCTCCATGGGAGGCGATCCTGTTTGAGTTGGGTAGGATCTCTATGGCGCGACAAAACTCTTCCTTCAAGTAAAGCCGGCAAAATGAGCTAGCCCGACCATACCGGCCCGTAAAAGCCTGCAAAAATATATGGCTCAAACTCAATACCACTGGTTAAGCCGGAACCGTCCCTTACCAACTGACTCATGTGCTCGGAGGTAATACTTTGAACACAATTATAATTTTATTTTCATTCTGTAGCAAATATAAAAGTTTTACAGCATCAAAGGGGGGAAAATAAGACATGTGGTTGCCAAAAACAATGCATTTCTTTCCAGGTTTGCAGGAGCAGGGTGCATCAGATGGTCTTGCCTTTCTTACTACTTTTGGCGGCGTAAATAATCTCGTACATACGTATGTACCTCAGTCTTGACCACCATATGCATCTTCTTTGGATCTTCCCATAACAAACCATTCCATTCCCTGGCACAGTCACATGCACCTTCAAATACATCCTGCCCCCAAATGACACACGGAATTAGACAGGCATAAGACATACATCCACTCAGATTCTAATAGTGTGTTTGGGAATCCGCTAGAGGAACCCCAAGCATACATTCAACCCAAAGCAACTAGTTGCTTTCGAGTAAACGTAAGTTGGGAAGGCTTCCCAGCAGATTTCCAAACAAGCTATTCAAATTGCTTACCCTGGATGGGAACTCGTCATAATAATATGCTTCTGTCATCTCAACTCTGTTTAAATCTGATTCCCACAGCCTAATCTGTCACCATTACAAGGCTACACATCAGAAAATGCAAATAAACACTGCACACACAATATTATTAAGATCAAAAACCTGATCTGTGACATTTTCAGGCACAGATGGTATCCTTTCTGCGACGCGAGGATGAGCATTCTGCTGAATGAAACTGACTATCTGCAATATAATGCAAACAGTTGTCTGCATAAGAGATTGTCTGAAGTAAACTTCCTACAAGTCAACTCAAACACAGCATTTCCTTAATGTTTAGCTTAGATTTTTTTGGTCTCATAATGTTTAACATGGATCAAAGCAAGTTCATATGGAAATTCTAGGTTTGTTTGCTTGAGTTTTCTGTACAAAAGAAAATAAGTATAGATTACTAGTATCCGAAAAAGAAAAACAGAGAGAGAGAGAATCTAACGTAAAAATATAATAAAAGAATGTCAAAAGCTTTAGACAGTACAAGCATATCATGGCTCTAGAAGTATACAATAGTAAAAAACAATAACTAAAAGTGCATCTATGATCTATCTACCCATCAATTTAGGTCATTCAAATGAAAGGTCGGTAGGCAGAAAGGGTTGAAGTCGGCCACCACATTATCATGTATAAAATTGACTAGTTTACTATATTCCTCCGGCAGAACTACTTATGTAAAGGCTTACTTTACAAAACTGAAATTGTGGAAACAATGTTGACTGTTGAGACCAAAAGGACTGACTGCATATCAAGAAATATACCATCTATCCACAGTAAATAAGTACCATAATTTACAAGCAGATATTTACAATAAAATTTCTAATACTTACCTGCTCTGCTGTAATGCCATTTTCAAAAGCATTATACAAGCTTTCCTTTGTAATAGCTCCAACAATGAGATTTGGAAGTTGATACTCTACCCTGGTTACATAACAATTATTTACTATTAGATATTTAGGCATGAATAAACAAAAACACGTTGTATTGAGATTAAGCAACTATATTTTGGTGAAATAGATAGCTAAAGAAGTTTCAAAGCTGAATTAACGGTTTCATATACGTTTAGAAATGGTATCAGATAAATTAAGGAGACTCCAAAAACATCTTCCAGGAAGAACAACTTCTAATATCCACAAAGAAGTTCTGAAACACAAAGGGCAGGGGAAAGGAAGGAAAGACTAAAAAGGCTTTTTATTTGATGAAAATTGAAGAATATAACATTCTACAAAGTATTTGGTGGCATACCTTGAGAATAGCCGCAAAATCTCACAATGTAATTTCGAAGATGAGTAAGCATAAACTCTAAAATTTGTTTCAACAACCACAAATCCCTGAAAACAATTAAATAGAATGACATATTACATTCATTAATATTCACAAATCTTTACAGGAAACAATTTAAAAATAAAAAGGAAAAACCCATGTTTATTGTTACAATCTATGACAGGGAAGAATAAATTCATTAAGGGTATATTTGTGAATTGGAAAATGAAGAGGAAGAGAGGGAAGGGGAAGATTTCAAGGAAACCCTTCCCTTCCCCGTGTTTGATCTCCTTTTATAACTAACAAATCCTTCCCCCTCCCTTCCCCTCTAACCCTTCCCCTTCTCTCCAAATTCCTAAACACACCCTAAGAAAACCAAAGATCAATTGACATATTAGGAGGTCATCAGCTTAAGGTAGTAAGAGATCATATGTTCAACAAAAGATTCACAAACAAGGTTCAACAAATGTCCTGAGTGTAATCCAATAAAACTTGAAAACTCTAATAAACATGAGTTTTCTGGGAGTTGGAATGTTTGAGATGAAGCAACCAACACTCCGTAACCTGTCCAACATAAATATCCAAAAATATGCAAGCAAAATTACTTGGCCATATTGATTGAAATAAAATAAAATTAATACTAATAACAAATACAGCATGCCCCAAAAGATCATCTAAATCTTATATAAATACATTTCAAAGAAACATTTAAATCTGTTTTCAGAGTTTCCTTTTTCTTTCTGAGAAGAGAATAAATTTTATTAGAAGGAAAAGAGTATAAAGAGAAGAATTAGACGTCCCATGTGACAAGGCACACAGGAAAAGTGCAGCTGAAACAAACAAAACTCACTATAGAGCCACCATGTCCACCCCTCAGCATGTCTGTTAGGGAGTTTCCCTAACAGAAACCACATGCTGAAACAAGGCCATGTTTTAAATTTTGTATCAAAATAAATCCATTCCGAAACGAAGAAGAGACCTGTTTTCTAGATGATGAATCAGCCAAACTCACTGAAAGATTGGTTGCCAATTTCGTAGGTATAAACCAACTCTCTTTCCTGCCCTATAAAGTTGTCACAAAAAAATGAATGAAAAAAAGGGAGACAAATACTGTCATATACAGAATTGAAATCATTGTGAACCTCATCACATTATCTACAAAATAAGCACAGAAATATTATAACCTGTTGAAGTTTGACCAGTCCAAGGTCTGCTAGGTCCTTAATTATGTTCCTTTGAAAATCGGTCAATGTGTTTACATTGTATGCCTAATGCATTGAAAAATCAAGTGTCAAGTTGCATTAAATTGCAGTTACATGTATAGGAAGTTCTTAACAATTTTAGTAAGACAACTCTGGAGAAAAAAGGAACGACTCAACAAAAGTCTGATCAGACCAACACTTAAGGAAGTAACATAGAAATAACATAATAGTTTCAAGAATGTCTTACTTCCCCAATGACATGAAAACTAAGCTCCAGCATGAAAGAGATCAACTCAGCTGCATCAACACCTCTTTCCTGCACAAAAAGTGGATGATGAAGAGCATGCAGAAAACAAAAAGCAAAAACATTAAAAAACAAAACAGTTCGAGCTACCTCAGAATTGGAGATATATTCTCTGATGATGTACCAGAGCTGTGCATTTGTATCCATCAGCTGTAATTCATAAGGAAAAATCCACATTTAGGAGAATGCATTACATTAAGTTCAACTGGCTTATAAATCAATTGATTCATACCAGAAACTGGAAACCACTTTCGGTTAGTTTTGGAGCTTCTTTGTCTCTGTATTGATACATAAAAAATGACATCAAATATGGGATACAGTTTGCAAGACCCACATATATGTGCAAACAATTATTACAAATGATAAGTAATACTGCCAAGTAAACAAAACCTTTGACTCAGGAGGCGCCGCTGGAAAACTTTCATCAAAGAAGAACTTAAATTTAAGGACTTCTCACCATGACTTGGACTTATAAGTTGCAACAAGAAACACTAGTTCATCACAAAACAGTCGTGGGAGAGTTTAGGTTTCATTTTAGTCAAAATTTAAACAAGGCACTGCAGATTAATTATATCAAATAATTAAAGTAACATATGTAACAAACAGTATTAAGAATAACATTCTTAAATAGATGTATAACAGAAACTGGAATCAAGAGATAAAACACTGCACCTCCCATTGTTCTAGAGCATAAGCCTCAAGATCCTCTAAGGTTGGGAGCCTCACGGTAATATTAGAAGGCATTGATTCCCTCGGCAAAGTTCCACTGTCATATTAAAGCAAATATTGAATTTGTAGGATGACAACATTCTACATTTTAATAACTTCATTAGAGTACTTGCTTTTTTTAATAAATTCAGAATGGAAGAGTGACTATTGAACGCTATTCTGGTCATGTAATTTTATGGAGAGACCACCCACCATAGCACCATTGACCATCTATTTAGGTTAGTTAACTCAAAATGAATAAAGTGGAAGGGTTTTATCCATGACTCGAATAAAAAAAATTGTATATCCTCATAGCAACATGGGAACAAGATGAGACAACTATTACCATGAACAGAAAAAGAACATAAAACAATATACACTCACCCGTGCACTAAAAGTTTCTGGAGACTTCTCTGAAATGTTGGATTAACCTTGTAAGTCTTTTCATTCTTCCTACCAGAAGGAGAAAAAATTACTAAAATAAAAGGGATAAGGTAAGGCTCCAAACTGATAATAGCATTAAAGCTTGACACACATAGAGAGCTAGAGAATAATACATATAATCCAGAGAAATGAAACACATGTTGATATCAGTTCCTCATAAATTGAAAACACGAAAGAATAGAACTATGCAATTGGTATTAATGGCCTTATGCTATGACATGATTCATAACTTTACACAAATAAGTGTTCAAAAAGAACCAAAGGAAAAGGAAAAACAATTTGCATGGATCTGTGCAAGAGATTCAGCACAAAATCACATAGACAAATATTTTCTGTTGAACTATGACATGTCACAAAAAGATATCTATACTACATATTCAGGGCTAGCATTTGCCCAATTGCCATTTGAAATGAAATGAATTAGTTTGAACCATTAAGAAGCGTAAATATCTACTTTTTATTTTCATAGAACATATAAAAAAATAAAATTTCAAGGGAGAGTAATCATGTACCTGTCAGAAGCTTCAACAAAAACTCTTAATTGAACCAATCTATCAATGGCAACTTTGTGTTTAGAAAATCCATCTGGAAGCACCCACTCCTCTAATAATTTAGCTGACACTGGGCCATCAATATGCAGCAGCTGTAAGACGTATTTCTTTGCAAGAGGCGGAAGAGACCTGATATTTTAAGATATTTGTGTGTTAAAGCCACAATGTAGAACTCAAGAAACTCATGAACAAATACTTAGCCGACTTAACTCTAAACATGCAGGGGAAAAAAACCAAAACAATTCTACAACAATGGCAACATAAAGTTGCTGATCTTTTGCATTCCAAAAAAACCAAATTCTATGAAAACTAAACACAATATGGAAGATGAATCATTGGTAAAAGTCTAGTATTAAGGCAAATAAAGATGCATTATATTTTCAATAACCTAGCAAAATATCCACAATTGTTTTCTGAAAAAGAAAATAAATTGGAAACTTCAAATCCAATATAATTACTAATATTATAACTCCATGCCACTGAGAAATAAGATAAAACAATGACCTGAGAATAGCTTCACAGATGAATCCATTTTCGTAGAGCTTATCAAGCTTCATGGCGGGCATGGAAGCCACCATGTCCATGAAATTCTTCGCAATGATTCTCACCTCTGGCATTGTGATTCTGATACCAGCACCTTTTCTTCAGTTCCCCCCCTTGAACCAGAGTGATTAATGGGGTCGTTCTGGAGAGCTTAAACAATCAAGCTGAAAGAAAAAATGTGTAACTTTATGAAAACCCATCAACAGTACATCTTTTCATTATTGTAGAGCATCCACTCCAAGCTCACTTTGTATACTTAAATTAAAGAAAAGCAGCGACAAACACAGAAGGTAAAAAATGTTTTACGGGATTTAGACTTCATGCTTCAAATTAAATATATCAATAGTAAATATACAAAATGCTGATATTTAAATAAAATTAAATGCACTTTGAGTGCATTTTGGGACCAATGTTATAAAACTGATCATCAACTCAATACTAGGTCATTAGTCAAACCATTGAGTCACTGGTTGAACTCGTATATATCATAGCTTGTAAATTTCACACTCCAAATTTCAAAAAATAATGGCACAAGCTAACACAATTTATCAAGTTCATACTTTAAATTCAAAACCATAATTACACATGTACCTAATACACACACACATAGACAATACTCCATAGTAAAGTGAAAAGCATGTACCTAACAGGGGTCGAGAGAGGAACCCAGAGAAATGGATGGAACTGATAGCTATGGAGAATAAGATTGGGAAACTTATGAGTAGTGTTGCCTAAAGCAAATGCAAAAGCCTTCCCACTCCCTCAAGTCTCTACCATGGTGGGGAAAGATGTTTTCTTTGATTCAAGACACTTGTCCCTTCATTCCCCACAATAGCAGAGACCATCCCACCAAACTTATCCTTAATCCCGTTAAAAATTTCTCCACAAGAACAGGAAATATAAATCCTTTTAGTTTGCATACCAAACTGTAAACAAATTAAACTATGAAAAGTTGTATTAATACTTTCATCACTGTTGAAAGTATAGGGTTTTGGAAAAGAAAGAAGAGAGGAGAAGAATAATTAATAAATATACTTGATAGTTGATAATTGATTAATAC
The DNA here is from genome assembly GCA_026901365.1 of Sesbania bispinosa. Classification (NCBI taxonomy): domain Eukaryota; kingdom Viridiplantae; phylum Streptophyta; class Magnoliopsida; order Fabales; family Fabaceae; genus Sesbania; species Sesbania bispinosa. Next base: position 675,249 of record QLOH01000254.1, read on the forward strand.
AAAGGACTAGACACTGACGCTTATTTATACTGACCAATATAGACTCGTAATTAGGAAAACAAATCATAATAATTATCTAGAAATATGAAAACTAATCCTAGGAGATATTCTAGGATAAAACCTAATCTTAACAGATATTATAACATATTAAATATATTATTCTAATATTCTAACAATCACAAATATTAAGAGAACAATATATGAAATGCACACAAACAGATTTTAAAACCCAGCCACATCAATAAATTAAATCATTTTACATGTATTTTAATTAAACAAGCCAAAGCACCAAAGAAAATAGAAACCATAATACATTCTCACCCAAATACATGACAATTTTTATTTTTTGCATCATACAAGCACAAAACACTCCCTCAAGTACCACTTTAGCAGCAGAACAACCACTGGATTTTTGTATGGAGAGAGACATAGGAACAGCAACAACCCATTTATTGGATTTTTTAATTTTTTGTTTATGGTCTGGTAAAGGATATGCTGTCATCATTGTGCACATCATGAATTATACCCCTTTGGCTTGAATTTTTGTACTTGAACTCAAGATTTCCTTGATCCACTTGCTTCATTCTCATTGGAAAGGTAATGAAGCTGTGAAAGTTTAACTATAGGACTCAAAAGCACATGGAGAATGGGTGACATCAGAATTAAAGATCACAGAGAGGAAAAAATTGGATTCAAAGTTGTCAATAACAATACCTATTATTTAATTAGATAATTGTTGGAATGGCCCACTGCATGAACATATAAATCGAGCAAGAGATGGAGCAGGACACGTCACAGAAACCGAAGACAAAATTGAGTAGGATTATATCATAGAAGTGAAAGTGAAATGCAAATGGGTCAGAAAAACCTGACATGGAAAGGTTATAATAGACACACCCAATAGAGAAGTAAACAAGACTCTAAATTTGCAGAATGGAGTAAAAATAGTAATAAACTCAACGTATAATTGAGAATTGAATGGAGATAGGGTTCTCCTAGGCAGAAGAAAGTGGGGGCGATTTAAATTCAGTGCAGTGTCTGAACAGAACAGGAACTCCATTTTTCACCTCTGGTTTTATCTCTTTCAGTTAATAAATATATTCAGACTCTACAATCACAAACAGTCAAGCAGCAGTGAATTCAGAAAAAAAGAGTCTCCCAGAAACAGAAACCTTAGTAAATCCTAGTTCCAAGCTAAACACACAAGCTCACCACATTAATACAAAAGAAAATTTCATTCAGAAATTCATCTGTCTGACTCATTCAGACAATGAACACAGTGATCCGAATAAAAGAAACATTAAATTATTTGACATTCAAAATAAAATAAATCAAAACAAACCTAAAAAATAAACTTAAATTTGTGAAAATAATTAGAGACATACCAGTGAATCAAGTACAAGTCTTCACAATTTGACACTGCAGTCTTCACAATTTTTCCAGTGGCATATCATTTTTTGACAGTTTGTTGTATGTACCAGTGAATCAAGTAAAGTCTTCCACAAAGAAAAAAATGAAGAAATTAAAACAAAATATCATGATAAATGAAGTAAAAAGAAGTTTAATAATTAACCTGCACACATCATATTCTAGCTAAGTCTTCTAGCTGCAGATCAACCTATATATTTAGGCAAGAGTGCCATGAACAGCAACAATATACACAGAACAGCAACAAAGGAACATTATAGAAACACATGGCAAGATTAAAATACATGAGTGAAAGCAACAAGTGAGGAAAATAACCATAAACCATGATTAAATTTCAGCCCCAAATTATCATTTTAGAAACAACTTAAACGCAGCCCAAGCATGGATCCTCATACTCATTGCTCTTTAGGCTTTGTTAGGTCACACCCAAATCCCATAGCAAACTTATTTAGGGTCCTTATTAAGTAAAGTGCAGAAGAAATTTTCATCTAGTTCACAAGCAGTTAAAAAGCACAAAGGGGCTGAGCAACTTCAAGACTTGCTGTGTATTGATCAAACATCATGGGGATAACTTAAAATTTGGAATCTATATATCAATGAAGTTATACAACAGCAAGCATTATTTTCTTGGAAGCAGTGCAAACCAAGGTACCACATTATCAATCTATGTACTCCCCAAAAAAACACTAGAGTGAATGAGTGATAAGGCAAAGTGCTGGTCAAAGGAGCAGAACAGTTGAAAGGCTACATATTCTAGAAACAATCATAGTGCAGGCGATTGTTGTTTCATACTTCAAACAATCTTACCATTGTCACATCGAATGAAAGAATAAACATTAAAAAAAAAAAATCACTTAGCAATCAAAACCAGCACAAAATTTAAAATTAGTTCAGAAAGTCGCATTCATAAATGCTTGTAAGTCAGAGTAATTCACAAAATGGCACCAATGAAATGCATAGATAGAACCCAATAGTTACCTCTTTCCTATATTCTCGACTCGAGTACTGATCTTCTCTTCTTCAAAAAGCTGCAATCAAATTGACAGAACACAGTGCTCACTGCTATGCACTCCAAAGATGAGAGAAGCTACTACTGGGACTATGCTACTCATAAGCTCACACGAAACACCCAGCGAATACCATTGAGTGATTCAAAGAGAGGCTGCAAAACCACATGAACGTAGAAACGAGAATCACAGTGTGAACAAAGAAGCGAGAATCGTTATGCGATTGATGAGGGAATCACCGAAACGGACAACCAGCGAGAATTGGGTTTCAATGGATTCAAATTATTAAGATGAGATTGATAAGATTCACAAATTCGATGAGAGTGGGGAAGTGTTAGGGTTATTAGCTTAGCATTCATAGATTCAGGGTGATTTGGGGTTTTGAATTTTTGAAGAATAAACCCCCAGATCCCATTATCAAGCCCGTTTATTTATAATTGAGTATAATTAATTCTAAAAATAAATGGTTGAGATTGATAATGCACAGTTTATGAAATACGCTGAACGAGAGTGATTTAAAATCAATTCTACATTAATAATGCACATTTTGTTTGGTCAAAATCTAAACTAAACAGGTACGAAGTTGTCTTCTCTCTCCTACTATTTTCCAAGGTAATGAAATTAATTAAATCTAAATTTATACATGCGCGTTGCATAAAAGTTTTTTTTGTTTTATTTTATTTGAATAAAATTTATTATTGAGTGTTATAAGTATAAAAATGATATAACTAATATTAAAAGATAAAATGTAATAAAAAATTACAATTGTTTTAAAGAAAATTTTAATTTTTTATGTTGAAGTCAATGAAAGAAGAATATTTATTTTTTATGTAAATAGCATTTAATGAATGTTGTGGATTTTGATGTCACCATCAAGTGGTTATGTTTTTCCCCCTTATATACACTACTTTTGTTCCTAACTTGTATTTGGTTGAATTCATTTTCTTTAACTTTGAATGAGAAATTATAAATATACCCTTGGAATTGAATTTCATTTCATAATCATTAAAATTTTACATTTTACTTTTTATTATTCTTTCTTTTTTTTGTTATTTCAGTTTTTGCAATTTATGGATCCTTTATTTCTTTACCTTCATTAGGTTTTTTGGTATTATGAGTTATTGTAAAAAGTAAAATAAATTATTTTAATATATCATATAGAAGCAAATAAGAGTAACTCACATAAAATTTTATATTATGCAAATAATCTTTGTCAACAATTGTGTTAAGTGGCAGTACTACTGAAATGTTAGTTCATAGACATAACTCTACATTTTTGTTTTATTTTGTTGGTTTAATTTTAATTAATCTTAGTACCGGAGAGATGAAGTTAAAACAGTTTAGGGAAAATATTTTTTATCAAAATAAAACAACCAAAAGAAATGAGAAAATAATATAATATTAATATTCACCGCATAATTTTGATAAATTATAGAAAATACTCTATGCTTATTCATTCTTTAATGTAGGTTTACAAAATTATATACAAATATCAAGTTCCCTTTGTTTTTTAGGTTTGTTGCATTGTGTAATAATAGAAAGCCAAATTAAAAATCACTTTCATAACACACACAATTAAAAGGGAGGTGCAACTTAATCTTGAAAAGAAAATTTATAAATCATGATTTGAACTTCTTTTTTATTTCTACTCAAGTCATGATATTTGAAATGATTTTTAATTAATTATTATATAATTATAATATAATCTTCTAATTTTTTTATCTTAATCAAAGTATAAATATAATAGAAATTTAAAGAATATATAATTTTATTTTTTGAGTTATTGTGAAATAAAAATTTATTTATAAGAGTACAAAAATATATAGAATGTTAGTTTGTTGTAGAAGTTGTTATATAAGTAGGTTTATATTAAAATATAAGTGAATTAAGAATTTTATATTAAATTTTCAGTTAAGCTATGATGGGTGAATAAAATTAAATATGTTAAATTAAATTTAATGTCTATAGTGCATAAGTAATAGCAATAATATGAAATATATATATATATATATAAAACAAGGAAATAGTTTGTAATATGATAAGTGTCTTTTGAAATATCATTATGTAACTATTTTGTAATTTTATTAATTTATTATTGTTTGTTATTAATGTGGGAAGAGGTATTGGTGTGTGCATTTGGAGATTTTGGATGGTTTAGAATGAGTGAATTGCAAAGAGAGGCATGACACATCATACTATTCTTGACGTGGCACAAATAAAGGTATGTGGCAATAGTATGGATGACATGACAGCATGTGAGCTTGCGACTCAGCTTTAATATATATAAAATAGATATCTCCAACGTTTAGCCTCATCCTTCACGTTAAGTCATAAGTGTTTACTTGGCACTCTTTCTCACAACTAGACTCCTTTTTGTAGTCCTACGTAGCAAGTTTGTTAAGTAAAAGCTTCTCAACACAAAACCCTTCAATTTGGTCCCTCAAGCCTTCTTCCCCAAATTTAAATATAAGGTACTGTAACATCCTGACAATCATTTCTACAAAATAAAAGAAACAAAGTAAGGTGAATGGAAGGGCAAAATGCAAAGGATGGGCAGTGGAGACTTCCACGTGATGAGTAAGGGTCAAATAGTGGAGCGATACATTCCAGTGGAGTGAGTACATGTGAAGGGGGAAAATGGAAGAAGAGTTTCGATAGAGAAGATGAACAGGAATTATTTTATTGCGGGAAGAATGCGATTTGTCTAACTTCCAAGAGAAAGAGAAACTCAAGTAGAAGGTTTTATACATGCTCTATGTGACCGTTTGACATAGTTTATTTTTTATTTATAAGTCACTTAAAAGTGAAAGTCGTGCCAAACAAGTTTTTTAAGAAGCTCTTAGAAACTTAAAGCTGCTTTTATTTTATACTAAGAAAGAGCTTTAAAAAAAGTTAAAATTTATGACTTTTGCGGAGCTTCTTAACTCGGTTTCCCACTTCAAATCTTGTCCCTGTTACTTTCATTCTTCCTATTTTATTTTTTTTATAAACAATCTCTTCTTTGATTCTTTATTCAAAATAGAGCTCCCCCACACAGCTCCCCTTCGCACTATGCAAGTTGTGTCGCTGCCTCGGCGTCCCTTTCCGCTACCTGTTCGTTGCCAAGAGCTCCGCCATGCCGCTACCTCTGCTCGCTTCTTGCCGCCTCTCCGTTCACCCAGAGCTCCGTCGTGCCGCTACATTGTGCATTTGTTATTTGATTTGTAAATCTATTTGCCTCTGTTGGTTATATTTGCTGGATTTTAGATGCTGCTATATGTTGGTCTTGCAATCCCTGCGCGTTCCCTGTTTGCAATCCTTGCGCGTCTGCTGGATTTTCAATGGTTTATTGTATGTTTGCAAATCTGTTCTCCAATTGCATCTGCTGTAAGTTGTTATTCTCCTTGTGTCTGTACGTTGGTTATGTTTGGTGGTGATTATAATTTGAGATAGAAATAATATATAACATGACCATATCAGACAATTAGTAATATATATGAACGATATATAAAGGGTTAGCCAGGGACGTGATGACCTCTCAATCTTTGAAAGAATTTTGTTTGGTATGTGTAATTTCTTAATTATTTGACTTGTCATAAATTTAAAGCAATTTATATATAATATTTTTTTCTTGTTTGTGCAAGAAATTTTTTCTCGAATAAATTTTTAATTTAAACTAATAATGTAGGTAATTTTTTTTCGAATATCATTCTTTTTAATTGCTAGAACTAGAAAAAACAAATTATGGTAAACAATTACTAATATAAGTAGATATATTTGTAACTAGTATTATCAATTGAAAGGTTTAGATATTAAATTCATAAAATAATTTTCATAAAATATTTTACCAAACAACTTTTAACTTAAAAAGTAACTTTTAAGTTAAAAAATGACAAAATGTCAAACAACTTTTACTTTATTTTTGAAAGCTCTTATTTTTTACTTTAGTTTTAAAGCAACTTATAAGTCAAAAATAAGTCGGGCCAATGGGAACTACAATGTGGGTACTTTAGGTGGGTTGACACAAAAACTAACAGAGGCTCGTCCAAACCAATGTTATTAAACTAGGACTGGAGAACGACTCAGTCAGGTTAATGGGTTAATGTGTCACTAGTCAAACCAGTGAGTCACTGGTTGAACCGGTCTATATAAAAAAATTTATAACACAAGCTATTATTTCACTTGTTTAGACTCCAAAATTGAAAATATTACTATCACAAAAGTAACTAATTAAGCAAATAAAATCAAGGTTTGCTGCAAGTTTCTAACACAAGGTATAAGTCCAAAACACAATTAAACATCCAAGGTTCTAATACAACATAATGTCATAAATAAGTCCAAAACATAAATAAACAACCATGATTTTAGTACTACTAAATAAGCTCCCAGATGACAATAAAAGCTACAATAACATAAAAACAACATCAAGGACTAATAAACAGTTAACAAAGAAAAACTACAACAAAGAAAAACTACAATTTACTTAACACACACCTGTATAGGTCCTAGTTGAGAGATGCAATTACAACTAGAAGCAAATTTCAGAGGAGTTCACGACTGCTAAATCACACAGAAAAGTAATCTTTTATATTCCTCTTTTGTGTATACTATGTATGAATTATGTAATTACTAATAACCCTATAGCCAGAGCTTCAATCAATGATTATAATTAGCAAATAACCACGAATAAAGACATCTAATTGTCAATTGAAAATTTGAAATTTAGATTCTAAACTGCCAAATCAAAGCTATAACAATGCGTCTCTAATATTAGGAATTGGCAGTGATGGAGAAGCCGCCAATTTAGCCGTGACAGAGAAGGGAGGGATGACCGCCAAACAACGGTGAGAGATGAGCAGCGCCGACGAATGATGGTGAGGGAGGAGCAACGTCGACAAACGCTGGTGAAGGACTAGAAAGCCAAAAGCAGAATAGAGTGGTCGAGGGTGCGTAACAGAACAACGATGTGGCTGGCTCTGTGCGAGAGTGCGGCAATGTGAACGGAGAGAGAACCCAAAATGGTGGCTCCGGCAAACGAGCGGCGCGACGTCGCCGACGACTGAGCAAAGGCAGATGGAGACCGGAGACAATGCCAGATGAGAGAACGATTTGAGATTTTTAGTTTGTTTTAGGGTTCAGAAAGAACACTAGAACATGGGTTGAAGCTCGATACAGCAGGGCTGAGAGTTTCATAACACTGCTCTAAACTCCATGATGAAGTTACGAACAACATAAGACTTGGGTGGAGGGTGATGAAACTGGAGAGGAATATGATGCTGCTTAAAATTTGTATTTGTGTTATTGTTTTTTAGTTGTATGTTAGTGATATGTTATGGTCATTATAAAGATTGGGCAATAATAATGTTGAATATCCTTTCCTTCTTTGTATGTTATGTAATGGATGACTTGTTTTAATGAAATGAAATTTTTGTGGCACATACAAATTGTTAATTTTAGATTTACAATTGTCATAAACTATTTTCACGGGTGAATGATGTTATGAAATATGTGGTAGAATCTCAAATTTATAAGTGGAAGACAATTTAAAATAGACTATATTCCATGATTCAAATAGAAATAGTCTTCACATCGGTGGACACAAAGTCCTACCACGATACAAGCATGTATAACCCAAAAAATAGTGATGTTCCTTGCCTATGATAAAGCCCAATAAATGAGCCATTATCCCCATAATACACCAATGCTCACAAAAAAAAACATAGCAACATATAACAGTGACTTGATGAAACCTAACATAGTTAATTAAATAAGTGTTTTTCAACCATAGTAAGTAACTTCAAAATATAGTTTTAAATAGCCTAGTTCAGCAACAAGAAATTTTCAATGAGTGGAATTACGGGTGTTGTTAACTCTTAGAGTTGGCATGAATGTCATCACCCTTTCCTGGTTGAGCCTTCCTTCTCCTTTAAGATTTTGTGCAGAAGCAGTTGTAAGGGGCATTGAAGGAGGGTTACTTAGCCTTGTTATTACTTTACTTGAGGATGAATGAGGAGGATTGCAACTTGATGGGGTTGGTGCATGTAGTGGTGGAGTAGATAGAGGCATTGATGCTCTAATTGTAGACTTCATAAAAGCAAAAACAAAATGCAATCTTGGACTGTTCTTGAGCAAAAGTCCTACTCCAAGTATCCTCCTAACAAGGGGCATAACAGATTATGTCGGTCTAATAGGCGTAGGTCTGACCGCAATTCCATGTGCATGCTACTAGAAATGATTTTAAGAATGAGGAAAAAGAATTAGTGCTCTCCTTTAGTAGTTATTGTAATAATTATGAGTAAAGTGGAAATTAGGAAATAGAGCCTTAAACATTGGCCCAATTGTGGCAGTACTTGAGAATGAATGGGTGCTGACATATTACGAATTTATATTTTCCTACAAAAGTCAGTAGCAATCATAATTTACATTAACTGACAAAAAAGAAATTTCAATAAAATAGTAAATATTTAAAAGTGAAATTAAGTGGAGAGGGAAATGAAGACAACACCTATATAGTTGGTTGTGACAGTGGTGAAGTCTAATCTCAGTTGGTTCTTGAAGTGGTGTTACTGTAAAAGCAGGTGTCACTCCATTTCCTTCATTAGTTGCATGTTCAGGAAGAACATGTGCTGCATTTGTTTCTTCAGCTTGTGGAGTTGCTAAGGGGAATCCTCTTATGTTATGTTCTTCACCCTTACATCTGTTGCAGTGCATTGTACTTGTATTCTTGCTCGATTTTCCACGCCTACTATCCTCAACGTCTTTCTTCATATTCCTTTTAGGCCTGACTGACCTTCTCTTTAGTGGTAGGTGAATAGGTGCAAGCAGACACGTGGCCTCCCAAAATTGCTTGGATTGGCATGGTTTGATGTAATGGTCATAAGTGGCCCTGTATGAAGTCATCTTAAGCCATGGATTGACATAATCCTCAGGCTTTAAATTGAGATAAGCCATTGCAACAACAGCATGCCTGCAAGGCATTCCACTAATTTACCAGAATTTGTAAGTGCGTTTATTTGCATTGAGATCACATCCATGTTGAAATCCCACATATGAACCTCAAACCTCATTCCAGCATCATCCCTAGCCCACACAAGAGTCCACTTGTTACTCATAAGTTTCTCTTTATCTAGCCTCTTCTGTTGCGATGGTGTTAATTCCCCATGGTAACCTCTTAACTATCTCTTGTTTGATCCCATATTTCTCATATAATCTCCTCAACCATGGTAAGGATGGACTTCCCTCTATATTTAAAAATCTTACTATTAACTTTCATAATCACAGCCATAGGGAGCTCGTCCATACCAGAAGCCAACATTTCCTTCACCAAATCAACATACATTCCAAACAAAGCACAATGCATCTTGCCCCTACATGAAAATAACTGATCCTTACGCCAGAGACATATAAGGTAAATAAAGTGGCTACTATAGTTATTAACATGTACTAACAAATAAACCAAATAGAAAAAAAACTACACTTATCATCACTGAGCTCTAGTAAAATTACTCGAGTAACCCTTCCTTCATTGACATAAATAATCTCATCCGACACTGCATTAAGTACTCCCACCACATCTACATCAAAATTCAATTGGTAAGCTTTACCATTTCTTTTTTGGTGTTACGAGAAAACAACTTTATGTTGAATTTAAACGACAATAGCCTAGATCAATTCAGATAGATACAAGATATAGCATGTTCATAAAATGATTAGAAGGAATTGCGTACCCGGAATCAAAGAAGGATCCATGGTGTTTGTCTTGAACAGAGTGAGAGAATGCTGCTCTCTTCCTGGTAGGATGCCAAAAGACAGAATACGAGTACAGAGTGTAGAGTGCAGTGTCATATGTCTTATATATATAAACTGACTAATGGGGTATCAGTTTATATCCTTACCAGTAGAGACCAGGGACCTCTCAACAGGTTACTGAACAGTCCAACCCATTACGGACTATTCATCAAAAATTATCTATAAATTAATAACAATGTGCAATACAATTGATATTAACAAATAATATAATTTATTGATTAATGTTAATCCATAATAATAGCAAAATAGAGAATAATTATTATATAATAAAATTATATAAATATAACATTCTCCCACTTGGATAACATTAATCAATAAATTAATTATATCAATTACAACACAAGCATAAATATCAATCAAGAAACATAAACATGAATCACAAAGATAGTATCCGATAGGGATACATACCATATGCTTATATTCCATAAATAATGGATAACAAAAAAACAAAACATAATAAATATGTGATCCCAAAATGGTTCAAGCATTTTTATATGCTAAAAGAGATGTAATGAAAATGACATCATTGATAAATTTACATCTCATGAAAACCATAATAATATATAAAGTGTAAATTTCAGACTCCCACTAACTCAATACATCAAAAGACTTAACCACACCCATATGAGTTACATGATTTTGAAAAACTCCAATAGCTAAGCCTTTAGTCAGCAGATCTGCTAACATATTTTCTGTAGCAATATGCTCAATCTGAGTCTGAAAATCCAAAACTTTCTCTCTAACAAACAGAAATTTTATATCAAAATGCTTTGAGCGAGTAGAACTTTTGTTGTTTTGAGAGAAATGCACAGCAGCAGTATTGTCGCAATATATCACAAGTGGCCTAGAAATACTTTCAACAATATGAAAGCCAAAAATCAAAATTTTAAGCCACACATCTTGACAAGTAGCCTCATAACAAGCGACATACTCTACCTCCATGGTAGAAGTAGCTGTAAGAGTTTGTTTAACACTCTTCCAAGAAATAGCTCATCTTGCCATCATAAAAACAAAGCCGGAAGTAGATTTTCGGTCGTCAGGGCAACCAACAAAATCAGAATCAAAATAACCAATGACCTGAAGTTGATCAGACTTCTTATAGGTCAACATGTGATCCTTGGTTCCCTGCAAATATCTAAAGACCTTTTTAACGGCTTTCCAATAACCCAAACTCGGGTCGCTCAAGTATCTCCCTAAAGCATTAACAGCAAAAACAATATCGGGACGAGTACAATCTTGAGCATACATCAAACTACCAACAGCGGAAGCATATGGGACTTTTTCCATTTCAACTCTATTATGATCATTTCGAGGACGTTGAAATTTAGAGAGTTTGTCACCTTTTGAACAGGTGCAACACATGGGGAGCAAGAATGCATGTTAAATCGTTTGAGGATTTTATCAATATATCCTTTCTGAGACAATCCAAGAATGTCACGTGACCTATCACAGAAAACTGAATGCCTAGAACAACAGAGGCATCACCAAGGTCCTTCATATCAAAGTGGCTATTTAACATAAATTTGTCTCAGTCAAAAGTTCAACACTGCTACTAGCAAGGAGAATATCATCAACATATAAGACAAGAATGATGAAATGGCTTCCACTATCTTAAATTATGAGAGATATGATCAGAAAAATAAACTTAAAACATATCTCAGAAAATGAGCAAATACAAAACAAACTCCTACTAACCCAAAACACCAAAAGACTTATACAAACACACATGAGTTATGAAAACTCTAATAATTAAGTTTTCGGTTAGTGGATCTACCAAAATTCTCAACACACGTGATAGTTGCTGTTAATGTCTTTTCGACACTAATCCAAAACAGCTCCTTTCACCATCACAATAGGCCACAAACCCGACACTATCCATACAAGTATAAGTGCACACAATAGCCCAGTATAAAAAGTAGGGGAAGACCCAATAACAAAAGTAATTACACATGGGCTAAATCAAGAATGCTCGAGAACAGTTGACATTTAATAATCTGAGTTTTACTAAATAAGTGACTATGCATGTTCAAATAGAATAAACAAATTTAACAAATCTCCCACTTGAACAACATAGACACTTAGTTTAAACAAAATAAAACTCAAGATAAATATAGACAAAAAATGTCAACAATGAGCAAGCACTTATAGCAATTGGTTCAAACAAAAGAATACAAGTACCTCAACAATGCAGAAAATCATACTCGATAGGAGTACTCATATCATACATGCAAGATACTCATACATCTTAACCTTATGAAATGTGGAATATCAGTTAAAGAAAATTACAACAAAGTTGTATACTAAAATAATCAAAGTGTCTCTCATAACACAATGACAAAAATAATAATAATAACATAGTCCACATAAACTCAAGTGCCTATAATAGCCCAATAACAAATAACAAAAAATAATTACATATGGGCATAACTCAATAACCAAAGTAATTACAAAATGGGCATACCGAATGGCATCAATGAGTAAGCACTTTATTGGTCCAAATAATAAGATTTATAAGCACCTTATCGATCCAAGAAATCATACTCGATAGGAGTATTAATTTCATATATGATACTTATAAATCTGTGACCTTATAAAATGTGGAATGTTGGTCAAAAGAGAAGCACAATAAAATTGCAAGCCAAATGTGCAATACCAACAAAATAATCTTAGTGTGCACTTAATGTGCCTTACTGAGATTCAATAAAATTGCACATAATAATGTATATCAATAAATTGTGCATAAGAACATATCTCAGTAATACGGAATGAGACTTCTTCGCAAAATCTCTAAGAGCATGTCATGTGATTAAGCGCGCATAATAACATATGAAAACCAAAAAGCTCAAAAATAATATTTTGATACAAAAGTGCACACAAGAACATATAACGATGTTATTGTCTCAAGACAAACAATTGTGTGTACTCCCACTAATCCAAAATAATATATTATTAGGATTCTCATTAGAGTCAAATAATATTAAAATACTCTAATGTTATAATATCTAATAGTGGGATTATAATTTTGCTAAGGTACTCATTATGAGTCTAAAACTCAAAATTTTTCTCTCTTCAAAATTTGATATTAGAGAGAAACATATTAAAACAAAGTCAATAAAATGGTTACGAAATAAAATATGAAACTCAACATAGAATCTTAACCATGATTTTACAAAGGAGTTTCATAGTTAACCATATACTTTGATTACAAAATGAAGGAAATTATAAATGTCCACTTGACATTACAAAATAGAAAATCTCCTTAAAAATTATTGTAACACGCAATTTTATAAAATATGATGGCTATTTGAAAAATTGCCAACATATGAGTGAGATTATAATCTCTAACATATTTAAAAAATGAGATCATAGAAAAATTCAACAATTCACTCCCATGACTCAAGTGTTACAATTTAAATAATAGCAAAGCACTCTTTAGCGGAAGCGGAAACGAAAGTGCATAAGACCCTTGACTATTATTGAGGATGCAACAAAAGATTTAAGAAGTATCTAACTCCCACTGTTATAATAATTACAAAATTATAGGATAACAATATTGTATTATATACAAAATTTATCCATACATATATATCCCAAAATAGTTTGGCATACCATTGATGAGAAGGAGATTAATGGTATGTAATAGAGAAATTAATCTCTTCAAATAATAACAAGTTAATTTGGGACATCAACATATTGTCTGGTATAATTAATTACCCATAATATAATACAATAATAGAGAGTTTGACTATAATGTTCTCAAAGAAACTTAACAAACAATATCCTCAATATAAAGTCTTGACAATAAAGGGTAACATGTAGTTTTAAAGAGAGAAGAAATACTACAAAATAAGATTATGTTAAGGGAAAATAGTCATTGCATTACTACAATCTTGCTTGACAAAATCATAACATAATATATGTGGATTTCTCCCACTTGATAGAGAAAAGTAATTAAATAAATAATATGAAAAACATATAAAAATATTTAAAATTATTTTCTCTATCACACAATGATCATATCAAGCAATGTCATACCGATAGGGTATGTCCATCACCTTACACAATTCAATTCAACTTATTTCAATAAAAGAATTTTCTAAAATTAAGTCCTATCAAAATATTGACAGAAATGGGCATAGAGGCTAACACCAAAATATAACAAAGAAACATTTAATATGCATAATATTTTATACTAACACAAAATTAATTAAATGAATCTGTGTGTCTAGCCAAAATAATAAAGTAGCCATTAACCAAAATTTCCCGAATCATAAGAAATAATAAATGATACAATATATATAATTCTCATGTCCCAAAACAAATTCTAATACCGATAGGGTACTAAAATAAAAATTTGACATGAGTTAATCATCAATATATATTGTATAAAAACAAATCACATTAATAACAATACACCGATAGGGTATAATTGTTATTAGTGCAATATAAATATAATTTAAAATAACTAATTTTCCATAAAATTTTGCATAATTGTACCCACGATAGACGAGCTCACAATTATACAAAATATAAAAATCATACCAAATATAATTTAATTGAATAAATAAACTGCATGATTAACAAACTATATGTATTATAAATACATAACATATGATTTCAAAATGGCCAAAAATAATTTCATAACATTTGGCTCACTACCAGGGAGAGTGAAATATACCAAAAACTCTCTGATAACATATGAAATATTCACAAAATATTTCAAGCCAAAATTCTGACAATAGCCTTTCCAAAACTACAAATTACTCTAAAAAGTAATTAAAATAAAATATTTCCATCCATCCAAAAATTACAAAAATTTCTTTGCAACTTAATGAGAAATAAACCAACACCAAGAGTTTCCAAAAGAATAAATCATATTTCAAAACAACCAACCCTTGTTAAACAATTATAAAGCATGAATTTGAATAAAGTCACGACCATGAAATAGCAACCATTCGAAAAAAAATCCAAAGAAAATATTGTGTTGCACCAGTGGATGAAGGCCGATTACAATTAGCTAGTATTGAGGAAACAATAAAAAATATTGGCAGTAAATGCCCATCAATTACAGTTCATGCAAGATAAAAATAAAAGAATATTTGACTCACAAAATAAGGAAACGGGTCGCATGACCAGTGAGAAAAGACCCAGAAAATTATTGCGATTGACATAGCGATTCAATTTGCAATTCTGCAGTTTTGCTCACGCTATAGGTTCGACCAGAAGCCCCAAAACAATTTCGTGGTTCAGCTTCTCATCTCTGTGCAATTTCAAATTAAAAAACGTTGGGGTTTCTTTGAACCCGCGAGGAAGAGTGGCTCGATTCTCACAAAATATCCAACGAAATCGCACCAAAATTTGGTTTATGACTCGAAATTGTATGGGTAATAAAACCCCTAAATCAATTTTATGTTTCGAAGGCTAAAAAAAACGAGAATCAAAATTTCGAACGTTTCGCGAAACAGAGAAGAAAAATGATTATGTAATTTGAAATATCCTTCACAGTATTAACACAGTATGACAGATATCCCACAACGAAATATCTCTAAATTTTATGCACAATTAGCGAATAATTTTATCAATATAAATTTAGGGTTCATAGGGTACTAATTCTACAACATAGAACAACCATAATTTGTATCTATAAGGCTTTGATACCAATTGTTGAATTTAAACGAAAATAGCCTAGATCAATTCAGATAGATACAAGATATAACATGTTCATAAAATGATTAGAAGGAATTGCGAACCCGGAATCAAAGAAGGATCCATGGTGTTTGTCTTGAACAGAGTGAGAGAATGCTGCTCTCTTCCTGGTAGGATGCCAAAAGACAGAATACGAGTACAGAGTGCCGAGTGCAGTGTCATATGTCTTATATATATAAACTGACTAATGGGGTATCAGTTTATATCCTTACCAGTAGAGACCAGGGACCTCTCAACAGGTTACTGAACAGTCCAACCCATTACGGACTATTCATCAAAAATTATCTATAAATTAATAACAATGTGAAATACAATTGATATTAACAAATAATATAATTTATTGATTAATGTTAATCCATAATAATAGCAAAATAGAGAATAATTATTATATAATAAAATTATATAGACTATATTAGCAAATTAGTCCCTAAGAGATTCCTGATCGTGCAGTTTAGTCCCTAAGAGAGTCAAAATTCTAAAATGGTCCCCTAAGAGATTGCTGCGTCATGCAAAATAGTCTTTGTCGTGCAAAATGGTCCCTGAAAAACAAGCAAAAACAAGCAAAATAGTCCCTGAGACATTAAAAAATCATGCAAACTAGTCCTTGAAAAATGACCTTTTGACCATTTTGCATGACGGAGCAATCTCTCAGGGACCATTTTGGAATTTTGACTCTCTCAGGGACTAAATTGCACGATCAGGAATCTCTCAGGGACTAATTTGTTAGTATAATCATTCTATATATATCAACACAATATCGCTCATTATGCTTCATGTCTTTGTTGTTTCGGAGCTTTGGAGGATTTTATGCATTGTCTTAAAATCTGCCTACACTCTCTTCAAGTTTAGACGCGCCTTCGATTAGTGGATCACCATTACTTTCTTGTTTTATGACACCCACAGGTGGGTCACGTTTTTCCAAAGTGATCAAGGACAGAGCTGTCAATTCGGGCTACCCGGCCCGGTTCGATGTGGGTGGCGGACTTTATCGAGTTGGGCTAAAAAATCTGGAAGTTATTCGGGCTTCTAAAATAGGTGCCCGAGCCCTACCTTTTTGCGGGTAACCCAATTTTTTGGTGGGTTTTTGCGGGCTGCCCGGCCTTTTGCGGGTAGCGAGTTTTTATCGGGTTGGGATAAAAATCCTGGGAGTAATTCGGGCTTCTAAAATAGGTATCTAAACCCTACACTTTTGCGGGCCGGCCCGGTCGAACTAACCTATTTTATCGGCTCTAGTTAAGGATCTTGTTTGCATCTGCAATCTAGTGGATTTGGCATTGCAAAACGAATCTATAATTTAACACGCATGCATTTTCTATCCATGCCTTTTCCACCGTTCCCATTCACCGTTTATTATTTTATTCTTTTCCAATCTATGGGCCATATCATCTGGTATGTTGGATGAAATACTTGTCCCAACAATATAGTTCCAGGGTCATAGGTACATCACAAAACTTCTTGATTAATTGAGGTATTTGGTATTGATATGAAATAATAGTTGGTGGTCAGCTATAATGGACCAATGCGTGTCGATTTGTAGAAAGACACGTGTTAGAGTTAATGAAACTATTTTAGTAGTACTGATTTACTAACTTGAATGTTGGGCTGAAATGAGCAATTAGTTGGTTGGAGTGATGATGTCATGCATGAAAGGTACATAAGGTCCTGCAACGGCCTAGAGAATGTCAGCACGGATAAGGGGAATGTTGTACATATTTTTGTACTGCGTTGGTGATGTGGAGGAATGCAATTGGATAGTAACCATGTATTAGTATGAGAAAACTGAGAAGAAGAAATGTAAAAGAAACTTGAATCATTGAATGAATGAATTGTTACAGAAAGTTGCTGAAACTCAGCTTTATATACAAAGGGAAAATAGATAAGTAGCTAACCGAAAATGAAACAGAAAAGGGAAATGAAACTAATTAACTAACAACTCCTAACGGACTTCAGTTGTGAGTGAAGGTGCCCGATGTGGGACTTCTTAACACCCCCCCTCAAGTTGAAGGCTGAAAAATGTCTAAAACACCCAGTTGAGACATCAGCTTGTTAAAGGTCCTAGGCAAGAGAGCTTTTGTAAAAAGGTCTGCTAATTGATCATGAGTTGAGATAGGCAGCAAACTCATCAAACCAACCTGCAACTTGGTACGGACAAGGTGACAATCAATTTCTAAATGCTTTGTTCGTTCATAATACTAGATTATGAGCAATATGCAAAGCACTCTGATTGTCGCAAAATAGAATTGGTGACTTCTAGCAAGAAATGTGCAAATCATCAAGCAAGTATTGGAGCCATTGAAGCTCACAAGTTGCAGCTCCTAAAGCTTGATACTCAGCTTCAGCAGAGGAACGAGCCACAGTAACTTGTTTCTTAGATTTCCAACTCACTAAAGCATCTCCAATAAAGAAACAGTTGCCTGAAATTGACCTCCCGGTGTCAGCACATCCACCCCAATCTGCATCAGAGAAGCCACGAATTTGAAGGAAGTTTTTCCTAGGAAAAAATAGTCCAAGACCAGGTGACTTCTTCAAATACTTAAGAATACGCAGAGCTGCAGAATGATGTTTTTGTGTTGGAGAATTCATGAATTGACTTATTTGTTGAGTTGCAAAGCTTATATCTGGCCTGGTAGAAGTGAGGTAAAGTAATCTGCCTACTAATCTCCTGTAAGATGAGACATCAGAAAACAAGTTGCTGCTGTCTTGATACATTTTGGCTGCTGAGTCAAGTGGTGTAGAAGCTGGTTTACAATCTGCCAAAGAAGAATCTGCAAGAAGATCCAGACAATTCTTTCTTTGTGACAGAGAGATTCCAGAGGATGAATGAGCCACTTCAAGACCCAAGAAATATTTAAGCAGACCAAGATCCTTGATGCCAAACTTTGCATGCAGCTGCTCCTTGACAGAAGAGAATTCAGTGAGATCATTACCAAATAGAAGCACATCATCTACATACACCAATAAACCTGTGAGGGAACTGTCATGAAACTTGAGAAATAAAGTGTGGTCTGTTGTGGCTTGATGATAACCCAGATGTAAGAGAAAAAGGGAAAGCTTCTCAAACCATTGTCTGCTGGCCTGCTTAAGCCCATAAAGTGATTTATGGAGCTTACAGACCTGATTAGGATTTGAGGAATGCATGCCTTGGGGAATCATCATGTAAATATCCTCTTTTAAGTCTCCATGAAGAAAAGCATTATTGACGTCTAGTTGGTGAAGGTGCCAATTGTGAGAAGAAGCAAGAGCTAGAACAACTCGAATGGTAGTGATCTTAGCAACAGGAGAAAATGTATCCAAGTAGTCTAGCCCTTCTATTTGGTTGTATCCCTTGACAACTAATCTTGTCTTGTACCTTTCTATGCTCCCATCAGAGTTCCTTTTGATCTTGTATACCCACTTGCTGCCAATAGGAATTATCCCTGGTGACAAATCTGTCAGTGACCGGGTGCCATTGAGTTCAAGAGCTGCTATTTCAGCTTCCATGGCCTTTTTCCAACAATCAAATTTGTTGGCTTCAAAGAAACTCACAGGTTCCTGCTGTGAACTTAAAGAAGAGCTAAAGGCAGCATGTGAGGGAGAGAGATGGGAAAAGGAAACAAAAAATTAATGGGATAGAGTTTACCATGACTGCCCTGCTGAATTGTAGATGTGTTGCACACGTAGTCATTAAGGTATTCTGGTTGCTTGGTGGGTCTGGTTGATTTTCTTGTAGTAGGGTGAATAGATAGGTCAGATGAGGTGTGAGGAGGTGAAGTGGTTTGTTCAGTAAGAGGGCTATGTGGGATATTGTCTGTGAGGTTTGGAAGAAGTGAAGGTGTGAGAGTAGATGAGGTAGGCTGAGAAAGAGGGAGAAGTTGTTCTGTAGTGTGAGGAATAGGTAGACAAGTATATGGTGGAGTGAGACCTGCATTTGTAGCATTTATAGCAAAAGGAAAAACACACTCTTCAAACCAAACATTTCTAGAAACAGTCAGTTGCTTTGTATCCAACTTATACACAATAAAACCTTTAGTTCCAGATTTGTATCCTACAAAAATAGATTTAACTGATCTAGGATCAAATTTGGTTCTGTGAGAAGCAAGAGAAGAAACATAGCAAAGACAACCAAAGACTCTGAGATGAGAAATGTCAGGTCTATTTCCATAGAGAATTTCATAAGGTGATTTGGAATTAAGAAGAGGAGTCGGGATCCTATTAATCAAGTGAACTGCATGAGCAGTGGCCAATCCCCAAAAGGTTTTTGGCATGTTGGCTTGAAAGAGCAAAGCTCTAGCCACATTTAATATTTGTTGGTGCCCCAAATGTCTAAATGAATTAAATCAAATGGCTGTCCAACATTATGTTTACTGATAGAGTAAGGGAGTTTCTTCTGTTTTGCAAAGTGACATATATCGCAAATGTGTCTTTTATTTGAGTTGTGTAAATCAGGATACAAATCAACTAGCAATTTCATTCTAGAATCAGAAACATGTCCTAATCTAAAATGCCACAATGCAGATTCAGGAATAGAAAAAGTCAAAGGTGTAGTAGCTTGTATTTGATTGAGGCTGCATTTTTTGGTTTCCTTTTTTAAGTAGTACAACCCATCTACTAATTCAACTGAACCAATCATCTTCAAACTCTTCAAGTCCTGTATTAAACAATTATTAGGAATGAAAGAAACAAGGTATTGATGATTGGATATCAATTTGGAAATAGAAATCAAATTAAGAGAAAAATGAGGTATATACAGGACTTGAGTTAAGGTGATGTGAGGATTGAGTTGTATAGAACCAATATGAGAAGCAGTGGTAATATTGCCATTTGGAAATTTTACTCTTATCTGGTCTGTTGAAAGAGGATGAAGAGAGGTGAATAAAGTTTTGTTTGAACAAATGTGATCTGTTGCACCTGAATCAATGATCCAGGTGCAAGGATTTGAAGCATTAATGGAGAGGATTGAGGTAATACCTTTGTTCATGTCAAGAACTGGATTATTTAAGGAAGAAACGTCTACTTTAGATGTCACAGCAGCAATCTGATTGTTTGTTGAAGAACCAGTGTCATTTGAAGATTGAAATAGGGCCTTGAGAGCTTTATATTGACCTGAAGAAAAAGTCATAGAGACAGAATTTGTTTTTGACTTGGAATATTTATCAGCATCATCTTTGTCATTGAAATCACCAACTGCATTGTTTGCTCCTCTATTCTTGAAAGAATTAGGGTATCCATGCTTTTTGTAGCATACTTCTATGGTATGACCAGTTTTCCCACAATAGCTGCATATCTTTTGAGGATTTCTGGTATTAGAAAAATTCTGAGTTCCTTTGCCTCGACCAAAAGGCTTCTTGCCTTCTGCTTGCATTTACAAACACTTGCTCTACATCAGTGCTGCCATTAGATGAAGAAGTTATTCTTCTCTCATGTTGGACCACTAAGGAGAAAACTTTATCAATGTCAGGAAAAGGCTCCATGGATAAAATCTGAGTAGTAGTCACTTCGAAATCATCATTAAGGCCACTCAAGAATTTCATAATGCAATCTTCATCTCTGTATATCTTTCCATTTTTATCTGCTTGACACACACATTGGGATGCACAAGAACAAACTGGCAAAGGTCTGAAGTTTTCAATTTCCTCCCATAAAGTAGTCATCTCAGTGAAGTACTCAGTCACATTGCTAGACCCTTGCTTCAAAGCGCCGAGTTCTTGTTGTAGTTCAAAGATACGAACCCTATCTCCTTGTGCGAACCTTTTCTTTAACAAATTCCAAGCAGTAGCAGCTACCTCCACATAAACTATACTTTTGCTAATAACAGGCTCCATAGAATTTAAGATCCAAGAAAGAACAATATTATTGCACCTTTCCCAAGCATCAAAAGAAGGATCAAAGGAAGATGGCATTGGAAGAGTGCCATTGACAAATTTGAATTTATTCTTTGAAATTAATGAGCGTTTCATATTTCTTGCCCAGCTATGATAATTCTTGCCCGAAAGCAGAGGAGAAACTAAAGAAGTTGCAGGACTTTCACCTGGATGGATGTACCAAACACTTAATGGATTTAGTGCAGGATCTTGCGGAGGAGGACTTGCTCCATTCCCTACGTTTGATGATGAACCTTTGGCCATGAAAGAATGAAATAACAAAGCTCTTGAAGTTCAAGAGCTCTGATACCATATGAGAAAACTGAGAAGAAGAAATGTAAAAGAAACTTGAATCATTGAATGAATGAATTGTTACAAAAAGTTGCTGAAACTCAGCTTTATATACAAAGGGAAAAATTCTAAGTAGCTAACCGAAAATGAAACAGAAAAGGGAAATGAAACTAATTAACTAACAACTCCTAACAGACTTCAGTTGTGAGTGAAGGTGCCCGATGAGGGACTTCTTAACAATTAGCGTGAAGAAAGTCTTTTCCATGGGAAGCAAAAGAGTGCGAAGGTTCCGTGTGTGGCAGAGACGTCACTATAGCTGATGGGTTTTCAAATTTGAGATGTTGGAGCCAAAAACATGACGTGGAGCTTCATTGTTCATCATAATCAACTGAGCATTAAGCTTATATAACATGGGGTTGGGTTGTTCATTTCCTCACCAGCAACACGATTAATCTATTCCCTGTGTGGAGTGTGGGTATCGGTTGCAATCACAATCTTCTTTTCTTTGTGTTTGTGTTGAACAAATGGTGAGGACTGTGGATAACATATGCTGTTGGTGGGAGGCATAACTGGAGGCTGATCGATGCACAGGTGGATGTAATCAATGTTCCTATTCATTCATTTAAAGACCTAACAATAAACCCAATTAAGGACTTACTCTGGTTTTGTTTTTTGAATGGAAGGGAGCAAAGATTCAAGCAACAATAAGGAAGCCAATAATGAGGAAATTTAAGGGCACCGTAGTAGAAGGAGAGGTTTATTCAATGTGTTTTTTTTCGGTGTAGTTCGTAACACCGGATCCTACAGGGCAACAAGCCATCCATTCAAATTGATTTTCGTTGGGAAAACCACGATAAGTGCTTGCATGTCTGGCTCAATTCCAAACTAAGGGTTGTCTGTGGAGAATTCTGAAGATGTGGTGCTGACTAATGGCTAATCTGACTATCTCATAGGTGATTTCTATTTGACAACCTAATTTTAAATTTTTAATTTGCTTCTATTATGTTAATAAAATCACACAACAATTGGTGCTTGGTTGTTTCATGAGTAAAGTGTTATATTTATATAATTGGGTTAAATATGTTTTTGGTCCCTAAACTTTCACCCGAATTTGGTTTTGGTCCCTAATTTTTTTTTCGTTGTTTTTGGTCCCTAAAGTTTTCAAATCATTGAAATTAGTCCATGCCGTCAACTCTGATAAATATAGGGGTGACGATAGGGACTAATTTCAATGATTTGAAAACTTTAGGGACCAAAACCAAATTCGGGTGAAAGTTTAGGGACCAAACCCGAATCTGGGTTTGGTCCCTAATATTTATTTTTGAGTAAACCCCTATATCAGTCCCTAACTTTTTTCACGTCATGCAAATTGGTCCCTGACTTACCTAAATTGTCACGTTAGTCCTGACTTCTATCACCGTCAAGCAATTTAGTCCAGAAGCCTAACTTCCGTTAACAGCCCGATGATCTGGCACATTAATTGCCATGTAGGATCCTAAACGACAGTGTTTTGAGGCTATGTCTTCTCAGAATCCCCAATCTATCCCTCATTCCTTCTTTCTCCCCTTTTATTCCTTCTTCTCTTCTCAACAGTTCTCCCTTCATGAACTTCTTTCTCCAGTCCTAATTAGAGGGCTCTAAACATATATGATGGGTAAACATATATTAGCAGTGTTGGAAGGGCCACATTCAGCTTGAGAAGAAGAAAAAAAGGGATCTCAAGTCTCCTTCTAGAAATGGAGGAACCATTCTTGTTCTCACCTAAGAATGAATCTGAAACACCCCTCTTAGCTTCATGAAGTGAGAGGCCTTGCAAAGATGTTTTCTGCAGACACAATAAAGAGTAAAGACCCGTTTCTAAATTCCAATTGGCAAACTGTAACAATCAAAGAACAGTACCTGACAATGAGGAAGAGGGAGTGTCTTGGAAGGCGTGAGGTGAGAGTTTTTAATGTAGTGGTTGCTCCTGGTGGTGAAGGTGGCAAAGCATGAAGAGGAGGAACCTATTACAACCACAATTGACATGGTTCCGGTAAGACGTGTGGATAGGAATTATTCTTCTCCATGCCCCAAGTATCTATATCTATGTCGGTATACAATTCAAATAATATAAATATATGGATGAAAAATGCTTGTTAGAAAATGGGAAAGTTGTTTTGATGAACCTGAAGCGATCATATCACATTTCAAACGTTCCCCTATGAAGTGTTGTAGTTGGAGCAAATTTGTTGTTCAAGAACGAGTCTTATGCTAAGAACGCCCAAATCATGAATAAGCCTATCTCTTGTGTAAGTACTCATGCTTAATTTTTCGCTGAACTGCAACATGACCAAGCTCAACTCTCTTGTTTCTAGTGATTAATCATTCTTGATAAACCCGTCCATTTGTTAGGGGATTCCCTTGAGAAGAGAAGAAGGAATTAAAGGGAGAAAGAAGGAATGGGGACAGATTGAGGATTCTGAGAAGACATAGCCTCAAAAGTTCAAAACACTGTCGTTTAGGATCCTACATGACAATTAATGTGCCAGATCATCGGGCTGTTAATGGAAGTTGGGCTTCTGGACTAAATTGCTTGACGGTGATAAAAGTCAGGGACTAACGTGACAATTTAGATAAGTCAAGAACCAATTTGCATGACGTGAAAAATGTTAGGGACTAATATGGGGGTTTACTCATTTATTTTTCGTTGTTTTTTGTCCCTAATATTTTCAAATCATTGAAATTAGTCCCTACCGGCAACTTTGTTAAATATAAGGGTGATAATAGGGACTAATTTCAATAATTTGAAAACGTTAGGGATAAAAAACACAAAAAAAAAAGATTAAGGACCAAAATCAAATTCAGGTGAAAGTTTAAGGGTCAAAAACATATTTAACCCAAGTTTATATATTAAAAAAAAATTACATATTTTTAATTTTTCCCCTGATTCCGTTTGAATTACTTGTCGCCTTCAATCTGAATGTGAAATACCCTATTTCTCTCTATTGCACCGTTCTGAACCAACTACCAGTATCCAAAAACGACCCTCCGTGCGTGGGCCGCCACACTGCCGCCCCCCACAGCTCTGCGTCGTCCTGCGACTTCCTCTTCTGTGCGCGCGTCTTCCCTGCATCTGTGTGCGCATCCGAGTCTGCGTTCTGCATCTGTTTCTCCGCCCTTCTGCGTACTGCCTTCTCCTCTGGTGAGTGGTTCTTCTGTTGGTGCCCTGTCTAATTGCTGCTCTGTTTGTTGCGCACACTAAAATGGGGTTGTTTTTTCTTTGTTTGCTGCTCTGCTCTGTTATGTTATGTTGGTTGTTGACTTGATTCTTATCAATCCAGTTTTATGTTATGTTATGATTTGTGTTTTTTTATGCTTTATGCAATCTGGTCTTGTTCACATAAAATTTTATTGGTCTTATTTACATTTACATAGAATTAATGTTAGAATTTTCTCAACAAAAAAAATGTTATGACGAACAGGGGAGTGCTTCTTAATCCTCGTTCAAGAAAAGAGAAGATGAAGTAGGAAAAGAGGGGGAAGTTTTCACGATGCTAAAACGACCCAACTTTTATGAGTTTTTCATTCCATCCATTGATTCCTTATTAAAAGAAATGGAGAGGGTCCTTTCCCATAACAAAGAGTACAATAATCCTAAGCTTATCAATTTTTAATTATTTTTAATTAACTAAACACTGCAAGGGGAAACTATCTAAGCTGAGTGAGTTAACAACACTCAACAAAGGATCTGTGGTAGCCCTAGGTAGGATTTGGAGGTTTCAAATGGTTGTCGCTACTAGCAAGGCTGGGGGAGATGCCTTGCGGTCATCGATGCTAGAGTTTGAAAGCAATGCAAAAAAAAGCAGAGAGATAAGGTGATTTAAATTAGCACGATCTTTATAATTGCAACTGCACACAGAGAGAAAGAGAGACCTGAGCTGCTATGACACACTGCCATCGAGGTAGATCGCATCGGTGACGGCGAAATGATGGCCGGCACCACTGGTAGTGAGAATTTGCTAGGAGCAGACACCGCGAGACTGAGAGTGAGAGTGAAGAAGACAAAGACAATATAAAAAATTTTAAAAATGCCCTGTCTGTTTTAAGGTGAGTGTGCACTTTAGAAGATAGCATGGAGTTAAGACTATTGATTGCAACATTATTCTATTGAGATTTTAACTTCATGATATCTTATTCATGTGCATGTATTTTATTGCAATCTCCACTATTAATTTTCTAATCATTTCACTTTACCCTTTAAAGTGGACACTTGACTTTAGGAGAGTCGAATCTGTAGTTATATGCAGTGAAAGTTAACACATAAAAGGTTATCTGTGTAGATAAACTGTTCTATGGTATTGAAAACTTTGATAATTGTTTGTTAATGTGTTTTCAATTTTAAAAAATGGGCCTAATGGTTAAAAGAAAATAATACTACCTAATTTAAAAAGGAAAATGATAAAATGCACGAAGAACTTGTTACACAAAAGCTGAAAAATTTACTTCAACCATGGGATAATGTGGTGATTTTGTTTTGTTTAAATTTTTATTTATCTTAATAGAAGTAAAACTGAACACATCATCCATTTGTGCTTTTCGTATCATTTTCTTTCCTAACATATAACATCGATAATTTAAAAATAATTTAGATAGATTTTTGAGTTCAATCATAAATTTATATTTGTCAAGTATCCTGCAAACTAAGTTGACTATGGTTTTTCCGTTTTAGAAGGAAAGTTATGGAGAGCAGTACTAAGTAAGTACATAATAGTTCAGAGATTCTATGAAATTACGGACAAATTATCTTTTTTTAACTCTATCTGTTAACAACTTGGGGCTCTTCCTAGGATGATTCATGATTGGAATTCTGTTATATTTTCCATCTAAATCTTCTTCATATTTTTAATTTATTATATAAACTAATTTTTAAGTTGTATCTATTTTTAATCCGTGTACTTTTAACAGAGTAAACACATGCTTTGTCCTGTCCATTGCAGGGACTTCATGATTAGCAACTTAGTTTAGGTGAAGGTCATAAGATAAAGATGAGAAGACAATGTAGGCTTTGGTGGCCAAAGCAGCTCTTATCAAATCAAGAATCATCCTCTAGTATTTTACTGGGGTGGTTTGTCACCTGCTCACCGTCATCCCTTGACATCATTGTAGCCTTTACTTGTAGTGAAGGCTTGCTTTCTAGTTCTAGTTCTAGCATTGAGGTACAAAATTGCATTTGAGCTCACAATCCCTTGCATCCAGTTTTGATTTAAGCAAATGAAATGACAATAGCAGCAATGAAATGATTGGTTGTCTGTTAATTACAATTTTTAACTGCTTTTGAAATTTTGGGTTTCCTTTTTTGTGATATTAATGAATTTTATATTGTAGTAAAGATCTTGTGCAGTGGTCTTGTTTAAATAGAAATTAACTTTTCCCTCTTAGAATATACAGTAAAGTATTCGTATCTTGATTCATTTTGACCTAAATATTAGGTTTGAATGTATAAGATTTATGCTGACATATTTACAAATTTGTGGAAAAAAAGAAGTATAGTTTAATGGGAGAAGAAATTGGTTTGGATGGGCACCAATTCACACATGAAATGGTATATAACCATTTTGTTTGTGCTAGTCTTGAAGATTCTGGTTCTATGACAGTTTGACTGTGGTGGGAAAAATCCCACTGTTATTTTTAGGACAAATAGAATGAATTTCAAATGATACATAGAGAGAGAATTTCAACATTTATCTGTTATGTTTAACTTTTAGATTATCATTTACAATTTCTCTCATACTTACAAATTACTCAACATTACCTATCACAATTTTGGAAATTCTAAAATTCTCCATCCAAACACACACCTAATGATTCTTTGATACAATTTGTCTTAGGTGGTTTCTGGAATGGTCTAGTGTGATGAGAAATACTAATGTCATGAACTTCTACTCTCTATCAGGGGATCATTCATGAGACACATGGGAGCATGCCCGCAATTCTTCAGGATAAGTCCATGTTCTCTGTACTTGGTCTGTGTATCACTGACCCTACTAGTAATAGTTTGATGGCTAAAACAGAAGATGATAAAACAAAGTTCTCTGATTGTGGCAATGCTTGGGCAGAGGGAAGTACAAGTGTAAACGGAAAGAATAACTGTAGGAGTTGCAGTTGCCTCCAATTAGATGGACCATTGAGGAAAAATTGCCAACCTTTTCTTGGAAAATGTAATTGGGCTCTACTGATGTTTGATTCTCCTGAACAGAATGTTGCAGGTATACAAGGGATTCCAAAATTGCACCACATTCATTGGAATGGTCTAACTATGTCAGAATATGATGTTCACGTATGTAAGTCATAATTTCTTCTTTTACTTCTTGCCTTTCTGAAATTAGTTTTCATTTGTCTAGACTTTTATCCCTCCCTCAAACAGATGTATATGATATTTTAAATGATTCTAGGTAATAATTTACGAAACACCCTCTTATGGTGCTCATCACTTCTCATTTTGTCATTCGAGTTCAAATGAGCAAATGAATACTTCCATTAAGAATCCTAAGTGGGTTGATGAGCTTCATAAAAAGCAGCAATTCATTGAATTGGTAATGAAATTTACCTTATTCATATCTGTGTATGCAGTTTTTTGTCCTTGTTGCTAATATGTCTTTTCAAAATTTCACCCCAGGATACAATTATTCTTGCAATTAATAGCACAGCTACTGCTAAAAGAATTTTTGAGAGATATGTGGTCCCAAGAAGATCCTTGAGCCATCTCTCCATATTTCCGATGTACACATTCAAACTTCTAATCCACCATCTCTTGCTCTCTTCATCTTCAAGCTTTGATGATTTGCACCGTGACTTTTCAGGTTTTTGGTTATCATAGGGAATCTGTTTTCCAAGTTTATGGCTTCATTCTCCACTGTGTTATATATTGTTCTTCAGTTTTTCCAAATGCATTTTAATTACGAATCAGAATCATGGATGTATGTGACATCAGCAAATGTATTCAGTAAGACTGCATGGATAAATATCCAAATCCGTTGTTGTCAGATATTATATTGGCCAATCTTTCTTCAGCAGAATGACCTCAGGTAATTAGAAATTATAGATAAAATTTATGACTTGCCTGATTTGTGGCAGGTTTCATACTTTAAAGATATCTGGCTGTAATATGTGATAAAGTCCATATAATTTATAATTTATTTTCTTATAAAGTTGTCCTTTTGATAGAGGTGTTCAAGAAATTGAACCCGACTAAATTGGTTAAACCAAATCCAACTGTGATTCAGTTTGCAGTTTACACAAAAATTTGGGCAGTTAGATCTGTTAGAGTCCCACATTGCCTAGAGATACAACCAATTAAAAGTATGCAAGTCTTGGGCAATCCTCATTGTACAAGCTATCTTTTGAGGTTGAGTTAGGCCCAGTCCAAAATCTAAGATGGTATCAGAGCCTATCCTAGATGATTCGTTGTTATTAGGCCGTCACCCGTATAGATGTCCACGCTCCAGATATCCAGTCCTGGGCGTGGGGGGTGTTGTCCCACATTGCCTAGAGATAAGACCAATTAAAAGTATATAAGTTTTGGACAATCCTCACTCTACAAGCTAGCTTTTGGGGTTGAGTTAGGCCCGATCCAAAATCTAAGAAGATCGAACCATAAGAAGTCAATCATATATTTATTTATATTGTATATACAAATGTGATGGGGTATGGGAGTGGAATAACAAAATATAGAATATTGATATTAATATTTCTTTATAATTCTCTTTTACTAATTAATAAACCTGAAACACCAATTAACTATTCCTTTAGAACTCATTGTTTGGTCTAGTTTAGTAGTTTTTGAAATTCTTGAGTTGTGAAGAAGGGTTTAGTTTGTAGTTGAGCCTTAGAACAAATTACCAAACTTGACCAGGAATGCCCTAGTTTTCAATGAACCATATTATTTAGTCTGAAACAATTTTTCCTTGGTTGAAGTTGAAAATGTTATAGGCGGCATTTTGTGTTTGTCTCTTCATTTTCTTCTTTAAGCTTACGTTGGCCATTACTCATCGTGACACTTTTTGATAAATGTAACTTAAATTTACCTTCTAAAATTAAATGTTTAGTTTTTCTTTGTTGAATCAGTTATTCACTACTTTTAAGTTTTAACCATCTGTAACTTTTGAAATTAATTTTTGTTTTCTCCATGTTTAACATCATTCTTTTGTGTGCAAGGTCACAATCATGTGTTGAATATGCAGAGAAAGCTGCAATGCATAGGCATTCTATGTGGTCAGCTTTGGTTATTGATATTCTCCTTGGGAACTTGGTTGGCTGGTCACTGTTATATAATGCAGAATCCATTTGTTTGTCACTTTTGAACTCTATCCATGGGTTTGCCACATTTTTGCGCTCTGGGTGTGTTTGGTTAATGGGAAACCCTGCAGGCTTCAAATTGAATGCTGAGCTGGCAGGAGTACTTGGCATGGTTTCTTTGAATGCAATCCAAATATGGTCAACAATTTGGATCTTTGTAGATTTCATCGTCAATTATATTATTCGAGGGCTTTCTATATTAGGAATTCTTTGTGGATTCACTGTACCTGCTGCTTTGTTCATAGACATGATTGCGCTGGCAACCTTGCATGTTTCAACTCTTCATTGGTTGATTTCACTTGTATATTCATCACAGATACAGGCATTGGCTGCCTTATGGCGGCTTTTCAGGTAACAATACTTGTTCTTTTTAAGATGATTGGGTAAAAGTGATGTTGTGAGTTGAATGAGAATTGAACATCGTAATTTGTTCTTTATTCTATAAATGGAACTTAATAATTAATTGGTTTTTGAAAAATTATTAAGTTGTAAACATGAGGTCCTTGTCTGCATGACACAAATTCCTCAAACAATTACAAGATGGAGAGACATTTACTCACCATATAGATGCTAATGAGGTGATCTCGGGTGTCAAATTTATCATTTTTCCTATGGAGAACTATACTTTTATATGTATATAAACTTTATGCATTAGCTATAATATATAACTCTGAAAACAATGGCAGTGAGGTTAGGGAGCAAAAGCCAAATACAGCTAGCTGTTAAGAATTCGAACCATTTGAAAAATTGAAGATAATTTATAATAGAAGTAGAGATCATGAGACTCCCTTGTATTTTCTGAAAGGCATCACATTTGCTGCACTTTTGTGTTTGTGATTCAGTATCCTTTGGAAGAATAATTGTTATGGATACACATATATTATACATACACGCTCTTCTTTATCACTTATTTCATAAATTTGTTGACCACTTTGGCAGGGGTCGGAAGTGGAATCCTCTTCGGCAGAGGTTGGATAGCTTTGACTACACTGTGAAGCAACATATTGTTGGATCTCTTTTATTTACACCACTTTTACTTCTGTTACCAACTACTTCCGTTTTCTATATATTCTTTAGTATCGTTGACACAACCATTAACTTCATCTGTGTACTAATTGAAGTTACTATTTCGGTAATTCATGTTACACCATATATTAAGATATTTCTTTGGTTGGTGAGACGAGGAAGATTCCCTTCTGGAATATGGCTTGAAATCTTTGGTTGTCAGAGTGATCATACTGTTTCTCTAAGTGCTGATTTTGTTGATGAAATGACCTCATCCAAGGAGTCAGTGCATCTAAAGGATTTCAATAGAGAAAAATCTAGTATTCTGGTTTCAGTTCTCCACAGCAACTATTTGAGCATAGGTGAGGCCTGAAGCTATTACTCGTGGGCTCAGATTGATGCTTCTATTTGGTTTCTTCTTTTTGGCTGTCAAGATTTGCCTCTATGTTGATTAATAATGAAATTTAATGTGTAACATCATGAGAAAAATTTGTAGGTACGTTTTATCAAAATCTGTGGACTTGCTCTATTAATATCTGGGGATTTTCCTTGAAGAATTTGGATATATAGTATTTGTATAAATTATCTATTATCTATTATGACGTGTATCATAGTAATTCAGGCAGCGATCATCTTTCTTTAGTTTTTTATGGTAAGTTCCTCTCTGCCAGGTTGCATATCAAGCTAAAAGCAACATATCATAGACACAGACATTATCTAACATATATTGAAAAATCAAATTTGAATATTTGACTGAAAACATTATATGTCACTGCTGTATTTTGCATGGACAAACATTATGGACTTTAATTGATTTATATTTCAGGAAAAGTTATCTTGCCTCACTACAAAAGTTTATTTTCGAGAGTTTCTGGATCATCCATTTCTAGAGTAGCTTATGGAATCCTCACTGGGCAAAGGTGAGATATCCCTGGTAGCTGGTGCTAAGTTGCTCTTATGATTTGATGCTCCTTCCTGTTTCTCTGATTGTTTGTTATTATTTAATAACACTTATTTTCCATTTCTTTTGAATTTTTGCTTTTGACTTCCTCATTGGTCAGAATGCCATCTATACGCGGAACTCTTCTTCCTTCACCAATGCCATGGATGTCCCTGCCCTACAAAGAGTATTGGCGCCTTTGTCATGATTCACTCATTGCATGCTTCAGATGACAATCTTTTAGTTCGGATTTTTCTTTTGTGAGTACGATTAGCTCTTGGATTTAATTCCACAGATTTCATCCAACTTGCTCTTCTCTCATGTTAATGGCTTTTTCCCTTTCCAAGGGGTAATATTAAAGAGTTCTTCATAATAGTTCATTCCTAATTCAGATTTTGATGTGTTCCTACTCTTCCAAGCATGGTATAGCCGGCAATTATTTTATTTTTAACTTTTTCCCAATGCTGAGAATGATGTGTGCTTTGGAAAAATTGCATTTTGTTTTGTAAATATATTCTTTACTCTTATGCTTGAGCATATATGTTTCACTATTTATTCTTTTTTATTTATTTATGTACTTTTGATCGTGCGATGAATATGAAATCTTTCTTATTACTGCTTCTTATTTTGAATTGGGGGACTCATGGGTCTGGAACCAGTACGCAAGTGATAAGTGAAGTGGTCCAATTTTTTTTGGGACACATAAAAGTTCAATTCAACAGCTATGCATCAGTTTGTAGCACAGATATGATGAAAAGATCCAAAGCAATCATAGCCAAAAATTTGACGCAGGGGTTTGATCTTTGTTGTACTGAAATAAGAAATACCTTGAATAGGGAATGGAAACTTCGATTTGTTAAGTTTGAGTCGAGTGTTTTGATGAAATCTTTAATTATCTTAACGTGTTGCACAAGTTTGTGTTAGATCGTAATATAATTCTTGAAGGAAGAAGAACTCCTTTTTGAAGGAAGGGCTTTAACCATGTGAGGGTATCCGTAGAATTTGTAGCTGAATCCATGTAAATAACATCACTTGATTCTTAAAAGATGATCAGTTAATGCCATTTGCATGCCCCTCGAGAGTTTCTTGCCAATCACGTCATGTCTCTCTATCTCTTCAATGATGTCTATTCTGTATTTTTCCTCAAACTAGAAAATGATAAAATAAAAGAGTCTGTCGGCTTTTTGACCGTACTGTGGTCAAAAATAAAAATAATTCCCGAAATAATGTTGTTGAAACATTATTTACCTTGTCTGGGGTGGAGAATGACAGCGTGGCTAGGGATGGTACAAGGCGCTAATGGAGAAAGCGCCTTACGTGAAGGAGACTGGTAGGAGGCGCTAAAGGCTCGAGCGCTTTATGATAAAGCTGAAAAAAAAATCGCGAAGCAGGGTGCAGGCACGGGTCGATAGCAGCGAGCAGGTAGGGAATCGGATTCCCTTAGGTGCAGGAGGGTAGACAGCAGGGAGCAGGTAGGGAATCGGATTCCCTTAGGTGCAGGCGGGTTGGCTTTAGGGGTGCAGGGGGGTTGGCTTTAGGGGTGCAGGGGCGTGGGTTGAGTGGTTAATGGGGAGAGGACACGTGTGCTGAAGGCGCTGGAGGGTCAGACGCTTTATATGGTATGGTGAGAGGCGCTAGACCCCTAGGCGCCTTGCATGTCACCCATGCGCGACGTGACTGCTGCATGAGACACTGCCAAGCGTGAGATTCTTCTCTCATTGGGAAGGAACGTGTTTCATTGGGAAGGATGTGCGGTCAGAAACGTGAGATTCCTTTCAGGCATTGTTGTTGACCGAAATTTTCTCCTGGACATGTATATATACGTGGGTGCATTGTAGTAATGGGTTGTTGTTGTGTTTTGTGAGATAGAGTGAGTACTTTGAATGTTTTTTTTTTGCTATAATGGCTTGTGAAAGAGTTATTCATCCTGGTCCAAAAGATAAATCACTATTGCGTCTACAAGATGTCCATGTTTCTGAGTGCATTTGGAACGGTGAAAATGATAGAGTGTTACATGTTAGGCGAGCGGGCGACCGACAAATGCGTGGTGAGCTCATTCCTCCTCAAATTATACCTCTCCTAAGGCAGTCCGGGTTTTATGGTGTGTCTCAACTTGACTTTTTTCAAGTTGAGCATACATTAATATCGGCTCTGGTAGAACGTTGGAGACCCGAGACTCATACTTTTCACATGCCATCGGGGGAGTGCACCATTAGTCTGCAGGATGTTGCCATACAAATGGGCCTCAAAGTGGATGGTGAAGCGGTTACCGGCGTAACATTTGGTAACTGGCAGCCCCTAGTACATGAGTTGTTGGGGGTAGCCCCGCCTGAGGAGGAGCTGAATGGTGGTAGACTTAGAATGAAGTGGCTTGACCAACATTTTGGTGATTTCGCGCTACACGCCCACAACGAAATTCAAGTTCAAAGATTTACTAGAGCCTACATTTTACGTATAATGGGGGGTTTATTATTCCCAGATCATTCAGGTCGCTTTGTATCCTTGAGATATTTACCGTTGCTTGCGGATTTAGAGGTGGCCGGCACGTATAGTTGGGGGTCCGCAGTGCTCAGTTATTTGTATCGTGAATTATGTAAGGCCACCGATTATGCCCGAAAGGAGATTGGTGGGGCCTGTGTACTCGTACAACTGTGGGCATGGTCACGTTTCCCTTGCATTGCGCCTCAAGCACCTGATATGGAGCAAGATGATTTGCCGCTCGGTGCACGGTACACAATGCTCTAATAATTTTTTATTTTTTCAGTTTAAATATATGATTTATAAGTATGTGATATGTATTTTGTATTTATGGTAATGAGCAGGTGGAGTGGTGGTCAGACATACATTGTTCACCACAAGTCAGTTGCTGACTACAGACTCATTTTCGATAAGATGGAGTTAACAGATGTTAGTATTTTTCCCTAGTCTCTACATAAATAAATGTCACACAAAATTAACTCATTCTTTTTCCATGTAGATTGTATGGGTACCATATACTCAAGAAATAATGGGTCAACTTCCACCATACTGTTTGGAAGGACATCAGATATGGACAGCAATGGTACCACTTATATGCTTCCATATTGTCGAGTGGCATCAACCTGACCGATGCATGCGTCAGTTTGGCATGCAACAACATATTCCTCGACCTCCCTCCCAACCAGATAAGTTACACGATGTAACATTAAAAGGAAAGGGTGAACAAAATTGGCGTTTGAAACATGCCATATATATTCAACAATGGGATGACAGATGGAATTACATCTGGACCAATGCACCAATGGAAGGGGATATATCATCTAATTCTGAGTATATGGTCTGGTATAAGAATCACACCAGACGTTGGATTACTCAAGCAGCCGCAAAAACTGGTAACATGGTAAGAATATTTGTATGTGTTTTTATTTATATACAATTTCTTGTTTTTAAGTTTTTGAATTTTGAATTTATTCGTTTGCTTTGCATTTATAGGAGGATAGCTTGGAACGAATGTATTTCACTGTGACAAGTGAAGGAGAAAGTTGCTTCTTATTTGAGAATATGAGATCCGAGATCCGTCATTGTATGCAGATTTGCAAACAAATAGATCGGATCAGTGTGCCGGCAGTGTCGGCGCCGTCCCCTTTCCAACCTGCACCTAAAGCACAAGTATCTGATGACATTCCTGTTGGACGAATCGAAGGTCAAGGACTACATCGACGTCGACAGAGAGTGGGTCATGAACAATTAACAATTCCTCCACCACTAGAACCTCAGCCCGGAATGTATTATGTTCCTCCAGTACAACCATTCGATCCAGTTTCAACGTATTATTATGCATCCCACCCTACTACCAGGAACATTCCAACACCGAACACAATGGATCCACCGCCCTTTCCTACAGGGGATTGTTATGTGCCATCACCACAGGTAGAATGTACCCCTCCGATGTATAATTTTACGGCTGACACTCCAACAGCTCCTGGTGGGTGGATTCATCCCTGGCAACATGCTCCACTTATGTCTCCAGCATCAGGAGGGTTAACATATGGAGCCTCTTCTTCTAGGCAGCCAGAACCACCTGGCCTTGGTTTTAATCTGAATGAAGCTTTTGCTGAAGAAGAGAGTCCATTTCATGATGTAACGGAAGGGGGATACCAAGAGCCTAGAAGAAATCCACCACGTGATGCTAGGAATAGGCGTCGCCATTGTGTCCTCTCCCCTTGGTCTCCAAATAATTAAATTTATTTTCGCATTGCACCAGCATGTAAAAACATATGTAATATATTTATTTTAGTGTTGTGTTAATCTTAACGATTTTACGCTTTTCATTTACGCATTGCACCACAAGAAACTTTTAAAACAACATGACTTTTAATACAACATGACTTTAATACAACATAAACTTTTAATACAACATGACTTTTAATACAACACCAAATATAAGAAATAGAATATCACGGAGGTGCTTGGTCCTGACGCTCTTCTAAGTAACGGGGGCAAACTCGACGAGTGTGACCAGACTGTTGGCAATGGCTACACCTCTGTGAGCTTTGAGACTCTCTCCAGTCCATTTCATTCCTTATGCGTGTAGACTTCGGTCGACCTTTACCACGCATGGTTGACTCATCAGGAATAATACAAGGACCATTGTAAACTGGCATGTTGTCTTCATTTCCTATAGGCCACCATTGTCCAGAGTAAGCTTCAACAATATTGTGAATGGAGTATACCGGATCAACATATTGATAAAAATCAATGCTCACAGCAGAACATGCGGCAATGGCATGTGAGCACGGGAATCTAAAGGCTTGGAATACTCCACACTCACAATAACGTTGATTTAAGATTGTTGCCCATATATGACCACCCTGTTGTGTAACAGGGTTGAATGCTTCCTCAACTTCGAACTTGGTCGACTGGATGTCATATCGACGAACTCTGTGAGAACAAGCATCCTCTTGATTTTTACTAAACAACACCATAAACTTTTTACAGTATCTCCGCCCAGAAGCCAACTCAGACCTTGCTTCACCTCCCCGTTGAACAAAATACTCAACAAGTCTTGCATATGTACACTTCACCAATGCGGTTATCGGTAAATTCCTAGCACCTTTCAGTATCTTGTTCACCGCCTCTGACAAATTTGTTGTCATGTGCCCATATCTGCGTCCTCCGTAATCATGTGCCAAACTCCATTTTTCTTTTGAGATTCCATCAATCCACCTTTGGATTTCGGGACTTACTTCACGAAACTTGTTAAGGTTCCTTTCAAAATGATGAACACATGGTGTATACCCTGCATTAGGAAAGAATCCGATTATACATGTAATACAAAAATAATAACAAACCAAAATATATCATAGGCTTTTTTACCTAGTTTCAGTAAGTCTGCTTTCAATTTTGTATTTTTAAACTTGTGGTTGAAATTACTGGCAATATGGCGAATGCAATAAACATGATATGCTTTTGGAGGTTGCCACGCAGGGGACCTTCCGACAGCTGATTTAATGCTTGCATGTCGATCAGATATGAGGCATATACCTTCCTTTTGTGTGACATGTTCACGTATATTACTCAGAAACCACGACCAAGCCTCTAGTGTCTCCCCTTCAACAATAGCAAATGCAATTGGCAATACACAAGTATTTCCATCTTGACTTGTAGCTATTAATAGCGTACCTCTGTATTTCCCGTACAAGAATGTCCCATCAATCTGTATAACTGGCTTGCAATGATTGAATGCATCACAACATTGTTTGAATGTCCAGAATACTCAGTGAAAAGTACGGAACCGAGGGTCCACTTGATTGTCAAAGACAAATTCCTTTGTCTCAATTTTATAACTTGATCCTGGGGAATACAACAACATCTTCTCCAACCATTGAGGCAATGCTGCATATGACTGGTCCCAGTCGCCATACACCTTCACTATAGCTTTTTGTTTAGCTTCCAAGCCTTTCTATAAGAGATGGAATAACCAAATTGCCCATTAATCCTTTCTTGTATCATTGCAATGGGGACCGATGGATCTACGCCGACCATTCCTACATTAGGCCATGTATTCATAATTAGTATAAAAAATTTGACTATCCAAAAAAATTGTATCAAATGAAAACATCATACCGTAGATGCAGGAGGCCACAAAGTCAGAATCCAATTTTCTGTGATCTTGAGATAGCATTGCATTCATACATGTATGTCGACCACCCCATTTAGAAATGACCCATTTATTTGAGTTCTTACCTATCATTGCTCTCATCCGCCACGGACAACCTTGTGAATAGTTTGGACACTTCAAGGTCAAATAAGTTCGCTTTGACTCCACCACAAAAAATGTCTGGTGTATCTTCATTGAGTAGTGCTTCACAGCAATCTGGACAACCTGTTTGCTATCAAATTGTAATCCAACATACAATTCATCTCCTAATCGCCATGATCCAGGAACTTCCAACCCACCAAGCTGTATCTCTTCATCAGGGTGCTCCCAATTTACAAACTTATAATGCGGGGTTAAATTCCAATAAGGATCTACTGTTGCACCTATACATATAAAAAATTGCATTCAGTAACGATGGCAAAACAAATAGGAAAATTAACATATTAGTAACTATTTACCTTCTTGACGTTCATTGTGTTCACGATAAGACAATGAATCCGGTGAATTCACCGTAAACGTCGGGAGCATGACATGATCAGTATTTGCATCAAAGTCTTCCTCAACATCTGTATCAGATGAATCCCCCTCAGGGACTTCGGCTTCCTCATTCAAATCGTCACTATCCTCGCACCCCATGTTCATATCCATGTTAAAAAAAGCATCATTTTGTTCACCTTCAGGTTCCGCATTGTTGATATCCTCATCGACCGTTACACCACCAGATTGATGTATGCATTGATCTTCAATCCCCAATGACAGTTGAGTATCCAAATGAAAATGTTCTTCAGGTAATGATGAACTGCCAACATTGTCAATGTCTGCATATAATTCAAGCACTGTCATCAACGACTGCTGCTCAAAAGCTTGGACCATACATTCCACATCTTCATCGTCACATATCTGAAGACCTGTATATCTGGTTGGATTTTGTGATACTAAAAATCTACACGTCAAAGTAGAAACAGTTTGATTAGTTGAAAGATTTAATTTTTTAAAAATCTTTCTTTTCAACAAATCAAAACTGATTCCACGTTTTATCTGAATAGATCTCTTTTCACCTTCAAACATTATACCCTCAACACCTTCATATTTTCTACCACTCCAATAAACAAAAGTAATAATTTGGCTCATTTTTCAAATATCAAAATACAAACACAATTTATACCAACACAAACAACTAACAATTATAATAGAAGCACACAGACAAAATAACGTTGCTACCTTATGAAATTCTTCACAACTCTATTTATACACTCTTAAAAGCCTCATTACAATGCTCAGATACACACTCAAACTCAAACAAATATATTCTCGCGAATATATTCGCTGAATTCGCTTCAGCGAATATATTCGCGGCAGGGGTTTGGTGACTGATGGATAAGTTGGAAGCGCGTGACAGAAATGCGCCACATGTAAGGCGCCAGAACCTCCAGCGCCTTGAGTCCAGATGACATAAGGAGCTAGACCCTTTAGCGCCTCCCATGTAAAGCGCTGGAGCCTTTAGCGCCTCCTATCAGTCTCCTTAACGTAAGGCGCTTTCTCCATTAGCGCCTTCTACCAACCCTAGCCACGCTGTCATTCTCCACCCCAGACAAGGTAAATAATGTTTCAACAACATTATTTCGAGAATTATTTTTATTTTTGACCACAGTACGGTCAAAAAGCCAGAGTCTGTCACTCTCCTCAAACTCCACATGTTAATATTTCCATTAACATAGTGGAAATCAGTAACAGACTGAACCCAAACCACAAGGTTTAAAGTTTGTAGTTAGTGTAGGATTTTGAATTTAAATTTAAATACGTAACATTTCTGGATGCAGCTTATGTTCAAAACTTCCGAATGCATCATTTTAAGCAATAATCTCGTGATTAACACTGGAATACTTTGAAGTTTTGGATTAATATGTCATCTTTTGGTGGAGATTTCTGACACATTAATGCAGTCTTGTGAGATATTTGATATATCCAAAGAAATTCTGGATTTTAGACTTTCAGTCAAAACCTGTCAAACTGTGCTGAACACGGACAAATGCAAAACAAACTGAAGGTCACTTTTCAGATAAATTTACTCAAAACAATGATTCGCTGCATTATAGATGGGTAATTATAGGGTGGACTCTATGTTTGGTAGGGTGGAAAGAAATAGGGTAGAGAGAAATGGAGTAAAGAGAAATAGATGAGAAATAAGTGAGAAATTAGGTTGTTTGGTAGGAAAGAAATAGAAATGAAATAGGATGGAGATAAATTGTATTTTTGTTTGGTAGGAGAGAAATAGAAAGAAGAGAAATTGGATTACAATATTTAAAGACCAAAATACCCCTATTTAAGTATTGATAACTAAAATAAAAAAATTCAGTATTTAACTCTATATAAAAACTAATGTATAACTAATATTAAAATTTTAGTACTTAATATATATATATATATAACTAATAACTATTTCTAAAATATATATCGTGAAAAAAAAAATAATGCAAACTAAGCAGAAGACTTCCGCAAAATACAACACGGGTTGATTGCAGAGGTTGCCAAATCAGGGACATACTCGTCCAAATTTTGTTGCCTCCCCCTCTCGTGTCAGTATTTCTTCACTATTTCTCCTCAACTTTGTGAAGAAATTGACAGTTGTAGGGCCCACATGTTTTCTTTTCTTTCTACTCTAATTTCTACCCTACCAAACACTTAAACACATTTCTCCTCCCACTATTTCCTCTCCCTCTCCCTCTATTTCTTCCCAACCAAACCGAGCATATGAGTTTAGGTCTACCATAGACCTTTACCATAAATAGTATAAATTTAATATTAAAATATTTTTTAATAAATATTATAAAATTAAAATTATTTTTTATAGTAAAAAAAGATAGTAATTTATGGTGGACCCAAACTCAAAGGGTCCACCGTATAATTACCCCATTATAGATAGGATTGTTTGTATCTTTTGTTCCTCTAGTTTCCCTAGTTTGTAAGATAGGTCATCCAAGAATTTTCTTTGGTGAAGTTGATCTCTTAATTTTTAAATATGTGGTACAATTGTTGAGTCTGCATCCAAGTTAACAATTTTTTTATGATGTTTTCAAAATGACTAAATATATTAATTAAAACATTCATAATAAAAAATTTATATTAATTATTATTGACACGTCATCAAAACTATAATAGTAGCCACATCATGAAATGGGTTTTATATCAACAAAAATTACTAACTTAGATGGAGACTTAGGGCCTGTTTGGTGGACAGGATATGATAGGATATGATAGGCGAGTTAGATAGAAACATAATAGGATAAGGGCATGATAAGCTCTTATCATATCCTATTTTTGATGCACACTAGGATAAGAGGCAGATAACATTATTTTATCTTATCATACGTTTGAAATGGACAGATGATGATAGAATAAGATATAAAAAATATTGATATGACAAAATTACCCTTATCATAAAATTAAATTAAATTAAATTTTTATTTTTTCAATAAGCATACATGAATAAAAAATTATTTATTTATAAAAAAATTAAATTTAATAAAAAAGAATAAAATTATTAAAAATAATATCAAAATTATTATAGAAAGAGGAAAGAGAGGGGAAGAGAGAATGAGTGGAGAGAGGACAGAGAGAGAGGGCAGGGGACAGAGAGAGGGGAATGGAGTGGAGATAGAAGAGAGGGGGGACAAGAGGAGAGAGAGGAGATAGGGGAAGGGAGAGGGGGGGAGGGAGGGAAGAGAGAGAAAGAGGAAGAGAGGGGAGGGGGAGGAGAGAGATGGAGTGGAGAGAGTGGAACAAGAGAGAGGGGGGAGGAGAGATGGAGTGGAGAGAGAGATGGGGGAGAGGGGATCAAGAGAAAGGGGGAGGAAGGAGAGAGAAATAGAGGACAAATGAGGAATAAATTTTTTTATCTTATTTTTAACTCTCTAACCCAACTTCCCCCTAGAATAAGAATTACACTAGGAGGAAATGATAGGATAAGCCACATGATATAGTTATCATATCCTAATGTTGCAACAAACACATTATAAGTGATAGGATATGATAAAGTTATCATATCCTATTCACCAAATGGGCCCTTAACAATTGTACTACGTTTACAAAATTTTAAAAGAATTGGGGGACTGAATTCGTGAAAAAAAATTATTAGGAGACGAAAATCACAAACTAGGAAAATTATAAGGACACAAATGCAAATAAGCCTATGAGATATTATATGTAATCCTAAAAAAATTATCTTTGGTTTTTGGTCCATTATTTATTTGGTTTAGGGTTAAATATGTTTTTATTGTTAGTTATAAAATCAAATACTTTTAGTCTCTATCGTTACTTATATTCTACTAAGTGATGACGTAACCATGTTTCTTGTAAATTTTTCTTTGAATTTTTTTGTCATTTTCAAATTTCGCAGGAAACTCCTTGTTGGTTTTGAAATTTGCAGGAAATTTCTTACAAATATTTTCTATAGTAAAACAGAGAAATTTCATGGTAACAGTTTTACATATAAAATAGTGATTTTTTGAAAATTTACTGTAAATGATTTTTCTACAAAAAAAAATCACAAGAAATTTTCTGTAAAATTTTACTCGAGAAAAGCCAAAGAGATCTACAAACGTCACTTAAAAAATTATACTTAATAATGAGGACTAAAAATACGTTATTTTAAAAAATAGATAATAAAAAAAAATAGATGAGAGACTAAAACCAAATTTTACTATATTTTTAGAGACCAAAAAGATATTTAACCCTAATTATAAGTAATAAAAACATAAGAAATTAAGATATATATGATTAGAAAGTGATATAAAAACCTCATTTTGTGCATTATAAGATAAAAATTCATAAATATTCACTAAATAATACATATGATTTGTAATCTTTAAAAATTTCTCTATTTATCTGGAAAATATTTTACATTAAATAAAAATTTATTTTTTTTAAAATGATCGACTTAAATTAATTTTTTGACCTTGATATTTTTTTTATCGATTTTCACCAGTTTTTACCATTCATCGGTTCTCACCAATTCTAAAAATCAATTATTTTTTTGGTTTAAATGAATTGGATCCCCCGTACCAATTTTTAGTTGGACCGGTCAAATCAATCGATCGAATTCACATAATCATGGTTTAGACTATAGTATTTCATTTAGTTTGGTATTTTTATTTTATTTTATATTTTCATTTAAACATTTTCAATCATGAAGCAAAGCAAACTTTAAATTAAGTCAATCACGCGCTAACTTATTTAAATTGATTAGTTGCTCATATAACACATTTTTTCTCTCTAAATCTCTTCATTATAATACTCATCACATTTTATATTTTTCTCTCTTCTATTTCTACTTCTCTCGCAGTTATATAATGATTTTGTATAATATTGTTGTATCAATATGATTTCTCTAATTAAATATTCTTTCAACATATATATGATTGGGTAGTTGATGAAGAGAGAGAAATCAAGGGTTTTCTTCTCCAAAAATACTGATCAGAGTATAATTCAAGAAGTCTCCTCTATTCTCTCTATTAAGCAGACTGATGACTTGGGAACCTATTCGGGATTTCTTGTAAATCATAGTAAATCTAACAGAAATACTTATGCTTCTATAATTGATAAAGTCAGGAAAAAACTTGTTGGCTGGAAAGGCTAATACTCTTTCTATGGTTGGCCGGATCACCCTTGCTCAATCAGCAGTCATGAACATCCCTAATTATCTCATGCAAGCTTCAGTAATTCTAGTCGGTGTATGTGATGAAATTGAGAGATTATGTAGGAACATTATTTGGGGTTCATCATCTGAACATAGGAAGATCCATTTGATTGCTTAGAATAAGATCCACCAACCT
The DNA here is from genome assembly GCA_026901365.1 of Sesbania bispinosa. Classification (NCBI taxonomy): domain Eukaryota; kingdom Viridiplantae; phylum Streptophyta; class Magnoliopsida; order Fabales; family Fabaceae; genus Sesbania; species Sesbania bispinosa. The sequence continues at coordinate 719,558 of QLOH01000254.1, forward strand.
AAAAATCTTGGTGGTTTGGGTTTTAAATCTCTCGGGTTAGTTAATGAAGCTTATATGGTTAAGCTTGGTTGGAGAATGGTGAGTCAGCCTAATCTTCTCTGGGTTCAAGCTATTCGGGCCAAGTATAAATGTGGTAACAATAGAATGCCTCTGATAAGGAGTTGCTATAGGGAATCATACCTCTGGAAAGGGATCTCAAATGCTTGGACGCATGTTCAAGATAGTGTTATTTGGAACATTGGCAATGGTAAAAATATGAGGTTCTGGGTTGATGCCTTTATACCTGGTCTGAATCCTCTCATTAACTATGCTTCTCATCCGGTTGGAGATTTACAGGACTTGCTTCCTATTGCTGCATTTGCTGATGATGGTAATTGGAAGATTGAGGAACTTCAAACTTTCCTGCCGGCTGAGATTATAGCCAGATTACATGCTGTCTCTCCTCCTAGAGATTACTTAGAGGATGATACTCTTGCTTGGGCTAATACCTCTGATGGTGATTTCCAAATGAAGAGCATATATGACAAAATTGTCCCCCAGTATATTTTTTATCTTGATCTAGATTTATGTCAAGCCGTGTGGTCTTGGAAGGAAGCTCCTAGGATCCAATGCTTCCTCTAGAAATGAATTCATGGTAAGCTTCCTACAAATGAGGAAAGGATTTGTAAAGGTATGGGTAATGACCCTACTTGCAGCAGATGCAATGAGCATCTTGAATCTATTATGCATGCCCTGCAGTGATGGAATTATGGAATTCTATTATTCATGCTGATCATTGGGCTAGATTTTTCAGCTTGGGTATTAAAGGCTGGCTGAAGATGAACTTAACAGAAAATGTCTCCAATCTTCAATCAGGTTTGGACTGGCAAATTCTTTTCCCTGTTATTCTTTGGATGGTTTGGAATGATAGGAACAACCTAGTTTTCAAGCAAAAGACAGAAATCTCTTCCTTTCTTCTGCAAAAAGCTCTATCCTATGCTCATGAAATGAAGACCAGTCTGAGTAATCTGAACATGGCCCAAAATTTGACAAGCAAGCATGAAGAGCACATTGCTTGGAGATTTCCCCCTCATGGTCGGGCAAAACTTAATGTGGATGGATCTGTTGTTGGGTAGTTTCATAGTGCTGGTGGTGGTGGTATTATCAGAGGTGAAGATGGCAGATTCATAGCTGGTTTTACATCTAACATTCGATCTTGTTCTGCTGTCAAAGCTGAGTTATGGACTCTCCTTTATGGTGTTAGAATTGCTAGAGACTGCAATATTTGAAATTTAATTGTGGAGCTAGATTCCAAAGTAGCTCTTGATTTAGTTAGGAAAGGTTGCTCTCATTCCCATCACTGTTTTGGGCTTATTAGAGATATTAGAGAAGCCTTAGCTTGGGATTGGAGAATAACTTTGTGCCATACTTACAGAGAAGGTAATAAGGCAGCTGACCACCTTGCTTATGTTGGTCACTCTTGGCCCCTGGGTGTTCATAGGTTTCCTTCTTGTTCTAGTTCTCTAGTTGATATTCTTAAAGATGATTGTAGAGGTGTTGCCATGCCTCGTCTATAGGGGTGGAAACAGGTCAGGCCAGGCCAGGCTTTGGCAGGCCTGAGCCTGGCCTAACTCATAATTCTTAAGCCTGAGTCTGGCCTGTTACCTGTTACAGGCCTTTTTGTAAGGTCTGGTCTGGCCTGCGAAAAAGCCTGGCCTGGCCTGTAAGCTTGTTTAGAAGCCTGTTTTATAACAAGGCCTACCAACAGGCCAACAGGCCTATAAGCCTATGCAGGCCAGTAGCCCTTTTAAGTAGGCTTTTTTATATAATTAATTTAATATATTATAATTTTTACTATATTATAATTTTTTAATTATATTTATAGTTATTTATATAATTAATTTAATATATTATATATTATTATATTAAACAGGCCGGCCTGTTAAGCCTAATAGGCTTTTTCATAGGCCTTTTAAGAAGCCTTAGTCTGACCTTTTTAATAAACGAGCCAGGCCAGGCCATAAACAGGCCAGGCCGCAGGCCCCTGACAGGCCGGCTGGCCTATTCCCACCCCTACTCGTCTAGTCCAATAGTTTCTTTTTTGGGCCTTTGCCCCCCCCCCATTTATCAAATATATATATATATATATATGATTCTAATTTTTAACCTATTCTTTTTTTCTATTTTAATTTTGATTTTTTATTCAAATTTAAATTCTTATCATTATCTTATAATAATATATAATCCTCAATTGATAATTAAGTATAATAAAAATAGTTAAATAATATGAAAATTAGTTAGTGTTTCAAAATTTAAATTATATAAGAGGGTATGATAATTTTAAAATTATATGAAATATTACCAGTTAAATAATATAGTTGGAATAATTGATTATTATAAATAATTAAAATTTTAAATACATATTCTTTAATATATATTTAAATGAAAAATGATAGTTACTAAAAGGGGAGTATGTACTACAAAAAATTTGCTTGTTCTGCGAAATTATTTTAAGTCCTTCTGTAGTAGATTCTATTTCTACTATAATTTTGACACACATTATTAATTTTTTTATTTTATTTTTCAATTAAAGTAAAAAATATTTACCACAAATTGAGGTAATTATTAAGAGAAGCTTAGAAATTATAGGAGTACCAAAAAATTTATCCTATAGCAACAAGGAAAAAAGAAAAGGAGAGTGGGAAAATGAAAGCCAGATAGACTACATAGTACTGTAGAGTGAGCTTGTAATTATGTTCAAAGCAAAACATAAAATAAAAAATACTGATGTTGCTGCCCAGGATCGAACTGGGGGCCTTTAGTGTGTAAGACTAACGTGATAACCACTACACCACAGCAACCTCGTTAGTGATTTTTACTTGTAAAAGTAAATAATATAAATAATGAATAATAAATAATAATACCCTAAAATTCGTTGCTTTCGCTAGCGTAATTACAACAGGGAGTAGTTCAAGTTTTCAACCATTGCACTACCTAAACAATTAAAATTTTCTAAGATTGAAATTGAATTGTTTATCAAAGATAAGAAGATCAGTAAAATAAAAGTAAGTAGAGATGATCTCCTAAATACATGGGCGTACCTAATGGGGGCTTGCAAGAGCTTCAGCCCCAAATTTTTTTAATCTTTTTAGCAATTATATAGATCTCATATAAAATATTTTATTAATTATTAATCTGATTCTCCCAAAAGAGATAATTTTTTCATACGAAAAACATACAACAATTTATACAACACACTTTTTCTCTCTATTTTTCTCCATCACATCACCTATCATATCCCACATTTCTCTCTCTTTTCCCTCTTTTCTCTCTTTCTCTCTCAATGTTATACATGTACAACATGTACAAACATCATTTCTCCTCCCAAAATATTATAAATTTTGTAGTATTACCTCTTTATACTTCTTTCACTACTTATTTTATAATTTTTTCTTATTTCCTTTTTTATATATTCTTTATATTAATTAATTTTCCTTATTTAGATATCATAAGGTTTCATTTAAAATTAAAGAAAATTATGTTTTTTTAATGTGATTTTTAGAACTACATGATAAAAAAAATCTTACAAGAATAAAAAAGAATTTTCTTTGATTTGATTTGAATTTTACTTTTAGGATTAGATAATAAAATTAAAAAAAAGATGTTTTAATATTTTAGTTTTTTTAAAAAAACATGCAACTTCTAAATTTACCTTTATTGTAAGTCTTTTTCTTTTCGATGCCCTTTTTTTAAGTCAAACTCTATTACACTCCCCACATTAACTAACCTAAAAATTATAAATGTTCAATAATTATAAGGGGTAAAGATGAAAAAAAAAAAGATGATAAATGCATCTAAAAATTTGTAAAAAGTCTTAGAAAAATGACTAAATAAAATCATCAAAAGGGTCTTGTAAAAAAGACTGAATAGAGTATTTTATTCCGACGCCCAATTAAAAATTCCTGGCTACCCCTAGGGATGTCAAAAAAACCCGTACCCGTGGATACCCGTGGGTGGGGACGGATATTATACTACCCGCCCCGCGGGTACCCGCACACTTATTAAACTATTAAATATATTTGAAATTTATGATTTTTTATTATTTTATGATGAGAAATAATTTATTTTATATTATTTTATGATGATATTTTTAATATATTAATACGTAATGGTATTATAATGATTATTTATATATAGTATGATATTATAATATATTATATAACATTTCCTCTTTTTTTTATAAAATATAAATTTTTAAACATTAATGAATACATGTGAATACCCACGGATACCTGTTACCCGCATGAGTACCTGTTAATTTTAACGGGTATCTATATGGGTAGGCACTACCCACCCCGCTCCGTTGACATCCCTAGCTATGTTCCTGCCCTAAATAACATAAATAATTGTCATAATTTAAATATGCCGGAAGGTAATATCTCTAAAAATAAGGAACGATAATATTGTTTTAAATATCATAATAAATTAATAATCCTTTTTAAAGATAACAATATCCTTAAATTAATTCAAAATAGATAATATCCTAAAAAGTAAGGAAAGATACTATATATTAAATAAGATAATGAAATAGTTATCCTATTTTACGACTACAAAATTATCCTATTTTAAATACCCAAATATACATATAAAACATAACAATATCTTAAATATTATAATATAATAATTATTTTGACATGAAAGTAAATTTTGGATTGATTAAAATAAAATAAAATAAAAAAAGAAGTTAAAATAATTAAAGGGTAGATATATCACATAATTTATAATGATATATTTGCAACCTAAAATTTTTACAGCATATGATAGGTTGAAAAGCCAAGCATCAAAGTAATGATATTTAAAATAAGTACTTGAAACCAAAGAGTTGTGGCACAGTAGATTGGCCTTAACTAATAGGGGTTGGTTCAAATGATATATGTTTTCCTTTAGTAAGATCTCGGGTAGGGGTGTTCAGATCCAATTCAATTCAATCCAATGCAAGCCGCATAATCCAATTCAATTTTATCACTTTTATCTAATATTTATTGTTTCTTTAAAAAACTGAAAACTAATCCAATCCAACCCAATTTAAATTGGATCGGATTTGAAAAAATATCAAAACCGATCGGGTGATAAAATAATAAAAACCGCAATGATCGGATCGAATGATTTTTTTTCTCAAAACCAATCCAAATCAAACCGCGAACACCCCTAGTCTCGGGTTCGAGTCTTGTGAATGGAAAAAATCCCCGTTGGGAGAGCTAGCCCCACCATGGTGTGGATGTTCCTGGCTCGAACAGGATTGCCTCCAATGGAGGATACCCGTTGTTAAACCAAAAATAGATTGGCCTTATTAATAGGGGAAATATGTAGTTAACAAAAAAAATAGTATTCAAACCCAACAATTTTTATGGCTAATCGACTCTACTTAAGAGTGAGCTTGTATTTATGTTCAAGTAAAACCTAAATTCAAAATGACTGATGTTGCTGCCCAGATTCGAACTGGGGACCTTTAGTGTGTAAAACTAACGTGAGAACCTCTACACTACAGCAACCCAGGTTGTGGTTTTTACATGTAGTAATTAATAGTATGATTGTATAAATGATAAATCCTAAATAATAACACCCTAAAATTCGTTGCTTTCCCTAGCGTATTTACAACTGGGAGTAGTTCAAGTTTTCAACCATTGTATAAAAACAATTAAAATTTTCTAAGATTGAAATTGAATTGTTTACCAAAGATAAGATCAGTAGAATAAAAGTAAGGAGAGATGATCCCCTAAATAATTGTCATAATTTAAATATCTCGAAAGGTAATATCCCTAAAAATAAGGAATGATAATAATGATTTAAATAACATTATAAATTAATAATCCTAATTTAAATATTCCGAATAGATAATATCCTTAAAAATAAGGAAATATTACAATATATTAAATAAGATAGCGAAGTAGTTATCCTATTTTACCACTAAAAAATTATCCTATTTGAAATACCCAAATATACATATAAAATATAATAATATCCTAAATAATATATAATATAATAATTATTTTGACAAGAAAAACCTAAATTTTGGATTGATTCAAATAAAATTAAAGGAAGAAGTTAAAATAATTAAAGGGTAGATCACACAATTTATAATGATATCTTTGCAAGCTAAAATGTTTAGAGCATATGATAGGTTGAAAGCCAAGCATCAAATTAATGACTGCCACCAATAACTGAAATGCCAATTGTATTGTTAATATTTTTTTTGGTTACAATGGAAAGAAAAGGAAACAAAACGAGAAAAGCAAAGACAATCACACCAAGTCTTCAGCCAGCAAAGGAAGAAGCTCATCCGTCGAAGAATTCCAAAAAGCAAAAGCTTGATCCATAGAATGACCTTTCTTTGCCAAACAGTCAACAACCAAATTTGCTTCTCGAAGCACATGAGCAAAGTGCACCTCCCATCCTCTTGACAGCAAACTCTTGATCTCTTGGATTGAGGACCTGTAGGTAGTCAACGGAGGGGAATAATGGAGTTGAATTAAACGTATTGCCTCCAGGCCATCAGACTCACACACCACCCTTTTCCAACCCATATCCTAAGCTAAGGAGAGACCTTTGATAATAGCATTTAATTCAGTTTGAAGAACAGAGCCACAACCTTCTTTGCTTGAGAAACCACCCAACCAAATGCCATTGGAATCCCGTAACACACCACCAGTAGCCATCAATTTGGAGTGCCTCAAAAAACTTCCGTCGACATTAAGCTTAATGAAGCCAGAATCTGGAGCAGTCCACCACAAGTGACGAGAAGCTTCACTCTCCACGTAGTCGAAATCAAATTCTGTCTCCATAAGGAGGGCATTACGAATAAAAAAGTTTGCATCCCATTTGTCAGTACAGAGCACAAAGTTGTTCTGCCAACGCCAAATCCACCAAACGCCGGACAGAAAAAGAGAGCCCTTGGTACCCCTACTGATCTTCTGCAACCAAATACTCACATTATCTGAGAAGAAAAATGGTAAATCTAACAAACCCAATCTGCGCCACACATCTAAAGAAGCTGGACAATCACAAAGGCAATGAAGGATGGTTTCTTCTTGAGTCCCGCACCTAGGACAAAGGGGGGAGGAGGTAATATGTGTTGGCGCCGATCGATGATCAACCTGCAAAAGATGAAGAGTGAAAGGCTGAGACGCGTAGGTATACGTTGTCCTTAAGGGTTATTTCGCGGAGTGCGTAACCCCCAGGATTTAACAGCCCCTTCCCGAAAGCACCGAGGAATCAGAATAATGGCTACTGTCAGCAAAGCAGGGCAGAGAAGAAAAAAGAGGAAGAAGCATTAGTCTTTGGAAGTGGAAGTGAGTAAAACTGATAGACTAGCTTTGTATTTATAGGCAAAAGTCGAAGTGGGATAAGGATTAGTCAGATAGCAATTTCGGAAAAATAGGATGAGGATGATCAAGATAGTGGGCGATTACCAGCAAAATAGTAGGAAGACCAAGTCAAAAATAATCTTTCGAAAATTGACCGTTTCTGGATAGGCGTAAAAAATTCGGTTTAAAATTTATAATTGAAGGTTCAAAAATATTTTAAATGGAGCCGGAGTAAAAGACATGTGAGGCCCAATATCACGCGCAGGGGGGGCAAATCCACCGATTTGCACTAAACCGAGCCACCAAGGCCCGTTCTCATGCGCGCGACCCCAAGCCTTTCACAAGTTGTTTGAAAGGTCCAATCACACTTTAATATATAAGCACTCAAACATGCTTTACTCCAAGCAATGTGGGACTTGAGTTTTAGAAAGGTTTTGAAATACTCTTAAAATTCACAACAATCCCCCACATATTTCAAAACATTTTTAGAAAACGAAAGAGAAAAATAAAATCTGCTCTGCTTTACTACATGGATGTCAATGCGTCGAATCTGGTGTCTTTTGGACTATGAACCAGACCTAGATTGATAAGACTTAACACACAAGTGAGTTGGTGGAGCAAGCTCTATGAACCAAAAACACCTTGTTGTATGTTAGCGGTCTACCAATCACATTGCAACCCCACAATTTCCACTGTTAACACCGTTTTGCGCTAATAGGCCATGCGCGCGACTGGTATTCATGAGTGCTCTAGAGATTTCGCCTCAATCTCATACAAGTGGCCCCACTTGACACTCATATAGGTGATTTCATCAAGTGTATGCTGCACTTCATACACCACCCATAAGGGATATGATAATCATTAAAAGCTTTTAAGCTTATCCTCTCAATAATGCAGTCTAGCATATCTCACACCCTAGGAAGGGACTATAAATATTGTGCTAGCAGAACTAACAAGTGACTTGTTTTTACCCATATGAACCTTCTTCATGGGATCTCCAATCACAAAGGTTGGGTTACCATCACTGTTAATTTCATATTGGCTTAAGTCCCATTCCCCTCGATGTTTCATATATGAATTTCCTTCCCAAAGGCTTTGTCAGAGGATTGGCCAAATTCACTTCTGACTTCACATAATCAATGGATATTATTCCATCCTTTAGTAGCTGCTTTACCACATTATGCCTTAGTTGCATATGTCTGTTTTTACCATTGAAAGACTTATTCTTTGCAATGGCTATTTCCGCTTGGCAATCACAATGCATTGACACTGATGGGGTTGGTTTTATTCCCAAAGGAATATCTGCTAAGAAGTTTCTCAACCACTCAGCCTCGCTACCAGCCAATTCCAGAGCTATAAACTCTGACTCCATAGTTGATCTTGCAATTATAGTTTGTTTGGCTGATCTCCAAACTACCGCATCACCACCAAGTGTAAACACATAACCACTAGTGGACTTTGTCTCATCTGAATCTGAGATCCAGTTAGCATCACTGTATCATTCCAATACAACGGGAAATCCACTATACTCAATACCATAATCAATGGTACCTCTTAAATATCTCATGAGTCTCACAAGTGCAGCCCAATGATCCTGATTAGAATTTTGAGTATATCTACTCAACCTACACACAACATATGCTATGTCAGGTCTAGAAAAATTCATCAAGTGTAGCAAACTCCCAATAATTTGGGCATACTCAGATTGAGCAACAGGATCACCTTTATTTTTCTTTAATTGAGTGCTAGCATCATAAGGGGTACTCATTGGTTTGTCATCGAAATGACCAAACTTCCTAAGAAGTTTCTCAACATAGTGTTCTTGGGATAGTAGTATACTATCACCCTTCCTTATGATTTTAACACCCAATATCACACTTGCTTCACCCATGTCTTTCATGTCAAACTTTGATGCAAGAAAGTTCTTTGTAATGTTTACAATATAATCACAAGTACCAAATATAAGCATATCATCAACATATAGACAGATAATCATACATTCACCATCTATAGTTTTTGTGTAGACACATTTATCTACTTCAACAGAAGAAAAGCCATCATCAAGCAAAGTCTTATTAAATTTTTCATGCCACTGTTTAGGGGCTTGTTTCAGACCATATAGGGATTTGAGAAGTTTACAAACTTTGTTTTCTTGACCAAAAATGACACATCCTTCAGGTTGAGACATAAATATTTCTTCTTCTAAGTCACCATTTAGAAAAGCGGTTTTTACATCCATTTGATGTATAACTAATTTATGAATAGAGGCCAAAGCTATTAAAACTCAAATGGAAGAGATTCTAGTCACTGGAGCAAAGGTATCAAAATAATCAATATTTTCCTTTTGAGAAAACCCTTTGGCTACAAGTCTAGCTTTATATTTTTCAATAGATCCATCAGGATTATATTTTCTTTTAAAAATCCACTTGCAGCCAATTGGTTTTGCTCCATGAGGTAAATCAACCAGAGTCCAAGTTTTATTTTTTGAAAGAGAATCCATTTCAATTTTAATAGCTTCATTCCAAAATTTAGCATCAGAAGAAGAAACAACTTCAGAAAAACTTGAAGGATCATTACCAATTAAGTAAGTATAAAAATCGTTTCCAAAGGAAGTTTCTTTCCTTTGTCTTTTGCTTCTTCTCAAATCCTCATATGAGTGCTCATTATTATTTTGAACAGTTGCACGAGAAACAAATTCAGACTTTAAAGGAAACACATGTTCTAAAAATTCAGCATTCTTGGTTTCTATAATTGTATTATGATCAAGCACATCACTTTTTAGAACAAGGAATCTATAAGCAGCACTATGCTCAGCATAACCAATGAACAAGCAATCAGAAGTTTTAGATCCTATTTTCCTTTTCTTAGGGTCAGGAAGCATAACCTTGGCTAGACACCCCCACACTCTAAGATATTTTATGTTAGGTCTATAACCTTTCCATAACTCATAGGGTGTTTTACCAATTTTCTTATGGGGTATTCTATTTTGTAGAAAACAAGCAGAGAGTAAGGCTTCATCCAAAGGTTATCAGGTGCTAAGGAACTAACTAACATTGCGTTCATCATTTCCTTCAAGGTTCTATTTTTTCTTTCAGCCACTCCATTAGATTCAGGTGAATAAGGAGAGGTAATTTCATGAATTATTCCTTCTTTTTCGCAAAAATCATCAAAGAGCATGTATTCACCTCCCCTATCAGATCTAACTCTTTTAATTTTCCTATTTAGCTGGTTTTCTACTTCTGCCTTATAGGTAAGGAACATGTTAAAAGCTTCATCTTTATTTCGAATTAGATAAACCTTAGTAAATCTAGAAAAATCATCAATAAAGGTCACATAATATTTCTTACCACCTCTAGTCATAGTTTGTTTTAAATCACCTAGGTCGGTATGAATTAAACTAAGCAATTCAGTTTCACGTTGCACAGAAGGATGCGATCTCTTAGTTATTTTACAATTAATACATCACATTTGATTGGGCAATCATTGTTAAGATCAGAAAGAATACCAAGATGTTGCATTTTCTTAATATATGAAAAATTCACATGTCCTAATCTAGCATGCCACATAGCAGTTGAATCAATCATATAAGCAGAATTCTCAATTTTATTGATAACTTGAGAAATATTAAGTACAAAGAGTCCATGATCACAATAGCCTTTCCCAACAAAAACATTATTTTGGTCATTACAATCTTATCAGATTCAAAAGAGACCTTAACCCCAACTTTTCCCAACAAAGATACAGAAACCAAATTAGCCCTAATGGTTGGGACATGAAGTACATCACTTAAAGCCAGTGTCTTTCCAGATGTGAGCCTCAGAAGAACCTTTCCTTTCCCTTGAACTGTAGCAGTTCTAGAATCACCGAGGTAAACTAGTTCTTCTCCATCCCCTACGGGTGTGTAGGAGGTAAACGCATCTCTATTAGCACAAATGTGCCTGGTAGCCCCAGAATATACCACCCATTTGTTCACATCTGTGACAACATTCACTTGAGAAACGACCGCAGCAATTATGTCATCTCCTTCAGCCAGGTTAGCCCTTGGCTTGGGAGGATTGTCGTTCCTCATCTTGTGTCGGCATTGGGGTGCATGGTGACCTGGCTTTCCGCAAACAAAACAGATACCTTTCTTTTTGAAATTGGGGTTATTAGGTCTGGGCACATAGTGATCATGTCTCTTAGGTTCGTACCTTTTTTTTTTAGACTTGTTCTGAATTAGATTAGCCCGTGCAGCCAAGGCTTTTGCTCTTGCCTCTTTCATCTCCCTTCTGTTAGTGTCTTCAATAATGATGTGGGTAATCAAGTCTGCGAGAGACAGTTGCTTGTGTTTATGTTTGAGTTGTTGTTTGTAGTCTTTCTAGGATGCAGGCAGCTTCTCGATCAAGATTCCCGCTACGAATTCGTCTTGTAACTCAATATTTTCTCCCTCGAGATCCTCGAGCAATTTATGATATTCATTGATTTGGACCTTGATGTCCTTGTCTTCAGTCATCTCCCACTTGTAGTAGTTGCCGATGACGAATTTCTGCTTCCCAGCATCTTCAGCCGTATATTTTAGATTTATGGACTCCCAGATTTTCTTTGCCTCCTTGTATGAGCAATACACATCGAAAAGCTCGTTAGATAAGGTACTGAGAATAGTGTGACAACATACCTTGTTTGCAGTATTCCAATTTTCAGTGACCGCAACGTCTGGTATGTGGGGCGGTTTGGGATCAGTGAGAGCACCAGCAACTCCGTGCATGTCAAGGATGCTGTACAGTCGCTCCTGCCATCTGCGATAATTTTGACCTCCGAAGACTTCGATCTTGGAGATGTCTGGAAACGGCTTGGCGTAGTGGACATGAGGAGGAGGAGTCGAGAGAGAAGCAGGCGTAGGAGTGGGATCGACATCTCCATTGTTTGGACCGGCGCCGGTAGCAAACATCGTGATAACCCTTAAGATTGTTGGCGTCGATCGATGATGAACCTGCAAAAGATGAAGAGTGAAAGGCTGAGACGCGTAGCTATACACTGTCCTTAAGGGTTATTTCGCGGAGTGCGTAACCCCCAGGATTTAATAGCCCCTTCCCGGCAGCACCGAGGAATCAGAGCAGTGGCCACTGTCAGCAAAACAGGGCAGAGAAGAAAAGACAGGAAGAAGCATTGGTCTTTGGAAGTGGAAGTGAGTAAAATTGATAGACTAGCTCTGTATTTATAAGCAAAAGTCGAAGTAGGATAAGGATTAGTCAGATAGCAATTTCGAAAAAATAGGATGAGGATGATCAAGATAGTGGGCGGTTACCAGCAAAATAGTAGGAAGACCAAGTCAAAAATAATCTTTCGAAAATTGACCGTTTCTGGATAGGCTTAAAAAATTCGGTTTAAAATTTATAATTGAAGGTTCAAAAATATTTTAAATGGAGCCGGAGCAAAAGAGATGTGAGGCCCAATATCACGCGCAGGGAGGGGGGCAAATCCACCGATTTGCACTAAACCGAGCCACCAAGGCCCGTTCTCATGCGCGCGACCCCAAGCCTTTCACAAGTTGTTTGAAAGGTCCAATCACACTTTAATATATAAGCACTCAAACATGCTTTACTCCGAGCAATGTGGGACTTGAGTTTTAGAAAGGTTTTGAAATACTCTTAAAATTCACAACAATATGTTTGTGAAATAAGACTGACTGAGTTGCCAAGGATCTATGCAGGACCAGCCACATTAGCCATTTAATTTTCTCTGGAGCATTAACCATCCACAACCATCCCCAAGTACCAGCTCTAGGTACTGTCCCCTGCTGTTCTTGCAGCCACCTATATCCCGCACTGGCAGAATAAAAACAGTCGCTACTGCCACTCCAACTCCAACTATCCAGCTCGTCAGTAGTACTAGCAGGGACAGGAATAGCTTGAATAACATCAAGAATACCTTCTGGAACTAAGGTATACAGACCAGAAAAATCCCACCAGCCATTATGCCACAAGTCTTTTACACATTTAAGAGTATCCTTTTATAATTTTTTTAACTACATGTATCTTCCACGTGAGACAATACTGTTCGAGTCGTCAGGAACATTCACATCATGGTGATGCTAGCTCTCTCAGCGGGGATTTTTTCAATTCTAAAACTCGAACCCGAGACTTTACTCTAGGAGAATCAAACATGTACCACTTGAACCAATATTATACTATAAAATAAATATTAAATAAAAAATAAATGTATTTAATATCTCAAAAATAGAAAAAATATTTAATACTTGTTGGGAGATTTTGAATTATTCTAATCACAATCAACTAATAGTATGTTGGTTCAAAGTTAAGAATTCGGTTTTGCTTATTAGATATGAGAATATAATTATTTGTCGTCCAAAAAAATATAGTCGCAATCAATAAAATATTTTGTTTATTTTAATTTTATTGTATTACATCAAACTATTAGTGTGATATAGGTCAGGATATTTAAATTAAAATAATTCTTTTATTATCTTAATTAGGATTTTTTTTTTGTCACAGTTAATGATATTATCTTGAACCAGATCTAGATTAAGTACCTTTAAAATTTATTATGATTATATTTCAAATAGATAATTTCAACTTACTTAAAATTTAAATTCAATTTATTTAGGTTTTTTATTTTCACTTTTCATAACACCATCCACCCTTAAAACAGAAGATAATAATGTAAACATTTATGATATAATAAATACTTGTCTTTTTTAATCTTTTATATCCTTATACAATCTTATAGAAATTTCTTTTTAAGCTTATAATACTCATATTTATTACCCTTCTTTTTATATATATCTCCTTGTTTCCCACTTCACACACCAAAACAATTTATATCCTTGATGCATGATTGCATAATCAGAAGCTGAACAGTTGTTGTTATTCTACAGTGAATGAAAAGAGCAATGAAGAAGAAACGTGATGGAAAGGATAGAATTAGCTCGTTACCTGACGATGTTCTGATTCACATACTTTCATTCCTTCCAAGCAACGAAGCCATAGCCACAAGCTTGTTATCTTCAAGGTGGAGATCTCTATGGACTCTCGTTCCATCTCTTGACTTTGTAGTCAGCACACTACCAACCAAGAAGTCCGAAGATAGGGTCAATAAATTCATGACTCTACGCAGAACACAAAGCATCAAAAGGCATCGTCTCAAATTCAAAAACCATTCTTGTCACTCACTTGATGTCCAACTCTACGTTTCTCCAGCCATAACCGGAAAAATCGAACAATTCAATATCTCCCTCTGCCAATGCCATTATCATGACCTCTCCCTACCTTCCACCTTGTTCACCTCCACCACAATCGTCACCTTGAAGCTTAAGGGTTGGTTTTCTCTCTCTGTTCCTTCCTCTGTTCATCTTCCCTCTCTCAAGAATTTGCATCTCGATGTGGGAAAATGTAACCCCTGTTTCAAGGGGCTTTTCTTTGGATCTCCATCTCTTGAAGTGTTTTACCTGAAGCAGAGGCTAGGGTTTGATTGCTCCAACGAATTGAAGATTGTGCGAAACTCTCGTGAGGTCTCACTCGTCGAAAAACGACCGTGTTTTGATTTAGTTATTCAGAGTGATCGTGATTGTGATTTTGTCCAAGACTATTTAGAGGATCATTTGGAAAAGATTGTGAAAGCCAAGGTTTACGCGACGGTGCCTGAGATGAAACGCAGCGTCGCACATCATTATGTGTTGTCACACCGTTTTGTGTTGCACATTATTAGAGGATTACGTAACGTTGAGTTTCTGTCGTTTTGTGATTTTTCCAAGTTAGGGAAGGGATTATGGGAACCCTTTGCTAAGCTTCCACGCTTTGAGAATTTAGTTAAGTTAGAGCTTTGTCTTGGAAACGTTGATTCGTTATTTATGGAAATTCGTGCTGAGCCTCAGTGTCCTAAACTCCAAGTAATTGAATATAACATCAAGGATGATCGACATGGTGTCGATTTAAGTGGTCAGTTTCATATCAGTGGCAGCGTTTGGAAAAAGCAGTGCCTATCAAATGTTCTGTTTGGCAGCGTAGGAAGGTAGAAGTGCTTTGAGATTTTGATATTTCAAAAAAAAAAAAAATTGATTAATGGTGTATTTGGTTTGGCATTGAAACGTCACGTTTTCCACACTAAAAATAGTTGTGTTAAGGAATTCAAACTTGAGTTTGACTGATTTCAACGTCAAACCAAACACAAATTAATTTTTGTTGTGTTATTTATATTTGATTTGG
Organism: Sesbania bispinosa; assembly: GCA_026901365.1. NCBI lineage: Eukaryota > Viridiplantae > Streptophyta > Magnoliopsida > Fabales > Fabaceae > Sesbania > Sesbania bispinosa. The sequence goes on from QLOH01000254.1 coordinate 735,102, forward strand.
AATTTGCTTGTAATTAGGATTTCTGTTAGAATATGTGTATTCTATTTCTTGAGGATGGTTTCAAATTAGCTCTTGTTTGTTCTGCAAAATAATTGAAGGCTCATCAAATCACAAGCGAAGAAGAGGTTGTGGTGATCAAAAGGATAGTGATGAAATGGACAGGGTTGGGAAGCATGGAGAAGGCTTTTGATTTTGTGAGTATGGTGGTTGATAGAGCGACTTTTGCAGAGAGCGTGGTTTGAGGACTCTGGCGGTTCGAAGAAAGTGGTCCTCTGAATGCTGTGAGCATTGCATGTCTTGTTTTTACTGTGGAGTGTGTCCAAATATGTTATGAAGAGAAATTGAGAATCTGTTTTGAATGGGTGCAAAACACCCATGCAATCCAATAATTATATACAATAATTCATATTTTACTTCTATTTTGTGTGCACAGAAACGCTGAACACAGTAATATATTTAGTTAATAAATTAAAAAATAAAAAAACAATTTAAAAAAAAGAGGTTAATGGTGTTTCCGTTTGTGGTTAATAGAATGAGATTTTTGATTAATTACAACTTCTGTTAGCACAAGGTTAATTATGTGTCCAGAAACAACAGAGTGAAATATTTGGTTAATTGATTTTATGTAGTTAATTGTGTGTACAAAAACAGTGAATGAAGTAGTACATTTGGTTAATAACACACATTTATTGTATTTCTTGATCTATATTATTATTTATTAAAATAAATAAATAATAAATAAATTAATAAAATAAAAAACTATTTAAAAAAATAAAAAAGAAAAAAAATAGAAGAAGGAAAAAAAAAGAACAGCGCTCAAGTGCTCCCGCACTGACGGCTCTTTTCATCTCGTAGTTGTAGGGGGTGAGAATCCTCCAATGGGGGTTGCTTTCCTCTCTCTCAGTTGTTTTTTTTAATTTTTTTTTATTTTTCATTTTAAAATAATTAATTAATTTCTTAATTTTTTTGCTTGATATCAGGCCGAGATAAGCAAAATTTTGGTCTTGGTTATCAAATTTAATTTCTCTTTTATTGTAGCATAATTTTAGTTCTAATTTTCTAATAAACAGATAAAAAGATAAAAAATAAAGTTAGAAAATATAGAAATTTAAATGTGAAAATGTAAAATTTATTATATAAAACCAATCTTAAAAATTGTATATATATATATATATATATATATATATATATTATTGAAAAATTGAAGTATTTCTGGTCAAAATAAGATGTTCAAAATTATGTAAAAAAAATAAAAAAAAAAACCTGTAGATAAAGGAATATAACAATATCGTAGATGACAGATCCTAAGATTTTCGGAAAGAAAATACCCAAAAAGATAATATGTTAAATAATATAATAAAATAAAGACCCTAATTTAAACATATAATAAAATAATTATACTAACATTAAAAACGTAAATTTTCAATTGAATGAGAAAAACAATGAATGAAAGTAAGAGATCGAAATAATCAAAAAGCATAGATAACACAATTTATAAAGATCTTAATAATCCAAAATTTGGAGGAACACTTTGTCTCGGAGCGAAATTCAATAAATATTAAAATCATACCAAATTAAATTTAAAATTCTCCCTTCCAAAAAATAAAAAATGAAATCCAAAGTTAATTGCAACAATATTTCAGTCGGGCATACAAACAAGTCCAAATAATCAAACCCAACTTTAAGCTTGAGTTTATTTGTTGCGAAGCATTTTATATAGTTTAACTACAATCACAAAAAAGGATCAACAATAATCAGTCTTAAATGACACTTTGTTCCCCTGACATTTATTTTTTTTCGTATCATGATCATGAAAATATAAGTGACATCATTCTTTGCAACCAATCTATTGCATATCAATAATAGATAAACTTGATATCATAAATGAAGGAAAATCACTTGCAAAGAAAATGGAAAGGCATTCTATAATCTATATCAATACAACATTAGTTATAGATACTAACAATGATAACTTTTAATAGTAATTGACAAATTAGAATTTAGAAAGACAACATTGATAATATATCAAGAGATACAAATCGACAGGAGCAGAATGTGCAAATCTCTTGTTAAGTAATTCGATCTGTACAGGGATATACAAATGAGCTGAGCTAGCTAGTTACATACAATTTACCATCTCAACTTCACCACCAACCCACAATAACACAGGGTTGGATACTTCTGGTAGAAGTGGGAAGCAAGCACTGCAACTCTATATATATAATAATATAAACTAAATTTGCCGAATCAGTTTCGGACTAGTATGTGACTAACTTGAATTGAAAGGGAACATCCATCCATCCATCCATCCATTCAAGACAACAGCATACATTAAAATCTGTCTGTTGCAGCAATCACTTACTTACCTTAGGTGAGAGTCATAGGGGTCAAAAAGGGAGTCTGGAACAATCAAAGGCAACTTATCTATGTATATGAAAAGCCTTCTAAGATTCTCCCTTGTCACTGTTGCCATATCTACCACATCCCTCCTATCAGTAAATACCCAGAGATCACCTGAGTTCACTCTCTTCAGACTGTCACGGCAAAATGGACATGACTGTGATATTGTTCGCCTGCAAAACATATCAAATCACTTCAACCTTCAACAAACAGACTTGGAACACATGCCAATGTCAACATGTATGATACGAGACATCAGCTAAAACATGATCAAGGGCAACCTAGAGCTATAAAGCTCCTGCCTTGGGTTTTGCAAGAGGTTAAGTATGCAAGCCAATCCAATAATGAAACCCCCCGGATTCTGATTCTTCCTTTGCTATCCAAAGGGTTCTACATTCCCAAGCGGACCTTACTTGGTCCACAACTCAAACCTATGACTCTAGGTCACATGGAAACAAATCCAACAGTTGTGGCAACACTCCCTTTCATAGTGTGGGATAACCCCCCCCCCCCCCCCCCAATCCACACCCAAAATGTACACCAAAACTACAACAGATGAATATGATTATCCTAAGTCAAACTAGCAATCAGACACCAAAACGGGTTGTCTCAACTGGTAGGAATGAATAGCACCAACCTAAAGATCTCGAGTTCAAATCCTGTTGATGGTCCTATATTGGTGGGTCCCTGGTAAATACCACTATAAGCCATCGGCCTATAAGCTGATTGGCAGATTAGATCAAAGTCACATGAGCACAGACTTTTGGTTCATCAAGAACCTGGAAATGACAAATCTTCCATCCCATCAGAATGTATCACTAAAGTGAAATAATGAATAATCATGAACGGGGTGCCAAGATAACATGTCTTTTTCTTCCGCCAGTAGAAAATTAAAGTGCCACACAGTCATCCTAATTAGACAGTGTATGATCAAACCCTAAAACCAATTATTCAATCTAATAACCAAAAGACAACAGTCTGACTTCATAGGACACTTCCATTCTCATTCTCATCCACATCCAATTAAAACATTCAACACAAATAAGCATCAATACAAAATTTCTTTCTAGTCACTACAAAACTTTAGTATTGCACCAATTAAAACCTATTTCATTTCTATAAGTTAAGAAGACTCACATACAAGAACAACAGACTTTATAAAAGGGAAGAAGAGCAGTAATCATAATTAGACTGTGTCATTCAAAACATCTGGATATGCAAGGAAAGAAAGCATATCAAATCCAGATAAAGAAAAATATAATAATTTTTTAAGCCTAACCAACTCCAACATGTCAAATAAGACTCAAGTGATACGATCAGAATATATAACAACTCAGGTGCTGATCAGCCAAGGGACATTCGAGAGTCAACAAGATATGTACTTCTAGCAACTACTGCAGCTTGCCAAATCAGTTCCAACCAATTTCTTTTCATCAATTCCTTCACACCCTAATACTAATTTTGCTTTATTCTATTGAATATTCATCCTCAAGCAGTAATAACTAAAAGTGACAACTGACAGCCCATGACTTTCACTTTACACGCATGGTGCCTATGGTGAAATCACACCTGAAGCTAGCACAGGGTTTTAATTTAAAACCAGTTCACTTATAGGGAGACTTGTAATTTCCAGTTTTCCACTACTTACAGCCTCTGCCATGGCAAAAGACATTTTAAATTGCAAGGTTATTAACAACTATGATCCAAAGTCCAAACAAATTGAACACACACAAAACCTAAGAAAACTCAAGCAGGCTTAATGGATTACGTTTTACTATTATTGAAGCACTGTAGTCATTTAGTAGTGACCATGTCTGTAATGCATGAGATCAGCAAAATCTAATGAAAAACTTAAAAATAGAGTTGATTGTTACAGAAAAACAGAGAATCAAACATGTAGTACAAACATAACAAACAACCCCACATCCTCTGGCTTCTTGATACCTGTAAGTCATTATCGAAAAAGAATAGGGAGTGTCACACACACACACAGAGATAAAGAGAAAGGTGTGGTGGAGGAAGTACCATTCTCGGTAACATTTCAGGCACATGGCATGATTGCAGTTGGGCAACACAATCTTACTATTCATCTCCATGCATATTCCACATTCATCTTCTCTTTCAATTTCTATGTCAGAACATTGCCTATACTCCTCATCATCTCTTCTACGGTACCTCTCCATGCATACAGCCTTTTGCTTTCTATCCTCAGTATCAGTGACACCTTTTTGAAGTTGCAACAAAGAGGGATAAATGACAGCTGCTCAAAGCAGAAATTCAACATCTCAGCAACCAACCAACACTAAAATGCAAACTATCTTATATTAGATGAAGACACAAGGGAAGTTATACCATAGAATTCTCTAATACTTGCTTTTCTTTCATGCGTAGACATGGTGGTTGTCCCATCCACATAGACCTACAGCATAAGGCAAATTCTTCACCTTGTCCAAGTCCCTCATTTCAATATCCACATTCAAAAAATCAAAACACCTTACCTTGTAAATTAGGATTCTTAACAGTCCAAGTGCTCCAGCAAGATGACAATCTGTCCATTGCACCAAAAAAAGAAACAAGTGTGCAGCTGGACTGTATGACATTCTCATCTGAAGGCAGGCACCATCATACTCCCTCGGAAAATCTGAGGCCCTACACATCCAAATTGCATGATGATACAATAACTATACTACTATATTTTGATATAATTCAGAATAGCTAGAAAGGAGGAAAAAGGGGCACAACACAAACCCTCCAAAATATTATCATTGCAATATTACAGAGGACGCCATTCAGAACTTTGGACTGTGACTTGCTTCTCTAAAGAGTAAAGACATATTTCACTAAAGGCACATCACAAACACTAAATATCTCCGAATGACAAAAACAAATGTAAGTAGCCTATCACTGTAGCAGGAAATGATAGAAAAGGCAATATCATTCAGAGACTAAGAAGCAACAATTTGACATCAAAATCATCAATTCAAGCCCTGTAAACAAGTTGACAATTTCAACACGCACTTCCCCAAACCAGAGAGGGAGACAGTGTGAAACTGAGAACATGAGGAATAATCAGTGGTTAATCAACATTGAAAATCACTTTAACCATGATTTGTCAGTAAATTAACTGCACCTAATTTATGAAGGAAAATTCAAGGATAAGCACGGACCAGAAGGAAAAGCAAACACTTGAAAAGAAAATTCATGTTCTAAACCCCAGAAAATCATTATACTCAGAAAAATCTCACTCGGCAATCATAAACCACCCCTCCCCTAAAAGGAAAAAAAAATGAATTTTTCCCCAAAAAAGGAAAGAAGGGTTGGGGAAACAGTGATCACCATTACATTCATAAAAGGAATAATAATAATAATAATTGTGAAAGGAAGGATCACTAAAGGCAAAACAAAGAAGGAAAAAAGCAAAAGCCCAGAAAACAAAAGTGAGGGAAAGAGAACTAACAGGGTATTGGCATGCTGGATATCAGCTTCAAGGACTTTCAAGGAGTCCTTGAAGGACTTGCGCATGGAAGCCACGTACATCACTCCCACTCAAAGGATCACACCCCAAATCAAAAAGAGCGAACCTTTTTGCAATGGAAGAAGGAGGAGATAGCAATTGGTTGGTTGAAGAAGGAACCCGAAACCCTGGGCTTTATTTCTCGCTCTAGTTTCTCTATCTACTTGTGAAACACTGAAGAGTAAAGAGAGAGAGAAAGAAGAAGAGGGTGCTTCGTGTTGCTTCTATGCTGTTCTTGAAAGCCAAGACGGTGACGTTGCCAGGACACGTGTACGCACCAACAGCGTCGCCCCCTCCACTATAATTAATTAATTAAATAAATATATTTTTTAGTATTTTTATACATTATTTTTTTTATTTATACTAGTTAATGTTATCCAAGGAATTTTATAGTAGAATTTTTTTATAGTAATTTTGTGTGTAATATTACTTGATAATAAATTAAAAATAAAAAATTTATTAAAAATGTAATATTTTATGTTATCAATGCATTGTAGGGTCAAAAAAATGCATTGAATGTTGTGTTTTTAATAAAATATTTTTACTTTTAATTTATTAACTTGTGTAATTTATTAACTTGTGTAACATTACACAAGTTAAAAAACTATTTTTATAAACCACAAGTATGGTTTACATGAGTTAATTTTTTTCGAGTTGGAAATATTTACGTTGGGACTAGCTCTTTTTGAGATTATTTCTATCTACTTGAACTCGAAATCTTGATTAAGAGAAATAAAATATATACCACTCAAATCAATCCATTAATAAAAGAATTTAATATAAAGTATTTTTTGGTATAAACTTTTATAATTTATGATAAAAATATTAACATTATGATATTAATATTATTTTACTCCCTCATGTCCTAATTATAAGAACATTTTAACTATTTCACAAGAATTAAAGAAGTTGGTTAATTTAGTTAGTTACAATAAATTTGTCATAAATGTATATTATATTTTCTGAATTACCCTTGAATTTATTGAGAATCATTATCTTTCTCTTTCTAATTAATTACTTTATTATGTTATACTCTTTCTACTAATTAATTACTCATATACCTCAATTAATAAGGTATTTTTATAAAAAAATAATTAATACATAAGACAATTTAAAAAAATTCTTATAGAATGGACCAAAATTCATCTAAAAAAAAGCTCATATAAATCGAACCGAAAGAAGTATATATTTTGAAATTAAAAAGTGTTTGCTTGAGTGCGATTATTACTGTTTAGCAGAACCGTTTATTTATTTTATTTTATATAAAATTGGAGAGAGAAATGAGTGAATAAAGTTGGAGGAATGGGATTAAAGGGAGCGTTGGATGATGGGACGTGATAAATAAATTAATCAAAGAAACACCTATCCATATTTGCACGCTCTTTTTTCCTCCCTCTCTCTCTCTCTCTCTCTCTCTCTCTTTCTTGGTTTGCCACTTTACCTTTTAATGGTTTTGGTTTGGTAGCTTTGGCTCTGCACTCTTTGTGTTAGTGGGTTACACTTCCTCTCCCTCGCGTTTTGCCGTCACATTCTCGCCAAATTTTGCGGATATGTGCTATTATGTTTTTTTTTTTGTTCATATATATAATATATAACAGAGTATAATATTTTATAGTTTGAAATTATTACAAAATTTAAGCAGTACAGAAGCAGAACCTTAATGCTAATTAAACAAATAAATACAACCCATAGCATTATTTTGTTTTTTCAAATTATTGATGTTAGTTGCACCTAAATAAAGTTAATAATTGATAATTGATATATTTATATATAGTTGATCATGTCTTTATGAAAAACTGAAAGCTTTTTTTTTTTAACCTTTTTCCCTTTATTTTTAATTTTGTTTTATCTATTTTCTCTGAGTGAAAATTTTAAAATTATATTGTATAATTTACCAAGTCACGAGCTAATGTATTGTATAAAGTAGGACCAAGTCACGAGCTATTTAGATAATCATTTTAGAATTTACCAAAAAAAAATAAAGATAATCATTTTAGAATGATTGCGCAGTACCATATGGAATTAATATTTGCCTCTCAACATGATCCATGTCTTGCAAGCAAGACAAATTTAACAAGCTGTAGTACTAATAAAGTATGATACATAATAATTTGCTTTTTGGATTGTCATTAGTTATCCGAACATCGATATTTAAATAGAATGAAGTAATTTCCTTTACTTCATCGTAATAATATTAATTGTCACTTGATTATAACATATTAACGCAACTTCTATTGTGATAACCAAATATTAAACAATTAATTGTAACTTGATTATGACATATTAAACAATTATTAAAGTTTTTTGTGGTCTCGTTTCATTATTAAAGTGTATATATATAGTTGACTTTTAAATTTTATATAAATAAAATATTTTAGGATAAACAACTTGCTTAAACTATCACTTTAACTAAATTAAACTTAAAGTTAATAACAAAATATATCACCAGAAGTCACTAATAAACTTAGAACTCAATTAGTACTAATCTTCATATTTAAATATTAAATTATGATTGGTTTACAGTTCATTAGAATTGATTCTAAAATCAATATATAGTTGAAAATAAGTGATATACATTTTACGAAACACATTGAATAGAAGTGATTTAAAATTAATTCTATGAATTTGATTCTGCACGGTTACTAACTGGATACCGAATGAACTATAATCATCCACACTGCCCTACATAATTTTCTTTTTTCATTTAAATATTTTCACTTCTATTATTTACTTAAAAGAAGTTAATTAGAGCCTTATTTCAATATATGAATCATAACTAATTTTTTTATAAGTAAAATAATTGAATTGAAGAGAATATAAGGGGTACTCCAACCCATTACATAATACACCACCCAATACAAGGGACAATGCAAATTACAAGGCACAAGAAAGCCACCCAAATAAACCATAATACAAGCCCATCATAAAATAATGTTACAAATCTCATGCCCAAGTACCAAATAAAATCCTAACTTAGTAGCGCCTTCTCCCCCCTCCCCTATAGGCCATAGGGGATGGGGGTTCCTCCTCTTATGTGGTTTTTCTCCCATTTTGGATGGATTGTCTTCCATTTTAGATGAGTTTTCTCTTTAATATGGTAAGAGTCTTTTATTGTTATTTTTTCCTCCTTCCATCTCCATTAACACCTTTCCTCCGCCTTCTTCCACCTTCAAGCCTCACCTTTTCTCATCTCTTCCTCCCTCTCCTTCATTTACGCCTTATCTTCTCATCTCCATAATTGTGTTCAACCATTATTTGGAGGCTCAGTTTGCACATGAGACATCAATTGATTTTTCTGTTAGCTATGGCAAAGCCATCTGAACTAACAGAGGAAAAAAAAAAACAAAAAAGAAGCGAAGGAAAAGTACTCACCTGGTAAGCAACTCCAGTGACATGGAAGATCAACTTAGGAGCTGTTTTTTCAGTTATCCCGGTGTTTTGGTTGAACTGATTTATAAGCGAGCATGCTTTGGATTATAGAGTTTATTTGTTTATCATTGTAATATCGCTCTCTTCATTTGCGGTTGTAGATGTCGTTTGGCTGTCCGCAGGGCTTAATGGATTATAATTTTAAAAAAAAAAAAACTAAATAAAACCAAACCATTACAAAATCAAGAATTAGTACGTAAGTCAAACAAAATTCCAAATAAACCAATCCATATAAGGCATGTACACCATTTCGGACAACACCAAAACCAACAAAAAAAAGTATTTATCTAAAATACACATCTGCAGGACATGGAAATAATTCATAGTAGAAAGTTTCCACCATTCACTAGAAATTGCACCAGAAGGGCTTACAAAGAAGTAGATCACCAAAATCCTTGAAGATGTGGCACCAAGTGATAGACCATTGACCATTTGAAACTCACAGAAAAGTTCACCGAACCCACCAAGTCACGGTCACTATGCATCAAGTGATAGATCATTGAGAACTAGTAAGTGCAAGAAAACCATCCAAAAGAAACTTCAACAAAATAATTTCAGATATTATGCTAAATGAGAACCAATGTAACAGTTTCAACACCAAATACTTGAATAAAAATACAACACCTCTAGTAGTAAAATCCGTATTCCAAGATAGATCATTAAGAACTAGTAAGTGCAAGAAAACCATTCAAAAGAAACTTCAACACCTCTACTAGAGACCAGTGCTGTAAAACTTGGACCGGCCCGACCGGTTCAATCGGAAACCGGGCCCAAGGTCAGTCCAATCGGGTGTTTGGATCGGTTTTGCAGTTAAACTGGATTGTACACAATTAAACCGGTGATGAACCGGTGAACCGGCCCGGTCAAACCGGAGTCAGCAGTCAACCCTGTTTTGGACAACAACTAGTGTTTCTCAAAAAGACAGGAGACGAGAATCGAAGTTGTGTCCTATAGAATGAGAAGCGAGTGCATTACCACTCCAGCCATGTTGCTTTTCTATTACATATTAACGACTTTTAATATATGTAGGCTATTAGATTTATTTAATGTTTTAAAAATATTCACAAAAGTTTACCTCCTAATTGATTTAAAGCCATCAAGTAACATAGTTATTATTTTTATTAAAAATATCATTAAGTTATCATCATTATTAATTTTATTTAAATGTGTATATATATATTAAAATATTATATATTTTTTATATAATATTTAATTATTACCAGTTTAACCGTTTCAACCAGTGACTCATCGGTTGAACCAGTGACTCATTAACTCAGTACCTTGACCAAGTCGCTCATCGGTCCAAGTTTTATAACATTGCTAGAAATGCTCGTGTGCACCAACGGAGGATACCTCCAAGGGGATTGATGAGGCTCCCGCCAATGAATCCTACTAAACCATTTCATCAAGATTCCAAACCGATTAAATTAGTGAGATATAAAATTTACCTAAATTAATTTATTGATCTTATAGTTTTATATTTTTTATTAGATATGCCATTTTAATTTGAAATTTAAAAATGGACCTCGTACTTTCAATTAACTATCAATAATTTTTTTTATAACAATAAGTGCAAAAAGCCCAAGGAAAAGCAACAAAACTACACTACGGAACCATTATGAGAAATGAGACACCTCTAAGGTCCTCTAACAAAATGACTTTTAGTGACTCAGAACATTGCTCAAAAACTATTGTTACAAGTGATGTTTGATGACCCAAATTTACTAGGTGATCCGCGCATTTATTCGACTCTCTAAGCACATGTCTTAAAATAAAACCTTGATTACCTCTGATTTCCCTAACAATGTCATAACAATGATGAGTTGGCTTACAAGATCCTTTTACTAGCTTGTGATGTTATTGATAACCGCTATTAAGTCTTCTTAAATATTTATTAACTATAAAAATTATTTTGAAAGTTAAAAACGGCTTAATTGCATTTTTGGTTCCCCAATTATTATCAATCCGCGATTTTGGTTTTCCTGCTTTTTTTTCACGATTTTGATCCCCCTATTATTCCTAATCCTGAATGTAGTTCAAAATTTTGGTCCCTTTATACCTCCCAAGTATGTGTTAGAGGGACCAAAATCGCAGATTGATGATAATAGGGGAACCAAAATCACGAAAAAAAGTAGGGAACTCAAAACCACAGATTGATAATAATAGAGGGACAAAAAATGTAATTAAGCTAAAATTTTAAAAGAATTCTCATGATTTAATTAACAAAAGTTTAACGACCATTAATAAGATTATTTTAATTTTTTTTTTTGAAAAATATATGAACTTATTTACAAATTTTTGAACTGTCATGTTTATTAGTAAATTTTATAAAATTGTAGAAACTTACAAAATAAGTTAACCTATATTATTTACTACAAAATGAAATACTAATAAACAAAACTCAAAATATGCTAGTAACGAACGTACCCAAATAAACGGTGGTTTCTTATTAAATGATTGGGTAAATTACACTCCCCTACCCTTTTGAGAAACTTAAATTATATTGCTCTCCCTCTTATTTTAGAATCTACACTCCCCTCCTCTAAGAGATGAATATGTGTTGTAATTTAATTTATTTTAATGTAAACTGACTCCTTATGGATATTTTTTTTATTTTTCAACATCATTAGCGTATAATTTTGAATTTGTTCTTGTCAACTATAAAATATTAAAAGGTAAAACAAAGATTTTTGGTAAAATTTTAGAGTTCATGAAATTGAAATTTAATTTTTTTTTCAAATTCTAAAGTCCTAAAATAAATAATAAAATAATTAAAATGAATTATCGGTGATATGAAAAGTTATAGAGAATTTTTTTATTAAGAGTCTCATTTGTAAATTTTCACCGTTTATTTACATTAAAATAGACCAAAATATAATGAATATTAATCTCCTAGTGGAGGTGTGTGTAAGTTTTATAATAAGAGGGGACGAGAGTGCAATTTAAGTTTTTCTTGTGGGAGGGGAGTGTAATTTGCTCTAAATAATTGTGCAATTGATTTGGGAAATAAATAGGAGATAAAAGCACAATATTTACTTTTTTGTGTGAACCAAGAGTATCTCCAACCAATGGTTAAAGAGAGACTAATCCCTTTTGAGGCGTAGAGATCACCGAAATGAGTTTTATCTCTTATAACAAAGTCTTTTCCATACACACCGTCAAGATACTTAAGGGACCTAATTATCTGTCAATTGTGTCGGACTTTGTTGGTTAAAAGCACAATATTTACTAGTTACAAAACGTAGAACTCTTTGGGTATGTTTGGCAAAACTAGCCGATAAGCTAGTTTCTAGCTGATAACCTGATAAGCTAGTTTATTGAATTAGAAGTGTTTGGTAGAACTAACTGATAAACTAATTGGTAAATGAAAATGACATAAAAGGACATAACTACATAAGTATTATTATATAAATTCTATTTGTGTTTTCTATACAAAAATATATTATTATGTAATTATAATTTGAGATTTTTTTAAAAAATAATTAAATTCCTATTAAACCTTTTAATGATGAAATATTTAACTAAAATTTAAAATAAATAGTGAAATTGATAAAATAAATAGTATAATATAAAAATAATTTCATAAAATATTGAAAATAAAATAAAAATTTAATTAATTCATTATTTTTTAAATTACTTATTATATAGGTAATAATAGTTAAAAAGAAATTGAAAGGTTTTTGTCATTAAAATTAAAATTAGGTGATAATAGATAAAAAGAAATTAAGGATAATAAGAGAAATGTATTAAAATATAAGTGATAGTGATGGAAGAAAATTAAATAAGCTAGAAGCTACAAGCTAGAAACTAGGTGAAGTGGCTTGTAGCTTATAAGTCAAAAGCTCCTAAAATAAGTTACTTTGAAGTAAGTTACCAAACATTTTTATATTGGTCAAATTAGCTTATAAGATCATCTCCAATGAAAGTTGCTTAGAAGAATTGCTTAAAAATGGGTAAGAGTTGTCTGTATAAGCAACTCTTACCCATTTTTTAATCAACTCAACTTGTGGGACCCACATTAAAACAATAGTTTTTAAGAGTGTGTATGGTTTGCCATTTCAACTAGCTGAAAGTTGAAAATAGTAGCTGAAACCATTTCAGTAGTGTTTGGGAAGGTAGCTTTTTTGGTAGCTACAAGTTTTTCTTAAAAAGCTACCTGGGGTAGCTTTTTTAAAAAAGCTCCAATTTTCAGCTACTAGCTGAAAATTAATTACAAGTTTAACCTTCAACCACCTCCACTTATCATTATTTAATAATTAATGTTGTTATTAAATGTCATTTTACCATTTTCAACTAGTTTTACCAAACACATTCAATAGTTTTTTCAGCTTTCAGCTAGCTTGAAGCTTTCAACGAATTTTTCAGCTTTCAGGTAGTTTTTCAGCTAATTTTACCAAACACACTCTAAGTTAAGCAACTCCCATTGGAGTTGCTAGCTAGTCAAATAAGCTAATAGCTAATTTATTGGCTTTTCCAAACACACTCTTTGAGGTAATTTACCAAACACTTTTATGTTGGTTAAACTGACTTATAAACTAGTCAAATAAACTAGTTATAACTAGGCTTATTGACCTTGTCAAACACACGATTTGTTTGCTTTCGCTTAATTGCCAAGACAATAAAAATCCTTCATCATGAACGGTAGAGAATTAAAGATTAAGAAGAAAAAGACAATACAATCCCGTATATTCTTAATTAATAATACCTACCTCCAGTCCATGCGAATTAAAAAGCTTTTATTTGTTGGAAAATGATAAGGTACCGTACCGGTGCATGTATTGATGGCACTTGGTGATTTTGTGGCGAGATGAAACCACCTAATTCATTTTCAATGAACCTATCTTTTCCCTATATTTCTCTGTCAACCCACCCAAAATATTTTTCTCTTCTCAACATCATTCCCTTCCCCACTTGGCACAGTCACTTTCTTATTAACAAGGAAAACATTTCTTATGTATAAAACTAGTGTATCACCCATGCGATGCATGAGTATTATTATTCAAAACATTATTTATATTAAATACTATAATATATTTAATTTAATTAATATAAATATGTAAACTATAGAAAATGATAATGATTAGTGATTTTTTTCATATTAAAACTTATACTTATTTATATGGAAAGAATTAAAAAAAATTAAAACATAGAAAGTTTATTTGAAACAATAAATTTCAAACATTAATAATTATAAATGTAAAATATACCATATCATATTATTTATATTTTTTTAAATATCTCTTTATACACTATATTTTTTTGTCAAATTATATCGTTTAAAAATATAATCACATATAAGAATCCTAAGTCCTTGTCGAGACTTCACCCTAGATATAGCAACATATAATTGACTATGAGAGAAAACAATTTTTGGTAAATAAACACCAACGTGTGACAATGTCTAGCTTTGACTCTTATTAATGGTCACAACAAAACAAAGAAAAATGAAAATTGTCTTCGTTGAAACTTTAATGGAGTGAAATGATCAAATAAAATTAAATTCAATTGAGGTGTTCTCAAATATGTTCATCATTTCTTTTTTTTTTTTGGAAAAAATAAAAACCTAGTTTATACACATTTAAATGTAAACAAATATAATATATTCTCTCCGTTCCTTTTTATAAGGCACACTATATTGAATCACAAAGACCAATAAAAGTAATTATAGCTAGTTAATTATTTTATTTGAGTTTTAAAAAAAAATTTAACTTTCTAGTTTTGCCCTTATTTCTATTATTTCTGTATATTTTCGATTGCAACATGTAATGTATTTATGTATTTAATAGTTTAATTTTAAAATATATAAGATTTTTTCATGCCTAATTTTTTCTTTTTATCTCTCTTTCTTTCCTATCACATCAATTGTCATTTATTTCACACTCTCTCTTGATTTGTTTCTTTTTATCTATTTATTTTTCTACTTTCAACACCTAAAAGTTAACTATCAAAGTTTTAATACTTTTAAAAAAGAATAATATGTGTTTTACATTTTTTTGTTTTACACTTCCTTTAACACCTTAATTTTATTTTCATTTTGCTCTTAATTTCATATCACATTTTTTCAAATTCTTTCTCTTTATTATTTTTTCTTTCTATTTTTCTCCTCCCTTAAACTTTCCATATTTATCTACCTACTATATATGTATCTTATAGTTTAGGCTAGATTTAGAACTCTCAACTTTACTACTTATAGGAATTAAAAAAATTAACCCCCCAATGAATAGTGACAAAAAATCTAGCCAATTGTAATAGTATAGATGTGACATATGTATTGAGCTAAAAAAAAATTAATATAGAGTAGATAAAGTAAATAAGAGAGATAATAAATGAAAACATTAATGAATAAAATAGAGAGATAATTAATTTAATATAATTAAAAAAGAAAAAGAAAAAGTGATAAAAAAAAATTAAAAAGAAAAACGGAAGAAAACGGTTGGAGAATGATTGCCTCACATGGAAGATAGTTGTATGGTTCGTAAAAATATCATTTTACTATATTGCAAATAAAAAATTAAATAAACGCAAGTGAGAAAACATGACACGTGTTATGGATGAGCAATTTTAATATAAAATAAATAGATAAATAGAATAGATAAGTGAGATAATAAATGAAAATATTAATGAATAAAATAAAGACATAAATGATATACTAAAATATCATGTTAAATTTAATGTAAATCAATACATTTATTGTATTGCTTAATGTGAGTTTTATGTAACGAAACAGATAAATAGAAATAAATAATAAGAGAAATTATTTTAAGATGATGATGATCATAATAATAATAATAAAGAAAATTAAAGTGTTATAAAAAAAGGAAAAAATATATGAGAAAAACTGCTTCACATGGAGGATAGTGGATACTCATGGTTTATCAAAATATCACTTTTATAATGAAAAATCAATATGAACGGATAATGAGAGGGAATGTTCTAATATAATAACAAAAAAAAGTATCCGATAAACTTTTGATAATCCATGAGTATTATAAACTTTTCACACGACTCATAAAAAACAGTGAAAGGCCAAAATTGAAACAAAAAAAAATTGAGAGATTGAATGAATAGTGAATAAAAATCTTCTAAATTGTAATAGTATAGATAAGAAAGATAATAAGTGAAACATTAATGAATAAAATAGAGAGATAAATAATATATTGAAAAAATACATTAAAATTGATGTAAATAAACCCATATCGTATTTTTTTATGTGAGTTTTTATGTAATAAAATAGATAAACATAAATGGATAATGAGAAAATTTGTTTCAATATAATAATTATAAAAAATAAAAAATTAAAATGTGATTAAAAAAGAAAAAGAAAAAAAGACAGGAGCTGGACTACTTCATGTGGTTTATAAAAAAAATTACTTTACTGAAATGAGAATAGATATGAATAAATAATGAGAAAAACTATTTTAATATAATAACAAAAAAATTAAAGTGTGATAAAAAAAAAAAAAGAAAATAGTATGAGCAGGAAGGTCTCCCGTAAATGATATCCGTGATTTATATAAAAAAATCACATTTGTAATGAAAAAGATTAATGAGATCAAATAATGAGAGAAAATATATTAATATAATAACAAAAAATAGAAAATTAAAAGTGAGATAAATTGGAATTTTAATATAGATTAAATACATAAATATAATAGATGAGTGATATAATAAATGAAAACATTAATGAATAAAATGAAAAGATAAATGATATAGTATAGATAATTAAAACAAATGGGCCCAAAATGAAAAACCAATGGCCCGCATCTTGACAAAAAAAATTGAGAGGTTGGATGAATAGTGAATACAAATCTTCCAAATTGTAATAGTATAGATACCTATCATAAATACTGTTATTATAATTAGTGATTAACAACTATTTTGACTATGAGCGAGACTTTATTTAACATTATTTTTTTTAAATGATTCATCGATCAATCGATGCTAGTAATTGTAGGTAATCATAATTAGTATAAAAATGATTAAGTAACATTATTGTTTCTCATCCTATTTTTATTTTTGAAGAACCCGCAAAGGAAAAAATTATATTAAATGAGCCGACCAATAGTATGAGTGTGTTTAATAAGACATTTTAACGATGAAAGTTGGAATTGGTACCTGAAATTATTTCATTGGTACTTAATAAAATAATTTTTTTAGGTTGCTATGAACTTTTTTTTTAGAAACTATTTGGGATAACATTTAAAAAAAAACTTCTTTTTTTTAGTTATCAGCTGGAATTTTTTTACAATTAATCTCACTCACCATCATGTCATTTTAATGATATTGGTCCTTATATGTCATTTTACAATTTTCAGTTAATTTTATCAAATACTTTCAATGAAATTAGCTAATTTATTTTCTTTCATCTTTTAATTAACTTTGCAGCTTTCAATTCGCTAGACTAGAAAACTTTATTTGGATTTTGGTTATATTATATATAGAATATTGTATTATAGATATTTCAAAGCATTTTAACATTTTCTCCTTACAATATTTGATATGGATGAAAATAAAAATGAGGATAAAATATGTTTTTAGTCCATGTAAAATTAGTGAGCTTTGCTTTTAGTCCCTATAATTTTTTTAATGAAAGTGTTCTCCTAATTTTTTTACAATTAGTCCCTCCTCTTAAATGACTGTTATTGTTTCATCATCTCTTTCCTAATCATCTTATCAACGTGTCAAAAATGATTTTTCTTATATGTAATATTTAAAAAATAGCGACAAAATTATTAAAGCTTCTTTCTCCCATTATATTCAATTTTCCCCTTTGTGCCCTTTCTCCCTCCATCATCTTTCGCCGAGTTCCAACAACCATGAAGGGGAGAGGTTGTGCTTCATAGAAGAGAATTTGTAAATCAAAAAATGATGGGCCTTTTATAGTTTGAGTCTGTAGTTCGTTTTCTTGGCCTTTTATAGGCCTCTATGACATAAAAAAAATGATCTTATGGTGCTCAGACACCTTTTTTTTATAGAATGAGGCCTAAGGCCAAAAAAAGCTAAGCAGAAATTATGATGAAGTTGAAGGGTAACACTAGAAGGAGGAACATCCCAAACATGATCCGCAACACTATTTGTCTCTCTCCAAGTATGGAGAATGCGCACCTCCCAATCACGCTGCAGCAACAAGGAAATGCGAAGTCGAATTATTAGAGGTCCAAAGAGGACAATTCAAGGTAGTATGAGAAGCATGATGAAGGGATAAAATCCGGATCACAGTATTAGAGACATTCGGAACAGAGCCATTGAAGACCCAATCATTTCTAGTTTTCCAAAGCATCCAGCATGTAGTCAGAAAAACACCAGCCCACAGCCCATCACGCGTTGGAGATAGACAAGATA
The DNA here is from genome assembly GCA_026901365.1 of Sesbania bispinosa. Lineage (NCBI taxonomy): Eukaryota > Viridiplantae > Streptophyta > Magnoliopsida > Fabales > Fabaceae > Sesbania > Sesbania bispinosa. The sequence continues at coordinate 753,787 of QLOH01000254.1, forward strand.
TTACGGGAAAGATGTCGAGCCTACACAAAATAATTACACAAATTAATTATTTTAATAACAAATACAAAAATAATACAGAAGAGTGTTTGTTTATACATACCATATCCAACGCCACCTCATGGTGGGCCCTAGGGCCCATGGTGTGGACTGCTCCCCCATGTTGAGAAGCCCGATTGTTCTTGTTACGAGCGGACTTCCACTTGAATTCATCAAAAGCCAGTAGGCCAAAAGACCCTCCCAGGCCTCCTCACAACACCAAGTGGGCCTCCTCCCAGCCTCCGGGCCTTGTTCATCATATCTCGAAGGCGACGAGCAATCCTCTGCTCGTACACCTTCTTGATTTGGGCCTCATCAGAAGGGTCCCAAGTAACTTTGCTCTGAAAAAAGGGGTAAGTTATTAGAAAATGACATAACTTAAGGAAAAATATAAAGTGTTTATGGTTTTTTTTACCGTAAACTCGGCCCACCACTTGTCTCGTACATCCTGCGAGGTGACCTCCCACAGGTAGTGAGGACCCCATAATTACGAACGAATCGCATGACCAATGGCTGCAATGGGTGGGTTGTTAGGCTCCCAACTACAAAATAAATAAATTCAATATTAACTATTAAAACGATTAAAGATTCAATATTATCAATTCAAAAGAAGTAAAAAAATAAACAAACTCACCCCTTGCCAAATGGTTGGATAATAACCCTACCATGAGGGTCTACCTCATGAGGTCGACTAGAGCTGGCACCCTGGAACCGAACTGGCTCTGCATCAGACTCAGGGTCAGCGTCCTCATTCATCTCAGCCTGAGTGTGCTCAAGGTCCACCTCGGGCATAGGCATATGTGGAAGCTCCTCCTCCACCACTGTAGGGAAGTTAGAATATCCCGGTGTTGGGATGAACCTCATTCCGTCGAATGGTGGCGGGTCAGTTGCAGCAGGTGTACCAGTAGCTTCAGGGGAGGAAGAAGAAGACTGGAGGTGGGCAACCACAGGCGCTGAAGTAGATGGCAGATCCCGCAGCTGATCAGGGTTAGAGGGTTGGTCCTCTCCCGACGGGAGCAAGCTAACTGTGCAACCAGCTTGCCCGGAGGGATGGACCTCCCTCTAATAGGTGGGACATTCTCTCCAACTCTACCACGCATACGAGACATTTTTTCCTAATTAAATAATTATATAAATTATAATTACTAATTACTAATTATATAAATTAAATAATTCTAATTTATATAAATTATATTAATTACTAATTACTTCTAATCTAATAAAACTAATAAACTATTGATTATTAATAAACTAATAAAACTAATAAACAACATACCTACTAAACCAATGTTTAAAACTAATAAACTAATAGCTATATCACATTAATAAACTAATAAAACTAATAAACTATTGATTATTAATAAACTAATAAACTAATACCTATATCACATTAATAAACTAATAAAACTATTGATTACTAATAAACTAATTAAAACTGTAAAACTTATTAGTTGTGACGCCAGAGAAGGAAGAGGGAAGGAGGTACAAAAGGACCTACGAGCAACCATTTCATATTCTGATCGGTTCAAAACGAACCTGTGAAGGAGGGGAGTGTTAATCAATGAGATTTTGAAAATGAAAGAGAGGGAGGGAAATACGGATTGAACAGAGAGGAGGAAAGGAGAGGAAGGAGGAGGAGGAATGTGGAGGAAGAAGGAAGAAGAGGGGAGAGGGAAAGGTTATGTCCGTTTCAGAATTTAACGTAGCGACGACCGCGCCGTCGCTACGCTTAATTTTAATATTTTCAGAAAAACAATTTGTCGCTACCGTCGCGGCTAGGCCGTCACTAAGTATTAATTGCACTTAATTGCGTATTTAATGCTGTAGCGACGACTCAGGGCCATCACTATGTTCCCGCGTCTAAAACAACACATTCTTGTAGTGTATGTGGTTACTCATCGTTAGTATATGTATGAATATCTACAAGTACGAGTTTTTTTTATTATATCGCTTTAGGCAAGGGATGTGAGTGCATTTCAAAAACTAGAGGGGAGGTCTCTGTCATTTAGACAAACCTCAGGGGATGTGAGTGCAATTTCCCTTGTAAATAACACAAAATTAGGTTACTTGTGTAATAATATGAAGGGTAAATATGTTTTAGGTCCCTGTAAAATAAGCGAAATTCGCTTTTGGTCCCTCAAAAAATTTCCTTTGTTAAAGCATCCTCTGAATTTTTTCCCCTTTTCGTCCCTCTCTCCAAATGGAGTGTGCCAGACGCTGAATTGACATGTTCTCTCTCATAGTCACCATTCCTATGTGGCTCTGTTATCCTATGTGGCTTATTTTTTGTTTAATAAAGTAATAATTGCAGTAAACCTTAGTTAATTACTGTAATCTGAGAATTAAAACCAGTTAATCACATTTGAGGATGGGGAAAATTACGCGCTTATTTTGTGAAGGAAAACCCTACCAGTTATTAAGGCTTCTCATTCACCCTAACCCTTTCACTTTTCACTCTAAGTGTGTAGCCCTAGGAACGGTGCGAAAGAAAAAAGGCACAAAGCAACTTTGCATTTCGAACGTGATTGTTGAAGGGAACAAAGGCTCCGTGGTGTTTCCTTGAAAGAGCGTGTGTAGATTCGATTTTGTTGTAGAGTGTAGAGGCAATGAGGCATTTTTTTTATTGTGCTTAAAAAAGTGTGATTGTTGAAGGGAACAAAGACTGTGATTTTTTTTACGTAGGAATAGTGACTATGAGAGAGAGCATGTCAACTCAGCGCCTGACACACTCCATTTAGAGGGAGGGATGAAAAGGAAAAAAATTTAGAGGGTGATTTAACAAAGAAAATTTTTTGACAAACAAACTAAAAACAAATTTCACTTATTTTACCGGGACCTAAAATATATTTTACCTAATATAAATTTTAAAGCAAAAATTTGATGATAAAAATTCAAAGCTAGCTCACCTTATTGGAAGATACAAATTCCACGTTAGACAAATCAAGAGGGATCTGCGGATAACCATAACCACAAGCACCATAGTCAAAGTAAACGCGCTTTTCGACGTTTAAGGAATATATGGAAACATCGCAACGTGCTGTGACTCGGATCATTGTCATATGCTGTTGGCTATCTGGATAATAGCAACTGTGAATCACTTATACCTTTACATTTGATTGCATTGCAGTACTAATTAACCAACCACACATTATTATTATTATTATTATTAATTTTTTAAATATTTTACGAGAATGTAATTTCTCTTTTTCTTTATCATTCAAAGTGAAAAATAGAGTATGAGTTATTTCTACGTGTATAAGTAGTTTTCCCATCTAATATAGATAGACCTCCTTTTTTATAAAAGAAAAATCTAATTTTGATGTAATTATGGTCTGAATGGATTATGATTATGATTAAATGAGAGTAAAGTGTATATACATAACAAAAATATATTTTTTCTATGTATGCCTTTGATAAAGCACACTTAAATTCTGTTCTGAGTCCGAACAGCAATGTAGCAAAATAAGCATATAGTTATTGGTTATTTGTCTTATAATAATTTATTACTTATTTTATCTTCTGCTGCTTACCCAGTTGTTAAATTGGATAAAGCTGCCAGCATGACACAGTCTCTCTCTCCACCTTCGTGTCCCTATATATATTGCCATGGAGACTCATTCTACCTATCAGTGTCCGTTTTCAAAGGCTATCACTAGATCTCATTCTCTATCTGTTTTGGTATATTATTTTTCATTTTGTATCTTTCTCTCTCCCCCTCTTCCTTCCCCACATTTGAGATTGAGAGTGTGTACCTTTTTGTTCATGTGTATGATTGCTCAGTGTTCTAAAGCTCAGAGATTTGATGTTCTTTTTGCAGCTAATTGCTCTATTGATACTGGTTCATTTCATTGAGAAAGTCTATATACTCCTTGGAGTAGAGAAAAGAAAAGAAGTGGTAACATTGGAAGCAGGGAACTCAGACCCAGAGGAAGAGGCAAAGATGTTGGGAATTTTCAAGGAAAAATTGGTTAATCCACCCAAAGAGCTCAATAGTCCAGATTCTTTGAATTCATCAAAAAAATCTAAACTTCCTGATGAAATCATTCAAGATTTTGTATCCCACAATCCCTCCAATGCTTTCTCCATGAGCTTTGGAAATGATGCTTTCCTAGCTTATTCCCCTTCAAACAAGCCCTCCATCCATCATGGGTAAGTACCTATTGGTATCTCTGAAAGTTGATCATTTAAATTTCATGACAACAGAAAACAATAAGAGTTAATAGATTGGATTTAAAATTTATGAAATGTGTGTATGTGTATGTATGTGGATTGAGTTGTATTTCTCATACAAAAGATGTGTGTGTGACACAGGTTGTTTTGTGGCTTGGATAACATATATTGTGCTTTCTTGGGTAGCCTTAACAACCTAAGCAATCTCATAAAGAGGTATGGCCTATCAAAGGGAACCAATGAGGCCCTTTTCATCATTGAAGCCTACCGCACACTTCGTGATAGGAGTCCATACCCTGCTGATCAAGTCCTTAAAGAACTTGAAGGCAGTTTTGCATTTGTGATCTATGACAACAAGAATGGAACAGTTTTTGTTGCATCAGTAAGGCCATTTCTAAATCTCTTATGTACATTAAAACAGGAAATGTGATATTTTATAATGTACATGGTGTTATTAATTAGTAAGCCCTTACTCACATGTTGCTTATGTCTGAACAGGGTTCTAATGGAAAGATTGGGTTTTTCTGGGGTATTGCAGCTGATGGTTCTGTAGTTATTTCTGAGAACTTGGAGCTGATTAAAGCAAGCTGTGCTAAATCATTTGCACCATTTCCTATTGGTATGTAAATTAAACCTGGTTTCCCTTTTCTTTGCAATATTTATATTTCATAAAGCTTTATAACTTTATTTAATTGCAAGATTAATTGAAGAATTAGTTCAATTATGAGATTAATTGCAAGGTTGACTGAGGACTAAGTTTGTGATTGGATGGAGAGTTTTGAAATTTTCAAAATTGTTAAGGAGATGTTGAGTGAATTGGGTGTATGAGGAGAATTATAAATAATAATCTATAATGTTAAATATAACTGAGAAATTTAAAATTTTCTTACAATATGTGTCATTTAAATTTTTTTTTATTGGTATAAAAATTCCTCCTAATTTGTTATTAGAATTCAGGAATTTCAAATTACTCTTATTCAAAAAGAATTCTTGAAGAATAGGAACATGTTTCATTTGGAATTTAATGGATGAAGAATGTTGAATGAAATTGCAGGGTGCATGTTTCATAGTGAACATGGTCTGATGAGCTATGAGCATCCAACAAGGAAAATGAAGGCAATGCCTAGGATTGATAGTGAGGGAGTTATGTGTGGGGCCAACTTCCATGTCGACTCCCAATCAAGGAATTCAATGATGCCACGTGTTGGAAGTGAAGCCAATTGGACCACTTGGGGTTTACAAGCCTGATTCATTTAACCATCATCTAAGGGGTGACCCTAAAAGCTTCAAAAAAAAAAAAAAAAGCAGAAAAACCATAATATAAGCTATTTCTTTTTCTTTTTCTTTTTAAAATGCTAAGAAGAGCTACATAATATAACGGGGTGATTCCCTGTTAGCTCTTTCGGTTTTTTTTTTTCTCCTTTTATCTTGTTTGGTTCCATTGTTGTATACATGTTAGTGATTGGAAATTGAATATGACTATGGTCAATGGTCATATGCTACATTAATTAATAACAGCGCGTTTTAATTTCAGATGTGTAATTTTGTCTCAACAGTATGTTAATTTTACTTTTTTTTCACAAGCCAAAGCGAAGTAGTAGACATTATAGGAGTGTTTGCATTTTAGTTTGGGTCGATTTTAAGGTAAAAAAAAATGATCTGATCTCATCATTACGGTTTTATCATTTAATCAACTAATCGTTTTTTTTTCAAATATGATCCAATTCATTTTTTTGGTTTTTTAACAAGGCATTAAATTTTATATAAAATTGATAAAATTCTTTAATAATAATAAACATTTTTGTTGGAAGTTATATTTATTAATATAAATATAAAATTATATAAAAAGGAGATTATGAGAAATGAAAACCAACTTAAAATTAGTTTAAAATTGATTTATATATAAATATTAGAATAATATTAGATAATAAAATCATAAAAAAATGTTAATATAAATAATTTCATAAATATATACTTATACAAGTATAAATATCATATGAATCTTTTTTTATTATTATTTAAGATGACTCTTTTTTACTTCATGTAATATTAGCTTTATCAATACTCTATAACTAAAATTAGTAAGACAATTTTAATATATTGAAATTTGTAATAAAAGTTAAATAACATAATCAACTTGTTCAAAGAAATTGTTATTTGTTATTCATTGTATTGAGTATTTAATTATATTTTTTTGTTATTCATTGTATTGAGTATTCAATACTCTATTGACTACAACAGCGAGTCAGGTGGATTGATCCACTTCGACATCCCTAAGTTTATCATTTTGTATAGCCATAGCAATTACACCTATAAATAATATCATCTAAGCACTATAGGTGCTCACTTTTTCATTATGGAATAGAAAGAAAGTTTTGTTTTCCTGAGCTTCCTTATGGATATTTGATTTAGGATTGAAAAAAAAAAACATTATTCAAAGTTTAGAGTTTCACACATATAAAAACAAATTCATTACTGTAAGCAATGCTTAATAAATAGTAGTACCCAAATTTAAAACAACTTCACATGAAAGAAATTATTAATTATGGATTATATTACCAAACCTACAGTGCAATTAGAATCTTGACTTTAATATATGAAGAAAGGTATACGCAACCTGAACAGGAACGGAAGTGCAATAGTTTAGAGAAAACCTAAAAGGGAATACATATAAATGAAAACAACCAATACACAATATCCTGGTATTTGCACAACCAAGAGGTTAAACCTTTACTAAAAGTTTAAAATGTAATCGTAGACAGAGGAAAGAAAAAACATATGAAATGGTGCTTCTTGATAATGGAATTCTTGTTCGCTCTACAATTCAGAAGTCTAGAAATTTCCAGGAACTAATTTTCAAAATCAATTGTTTAAACAAAAAATCCGGAAGCAAATTTTTTAAGGCACCGTCTATTATACATCCTTTGAGTGAAGGATGTAAATATTAACAATTAAAGTCCTGCATATTTGCTCTTCAGGCCTAGGGTTAGGGGTTAGGTTAGAAAGGGAGAAGAGAGAGCTGCGCGGCGCCACACATCTTGAGGGTCGTCTCTCTGTCTACTTGGTTTGCAGCTCTCCGTGGTGCCGGATTTCTCTTCACACGCGTTCTATCGGTCGTCTCTCTTGCAATGACCCCTATAAGTGAAGGAGAGATGGGTGTCCATTATTATTTGGTAACAGAAAAGAGAAGTTAATTGAAGTGGGTGGTTGGAATGAAGATGAGATTGAGACAAAAGGTCATTGCAGTTTGCAGGAGGAGATAGAATTAAGTGAGGCTGAGCTGAAAAAGAACCAATAATGCTATAGAGGTTAGATTAAGGAAGGATAGCAGACACAGGGTTGCTTTTTTGTGACTAGTTTTCATGGATTTAGTAGAAGCACATATGCTGAATTTTCAACCAATGCACTTGCAATTCTGTTTCTTCCTTCAACCATGTTGTAGGACTGACGGTGAACACCATAACTTCTTCCCGTTTTGAAGTTTCAACCCAACAGATGCTATTCTGTCTTTAGTAGAAACTCCAAAATTTGGCAAATGATTTCTAGTTGTCATAGTGTGAATGCTTGACTATTTTTTATCTTTAGTTTGTTTTTCATGACACTGCAATTTGCTATTGAATGTAGTAGATTTTTTGGATTTATTGTTGTTCATGATTATGTCACAGGATTTTCTGTTGTGACTTTTGAACTTAATGATAGTCCTTGTAAGTTTGAGTTGAAATTAACTTATGCTGAATTACTTTTATGCTTAATCAGATGTAGTAGTTTTTCTCAAACAGGGAATTAGTATGAATTGTGATGGTGGTGGAGGTAATTTCTCTTTTTTATTTTCCCCCTTCAAGTTTTATTTGAACTTGTTGATTGATGTGTTTCTTTTAAAATAGGTGAACCCTTTAATTCTGATGGACAAACCGACCACTATATTAGTTTCACTGATTAGGAATAACCTTGCTGCTGCGTGTTAGCCACTTAGCACTTTTGGCTATTTCCCATGGATTTGTTGCAGTGGAGTTGCATTACTTGCATGTACATGGGGTTTCTGTTTTTTCTTCCTTTGAATGTTTAGTGGAAAATTCTATACGCTATTGGCCTAGGCTTATTGATTCTTTTTTTTTATTTGTTTTGGTGTCTCGTGTTTATGTTCCATATATAATTACAATTTAATTTTAATTATAAATAAAACATTTCTTACACAAAATAATATAATATATTTATGCACTTAAGTAAAATTATTCAATTTACACAACTTTATCATGTCTGCAAAACGATTATATGAATTTAGAATTAATTCGTATGAAAGTGTCGTTATCATGTCTACAAAACTATTACAGAGAGAAATTGTTTTATAATAATATTAATTAAAAGAAAGTTAAAATTTGATAAAAAAAAATGAAAAAGAAGATAACGAATGGAGCAAGACCGCTTTCCGTAGAGTATACTTATGATATATAAAAAATTATTTTACTGAATTGAGAATAAAAAAACTAAAGAAAACACGTGATAAAAGGTGACACGTGTACAGGGAACAATTTTAAGATAGAGTAACTAGATAAACTGAATATATAATAAAGATAATAAATGAAAACATTAATGAATAAAATAGAGAGATAAATGATATGTTGAGACAAGCTCACCTCCAAGAAGTTTTTAATATGACAAACTGACTAAGTTTAAATATACATATGAGATGCATCTTGTGTTGCTAACTGTGTGCTCAAGTGTGGCAGAGACTTTCTGTATCTAAGTTACTACAGGAATACATGAAGACAGAAAGGATCCTTAGACCACTTAAACAAGCTAAGTTATGGGTAGCAAGAACACAAGATCAGAAGCCATTAAAAGTCTTTAAGAGCTTTACAGCTGTGTGCTTCAAGGATCAGACTAGAGCTCAAGCAAGTCAATTTACACATACTACACGTGTGTTTGAATTAGAACAGAAAATATACAACCAAGCTCATCACTAAGTCTATGAAGAAACACTCCAACAAGATTCAGATAAAAGCACAGCTTGAGATGCAAGCCTATGTTCAGAAGCTATCATAGTTCAAGCAAGCATAAGCATGAAGCCATGAACAGATGTAAGCTCAGCTTGAGATGCAAGCAAGCTCAGCTTGAGATGCAAGAACAGCTTGAGACGTTGTCTCATGGACAGACACGAACAGACGAGATCGCATCAGAGATATAAGAAAGTTATAACTAACTCTGGACAAAAGCAAGACTGCATGCTCAATGATAGTAGACAGCAAGTGAGGTCAGCATAAAGTCAAACAAGGACACAAGGACACTGACACAGTGACTTAGCCTGAAAAGCTGCTGTACACCTACTTGGAAAGCCTGTCTCCTTGCTGTGCACTCCAACAGCTAGAAACGATCATATAACGACTAGTTTTTCTAACTGGAGATATAAAAGAGACAAGATCAAACAGTTGGAAGTGAGAGAGACTGCCTGCATTACTGTACGATCATCAAGCATCTTATCACATCTCAACTGACATCTCAAGTGCACATCTCAGCTGTCTGTGAACAAACTCATCTCATCTTGAGATCACCCGTCTCTTCTCATCTCTCTTGTGTGCATCACTATTATATTGTATCTTAAGTAGAGAGATTACCTAGCTTACCCATCTCTATATCCATACTGCGTATGCTTGTAAGCTAGACTCATCATAAACATTTACTGTAACCTGTATCATCTAAGATAGGAAGGTTCCTAGTCTTAGAGTGAGGTGTTTGCGTCATGAAGAGGCTGTAAGAATACTTGTATTGGAGGGTTTGTCAATAGTGGAAAATCTCACGTGTTGTGAGGACTGGACGTAGCCCAAGGAGTGGGTGAACCAGGATAAGATCTCTGCCCTCTGTTTCTTATCTTGTCTTTACTAAGCTTATCTTGAAATAACTAAAACAACTTAGTAACAAAAGCAATAACTGAACCAATATTCAAGATAAGATTCTGAATTAATCTAAAAATATGAATCATCACTAAAATTGTATTTATTTATATATCCTGTCTTTACAGAGACTCCAAGTCAACGAACTTGAGAGCACATCTCAACAATCAATTTTAGTGTGAAATAGCATGAACAGATTTGAGAAGTCTCTATTCAACCTCCCCCTTCTAGAGACCTTCAGCCAACTACATGATATACTGAAAAAAAAATTATATTTAATGTAAATCAACACATTTAATGTATTTCTTAATCTATGTTTTTATATAATGAAGCAGATTAATAGGAACGAATAATAAGAGAAATTGTTTTAATACTGCTTCCTGTGGAGGATACCGAAGAGAGAATATAAAGACTGAAAAAAACACAAGTGAGAAAACACAACACATGTTCTAGAGGAATAATTTAAAGATAGAGAGTAAATATAAATAGAATAAATAATAACGTTAATAAGTGAAAACATTAATTAATAAAATAAAGAGATAAATGATATATTACAAAAACACTTTAAATTTAATGTAAATCAGCATATTTATTATATTTCTTAATCATTGTTTTTACGTAATGAAAAAGATTAATAGGAACAAAGTAAATAGATTAATAGAATAGATAAGAAAGATAATATATAAGTGAAAATATTAATGAATAAAATAGATAGATAAATGATTTATTAAAAAAATATTTTAAATTTAATATAAATCAATACATTTATTGTATTTCTTAATTTTTTTTATATAATGAAATAAATTAATAGGAACGGATAATAAGAGAAAGTATTTTAATATAATAATAATAAAAAATAAAATTTCAATAAAAATCAGAAAAAATATGAAAGTGTTGAAATATATAAAAAAAGGAAGGAGTTGAAGAGCTGGACCCGTGGCTTATGGATGAAGAATTTTTTATAGAGTACATAGATGAGATAGGGACCTATAAGAAAATTTGAAAATATTAGTAGTATATGGCAACCTGAAAACTAACAATAAATCGTGACCGTTCAAGCTTTTTAACACACATCCAATGGTTGGTATATGAGGGATGTAAGTTACATGCCTAAAAATAAGGATGTATAATAGATTCCACCATTTTTTAAATATAATTTTGGAAATTAATTTCCCAAAGCATTTTTTGACAATTTAGCTTCCATAAATTTTTAGAAGTATGTTAAAAAATTGCTTCTGAAACTTAGTTTCTAGAAGGAGAAAAGTTTTAAACAAATTTGCTTCGAGAAAGTAATGGGTGTATGTTTAGAAAAAAATAAAAAATGGTGGGAAATTCAATTTCCAGTTGACCGCACACTAGTGTCTAAGCTCATAAATATCATACATACTCACTTTCCCATCATATAGAACAAAATTCCGTCCACGACTCACTGTTCATCTGACAAAAAAATATCACTACCTAGTAAAAAAAATAGGGAAAAATATGTTTTTCGTCCCTATAGTTTTGGTCAACTTTAGTCTCTGATCGTGGCCGAGATCATGCAAGGTGGTCCGAGGTGTTTGGTGATGGTGGAGAGGGGTCAAGCTGGGGCTCCGATGCGGAGGCGCGCGACGGGGGTACCTGCGATGACACTCCGACGCCCAAGTTAATTCAGAGAGAAAGTGAGGGAGTTCTTAGGGATGAAGGGTTACCTTGTGCCCTTCGAGGGGGCTCTTCTTATATAGGGGTGCCATGTCATGTCAGAGGGGGGCAGGTGCAGGCGGCGGCAGGCACGCCCATGCCGTAATCCCTCTGTTCCGGCCGTAAATTCTGGTGGCGTGTGTCAGTGGCAGCCTCCTTTATCAGAGGCGCTTCCCATCGCATTTAATGCGATGGGATTGGGTAGGTGGCACTAGCCTTAGGGCCACTCAGTAGTAGGTATCCGAGGTGGCTGGGGTGGCCGCTTGAGTCCCTCTTGGTATAGCCGAGGCTTTGTGCGTTGGTTCCTACCGAGGTAACCTCTACCCTGTTAGGGGTGTTACATCGGCCCGTGCTGTAGACAGGCGGATCTCGGCCAGGTCCGGATCAGTTGCCCCCTAGCGAGATGGTGAACTTGTGTTTGACCATTGAGCTGATGCTATGTCGGTTCTGTTTTGTCCGGAATCCTCATGTTGGTTAGGCGTGCGTTACCTCGGCTAAGTACTGTTACCTTGGTCCTGGTGGGTCCGGATCAGTTGCCCCTCAGCGAGATGGTGAGCTTGTGTTTGACCATCGAGCTGATGTTATGTCGGTTCTGTCCGAGATACTTGGTTTGGATTCGATGTGGTGGCCCGGTATGATCTAACCGACATGGTCAATTAACTAACTGTGTTTGTCTTTTCGTCTGCGCCCGTCCCGTCGTCGCAGGCTTTTTCGGACCGTTCGTCCCTAACAAGGTTAACGCGTGGCGTTCCGTGCTTTGTGAGCAGCCTTTGGGACGCGTGATATTAAATGTTAATAATTGCTTGAGATCGTGGGTTTAGGGGTTTCCATTTTTACCCCAGTTTGTCTTTTGTGAAATTTCGTATTTGCCCTTGAATTCAATGGGTTTCCTCTATTACCCTCTTACGAAAAGACGTCGGTGCCCCTGAGTTTTGACTGGCCTTTTCGAATTTCAGTGGAAGGACGGTTCTCCCCTGCCTTTGGTGCTAAGTGGGTGTGGGGAGTAACCGTTCCCTCCACTTCTCACTTTCGCAATTTGTAGAGCTTCCTTCTCTGTCATTTCTCCTTCACCTTCTCCATTTCTATTGAGCTCCCTCCTGCCCTCACTGTGCCTTTGGTGGTGATTTTGCTCCGATTACTGCCTCCGCCTCTCTCCAGGCTTTCTGTTGGTGGTTCTTTTTCTTCTGTTGGTGGTTTTCTTAACTGTGGACTTGTTTTTTTTTCTCATTTTTGGTTCCTTTTTGCTGCTGTTTGGCTTTGCTCCGCCGTGCGCCGTCGCTTTCCTGTTCCAACGTCACAGGTATCTTGCCATTCCTCCCCTTAGCCTCTTTAACATTTGATTTTGATAAGGTATGATGCGTAGTGGGGAGGGGGAGGATGGTGGGAGTAGCAGCGACTCTGTGGAGGTTCTGGCTGCTCCTCCCCCGTCCTGGCCGACGTTGAGGGATAGGAGGGGTCCGAGATCCTCTCGTCCTTTGACTATCCCCGCAATGGTGCGTAGGTATTGTGGTAGGGAGGCCTCGGCCCGCGAGGGTACTCGCAGACTCTCGCCGGCCTGGTTGTCGGCCTTGGTGAGGGAGCTTTGCGCGTCCTCTTCGGATTCCGACTTTGATTCGGTGGATGAGGACCCCCAAAGTTCTGACTCACCTACTTCTGACGCAGATCCTTTCTGTTGGGTATCAATGGATGCTGCTAGCACAAGTGCTCCTGAGGTCACCAGCCGCGGGGCTGCCACCTCAGGCTGATATTTTTGGGTTGATGTCGAGGTATTGGGAACTCCTTCTCGATATGCTCCGAGGTCTGAGTTGGTCATCGAAGGAAATCTCCAAGTGTTTGAGCCCGATTTCGAGACTCAGTATACCGTGTTGGCTCCGGATGCTGAGGGCCGAGTTTGCGAGACTGCGGAGACATCCAGGGGCTTCATGTACATGTATTCTTACCTGGTTTCTCGGTTGGGGGTTCGGGTCCCCTTTTCGGTGTTCGAAAGGCATGTGTTGTCGCATCTGCAGGTGGCGCCGACCCAGCTGCATCCGAATGCATGGGCCTATGTGAAGGCCTTCCAGATTTTGTGTCGGTTGCTGTCGATGACTCCGACCGTGAAGATATTCTTTTATTTTTTTGCTATTTTACCTCGGAATGCCCCTGGAAGGACTTGGGTCAGTCTTAGGGGTCGCCAGAAGAGACATTTGCTAAGTTTGTATACTGAGTCGGCGAAGACGTCCGGGGTCTCGATCAAGCATGACTTTTTAAGATAGTGCCCAAGGACGGGGTACTGCCCTTCTGGAGGTGTCCTAGGTCGAGGATGAGCCCCTTTTTACAGTTTACTAGTGTAGCCGCCATTACGATCGGAATCCAAAGTCATACAGTTATGAGAAGAAGCACCTATCACCGACCGAGAAAAATGACTTGGATATTTTCGAGAAGGCTGTGGAGGCCAGAAATGACCAACGCTTCTCGTCTCGGGTGTTGATAGATACCCCGGAAGATCAATTGCCCGCGGTTCTTGGTATGTGCGTGATGGACTAAGGTACTCTTGTGCTATGTTTGTTTGCTTCTTGATTTTAATGTCGATCTCACTTTTGTTTTGCAGAAGAAGAAAGAATGAATATCCAAGAGTTGCTGAGACAGGCCGCTGCCGCTAGGCTGCCCACCTCGGGGCAGGGCAAGAAACGGAAGGGTGCCAGTGGGAATGCTTCGTCGGCCTCCCCTCGCCAATAGCCAGAGCCAGGCATCGGCCATAGTCCCCTGTGTTGCCGAGGTACCCAAGGTGGCTGATCCGCAACCGCAACCCGTTGTTCCGCCAGCCGAGAAAAGAGGTTCCTTCTGCCAAGAAGTCTCGCAAAGAGAAGGGAAAGGATGATGTTGGTGGGTCTTCAGCTGGGGGTCCCAACCTTGCTGTTCCAAGCCCTTTCTCTGCTAACTTTGATCCCAATGCCGGGCCCCCTGGATGCATATTTTCTCTCCCCGGCTGTGTTTGATTTTTTTAAGAAGGGAGGATCGAGCCTCTCCAATATGATCCGGGATGCCGAGGTATCGGCTCTACAACAGGTGTCTTTTTTAAAATATTTGGACAAGGAGGTCCTGCCTGCTGCTGAGAAGGTGAATATCGCTTATAACAAGGCGTTGAAGGCGTCCAAAACTGCTTCTGAGGATAGAGATAAGTTGGTGGTGCAGCTCGGGCAAGCAGGTAAGGCTCAACAGGACGCCGAGGTTGAGGCGAAGAAGCTGAAGAAGGAGCTGGAAGATGCTCAGACCGAGATGGGCACTCTGAAAAGCAATCACAAGACCGAGATGGAGAAGCTAAAAACTGATCATGCCTCAGAGGTGGAAGAGCTGAAGTCCGATTATGGGGCCGAGGTTGCTGAGTTGAAGCAAAAACTCGGGGCGGCGGAGTCGGCCAGGGCGAACCTGTTGGGTGAGACCTTAGGTTTATTGGAGAAGACCTTTAATCTTGCCATCGAGCAAGTGAAGGCTCGCAACCCGGCCTACAGCTTGGATCTTCGCAACTTGTCCTATGCTTATGAGGTCGTCGACGGGACCGTGGTGAAAGATGATGGGCAAGGGGGGAAGGTCGAGGTCCCTGCTGAGGCGATGCCTGCTGCTTCTGAGCTTCCTTCTCGCACTGGACAATGATTCCTTTTTTGTTTTGGTTGTTTTCTTGTCGACTTTTATGCCTTGATTTTCTTGTAATCATTGACAATTATGCCTTTTATTTAACTGCTATTAATCTGCTAAGTCTTTTTACCTCGGAGTTTTATGCTTTCCTTTTCCAACTTTTAACTTCGGCGTTTGCAATCTTTTTAATGTCGCGCTTGTTGTTAGTTATATACTTATGGTTGTGATCATCGGTTTTTGCTTACCGAGTAATTGTGGTTGGTTTTCTTTTTTTGGGCCGGATTTATCTCGGCGCTTGTTGCTATGGAAGAAGAAGTTTTTCCCGACGCTTTTTACTTAGCAGTTTTTGTAAACACTGGAATAATTTCATTGCTTTTTGAATTGAGAGAAAGATACAAGGATGATAGGTCCTTTTAACTGTAGTACTTCCTTAGATTGTGCATGTTCCAGTGTCTAGGGATCTCGTCCCCGTTAAGAGTTTCTAGCCGATAGGCTCCTTTTCCTGTGGAGGATGTCACCCGGTAAGGGCCTTCCCAGTTTGGGGCTAGTTTTCCCTGCTGCGCGTTTTTCCGTCCTATGTCGGCGCGTCGGAGGACGAGATCTCCTACTTGGAGTTTCCTGCTAATCACTTTCTTGTTGTGTCTTGCTGCTGCTCTACGTTTGGCCGCTTCTTCTCTGACGTGGGCAATTGCTCTTCTTTCTTCCAAGAAGTCTAGTTCTTCTTGCATCAGACCGTCGTTTCTCTCTTCATTGAAAGTATCAGCTCGCCAACTGGGTTCACCAATCTCGACCGGGATGACGGCCTCTGTTCCGAAGGTGAGTCGGAATGGTGTTTCCCCGGTTGAAGAGTGTGGTGTCGTTCTGTAAGCCCACAGGACGTGGTCAAGCTGTTCTGCCCATTTCCCCTTTGCTTCTTCCAATCTTCTCCGAAGGCCCCTTAGGATAACTCGGTTGGCTGCCTCGGCTTGTCCGTTGGTCTGGGGGTGTTCCACCGACGTGAAGTGTTGTGTGATTTGTATGTCGTCGCACAGGTTCTTGAAGCCTTTGTCAGTGAATTGTGTGCCATTATCGGTGACCACGACCTTGGGAATACCATATCGGCTAATGACGCTTCTGTAGAAGAACCTCTGGATCTTGGCTGAGGTGATGGTGGCCAGGGCCTCGGCTTCGATCCATTTAGTGAAGTGATCTATGGCCACAATCAGAAATTTAACTTTCCCGGGAGCTGGTGGAAAAGGCTCTAGGATGTCCATCCCCCATCTGAAGAACGGCCATGGTGTAGAAGTGGTCAACATCTCCTCGGCTGGTGCGCAGTGAAAATCGGCGTGTCTTTGGCATGGGTCGCATTTCTTGACGTAGGCTGCGACATCTCTCTCCATGGTCGGCCAGTAATAGCCGACCCTTAATGCTTTCTTAGCTAGTGCATGTCCGCCGGGATGCTGGCCGCAACTCTCCTCGTGAATTTCGGCCAAGATGTAAGGGACCCCGGTCGGGGGTAGGCATTTGAGCATCGGGCAAGAGAAGCCCTTTTTGTATAACTGATCCCCAACCAGGGTATACCAAGCCGCTGTGCGCACAATCTTTTTGGCTTCTTTTTTCTCAGGCGGTAGGACCCCATCTCGGAGGTACTTCTGGATGGGGATCATCCAGCATGGTTCTTAGCCGACCTCCATGACTTTCTCCTGTTGGGCGATACTTGGTGAATTGAGTGTTTCTTGGATGACTGATTTGTTGTTTCCCTGGTTTTTTGGTGCTTGCTAGCCGGGAAAGGGACGTCGGCTCTGGTATTCTGCTCTCTTGGTACATGGTGGAACTCTGTCTTCTTTAACTTTCCGCAGATTTCTTTGACTTTGCTCAAATACTGCTGTAGTACTGGTTCTCTGGCCTGGTACTCGCCGTTGATTTGGGAAATCACCAGCAGGGAGTCGCTGCATAGTGTGATAACCTCTGCGCCGAAATCCACTGCTAAAGTTAGTCCGACTAGGCATGCTTCATATTCCGCCTGGTTGTTCGAAGTTTTAAACTCAAATTTTAACGATTGCTCTATGGTCAGTCCTGAGCTGTCTTCTAGCACTACTCCTGCACTGGCCCCTTTCGTGTTGGAAGAACCATCCACGTAGATTGTCCAAGTGTTAGCTGTCCGAGGTAGCTGTGAGTCTGTTATCTCGAGGATAAAGTCGGCCAACATTTGTGCTTTGATTGCAGTTCGAGGTTCGTACGAGATGTCATGCTCTGATAGTTCCACTGCCCATGTGATCATTCGGCCGGCGAGATCTGGCTTGTGGAGGACCGATCGGATGGGAAGGTCAGTTCGGATTGTAATTGGGTGTGCCTGAAAATAAGGCCTCAACCGTCTGGCCAATGTGACAATTGCAAAAGCTGCCTTCTCCAACCTTTGATGTCTCTATTCTGGGCCTTGTAGGGATTTGCTCGTGAAGTACACCGGGCCTTGGTTGCCATCTCTTTCTCTTATTAAGACTGAGCTAACCGCTTCGTCCCCCACTGATAGGTACAAAAATAATCTTTCGCCGGGGTCCGGCTTCACCAGTATTGGTGGATTAGTTAATGCCTTCTTGAACTCTTGGAACGCCTGTTCACATTCTTCACTCCATTCGAAGGTTCGGCCTTTCCGTAGCAGTTGGTAGAGTGGTAGGGATTTGTGGGCCGACCTGGCAAGGAAACAGGTTAGGGTCGTTATCCTGCCTGTTAGCTGTTGCACTTCTTTCACCGATGTGGGGCTCTTCATATCCAAGATTGCTTTGCATTTTTCAGGATTGGCTTCTATGCCTCTGCTGCTTAACATGTAGCCAAGGAAATGGCCTGCTGGTACACCGAATGTGCATTTTAGAGGGTTTAGCCTCATATTGTATTTTCTGAGTCTGCTGAACACTTTCTCCAAGTTGGCTACAGGGTCGCCTCCTTCTGGGGTTTTGACGATGATGTCGTCCACGTAGACTTCCACCACGTCCCCGATCAATCCTTCAAAGACTCTGGTCATCATTCTTTGGTAGGTAGCCCCGACGTTCTTAAGGTCGAACGACATCATAGTGTAGCAGAACGTGCCTTGGTCGGTCACGAAGGCAGTTTTTTCCTCATCCTCGGCAAACATGGGTATTTGGTTATAACCGGAATAAGCATCCATGAAGGAGAGGGATTGATAGCCAGAGGAGTTGTCTACTAACCTGTCAATATTTGGCAAAGGAAAGGGGTCTTTGGGGCATGCTTTGTTCAGATCAGTGTAGTCCACACACATCCTCCACTTGCCGCTTGATTTCTTGACCAAGACTACGTTGGCTAGCCATGTCGCATATCGGATTTCCCTGATGAAGCCGGCTTTCAGGAGCTCGGTTGTTTGTTCTTTGATCGCCTGCTGTCTTTCTGGTCCCATCTTCCTCTTTTTCTGGGCTACTGGCTTTAGGCGAGGATCAATTGATAGCTTGTGGCAGCAGAACTCTGGGTCTATCCCTGGCATATCGGCGGCTGTCCATGCAAAAAGGTCTGAATTCTTGAGGAGGAGATCTTGCATCCGTTTGAGGAGGTCTGGGGGGAGACGAGCTCCCACCTTCGTTGTCTGCTCGGCTTCTCAGCCCAGTTTTAGGGTATGGTTTCCCCACCTAGAGTGATCCTTTCTTGACCCCGACCCTCTTCTTCTGCATCCATCCTGGGGTCGAGGTCTACCAGTGAGACGTTGTGTCTTGCTCTGGGGTTGGGGTTGGTGTGTTGGAGGTAGTACTCTTTTTTAGACTCAAGTTGTAGCAGCTTCTGGCTGCCTGTTGGTCTCCTCTCACGGTTGCCACTTTGCCTTCTTTGGTGGGAAATTTCATTGCCAGGTGAAGTGTAGAAACCACGGCTCCGATTGCGTTCAGACTTGGTCTCCCCATAATGGCGTTATACGAGCTCTTGCACGGGACCACCAAGAACTTTGCTTGACCGTTTTGCTTCCTTCTCTCCCTGCCAAAGTGACCAATGTGTCCATGTATCCGAGGGGTTGGATCCTGTCCCCGGAGAAGCTAACCAAATCGCTGTCATAGGGAATGAGGTCATCTCGGCTGATTCCCATTAAGTCAAAGCAGTTCTCATAGACTATGTCTGTCGAGCTGCCTTGATCCACTAGCACTCTTTTAACCTCGGTGTTGGCGATGACTGCGGTTACGACCATTGGGTCATCGTGGCCTGGGAGGGTGTCAGCGAAGTCTTTGTGGTCGAAGGTGATGGCGGTGTGGATGCAGGGCTACTATGTCGGCGTGGCCGTTCTTGCTCATCTTTTACGCTGAGGATGTCTTTCAGGGCTCTCTTTCTGGAATTGGATGAGGACCCTCCCCCGCCAAATCCTCCTACGATCATGTTGATGGTGATCCTGGGCTGCTCTTTGTCTTTTCCTGGTGAAGGGTCTTTGGGCTTTTTATTCGCCGTGTCTTTGTGCCGGGGTGACCGGGATCGTTGCCTTCGCCTCTCGTGCCTAACTGGCGACCGCCGGTCGCTCCGGCGATGATCTCGGCTCCTGCTTTCCCACCCCGGCTTTTCCCTTTTTACATAGCATCCGAGGTTTCCCTCTCGGATTAGCTGCTCAATGGCATCCTTGAGTTGGTAGCAGTCGTCTGTGTCATGCCCATGGCCTTTGTGGAATGCACAATACCGGTTCTTGTCTCCTTGGGGCAATTTGATGGGGGGTGGCCTCTTCACATGTGCCAATTCTGCATTATGTACTTCTTGCCAGATTCTGGAGAGGGTGTTGTTAAGAGTAGTATAACTTCCCTCATATCGCCCCCTGAACTTCTTCTTTTCTTCTCTTCGCTCCTTCCTGCTCTTCTCTTCCCTTTCCTGGGTCGGCGGTTCTTTCACGGCCGATGTCTTATTATGCCCTCGAGGTGGATTTCTTCGTTAATGAACTGAGCGGCCCGTTCTCTGAAGGCCGTCATGTTGTGCACCTTGATTCTTCTCAACGAGATGTCCAGGGGTGTTCCTGTGCGGAGTACCTCTACTGCACAATGCAATTATACCTCGTCTGCTACGTTTGGGGTAAGGGCTACCTCTTTGTAGAATCGGGCCAAGAAATCTCGGAGGGTTTCAGTTTCCCCCTGCTTGATTTTGGCTAGAGTGTGAGAGTCTCGCGGGACCTGATTGGCCATGCTGAATCGTTTTGCGAAGGTTAGGGCGAGATCATCCCACTTGTCGACTGAGCTCTGGGCCAGTGTTCGGAACCAGGTGAGGGCTTCTTCGTCTAGGGTTCTGGAAAAACTTCTGCACATAACGTCTTATTGGGCCCCTAGGAACAACATTTCATTGAAGAAGCGGTCGAGGTGGCGCCCGGGATCTGTCTCCCCGGTGTAGAGGCCGATGTTGCTGAAAGGCCTGAGGAATCGGTCTGGTATCTCGACTTAGGCTAACCGTGGTGTGAACGGATGTGTGAATGGCCGATGCAGGACGTTGAGTGGGGCTAGCCCGGCTGATGTAAGCGCGGCCGAAGTAACGACCGACGTGGTCACGGCTACGGTGATAGGTGTTATCGGGTTGGCCACTGCCGCTAATGCCTGGTTGCCGGCCGGGGTTCCTGGCTCCTTCTGAGGGGTTGCCCCTGTGGCTACCGCCCCGGTCTTGGGGGTATCCTCGTTTACGGGTTTACCCGTAGTTTGCTGCACGTCCTCTTTGGCTGAAGGAGTACGGGGTCGACTCCTTCCTCTGGTCCGGCTCATTTGCTCAGTCTGGAAACTCGAGGATGAGGAAGATTCCTCCGGGGTGGTGCTTTCTTCTGACTGGAAGGTTTGTTCCCTGGATGGGAGGTCTCGGGTGTGGATGGACCTCTTGGACGATGCACTTCTCCTGCTCTTCTCAGCCCGCCTTGACCTTCGTCGAGGTGAGGCCGAGATCAAGGATTCAAGGTATCGAATCCTATATTCTAGCTCCTTCACTGTTCTAACTCTTTTTCTTTTTTCTCGTTCTAGGTATAGGCGACGAGGGCTCCTCTTCGCCGCTGCTGGTGGTGGTAGTGTCTCTCCGTCGCCTGGAGCTGGATGCAGGCTTCTTCCTCCGTTTAGAGATGCTGCCGGGAGGAGGGAGGTAGTATTCTTGTGAAGATGCCGTAGCCGTACGGCCTGACGGAGACGTCCTCCGGGAGGTTGTTCTCAACACTTGTTGAGGGTCTGTGCCTTTTTCTACACCCCCGGCGGGAAGGGTGGCTCCGATGGGCGTTGGCTGCTTCTCCCATCCTTAGTCTCCTTTGGGTCATACAAATCCTTGCGTTCTTAGCAGAGGGGTAAAGAAGGTGGGGTTTTCCTTTACAGAATTCCCACAGACGGCGCAAAATGATCGTGGCCGAGATCATGCAAGGTGGTCCGAGGTGTTTGGTGACGGTGGAGAGGGGTCAAGCTGGGGCTCCGATGCGGAGGCGCGCGGCGGGGATACCTGCGATGGCACTCCAACGCCCAAGTTAATTCAGAGAGAAAGTGAGGGAGTTCTTAGGGATGAAGGGTTACCTTGTGCCCTTCGAGGGGGCTCTTCTTATATAGGGGTGCCATGTCATGTCAGAGGGGGGCAGGTGCAGGTGCAGGCGGCGGCAGGCACGCCCATGCCGTAATCCCTCTGTTCCGGCCGTAAATTCTGGTGGCGTGTGTCAGTGGCAACCTCCTTTATCAGAGGCGCTTCTCATCGCATTTAATGCGATGGGATTGGGTAGGTGGCACTAGCCTTAGGGCCAGTCAGTAGTAGGGTATCCGAGGTGGCCGGGGTGGCCGCTTGAGTCCCTCTTGGTATAGCCGAGGCTTTGTGGGTTGGTTCCTACCGAGGTAACCTCTACCCTATTAGGGGTGTTACCTCGGCCCGTGCTGTAGACAGGCGGATCTCGGCCAGGTCCGAATCAGTCTCCGTCCCTGTACTTTAAATCCTGTGTTTCTTGTCCCTAAACTTTCTAAACCCCCAAACAGTGATCACTGTCCATTAGTGAGATCTGTTAACCTGATGAGCCGGCTAACAAAAGTTACATGTCGGCCTCAATAGTGAATTTCAAATAATTAAATGATCATCTAATTAACTTTTTATTAATTTTAAATTATTAAAATACTCATAATTGCTAAATTAGAGTTTTCACCTGAGCAATTTTACCCGATAAAAAAGCTAATTTC
The DNA here is from genome assembly GCA_026901365.1 of Sesbania bispinosa. Lineage (NCBI taxonomy): Eukaryota > Viridiplantae > Streptophyta > Magnoliopsida > Fabales > Fabaceae > Sesbania > Sesbania bispinosa. The sequence goes on from QLOH01000254.1 coordinate 776,294, forward strand.
ATAATTAAGGTTATTTTAATAATTAAAAAAATTAATAAAAAAATTTAATTATATGAGTTAGCTATTTGGGGCCATTATTGAGGCTAACATATAACTTTTGTTAGCCAGCTCATCAGGTTAACAGATCTCATTAACGACCAAAAACCATGGTCTGGGGGGTTTAGAATGTTCAGGGACAAAAAACAAAGGATTTAAAATACAGGGATGAAGACCAAAATTGACTGAAACTATAGGGACAAAAAACATATTTTTCCCAAAAAAAATTATCATGCATAAATGAATAGTATAAAGGTGAATTTTAGAAGTATAGATTGATTCTCAAATACACCTTTTATAAGCCTTCATTACATGCTTAAATATATTTTTACTTCCTTAAATATAATTAAGATTTGATTTTAGTCTCTATAATTAAAAATAGATGATTTTAATCCTTTAAAAATTAAAAATACATTAATTTAGTTTTAAATATACAATTTTACTACAAATTAGCTACAAATTTTTATAAAAAACTGAGAAAGGGTATTTTCATTTTTTGAGAAACAGAATCCACTAGTTTTGAATTACAATAACTAAAATAAAATCTCGACTATATTTCAGGAACTAAAAACATATTTAACTATTCCATTATATAAGCTCTCTATACTTCAAAAGTAGTACAATAATTCATAAATTACATAATTAAGCCCCAGAGTGACCAAAAACTATGATAAAATAAATAAGGGATCAAAATCAAATTTTGTTGTACTTAAGCAACTTTCACAAAATTTACACTGTAGTTTTATCAACATTGTGTTAAAAGTTTTTAATTGTTATATTGTTCCCACATCCTGCTACTTATTGTTTGCTTATAGCTTTGCACCTCAGTTTCCTTAGTAAACCCATAATAAATTGATTAAGTTTTTTTAATGATAAATTTCACTGTATTTACGGGACATCATTATCATAGTTGACAATTTATTACAACGTGCTAAACTGTGATGTCAACCAACCAGCTCTAGGGTTATGGCGATTAAACTATTGTAGAAATATATTGTGACAAGTTTTGGTTTTTAATGACAATCAAAACAATCGAGCTCCTTGAAGCAATAAATGCAAGGACTTTGCCTCTTACAGAACATAATCAACCACTCATTACTCCAATTTAGTTACAGAACTTTGCAATTAGTCCAATGAGGCTTTGATGATCATGTATGACTCTTTATCCATAACTGGAAGAGAATCTAAGCCTGGAGGCATCAGAGGCTTACCAGTTAGGGATTGATTGATCTGATTAGGCACATCGATGATACAGAACACGAACTGCGGAAAGCAGCAGATCAACCTCCTGAAAAGATGGCCCTGTCAACCACTTCTGACCAAACTGATTGCAGTGGTCATACTTCTAATCCATGTCCACAAAAATCTGCCACAGCTCAAGAGAAACCAGAATGTTATCCAACTTCTTAGGTTTGAAGGGCAAAGGCAATGCACCACATCAAATATGTTTTAGAAAAATTGATCATACGGAAAATCTAACTGCTCATGAAACATAATACATATACAACTAACCTCTAAATCAGGAAGTGGTTCGTAAGATTTCATCTCCATAGTATCAAACACTGTAATGCCCGTAATTCTCTGAATTCCAGGTTTAGTAGCTATGAGATTCTGCATGTCATGGTATTGCTAACAGTATCAAACAACAAAGTATCTCATTCTAAAGAGTAGCAAGATGTAACCAATGCAATGCACTAAATTGTAATTTGGAACAGTATTTTTCATTAAATTATTGTCAACTACTTTTGTGTCTTTTTTATTACACCCTGGTAATGAGGTCTAAATAGATAAATTATTATGAACCAATAGCTAGTAATGATAATAATTGAAACAGACATTGAATAGGGCTAGTTTTACAGGATTATCAACAAGAAAACTCCTCTAGCTACTGATCTCAGAGAGAGATCAGCATCCAAAGAGCTGACACACCAGATATAGATAAACAAAGCACTCCAAAACAAAATGAAAATGGTTGCAGACTATTTGAGGGGTCTACAGCCTCCCTTCCCACTATTTCCAATCAGAAATTCTATGCACCCTTCTGTCATGATTCCTTCATCAAACCCTTTACAAATTGAATATTTTCCCAACTAATCTGACCCACCTGCTACATGTGCAGCTGGTTACATGTAGATCCCCATGTAGATTATTTCTCATGTTTTTCTCACTCACTTCATGAAGCTTGATTCCTCTACTTCCCATCGTAGCTCTCCTAGCATACACCCTTGTAATGGGCAGTTTTCTATCAAATAATAATAACAGTTGTCCTCCACAAAAAAGAAGGGAGAAACTAATAACAAGTAATATTGATTTAATATCTGGAATTCTGGAGGATATACATCAATCATTAAAACTTAGGAGTGTCCCATAATGTAGTTGAAAACTGGATAGGTATGCTCAGACATAGGCCTCCCTCATTGAAAACCTATATGCACTATAGAAAAGTATATTTGCTGAATGTATTGTGTGTCTAATGCAGACCACACAGTATGTATTTATACTAATTTACAGAATCAAATACAATTAATTTCCACCTAATAATCAGGAATCAATCAGCCTAATTTCCTAGAATATGTAACTGTTAATTTCCTACAAATCTGTAACGGCTAATTATATTCTAACAAATCTGTAACAACTAATTACATTCTAACACTCCCCCTCAAGCTGGAGCATATATGTCATATGCACCAAGCTTGTTACAAATGTACTCAACCCGAGGGCCTCTAAGGGACTTGGTGAACATGTCAGCCAGCTGATCGCTAGAATTGACAAAATCAGTAGTGATTTCTCCAGAGAGCACCTTTTCTCTCACAAAGTGACAATCAATCTCTATGTGTTTGGTTCTTTCATGGAAGACCGGGTTTGATGCAATGTGAAGTGTAGCTTGATTGTCACAAATAAGCTTTGTTTCATGGATGTCCCCTATTTTTAGCTGTACTAGTAGTTGCCTAAGCCACGTAAGCTCACAAGTGGCTGCTGCCATAGCACGATATTCTGCTTCTGCACTGGATTTGGCAACTATATTTTGCTTCTTGCTTCTCCATGAGATAAGGTTTCCTCCGATAAGAACACAGTACCCAGAAGTGGATCTTCTATCTGATGGTGATCCTGCCCAATCCGCATCAGAGTAACAAGTGATCTTAGTATTGCCTTTGTCTTCATACAATAATCCTCGTCCTGGAGCATTTTTTATGTATCGAAGAATACGTGTCACAGCATCCCAATGGCTATCACAAGGGGCATTTAGAAATTGGCTTACCACACTAACCGCAAAAGTGATGTCGGGTCTGGTGATGGTGAGATAGTTGAGTCTGCCTACCAGGCGGCGATATCTTTCCGGGTCTTTCAATGGCTCCCCCTGACCCGGAAGAAGCTTGATATTGGGATCCATAGGAGTATCACAAGGACGACAGTCAAGCATACCAGTTTCCGTAAGAATGTCCAGGGCATACTTACGTTGATTAATGACAATTCCAGAAGAAGATTGAGCAACTTCAATGCCTAGGAAATATTTGAGAGGGCCCAAATCTTTAGTATGAAATTGCTGTGAAAGGTGCTTTTTGAGTTGTCGAATTCCAGTCTCATCATCACCAGTGATGACAATGTCATCAACATAAACAACAAGGTAAATGCACCTGCCGGAAGAAGAATGAAAGGAGAAGACAGAATGATCAGCCTCACACCTAGTCATGCCAAACTGTATCAAGGCAGAACTGAAACGACCAAACCAAGCCCGAGGAGATTGCTTCAAACCATAGAGACCGATGAAGCTTACAAACAAGACGAGAATCGCCAGGAGCAAGAAAACCAGGGGGCTGATCCATATAAACTTCTTCCTGCAATTCACCATGTAAGAAGGCATTTTTAATATCTAGCTGATGAAGAGGCCAATGATGAATAGCAGCCATAGCCAGAAAGAGAGGAACAGAAGTTATTTTGGCCACAGGGGAAAAGGTGTCCCCATAATCTAGACCAAAAATCTGTGTATATCCTTTGGCGACCAATCGAGCTTTTAACCGATCAACATGACCATCAGGTCCAATCTTCACTGTATAAACCCAACGACAGCCAACAGTTTTCTTGCCAGGAGGTAAAGGAACAAGTTCCCAAGTGCCACTGGAATGTAAGGCTGCTATCTCCTCTACCATTGCCTGGCGCCAGCCGGGATCAGCCATGGCTTCACCTGTAGTCTTAGGAATAGACACAGAATCCAAAGAAGAAACAAAGGAGAAATAGGATGGAGACAAACGATCATAATTAATGGTAAAAGCATAGAGAGGGTTAGGATTACGAGAGGAACGAATACCTTTTTGTATCGCAATAGGAAGTTAAGGTGCAGGAGGCGTGGACGGAGGGGCGGTTGGAGCAGGAGATGATGCTTGAGGATTAGTGGAGTGAGTCACAACCGGAGTTTCAAATCGTCTGTGGTATTGAAGCAATGGAGGTTGAGGAGAAGCAATTACCTGAGCCGGAACAGGCGAGACTTCTGAAGATTCTGCTGCAAAATTGGCATCCAATATAGTGGAAGTGTAGAAGGGAGTAGTCTCGAAAAAGGTGACATCAGCAGAAACTATATATCGTTGAAGTTGAGGACAAAAACAACGATAGCCCTTTTGAAGACGTGAGTAACCAAGGAAAATACACTTGAGAGACTTGGCAGAAAGTTTATCTTTACCTGGAGTAAGGTCATGGACAAAGCATGTGCAACCAAAGACACGAAGAGGGATGGAGTAAAGATCTTGTGTAGGATATAAGAGAGAGTGAGGAACCTGATTATTAAGGACAGAGGAAAGCATGCGGTTGATCAGATAACATGCTGTCAGAATGGCATCTCCCCAGAAGCGAAGAGGAACATTGTGGTGAAGAAGAAGGGTACGGGCAGTTTCAACCAAGTGTCGATTCTTTCTTTCGGCGACACCATTCTGTTGTGGTGTGTAAGAGCAAGATGTTTGATGAAGAATACCCTGTGAACTCAGAAAAGACTGAAACTGGGAAGACATATATTCACGAGCATTGTCAGTGCGTAAAATTTTAATAGAGGTGCCAAATTGATTTTGAATTTCAGTCGAGAAACCTTGGAATATAGAAAAAACATCAGAACGATTTTTCATTAAGAATAACCAAGTACATCGGGAAAAATCGTCAATGAAAGTAACAAAATAATAAAAACCCAAAGTTGAACGGACACGACTAGGACCCCAAATATCGGAATGAACCGAGGCAAAAGGTGACGAAGCACTTTTATTAACTCGAGTACCATAGGTATGACGAGTGTGTTTTCCTAACTGACAAGACGCGCATTGAAAAGACGAACTGTGAGAAAAACTTGGAAGCATTAGACACATTTTGGTAGGACTAGGATGACCTAAGCGTTGATGCTCAAGAGCTTGAGACACAGTGGAGATACAAGCAACCGATTGTGACAGATAGTATAATCCTCGAGACTCATGTCCTGCTCCAATCGTCTGTCCGGTACGCCGATCCTGAACAAGAACCGAATTATTAGCAAAAAGAACAGAGTAATTTTGGGTGCGAGTGAGCTTGCTTATGGAGATTAAATTAAAAGGACACCCGGGAATATAAAGCACAGAATCTAGGGTAAGATTAGAAGAAAGTCGTGTTTGACCAATGCCATGAACTTTTATTTGAGAGCCATCTGCCATGGTAACAGAGGGTAAAGAATCCAAATAAGTCAGTTGAGAGAAAAGGGACTTGTTACCAAACATATGATCAGAGGCACCGGAGTCAAGAATCCAAGGTCCAAGGGAAGAGGACTGAGAAATACAGGCTACAGGATTACCAAACTGAGCAACGGCGGCGACAGGTTGTGTATGCTGCATGGCTGCCTTATATTGGAGAAACTCATTGTAGGCATCAACTGAAATTGAAACCTCATCTGATGCTCCCGGAGAAATGACCTGAGCAATATTAGCTGTCTTGGGTTGTTGTCGTGCCTTTGTACGACATTCTGCCTTAGTATGGCCATACCGTTGACAAAAATTGCAACGAGGGCGTTGACCACGATATCCACCACGAATTCCACCTTGTCCACCCCGATAGGAAGAGTGGGAGTAAAAGGCAGATGAATTAGTCGGAGGTATAGGAGAATGGCCAAACATGTGAGGAACTGAAAGGCGAAGTAATTGTTCACTAACGGTGTCATAAGATGGAACAACAGTGCCGGATAATATTTGATTGCGGACAGAGTCAAACTCAGGAGGAAGTCCAGCAAGTGCAAGAACCATAAAAAACTTTCCACATTGTTCAGCATGTTTGTCTGCATCATTAGTGAAAGGCATGAGTGCATCAAAATCAGCAATTAAGTGATCGAGCTTACCAAGATATGTCTGTATATCATGATTTTCCAGCTTCACAGTGATAAGGTTGGAGACAACATTGTAAAGGCAATGAACATCATTGGAGTATACTTTCTTGGCTTTGTTCCAGACATCATAACAGGTAGTAAAAGCTTGGTATTGAGGCTGCAATTTGACATCAATGGAGAACCAGAGAACGCTACACAAAGAGGCATCAATTTGCTTCCATCGGGCTTGATCATTGCGGGGAATGTCTTTGGCCTGTTTGGTCAAGTGGTCGGAACGACCTTGACCCTGAAACCACAGCTGGACAGCAGCAGCCCATGAGCTGTAGTTGCTTGTCCCGGTCAGTTTTTCACATGGAATCAGCGGAACAGTGGTAAAAGTCACTGCAGAGGTGGTATTTGAGTGTGAGCTGTCGGAAGCCATGGGAAATGAACCTGAAATGAGGCTAAAAAGGGGCGCCTGGGTGTGAGGAAGGAGGCAGAGGGCGCGCCGGCAAGTGGGTAGTGCCGGAAATCGGAAAAAAATTGCAATCTGTGACGGACGCGTGAAATGCACGCGCCGGAAAGAGGCCGCGCGTGTGGGCGCGTGCGGTGGCGGATCGGAGCGTCGAACGGAGCTTGGTGGTCACCGGGGGAATCACAGTGGTCACCGGAGGAAAGGGACGCTCGGTGACGGAGAAAAGGGGCACACAGTGGCCGCGGGTACTGTTCACCCCAAAATTTTAAAAAAGAAAAAAAAAAGCTACTGCAGATGGAAAAAACCTAAACTACTGATACCATATAGAAAAGTATATTTGCTGAATGTATTGTGTGTCTAATGCAGACCACACAGTATGTATTTATACTAATTTACAGAATCAAATACAATTAATTTTCACCTAATAATCAGGAATCAATAAGCCTAATTTCCTAGAATATGTAACTGTTAATTTCCTACAAATCTGTAACGGCTAATTATATTCTAACAAATCTGTAACAGCTAATTACATTCTAACATGCACTTTTTCTTGCATCAGAATCCAAAATAAGTTATAATGGACTGAAAAGATACGAGAGATTTGATAGTGACTTATCCACAACTTGTGGCAGTCATGATAAGCTAACAGCAATTTAGAGGGGAAATGATTTTATCAGACACGAAGAAAGCTGAAGATAATAAATGGAAGTCTTTTAGTAAGTAGGTTAGGAACTGATTAAATTTTGTCTAGTAAATATGGTTTCAAAATTTCAATACCACTACCACTATACAGGTATCTAATAAATATAAGAGCAAAATTCTTTAACTTCATACCAGGTGGAAATTTGTGGATCCTAAAGCCTCAACCTGTGATAAAACCTGTACATAGATTCCAATGTCATGTCAGAGTTAACAGTGAGCAAAATTCAAGCACTAGGATTGTGCATGATGCCAATATCTAAACTCCAAACAGAAATTAATTATGATACAAAAACACCATGTACCAGGGGAAAAAAAGGTATAATGTTGACAATCCAAGGCAGAGATGATCCAGACAAAATGCATTACCATTGATTGAAGGCCATTAATCATAACAACTCTCTCTCCAGATGAACCATTTTGGGATATGCTAACTTCAAATGGGCCCAGCTTTCTCTCTGTCTGGTTTGTAAGATTCAGTTTTAGCTGCGAACAACAAGCAATCAACTTCAGCTTCCAAATTTATATTTCTGTTAGTACAATAAACTTAAGGATTAAAATTAGAACATGATAAAAAATAGCTATCCTATATTACCTAAAATTGTGAATAGATTTTACCAAGAGCTGCCACATATGATATAAAACAACCCAAGACCCATTGCCCAAAACCCTAGGTTACTTAAGATGCAGTTTCTACTTCATAACGAGTAGCATAATGAGCAGACCAGTGGATCATAAATTACCATGAACGGTCTTTGAAGGTTAATGATAGATGGAACCTCTATAACTTGCAACTCAATCTCTTTCTTTGTTGTTGGCTGCAAAGAAACATTTCCAGACAAAATACTGGTGTATGAGAAAACCAAATAATCGTAATTCAGAAAACTGAAGGCATACTTCAGAGGGGTGGGGTGCATTAATTTTTAATTAATAAGTTAACGTGCATCCAACAGGATTTGAATATTAAACATGTAATCAACTACTATTGTTTTGATTTTTGAAAGTGAAAGGGAAAACAGAAAAACATCATAATGGATGTTGTTCAGAAACAAAGTAGCCTAACCATCAACTTTGTCAATGTTAACAGATATTTTAACAAAGTTACAAGACCATACAAATAGTTAATTCATCTATGGATTATCATTATAGAAGGAAAAACACTTACAGTTCCCAATATCTGCTGGGTCTGCAGGCGACCGGGTTCACCCAAATTTGTTCGCCATGTTATCTGGAGTTTGCCAAGAACATTACTTCCCTCAACTTTTATTTGAGCAGAACCATCCGATGACGATTTTAATTGATAGAGATAGTTGTAAATTCCTCCACCAGATCTTATTAATATTGGTGGCTTAAATATCTCCCTGAAAAGTTAATTTACTTTATAATCAATAATGATAATGATAAAATTTTACACAAGATGAGTTAAAAGCATATGTGGAAATAATGGCCAAACTTGATACTCGTTTAATTTTAGAATGCCTCACTTCAAAAGGAATACATATCACTGACCTTGTAGGACTATCTTTCTCAGAATGGTGCCCATCACCTTTAAGTATTGTTGCACTATAATACTGAGCAGGTTCGAAATCAACTTGGTCCATGAAAAGGTTTGATTTTGTATGGTTTTCAATACAAGCTTCCAAAAAGGTAGTTTCCTGAGACACATCAAGGAGATAAAAATTGATGTACAAATTTCGGTAGGGGTGGGCACTTCAATTTACAGAGCTGTTATAATTTCCATAAAGCCTTAAATTGAAGATTAGAACATGACATTTTTTTAACCTAAATACTGAGAACAGACATAACCTCATAAATATGTACATCTAAAGTCAGGGGTAGCTTAACATGTTAAAGTTTCTTCTGGAAAAAATAAAAAAGGGAGGGGTGACTAATTAATATTTTGAAGAATAAAGGTTAACAATCTGAGGAGGTGATTGGTTTGTTTCTATTTTCATTTTTAGTTACTATATATTCATTGATAATTTCAAAATATCACCATATTTTCATTTTATTTCCTATTTTCAACATTTTGTGATGGAAAGAAAACAAAATGAAAACACAGTGACATATTTGTAATTGTTAATGAAAATCTACTGAAAATTTTTAGGAAAAAAAACCAAACAACCCCTAAGATAGAATTTTGATTGATTAAGAGAGATTAGTTTTAAAAAAGCATGATGATTAGATATGAAATCCAATATTGAGGACTGAAACTGTAACAAAGCCCGAACAAATGAACACATAAAATGTGTTTATGCAATTCCAGGAGTTAAAATATTACAAATATTTCACTTAAGCATATCTAATAATAAAATCATATGTTAATATTTTATATTAAATGCTAAAATAATTCTTGATGCCAGATTCATTGTGTATCCATGAAAAATAAATCACAGAAAGGAAAATAATTAGATTTTAAGGTTTGTATAATTTCTGGCTTTTCTGTATCACCATTCTTCATGAGAGAAGAATAATATTTCTATTTTCTAGATTCCTTCCTCGCCTTATTTATAAATTATAATCATACATTGACAAAGAAAGCCAACATAATAAGCACTTATGCAATAACCAAGAGTGTCTTAGTACAAAATTCAGCAATGATTTTTTTTCAGACAAAAAATAAATATTTTAAATGGATGTGAAAATGTAGATAGTAAGCCCATGGTGTTTTATGATTGGCTAAACCAGATGCATTACTATGAGCATATAATTAAATCTGGGTTTATGCTCCACGGGGTGCTATTAAGAAATTAATGATACGATGTGATGAATTACAAAATTGATAGCTTAAAAGAGGGTAAGATTGAAAGAACAAAACTAAAATATAGTCATATACAAATTCATTATCCTAACTTGGTCTACATCTATCAAGAAAATCTATTTCTTTGAACTGGTTTTTACTGACCTTGAGAGCTTTGGATGAAATGTTTCACACCCAAAAAAAGAGGAAATTTAGTTAAACTATAATGCTACTGAGGATTTTATTGCTGGTCTCAAAACCATAAATTTCATCATGCTTTTCCATTTCAAGAACCTAGAGATGCAATTAATTAAAATAGTGTAATCTGAAAAATTTGAACACTGACAAAAAGATACTACATCATTGAATACAATTAGACTATGTTATTCACGACAAGACCAGCATGTTTGTCTAGGAAAAAACTTCACTCACAACTGAATAGCATATTTGAATCATCAACATACCTTGATAACACGGACCTGCAAAAGAAGGTTTCAACATGCACGTGAGTCATGTAGATGCAGAAAGAACAATTAGTGAGCATTCAATAACTAAGGGCCCATTTCAGGTGGTTGTGAGTTTTCAGTTTTTGTTTTTAAAAATTTTGAATCAAGTTTTTACAACTCGAAACCAAAACTGAAAACTTCTTTTTGTGGGTTTCAGAATAGACATTTTGAAAACCAAAAAAAGAGGTTTTCAGTTTTTGGTTTTGAGTTGTAAAAAGGTGATTTAAAATTTTTAAAAACCAAAAACTGGAAACTCGCAAACACCCCGAACGGGGCCTTAGTTACTGTACAACTGTTTTATTTGAGAACATGATTTTATTCAAATTCACTCAATATCGTTAACAAAGAAAGAGATTAATACCTTTGTCCTAACAGAAAGTGGATTAGCAACAATGAACTTGAAAAATTGGGGAAGATATTTACGCTCACCATCACCATCATTGTACAATGCAGTGCAGACCAGCCTATGAACATGTGCACGGTCAAATTAATTAAAAAAATGAAAAACAAAAGAAAAAAGAAACACAGTATATCCAAAATAAATTGTGTGCAAGAATACATATACTAACAGTCTAACACGACTACACGAGGATATTGTCAGAGAGTTGCAACTTACGTGTGAGGTCCAAGCTCTTTTACATCATGTTCCACGATAAAATCATAACGCCCACCAGCACGTATCGTCTCAACTGGTGATTTTGATGTATCTAAAAGAAGTATTCTCTGTCTCTCTGTTTGGATTTCAGCCTGCCAGTTACAAAGTTTTGAATAATAAAGTAAATTAAAATTACAAAGGAATTAAAAAAAAACAAATTTGGGACTCCCACCTTCATTTTCTTAAGCTTAAGTTGACTCAAGAAACTCAAGAATCTTCTACTTATCTATTTAGCCAACACAAATGACTAAAACAAAAGAATGGGTGTGGTAGTATGCACATATTAGCACAAAACTTTTTCTGCTGCAAGTCAATCCCTCATATACATGTCTGTCAGCCCCAAAGGATAATCAAGGAGGATTTCCCTCATGACCTCATTCAAAGTTCTCTGAAGTGTACTACTGTAAAGCATTCCATAAGGGGGTGCCATCCGCTAGTAGCGAATTACAAGTGAAAGACAGTTATTCCAGACACAAAAAGGTAAAGAAAAATCACATAAGCCTCAAATGGCTGTCAAATGGATCATATACAGATAAGAATGTCCACGGGAACTTTTCCCAATGGAAGACATGTATTATCATAAAGTTTTCCCACAATGATGAACCAAAGATAGAAAAGTTTCATTTCATTAAACTCTGCTAAATAAATAAAGCAGAATCATGAACTTGGGTTTAGAATTGAATCACTTTACAGTACTAGAATGAATACAAGACGCTGAAAACATTGCCCTCGTATAATGAGTGATTCTCACGCATCAGCAATTGCTATACAAGATAATCTTTTCCTTCCTTCCTTCTAATACTTCCATTTTCTTTGTCAAGGGGTTCCGCCAACCACCATGACAAATTCATTCATAAAACACTAACCTTATGTTTGGATAGAATAATTTGAAATTATTAGATTTCATGTGTTAAAATAATAAAGGAAAGAATTTCAAATGACAAATATGATGAGTTTATATGACAAATAGGAAGAATTTCAAATGACACCTATTAGAAGAGAATTTTAACATTTCTTGTTCAATTTCTTAGATTATCATTTACAATTTCTCTAATTACTTACAATTCACTCTACATCCCCTATCACTCAATAAAAGAACATTGTAATTTAGCATTACTTCATTAAAGAAGAAGATTCAGAATCACCTTGATAATAACTTCTCTGACTTCAAAATTGGAGCTATTGTTAATACTTATATAGCTACAGAAAGTCTCTCCCAAATAAATGGCTCTGCATAACGCAAATTGGCAGTTTCAGGGAGCAAGTAACAGTAATAAGTTGAGAATTGAAGAATAGGGAACCAACCCGAAAGACTGAGGGAGAACGAGGAGGCCAGAGAGACCCATAGCATCGGAGAAGTGATGAAGGAGGAAGCGGTTGCGATAATTGGGATCGGAATCGTCGGGAGCGACAAGAGTGGAGGGGGAAGGGGCGGAGGGATCGTCGAAGAGGTCTTCGCCGACGAAGAGGTCGGTGGGGTCGAGACGAAGGGGAGGGTCGACGTTGAAGGAAGGACGGCACAGCCTCATCACCCGAAACGCCACGGAATGAGATCCTCCTCCACTACCACTACCACTTCCACTCATTTTCTTCTTCCAAATCGAAATGATAATGCAATGCAAAATTGCAAATGCTTCAAATCACAGCAAACTCGAAAGCTTCAAATCTTTGACGGTCTCTCCCTTTGTTCCAAGCCACAGTTGCAGACTTGCAATCTAGATGCAGCAGCAAGCAAAAGCAAGCATCCCTGCGTTGAAGTAATTTAAAAATTGTAGTAAATTTTAATTTTGAATCACACATTAAGTGTTGAAGCATCAATATTTATTTAGGACAACGTTGGAAATAAAAACATAAATTTACAAGTATTTTAATATTTTTTTATATTTGTCATTATTGATTATTAAAGATTTTAAATTAGTATAATTTTTATGGTAGTGTGACTTAATTTTAAGGTTCATGCTAACGAGTGCAACAAAACATTTCTATTTTTGAATCCTTAACAAGTGTCCTTAGGGCACTCGTTAGCATTTTCCTAATTTTAAATAAGAGTAAACTGATAATATTGTAGAGTAATTTTTTAAAAATTAATGCATTAATTACGTTTGTTAATGTGCGTGATTTGGTCTGAATTGTCCTATAAAAAATCAAAGGGAGTTTTAAATTAATTTATAAATATATTTTTGTTCTTTAATATTGATTTATTGAAAGAAAAAAGAATTGAATAAAGAAATTGAAAATAATTAATGATATATATTTTGGTACAATAACATCATTAAATAATAATTTAAAAATTTAATTGATATTAATTGTATTTTAATTTAATATGAAAATTCAAGATAGATATCCCACTATTAGAATCATGTGATTTTATGGAAAAGATAATATAACAAGATTTTATGAGATTTAAGAATGAAAATTCAAATTTAATGTATAAAGGTAAATAGTGAAACATTTTGATTTGCATAAGAAAACAATTTGTGCATTAATTTATTTTCCACAAAAAGCTTAATCAAATGAGTAAATTAAAACTATGAACCCCACTTTTTTTTTCCTTTTGAAATTTTTGTAATTCAAGTTAAGACAAGTGTTAAAAATATGGATTAGAACAAGTTATGTTTATATCTCACCTAGTTGTGAGTTGTGATGAATATGATATTTTTAAGTCCGAACCTGATATTTAATATACAAAAACTCAATGATATATTTGTCAAATTAAGATTGGACTTAAATATGATAAGGTCAAAATATCCTAAAATAAAAAATAAATAAAATCATCAAATAACGATAAAAATAATTAACATAATTGATAAATCTATTATTATAAATATTACACTTTCCTCAACACGGGTAGTGTGTTTTATTCTCTTTTTGTTTTAAAATATTACTATGAAAAGAATAAAAATATAGGCTTAAATATGTTTTTAGTCCTTATAAATATAGGTCGTTTTGTTTTTAGTCCCTGTAAATTTTTTTTTTGGTTTTTCATCTCTATAAAATTTTTCGTTTGTCATTTTGGTCCTTGTCGTTAACTTTAAGCTTATGTGGCTAACGGAGTGTCACGTCATCCTGCCACATGTGATTTTTCTTCTAGCTTAATTTTGTTTTTAGTCCCTATAAATATGGTCTTTTTGTTTTTAGTCTCTATAATTTTTTTTTTTTGTTTTTCATCTCAATCTCATCCCCATCCAACATCACAGTATCCTTTTGCTTCTTCTACTGCATTGTTGCACTTGAAATTCTTGAACTCTCCATGGTGGGTTTAAGGAAATAAATCCTTTATATATTCAATTATTTTTATTAGGTATACCTATTATCTTTATTTTTTTAAGTATTGTTATATATATATATATATATATATATATGTTTTGAGAAGCCAAATATGTCTTAAATTATAGTTATCACTTTCACTATTAATATAATAAAATCAATACCTATTACTCAACTAAGTGCTCACATTATTATTTTTACTATATGTGGTGATGAATCAACAAGGACTTAAAACTCTTATTTACCATAATAATTTTGAGTTTTGTAATATTATAAGAAATATAGAGTATAAAGAGATAATTTAAAAATATAAATTTATTTATGTATTATGTATTAAAATTTTCATTTATACATTTTAATATATTTTCTTATTAACACAATACTCATTAAAATATACACTAATTTCTTTTCTTTTCAATATATAAATTGAATAATATTTTAACTACCTATATTATAGGTTAATTAATTTTCACATGATTTAATTAATTTGAATACCAAGTCCGTGCATCGCATGAGATCAATACTAGTTTCAATACACTTGAATTCACTGTATAAAGTGGGAAAACTTGTAATGACATTTTTTTCTCTGCAATTCTTTTTTTATCCATTGACTGACAAATTTTTCACTTGATTTACAATTACAAGCCTTTTTTTGTTACTCAGGACAAATTACATCAAGTTACAGGTCATCAATAAACATAAATCAAATGAGAATTTTGTTAGTCAATAGACAGAAAAAAAAATTGCAAAGAAAAAAAGGTCGTTACAAGTTTTTCTCACTTTATACAGTGAATTCAAGTTTATTGAAATTTCAAATAATTGAATATATAAAGAATTTATTTCCTTAAACCCACCATGAAGAGTTCAAGAATTTCAAGTGTAACAATGTCGTAGAAGAAGCAAAAAGACACTGATATTGGATGGGGATGAGATTGAGGTGAAAAACAAAAAAAAATTATAGGGACTAAAAATAAAAAGACCATATTTATAGGGACTAAAAGCAAAATTAAGCTGGAAGAAAAATCACATGTGGCAGGATGACGTGGCACTCCGTTAGCCACATAAGCTTAAAGTTAACAACGGGGACCAAAATGGCAAACAGAAAATTTTATAGGGATGAAAAACCAAAAAACAAAATTACAGGGACTAAAAACAAAATGACCTATATTTATAGGGACTAAAAACATATTTAAACAAAAAATATATTATTATATTGATTATTAAAAGTTTTTAAGACTAAGAAACTCCTAAATTTTTATAATAACTTAAGTCTTTAAGAATTAAATAAAATATTTGTTTTTATGTATAGACAATACTATGAAAAGTTTATCCCTTGGACTATCTTAAAACAAGTTCCAGTCAAGTTATCTAATGGAATGATTCATGTTATAACAAATTGTAGAAATTCCTATTTTCTCTCAATGAAAACCTAGCGTCATCTACCATGAAAGCGTTAGGGCTCATTCCCTCCATGAGAGGGACTCCTCCCTCCATGTGAGGGATTTTTACCCACTTTAGGTGGGCTAATCTCTCTTTATAGTGAGAGTTTTTATTTTATGTTTTTTTTTTCTATTTCCTTCTTCTTCCTCCTCCCCATCACTTTCTACTTTCTCTTTTCTCACCACTACCTCCATAACATCTAACACCTCCTTCTTGAAAGCTTTTGTTAGAGTCTATTAGCATTTTGCAGCATTGTTTTATGCAGATCTGTTGCCTCTATGAACTTCCTCCGCGAGAGCTCCATTTTACAACACTGATTTACTCAGATTGGCTACCATTGATGATGTGGTTGTTGTTTTGAGTGAATGTTGGACATATGCGGATCTGAAAAGAATGAAAAAAAAGGAAGAAGAAAAGTCCAAGGTTTTTTTTCAGGATATCTGTTTTAGGAGGTTCTTTTCTGTTGTTATTAGAATTGCTAAATTGATTATTTTGTGAGTATGCATGTTTGGTTTGTTGTATTGATTTGTAGTCACTGTTGTAATACTCTTATTTTAGCATCCTTTAAGCTTTGTAAGTGTCGCTAGACATTTTTTTCAATGAATTAGTGATCTCTTGAAAAAAAAAAGGCACCTATGTAATGAACAAGCCAGGGTTAGTGTCTAAATATTGTAATGTCTAAAACTCATGGTCACTTTCCTGATCAAGAGAAGTCAACTCTAACATAAAGTATTCTTGAGCAACTATAGAAAGTTAAGCGTGGAAAGACAACATACTACTTTCAAAGACTACATAATCAAGCTATATAAAAAGGGATAGAAAAGATATAAAGTATACAGTACAATAGTAAAGTTATTGTTCCCTTTACACATTATTACAAAAGCAATAGTAATAGCTACAGGCATTAAATACCAAGTTAGAACAGATACATATCTCTCTCTAAGTGCAAAAGCACTCCTCATACTTAAGAGCTATAAACAGGAGACTTAGAAATTTGAAGAAGTTGTTGTATTGAAAAGTCCACAACATTCTATTTCCAATCATTTGTATTTTATCAGACTTAACCTTGTTTATTATGTACTTAGTATAGCTAGCCTAGAAATCACTAAGTTATCTCTTTGTATTTATTGTAAATTATTATCCTTTCTTAGAGAGTTATTACTAAGAGTCATCCATGAGCGTTTGAACCCGAAGAGTCTAGGTATGAAAAGAATACATATTGAGGGTTTGAACCAGGAGATGACAGGTTGAAAAGAATAATTGTAAACAGTCAAATATAGTAGAAATTTCTGTCTAAGTTACAGAGACTAGACATAGCTCATTTATTGATGAGAGTGAACCAGTATAAATTTGGTTGTGTAATCTCTTCCCCTTAATCTCTTCATATTTTGAATTTATTTATTTGTCTAACAAGGGATCAAGTGTTCCTTCTAAAACATTTTTTTATAAAAGTTTAAGACAAAGTCTTTTAAAGTGTTTAGCATATTGTTTGAATATTCAAACGATACATTTGTAAACTAAGACGTTTCTTTGATAACTTATCTTAGTTACATTATCTTAACTTGCTTTAGAACAAACAATTTGCATCTTTGCAAAAAGTTTTTCAAAACGTAATTCAACCTGGCTTCTTTGTGTTTTTCTGTACATTTTCACATTTTTCACGAATGAAGTGTTTTTTAAATAAGTAAAAATATGGGATAGGTCAAAAATTGAAAGTTATATATGTATAAAAATTATGGACTAGCTCAAAATGACCCAATTCACTAGTGAACCCACTCTAAGCATTACCCATTTTAGGATGACTTGCAATCCTCAGCTTATGATGTCGAGATGTCTATGCCTCAATCCTAAGCGGTCCAACATATATGAACCATGGGGCACATCCACGACCAATATGAGTCACTACAGACTTGACTTTCTCGTCACATCCCTGCCTTTTGTCATTCGATTTAAGCCGCAATATTTTGAATAAACCCTAAATTTAGTCCCTAAACAATACATGTCATCTCTCTCATGAATAATCTTCAAACTAAATTAATTATATAAGTAATCCCCTAACTTTCATAGTATCAATCAAATTGGTCATTGTCAAGGACCAACATGATAGGATAATGTAAAAGTTAAAGGAATAACATGACAAATATTTGAAAGTTCGAGGACTATTTATGCAATTATTTAGTTTGGGAATTTAATGAGTAAAGAGATGACAAGTTTCAGGGCTAAATTGAGGGTTTATTACAATATTTTTCCTAGATTCTATCACAATGAGTAAACCTTGTTATAACTGTTTTCCCTAATTCCATCACGTCGATGATCAAAGCCACCAATGAGAATTTATCCAAACCATTGGATCATTATAGCTTCCCATACACATTTTGCATGGGTGTTTAGGCACGATCGTGGTTTAAAAAATTAGACTAGAATAGTCGATTTGACGGGAAAATTGATGAACTACAAAGGTGCTTAGTCAATTAACCTAAAAAATTGGGTGGTTTCAAAATCAATGATTATTAGTGAAAATCGATTGAACCAGTTAAAAATTGGTGAAAATCACCAAACAAAATTGGTGAAAAAAAATTTATGAAACAATCGTTTTCAAAATTTTCAATTATTTAATAAATTATTATTAATTTTTTATTTTATAAAACATAAAATAAGGTCTTTTATATCCATTTATAACTAGTATTTTAACCACTCATGCAATGCACATGATAACATTTTTATTTTGTCGATGCTTCTAAGATAACTACATAAAAATATCAAGTATAAAGATAATTGTTTTAAAATTGAAATAAAAATATACAAAAGATAAGGAAATCATCACATAAAAATTATCACTGTGTTTCTTAATCAATGTGTTTTAAAATTAAATGACCTCCAACAGATAAGGAGATTCAAGCTAGTGAATAACGTTAAATAAGAAGAAATTTGAACTTTTTATTATAATAATAATAATAATAATAATAATAATAATAATAATAATAATAATAATAATAATAATAATAATAAGAAACTTTTCAAATATTCATTAATTTTTAAAATAATACAAAAAGTTACTTAGATTAATGTGAAAACTCAATTGCTTTAAGAGTGAACATAAAACCCCCATTACTAGAGAATATTTATTTTCCATACAGAGATTCAAAAATCAAACTTAGAACCACATACATATGGAGCCTGAGTTTTCTCTGCTTGGACCAACACATGTTGGTATATTTTGATTTCTTTTAATTTTATATTATATTTTATTACTTAAAAATATATAGTACTTAATTATTATTGATTTAACTACGATTCAACCAATAAACCTGTTAATTACTCTTGGTTTAACTACAATTAAACCAATTAACCGTCATCGGTATCGGCATCTTCATTAGTTTTATTCATTTCCAAAATATTAGATATGACACCATTTCCAAAATATTAGATATGACACAACCAACGAAGGTGACCTTCTAACATTGACTTTTAAAATTTGAGATGGAAAAGTTGTTACTTGTTAAACCAAAATAAGTGGTATATTTCCCAAATACAACACCGAAGTAAAAATTGTTAAGAAAACTTATCATGTCATAGCACTTGTACAAGACTACAAGGAAACAAATACAACCATAAAAAAAGGAGGGAAAAGTTGGTGCAATATTTTAAATAATAAATTTAATAGTATAAATACATGTTTTTTGTATTAATTTGGTATTCCCCTAAATATAAGTATAAACTCCAACTATAATTCTAAGTTAAAAATAGTAGGATTTTTTTTTCTTTATAAAAATGTTTACCCTCTAAATATATGAAGCACCTAAAGATATGAAACACGTTTGGCGTAAGAATACATAGGAATTAACAAAACCCAATTTCCTGAGTCTTTACCATTAAAAGACATCTCACTTGAAGTTTCACCACTGTGGCAGCCCAACCTTTGGTCAATTGGAAGGTCCGTCCATATAAACGAGCATAGCACAAGTTTCTACGACATCCTCCACATTGTTTCATCCCGTCGGGAAGCAACCATTTGGCTTGACATAAATCTGCATTATAAGCAGATGTCAACCACTTCCCATTGGTTTGTAAGACATCCAATGACCAAAACTCTCTCCGTTCCTTTTTATAAGACACATCTAATCGAATTACATATACCAATAAAATCGATTAAAGTTAATTAATTTTATTGAAATTTTAAAAAAATAATTTAGCTTTCTAGTTTAATCCTTATTTAATACATTAACTAACTTCACCATCATTTTATAGTTGAAACGACATTAAAGTTAATAAGGGTAAATAAAGAGAATGATAATAAATACTACCTTGAAATTATAAAGTGCATTATAAAAAGAATCACAAAAACTTATAAGTGTCTTATAAAAAGAATGGGAAGGAGTATAACCTAGTCAAGTAAATTTACATATAACTTATTAATGTACAACCGATAGCCTTCAAAAACAAAATAATAATAATATGTTTCGAGGTTCTCTCATGAAGATAGTAAAGTGCTATAATAATCTAATAATTTACATGGTTTTTTGTGGGACAAATGGACAAACTACTTAGGTACCTAGTCCACTCGCCACCTCCAGACGTACATCAAGATGTGATGGTGAGTATCATCTGCATAACAAAACTAATGAGTGAAAACTAACATAGGTTCCTTATCTCTTGAGTCACCAGCAACAACCTCATAATAATCCTATATGCAGCTCCTCCACATCAGCATGCATGGAATAGATAGCAGATACACTAGTGATTTTACAGAGGGATTACAATCTGCATTACCCAACGAATAGTTTATAGAAACCAAGGAGCAGGCTGCTACACAAAAATTAATGCCCAAAGAATCATCCAAATGATTTCTAGATATAACTCAGCAAGTATGCACCTAATTTCAAACGAGCTTAAAAAGGAAAATATATATATAAAAAAGAAAAACATCTTCTGTAGACAATGCTGACAGTAAAAATCTAAGAACTTGAATAATAATTTTTAAAATTTAGCATTCAAATACAGCTGCAGAAATTGAAGTATTATCTGCGTATTTTTCAAAATGGTTTTGATGGACTACATCCCTCTGGAAAAAAAGAACCCTAAAACAGATAAAACATTCCTACCAGAAAGATGGGGATTCACAAAAATATAGGCCTTCCACCATATTAGAATTAACAGTTCATAATCTTATTTAGAAGGTTTACTCGTGATGTAAATTGGGAAATTAACAAACAACATGGGGGCTTCAACAAGTTTCAAGGCAAGTTTGATATATAATACAAATGTTACTCTTAGATTTTGGACCTGGGCCTAACTCAACCCCAAAAGCTAGCTTGTAGGGTGAGGACTGCCCAAGGCTTATATACTATTAAATGGCCTTATCACTAGTCAATGTGGGACTTTCCAACACACCCCCTCACGCCCAGGGCTGGACATCTGGAGCGTGGACACATCAAGGGGTGGGGGCCCAATAACAACGGGTCTAGGATAGGCTCTGATACCATCTTAGATTTTGGACCTGGGCCTAACTCAACCCCAAAAGCTAGCTTGTAGGGTGAGGACTGCCCAAGGCTTATATACTATTAAATGGCCTTATCACTAGTCAATGTGGGACTTTCCAACAGTTACGATCCCATTTCTTGAAAAATCTTAAAATCTACCTCCGGGAAAAATTCTTACTTCAAACCAAAAAGTAAACAAATCTTATCCAAAGACCATACATGATGGGACACACTTAGTGATTTTAAAAGTCTAAATGAGATATTACATACCTGGAAGGAGTAAACTACAAAAACTCGGTGGATAAATTAACAGCTACTGATGCTGGAGTGACTTGACCATAATTTCCCAAAACAGATTGAGATCTGAATGAATCGATTTTTGAATAGTTGAAACACCAGAGTGATCAGTAGGAACACCGACATAACAACATCTACAACTAACTTGTCAGGCAAATCTACATCTCTCTGCTGTACAAATCCAGTCAGCATTCATCTGCACATTCATTTCACAGTTAGCCGCAAATATATGTGAGCATCCCTTTCCCCAAAGTGAAACTCAGAATATAATAATACCACAATGAAGCCATCTATACAACCCGAACCCACGTTCCACCACACATTGGGCAGCCATATGCCCAGCGGCTGATCCACCACATCTCCCGGTCATTCTGACTAGGAGAGGTAGTAGGACCCGGTGAAGCAAAAGCAGAAGTCTGCCGCTGACATCTTATGCACTGCACCATGGAAGTAAACAAAATCACAAAATAGAAAAAAATATCAAAAGATCAGTTGAAGATAAACAAGTGTCTTCGAATAATTGAAAAGCATCAGCAAGGGAATGACTTCGTTTACAAAATTAATTATGATTGACCACAATAACAAGTCTGACACTATTGACTATTCTAAATTTCCCAGTCACTGTCAACACTTGAGTCAGTTGGCACTTATCAATTTTTCTTCTATTCATTGGTGGGATGGATATACAGAGGAACAAAATGTGCACAATGTCAAAAAGATAAAAGGCCCTGTATTTACCACAATAAGATTTCTTTTTGGGATTGAAGTTTTATTAGAGATATTACACATAATCTTGGACCAAATACAAAATATAGTGTATAATCAGCCAAAATGTCAAGTACTCAAGTGGTTTTCACATGGTATCAAAACTTCAGTAAACAAACAATCAAGAGTTTAACCTCACTGACCCTAGTCACCAGAACATTATTTCAGTTTTTCGGTAAATGATAGAATTGAGCTTGCACTTTATCCACAATGCAACTATGCCCTAGGGCCCTCTTGGTATGCTGTATTAAGCCTGATAGTATAAGCTAACACTATATCATGAACTTATCCATTGTCTGGTGTCAACATTGTATTGTATAGGCTTACCCATCAAACCTATCTTATACATTAAATTAATGGATAACTTAATTAGGCTTAGGGAGGTCGGACAAGCCTTTATTGGATTTTGATGTATAAGTTTTTGTGAACATTTTCCAAGTTTCAACCCTAATCCCTTTCAATCCTCTCCCTCCCTCTCATCTCTCCGACTTCTCTCCTTTATTGGAAGGTTAGTTTTTATTTCTATTTATCTCCATTCCTTTTTTTTGTTTATACTATTGCTCTCATTCTCATTTTATATTTGTTCTTGCTATATCTCTCATAGTTTTTATTTTTTTCTTTCATAGTATATCGGTTTTTCTAATTTGTGCAATATTGTACAGGATAATAAATTATAAGTGGAAAAGTTTTATTGGAAAAAACAACTATCACAACATTCAATGCATTGGTAATATCAAATGTTACATTTTCCAATAAAACCTTT
Source organism: Sesbania bispinosa (assembly GCA_026901365.1). Lineage (NCBI taxonomy): Eukaryota > Viridiplantae > Streptophyta > Magnoliopsida > Fabales > Fabaceae > Sesbania > Sesbania bispinosa. The sequence goes on from QLOH01000254.1 coordinate 799,721, forward strand.
CCACTTATAATTTATTATCCTGTGCAATATTGCACAGGTTAGACAAACCGATATACTATTTATTTTGTACTCATTTTTTTATCAGCATGCTATGATTATTTACTTTGAAGCCATTCCCCACTTTTTTATTATCGTTTTTCAGTGGTACGAAGTCATTCGCCACTTTTTTCTCATTTATTGTATATATAAAAATAAATAAAAATGTAATATGTTAAAGAAGTGTTTTTCAACACTGTTTTCACAAAATAAAATAATATGGAATAAACTATTTTTTTATGTTTAGGTATATAGTTTCCATAAAAATTAATATAATATAATAAATTTAGATAAATATAATATGTTTTTTAGTAAATGGTATTTTTGTAAAAAGAATTATTTTTATAATATCTAATGTTATACAAGGTTTCTCCAAACAGGACTGCATTATCTCATACAATATAATATCATACAATATGAGACAACATTGTATAGTATTAATTTTTTATCAAGCCTTGTACTATCAGACCTTATGCTATAAAGTCTTATACTATTAGGCCTTTATCCTATGCAACATACCAAACAAGCCCTTGATGACTCCTACATTAACACTATGTTTGGTAGAAAGAGAAATAGGGAGGAGAGAAAGTGATGAGAAATGGGATAGAGTTTAAGGTTATTTGGTTTGAGAGAAATAGAAGAGAAATAGGGGGAGAGAGAAAGTTATAAATTTTCAATGGACAAAAATGCCCTGGAATAAATTACGTACGCATCAATCAATTATCATCTATTGATAATCGACTAAAATGCAATCACGAATGTAAAAGAAAATCAAGAAAATCGTTCTACACATTGAGAACAATTGATTGTTCCAAATAATAGAGACAACTCTTGCAGATTCCGTCATTTTCGCCCTTCCTCTGTCGTCATTCGATCTTCTTCAATTGTTTCCAGTCATCCTCTACCATTTTCCGGTCATCCTCTTCCGTTTCCAGCCGTCCCTTGTTGTTTTCCTATCATCTTAAATGTTTCCAATTGTCCTTTGCCACTTTCCGATTGAAGTTACTTCTTTGCCTTTGGTCTTTGCCTCCACTCTCCGTAGCCGTCGGTCTTTGCATGAACCCATATCCGAACCCATTAGGTCACCTCTGCTACTGCCTCTTTCTATCGTTGCTTGAGTTTTTGAGTCACCAAGGTCGTCTTTGTAAGGTGTGTGCTTAACACTACCAACATATCTCCTATCCATCTTGGTCGTACTGTGTTTCTATGTGTGTCGCAAAAGTTGTTATTGAGGGAGGGGAGGGGAGGGGAGGGGAAGGGAAGGGCGTGATGCGAAGACTACACAGGAGTGACAGGTATATTAGTCATTGTTGTTGGTTGAGGGTGTCTCTCCCTTTTCTCCATTCAATTGAGGATATTATAATTCCTGTGGGACCCACACTTTTTTAACCTCTCCTCTAGCCGCCTTCTTTCCAAATAAGGGTGACTCCCGCTTCTCTCTTCTATCTCTCTCCCAATTCTTTCTATGCAAACTCTCTTCAAACAAACAGAGGGTAAGGGATTGGTTAGAGATATAAAAGTCATTCTTGGACCATTGTGTCTAGGTTGAGTGATTAACTAATTTGTTACCAAAATCTCTGAGAAAGTGAGAGGCAAATGCTTACTCCCCCAACCCCCAAGATTAAATGTTTGATAAAGTTGAACACTTTACAAGCAGGATGCCCACAGATTCCATCTTTTCAGTCTAGATCCATCTAAAGCTGCAGCAGGAAGTTTTTCACATTTTCTTCTGTCAAGTGACTGGATTCATCAGAATTATTTTTTTTCAACCTACACAAGCACTAGTGTTGTCGAAAACATACAAGAACATCCCTATCAACAGTTCAAATAACATATATCTATATTTCCCCCATGGGTCCACTCAAAGTGATATGAACCAAAAAAGCAAAATACTTGGTGTTTCACATTACTTGAGAAATTATAAATGCCAGATCTTCGAATTCACACAAAAAATTGTCAGAATAATCATTTTGAATTCCTAAGTTGACTACTATAGGTTTCAGAAATAGTTTTCTAGAGCCTTAAAAAAATGGCAGTTTTTAATGAAAAAATAAAAAGCATTTCCAAGTTACGCACCCTTTAAATGTATATATGCACAGCAAAAAACAATATAAAGAAACGAACAACATTTCTTTCCTAACCTTGTACCAGACCCCTTCAAGGCCAGTCTTCCACGTTGCAGTAACAACATCTCTTCGAGATCCCATTATACCAAGATAAGCTCCCAAGCCCACAGAAGTGTTCAACCCAAAAGCTGCATCTCTTTCAGACATTCTGCGCTTCCTTGGCCATAAGCGACGGGTTCCATAGTAAACATCACAATGTTCCAATGAGCTGAAATCATGTGGATCAGAAGAAACAAGTTTAGGTGCATCATTTGCTCTATCCACATCGTCTGGATCAGACCAAGGTCCACCAAACATATTCCGTCTATGCCACTCTTCTGCTGGAGGGTGGAGTTCTAGCTCGCGTAGTAGAAGACCAGCAGCATCTGCACCTCTAGGACGGGGCATATTCTGCATATTACATTTTTTTTTTGTTTCAGCAGAAAGGTTATATACCCAAAAGAAAGAAAAAAGAGAGGGCCAAACAAAAACAAACTAGGCATCAAAAGTTTAACTTTCAATCATCAACAGCACATAATCTAACAAATTTGCTGAATCATTAAATCAGAATTCAGAAAAGAAATTTCACTGTAAAAAGGAATCCTTGTGTAAAGAAAGGTAACTGAGTCACTTTCCAGCCCTACTTTTATACCATCAAAACAAATCATCAATGATATAGCAAAAAAAAAAAAAAACTTGAGGCAACATCATGAGATACCAGTTCTAACTGTAGTTTAATTTGTCTCGTAGAAATAATAAATTTAAAAGTAGAAAAACATGAAGTTACCTGCATATGTGGACCAAGGGATGCCTCCACAACCTCCGGCAGTACAGTATAGTTTCCATCAATATAATGCAACCGAACCTGAATGTTGCTGCTCCCTACCTGAGAGACTGGCAATGGGTGTTGCAGCCCAGCTGTTCGGCGACATAATTCCATGAGCATCATAAAAAGCACCTTGACCTGCATTATAAGTACAATGAGAAAAGTAAAATTCAACTGTATGATCTCTATAAGAAACTAAGGGCCCATTTACTTCTTGAAAACATTTGAAAATGTTTTCATTTCCTGCTTTTTAGTTATAATTACAAATAATGTCAACTTGTTTTTTTCATTTTATTTCATGTTTTAGAGTTTTGTACAAGAAATAGAGAAACCAATATAAAGTTGTTTTCACCGTTTCCTTCACAAAACTTTGAAAACAAAAAACAGAATGATGTTTTTATAATCAAAACTGAAAATATTTGGTAATCACAACTAAAAAATAGGAAAATAAAATAGATAAAGTTTTCTCAAAGTAAACGACCCCTCTTCCATGTCTTGTTTTTTTAGTTTTAATTACAAAAATACTTTCAGTTTTGGTTATAAAAATATCAGTTTTCATTTTGTTTCCTGTTTTTAAAGTTTTGTATGAGAAACAGTGAAAACAACTTTGTATTGATTTCTCTCTTTTTTTTTTTTTTGTACAAAACTATGAAACATGAAATAAAATGAAAAGAAAGTAAACATTCTTTGTAATTAAAACTAAAAAACAGAAAATGGAAATAGAAAATATTTTCTGAAAGTTCATACAACTCTGAAAACACATTTATGAAAGACAAATAATAAAAAAGTTGGAGCCTTCAGATAAGTCGCAACATTTATCACTTTATACCTCTTCAAATGTATATCCTTGGCCAGCATTCCCACTACCCAATCTTGAACGTCCAGAAGGTGCTTCTTCACCTCCTTTTGCCCCAAGTGCAAGTTGACCAGCTCGACCTGTCTGACCATCCTCTGACTTAGCCACAGCTGAAACTGGTTTTGCAATCTCCTCCACCTTGCCAGGAGCAGGAGCATTAGATTGAGGCTTCTGTATATTTGTATCAGCAGTTCTATTTGCAACCCCAATCCCCATATAGCGGGGAAGTTGTGTACGACGAAAGAAAAAGCAGAAGAGCAAAAGTTGGCATAGTCTGTGAAGGAAATGGCAGTCCCCTATAAGTCTAACTGCCGGTGTTCCAGGAAATGTTCCTGTATTAATGCTAATAGGCATAAATGTTGAAGGACCACTGATAGGGTTGGGAGTTGGATTGGACACTCCATCAGTGGGGTTACTAATCTTGGCAATAGCCCCCTGTACCCAAGTCTGCAGTTGGGTGCTTCCCATAGAGCTTGTGGTTCCATTTTGACCTCCTGGAAAATTTCTTAATCATTTCAGTTTGGTATGTAAAACAATAAATATCATGGTAATAGTGAAGATGATTAAAGCAGTTCAGGGTAGGATAATTGATCATTTTTTACAATGATTAGAACTTCAGAAGAGAAGCACTATGCTTCTAAAGTAGATACATACAATATACAAGATTGAACTAATTTACAATTTAGAAGTACGGATCTATATTTTTTTAAGATTAGAACAGTAGTAACTAGCAAGGATAGGTCACACTAATACTACCGATCAGAGCGCTTTTGGCAGCCAAGATCCCAGATGACAAGCAAAATCCCAAACAGACCACTACCTCAAAGGATTTTTCACTACATAAAAAGGGGTTACTGAACTAGCCCATGGGTGCCAGGGGATCTCTATATAGAGACATGTTATTCGATAAAGCAAACTATATAAAACAAAATATTTATTCTATACATAGGTTATATCTTTTGTAGGTCCTTTTACTTTTGTGGATTTCTAAATAGGTCTTTTTAGTTTAAAAACCATAGTACCTACAGTTTCAGAGACTCTTTTCAATTGGAGACTGGATTCAAGGAGGAGAAAGTTTTTGGAACTAGAGGAGTCCATTCATAGTTTTTAAAATATAGGAACCTATTAACAAATTCATAAAGAGAAAGGGATCTACAGATCAATTTAAACTCCCAAAAAATAGCATCTGATCAGTGCAAACTGACCCTGGCCCTGACTAGTTGCAGGAGTTGCTGAACTTTGGGTAGGACTGGCAACCATATTGCGGTTGCTTCCAGTGCCAGCAGTCACAGCATGACTTGCCAATGTGCGACAGAAACTTGCATATCGTCGCAGACGTGTAATAAAATGTGAAGCCAGATCAAGAATTGAATCAACATAAGCCTGCAAAGATTACAACAATTAAGAAACATGAAGTTCATACAATCAAGTTTGACAAATTCGAAGAACAACTCACTGAAAGAAGCAAGCCGAGAAAAGCTCTAAAGGGTTCAATAATGTATGTGCACATTCAGATAGGTTGGTAAGTATATTTATCTATAAAATGCATAGTTATATGCAAGCATCTCAGTGCTTTTGTGTATGAGAACAAAGAGTGCCGCTACTATCCATTATTGACAGCTATGCTATGGCAAAGTCTGAAGAAAGCAAAGAAGAGAAGTATGCAGGAATGCTAGGAATTAGTGAATTTTATATTTTATGATTAATCAAAATAAGAAATGCAAGTTTCCGAACTGTAACAAAAGCAGACCTGAACACTAGGAATTAGTGCAGGTTCAACAGCCATTGATTCAGGGTCAATACTGGATAATGTTTCACCGGATGCTTGCCATAAATCAGGCACTAAAGCTGAAGAATTTATCAATGCAGACTCAATTCCTCTCCCAAGCATATCCAACAATAATCTAGCTTGCATATCCAGAACCATCGCCCTGACTTCTTGAGCATTTGATCCTTCCAGTAGCCTACACTTTATCCTGTCCAGATTCTGCATATAGAACCAAGTTCATTTTGCTTAAAAAGCAGTAACACACAGAGACACTATCACATGCCTAATTGAAAAAACTATAATAAACAGAAGAAACTAAGGGCCTGTTTGGTTTGCATTTTCATTTCCTATTTTCATTTTTTGTTTCCTGTTTTCTGAATTTTTACAAAGGAAAAACTGGAAATGCTGGAAACAAAAATTTGCTGTTTTCAGCATTTCCAGTTTTTCCTTTGTAAAATTTCAGAAAACAGAAAACAGAATGAAAATAGGAAATGGAAACAGGAAATGAAAACGTAAACCAAGCAGGTCCTAATAGAAGAAAGTCAATATTGCTTAAATTATAAGAATTCTCCCATCTGAAAGAAACAGTAAAATGATGGTGCGAGTTTGGTTCAACATTGGACCTTAGCAGATTTTCTGGAAGTTCAACAATTAGATTCAGACTGAAATCCACATGGATGTTTAGACATTTCAAAACCATGTGAAAATTTATAGCACTGAACTGATGTCAGAATAAATGTCAAATATGACCAGTTCAAAATCAAATTAAGCTCTTTATCATCCACAAGTTATTCAGTGAGGTCAATCAATACATATAGTGTTTCTGCCTAATGATGCAAGTAGAAGTTTCAACATGAAATACAAGATTGTTGCTAGCAAGTATTCGCTGCTGGGTCCAAATTCTAGGTTACATTATATCCCTGAAACATTCCACCAACAGTTAATATGAAACAATATACTCTTTTCATCACAGCTAACAATGAAGAAGTTGAATAACAAATCAGGGTAAACTATGAAAGCAATTACAAGATGATGAAATAGTGATAGTTCAACAGTAACATACAGGACCATACTGTTGCCTGTGCTGAACAGAAGGAAGAGAATGGAAATCCGCATCCAAAACTGCAATAACGCTGTTAAGTGAAACTGAAACCAGGGAAAAAAGTATCACTTGTCAATATACAATACCAACATTGTAGCATATAATGTAGATGCTTTCAAGTTGATTGAAAAGTTAGGGTTCATAGATTTGGGAAAGGAGAGTAACTGAGAGAAGTGGCGAGAGAGAAAAGGAATCTGAACTGGTCTATTTTCATTGATTGAATTCATGAGTAACGGAGAGGGATATTTATACTACATCAAAAACTAAGCTAAGCTAACTGATTCAGTTAGATACATTCATACATTTATACTTAACTGTATCTAACTGTACACAGAAATGATACAACAGAAAACACAGTTATAGAAACAGAACTATTATATTCACTGACACCAGCAAAGTGCACATATCATATATGAAATCATATTCTCCCGTCATTCTAAGACAAAAACTTGTAGAAGCAACAACAAACCAAGCCTTTTCCCACTAGGTGGGGTCAGCTACAACATTGATTGCCATAATACCTTGTCATGTATAAAGTTCAAAGATAAACAGTTTACCACTAAGTCTCTCTTAATTGATTGACCTATAATTTTTCTTGATCTCTCTCTATCTCTAACTATTAGACTATCCTCCATCTCGTCAACCCTCCATACTTGTGCTTCTATGGACATTCTCCACACATGCCCAAACCATTTAAGAGGCTAAGATGAGACTCTACCATCTGTTCTACAATGGGAGTTATCCCAATTTTCTGTCTAATGAATGCATTCCTTCCTATATTGTCTTGTGTAACCACTCATGACTCATCTATCGTAACACTCTCATTTCTACAACACTAAGTTTACTTTCTAGTTGACTCTTTACTGCCCAACATTTAATCTCATACATCATTGCAAGTCTTATAACAGTGCAGTAAAATTTTCCTTTAAACTGGAGTGGTACTTTTCTATCATATATCACACCCAAAATATTCCTCCATTTCATCCACCTACTTGGATCCTATGGTTGATACCTCTCTATCTCCCCATCATTTTGTATGATGGACCCAAGGTACTTAAAATGCGAGACTTGTGATATTGTATGCTCTCCAAATTTCATAACAGCACAGAAAAAGAGAAAGGACTTTATTGTGAAACAATGATCATGAAAATGAGAGAAAATGATATAAAGGAAAGGGAAATCTCAGAGAGCTCAGTGATGCAAATTTACTATAGATCTATAACTATTCTGCAGTTGGAGGGGATAGCTGGCAGTGAACCTGTTACAACAGACTACAACAATTGCTAACACTCCAAGAGTAAACTGAACACTACAACAGTCAACAGAAACTTAGCTTTGTTACAACTAAAATCAGGCAGGCTTAGCCTATTATACTCTAACAGACTTATTAACAAGCACCTCCTTACCAATACCATCCTCAGCAGCACTCTGTGTGCAGCCCACAGCATCCCACCAATCAACTCCAACCAAAAGGCTCCACCAAAACCTGTTTTCCTAACAGATATTAGCAAATTTATGCAAATCATTGACAAAAGAAGCTGAAATTTCATAGGAATATTAAGAAACAGTTAACATATTAGTACCACATACTAAAAGGGGTTAAAGTATTCACCTTTCAGCAATCGCACGCTCCCAAGTGGATGAATTGGCTTTTGCTTGACTAATAGGCATAGGAGGGGGTAGAACCCGAATTATTTTCAATATCGTGCAGTTCTTGCTAGTGTCATGCCAAACAGAAGCTGAGCAGCAGCTTGTTGAAGAAAAAGCAGGAGCAGCGATTGCAGATCCCACATTAATCTGATAGTTGTCTACAGGTGCAAAATTTGGACCAGAAAATACGTGGACACCACCCCGAAGGAAAGCAATGGCAATTTCACCACCATGAGCAGAGTAAACAACTCGGGCAAGCGTCCTAACATCACTTGGAAGATCAAATGGATCAAAATTGACCCTTTTTGATTTATCGGAAATGGGTTCAGATACCTTTTGCACATCAGTAGCCATCCCACTTGCAGGTGATTGATGGTTCTTGAAATCATTTGTAGGAGGTATGCTAAGGTCCACTTTGGACTGCCAAACAGTTTGCATAGGAGGTTGTCCACCCATACTAGAAGTAGGGTTCCCAAATATAGGATGGAGAACAACATGTTGTAAAGATGATTCCCAGCGTTGCACTCTCCACCCTGTAATTGATGGGCCCTCATCTGGATCATAAGGGGACATGTACTGACCTGTACAGGTAAATCCAGTTATACGTTAGTTTCTTAGTTAAAATATCTGCAGAGATGAAACCTCTGGCCTAATATTCTGACAAACACGCATCACAGCCAGCATTAAAACAACTTAATGGTGGATCTTAGCTAATAATGTTAGCTTGCCCAAGGATGGATAGGGAAACATTGAAAACACCACTATTAAAACGAGAGAACTAGATACAGCTTTATCTGGTCCATTAACAGTCACTCAGTATTCAAATAATTCTTGTCAATTGGGGATACTTAAAACAGTTGTTTCATAACAGATTAATTACTTTACAAATGACAACAGATGGCTTTAACCACAAAATAATCAGCTGTTACCTTTAAAGCACAAAGTGTAAAGATTTGCAAACTTATGGCACAGCGGGGACAGTGGAACAAAGAGAACAAGCTAGACAGACTAACAGACAAAACTAAACGAAGAAAGAGAGTAATATTGAAGGGCAACTGTATACCAAAAAAAAAAAGGATAGAGGAGTAAGGGATTGAACACATTATTTCCATAAACATTCATATCAAGTAGCGAAAAAATATTCAAATTGATGAGTGCAATGGAGCACAACAGTAGATTGTAAAATTATGATGTTTCTGGTGGGAAAAAAATAGGTCCCAAGTTCTTCACATATGGTTTTAACTTTTAATAAATGCATAAATATTAAAGCATCACAGATCTTAAAAGGCCTTCATCACAACTCAGTAATAAAAAATTGGTACAATCAAGTTCGTTGAAAACTACAATATTAAAGAGGGAGGGCTGAAATACCACAAACAGGGAAGGATGCCAAAAAAAGAAAGTTGAATAGGAATTAAAGATACAGGAATAAATTATCAGGGAAAGCACAACTTAGGACAAAACAATTTGCAAACTTGTTTGAGGAAAAAAATAGTCAGAATCAGCATCATACCCTCAACTATCACAACAGCTATCACAGAACCAGCACGAGTTGGATCAAAGGCCACTGCTGTTACACCAGAACCCCATGTAGTGGTTGCTGCAGCTTGAGCTGCAGCTTCAGGACTCACATATGCTGAAAAATTTGAAACTGGTGAGCAGTAAAGAGGTACAGCATCACCAAGGTTTTGGTCTGTCAACTTTTTCCCTTGCTTCGCTTCAGATAATAAATAATCCTGCCAACTAAACAAGTATGCAGCTAAAGGTGCAAAACCAGCCCAGTTGGGTGGGCTAAGAGGTGGAACACCAGAGGTGGTACTTGTCTTTGGAGTTAATTGGAAACCATTTCCTAGCCCAGGTGTGACCTCCCAAACAACTATGGTGGATGGGTTAACAATTGGTACACCAGCTACATGCATGGCACCACTGTCTGTTATGATAGCATCACCAGCCATAATGCCACTGGGCCCACAACCCAAAAGTCCTTTACTGGTGCAAAACCATTTTGGTGTTGTGCCATTCTGACTAGGAGGCCACTGGGACCAATGAAGTTGAACTGAGCCTGATGAGAACACAGAACAGACGCAAAGAAAATTGGGCCATCTAGCTGAAATAAAAACAATCGCATACATCAGATACACAAGCATAGTAATATTTAAACATATAGCTGAGTATAATTTAAACATAAAATAAAATGAATAAACAATGAATATGCAAACAAAGAGAGGAAATTCCAGGTTTCATTGTGGCAACAGCCATGATCACCATTTAAAATGTGTACTAGAGCCAATCACCATGATGGTTGACTGTCGTAATTAAAACAAAAAAATGCCAATGAGCTTGTAGCTCAATTGGCATTGACTGAAGTCTTTATGACTTGGGTAAACACTAGGGTGTGATGATGATGCCAGAGGTTTGATCATCCATCAAGTTACCCATCCCCCCTCTCCTACCAGGTAGGTACCTTCAGCTCCAATGCACTTAAATGAAATAAATCAAAAATGGAAACAAGATATAAGCCCAAGAAGCCCAAAATGCAAAGGCAGATGCAGAATTTCCATCTTTTGATGAGCAATAGAAGCCCAAAAAAATCAATGATAAGTAAATGCAAGGATACATCAGTTAGTCAAAAAAGGCATTAAAAAACAAAACATGAAAACAAAAATATCACTAAATGAAACGTATATGAATTTCAGATAATAACTTCATCTTGTATTTGATTCCATAAATAAACTTTATTCCTATAATCACAAAAGCAATACTAGAAAGTAAACACAATCCATCTCCAACACAAAATGACAAAAAAAGGGCAAGGAAGATTTTTAGCTGATGGGTTCTCATACGGTTTGTCACAGAGAAAAAGAAGGAAAAATAATTAGCAAAAGTTAAAAGTAATATAAAAGTATCTCCGCTAGACGTCACATTACCGCCAGCAACAAATTTACAGTGGAACAAAAGCAAACAATCAATCAGAGTCATCGAGCTTGTAGCTCAATTGGCAACAGCCTAAGTTTTAAAACTAAGGTGTCATATCAGAGGTTCAACCAACCAACAGGGCAACTATCCCCCTCCCCTATCCGGGTGCCTGCACCTCCAATGTACCAAAAAACAGCAATCGGGACAAAATGTAAGCAGAATACTTGACCTGACGTTTGAGATTGCTGCGAAAGAAACTTTTCCTCGAATGTCAATTTTGAATTGGTAGGAGCACTCGATTTGGATGAAAGCCACCTATACTATTTTTTCAAAAAGAAATAAATTCAAATTAAAAATGAAGTAAATAATAATAGTTGAGCTCAATTTAAATCACATGGGAATAGAATCTCCACAATTTTTAAAGAATGTTATCCTAAAGATATTATCAGTTATCACCATGTGTTGGCATATGTTTGAGAGATCTGCACATAATCACAAGATGTAGACACTATAACTATCAACAGAAAATCCATCCACAGAAGGAAATAGAGACGAAATGAAAAGTATATCAAAAGAAACATCTGAAAACATGAATCATTATTAAGAAAGAATGATAAAAAAAGCTCTTCAGAGCAGCTTTATAGACCATTCATGGAATCAACTGTACAGAGGATGAATGGAAGAATCAGTTGCCCATGTGAACAACATACCAGAAGAGAAGGAATAATGATAAGAGGAACACTGAACAAAAAAAGAAGGCACTGAAAATCATAAGTGGAATAGACATGGTTCTAACAGTCTCCAGAAATGCTTAAGATCTTTCTTTGCAGAAAATAGATTCATGTTACAATGTGAATCCATGGTCTATCACAGTGAAGAATGATAACATGCATATGCTGAACTATTTGCTCAGAGTTTCAACCATCGAAAGACAGTGGATGAAAATTACCAAAACCAGGAGAAGGAGGATAAATCCCTCTCCCCTACATAACTGCACAAGTTCAAGGGTAAGAGTAGACAAATAATAATGTTTACAATACTTCTTAAATGTACTTGAACATGACATCAGTAAAGACTAGATAGTTGCATACCGGAGACACTCCTGATAACCACTTAGTAACAACTGCAATATCTTGCCGCCACTCATGCTCATGCTGCCAACAGCTAGCATCACGGACAAGATTAGCTGGCCCCTGAATGAACAAACTATCAGAGGAACAAATATAAAACACAAGCAAATATGTGGAATAGCGAAGCCAGGAAAGGGTAAAGGTGGACAACCATCAACCAACTATGCTAAACTGAAAAGATATGCTAAAATATGTCATAGTACAATGCAATTATGTTAGCCCTAGAAATGATATTGATAGCTTACACTTACTTGAGAAGGTTGAGTCCAAATAGTTACCCTCCCATGGAAATTTGCAATCAGTAATGCACGGGGACAAGAGGTAGGGGACCATTCTATAAACTGGACAGAATCACGAGGAGAATCTGCAGAAGGTACAAATATAAACAAATTAAATTTCCAACAAATTCAGTTGGGAAAATAAAAGCTCAGGAAAAAAAAAGATGTTCAAGAACATCCAAACGTTACTTAGATTATGGGCAGTCCAACAAATATTGTCAAAGAAAACATTATCATATTTGAGGGCAAGGAAAAGTTTACAGATGAGACAACTGCCTGTTTAATCCAGCTGTTATATACAGGACATCAAATTCCATTTTAGGGATTCTAGAATGTATCATTTATTCAAATTAAATTTGCCTTATTTATACTTTATTAACATTCCTGCTCAAATCGTAAAAAAACATGCGTAAGCTGGTAGTAGAAGGGTGAGCCTCAGTGACTTGGTGATCACAGGTTGTGGTCATGAAACATCCTCTCTGCTCATATTGGTAAGTTATTTATCTAGATCAAACTTCTACACTGGACCATTGGTTTAATTCAATGAATTCAAGAACTACAAGATCTGAAAATTAAAAGATTTTTTTCCTTAGGAACTATAACTTTTATTTCCAACTCTGTAACCCAAAATGCAAATATTGTTTACTATTAGCTGATGCCAGATTATATTGTTGAATAACCTCGTCTTAGCATAAGCTTTAAACAATGAATGCAAGAGTACAGGAAAAACTTTATAACAGTCTAACACTAACTTCACAATTGTTTAGCCTATTTTGACATTAGATAAAGTAGATACAGTAAAAATGAAACATCCATGGTCATAGAATGAGAAGCAATGAAAACAAAATACCTGCTATGACATTGAACACTGCACATTCAGTCGGCCTCTCTGGGATCACAATATGTATAGGGATCCAAAATGGTGGATTAGCAGTTGAACTATGAAAAACGAGAAAAGCTAATAAGCATTACAAACTGCCAATAAAAACAATACATGGTGCCAGAAAACCAGTGAAATGAGCAATGACTACATAATTGAGCATGGCCAGACAACATCTGTGTCTGAACAAAGATACAAGGAACATTTACTAAATGATCCAGGCTTCAGACAAAATTAAGCTCAGCTTATTCAGCACTCGAACAAGCCCATTTGCATATTGCAATACATTTAGTTCATTTAATATTACTTGTGGGTTTATCTAATACAGTAATACACGCATATGCATATAATATATTGATCAGATTATTAGAATATCTTGTTACCCACCCATCTATAAACATTTTGTATTCCAAACTTTTACTATATTACTAGAAACTAGACAAGATAAACAAAGCACAATACAAGGATTACATGCTACCTAAAACAGAAGTTATTTTCTTTAATCCTTGTTTAACACCAACCGACATTCAAGTAACTCATAGATGCAACAATAATTTAAAGTATCACTTTGCACCATTGATTTTCTAGTTTTACTTGGTTTTGTTGTGTTTCTTTTGTTTGAAGGATTCCTTATCCTTCATTCTCTTAGACATATTTTTTTCTTCATCTTAATGATTTTCTTCTCTTATCAAAACAAATTTAAAAGATAGTTCATCCTATATTGAAGTAAGAGTAATGTTAGAAAAAATGTGGGGTCAATTATAATTCTATTTTTATTTTGAAATATTTTAGTTTAATTTTCATGGGAATTGTTTTTAGGTATATAATTTTGTTAATTTTTGGTATTTTAGGATAATTAGGTGAAATTGCAAATCACCTGCTTCAACTTTAGACCTTAAGCAATACCCAGAAGTTTTAATTTTAGCAAATTAACCACTTAAACTTTAAGCATTTAACAATTCACTATTTTTGTCAGTCCTTCTTTACAATGTCAACATTGTGTTTATTTTTCCACCTTTACAACATAATCTAATTACAGCTACTACATATATTAAAATAGGTACTATGTATAAAAGAAGCGTGTACCATAGCGGATGGCACTCGCCTTCCTATTCTCGTCACACCTAGGTTCGATCCCTCACTCAGCCCTAATGGGAATTTTTTCTAAATTCTCAATAGGCAGGTCTGTAAACCGAGCCAGTTCAACGTTTCTGGCGGTTTAAAGCCAGTTCACAACCACATAGGCACCGGTTCATTCCATAATTGTGACAGGACCGGCTATAGGTTCAATCCGGTTTTCATAACTATGGGCACAATATGGGCATATAGGTGCCCAGCGAGTAAGGGGACAGGCATTAAAGTTGCTACCCGCAGAACTGCAGAAGTATGGGCATGGGTACGGACTTTCTTTAAAACTCGAGTATAGGGTTGGGGCATTATAGTACCCTGCCCGGCGAGCACCTATTTCCATCCCTTGTTCTAGTGTAAAACACTTGTACTTGACCTAATATCAGTATTAGTATACATATAAATATAAGTGTTGGGGGTTAAAGTTTTACATCATAACATCACAATCATTCAGTGTCCTACTAGTAAAGCATATTTTTCTCTTTTATCTTTCCATCTAATCCCTATAATTCAACAGTTCTTGTTTGTCAAGTTCTTCAAACTTCTAATATTCTTTGTATTGGATTTACTAATTTTACTAGGAAGGTACATAAAGGCCTTTAGAACTTCATGTATTAAGCATTCTGATGCCAATGCTGGGTGTCATTAGATTACAAGGCAATGAGCAGATGGGATGTTTATCTAATTGACTTTTGTTGACTCTTCCAAAACACTTAATGTATAACCATGGGTTGATTTTGAATACACACAACAGAAAAAGGGGGTCTTTAGAACACAAAGCATATCATATCTATTAATGTAGATATCAATTGTATTTTAAAATATCAAGATTAGTCCAAAGCTTAAAATATAGAAAGTTTTATTGCCAGATTCATTGACCAACAACAAATAAGGAAACTGGCTATGACCAATGAATAGAAAATAGAAAATATCTTACATAAGCCAATTGATGAAACAATGAAAAGGCACTGATAAATATAATCATTTAGATCTCAACATAGCAAAAAAGTAAATTAGAAAGCTTAAAATGTTCCTCAACCAAACTAAGACCATTGACCTTATCAATAAAGTATCATGCAATGGACCTGCAAAACATTTTCTTAATCTTATCAATTCTTCTGCTCTTAAATTTTCCTTCAATTTAGACAAACGGAAAGTCCTGTTCTTAATGAAACATGCAACACAGGGACTATATTTTGAGGCAGGAAAATGTCCAAATGGATTAAAAAGGCACAAACCTTGGAATTCTGGCACATGTTTCAGCTGCACAAGCTATGGCGTTCAGTTTTCCACACCAAGAAACAGCACTAAAAAAAGAGCAAACAAGATTAAAAAATGTGAGAAATTGATAGTACCAGAATTATTATATTATACTATGGGGGCCTAAAACAGTATACAATAACACAAACAGATTCCCTTTACAGATACTCCTCAGAAGATGAAAGAAAAAATGTCAGAATCTAAATTGTACAGTAACATACTCGTATGCTACTAACCATGCAAAAAACCAGTCTAAATTGTTTTAGGAATTGTTGCAAAATAGAAATGCCCATCAGCATAAGGATGAAGAACATCATCAAAAGGGATGACTATTGGCTACATCAGCACTCCATGATACAGTAGTATGAAGAACAACCAAGGGAGCCAATAATCTACTTTTCAACTTCCCCAATTGGATTTTATAAATATTTAAGCAGGAAGATCGAAGATGCAGATTAGCTAATATTGATCTGGGAAAAGGAGCAAATAGTCCAAAGCCCACACTCTCCTATATGAACCGGCAAAGAAATTAGTAAATTAAAGTCTTAGAACTTGTACTTTCCTTCTATATTCCCCCGTTTTGACATTTTATTTAAACACCTTGGAACCCTTTAATAATGCAGGCTAGATTGAAAACTTCTAAACTTCTTAATACAACCAGTAAATATTTTCATACATGCTATTATTTAAACACATACCCACTATTCAGGCATTACTATCATCCCTAATCCAGTTTCCTTCTTCGGTCAGCAGATATACAACCAACTGCTTAAAGGAAAAATAAGGAGGTTCATTTCTGAAGAAAATGACTTAGGGGTGTTCAGGATGAAGGCAAAGTAGTATTCTAATACAAACACAATATCTTCAGGGTAAATCTTATTGGCAGATATGGCAATCCATAATTCACTGACAAAACCTTATTTATACTTAACATTAGCATCAAGTGGAAGTAAAGCAGGTGATCACTCAAGTTAGAATCCATTCCCAAAGGGTCCAATTAATGGTTAGGATTTTTTTTAATTTTATCAATTTCCATACATTTGCATAAATTAAAACCCATGCTCTTTTTCTCTCCCAAATTTAAACACGCGGGAAAGAAGTACCTCATATGAACTAGCAATATCATATTAAAATGAAAAGGCCGCCAATCATGATTCCCACCCCCGCCCCCAACAAAAAAAGGATAAAAATTAAAATTTAACAAGAACCTACCAAAATAATGCAGGAATTTGAACAAGGAAAAAAATCATTGTTTTTATTTTCCTCAGTGAACACACCTGAAATTGCGACAGAGTTCAGGGACACTCATCTTGTGCATCAAATTGGACCTAGATTGCTTAAGCCTGATGGTGAAAACTGTGGCGGAGCTAACCGAATCTTCCTCCATTGGATGGTCCTGTGGTGGCTTCTCTTCTGCCGCGACTTCTTGTTCTTCAGCAGAGACAATGACCGATTCAGTCTTGTCGGAAGCCTTTGGAACCTCTTGAGGTTGGGGCATAGACTGAGCCACGGGCTCGCCCTCTGGGTCCCTTGTCCCACCAACTTGATTCATACCCAAAAGCCCTAATTTTTATATACCAAACCAAGAGAGAGGAGAATGGGGTAGTGGTGGAAAGTCGCAATTGAAGGCGACAGATGCCACTGTTGGGAATTTTAGAGAGAGAGTGTGGGTGGGGTTAGTGTGAGTGAGTGAGTGGGAAAAGGGAAGAATTGGAGGGGGATTTGGGGTTTTTATTTGTTTTAAAAAGGAAGGATTTTGATAAGATCTGAAGGTTAGGGTTTTGTGCTGAGTGATGTGTAATGTAGTGTAGTGGTGGACAAAGCAAAGCCGGTGATTCCAGAGTTTGTTTGTTGGGTCGGAACTGTTTGTTTTTTAAAGACTGCGTATTTCCACTTTGTTGCTTTTTATACCTTTTTGATGGTCGAGATGAGTGTTCCGTCGTCTCGTGGCACTAATAGCATGTTTCGTGCCCTCCCATCTCTCTAGACTTAAATAGGAAGGAAAGAAATAAAAAATTAATTAATATGATTTATAAATTATTTTGTAGAAAACAAATAGATATAAATTAAAAAAATAGTTTTTGTAAAAAAAAGTTGTGAGTAGTTATTTGGTTGAAGAAAGAAATAAAAAATTAATTAATATGGTTTATAAATTTTTTGTAGAAAAGAAATAGATATAAAATTAAAAAAATAGTTTTTTTGTAAAAAAAATTGTGAGTAGTTATTTGGTTGAAGAGAAGAGATATAAGAGAAATAAAAAAATTGAGACCAAAAAACGTAAGTAAAGTAGGGCGGCGTTTATGGTACAAGTTGCAAGTAAACAAATATTCTTGACCATTGATTAATTGTATAGTTTAGTGAACGGATGAGATGTGACATTAGAATCCCGGTTAAAGTTTTGTTTATAAGTTTGTAATATTTGTTTTATGGTCCTAAGAAGGAGTGTCCTGTAAATAAATATAAATGTTGTGGTGCAAAGGGGTGTTTCGTTAGTGTTCTTGTTAAAATTTTGGTCCTAAAATCTAGTTATCGCTAATGTTGAATGTGTGAAGAATGTTTGACGATGATGATGGGGGATTTGCAACATGTGTTTGACTACGTTGATTGAATTCAAAGTGTCGCCCTATTCCGTCTGCGATTGAATGGTTGAACTCAGGGAGGATTCATGGAACGTGATTAGGTTTTGGGTGTATCGGTTTGTGCGTTTAGGGTTTGAAAAAATGTTCTATTTGGTGTTAAACAAAGGTTTTTTTGTGGTTGATGGTCATGATTCTTCGATGCAGTTGTTATTCAAAGGTGGCTGAGTATGGCGATTAGGGGTTGCCGGAAGGAGATTCTTGGATGCAGAAAGGAAGATGATGGTTTGTTCTACGTCATTTTTTATGTGGTAGACAAGTGGGTTGGATTGTTTTAGAAGCAATTGTGGCTGAGTTTAAAATTGTTTGGACCATGTGTACTCGTATGTATGTGTTTGAATGAAAAGGAATGGTGGGGTAGGTTTGAAATACGGATGCGTTTCATTTGTGGGTTGTGTTAGTTGGGTCTAATGAAAATAAAGCTTTATACAAGTTTCGTGGTTTTGTGGACCAGGCTTGAATGGTAAAAAATGAATAAACGGTCGTGAATTTGTGGGTTCGCTGTGATAAATGGGCTTCAATGATAGAAGTCATAACCAAATCAGTTGTGAGTAGTTGATTAGTTTGAGATTGTAGATGACAATGAGTGTAGAATGTATTGTGGATTGACTTGGCCTTGTAAGTAGTGTTTATTTTTACTTCTTTCAATCTGTTACATAGGTTTGTAATCTGAACATGAATTGAACGATAAATATGTGCAATATTGTGCCGTTAAAATCATGATAAACAATGTTTATGATAGTGATTAATATAAGAGAATAAACCTTGATTAGTACATGGTTTTTTTTCTAATATTCCATAGTGCAAGACATTACATATTAAAGGACAGTGAACAGATAATAAAGGGAATGGAACATGGTAGGATAGCAACAATAATTTAAAAGTTTCCTAGACGACGAACCCTAATGGTGATGATATCTTCTGCCTCATTCCTTTAAAACCACTACGTCTCCCTCAACCAAATCCATATCTTCGCAAAACTCATACCATCCTTGGCCTATCAAGCAATAACATGGTTTGTACATGATACCATAACAACTCCCATGTATGAATTTATGGCTCATCCCAATATTTGACCATTATAGTGGGAGGTTCATGGGCAAACCAAGCATCTCTTACCCATGCAGGTACACCCTAAAGCAGAAAAAGAATTTGTTTGAGATTAAAGTATGAGTAAGGTGGAATGGTAATGAAAGAAGCTTTATATGCAAGCGAAGTATATATACAAGGCATTATTTCCCAGAAGACTTAGGGCCTGTTTGGTTTGCATTTTCATTTCCTATTTCCATTTTCTATTTCCTGCTTCCTGTTTTCTGAAATTTTACAAAAGAAAAACTGGAAATGCTGGAAATAGAAATTTTGGTTACTTGGTGGTATGTGCAAATGCTGGAAGTGTGTGTTGACGAAGGATTGAGTAAATGGAATCGTTTATATAGTAGTTTGTGATATTAAAATAATTAGTTTTTGATATAGTGAAAATGAACCATTAGTGGTGTAACCGATGCATGTTTATCATTTTTTTTTGGTTTGCGAGCTATATTTGCGCTGATGTGAAAACTAGTGGGCGGTATGAAAGTGGGCTTTGGTTTTAACGGAAGGGATTTATTTGTGATGAGGTTTAGCTGACTGATTATAGGGAAGTAGGAAGAAAGGGTTCAGATTAGTTAGTGGGATCATTGACGATTTGCAATGGTAGGTTGGAAGCATGCATGTGGGGAATAACGATGTCATCCACGTAAGCCCAATTGTGAGATTTGGCCTGTTGGTTAATAATGTTACTTGGGTTCTGTGATTATGATCTTTGACTGTTTGACTAAAAAATCGGTTGCTAATAAAACTTTATAGAATGTCGAGGAATGATGTGTAGAGAATCCCATTGTGTTAGGTCAGTTGTGACAGAAGGTTTAAATTATAAAAGTTATGTGAGGAATATTGGTTCTGAATGCACAAACTGACAAAAGCATCGGGCTAGTGTATGTAAATGAAGGTTGAGTTTACAATTCCTTTTCCTTTGTGTTGTGCAGGTGCGGTTTTAAAAAAAATAGTAGAAGGTAGTATTCATCCACTACGTGTTTAACACACAGGTTCATTAAGGTAGGTGAGAAGAATTTTATTTCCATTATTTTGTCCAAGATAATCAATATTAATGATGCAATAGTAGTGAAAATTTGTAATTGAAAAATATGGTAGTATGTCCCGAAGCGTGAAAACTTATTTGTTGTATCATAAAAATTTTGAAATTTGTGAAATAATATGCATATATTAATTTTGGTTACATCCTTTTTTGTAGTATTTATGAATGAAAATAAATACACCAAATTCATTTTAGAATTTGTATAAAATAAATATTTTGTTAAAAATGATTTTAATGACGTATATTGTGCATGGAAGAGCTTGGTTCACATGGAAATCATCCAATGGTGTCATACGAAGTTCGGGTTAAAGACCTTGTGCAAGTGAAAATTTGTGATTATTTGGCTTGAGATGTATGTTATATGACTTTATTAGGAGGAAAATGAAAATAGTTGTTTGTAAAGGAGTATAAAAATGGGGAGAAATGAAAAAATAATTATTTGTGGTGTTTTAGAATTTCGTGATTTATTGGAGTAATATGTAATTATTATGAATATTATAGTTGAAAAAAGAACATAATTATTTAAAAACATTTAGAATTACCAAAAAAATAGGGAAAATATGTTTAGAGCAAGGTTAGGTGTGAAGTATCCTAGGTGACCCGTTACGGGCGGTAATGAGGTGATATCGGTGTTCCGTTTAGGTGATATTTTTGAATAATATTAGAGTAATGCATTACCTAATTATATCTGTTTCGCATGCATGAAATGAGATAGTGGAGGAGGGACGTGTGGTCGCTGGTAACAAATGTCTCCTGGTGAAGTTTCGAGATTTTTCATGAGACGATGCATTTTTCATAATTATTTAAATAAGAAAATCAAGAAAATTAATTAAATATTTCGTGTTTGGTAAAAAATATGGAAAAATTAAAATTTTGACCCTTTTGTCTTATAAAAGATTGGGTGTACACGTTTCGGCGGTGATTAAGTCATTTTGAGGATACAAGTTGTAGGATGACATGAAGTAAAAGCTTAGGGTTGATAACCCTAACCCTCAACTCTTGTCCATGTTGACATGTTGGATAATCCACCCGGCTTGTTATGTTTGAAATGATTAGAAAATTAATAAAAGATAAGCCTATGGATGTTTAGTTGCATGTTCTAGAATTTCGTAATTATTTAATGGGGGTAATATGTAATTATTATGAATATTATAGCTGAAAAAAAAACATAATTATTTAAAAATATTTAGAATTACCAAAAATTAGGGAAAAATATGTTTGGAGTAAGGTTTGGTGTGAGGTACTCTAAGTGTAAAGTTTTGGGATTTTCGTGAGACAATGCATTTTTAAGAAATTTTAAAGTAAGAAAATAAATAAAATTAACTAAATATTACGTGTTTGGTAAAAAAACGAAAAAAAAAATAAGTTATGTTTGTACGAAGTGGACAGGTATTTTTGTTATGACCACGACCTTGGCATACACTACAAGTAGTTGTTCGCATTTTCCTCCACTCCCACCTACAGCCTGCCTGGATACACACCATTTACTTCTAACTCGTCCAAGATCCCTCAAGTCAATGTCATCACTTTCATGGACATTGCCATTTACAGTATTTCCCTGTCTAGGATCTTCATTCAAAGTTGCATATGGTTCCTGATAAGTGCCCGTGTTCCCTCCCATTTGCCCACACTTTGCCTGCAAGTTTACACATTTCATAACAATCAAACAACAATGACATCACTCGAGTCTTCCACATCGAACCAGAGATATTGCTGCTTCCCAAATCTGGACTCTCGAGAGATTGTTTAGCATATTTTATCCACATACGCAAAACGAGTGAATAAGGGAATTCTTTATGTCAAGGTAATGTAATAATACAATAATGTGTTCACATGGGATTCCCATTGACTCTATACGCCGACAAGGACACTTCATTTCTTCATTTTGCTGCACAAATGAAACATGCGATTCTTTACTAGGTCTTGACTTGTTTGTGACAATATAAATGGAACAGTTTGGCATTCGCTCACAACCACAAACCCTCAACTTGCATGCCTTCCATAGCAAAGTTGTAAACTTCATAAAAACCTTCCTACTATAAACCTTTGGTGTGAATGATTCTATGTCTTCAAAAAGGTGTTTGTAGAACTAGATCTCCATTTAATTAACTCAAAGTCTGCCTCCAACTCCTTATACCAAGTATACGACAAATATTGTGAAAAATGCCTCAAAAAATCTCAAGTCATTCCAGTAATGTACATATCTACCAACTTGAGAGTTGAGGCCCTCACACCTAGAGGTCGTCCGAAAACCACCAAAGAAACTACACGTATGTGTAAGGTCAAGAATCCTCTTGAGATGTTTTCATGATGACAAACTCTCAAAGTACACTTAATATAATTCTGAATAATTATATATTAATTGTTGCAATTGAGATTGTCTTAAAAGAACAGAAAAAAAAGCTAAATGAACCATCAAAGAAGAATCTATTCAGAAGAAGCAATCATCAAAAGAAACACTCCTATAACAAATATACATGCTCAAAATAAAAAATTTTAGGAATCAGTGCTTATAGTTCCAAAAGAACGTTATGCACAAGTTTAAAACTTCATGTTCAATGCCAAAAAGGGAATACACTGTTCAGAAGACAAAACAAAGCAAGAAAGTTGTTGAGAAGATCTATATGAAACGTTAACAATTCACCAAACAACATCAGAAGAAAGGAATACTCCCAACAACCTCCAGAAGAAAGAAGTTACAGAACATGCTGCAATTCAAAATATAGGAGTTAAAGACATTGTTTGCTAAAAAATGTAACATGCCAATATTCTTGGCATGTCTCACAAAACTGCTTCAGAAGAAGGGAGTTTAAACTGAATGAAAATCTTGGCTCCAGAAGATACGCTTTCTAGAAGATAAGACCAGTCAAACTTGATGAGAGAGAAAAGTTGCCACAAGAAAGTGACAACTCCTTCTTGTACAAATAAGAGCTTGACCCTTCTCCAAGGCATTCCAGTGGCTAGTTAAGCCCTCCCTTGCTTATAAAAGGAGCTCCCTCTTCATTTCAAGATACACAATACGAGAAGAAGTATTTGCACATCAAAATTACCATTCATACCTTCTAGAGATATTCCACTTTTTGCAAATCTTTTAGCTTTGTTCTCAAAACAGCCAGGAAAGTGAAAAAGAGTGTGTGTAGGCTCATTATAATTCTATTGTGCTTCATTTATTGTAATATTGAGCCTTTGATTGTAATTTTTAATCAACCATTGATTGTAACTCTCAAGACCAACAAAGTGTTGTTAGTTCTTCTTGAGAGAACTGTCTAGAGTCTGTAGAAGTTAGGTGTGCCCTCTTGTTGGCAAATCAGCAGTTGTATATGTTGAGTCTCAGAATTAATTTAAGTATTTAAATTAGATTTAAGACTCATTATCCTTGGTTTTAATGATTAACAAATTAGAATAACAAATTAGATTAAACTATAAGAAAATAGGTGCTACTGAGAAAGGTATATGTTTCTATGTGTTTCAGGAATGATGCAGATCAGCATAACAAGAAAAAAGAAGATCAAACATAAGAAACTCACTGAAAGAAGCAAGCCAACCTGCTGAAGGAAAATAGTAGATCAAGAAAACAAGAAGAGCATTGGAGCAACTCTCTAAAGATGACCTACAATTGACAAGAAGAAAAAAGACTAGAAGAAAAGAACTAGAGGAAGAAGAAAGAAGAAGAAGAAGAAGAAGAAGAAGAAGAAGAAGAAGAAGAAGAAGAAGAAGAAGAAGAAGAAGAAGAAGAAGAAGAAAAGAAGCAACAAGCTATAAAGACAAACAAAGATCAAGACTAAGAAGAAAACATTGGAATGAACTATCTGAAGAACTGAATCAACTGCTGAAAGCTTATGGATCGAAGCACATCTGCAAGATATAATGAAGACTTTCCTTAAGAAGATCGCAAGTCAGAAGAACGAAGAAGTCAATCATTCTTAAGTGGCAATACAGAGGAAAGAAGGTCAGTTAGAAGGAAAGCAACCCTCTATCATAGCAACTATCTGAATAATCAAGGGAACTGAGAAAAGATCAACATGTTGAATTAACCAATGAACATCAAAATCAGGCTCATGGAAGATCATCAATAACAAGGAAGAACAACGAAGCAACAATATGAAGAAAAGAGAAAGCAAATCTAGAAGAAGCAATCAGAAGGAGAACCAATCTATGTTGAAGTAACTCAACTCTCTGAAAGTATGTGCATGATAAAAGTGAATCTACCAAACACATACTCTACGAATGCAATGACGTGGCATTTCAAACTATCTGAAAGATAAGAAGAAGACAAACATGACATATACTATATTCTGAAGATATGAGGACTCTCAACTCTGTGACTACATGGACAAATCTTGAACATCGAGAAGTCTCAATAAAGGCAAAGATTGTTTGATTAACAACTAGAAAATTGTCTAAATGTCTTGTGCCTTCATCCAGAAAGGAAATAGAAATAAAAGCTATTTTCTTTATTTCAAGAAACTCTGTTCGAGAAGGAAAAAGGAGAAAAGGGCAGAAAAGCAAATAGTGGTCAGGAATAGGTCAGCGCGGCTGTACACCTCTTATTGCACAAACTTTGCAACACGCCATCAGAAGTCTGAAGTCTTTTCGAAAGAAAAGCTAACTTCACTATGGATAAAGGAGAAACCCAACAGTTAAAGACAACATCTCTATCCAAGACTTCACACGAAAGAAGAAGAAGAAAGAAAGAGATAAGCCAACTCGCTGAAGAATAAAAAACACTCTAAAAGGAAATATATGTGAGTAAAATAGCTAGGTGTCAGAACGGATATGCAAACACACACCTACTATGCCCTGTTTCACAGAAGCTAAGAAGCTAATTCACAACGGGTAAAAGAAGAAGTCTAACGGATCTTTTATATCCTATCTACTCACACTCACAAAAGAACAAAGAGAAAGAAGAAGAAGAAAGAATGGGCCAAACCCCATATATGTTACGGTTAATAAAGTGAGGGGTAAAACCCTAGCTACCACTCTATAAATATAGCATTAGATGCATTACCCTACACATATGAGCAATCACTCTTACTCTCTAAACGCTACTAGTAGAGTTGAGGAGGGTTTCCTAGTTTGGCTGTTGGTGTGGACACCACTAGAGACGTGGCTGCTATTGCCTTGTTCACAATCCTCAAAAGGTATGTTCTTTTGTTTCATGCCTTTTTGGCCTTAATTCGTGTTTTCGCATTAACGATCATAACAAGGGAGGGAATCCATTTATTCCGCTGCACCCTAACCACATGCTTGAGTTCCTTCATTATTGATGCCTTAGCACTGACAGATAGGCAAGCTCAGCATGGAAGACAATCAGTTCAGAAGAAAGGAATGTTAGAGCTGAACATTAATGATGCACTCTTAGCTTAGAATAAGCTCCTCACCCAACAAGTAGAAGCAATGGCCAAGCAAATTGCTAAGTTTCCTCAGTAGTTGCAGGCAGTGCAGTCCTATCCTAGCCAACCCCCACAATTAACTTTTGATTTTTGCGGAGGTGACCATCCCAATGGTCATTGCTCTTACCAAGAAGAGCAAGTTAATTACATGGGAAATCAAGGGAGACCAGGCAATTTCTCCAACAACAACCAATTTTCAAATAATTACTCACAAGGTTGGAGGAGTAACCAGAACAATAATTCTGGTTGGAGACAAGATGCAGGGTCTTCTAATAGGCCAACTCTTTTCCAGCAACAGCAGCATTATCCCTCAATACATGACAGAACTTCAAAATTTGAGGAGAAAACTAGATCAGTTTATACAGAATTTCGACTCCACTCGAAGACTACAGAAGCAACAATCAGAAACTTGGCGATTCAAGTGGGGCAACTGACCAAGCAGTTTTCTGCGCAGAAATACAATGCAACTCAATCTCTACCAGGAGTGGTAAGGTAATAGGAAGGGGGATTGGTGATAACCTCGCTGTGGAAGAAGAAGTTTTAGAAGAGAAAGAAAAGGAGAGTAATGAAGAAAAAATGGGAGTGGGGGAGTAGAGGAAGAAAAAATAGAGAGCCTGTATATATGGAAGAAAATAAAGAAAAAGAAAAAGAGAGTGTCAACGAGAAGAGTAAGACAGAGAAGGAGAAGGGAAAGACACAGGTACCTCAGCTGAAGAGCTTACCATACCCTAAAAATCCTTCCAAGAAATATAGAGAAAGGCAGTTCGCAAGATTCATGGATATCTTCAAGAGGTTGCAAATAAACATCCATTTGTGGAGGTTATGGAGCTAATGCCAACATATGCCAAGTTTATGAAGAGCTCCTAACTAAAAGAGAAGATTTACTGATGAGACTGTGGAGCTAGAGGCAGGATGTTGTGCCATAATTCAGAAGTCATTGCCTCAGAAATCTAAAGACCCTGGAAGCTTCACAATTCATGTTATGATTGGGGCATTACCAATGGGTAAGGAACTACTTGATTTAGGTTCTCGTATTAATTGATGCCCTTATCCATGCTGAAGAGGATTGGAGATTTAGAAGTGAAGCCTACAAGGAGGACTCTACATCTGGCTGACAGATCAATGAAGTATCCTTTTGGGGTAGCAGAAGATGTGTTGGTAAAGGTAGACAAGTTCATGTTCCCAGTTGATTTTGTGGTGATGGATATAGAGGAAGATTCTGAAGTTCCTCTCATACTGGGAAGACCCTTCATGAAGACTGCCAAGGTCATCATTGATGTAGATGATGGAAATTTGAAAGTGAGGGTACATGATGATGAGGTCAGTTTTAATGTCTTTGAAGCAATGCAACATCCCAAGGACAAGCATCAATGCCTCGAGATGGATAAAATGGATGAGGTTTTTCCAGAAGCTCAGAAACAATTAACAAAAGCAAGCCCTTTAGAGAAAGCCTTAATAGGCGTTTGTGGTGAATCAGAGGGAGAAATGAGAATGAAGTTGAAGAATACTTGAATCATTTAGATCAAGCCACTGAAGTCTCTTCCAATGAAGAGAAATATGAAGAATTGCATCAGGAGGATAAAACTGAAAGTCAGAAGCTGGAATTAAAGGTATTACCTTCTCATCTTAAATATGTTTTTCTTGCTGATGGTGAAACTAAGCCTGTTGTGATAAGTAATGCCTTAACCCCATCCGAGGAGAAGTTAATTTCTTTTTTGAAGGCCAATGAGGGTGCATTAGGTTGGACTCTATTTGACCTTAAGGGTATTAGTCCATCTTATTGCATGCACAAGATACATATGGGGGAAGAGTATAAACCAGTGGCACAACTGTAAGAAACACAGGGAAACACTAGAAGGGGGTTGAATAGTGTTTCAATGGAAATCTTTTGTTTTTCAGAAAATCTTTTGAAAAACAGCTTCTGAAATACTTCAGATGATAAACTATCGTCTGAAGTTTGTTTTCTATCTTCTGAACCTTGGTTCAGACGCAAAGATTGTTTTTATAGAATGCGTTATTTTAGACAGGATTTACTCTCTTTGAATACTTTTCAATTCCCTTTGTTAGTTTAAAAACTAAATTGAGAGTTAAAGGGATAGAGAAGACTTAGCCACGATATATCCTGGTTCGCTCACTACCACTGTGAGCTACGTCCAGTCCCAGGGCAAACCACCACTGGATTTCCACTAATCTTGCAAGATTACAAGTATTTTTTTCTGTCAAGCCTCTTCAGGCTCTACCACAAGTATTCTTTTTTTACCAAGCCTCTTCAGGCTCTCAGACACTTATCCAAGTGTAAAACCCAAGTATTCTTTAAACAGAAAGCCTCTCCAGGCTTATAACCCAAACCGTTTTAAGAGTAAAACAGAACAAGTTCAAACAACTATCACAGAAGATAGCTTGAACCAAAGATGTACAAGCAACTGAGATGAACTCAGGATCTGAAAAGAATTAAGTGTACAAATTTATATCAGAGTATGAACAACGTTTCAGCAGCATAATGTTTCTTGATTACTTCTATTCTCTTCTCTTCTTCATGGGCATATTTATAGTTTTCGAGAGATTAACGCCCGTTGTCAAATAACATTTATTGCTGCAGAAGACGCTGTGATTCAACAAGTCCAAAAACGTTCTGAGCAACTCCAGGTGTTGCAGGTTTGCGCATGCAATGCTTTTTGACAGGTGCAACAAAGTTGCAGAGTTTCCTTAAAACTGCTAAACATTTGAACGAGGTTGAAAGCAGCTCTGACTCTTATGCTGAAATAAGTTAGACCATCGGGATGAACGTTCTTCTTTATCAGCAACATTCTTCAAAGGAGTCAAACTTGATTTTGATACCTTTAGCCTTCAGATGAACAGAATGCTTCAGATGAACTTCACGTCTTCAAATGATAAACATTTCTTCAGATGAAGTTGATCCTTTAGACGATCTGAAGCCTTCAGATTATAACATCTCAATCTTCTCAATCTGAAATGCAACAGAAGATTTGTGAAAGTATATTTGTTCATATTATACAAACTTCTGTGATTTATATTTGTTATCCATTAAAACTATTGAGAGGATGAGACTCAAAATATTTCATTTGCTTTGAGACTCAACAATCTCCCCCTTTTTAATGATGACAAATATAAAGCATTTGTGAGAGTCTGAAAAAAGTTTTAAGGTTAGAGAAAACTCCCCCTTAACCAGTTAATCCATTTGAATCATTTTCTCAGTATGAAGTTCACAATCTGAAGTATAATCACGATCTGGAACAAAACATTACATCCTGCCAACTTCTTGCTTTTTCAGAGTAGTTAGATAAATAAATCACAAATATTACTCCCCCTTTTTTCATCAATGAAAAAGGGTATCAGAGCAACAACTAACACAAAACATTTAATACGCAAGCAAAAGTTATTACTCCCCCTAAGGACAAGCAATTAATACGCCTCAGGAAAGAATAAAAGCAATAAATACCAAGCAGAGTCAATCATATGCAATTTAATACTCATATATTAAATTTGGAAAGAGTCTGATCACACATAACAGAAAACACAAGAAAATAGTCTGAAACGATCTGATGGTGACAACATCATGAACTTGGCTTTAAACTCTTCAGAGCTTGCTCAAGCATCTGTTGCATTGCTAGCCTCTACTTCTCAAGTTCAGCCACCACTGTTTCCTTCAGCTCATTCTGACCAGTCTTGATCTCATTTTGAGCATTCAGAATCTGTTCTGTTTTCTGTATCAGCTCTTCATTCTAAGTCCTCAGAGCATGATTTTCCCTTGTAAGAGCAATCAGCTGAGCTTCTAGATTTTCTTCATAAAAGACCAATGAAAGATATTTGCTTGAGAACCTATAGAAGTGAAAGCCTGATGGAAGATTGTACTTTCTTACATCACCAACTTGGACAAAATATTCAATTTTTCCAAAGTATTTGGCCACAACCCATTCAGGGTGATAAGTGTTGACAAACATAGGAAACCACCCCCTGAAGAAAGTAGGAGTCTCCAGAGTGGTGTTCTTTCCAATCTTCACCTTAGAGTCTGAGTCATCCCAAGTTGTACCAGAACAGCTACCTTCTTTCTCCACAAGCTTCCAATGGTATCCCACATGGCATCATATAGAGAATGATCCCTGCCTTAGGAAACAACAACTTCTTCTGCTAGAGTGTCCCAATCTTCCTCAGAAAGAACTCTTGGACCTTTAGCCGAATTGGAGGCAACCACTTTCTTCTTTTTCTTGGATGAGTAGTCATCAACATAAGGCAATCTGGGAATGATGTCATCAGGGCATACTTTGATGACTGTAGGGAGCTTGGTGTGAATCCTGGAAGGAGGGATGAATCCTCTGAGTCCAAAATGGCGTTGGCATCTCAAATCAACTAACTTAGATTCTAGACATAAAGTTCTCACAGCGGCCCAATCTTCATAAGAAAAGTATGACCTATCATCTGAGAATGGGTCAAGCAATCTCCACTTATGCTTTGCTGAAACTGCACCATGCCTGATATTCTCTAATGCATCTGAGATGCATCCTCCCCCTGTGCTACGCCTAAGCTTAGCTTCTGATGAGGTTTCTAGCTGAAACCTTGAAAGATTATGAGGGTAGAGAGGTGAAGAGTCTTTGAAGAAAAGTAATTCTTCATACAAATTTGGGAAGATAGGTACTTTGGGTCTCTCCTGTAGTGGCACGTTGTAGAACTTGTGAGGTACTTCAGCTGCCCACAGCATCTGCTGATCATTCTTTGACACTAAGGAAAGATCAAGGGATTATTCCTTGGTGAGATTCCATGTCTTAGCCTTCAGCAAAACTGCTTTGGATAGGTTGCTGCCAAACCATGTGCATCCTATTTCTTCTTCTTCAAAGTCTGAGTCTTCTGAAGATGGTGAAGGTGGAGGCACATCTTCAGATATGCTTACTATTTTAGGTGGAGGAGGTGCTTCATCCTCTGAAGTAGTCACATTATCAAACAGGACTCTAGGCCTCTAGACAGGATCCTTTGAGCCTTCAGCTGCTTCTTTCTTCTTCTTCAGCTCTTCTAGCGTTTTTCTCCTTTGCTTTTCAGCAATCTTCTGAAACTCAACAACATCTAGTTCTTGGATGCTTTGGCTTTTTGTCTTTCTTTGAGGAGCACGCTTTGAAGGAGACAACAATCTTCTCTTCTTGGACCTCCTTTCCTTAGAACTAGCCCTTCTCCTCTTAAGTCTGGAGGCTTGTTCTAGCCTTTCATCCTCCAAGACTACTTGCTGAGCTGATATAGCAATAGCATAATCACGTTTTTCTTGTTCCTCCTTCTTCTTTCTTTCTTCCTCTTCAATCTCTTCAACCATCTTTCTAATGTCATCTTCAGGTAAACTGGTGGCAAGAGGAATGGCTTGAATTGGCTTAGGAGAGCCAACAGCAGCATGTTCAGATGCTAACATATTATTGTCCTCATCCTATTCTCTTAGGTCAAGAGTAAGCTGAGTAGCAACAGTTAGAGTTTCAGTGGTCTGACCCACAATCTCAGAGGTATGTTCAGACACAACCCTGAGCAGGTTCAGACTGTCTGAACTGAACTTCTTCTTCAGACGCTCCTTTCTTCTGCTGAGGCTTGGACCTCTTCTTGTTTTGTACTTTAACAGGTGTCTGAGCAGACACAAAATCATATTTATGCACATCACCATGCATTTCTTGTTGCAGTATTTCCAGCACATTTTTCCCAGTCCCCCAGCTTCTCCACAACTGCTTCCTCCAACAAAGTCTTCTCAGGTGAGGGTTTCTTCACAAGAATACACATCCTCTTAATGTTTCCAGCAGAGAAGAGTGCAGGACCTTTGTGGTACAGTCTCTCTATGGCAACCTTGTTTTTCAGCAGAATCTTGGTGATGAGGGTTGTGTGAGTGTAGCTGGTTGCAGAATCACTTACCCTCTTCAACATGTTGAAAAGAACAATTCTTGGAAGGTTCAGAGGCTTCTTCTCCAGCAAATGGATAACACAAAACCTCTCTAGCTCAGAGACATGGTTCTTGCTACCATACTTTGGCAAAACGTAGCATCCTAGAATACCATAGAGAATCCTTGCCTTTGGATGCATGAAGGAGCTCTTCAGATCATCAATATCCTTCGAGCCATACAACTTTTCTGTGAACTTAGGAATGCCTCCATTCTTGGCTTCCCATCCAGGAACAAACATTGCTCTGGTATTGGGTACACCAGTTACAGTAGAAATTGTGTCAGCATCCACAGTAACCTTTACTCCAAGAACGGTGGACTCAAGCCCTTGATAAGAACCATCTTTAGATGAGATGTCCTTAGCATTCTTCCAGAAATCAATCACACTCTATTCACGCCATGCACAATATATGGTAGTGAAGAAGTTGGTCCAACCACATTCTTCAAAGATGTCAGTGAGATTGATACCACAAGCCTTCAAATCTTCTAGGTCAATCGTCCTTGAGGGCACAATCTGACCTCCTGCAGACTTGGTAGACTTCTTGGATGCCATTGCTTGAAGAAAAGATAAGGATAATGAGCACACAGAGCAAGAGCATAAGAACTTAAGGCACAAGAAACTTGAATAGCTTTTACAGAAAGAGAGAGTGAAAGCAGTAGCCTTGAAACTGTTCAAACACGTCCTTAAATAGCCGTAAGACAACTTAATGATGGCAGTTGCATTCTTGGAGATCATGCAAGCATGCTGAGAGCAGTTACTTAGAGTGGGAAAACCAAACGTTTCAGTTTGTCACGTCATCAGATTCAATTGCTTCAGACACTCATGTCAGTTTAGACAAAGATGCATATTCAGATGCAACAATCAAACACATTCAGATCATCCAATCAAACATTATTCAGACAAAGCCAAGATGTTTAAATTATCTCTAATGAACTTAAACCTATCTTCAGTTAGGGGCTTTGTGAATATGTCAGCCCATTGATGATCAGTATTAATGAACCTTATATCAAAAACTCCTTTCTGAACATAGTCTCTAATGAAATGATGCTTGATTTCTATATGCTTTGCACTAGAATGTTGAATGGGATTCTTAGAAAGATTAATTGCACTAGTATTATCACACATCACAGGGATATATGATTTATCAATATTAAAATCTTCTAACTGATTCTTTACTCATAGCAGTTGTGAGCAATAACTGGCTGAAACAATGTATTCAGCTTTAGCTGTAGAAAGAGCTATGGTGCTTTGACTTTTGCTGGACCAGCTGATCATGTTGTCACCAATGAAATGACAACCTCCACCGGTTGATTTTCTTTCAGTTCTATCTCCAGCAAAGTCAGCGTCACAGAATCCAACTAACCTGCAATCCTTACTTCTCTTATAGCAAAGACCAAGATTAGTAGTACCATTTAAGTATCTGAAAATTCTCTTTACAGCTTTGTAATGAGTAATTCTTGGATCAAATTGAAATCTAGCACATAGACAAACATTGAACATAATGTCAGGCCTGCTAGCTGTTAGATACAATAATGAACCAATCATTCCTCTATACAAAGTTTGATTTACTGGTTCTTCCCTTTCATCCTTGTTTAACATAATAGAAGGATGCATAGGAGTTGTCATGAGCTTGTAATCACTCATGTTGAACTTCTTAAGCATTTCTTTTTATATTTTTCCTGATGGATCCATATACAATCAGATTGTTGCTTAATCTGAAGTCCTAGAAAGAACTTAACTTCTCCCATCATGCTCATCTCAAATTCAGATTGCATAAGTTCAGAAAATTCCTTGCATAATGAAGAATCAGTAGAACCAAATATAATGTCATCCACATATATCTGAACAAGAATGAAGTCTTTGTTAGACATTTTTCTAAAAAGGGTTGTATCTACTTTTCCTCTTTGAAAGTCATTTTTAATGAAAAAGTTGCTCAGTCTGTCATACCAAGCTCTTGGGGCTTGTTTCAGACCATACAGAGCCTTTTTCAGTTTGAAAACATGTTCAGGAAAAGCAGTGTCTTCAAAACCAGGTGGTTGTCTAACATAAACTTCTTCCTCAATAAATCCATTGAGAAAGGCACTCTTGACATCCATCTGATATAGGGTGATGTCATTATTTACTGCACAGGAGAGTAAAATCCTAATGGCTTCAAGCCTAGCTACAGGAGCAAAGGTTTTAGTGAAATCAATACCTTCTTGCTGATTGTAGCCTTGAGCAACAATTCTTGCCTTGTTTCTGACAACTTTTCCTTCTTCTAACAGCTTGTTTTTGAAAATCCCATTTGGTTCCTATTATATTTTTCCCATGGGGTTTAGGTACAAGTGTCCAGACATCACTCCTAGCAAATTGATTCAACTCTTCTTGCATGGCTAGGATCCACCCTTCATCATGCAAAGCTTCTTCAATATTCTTGGGCTCAATCTTAGAGAGAAGTGCAAGATTATTCAAGTTTCTGAATCTTGTTCTTGTTTTCACTCCTTCTGAGGTGTCACCAATAATTTTCTCTTCTGGATGATGAGATCTATATCTCCAATCACGATTGTGAGGGAGTACACTCTCTGTCTGAGACTCAACAATGTTGGTCTGAGAAGGTCCAGCTTCAGAAGCAGGTTCAGACTTTTGCTCAGAAGGTCCTTCAGATGATCCTTCAGAAGGTCCTTCAGATTTTGCTTCTGGATTCAGCTTCATTCCTGCAAAGTCATCCTGTAGATTTGATAGTTCCCTCTCAGTCTCTTTATAGTCATTGAATCTTGCATGGATAGATTCTTCCACTATTAAGGTTCTTGAGTTATACACTTTGTAAGCCTTTGAAGTTTCATAATATCCAATAAAAAATCCTTTGTTAAACTTAGCATCAAATTTTCCTAAATCATCTTTAGTGTTGAGTATGAAACACTCATATCCAAAGATATGGAAGTAGGATATGTTGGGTTTTCTTCCTTTCCACAATTCATATGGAGTTCTTTTAAGAATTGGTCTTACCAAAATTCTGTTTTGAATGTAACAAGCTGTATGAACAGCTTCTGCCCAGAAGGATCTTGGTAGATTACTTGAAATAAGCATGGTTCTGCCCATTTCCTGTAAGCTTCTATTCTTTCTTTCAACAA
This sequence comes from Sesbania bispinosa, assembly GCA_026901365.1. Lineage (NCBI taxonomy): Eukaryota > Viridiplantae > Streptophyta > Magnoliopsida > Fabales > Fabaceae > Sesbania > Sesbania bispinosa. The sequence goes on from QLOH01000254.1 coordinate 834,851, forward strand.
CTCCATTTTGCTGAGGTGTTCTAGCCACAGAGAAATTGTGTGAGATCCCATTCTCATCACAGAACATTCTGAAGCTTGAGTTTTCAAACTCTCCACCGTGATCACTTCTGATTGTAGATATGCAAATTCCTTTCTCATTATGCACCTTCTTACAGAATTTTGTGAAATTTTCAAATGTTTCCTCTTTGCTTCTAAGAAATATTACCCATGTAAATCTAGTATAGTCATCAACAATAACCAATCCATATTTCTTTTTGCTAAGACTCTCTGTTCTAGTAGGACCAAATAAGTCCATGTGAAGCAGTTCCAAAAGTCTGCTGGTTGAAACAACATTCTTACTCTTAAAAGAGTTTCTAGTTTGTTTCCCCTTTAGACAATTTTCACATAAAATATCAGATTTGAATGAAAGCTTGGGTAAACCTTTAACCAGATTATGTTTGGTTAGCTTTGAGATCAATCTCAAGCTGGCATGCCCAAGTTTCTGATGCCAAATCTGTTTTTCATCTTCAATGGAAACAAAGCACTTCACATTTTGACTAACAAGTTCCTCTAGATCAATCTTGTACACATTATTGTGTCTCTTAGTAGAAAAGAGGATATGATCTGAAACATCTTTGACTATACAACCTTCTTTAGTGAAAGACACAACATATCGACTGTCACATAATTGACTTATGCTCAGAAGATTGTGTTGTAATCCTTCCACTAAAAGCACATTCTTGATAAGGGATAGAGGAGTCATACCTACAGTCCCTATGCTAGTGATCTTCCCTTGCTGGTTTCCACCAAAGGTGACCACTCCACCTGCCTTGGGTCTAAGGTTTTGGAAGAAACACCTTTCTCCCGTCATGTGTCGTGAGCACCCACTGTCCAGGTACCATTTGTGGTGTTTCTTTTATCCTGTTAAACACATTTGCAACAGGAACAATTAAATTCTTAGGTACCCATACCTTCTTGGGTCCTCTTTTGTTAGTTTTAGGTCTTATTTTCCTTCTGTGTCTACACTGAGACTCCACATGTCCATGCTTGCCACAGTTGGAACACCCATTACCTTTCTTGGGTTCTTTATTTGGCACTTTAAATATTAATGACTCAGAAGAAGATGTGTATGAGTAACCTAAGCCACTTTTGTCTAAGGCATGCTTTTAAGAGCCTAATAATCTGTTCAGATTATCAGTACCTTTAATAAACCTGGCTAGATCCAGAGTTAATTCTTTAATCTTGTTCTTGAGCTTTTTATTCTCATTAGCAAGATTATCAGAACTACTTGGATCTTGCTGAAGCAACTTTTCTTTAAGAGCAAGGTTTTCTTTTTGCAAATTTTCATTTTCTAATGCCATTTTAGAAAAAGCTCTTGAAAGTTCCTTGAACTCGTAAATAATTCTCTGCTGCTTTCAACAAGGTCATCATACTGATCTTGCAGAGTTTGTGGAATTACCTCAGAGTCTGAGCTGTCTGAGGATGGTAGACTTGTCATCAGACAAAGATTGGCTTCCTCTGAAGCTTTGTCCTCTTTTTATGAAGTAAAGTCATCTAAGTCTTCCCAAGTAGCCATCAAGCCTTTCTTCTTTTTGAAGAATTTCTTCTTCTGAAAGGTTGGCTTTCTCAGCTTTAGGCAATCAGCCTTCATATGACCTGGCTGTTTACACTCAAAACAGGTAATTTTGTCAGTATTAAATGAATCTTTACTAGACTTACCTGGTTTGGAGTTTGAGGGTTGAGATCTTCTGAATCTCCCTTTTCTTTGCAGCATCTTCTTGAACAGCCTTCAGATTCAGTTTCATCATCTGAAGTGTCCTCTGCTTGCATAGCTTTCATGCTGCCATGCCTAGGCTGTCTGGCCTTGGAGTTCAATGCCATTGATTTCTTCTTGGTGTCATCTTCCCCAAGTTCAAGCTCATGGACTTTGAGAGAACCCAGTAGTTCCTCCATTCTAAGAGAATTTAAATCTTTGGCTTCTTGAATGGCAGTAACTTTGGGTCTCCAGGATTTTGGTAAGCTCCTTAGAATCTTTCGATTGTTGTCTCCAAATTCAAAGGTTCTTCCCAATGACCTGAGTCCATCGGTTATTGTCTGAAACCTTCCAAACATTTGGTCCATGGTTTCAAATTCTTCCATCTTGAACATCTCATACTAATGTACAAGCATGCTGATTTTGGATTGCTTTACAGTCTATGTCCCTTCATGGGCTGCTGCAGCGTATCCCAAATCTCCTTGGCAGATGAACACCCATGAACCTTCTCATATTCTGATTTGTTTAGAGAACATATCAAATAGAGTTTGGCCTTAACATTTAGTTGAACTTGAGCCTTCTGCTCTAAGGTCCATTCAGCCTTAGGTATGGGCACTCCAGCATGCATGGGCACATAGTCTCCGTCAGTAACCACATCCCATACATCAATGTTGTTGCTCTCAATGAACAACTTCATACGATCCCTCCAATAGTGGTAATCCACTCCATTGAACACTGGGGGTCTCGTGATAGAGGCTCCTTCAATGATATCCTGTCTGTTGTTGGTAGAAGTTTCCATTTGATCTGACCTCTGCACTGTTTAGGTGCTAACTCCAAGGTTAAGCTCTGATACCAACTGTAAGAAACACAGGGAAACACTAGAAGGGGGTTGAATAGTGTTTCAATGGAAACCTTTTGCATTTCAGAAAATCTTTTGAAAAACAACTTCTGATACTTCAGATGATAAACTATCGTCTGAAGTTTGTTTTCTACCTTCTGAACCTTGGTTCAGACGCAAAGATTGTTTTTATAGAATGCGTTATTTAGACAGGATTTGCTCTCTTTGAATACTTTTCAATCCCCCTTTTTTAGTTTAAAAACTGAATTGAAAAAGTTAAAGGGATAGAGAAGACTTAGCCACGATATATCCTGGTTCACTCACTACCAATGTGAGCTACGTCCAGTCCCAGGGCAAACCACCACTGGATTTCCACTAATCTTGCAAGATTACAAGTATTCTTTTCTGTCAAGCCTCTTCAGGCTCTACCACAAGTATTCTTTCTTTCACCAAGCCTCTTCAGGCTCTCAGACACTTATCCAAGTGTAAAACCCAAGTATTCTTTAAACAGAAAGCCTCTCCAGAAGTTTCCTTAAAACTGCTAAACATTTGAACGAGGTTGAAAAGCAGCTCTGACTCTTATGCTGAAATAAGTTAGACCATCGGGATGAACGTTCTTCTTTATCAGCAACGTTTTTCAAAGGAGTCAAACTTGATTTTGATACCTTTAGCCTTCAGATGAATAGAATGCTTCAGATGAACTTCACGTCTTCAAATGATAAACATTTCTTCAGATGAAGTTGATCCTTCAGACGATCTGAAGCCTTCAGATTATAACATCTCAATCTTCTCAATCTGAAATGCAACAGAAGATTTGTGAAAGTATATTTGTTCATATTATACAAACTTCTGTGATTTATATTTGTTATCCATTAAAACTATTGAGAGGATGAGACTCAAAATATTTTCATTTGCTTTGAGACTCAACAACAACCTCAAAGGTGATTGAATCCATCCATGAACGAAGTGGTAAAGAAAGAGGTGTTGAAACTTCTTGATGCTGGTATGATCTATCCTATCTCTGACAGCGCATGGGTCAGTCCCGTTCAGGTAGTTCCTTAAAAGGGAGGTATGACTTTAGTTAAAAATGATAAGAATGAATTAATCCCTACTAGGACAGTCACAGGTTGGAGAATGTGTATAGATTATAGGAAATTAAATCAAGCAACTAGAAAAGATCACTTCCCTTTAACCTTTATGGATCAAATGTTAGAAAGGTTAGCAGGGCAAGCTTTTTATTGTTTTCTGGATGGTTACTCTGGTTATAATCAAATAGCTGTAAATCCAGAAGACCAAGAAAAAACTGCTTTTACTTGTCCTTTTGGTGCCTTTGCTTACAAGAAGATGTCGTTTGGATTATGCAATGCACCAACAACCTTTCAGAGATGCATGCTTTCCATCTTCTCAGACTTGGTAGAAAAATGCATTGAAGTCTTCATGGATGAGTTCTTAGATTTTGGATCTTCATTCAATGACTCCTTGGAGAATCTGAACATCGTAATGAAGCGGTGTGTTGAAACAAATCTTGTGCTAAACTGGGAGAAGTGTCACTTTATTGTGACTGAAGGAGTGGTGTTGGGTCACAAAATTTCTGCTAGAGGAATTGAGGTGGATAAGGCAAAAGCAGAGGTCATTGAGTAGCTGCCACCACCAATAAATGTGAAAGTAGTCATAAGCTTTTTGAGACATGCTGGTTTCTACTAGAGATTTATCAAAGGCTTCTCAAAGATAGTAAAACCACTCATCAATCTTCTTAACAAGGATATACCTTTTAATTTTGATGCTGAATGTTTAATTGCTTTTAACCTGTTGAAACAAAAATTGATCTCTGCTCCTGTTATAATTGGTCCTGATTGGAATTTAGATTTTGAATTGATGTGTGATGCTAGTGACTATGCTATATGGGCAGTTTTAGGACAAAGGAAATCTAAGGAGCCGTTCGGGGTGGTTGCGAGTTTTCAGTTTTTGGTTTTTTAAAAAATTGAATCAAGTTTTTACAACTCAAAACCAAAAACTGAAAACCACTTTTGTGGTTTTCAAAATGTCTGTTTTGAAAACCACAAAACAAGTTTTCAATTGTTGGTTTTGAGTAATAAAAACTTGATTTGAAATTTTTAAAAACTAAAAACTGAAAACTCACAACCACCCCGAACGGGCCCTAAGGTTTTCCATGCTATACATTATGCTAGTAAAGTTTTTAATGAAGCACAAATTAATTATGCAACTACTGAAAAAGAACTACTAGCAATAGTGTATGCATTAGAAAAATTTAGACCTTATTTGATTGGCTCAACTGTCATTATTTATACTGATCATGTTGCGCTTAAATACCAGTTGACCAAATCTGATTCTAAACCTAGACTAATTAGGTGGCTTTTGTTGTTATAGGAATTCGATTTGGTGATCAAAGATAAAAAAGGGAATTGAGAATGTTATGGCAGATCCCTCTCATGATTGGTCAAAAAGGAGGTGACAAATGCTCAAGCAGAAATGCAATAAGAATTCCCTGATGAGAAGCTTATGATGATACAAGAAAGACCATGGTTTGCTGACATGGCTAATTACAAGGCAGCAGGAGTGAAACCTGAGGATTTCAACTGGCATCAAAAGAAAAAGTTCCTAAGAGATGCACAACGATATGTGTAGGATGATCCCCACCTTTTCAAGATTGGAGCTGATAACTTATTGAGAAGATGTGTCTCTGATGAAGAAGGCTAGAGCATCTTGTGGCATTGTCACAGTTCACCTTATGGAGGATACTTTAATGGAGAAAGGACTACTGCAAAGGTCCTGCAAGCTGGATTCTACTGGCCTACCCTGTTCAAGCATGCTCACCGCTACATTCAACAATGTGACAGCTGTCAAAGAACGTGAGGGATATCTAGAAGACATGAGTTGCCATTAAATAGTATTTTGTAGGTAGAGGTCTTTGACTGCTGGGGGATAGACTTTGTAGGACCTCTACCACCCTCTTTTGGCAAAGAATATATTTTAGTGGTTGTGGAGTATGTATCCAAGTGGGTAGAGGCTATTGCAACTGTAAAAGTTGATGCGAAGACAGTAGTACAATTCTTGAAGAAGAATGTCTTCTCTCGATTTGGTTCACCAAGGGTCCTGATTAGCGATGGAGTCTCACACTTCTGCAATTCCCAATTACAGAAGGTCTTGGAGCACTATAGGGGTGAGACACAAGGTAGCATCTCCTTACCATCCTCAGACAAATGGCCAAGCAGAAGTCTCAAATAGAGAGATCAAGAGAATCCTTGAGAAGACTGTAAGCTCTTCTAGAAAGGATTGGTCCATCAAGCTAGATGATGCACTGTGAGCGTATAGAACTGCCTACAAATCACCCACAGGTCTCTCTCCTTTTCAACTGATTTATGGAAAGGCGTGTCACTTGCCGATTGAATTAGAACACAAGGCTTACTGGGCATTGAAAGTCTTGAACATGGATAAGCAACTAGCTGGGAGAAGAAGAATATTACAGCTGCATGAGTTAGAAGAGATGAGACTCAATGCCTATGAATCTTCAAGAATCTACAAGGAAAAGACCAAAGCCTACCATGACAAGAAGCTCATCAAGAGGAGGTTCTATCTGGGCCAATCAATTCTTCTGTTCAACTCCAGGTTGAAACTTTTCCCTGGGAAGTTGAAATCAAAATGGTCTGGACCATTTCTTGTCAGGGAAGTTAGATCCTATGGAGCTGTAGAATTGGAGGACCCTGAATCAAAAAGATGTTGGGTTGTGAATGGGCAAAGACTAAAACCCTATTTGGTAGGTGAAATTGACAGAAGCTAGACTGTCATTGAACTACAAGAACCTTAAATAAAAAGGCGTCAAGCTATATGACGTTAAACGAGCGCTTCCTGGGAGACAACCCAGTGTTTTAATTGTTAATTTTTATAGTTTCATTTTAATTTCTGTTTTGATTTGTATATATTGAGTGTCAGTTAGGATTTAGAGTTTGTTTAGTTTAGGAATTATCAGGAATTGATTAAGTGTGTGGAAGAGAGATATAAACCCTTGATAATTAGGAAGTAGCAAAAAATTTGACTAAGTATTGAAAATTTTCATTCTGATTTCTGCGCATCACCTGCGCTGAGCGCAGATAAAGCGCATAAATGCTAAAATGGTTACTGTTTTCTACGCTCCACCTGCGCTTAACGCAGGTAAAGCGCATATATGCACTAAAATGGTGAAGCGCAGTGGCACGCTACAACAATAATTGTCACCTACGCTCCACCCGCGCTGAGCGCAGGTGCGCGCTACTACATAAATTTGAAGCAGAAACAGGGGAAGGGTCATTCCAACCTTCTCCCCTGTTTTCCTTGCGAGCTTTGGTGGCAATTCTCTGCGTTTTTCCAATCTTTCTTCCCTCTTTCATTCATCAATCTTGTCTTTTCCTGATTCTTTTTCTGTACAAGGTATGATTTTAAATTCTTGCATTAGTTTTATTGATCAAAATCCTCTGTTCTCTGTTTTAGTGGATTGAACCTTAGGCTAGCAAACTTAGGATTATTTGTCAATATAGCCTTTGGATGATTTGTTGGTTGTGGTTGCATTGGTAAACTTATGACTGTTAGCATGCTTAGTGATTCTTGCAAGTTGTTATGGTTAAAAGTGTTGATGCTCTGTTTTTCTTTCAAAATTTTACACTGACCATCTTATGAAAATATTGAATAAATTCTTGCTGCATGCTGCATAATTGTGTTCAACTGTTATGATACCAATTCCAATGGAGTGCTCTGTTAGAATTTTGTTGGTTACCTTGAGGAATAAGATTTCATTGATTACTCATGCTTCACAAATTAGTTATCGATATTACCTGGTTCCCAACTGATTTTTAATGAGTTTATTGGTTATGGTCCATTCAATACTGATAATTAGATTGTGAACTTGAGCTGATTCTGTGCACTGATAATTGGTTATTGTTCATCTCGTGCAGATGGTTCGCACTAAGATTACCACTGTTGTTGGTCCCTCTACTTCTAGGAAATGAAAGAGAGTATGCAATGAATCTCCTTTGGATACCGGGCGATTCAAAGATGCCCACACTGTAGAAAATTACAACTACATTCAGAACTGCAACTTTATCGTGGAAAGGCCAATAGAACTCCATGCTGGGGAGTATGATGATTTCAATTTGGAGATCATCCGGAGGGAATGGAGGAGAGTGGTTGAGCCTAACAGGTTATTTGATCCTGAACTGGTTCGGGAGTTCTATTCCAATGCTATGGGAGAGACTGGAGGGGTGGTCGACAAGCGATCCTATGTTAAAGGCTGATGGGTAGCATATGATTGTGACATGATCAATGAATTCTTAGACTATCCATCACCTATTGATGCTGAGGACCCACCTTGCCAATTTCACCAGCGACCGTAAGATGTCGGTACCTATGGAAATGATGTACTTGACACTTTGACTGCCCAATATCTATGTCTTTCTGGGCGTTCATATGAGGTTAATGCCTATGGGGAAGCTGCAAGGATTATGAGGAAGGACCTGCGCAGTATATCTCGTATGTGGATGGTGTTGGTATTATCCAATATGAGGCCAACATCCCATTCTTCAGACATTACTATTGAAACAACACATCTCATATACTGCATTCTCACTGGTGCATATGTAGGCATCGCCAGCGTCATTTCAGAGCAACCACACTTCTTGATCAAGATCGCGGTGGAGTGTAGGAGTGAGCGATCAAAGATCAATTTAGGATTTCCTGCTTTCATCACTGCTCTATAATGATACGCGGGGGTTGAGGTACGCCCTACTGCTCCCATCGGGCCTGCTATCACCCAGCGGTATATCGAGTCTTGTTGCATTCCATATTAGGAGATGGAGCCACGTCTAGAACCTCATGATATACACCCTTATTCTCACCCACAGTGGCCACCACCAGCTGACAGACCATACCGCCCTTTCATGGAGCACTTGTGTAGCCAAATCATAGTCGTCCACAGAGGGATGCCATACAGGAGTTTCTGTATCATAATGTGTAGGGACCCCACCCAGGGATGTCGCTGGAGCAGTTTCAGGATTCTTTAGATTGGCCTGGGGACAGGCCTATTGCTTCGGGGGAGGTGGAGCACAGGATACAAAGGATGAAGATTGATATTTTAGTGTTTTTCCTTCTTTTATTTCTTTTATTTATTTTATTTTATTTTCTTTTATTTTTGTTTCATTTGATACATCTGTACTGTGATTGACACATTTCTATGCAGTATAGATTTAGAGATTTCTTTGTTTTAGGATTTAGAATTGTTGTTATTCCTTTTAATTCTCTTTAACTTAGGATTTAGGAAATAGGGATTTTAGGACTTCAATTCAATATCTCAAAACTAGTCAGACAAAGTAACTGAATTAAGAGGAGAAAAAGGAACTAAGTGGTTGAACTCATAATCAGTTAGGATTAGGATTTTGTGCAGTAAAGTTAATTAAGATAGCTAATTGTGCAATAGGTAATTCAATCAAGGAAAAATAGCAATGAGCCTGTGAGTGTGTGAATCCAAACACTTTGAGAGTTTTCCCCGTTGCTTGTCGATTGCTATTGCTTGAGTTTTTTTTATTTTATTACTACACATGAAAAGCATGGAAATGATTAAGGCAACTTGTTTAAATATGTAAATTACTCAGTGCCAAATAGCCAACTTGTAAATAATATTCCTATTTTTTGATAGCCCAGTTGAGCCTAAAAATTTCTTGTATTATGCTCCCTAGCTTTATTATTGATCACATCCTGTCCCTCACACACTTAGGGATAGAGAGCATAGGTGAAATTTATTCAAGAAGAATGGGTGTTGGTTGGTCAATTGCAATTGTAAAAAGAAGGCATAGTGAGTAATGGAATTCACTCCCTATATATATAAAAAAAGTGTATATCTATAAAAAAAGGGAGTGAATTGCCAATAAAAGGCAAATTGTGCAACAATGTTAAAATCCAAGGAATGAATAGTGAATTAGAGTTAACTTAGAAAATATTTTAAATTGTAGATATGCTCTCTTTTCTTGAAAGTTGTGTCTTTTGATATATCCTGAAAAACCATGATTTCTTGGCAGCCTAGCCTCATTACAACTTATGAAAGACCTTTTGATCCATGTTGATTGTGTGTTGAATGTTGATTGAAAACGACTAACAATTTTAATTGTTCAAGCTGCAGTGGAAAAATTGAGGGAAACACTTACCCGTGAGGATTGGGAGGATTTCCTTGATTTTTATTTGATTGTTACAATTGCTATTCTTGAAATACTGAATGCATATTCATCTTAAGTTTGATTGATGATTGAAGTCACCATCTGATTCTGATTTTAAATATGAAATTTAGAAAATAGTAACTGTCTAGCAAGAGATGTTGAGATTGTATTCCTATCAGTCAAAACTATAGTCAGGGATTGTAATTAACTGTATATTTGATTTTTCTTGCTTGAGGGCAAGCAAGAAGCTAAGTTGGGGGGAGTTTGATAAGTGTTAGAATTACGTAAATTTCTATGTAATATCAGCACTTATTGACTATGAATTTTGAAATTATAATCTAAAACCACCCTTCTTTGCTTAAATTATGATAAATGTAATTAAAAGAGTCTCAATTGAATTTTATGCTATTTTGATGAAGAAAATGTTGAATTTTACAGGTAAAATGCTAAGGTACAAAGGAAGCACCAAATACAAGAGACAGAAGTTGTGTAGAACAAGACTAAAATGAAGGACAAGTTGGGAATTCAATACTGGTTCCTGCGCTCCACCTGCGCTGAGCGCTGGCAAAGTGCAGGAATGACGTTTCAGTATTGTTTCCTGCGCTCCACTTGCGTTGAGCGCAAGCAGCTTAACCTAACACCAATGGGCCATAAATCAGAGTTTATGAAGCCCATTTACACAACTTTTTAAAGAGGCTTTTGGCAGAGACTTTGTAGACGGGAGAGTGACGGCTGATACCAAGTTTTGGAGAAAAGAGTGTGACAGTCTCTGAAGACCATTCTGGAGCAAGGGGAAGACTACAACAGAGCTGGAAGGCCTCGATGCTAATCTTCTTCTTAATCCTGTTGGTTTGTAATGGCTACCATGAGTAGCTAATTCTTTTCTTAGGATTGAATGTAGTCGATTCAACCCCTGATTGTGTTTTGGAATTTATCTTATTTGGGAATCCCTATTTTCATAATATCGGTGTTTTTATTATGTTCTTAATGCTTAGCTTTCGTCTTTGTACCAGAGTTATGATGTGATTTCTTAAATACATTGGTAAGCGATTTTCTAAATCTGATTTGGTAAAAACACTCGATAGTTGGATACCTAGGGATATGGTTCAATTTATTGATAGCTTTAACAACTGCTCTTCAAGTTAGGGCAATTTGTGATTGTGGGAACCTGGATGAATTGTTCTAAGTATTTCATATCTGTGGGAACCTTTTATGAAATAAAATTTATTTATGCTTCAATATTTATAATTATAAATTCCTAGATATCATTGATTTCCAAAACACAAGAAGGGTGCGATAGACGAAGTTCAATCCTAGTCTCTTTATTACTCAATTTCAACATATTTCTCTTGTCTCAATTTATTTTTTAGTTCACTATTATAATCTTCACAAACAAACCATTCATAATCTGCCTTACTCAGTAAGTGTGAGAACTAAGAAATTAAGTTGTACCGTTCCTCGTGGGTACGGCAACTCTTACTTTTAACTATTATACTGCTGTGATATTGGTATGCTTGCCAAGATCTCAACAGGAACTTCGAGAAATCGAAGTCAAAGGAGACTCTGAAAAACCAAAGTCATAAGGACTCTGGAAAATCGAAGTCAAAAGGGACTCTGAAAATCAAAGACAGGAGAGACTCTGAAAATCGAAAGCAAAAGAAAGACTTCAAGAAATCGAAAGAAAGACACAACCTCAGAAACACTTAGAAGAAATTTGAAGGTTCAAGAAGGCTTATTTGAAAATGAAGTGTTGAAAGATAGTTGGGAGCAGTTATTGGAAGTTTGATATTCAAGACGAGTGTCAAGATTACAGTAGGACAATTATAGGTAGTTTTTAGGAAGTTAAAGTGACTTTTATCTGTTAGAATACGTGTCATTCTTGGATTGTGCGAACAAAAATATAGCTGCTAATGTGTCTTATTGGCATTAGTTAGCTGTTAGGATGAAGGGCCTCGCTCAAGCGAGAATCAACCGTAGAGTGGGTGCTCTCTGGAAGATTTTCACTTGAGCGAGAAGGGTCTTGCTCAAGTGAGAATAATCCAGAGAGGGGGATGCTCTCTGGAGCATTCTCCCTCAAGCGAGAAGCCTCTCGCTTGAGCGAGAAAGCGAAACTAGAATCCCCTCAACATTCTCGCTCAATTATCACAACTACTAGGAATTATTAAAACCAAAGTATCAATTATAGCAAATGCACATAACATTCAATAATTCTAAGAAATAAGAGCGTTAACAATATAGAATGTAGAATCCGATAGGGATACATACTATATGCTTATATTTCATAAAATGATGGATAAGAGAAAGCGTAATTCAATAAAACAATATGCAATCCAATAATGGTCACATCTTAGATGCTACAAGAGATATGATAATAAAAGTAAACCAACACATATCTCATAATATTGAGCAAATACAAATCAGACTCCCACTAACCAAAAACACCAAAAGACTTATACAAACATAGATGAGTTATGAAAACTCTAATAATCAAGTCTTTGGTCAGTGGATCTGCTAATATGCTCAACATATATGAAAGTTGCTGCAAATGTATGTTTGACACTAATCCAAAAAAACAGCTCCTTTCACCATCACAATAGGCCACAAATCCGACACAATCCACATGAGAATAAGTGCTCACAATAGCCCAATAACAAAAGTAATTACATATCATAAGGGGAAAACCCAATAATAAAAGTAATTACACATAGGCTAAATCAAGAATGCTCGGAAATAGTTGACATTTAATTAATCTGAGTTTTATCAAATAAGTGACTGTGCATGTCCTCGTAGGATAAATAACTTTAACAAATCTCCCACTTGAACAACATAGACACTTGGTTTAAACAAAATAAAACTCGAGATTAATATAGACAAAAAAATGTCATCAATGAGCAAGCACTTGTAGCAATTGGTTCAAACAAAAGAATACAAGTACCTCAACAATGCAGAAAATCATACTCTATAGGAGTACTCATATCATACATGCAAGATACACATACATTTGTAACCTTATGAAATGTGGAATATCGGTTAAAGGAAAATCACAACAAAGTTGCATACTAAAATAATCAAAGTGTCTTTCACAACACAATGGCCAAAATAATAATAATAATAAATAAATAAATAAATAATAATATCGTCCATATAAACTCAAGTGCCTATAATAGCCAAGAAAAAATAACAAAAGTAATTACATATGGGTATAACCCAATAGCCAAAGCATCAATGAGTAAGCACTTTATTGGTTCAAATAATAAGATTTACAAGCACCTTATCGATTCAATAAATCATACTCGATAGGAGTATTAATTTCATATAAGATACTTATAAATCTATGACCTTGTAAAATGTGGAATGTTGGTCAAAAGAGAAGCAAAATAAAATTGCAAGTCAAATGTGCAATACCAACAAAATAACCTTAACGTACACTTAATGTGCCTTACTGAGATTCAATAAAATTGCACATAATAATATATATCAATAATTTGTGCATAAGAATATATCTCAGTATGATGGAAAGAGACTACTTCCCAAAATCTCTAAGAGCATGTCATTTGATTAAGCGCACATAAAAACATGTGACAACCAAAAAGCTCAAAAATAATATTTTAATACAAAAGTGCACACAATAACATATAGCAATGCTATTGTCTCAAGACAAACAATTGTGTGTACACTCCCACTAATCCAAAATAATATGATATTATTAGGATTTTCATTAGAGTCAAATAATATTAAAATACTCTAATGTTATAATATTTAATAGTGGGATTATAATTTTGCTAAGGTACTCATTATGAGTCTAACACTCACAATTTCTCTCTTTTCAAAATATGATATTGAGATAAATATACTAAAACAAAGTCAACAAAAAAATGGTTACAAAATAGAATATGAAACTCAATATAAAACCTTAATAATGGTTTTAGAAAGGAGTTTCATGGTTAACTATATACTTTGCTTACAAAATGAAGGAAATTATAAATGTCCACTTGACATTTTAAAATAGAAAATCTCCTTAAAAAATATTGTAACACGCAATTTTATAAAATATGATGGCTATTTGAAAAAAATTGCCAACATATGAGTGAGATTATAATCTCCAACATATTTAAAAAATGAGATCATAGAAAAATTCAACAACTCACTCCTATGACTCAAGTGTTACAATTTAAATAATAGCAAAACACATTTTAGTGGAAGCGGAAGCAGAAGTGCATAAGACACTTGACTACTATTGAGGATACAACAAAAGATTTAATAAGTCTCTAACTCCCACTGTTTTACATGATAACATTTTTGTATATTAAGTTTATCCATATATCCCAAAATGTTAAGAATTATACTTGTTATTTTATAATAGCTTTAACAAGTCTATAGTTTGGCATACAATTGATGATAAGGAAGATTAATGGTATGTAATAGAGAAATTACTCTCTTCAAACAATAACAAGCTAATTTGGGACTTCAACATATTGTCTTGACAAGTAAAATTAATTACCCATAATATAAGACAACCTAGGGAATTTGACAATAATGTTCTCAAAGAGACTTAACAAGCAATGACCTCAATATAAAGCCTTGACAATAAAGGGTTGATGTGTAATATTTAAAGAGAAAAGAAATACTACAAAATAAGAGATATTTATTTTCTCATATACAATTAAATGGGAAAAATTAGAGTGAAAGTAGTCATTGCATTACTACAATCTTGCTTTACAAAATCATAACATAATATATGTAGATTTCTCCCACTTGATAGAGAAAAGTTGTTAAATAAATAATATAATGTGAAAATCATATAAAAATATTATTTTCTCTATCACACAACGATTATGTTAAGCAATGCAATACCGATAGGGTATGTCCATGACGTACACAATTCAATTCAACTTATTTCAAGAAAATAATTTACTAATTTAGGTCCTATTCAAAATATTAACAGAAATGGACATAGAGGCTAACACCAAAATAACAAAGAAACATTTATTATGCATAATATCTTATGCTAACACAAAATTAAATGAATATGTGTGTCTAGCCAAAATAATAAGATGCCTATTAACCAAAATTTCTTATTTACAATGATCCCGCCTAAGGGTCCCGAATGATAATAAATAAGAAATAATAAATGATACAATATACAATTCTCATGTCCCAAAATTTTTTTGATACCGATAAGGTACTAAAATAAAAATTTGACATGGGTTAAACACCCAGATATATTGTATAATAAAAAATCACATTAATAATAACACGCCGATAGGGTATAATTATTATTAGTGCAATATATTTATAAAGTAAAATAACTAATTTTCCAGGATAGGTGAATTCACAATTATACAAAATATAAAAATTATGCCAAACATAATTTAATTGAATAAATAAATTGCATGATTACAAACTATATGTATTATAAATACATAATATATGATTTCAAAATTGCCAAAAAATAATTTCATAACATTGGCTCACTCTATCTGAGAGAGTGAAATATACCAAAAACTCTCTAATAACATATGAAATATACACAAAAAATTTTAGGCCAAAATTCTGAGAGTAACATTTCCAAAATTATAAATTTACTCTTAAAATAATTAAAATAAAATACTTCCAGACATCTAAAAATCATAAAAAATATACCAAATAATCAGAAAATTAATTATATAATTTTTGGTATAAAAATAAAAAATTTTCGACCCTGGAAATGGGCCCACACGCCCTTACGCGCATGGTCTCGCGAGTGGGCATGCGCAGCCCAGGCAGTTGGGTCTTCTTGACCCAGATGGGGGAAAACGGGTCGCACAGAACCCGCGAGACAAACTCGACGCCTGCGGCTGCTACAGGCGACAGAACGCCACGATTTTCCAGTTAAAAGAGCGCGACGGCACGACAGTCTAAAGCCTTCTACCAATTGTCGTAATCAATTGTTCATGTAGGAGCAATCGCAGATCTAAAAAAATGGGGTTTATGTTCAAACCCGTGAGGAAGAACGGTTCAATTCTCGCAAAATACTCAACGAAATCTCACCAAATTTGCACACGTGTTTCGAAATATATACAAAAGAAATTCCCCAATCCAATTTGTTCATTTAATGAGTAAAGATTGAGTTGCCATTATCGAATCAAGTTCGTATTCGAACAAAATGAAGAACAATTTATTTCTCTGTAATTACCTGGTAAAATCACACCGAAATTTTATCCGCGATTTGAAATTCTGTGGGTAATAAAACCCCTAAATCAGTTTTATGTTTCGAAGACAAAAAACGAGAATCCAAATTTTTAACGTTTCACGAAACGGAGAAGAAAAACGATTTCTGTCATTCGCAATATCCCACATAGTATGTACACAGTACGACAAATACCTACAACAAAAATCCCTAAATTTTTATGCACAATTAGTGAATAATTTTATCAATATAAATTTAGGATTCATAGGGTACTAATTCTATAACCCAGAACAACCATAATCTGTATCTTTCAAGGCTCTGATATCAATTGCTAAAATTAATCAGCAGTAATCTGGATCATATTCAATTAGATACAAGAATATAGAATGTTCATGAAATACAGTACCATAATAAAATTAGAGTTGTGAACCTGGAACAAGGGAATCAAACATTACAGTGTCAATGTGACAAGTGAGAGAAACTGCCCTCTTCCTGGTAAGAGCCTGAACAACGTAAATGAGCGTAATGAATTGCCTAATGGGACAACAGTTTTATGTCTTACCAGTAGAGACCAGGGACCTCTCAACAGGCTACCAAATTGAACAGTCCAACCCATCACGGTCTATTCACAATAAAAGCCCAATATATAATCCATGTTTATATTATGTGCTAATTAAATAATTAATCTATAATTGATATTAATAATTCAAATAAATATAATTCTACATAATTGATTAATGTTAATCCATAAAATATAAATAGGGAATAATCTAACAAAGGAAACATTATAGAGTACATTATGAAAGTGTCCAATATCGCTTCAAAACCAAAGGCACTAAAGTTAGAGTTGTGTGATGACTTACTCGTGCATTTGGTTTTGATTTCTATTCCTGTACAATTTGGACAGTTTAAGGTTATCTATAATACTTAGAAGGACAAATGGTCCTTGGTTGAGTTAATATGTTGTTGTGTGCAAGATGAGGAGAGGCAACAAGGAAAAAGAACAAAAAGTCTCATTTGGCTTCTAACTCTCAAAATAAGAAAAGGAAGAAAACTAAGAGTGCTGCATAATGGTTTTCTCAGCAAAGAAAATAAAATAGTAGTGAGGAAACTACTTGCTTCTTTTGTAAGAAGTCAAGACACATGAAGGAAGAGTGCTCCAAGTATGTCAGATGGCGTGTAAAGAAAGGTAAATTTCTCACTCTAGTTAATTTTAAAGTTAATTTGGCCTTTGTTCCTAAAGATATTTGGTGGGTGGATTTTGGTGTTACTACTTGAAATAAATATTGTAGTCACAAGAAAGGGGTTTGAATTGTGACATGTTACAACTTTAATAATTTTTGTAAGAGCTTCTAAAATTATCTCTGCTCAAGAATATCTTCTTGGCTAATGTTAGAGGCTTTAGTGTTCAAATTAATCAATAAATCACAATGCTAAATATTCCCAATTATAATTTTGGGATTTAAGTGATGTTATGTGTAGAAACCAGAGGAAACACTAGAATGGGGGTTGAATAGTGTTTTATATGTTCAAACAGATTTTATGAAAACCTTTTCACAAGCAAAACTTCTCACAAATAATTTTGAGCAACTTGCTGAAACTGGGCGTTATGGTACTTGCTGAAGTGGCTTCAGCAGATCCAGAAAATGGTTTTGGAAACTTCTTTTTAAAGAGCGTTTGAATTCGTTTTCAGTTCAAACTTATAAAAAGATTACTCAGAACCCTCCAGTTAGTTTAAATAACAGATATTGAGAGATAAGGGTAGAGAAGACTTAGCCAAGAGATTTATCTTGGTTCACTCACAACCACCGTGAGCTACGTCGAGTCCCAATGCCAACTAGCAATGGATTTACACTAACTGATCAGTTACAAATATTCTTTTTCAGACAAGCCTCTTTAGGCTCTTTACAACAAGTATTCTTTTTCAGACAAGCCTCTCCAGGCTCAAACCAAGTATTGTTTAAACAGCAAGCCTCTCCAGGCTCAAACACAAACAATGTATATAAAGAAAATGCTTAAGCTTTTAAACTACACAAGTTTAAAGCCTAAACTGGGTAAGATGTACAAATAACTGAGTATAACTCAGGTACAAATGAAACGAATAAATACATATTTCTCAGAGAATTTTAGCAGCGCTTTAACAAGTTGGTTCGTTCTCTCTTATTTTCTGCATGAGACTTCATATATATATATATATAGGAGAAGAGAAATGAGACCGGTAGACTTCTCTAAATCCCGTTGAGAGATAACTTTCTTCCCGTTGTGACACATAGCCTTGGTAGCTTGCAGCAGTAAGCACATCAGGTAGTAGGTGTCAGCAGCGCAGACCCTACTTTTTCTAAGCACAATGTACTTTCACAGCAGACATTGCCTTTTTGGTGAATAGTGATTTGAAATATACCAAAAAGCAATTGTTCTGACTTTCTAGACAGAGAAGAGGCACATACAGAAGGGGAAAGCTACGGCGGACTTGAGTCTTCAAAAGGAATTTTACAGAGAAACTCTTTTCCAAAAAGATATAAGTCTCAGTACGACTTTCCTCGTCTTCAGAAGGTTCTCTGGCTTCAGCAGGTCTTGATCTTTCAGCAGATTCCTCTTCTTCAGAAAGTTGCGCCTTATCAAAAGGTTGCATGACTTCAGACGGTTGCTGTATTGGAAAGTTTCTGAAACACAGAGACTACCTTTAGTGGAAAATTGTTCCTTCTTTTTAGGAATTTAACCAAATTTGTTACTCATTAAAACTCAGGGTTATGAGACTTAAACATTATTAACCATTTAATAATATTTTGAGACTCAACACAATGTAATGAAAATAAGATCTTTTCCTTTTCTAAAAGGTTTCTTTTGAAAATACAGGTAATGTGACACCCTTCTACCCAAATATCTTATACATTCGTCAAATAGAAATATTTAGGACATTTACAAGCCAACATCGGGTAAAAAGGTTCACATTCTCTTTCTACAAAACGTCATTGATTCAAAGCAACTGAATTAAAACAGAAATTAAGGTCAACTGTTTTCAAAGTAATTAAAACATCAAAATCTCAATTATCAACATCAAAACATCCTTATTGGCCATGTAAGGCACTAAAAATAGTTTTCATAATCTCTTCTTAATAACATAAAATAAAACCCCTATTACTAAGCCTTGATGTCACAAGTATCAGAGCGACACCCCTTCAATTCAATACTCGGCACCTGATGTGCCATCATCATTGCCTGTAAATAAACCACAGAGAAAACGGTGAGGAAAAGAATACCAACTCAAACATGCACACAGAAGGCTACCCTGTCCTCACCCACATATAATCATCATCATTATCAAATAATATCATACTCATATCATCTCATACTTTTATTAGCAAATATATCATCTCATCACCAGTTTATAAGTCACACTCGCAAATCATCAAGAACACACAATCTCCACACTCAACACATAGCACTCATATCATCATATCATATTTCAATTTCATCATAAAATGCAATGCAGGCTCACTCTATCATCATGTACACCAAACCTCATCCCAAGGATCATGACTCGGAACTCCGCACAATGGGTGCACCTCATCAATCTCCCTAGTTGTTACCGATGATGGCCCTACCGTTAATCACCACACAAGCCGATAGGTTGCACAACACCCCTCTCTGGGGCTCGTGCAGAGACATCCGCCCCGCAATGATAGTCATACCGTTAATCACCACACAAGCCGATAGGTTGCACCCCCTCAATGGGCCCGTGTAGTTCACCTCCTGAGTTGCACCCTACCGTTAATCACCACACAGGCCGATAGGTTACACACCACCCCTCTCTTGGGCTCATGCATCTTAGGTACCACACCTTATATGCTCAACGCATCATCATCATCATATCACAACTTATATGCTCAATGCATCATCATTATATATAACACACCTCATATACTCAACACATCATCATCATACATAACACACCTCATATACTCAATACAGCAATATATCATCATCATCATACATCACAATATTATAAACATCTAGCATCACATGGGATATTCATATCATTATACTCAAACCACAATCAATAAACTTTAAACATTCATTTAAATCTCTCAATTCCACAATAATTTCTATAAACAACATCAACAGACAAAAGGATCACAAAATTCACTCTGGTAATCGATTACAAGCCTCCTGTAATCAATTACCAGCCAATTACCTCTCAGGTAATCTATTATCACACAGTGGTAATCGATTACCAACCAAACACCTCTCAGGTAATCGATTACCACTATGTGGTAATCGATTACCAGCACATCAACTCTCAGGTAATCGATTACAGACTCCCTGTAATCGATTACCAGCAAGCCAAACTCATTCAACATTGCCCAGAAAACCCTGTAATCGATTACAAAAGTCTGTAATCGATTACCCACGACACCAGATGACAGTTCTTGCGATTTTTACCCCTTTTTACCCCTTTAATTCAACCTTTAATCAATCATCAATGTTAATACGTCAATCATACACGTTTATACCAAACAGAATCAACAAGAACACTAATATTTACAACCAATTTCACAATTATTCCATTATATTCACCAATCGCTAAGCCCTTATTTATCCCTTTTCGCTATTCTCGCTACCCTTAATCAATTCAATCAAGATTCATCAAAGATTAACACATTTAAGCATCAAACAACAGATTTTCATCATATTATACATAATATACATATCAAATTCGAATTTAAAATCTTAGAGGGTCTTATGGTTGCCCTCACTATGTGACACCCTTCTACCCCAATCTCTTATACATTCGTCAAATAGAAATATTTAGGACATTTACAAACCACATCGGGTAAAAAGGTTCACATTCTCTTTCTACAAAACGTCATTGATTCAAAGCAACTAAATTAAAACAGAAATTAAGGTTAATTGTTTTCAAAGTAATTAAAACATCAAAATCTCAAATATCAACATCAAAACATCCTTATTGGCCATGTAAGGCACTAAAAATAGTTTTCATAACCTCTTCTTAATAACATAAAATAAAACCCCTATTACTAAGCCATGATGTCACAAGTATCAGAGCGACACTCCTTCAATTCAATACTCGGTAGCTGATGTGCCATCATTATTGCCTGTAAATAAACCACAGAGAAAACGGTGAGGAAAAGAATACCAACTCATACATGCACACAGAAGGCTACCTTATCCTCACCCACATATAATCATCATTATCAAATAATATCATACTCATATCATCTCATACTCTTATTAGCAAATATATTACCTCATCACCAGTTTATAAGTCACACTCGCAAATCATCAGGAACACACAATCTCCACACTCAACACATGGTACTCATATCATCATATCATATTTAAATTTCATCATAAAATGCAATGCAGGTTCACTCTATCATTATGTACACCAAACCTCATCCCAAGGATCATGACTCGGAACTCCACACAATGGTTGCACCTCATCAATCTCCCTAGTTGTTACCGATGATGGCCCTACCGTTAATCACCACACAGGCCGATAGGTTGCACAACACCCCTCTCTTGGGCTCGTGCAGAGACATCCACCCCGCAATGGTTGCCCTACCGTTAATCACCACACAAGCCGATAGGTTGCACCCCCTCAATGGGCCCGTGCAAGAATATCCCCCATCATGGTATCTGCACCCCCTCAATGGGCCCGTGCAGTTCACCTCCTGAGTTGCACCCTACCGTTAATCACCACATAGGCTGATAGGTCGCACAACACCCCTCTCTTGGGCTCGTGCATCTCAGGTACCACACCTCACATGTTGAATGCATCATCATCATCATATCACAACTCATATGCTCAATGTATCAATATATCATCATCATCATAACACACCTCATATGCTCAATGAACCAGTATATCATCATCATAACACACCTCATATGCTAAATGCATCAATATATCATCATCATCATAACACACCTCATGACCTCAATTCATCAATATATCATCATCATCATAACACACCTCATATGCTCAATTTGACCTGGTAATCGATTACCACACAACTGTAATCGATTACCAGCAACTCTGGGACACAAAATTCACTCTGGTAATCGATTACAACCCTCTTGTAATCGATTACCAGCCAATCACCTCTCTGGTAATCGATTACAGGCCCCCTGTAATCGATTACCTGCAAGCAAAACCTCTGGTAATCGATTACAAGCCCCTGTAATCGATTATCAACAAGCCAAACTCACTCCTCTGCTGCCCAGAACACTCTGTAATCGATTACAGACCTCTGTAATCGATTAACCGCAACACGAGATGACAATTCTTGCGATTTTGACCCCTTTCAAACCCTTTAATTCAATTTCTAATCAATCCTCAATGTTAATACGTCAATCATACACGTCTATACCAAACAAAATCAACAAGAACACCAATCTTTACAACCAATTTCATAGTTATTCCATTATATTCACCAATCGCTAAGCCCTTATTTATCCCTTTTCGCTATTCTCGCTACCCTTAATCAATTCAATCAAGATTCATCAAAGATTAACACATTTAATCATCAAACAACAGATTTTCATCATACAACACTTAACATGTATAAATCAAATTCGAGTTTAAAGTCTTAGAGGGTCTTTTGGTTGCCCTCACTACCTAAGCACTCCCACATACACATACAAGCAACACCCTTTCCCCCATCGTACCTTAGAGTTGACGATTAAAAAAACAAAAGGTAGCACTCCACTCCCTTGGTGATCTACTCTGCTACACCTTCTCCGTGTGAAGTTGCTTCTCTCATCCTAAGGTTTGGTTATCTGACGTTTGAAAGCTAATAGGGTGAAATAGATAACCCTCCCCCTATTTAAATATCTAACCGAGTTAGGCCTACTCCTACCCACTCATTACCCTTTTTAATTAAATAATATCTTTTTCTGAAACATAATAATATAATGATATTATTATTATTTTCTTCATAAATCTTATTTTATTTTATTTATTCATTAGGAATTATTAGGATATTATAGAGTCCCTATCCATCTACATTCAAATTTATATTCAAATCTTATAATTAAATCTTATCCTAAATTTGTATTGATTTTCACCCTTAATCATTGTGATCTCAGTATTCCTATTTTAAAATCTGATCCTAATTTAAAACACTAACCATGTCTCTCTCATAAGATTATCATTATTAATCCTGATATTATTTTATTAATATAACAATTACTATATTTATAACAATTAATGTTAATTGCAATCTTATGATTTATCTCTTAATAATATTATTATATTCAATATAAACATATTTGATTAAGATCCTAATAATCTGACGTCTCTCCTAATATTTATAATTTTATATTATTATTATCTCATAAATACAGTTATATTAATATTTACTATTATTATTATGTAACTTCATTTTTACAGCTAACGTCATCGTATTATATTTCTAAATTTCTAAATTTTGGGATGTTACACACTACCCAAGCACTCCCACATACACATACAAGCAGCACCCTTTCCCCCATCGTACCTTAGAGTTGACGATTAAAAAAACAAAAAGCAGCACTCCACTCCCTTGATGATCTATTCTGCCACACTTTCCCCTTGTGAAGTTGCTTCTCTCCTCCTAGGGTTTGGTTATCTGACGTTTGAAGCTAATAGGGTGAAATAGATACCCCTCCCCCTATTTAAATATCTAACTGAGTTAGACCTACTCCTACCCGCTCATTACCCTTTTAATTAAATAATATATTTTTCTGAAACATAATAATATAATGATATTATTATTATTTTCTTCATAAATCTTATTTTATTTTATTTATTCATTAGGAATTATTAGGATATTATAGAGTCCTTATCCATCTACATTCAAATTTAAATTCAAATCTTATAATTAAATCTTATCCTAAATTTGTATTGATTCTTACCCTTAATCCTTGTGATCTCAGTATTCCTAAAATTTGATCCTAATTTAAAACACTAACCATATTTATCTCATAAGATTATCATTATTAATTCTGATATTATTTTATTAATATAACAATTACTATATTTATAACAATTAATGTTAATTGCAATCTTATGATTTATCCCTTAATAATAATATTATTATATTCAATATAAATATATTTGATTAAAATCCTAATAATCTGACGTCTCTCCTAATATTTATAATATTATATTATTATTATCTCATAAATACATGTATATTAATATTTACTATTATTATTATGTAACTTTTATTTTTACAGCTAACGTTATCAAAATATAATTATACGTATTTAAATTATATTTCTAAATTTCTAAATTTTGGGATGTTACAGGTAATATCTTTAGGAAATCACATACATAGAGCATTGAGAGGACCTTTCCCTAGTACGAGAGGACCGGGAAGGACGCACCTCTAGTGTGTCAGTTATCGTGCCCACGGTAAACATTGCGTAGCCAAGTGCGGAGCGGATAACTATTGAAAGCATCTAAGTTGTAAGCCCACCCCAAGATGAGTGCTCTCCTATTCCGATTTCCCCAGAACCTCCGGTAGCACAGCAGAGATAACGATGGGTTCTTTAGCCCTACAGGGATGGAGCGAAAAAGTTTTGAGTATTAGGTAGATTTGAAAATACCTGGTATGCAAACAAATTTGTTCTTCTTGATTTAAAATGTATGAGATTTTACTTGTTCTTTTAGGAGGATTAACTTAATGAACTAATGCAGAAAAATTGCTTCACTAAAGAGTTAAGGGAAGAAGAGAATGCTCACAATATTTTTAGACTGGTTCACCCTTTAAACTTTAGGGCTACGTCAAGTGCCAACCCACAGTAGGATTTTCACTATGTCAAGCTTGATGTACATCTATTCATTCTTCTTCACAACCTCCACAGGCTTCTTGGTGTAGCACACCACCAAGTATTCTTCTACAGCCTCTATAGGCTCCTACATAGTATTCTTCTGCAACCTTTGTAGGCTCACTACTATAATACAGAACTGGGATTCTGCAGTTTGGTCTTACCTAATAGAATCACCAAACTCTATAGAATGGCAAAATGTACACAGACCTCTTAATAAGAACTAACACTACCTTGTTAGTCTCGAGAGTTACAATGAAGTATTTTAAGCAATGAATACAAATAATGGCTCAAGATTTAACAGTTAAATGAGCACAATCTAATTATTATGAGCCTATGAACCCTCTTTCTGAATTTCCTAATAATTACAACACAATAGTAATGATATAGCAAAAATTGGTATTTCTCTAGAAGTTACATATTGTAATTTTGATGCACTTGCATGCTTCTTCTGGTTATGTGTGTTTTGGAATTAAGAGGGGGTACTATTTATAGCCAAGGATTGAGCAAAATAGTCGTTGGAGAGCCTTGAGAATTGGTCAAGTTCTTAGTTGGCCGTGGAAGAGTTGTCACTATCATGTGGCAACCTTTCTCTTTCATCAGGTTTGACCAAGCTTCCTTCTGCAGAGCTATTCTTCTAGAGCCAGGTTTTTAATTATGTTTGAGTTTTCTTCTTCTAGAGTAGTATGTGAGGAGTAAAGAAGTTCTGGGCATTCTCATATTTTTAGATTTAAATGCAGTTTTCTTCTGTAATTTAAATCAGTCACTTAATCATCATTTTCATCCTTCTGGAAGATTCAGATAGTATGTCTTTCTTCTGAAATTGTTCTGTTATCTTAGTTGCAGTTTATTAACCAGGAGTATTTCTTCATCTTCTTCTTCTAATTTTCTAACCTGGAGTACTTCTTAGTTTGGGCAAAATTTGTTTTTCTTATTTATTTAGAAATATAAATTTAATATCTATCAAAATTCAAATGTTGTTGGTTCTGGTTCTTTGATTGATAATCTATACATGCTAGCTCACATCCCATAATGAAATATTGCAAATAAGTTCATGAGGAACAAAGTGAAAATCAAATGAGAGTTCAATCATCTTATGGCACAGGTGTTTAGGTCATATTTCTAAACATAACTCAAAGACTTATATCGAATGTAATTCTTGAACCCTTAGATTTATCAAACTTTGAAGTCTGTGTTGAAGGCATTAAGGGAAAAAGAATAAACATAAAGAAATTAGGTGTCGAAAGAGCTAAGGATGTGTTACACACCAACATTTATGGTCATTTCCCTATGACTTCTTGGAATAGACAACAATATTTCATTACAGTTATAAATGATTATTCTAGGTATGACTACCTATATCCAATACATGAAAAGCCCAAATCCCTAGACATTTTAAAATCTTTTAAAGCTAAAGTCCAGCCTGTTGAGTCTCAAAATATTATTAAGAGATTAATAATGTTTTAAGTCTCTATTTCCTGAAGTTTTAATGAACAACAAATTTGTATAAAAAAGATAAATTCTACTGAAAGGTATTTTTTTGTGGTACAGTAACCTTCTGAAAGTAAACAACTTATTGAAGCAAGGCAACTCTCTGAAGGTCCTGTTAGCGCAAAAACCCTCTGAGATTTAGTTTTAATGACAACAAACCTTTTGACCAAACTTAAGGTTTTCTGTTCTTGAAGTTACTGATGCTTTTGTATGTGAGATCTTAGAAAGACATGATTCTCATGAAGAACATAGAAAGATCAACCACGACCAAGCTCAGACTGAGATTGAGAGGAAACCACAGATTGAGACTGGTAGTAATCCTCAGACTTAAGTGGAAGATAAAGATCAGCTTGAGATTGAGCAATTAATGCAAGTCTTTCATGAGATTCAGAAAGATCAGAATCCAAATGATAAGAAACATCAGACTTCAGAATTGTCTTTGAAGAATAGGCAGAGCTTAGATGTTCTATATGCTCTATATGCTGAAGGTAATTTCAGAAGAAGGCCTTAGGAATATCCTTTATCAGAAAGTATTCAAAATTTTTGAAATGGAATATAGCCTAAGTTGAGAAAGGTGCACATCAGAGTATAGTCTCAGCTACAATCAGAAAGGGTCTTTACTAGAAATGCCAATCATCAAGTCAAGTCAAGATGAGCTCAAATAGTGAATTAAGTTGCATCAAGAAGACCAATATTTGAAACTCAAGATGAGATGCAGACTCAAGCATAAGATGCTATCTCATGTTCAGATGCAAGCTCAGTCTAAAAATCAGCTTAAGACCAATGCTCAAAGAAGAGACTCATCTACAAACTTAAAAGGAAGGATCAATAGTCAGATGCAAGATCTGCCAAGAGATGAGACTCTAACTTAGCTTCAGAAATCAAGAGATAAGATCAGAATAGAAGATGCCAAACCAAGAAGAGATTCAAAGTCAGCTTGAGACAAGCTCAAACTGTAAAGTCAGATTGAGACAAGCCCAAATTCATTGTAAGATCATATTCAGTCCAAGCATGACAAAGAAGAACTTTGAAATATGAAGCTGAGCAAAGATGAGATTCAAAGTCAGACTTGAGATGCAGACTCCACAGAGATGCAGAATCAGACTTGAGATGTAGACTCAACTTGAGATGCAGAATCAGACATGAGACAGTCTCAGATCAGATGTAGTCTCAAGATCAGACGCAGTCTCAAGTTCAGACGTAGAGATGCAGATGCAGACATGAGATGGTCTTAGATCAAATGCAGTCTCAAGATCAGACTCAAAGATCAGATGCAGACATGAGACCTAGACTTAAGATGAAGTAATCAGATGCAGACATCAGACTCAGACTTGAGACGCAGACATGAGATGCAGACAAAGTCTCATCAGCAAAAGCAAGTCAACGCAAGTACACTGTCACAGCAGAGACAACATCAGAAAAGCACCTGTCTCACGTCAGAAAAGTGAAAAATAGCTTCTCTCTCTTCCAACGGCTAGTATAACGGCTCTATTAACGACTAGTTTTCTGAAGACTAATAAAGGAGGTCTCATTATGATGAGACGCGTGAGAGACACGGTGAGACTCAGCAGAGATGCTGCTGCACAACCAGAAAAATCTAAGTCTCAAGTGATTCTTCACCTACCTACCTATGCTATCTTAGCTAATGTCTTGTAGTAGGTTTTGCTCTTGTTTTGTACTGATTTGTATACACTCTTTGAGTGATTTAGAGAGATATCATCTAGCTGAGCTCACGATTTATCCATACTTTGTATGTAATCTAAGCTAGATCAATCACATCTCATCTCATACCATCAAGTATCAACTAAGCTAGGAGGTGCCTGAGCTTAGTGTGAGCATTTGTAAGGCCTGGAGAGGCACTGTAAGAAGAATACTCACTGAGTTGCCTGGAGAGGCAGTCGAAGACAAAGAATACTGCATGCGTTGCCTGGAGAGGCAGTTGAAAACAAAGAATACTGCATGAGTTGCCTGAAGAGGCAGTTGAGAACAAAGAATACTTGTGGCTCAACCAAGGTAGGAGTGCCTATGCTTGGTGTGAGGGACGTCCTGAAGAGGCTGTAAGAATACTTGTATTGACGAGTTTGTCAATAGTGGAAATCTCACGAGTTGTGAGGACTGGACGTAGCCCAAGGTTGTGGGTGAACCAGTATAAATCTCAGTGTGCATCTCTTCTCCCTATCTCTTTATTTATATTGCACATCTCATATCTAAAATCTGTTTGTTAATATAAATTAAATCTGTTCAGAGAAAACCAAGTTGTAATTACTAAAATCTGTCCATGCATCTCATCTTACATCTCATCTCAGACCCATCTCATCTCAGATCCTATCTCAACCTGAGAATCAGTCAATAGTCTCACTCATCCTCTTTTAAGGTCTTAACATTTGTTGAGCTAATTAATCTTACATCTAAGATCTGTTTTCTAAACTAAATCAAATCTATTAAGAGATAATCAAGTTTCATAAATTAACAAATCATCTCTACTTGATTATAAAATTATTGTTAAGACAACATCTCATGTAACCTATTTGAGACTCCAAGTGTCAAACTTGAAATCATGTCTCAACGTGAATTTAAGTGTGAATTTTCAGGTACAATATTTTCAGGTCTCTATTCAACCCCCCCTTCTAGAGATGTTTAGCCAACTTCAGGTCCAACCCTCCGAAGAAATTCAACCTTCTGAAGAGATGAACTTACTGAAGAATCAAGAGCCTGCTACATTTTTCAACCTTCCGATATCAAGAAACGAAGCATCAGATTGTTATACAAAGTCCAGTTTCCTTGATTCCTTTGGAAGATCAAATCTCGTATAGCTCTCTGCTATTCTATCTGCTCAATCCTCATTCTAGAAAGTCAAGTCAGAAGCTTTTGTATGTGTTTCAAATCATGTTCACCAAAAGGGAAAGCCTCTCTGCAGAAAGTACACATTTTCAGAAAAGTAGAGTCGGCGCTACTGCTACCTACCTCTACTGTGCCTACTGCTACAAGCTATCTTTGCTTTGTCTCTCAACGGATATAAACTATTCGATAACGGGATTCTGAAGATTTCTAACCGGTCTACAGATCCTATGCTCTATATATATGAAGAGTCATGCAACTCAAGTAGAGAGAACACTACGTAAAAAGAACTTGTTGAAGTGCTGCTCATTTTATTCTCTGTATTCATTTCACTTCATTTGTACTCAATCTTTCTTATAGTGAGTGTAACTTAGTTATCTGTACATCTTACCCTATTTATGCTCAGAACTTGTGTAGTTTGTGAGTTTAAACTTATCCTTTAAGCAGTTTTCTGTTTTAGCCTGAAGAGTCCGTGTCCAAAGAATACTTGGGGTTTTTAGCCTGGAGAGGCTGCGTGTTCAAACAATACTTGGGTTTTAGCCTGAAGAGGCTAGAGTCAAATAATACTTGTATCTCTTCAGATAGTTGAAAATCCAGTTGCGTGTTTGCACTGGGACTGGACGTAGCTCATTGTGTTGGTGGGTGAACCAGGATAAATTCTTGGCTAAGTCTTCTCAACTTTTATTTCATATTAACTGTTATTTTATCTAACAAGAAGGGTTAAGTTATTAGTGAATTAAATTGTTTAAACATAAAGCTTTCAAAAATATGTTTCAAAACAGTTTAAGAAATCAATTTTGGTGAAGCTACTAAAAAGTTTTTCAGCAAGTATATATCCCAGTTTCAAAAAGTAGCTTCTAGTTTTGTGAAAACTCTGTTTGTGAAAAGGTTTCCAAGAAAATCTGTTTAAACAATTAAAACACTATTCAACCGCTCATCTAGTGTTTCCTGTGGTTTCTACAGTTCGTATCAGAGCTTAACCTCGGGTTGAGCATCTAACAAGTGTTGAGGGAAGAAAGATCCAGATGAAAACCTCAACAAGCAACCCCCACTGCATTGTAGAAGGAGCCTCAGTCTCAAGGCCCCCAGCTTTCAATGGTTCTGACTATCATTATTGGAGAGATCGTGCGAAGCTGCTCATTGAAAGCAGCAACATAGATCTCTGGGATGTAGTCACATATGGTGATTATGTTCCTTCCAACAATGGTGTGCCCATTCCTAAGTCAGAATGGACCGGTGATCAGAAGGCGCGTGTACAACTTAATGCCAAAGCAAAACTCTATCTTGTCTGCTCTTTGAGTAAGTCAGAATATAAGAAGGTGCATGACTGCTCTTCTGCCATAGAAATCTGGGATACATTAGCTTCTACCCATGAAGGAACAGACAATGTAAAATAATCCAAAATCAGCATTCTTGTTCATCAATATGAGATGTTCAAGATGCATGAATCTGAATTTATTGATAAGATGTTTGGAAGATTTCAGACCATCACAAATGGACTCAAATCTCATGGAAGAACCTATGATTCAGGTGACAATAATCGCAAAATCCTCAAGAGTCTACCAAAGATTTGGAGGCCCAAAGTGACTGCCATTCACGAGGCAAAGGACCTCAACACTTTAAGAATGGAGGAACTCTTGGGATCCCTCAAAGTCCATGAGTTGGAACTTGGAGAAGATGTTCCCAAAAAGAAGTCACTTGCCCTGAATGCCAAGTCTAAACTGCCAAGGTCTGGTGCACAGAAGGCCATGAAAGCTGAGGAATCTTCAGAAGGTTCCGAAGATTCAGAAGGTAGCTCAGATGATGATGATGATCTAGCTCTATTGAGCAGAGAGATCAAAAAAATGCTTCAGAGAAAGGGAAAGTTCACAAAGAAATCATCATCTTACCATAAACCAGGTAAATCAAGTAAAGACTCTTTTTCTACTGATAAAATTATTTGTTATGAGTGCAAGCAGCCAGGGCACATAAAGGCAGATTGCCCAAAGCTGAAGAAGCTCTCTTACAAGAAGAAGAAGTTCTTCAAGAAGAAAAAGTGTTTAATGGCAACTTGGGAGGACTTGGATGACTCAACCTCTGAGGAGGAAGATGAATCTGCTGAAGAAGCCAACCTATGTTTGATGGCAAGTCTTCCTTCATCAGACAGTTCTGAATCTGAGGTAATTCCTCAAACCCTCCAAGATATGTATGATGATTTATTGGAGAGTTCTAAGGAACTTTTTCAAGAGTATAAAGATATGTCTAGAGCTTATACTGAATTTACAAACAAAAATGAAGCTCTTGAGACAGAGAATCTTTTACTTAAGGAAAAACTTCTTAGTTTTGAGTCTTGTGATTCAACAAGTTTAACAAATGAAAATGAAAATCTTACAAAAACAAGTTGTTGAACTCACAAAGGACCTAGCTGCTTTTGTAAAAGGAACTCAGAACCTTAACAGAATGTTGGGTGTCCAGAAAAGCTCCAAAGACAAAAATGGTGTGGGGTACTCAGAAAGTACTCAGTTGCATGATGTAAAAGTTAAACCTGCTAAAAATGCTAAGAAAGGTTAGGGATGCCTTTACGGTGGAAA
This sequence comes from Sesbania bispinosa, assembly GCA_026901365.1. Classification (NCBI taxonomy): domain Eukaryota; kingdom Viridiplantae; phylum Streptophyta; class Magnoliopsida; order Fabales; family Fabaceae; genus Sesbania; species Sesbania bispinosa. The sequence goes on from QLOH01000254.1 coordinate 866,523, forward strand.
GCCTGGACATGATGTGTCTCAGTGCAAGCATAAAAGGAAAGGTAAACCTACCACTAACAAGAAATGACCCAAAAGGATATGGGTACCTAAATCTTTGATTACTCTGTTAGAACCACAGGAAACATTAGAAGGGGGGTTGAATAGTGTTTTATAATTCTTTACTTATTTCTGAAAACCTTTTGAAACAAGCAAAGTGAAATTCAAAGATTTGAGCAACCTTCCGAAACTGGAGTTTTTCAGCAACTTGCTGATATGATTCAACAGGTTGAGTAAAATGATTTTGAAATAGTTTTATGTGAAAAACAAAATTGTTTAGCTGCGAAGATTTATAATATCACTTTTCAGAACCCTCCATGGATAGTTAAAACAGAAAGTAAAGAGATAAGGGTTGAGAAAACTTAACCAAGGAATTTATACCGGTTCACCCACTAACACAGTGAGCTACATCCAGTCCCAAGCCATTGTCTGAAGCCTCTTACTGATTCACCCACAAAGCCTCTTACTGAAGATAGATTTAAGTTCATAAGGGATAATCTAAATATCTTGGCATTGTTTGAAAAATAATTGTGTGCATCTGAACATACATCATCTGAAACATATGGTGCATATGAAGAACCATAGTCTGATGACGTGGCAAGCTGAAATGTTTGATCTCCTACTCTGAGAAAATGCTCACAGCACGATCGCACTTTCTCCAAGACTGCAACTGCCAGCATTAAAGCTGTTTTACGGTTATTTAAGAGAGAGGATTAAGTCATTCAAGGCTATTGCCATCATTGTATTTCTCTCTCTCTGTTGCAAGCCGATTGAGATTTCTTGTGCCCTAAGTTCTTTGTCTTCGTCTTTCTCAAGCTCTCTTCAATGGCGTCCAAGAAATCTGCAGGATGTCAAGTTGTACCTTCCAGACCATCAACCTGGATGATCTAGCAGCCGGTGGCATCAACCTCTATGATATCTTCGACTCATGTGGTTGGACTGACTATTTCTCAGTCATTGATTGTGCTTGTCATGAACAGAGTGTCATCGACTTCTGGGAAAATGCTGAGGATATTTCAACTCCAGATGGAAAGTATCAAGGTCTAAAGACTACAGTACTGGGGTGTAACGGTGATAGTTGACGCAAATGTACTTGTTCAAGTGACTAGTGTTCCCGACTCTGGTGAGATGTTTGTACCTGACTGGGAGTTGAGGAATGGAGGTGTGAAGAAGTTCAACAAGAAACTTTATGGGACTGAACACCCTAGTGATTTGAAGAGCTCTCTCATGCATCCTAAGGCGAGGATTCTTCATTCCATTCTTCATTGTTGTGTTGTGCCCAAGCATGGAAGCAAGAATCATGTGTCAGAACTTGAAAGGTTCTGTGTGATTCATCTCCTGGACAAGAAGCCCTTGAACCTTCCCAGGATTATTCTCTACAATATGCTGAAGAGAGTGAATGACTCAGCTGCAAGCTTCACTCAAACCACTCTCATCACCAAGATTATGCTAAAGTACAATGTTCCCATTGAGAGACTATATGACCATAAAGGTCCTCCTCTTTTCTCTCTGGTAAACATTAAGAAGATGGGTATTGCTGTAAAGAAGCCCTCACCTCAAAAGACTCTGTTGGAAGAAGTTGTTAATCTTAAGACAAAAAGGACTGGTAAAAGCCCTCAGAAGGTCATAGAGATGCTGGAAGGTGAGCTGACAGGAGACCCTCACAAAGACAAGTTTGTCTCAGCACAAACCCCAACAAAAGTCTTTAAGAAGAAGAGATCAAAGGTGCCTCAGAAGAAGGTAAGCATTCAGAAGGAAGTTCCTGCTATTAAAGAAGTTCAGGTCAGTGTGTCTGAACCTGCTCAGAATGTGCTTGCACAGACTGAGATTGTGGGTCAAACAACTGAAGTCTCCACTGTTGCTACTCAGCCTACTCTCACTATAGGAGGTCAGGTACAGGACAGCAACAAGGTAGACTCTAAACATCTTGAAGCTATTGAGGTGTCCATGCATATCCAAGCCATTCCCCTTGCTACCAGCCTACCTAAACCTGACATCAGAAAGTTGGTAGAAGAGATAGAAGAAGAAGAAAGAAGGAAGAAAGATGATCAAGAAAAGCAAGACTTTGCACTTGTTGCTGCTGCTCAACAAGTTGTTCTGGAAGATGCTAGACTTGAGCAAGAATCCAGGCTCAAAAGGAGAAGAGCCAGTGCTCTGTCTAGGAGGCAGAAGAGAAGAAGACTCCTTGCTCCTATTATTGATGATGCCCCTCAGAGGTTCACTAGAAGCAAAAGCATTCAACAAGAGGATGTTGTTGCTTTTCAGAAGGAGGCTGAAGGTAAAAGAAAAAAGAAGCTGGAGGAACTGAAGGACAAGAAACAAGCTGAGGAAGGCCATGCGGCTCCTACCGAAAGACCTAGAATCATATTTGATAATGTGACTACTTCAGAGGATGAAGCTCCTCCTCCACCTAAAGTCATAAAGTTAACAAAAGAAGTGCCTCCATCCTCACCATCTCATTCATCATCATCATCTTCATTTGACAATGAAGAGCTAAGCTGTGGATGGAAAGGAGGAAATATTCCTCTATCTAGGGTTGAGCTGCTAAAAGAGAAGGCCAGAGATTTGTCTAGAGAACCTACATGTGATCTTGCTCTGAATTTCAAGAATAATGAGCAAATGATGAGGGCTGCTGAGATGCCTCACAAGTTCTACAATGTACCCATTCAGGAAAGGCTGAGAGTACCTAAATTCCCTAACCTATATGAAAAGTTGTTGTTTTTCAAGGAAGCTGCACCCTTGCTTTCAACACCTCCTTCCAGGCTTATTTTGGAAACCGGTGCTGAAGCTAGGCAAAGAAGGCTGCACAGCTCAGGTGGAGTAAGTTTCTCAGATTTCATGGAACAAGTAAAGAATGGTGTTGTCACCCATAACCACAAATGGAGGTTACTGGACCCATTCTCTCAGGATCAACATGTTCTATCATATGAAGAATGGATTGTTGTCAGGATGTTGTGTCTTGAAGCTGAACTGGTAGACAGGTACAGTGGTTCCTTTGGCAAGAAGGACTTTAGACCACCAAGGAATGTGCATACAAAATTGTCTACTTCCATTCTGGTGAATCCTGATAGGATTGTTCCCAGGTATCCTTATGTTGACTCTTATCAGAATAAAGGCAAGTCCATTGCTTCTGAAGGGGGAGAGCCCCTAAGAGAATTGTCTGAAGAAGACTGGAACAATCTTGCTGAAGATGTATTTGCTGAACAAGGCATGAATCACTCCTTGTATGAAGGCATGTGGAATTATCGTCTCTCAGGATCAACATGTTCTATCATATGAAGAATGGATTGTTGTCAGGATGTCGTGTCTTGAAGCTGAACTAGTAGATAAGTACAGTGGTTCCTTTGGCAAGAAGGACTTTAGACCACCAAGGAATGTGCATACAAAACTGTCTACTTCCATTCTGGTGAATCCTGATAGGATTGTTCCTAGGTATCCTTATGTTGACTCTTATCAGAATAAAGGCAAGTCCATTGCTTCTGAAGGGGGAGAGCCCCTAAGAGAATTGTCTGAAGAAGACTGGAACAATCTTGCTGAAGATGTATTTGCTGAACAAGGCATGAATCACTCCTTGTATGAAGCCATGTGGAATTATCACTGGAAGATCGTGGAGAAGCATGGAAGTGGTTCTGGTGTCAAATGGGATGATTCTGATTCCATGGTGAAGGTTGGCAAGAACACCACCTAGGAGACTCCTACATTCTTCAGAGGAAGATTTCCTACATATATCTTTGACCATGTTTTCAATCTGCATCATGAATGGGTCATGTCCAAATATGTTGGTGATTAACCTTATTTTGTGAGGGTGAATGATGCCAAAAAGCTCAATTTTCCACCTGGTTTCCATTTCTTCAAATATGCCAGAAGATATATCACTATCATCTTTTATGAAGAAAATCTGGAAGCTGAGTTGGTTGCCCTGTCAAGAGAAATTAGAGCTCTGCAAGTTCAAAATTCTAAGCTTCTACAAAGGACTGATGAGATTCTTGATGCTCAGGCTCATATCAAGGTTGGTCAGGATGAGTTGAAGACAGTTGTGGCAGCAGAACTTGAGAAGCAAAGGCTAGCAATACAAGAGATGTTTGAGCAAGCTCTCACAAGATTGAGATCTAGTAAATGATGTAGTCATGGTTCAGACTATGTCTCTCTTATGTGTTTTGTTCACACAATCTGTTTCTAATGCATGAGCTTTGCATGAGCATTTATTACTGTTGGTTGCTTTAACTACTTTTAAATATGTTATTATTATTGCATGAGCATTTATACTGTCTGTTACTGACCCATTTCATTGATGACAAAAGGGGGAGTAAGTGAAACAGGGGAAGTCATAAATATAAGTGGTTGAGCATATACTTAAGACTAACAGTCTCTGAAAAATAAAAGGTGCATAGTAAGAATGACACAGTCTCAAGGAAAGCACGTTTCAGACTCAGATGGGATATGTGATTAAGGGGGAGAATTCTTTTACACTTACTCTCTATTAAATTGTTATCCCCATGATATTTTATATTTGTCATCATTAAAAAGAGGGAGATTGTTGAGTTTCAGAAGATATCTTGAGTCTCATGCTCTTAGAAATTTTAATCGATTACAAATATAAAACATAAAGATGTTTATAAGAACATCCTCTCACAAACATTCTGCTTAATTTCAAATCAACAGTGTTGAGAAGGATCATCTGAAAGACTTCAGAACGTCTTAAAGCCAAACATCATCTGAAGTCAGTCATCGTCTGAAAGCATAAAGTCTGTTTTAAGACTGGGTTACATCTGAAGGCTAAAAGTATCAGAAACAAATGAAGACCCATTGAAGACGTTGCTGTCCATGCAGAACGATCATCTACTTGGTCTAACTTATTTCAGCACATACGTCAGACATGCTTTTATACCTCGTTCAAGAGTATTGCAAAAATAAGGAAATTTTGCAACGCCTGCTGCATCTGCAACGAAACAGCATTGTGTGCGCAGAACCTGCACCTGCAAAGCGTCCCAGGTTTTGCTGGAAAAGAAGCCCAACATATTAGAGCATTTAATGCTATTAGACAACGGAAAACAGAGTATCAAAGGCTATATAAAGGCTCGTGAATTTGAAAATAAAAAAGAGAAAATCAGGAGAATTCTTTGAGTTCTTACGCTGCAAAAACGCTGTAAAAATCACTCTAATAAATTCTTGTACAATCTTATTTCATATCCTGAGTTAATCTCAGTTTATACTTGAGTTCTAGCTATCATCTGAAGATAGTCTTATAGAACATTTTCTGTTTAGCTTAAACAGTTCGGGTTATAAGCCTGGAGAGGCTTTCTATATAAAGAATACTTGGGTTTTACACTTGGATAAGTGTTTGAGAGTCTGGAGAGGCTTGGTGAAAGAAAGAATACTTGTGGTAGATCCTGAAGAAGCTTGACAGAAAAGAATACTTGTAATTCTTGCAAGAATAGTGGAAATCCATTGGTAGTTTGCCTTTGGGGCTGGACGTAGATCACGGTGGGAGTGAGTGAACCAGGATAAATTTGGTTATGTTCTCTCTTTCCCTTAAACTCTGTGAATTCAGTTTTTCTTCTAACCAAAAGGGGTGTGAAAAGTATTTTAATCAGAGAACCTTAACCTTTATCAAAGGTATATTTACAAGCAAATTTTAAGTCTGAACTCAAGTTTAGAAGGTACAGCAAAAGACTTCAGATTGTATCTCATCGTCTGAAAATTTTCTGAAACGTCTTTCTCAAAAAGTTTCTAAAATCTTAAGGTTTCCATTGAAACACTATTCAACCCCCCTTCTAGTGTTTTCCTGTGTGTATTTTCAACTTGCTATATCCAAAACAGAATTTTGGTGAGACCTATTCTCAAAAGGACTCCATATGAATTGTGGAAGGGAAGAAAACCCAATATTTCTTATTTTCACATCTTTGGCTGTGAGTGTTTCATACTTAACACCAAATATGATCTGGGTAAATTTGATGCTAAATCTAACAAAGGGTTCTTCATTGGTTATTCAGAAACCTCTAAGGCATACAAAGTGTATAACTCTAGAACTTTATCTGTTGAAGAAACTATTCATGTTAGATTTAATGATGCTAAAGAGACTGATAGGGAACTATCAAATCTAGAAGATGATTTTGCAGGTATGGAGCTGAACCATACTTCAGAGGCCCCAAAAGTCAAGAATGAAGGACTCTCTGAAGTACCTGCTGAGAAGACTTCCAATCAACCTGCTGAAACTGATGCTCTTCACAGAGTTAATGTTGAGTCTTAGAATGAGCAAGTTGTTGAGTCTAAGAATTAGTCTGAGCAGTCAAACTTAACTTAAGACTCAGTATCCTTAGGTTTTAATGATTAACAAATAAGATCATATTAAATCAGGTGCTACTAAGAAAGGTATTGTTTTGTAGATTGTGTCTCAGGTTGAAATATTCATCTGAAGTGTAGAAGAACAAATGCAGAAGAAGAAGAAGAAGAAGAAGAAGAAGAACAAATGCGAATTAGAAGATGAAGCGAAGCACTGAATCTGAAGAGAAGTAAAAACTTGATCATCTGAAGCATCTTTTCATCATTTGAAGACGTGAAGAAACTGAAGATCTGAAGACAATTTGAAGACCTGAAGAAACTGAAGATCTGAAGACAATTTGAAGACTTGAAGACAAACTGAAGACTTATGTTGAGTCTCAGAACTAATTTAAGTATTCAAATTAAATTCAAGACTCATTATCCTTGGTTTTAATGATTAACAAATTAAACTAGATGAAAAGAAAACAGGTGCCACTAAGAAAGGTATTGTTTTGTTGATTGTGTTTTAGGTTGGAATATTCGGCTGAATTATCAGAATCAAAAGAAGAAGAACCAGTGAAGTATCAGAAGAAGAAGAACAAATTAGAAGAAGAAGAACCAGTAAAGAATCAGAAGAAGAAGAACCAGTAAAAGAATTAGAAGAAGAAGAACAAATAAGAAGAAGAACCAGTAAAGAATCAGAAGAAGAAGAACCAATGAAGTATCAGAAGAAGAAGAAGAACAAATCAGAAGAAGAACGAAGAAAAATCAGAAGATGAAGCAATACAGAATCCGAAAAGAATAGAAAAGATTCAACTATCTGAAGACATGAAAGACTCAGACTGTCTCAAGACTTATCATCATCTGAAGCATATCCTCTATCTGAAGAATGACTATCATCTGAAGACGTGAAGACAAACTGAAGACTTATCTATCATCTGAACAAACTATTCATCGTCTCAAGAACAACTATCATCTGAAGAATGAAAGCTGATCAGAAGCACTCAATATGACTGAAGGCGTCAAAACAAAGAAATGTTCTCATGAAGATATTGTCAAAGCATGAGGAACACTGTATCCAATGGACTACTTCATTTCGGCATAAAAGTTAGGCATACTTTTCTGCCTCGATCAAAAAGACTTGCACAAATAAGGAAATCTTGCAACGACTGCTGCATCTGCAATCAAAAGGGTACTGTATACGCAGACACACTGCACATGCTACTGTCCAAAAGCAAATCAGAAGTCTGGACAAGAAAATATCGAGAAATATGTGTGAACTAATATTATGTAATTCAACATCTACTCAAATATCAGAAGAACTAGAAGAGTCAAAGATGAATAAAGCTAGGATCGTCTGAAGTAAAAGAAGAAGCATTCTGCTGAAGTAAAAAGGAAGAAGATTTTTGTTAAAAGGAAGAAGCATTTTGCTCTAACCATCTGAAGAGAAAAAGAAGCATTTCATCAAAAGAAGTAATCTTTGTTGAAAGCAATTCAATCTTAAAGAATTAAAAAAAGCTTGAAGCTATCATCTGAAGGAAGTTATAAATGGCTTAACAGTTTGAAGAAATGAAACTCTCTGACTGCATAAAACAGATTTCAACATAGAAGAAGTCACAAGAGAATCTGAGACCATATGATTCAACGGCTATAATATCATATGTCTTTATTCAAATAGGAAACAGTAACAACAGCTATTGTCCTTAGGACAAGACACCTCACTCAAAGAGGAAATAGGAAACTGTATCAGGAGCAAATGAAAAGGAGTATATACAAATAAGCAAAAGGACAAATCCAACGGATACCTCCTCATACATACTCTAAAGGAAAAAAAACAAAGGAAAGCAGAAGAAAGCTAAAGAAAGCCCAAGAAAATCAAGAGAGAGAGGAAGCATAAAAATATCAAGGAAATCTCTCAAAGGAGCTCATCAATAGAAGTGTCAGAACAAGATCGTCTGAACACTTATTTTGCTTAAGAAGCAACCGTTTGAGAAGCTATTACACAACGGCTATATGAGCCACATCATCAACATCTCAACGGTATTATCAACCATCTTCAATTGCTATATTTCATCGGAACATATAAATAGCCTCAAGATTGAATTTGAAGATGTTGGCATTTCTTGCTAACCAGAGGTAGTTGCCATGCCAGGTAATTCCTCAGAATGAAAATTGGAAGTGCTGCCATGTATTATCATATTCATCCATAACACATGGCATATCACTGATTACGCAGAAAAGTTTGGTTCATAGGAAATCAATTATCATATTCAACCAATCTTATAAAATACAGAGTTGAATTAGAGCTTAGAAGAAAATACTTTCTCTGTAAAACCTTGTACTTAGGTTTATTCATTGTATCCTGAGTAGTACTCAGTTAACCTCTAGTATAGGAAGAGATTAAGTTTATGTTTCGTTGAAACTTAAACTTAGTTTAGTTTGCAAACACTTTATGTGTCTGAGAGCCTGGAGAGGCTTGGTGGAAGAAAGAATACTTGTTGAGCCTGGAGAGGCTTGTCTGTAAAAGAATACTGCACTGAGTTGCCTGGAGAGGCAGTTGAAAATAAAGGAATACTCGTTGTTGAGCCTGGAGAGGCTTTGTAAGAAAGAATACTTGTTGAGCCTGGAGAGGCTTGTCTGTAAAAGAATGTAGAAACACAGGGAAACACTAGAAAGGGGGTTGAATAGTGTTTCTTAATAATTTATGGAAGCTTTTCGCAAACGGTTAAGTTTACAACAGTTTCAGACAGGTTTAAGAGGCTGTCTAAAGTTTCTTAAGAAGGCTTCTGAAAAGATCTTTAAAAAGGTTTCTTGCTTTTTAAAATTATCAGAACAGTTTTCAACACCCTTTGGTTAGTATAAATAAATTGACAAGAGATAAGGGGTAGAAAGCTTAGCCAAGGAATTTATCCTGGTTCACTCACTACCACTGTGAGCTACGTCCAGTCCCAATGCCAACTAGCACTTGGATTTTCTCTTAATCTTCACCAAGATTACAAGTATTCTTTTACAGTCTAGCCTCTTCAGGCTCTACAACCAAGTATTCTTTTATAGACAAGCCTCTCCAGGCTCTACAACCAAGTATTCTTTTACAGACAAGCCTCTCCAGGCTCAAAGACAATTTTTACAAAGAGATATGTCTAAGCTTTTAAACTACACAAGTTTGAAGCTTAAATAGAGACGATGTACAATAAAAACTGAGATATGCTCAGGATATACAAATGATGTACAACGAATATGAAATCAGAGTGTTTTTACAGAGAAAAACTTGCAGCGTGATTTCTCTTAGATTTTCTTGTATATGCAGTCTCTCTCTTGATGGTCTTCATGAAGGGCTATTTATAACCAATCTTCAATCCGTTGAAATACCACCGTTTAGAGATAGCATTAAATGCTATTTAATCCATTGTGAGACATGCTTCTGAGAGTTCTGATTTTTCTGACACAGTACAAGGTTGCTACTACCATAAAGCTGCCACTGTTGTTGCTGCAAAGGCTGCGTTGCAGGGATTTCCTCAGTGGTGTATGAAATTCAAATATATCAGGAAAGGTCTTTGTGTTCCTTGCCATAAATATGTTCGAAAAGGTACTTGCAGCAGAGAACGCTTGACTCAGCAGAATTTCAGAGATGTCTTCACATACTTCAGCAAAGAGTGCCACGTCAATAATGAGACTTCAGACGGCTTCAACACTTCAGACAGGTTGCGCACTTCAGACGGCTTCAACACTTCAGACAGGTTGAACCTTCAGAAGCTTTTCCACTTTAGACAGGTTGACAGCACTTCAGACAGTCTTTATAAGTTCAGAATGGCTTACTGAAATCATAGATAAGTCATTAAACATTTATGTATCTATGATAAGTATTTTAACCCAAATTTGTTAAGCATTAAAACTTGAGAAGTGAGCTATCTAAAACATCATAATTTACCTTATGATATTTTTGAGACTCAACATTCTCCCCCTTTTTAATGATGACAAATTTGTTAAAAATAAAGAAATCTGAAAGGAGTTTTAAAATAAAATAAACTAAAAAAAATAACTCTCCCTCAGATAAAGATCTCTCAGGTCAAACAGATTCTGATCAATTACTCTAATCAAATACTCCCCCTGAGACCTGTAATTACTTCAGATTTTGTTAGGTTTAATACTCCCCCTTTTGTCATCAATCAAAAGGGAATTTCAGAGCATAACTTCAAAATAATAACAGTAAAGACATTGAGATACCAACATTCATGAGAACAAATAGAATATATTATCAGGCAAAAGAGTTCACATAACAGAAATTAAGCACTCAAAATGAAGTTAACACCAAACATGGCTAAACATCATAGACTATCCATCTTTCTTCAGCAAGGCCTCTTTCATAAAGGAGAGCAATTCTTCCTTTTCCTTGTCAATCTGAGAAATGACAGCAGTCTTCAATTCTTCTTGCCCAGTTCTGATGTGTTGTTGCTCTTGAAGAATTTGATCTTGCTTAGTAACCAGAGTAGCATTTCTTTTATCCAAGCTCTTCACTTGATACCTCAGCTTCCTGTTCTCTTCCTCAAGATTTAGTTCCACTTCATATAGAATGATCTGAATGTGCCTGCAAACAAATCTGAGCAGATCGTATCTTGGATGCAACCCATAATCTTCGGGATGACTCACAGGAAAGAAGAAAGTTCTAATAGGGCAAATTAGCTTCCAGTCTTCATTAAAGGGTTCAGACATGGGGAATCTGCCTCTGATATACTGATACTACACATTGGTGGAGACACCATAATCTATGATGGAGTCATCATCTGGTCCTGCAGATCCAGAAGAGGATCCAGCATCCTCTCTGATCTTCCAGTGGGATAACCATACCCTATCCCTGTAGCTGTGATCTAAACCTCCACCTTGTCTTTTGATCCGAGCAGGTAGCTCCTTCCATTCTGTTGGAGTTAAAGGTTTCTGAGGAACTAGATAAGCTTTAGGTTCCTTGAACTTGTCAGCAGGGCCTTCTTCCAGGGGGTACCTAGGAACAATCCTGTCAGGTTGCACCAGAATCTCTGTGGTTGGCCTGATGGAGATTGTTCTACGTGGCCTATAGCCTCTCATGCCTACTGACTTCATGTAGTCCCTCTCAAAAAGTTCAGCTTCAGTATACAGTTGCCTGAAAAAACACCATTCATCATTAGACAACCTGAGGGAGTCACTAGAGAAGGGGTTAAGTGGAGCCCACTTATGAGCAGGTGGAATTGCACCATTTCTGATCTTTTCAATCTGGCCTGAGTAAAACTGATCTGAACTGCCTTGATACTTTGCCCTTTCTTCTCCAGCAGTGTGCTTGATAAGGCCATGGTGAAGAGAGATGGAGGGTTCATTTCTGAAAAACTGCAGCTCTTCAAATAAGTTGGGGAACTTGGGGACTCTGACCCTCTCACTGAAAGGTTCCTCATACTTTTTGTGGGGTACTTCAGCAGCTTCATCATATTAGTGCTGAGTGAAAGGAAAAACATAAGGATCAAATGTAGGCTCTGTGAAGAAGTCCCTACTTTTGGGTCCTAGCCTTATATGCTCAGGCAGCATGCTTCCTTTCCATACTTCAGAGATGTCACCTTGCTAATGTTCATCTGTGGGGTCTTCAAACTGAGTGGATTCTGAAGATAATGAAGGTGGTGATGAGGGAGGTGATGGAAGTGCTTCTTCTTCTTTCTCCTCTACTGTTTTCTTCTCAGGTGATGAAGGTGGTGATGGGGTCACATTATCAAACCTTACCCTGATCCTTTTCTGAGGAGGTTTAGCTTTCTCAGGTTCCCTCTCCTTTTCCTTTTCAACTTGCTTCTCTTCTCTTCTTCTCTTGAAATACAGGTTTGCTTTGACAAAGTTTTGATACTTGCCAACCTCATCCATTTCCTCCAGTTGACTTGCAATGCTCCTTGTAATCCTAACAGAGGGTTCAGGAGCTGGCTGAAATAACTTTGTTTTTGTTCTCCTTCTTTGCTGTGTACTGGATCTTTTTCTCTTCTTGGTCTCTTGAGCAATGGAAGCTAGCCTTTCATCTTCAGCAAGAGCTAGCTGAGAGGCTACTGCAAGAGCATAATCAGTCTTTTCTTGCTCAGCCTTCTTCTCCATTTCTTCATTCTCCAAAGCTGTAGCAAGGGCTGCTACTTGAATAAGCTCAGGATCAGAAGGACATGCAGCCAGAGGTGCTGCTGCCAAAGCTTCAGGATCAGCAATCTCAGCTACCTCTTCCTCATGAGCCTTTCCATCTATTTCAGAAGTAGGCTTAGGTGTAAGAGTTCTTACACCTTCAGAACCCTGACCCACAATTTCAGATGGCTTTTGCAAAGCCTTCTGAACAGGTTCAGATGTCTGAGTGTGCGAGTCCATAGCTTCTAGAGACAACTTTGCTGAACTCCTGACAGGGAGCTTCTTCCTTTTCAGATGAGGGGATGGCTTGGAGGGCTTGAACCCATATTTTCTGAAGCTCTTTCTCAAGAATCTCAAAGATGGTTCCTCTTCTTGAGGCCTTCTCCATAAGAACACTCTCCTTCAGATTAGGAGATGGAGGTCGTGGAGTGAGCTTGATTCCCATGCTCTTCAAGTTTGACTCACCAAAGAACACAGGAGTTTTATGGTCACAATCTTTCAACAGGTACCTTAAAATGCATAAGTACCTTCATGATTAGAGTGTTATGGGGAAGATTTCCAGCAGAGTCTCGAATCTTCTTCTGCATATGGAACATGATAATGCTTGGGAGATTGACTTTCTTCTTCTAAAGCAGGTGAATCAGACAAAACCTTTCCAATTCTGAGTCATGGTTTCTGCTTCCACTCTTAGGGATTATTGCACACCCTAAGATAGCATGAAGAACTCTGACCTTCTCTAGCAAGAACTTGGAATCCATGCTTTTGGGTTCTTCTGTTCCATACAGCATCTTTGTAAACAACTCATGCCCACCATTCTTCATCTCCCACCCAGGAATGAAGGTTGCACCTTCAGCCTTAACATTAGTGATTGTGGAGAGAATGCCTTGTTCAACAAAAACTGAAACCCCTAGAACAGAGGGTTTGATGCTTACATACACTCCCTTAGAATTAGGTATTCCTCGAGCAGAAGACCAGAAATCCACCACACTTTGTTTATGTCATTGACAGTTAATGTGGTCGAAGAAAGAAGTCCACCCAACTGCATCAAATTCCTCAACCAAATCCATGCCAATGTTGCGAAGCTCGTCAAGATTCACTCCCTTTGATCTAACCACATTTCCACCAGAACCAGCGGTCTTCTTGGTTGCCATTGTTGAGTTGCAGGGAAACTTTGAGAGAAAAAGGTTGCTTGAACAGTGAAGAAGATCAAACGGAATATTGAGGAAAGAGGGTGTAAGGCTTCCTTGACACACCTACTCCTGCATTTATAGACCCATGATGCAATGATGCCCTGTACCGGCTGCGTAGACTTCGGGTAACGTGCGAAGTGGAAGAGACAAAAACTTTAAAAGAAGGAATTCAACCGTCTCAGATAGCTACGTCAGCCAGTTACTTCAGATAGGTGAAAATTTCAGACACACAAATAAATTTCAGATAATCTAAAATTTCAGACATGTCATTGTTTCAGACACACTTAAATTTCAGACGCACTAAAAATTTCAGATAACATAATAATATCAGACACAATTAATTTTTAGAGAATGAATGTATATTTAAGTTGTTGCGTATGAACTTAAATCTATCTTCAGCCATGGTTTTGTGAATATATCTGCCCATTGATGCTCTGTGTCAATGAACTGAATATCAAAAACACCTTTCTGAACATAGTCTCTAATGAAATGATGTTTGATTTCTATATGCTTTGCCCTAGAATGTTGAATGGGGTTTTTGGATAAATTAATTGCACTGGTATTATCACAAAGAACAGGTATAGCAGAGATAGGAATATTAAAATCCTCAAGCTGATACTTAACCCATAGCAGTTGTGAAAAACAATTGGCTGCTGATATATACTCTGCTTCTGCTGTTGATAAAGAAATGGTGCTTTGTCTTTTGCTTGACCAGCTGATCATGTTATTTCCAAAGAAATGACATCCTCCATTGGTGCCCTTTCTTTCTATTCTATCTCCAGCAAAGTCAGCATCACAGTATCCTATTAACCTGCAATCTTTGCTCCTCTTATAGCATAGACCAAGATTAGTAGTATCTTTCAGATATCTAAAAATTCTTTTAACAGCTTTGTAATGAGTAATTCTTGGATCTAATTGAAATCTAGCACAGAGACAAACACTGAACATTATGTCAGGTCTGCTTGCTGTTAGATACAACAAAGAGCCAAATCATTCCTCTGTACAAAGTTTGATTCACTGGTTCTTCTTTGTCATCTTTGCTCAAAGATGCAGAGGGATGCATAGGAGTTGACATGGGTTTGCAATCACTCATGTTGAACTTCTTAAGCATTTCTTTTGTATATTTTTCTTGATGGATCCATATACAATCAGAGTCTTGCTTAATTTGAAGTCCCATGGAAAATTTTAGTTCTCCCATTAAACTCATTTCAAATTCTTATTGCATCAACTCAGAAAACTCCTTGCACAGAGAAGAATCAGTTGAACCAAATATAATGTCATCAACATATATCTGGACAAGTATAAAATCTTTGTTAGACTGTTTTCTGAAAAGGGTGGTATCTACTTTTCCTCTTTCAAAACCATTTTTGATAAGAAAACTGCTCAGTCTGTCATACCATGCTCTTGGAGCTTGATTCAGACCATAAAGAGCCTTTTTCAATTTGAAAACATGATCAGGAAAAGCAGTGTCTTCAAAACCAGGGGGTTGTCTAACAAAAACTTCTTCTTCAATGAAACCATTGAGAAAGGCACTTTTGACATCCATTTGATATAGTTTGATGCCATTATTTACAGCATAAGAGAGAAGAATCCTAATTGCTTCTAATCTAGCAACAGGGGCAAAGGTTTCAGTGAAGTCAATACCTTCTTGTTGATTGTACCCTAGAGCCACCAATCTTGCTTTGTTTCTGACCACTTTTCCTTCTTCAGACAGCTTGTTTCTGAACACCCATTTGGTTCCAATAATTGTTTTCCCATGGGGTTTAGGGAACAAGTGTCCAGACATCACTCCAAGCAAATTGGTTTAGCTCCTCTTGCATGGCTAGAATCCACCCTTCATCATGCAGAGCTTCATCAATGTTCTTTGGCTCAATTTCAGACAGGAGAGCAAGAGAATTCAGATTCTTGAATTTTGATCTTGTCTTAACTCCTTCTGAAGTGCTGCCAATGATTTGCTCTTTTGGATGATGTGATTTGTATCTCCAGTCAGGTTTTTGAGGTGATATCAAATAAGTCTGAGACTCAACATTGGTCTGAAGAAGTTCAGAGACAGATGGTGCTTCAGACACCTGTTCATCCTTGATGTTGTCATGATTATTCAGCTCCATTCGTGCAAAGTCATCTTCTAGATCTGATAATTCCCTATCAGTCTCTTTCTTGTCATTAAATTTAACATGGATTGATTCCTCTACAGTAAAGTTCTAGAGTTATATACTCTATAGGCTTTAGATGTTTCAGAATATCCTATGAAAATTCCATTGTCAGATTTTGCATCAAATTTTCCAAGATCATCCTTGGTGTTGAGTATAAAACACTCACAGCCAAAGGTGTGGAAATATGATATGTTGGGTTTTCTTCCTTTCCATAATTCATAAGAAGTCTTTTTCAGAATTGGTCTTACCAATATTCTGTTTTGAAGGTAGCAAGCTGTGTTAATAGCTTCTGCCCAGAAAGATCTTGGTAGATTGCATGAGTTGAGCATGGTTCTTCCCATTTCTTGCAAGCTTCTGTTCTTTCTCTCAACAACCCCATTTTGCTGAGGTGTTCTTGCCACAGAGAAATTGTGTGAGATCCCATTCTCATCACAGAACAGTTGAAAGTTTGCATTCTCAAACTCTCCACCATGATCACTTCTGATAACAGATATACAGAAGTCCTTTTCATTTTGTACCTTCTTGCAGAATATTGTGAAATCCCTGAAAGTCTCATCCTTGCTTCTTAGGAATAACACCCATGTGAATCTAGAATAGTCATCAACAATGACCAAACCATATTTCTTACCACTAATGCTTTCTGTTCTATTAGGACCAAACAAGTCAATATGTAACAATCTAAAGGTCTGCTAGTGGAAACAACATCCTTACTCTGAAAAGAGTGTCTTGTTTGTTTTCCTTTCAGACAGCTTTCACATAAAATGTCAGATTTGTAAGAAAGCTTGGGCAGTCCTTTAACAAGGTTGTGTTTTGCTAACTTTGAGATCAATCCCAAGCTGGCATGCCCAAGTCTTTGGTGCCAAATCTGTTTTTCATCTTCAACAGAGAGAAAACATTTTACATTTTGACTTGCCAAATCCTCTAGATCAATTTTGTACACATTGTTGTGTCTCTTAGCAGTAAAAAGAATTTGATCACGAGAGTCTTTGACTATACATCCTTCTTTAGTAAAGGAAACCATGTATCCACAGTCACACAATTGACTTATGCTCAGTAGATTGTGCTGAAGTCCCTCTACTAGAAAAACATTCTTAATAAGGGATAGAGGAGACATACCTATAGTCCCTATTCCTATGATTTTCCCTTGCTGATTTCCACCAAAGGTGACCACACCTCCTGCTCTGGGCCTAAGGTTTTGGAACAAAGACCTTTCTCCTGTCATGTGTCGCGAGCACCCACTGTCCAGGTACCATTTGTGGGGTCTCCTTTGTCCTGTTAAACACATCTGCAACAGGAATGATCAAGTTCTTAGGTACCCATATTCTTTTGGGTCCTTTCTTGTTAGATTTGGGTTTTGCTTTTCCCTTGTGTTTACACTGAGCCACATTGTCTCCAGGCTTGCCACAGTGAGAACACCCAATAGCTTTCTCTTTGCCTTTAGTAAAATTTTTGAAAATATGAGGTTCAGAGGTATCATGATCACAAAAGCCTAATCCACTTTTGTCAAGGGGATCCCTTTGATTGCCAAGCAATCTGTTAAGGTTTTCTGTTCCTTTGACAAATTTAGCTAAGGCTTTTGTCAGTTCCTCAACTTGTTTCTGAAGTTTTTTGTTTTCTTCAGAGACAGTTTGTGAACTGCTGCTTTCAGTCACAAGAATTCTCTCCTTAAGCATAATATTTTCTATCTCAAGAGCCTCATATTTACTGCACATTTCCGTGTGGGCCTTGGACAGATTCTTATACTCTTGGAAGAGTTCCTTGGAACTTTCCATCAGGTCATCATACATCTCTTGAAGAGTTAAGGGAAATACCTCAGATTCTGAGCTATCTGATGAGGGCAGGCTGGCCATGAGACACAAGTTGGCCTCTTCTGAAGTGTCTTCCTCTTCTTCTGAGGTAGACTCATCAAGATCCTCCCATGTTGCCATCAGACCCTTCTTCTACTTGAAGAATTTCTTCTTTTTGAAGTTGTTCTTCTTCAGTCTTGCACATTCAGCCTTCATATGACCTGGCTGTTTACACTCATAGCATATAATTTTGTCGTTTTGAGAATCCTTACCTGATTTAGAGGTTGGGGGTCTGTTCTTTCTAAACTTTCCTCTGTTCTACAGCATCCTCTTGATTTTCCTGCTGAGAAGAGCAAGATCATCATCTTCTGAGCTATCTCCAGAATCTTCATCTGCTTTGAAGTTTCCTCAGCTTGCATGGCTTTAATACTGCCATGCCTAGGGTGTTTGGCTTTGGAGTTTAATGCCAGAGATTTCTTCTTGATGTCATCTTCCCCAAGTTCAAGCTCATGAACTTTGAGAGATCCCAACAGTTCTTCCATTCTAAGAGAGTTTAAGTCTCTGACCTCATGAATGGTTGTAACTTTAGGTCTCCAGGACTTTGGCAAACTTCTCAGAATCTTTCTATTATTGTCTCCAGATTCAAAAGTTCTACCTAAAGACCTGAGTCCATTAGTTATAGTCTGAAACCTCCCAAACATTTGATATATGGTTTCAGATTCTTCCATCTTGAACATCTCATATTGATGTATAAGCATGCTGATTTTGGATTGCTTGACAGTCTCAGTCCCTTCATGGGCGGCTGCAAGTGTATCCCAAATCTACTTGGCAGATGAACATCCATGAACTTTCTCATACTCTGATTTGTTCAGAGAACATATCAAATAGAGTTTGGCTTTAGCATTTAACTAAACTCTAGCCTTCTGCTCTAAGGTCCATTCAGCCTTAGGTATTGGCACTCCGTTATGTATAGGCACATAGTCTCCATCAGTGACCACATCCCAAACATCAATGTTGTTGCTCTCAATGAACAACTTCATACAATCCCTCCAATAGTGGTAGTCCACTCCATTGAATGTCGGGGGTCTTGTGATAGAGGCTCCTTCAGTGATGTACTGTCTGTTGTTGAAAGCTTCCATCTGGATCTTTAATCCTCAAACACTTGTAAGGTGCTCAACCCTGAGTTGAGCTCTGATACCAACTGTAGAAACATAGGGAAACACTAGAAGGGGGTTGAATAGTGTTTCTTAATAATTTATGGAAGCTTTTCGCAAACGATTAAGTTTACACCAGTTTCAGACAGGTTTAAGAGGCTGTTTGAAGTTTCTTAAGAAGGCTTCTGAAAAGATCTTTAAAAAGGTTTCTTGCTTTTTAAAATTATCAGAACAGTTTTCAACACCCTTTGGTTAGTATAAATAAATTGACAAGAGATAAGGGATAGAAAACTTAGCCAAGGAATTTATCCTGGTTCACTCACTACCACTGTGAGCTACGTCCAGTCCCAATGCCAACTAGCACTTGGATTTTTTCTTAATCTTCACCAAGATTACAAGTATTCTTTTACAGTCAAGCCTCTTTAGGCTCTACAACCAAGTATTCTTTTACATACAAGCCTCTCCAGGCTCTACAACCAAGTATTCTTTTACAGACAAGCCTCTCCAGGCTCAAAGACAATTTTTACAAAGAGATATGTCTAAGCTTTTAAACTACACAAGTTTGAAGCTTAAATAGAGACGATGTACAATAAAAACTGAGGTATGCTCAGGATATACAAATGATGTACAACGAATATGAAATCAGAGTGTTTTTACAGAGAAAAACTTGCAGCGTGATTTCTCTTAGATTTTCTTGTATATGCAGTCTCTCTCTTGATGGTCTTCATGAAGGGTTATTTATAACCAATCATCAATCCATTGAAATACCACCGTTTAGAGATAGCATTAAATGCTATTTAATCCGTTGTGAGACATGCTTCTGAGAGTTCTGATTTTTCTGACACGGTACAAGGTTGCTGCTGCCATAAAGCTGCCACTGTTGTTGCTGCTGTTGAGTTTCAAAAATATCATAAGAGAAAATATGATGTTTCAGACAACTCAATTCCCAAGTTTTAATGCTTAGTAAATTTGAGTTAAAATATTTATCATAGATACATATATGTTTTAATGATTTATCTATGATCTCAGCAAGAGTCACTATGAGCCTACATATAAAGACTAAGTGTTGAAGCTGTCTGAAGAAGCAGAACTTGTCTGAAGAGTTGAAGCTGTCTGAAGTAGCTCAACCCGTCTGAAGTATCAGTGTTGTCTGAAGTCTCACTTATGACGTGGCACTCTCTGCTGAAGCTTGTGAAGACTTTTCTGAACCTCTGCTGCACGTACCTTTTTAAACACGTTTACGGCAAGGAACACAGAGACCTTTCCTGGTGATTTTGAATTTCATACACCACTGAGGAAATCTCTGCAACGCAGCCTCTGCAACAACATTTGTAGCAGCCTTAATGCAAAAGAAACCTTGTATCGTGTCAGAAATATCAGAGCTCTCAGAAGCATGTCTCACAACGGATTAAATAGCATTTAATGCTATCTCTAAACGGTGGTATTTCAACGGATTAAAGTTTGGGTATAAATACCTCTCTATGAAGACCATCAAAGGCGACGAAGTGAAAAAGAGAAAAATCAATATACAAGAAAGCCAAGAGAAACATCACGCTGCAAGTTTTTACTCCGTAAAAACTCTCTGATAGAATTCTTTGTACACATTTGTATATCCTGAGCATACCTTAGTTTTTTATTGTACATTGTATTGGTTTGAGCTTCAAACTTAATAGTTTAAAAGCTTAAACCCCTTTTTTTGTAAACCTTGGTAGAGCCTGAAAAGGCTTGACAGAAAAGAATACTTGAGGTAGAGCCTGAAGAGGCTTGACAGAAAAGAATACTTAAGGTAGAGCCTGAAGAGGCTTGAAAGAAAAGAATACTTAAGGTAGAGCCTG
The DNA here is from genome assembly GCA_026901365.1 of Sesbania bispinosa. Lineage (NCBI taxonomy): Eukaryota > Viridiplantae > Streptophyta > Magnoliopsida > Fabales > Fabaceae > Sesbania > Sesbania bispinosa. Next base: position 887,053 of record QLOH01000254.1, read on the forward strand.
AAGAGGCTTGACAGAAAAGAATACTTGAGGTAGAGCCTGAAGAGGCTTGACAGAAAAGAATACTTGTGGTAGAGCCTGAAGAGGCTTGACAGAAAAGAATACTTGTTGTGTCTGGAGAGACTGTACTCGTTGTGTCTGGAGAGACTGTACTCGTTGTGTCTGGAGAGACTGTACTCGTTGTGTCTGGAGAGACTGTACTCGTGGTGTCTGGAGAGACTGTACTGTACTCGTTGTGTCTGGAGAGACTGTACTCGTGGTGTCTGGAGAGACTGTACTCGTTGTGTCTGGAGAGACTGTACTCATATTCAAGTTTGTAATCTGAATATTCATATAGTGGAAATCCAATGGTTTGTTTGCCATTGGGACTGGACGTAGCTCACAGTGGTAGTGAGTGAACCAGGATAAACTCCTTGACTAAGTTTTCTTACCCTTATCTCTTGTCATTTCCTGTTATACTAATCAAGGGGTTAGAGTAATTAATATGATTTGTTGTAAAGGCATAAAACATTGTTTTAAATCAGTATTTTTATACCGTCTGAAAACTTCAGACAGTCCTTTAAGAGCATGTCTGAAATCGTGTTTTTAACACCTGTTTGCGAAAAGCTTTCAAAAATATTCAGAAACACTATTCAACCCCCCTTTAGTGTTTCCCTGTGTTCCTACAGTTGGTACCAGAGCTCTACTCAGGGTTGAAGCACCTAACAAGTGACTGAGGACTAAAAGATCCAAATGGAAGCTTCTAACAGCAACAGGCAATACATCACAGAAGGAGCCTCTATCACAAGACCCCCAGCATTCAATGGAGTGGATTACCACTACTGGAGAGATCGTATGAAGTTGTTCATTGAGAGCAACAACATTGATGTTTGGGAGGTGGTCACTGATGGAGATTATGTGCCTATGCAAAATGGTTTGCCTATACCTAAGACTGAATGGACCCTGGAGCAGAAGACTAGAGTCCAGATGAATGCTAAAGCCAAACTCTATCTGATATGTTCCTTGAATAAATCAGAATATGAGAAGGTCCATGGATGCACTTCTGCCAAGGAGATTTGGGATACTCTTGCAGCAGCCCATGAAGGGACTGAAACTGTCAAGCAATCTAAAATCAGCATGCTTATACATCAGTATGAGATGTTTAAGATGGAAGAAACTGAAACTATTGACCAATTGTTTGGGAGGTTTCAGACCATAACCAATGGACTCAGGTCTTTAGGAAGAACCTATGAATCTGGAGACAACAACAGAAAGATTCTAAGGAGTCTACCTAAGTCCTGGAGACCCAAAGTCACTGCCATTCAAGAGGCAAGAGATTTGAACTCTCTAAGAATGGAAGAACTGTTGGGATCTCTCAAAGTCCATGAACTTGAGCTTGGAGAAGATGACAACAAGAAGAAGTCTCTGGCTCTAAACTCCAAAGTCAAACAGTCTAGGCATGGCAGCATGAAGGCTATGCAAGCTGAGGACAGTTCAGAAGCAGATGAAGATTCTGAAGACAGCTCAGAAGATGAAGATGATCTTGCTCTTTTAAGCAGAAAGATCAAGAGAATGTTGCAGAGCAGAGGAAAGTTCAGAAAGAACCAACCGTCATCATCCAAATCAGGTAAGACAGGTAAAGAGTCTAACCCTGATAAAATTTCTTGCTTTGAATGTAAGCAACCAGAACACATTATGGCTGATTGTCCAAGACTGAAGAAGAACAACTTCAAGAAGAAGTTTTCCAAAAAGAAGAAAAGTCTCATGGCAACATGGGAAGATCTTGATGAATCAACCTCAGAAGAAGAAGAAGATACTTCAGAAAAGGCAAATCTGTGTCTCATGGCTAGTCTACCATCCTCAGACAGCTCTGAAGCTGAGGTATTTCCTCTTACTCTACAAGAAATGTATGATGATCTGGTGGAAAGTTCTCAAGAACTTTTCCAAGAGTATAAGAATCTATCCAAAGCCCACACAGAAATGTGTAACAAATATGAGGCACTTGAGATAGAACATATTATGCTCAAAGAAAAGGTTCTTAAGACTAAAAACTGCAGCTCACAAGCTGTGTCTGAAGAAAATAAGAAACTTCAGAAGCAGGTTGTGGAACTGACAAAAGATCTGGCCAAATTTGTCAAAGGAACTAAAAATCTGAATATAATGCTTGGAAATCAAAGGCATTCCCTTGACGAAACTTGACTAGGCTTTTGTGATCATAACTTGTTTGAACCTCCTACTATCTTAAATTTCTCTAAAAAGAAGGTTACTGGGTGTTCTCACTGTGGTAAGCCTGGACACAATATGGCTCAGTGCAAACACAGGAGAAAGACAAGGCCCAAAGCTAACAAGAAATGACCCAAAAGAATATGGGTACCTAAAAACTTAATTATTCCTGTTGCAGATGTGTTTAACAGGACAAAGGAGACCCCACAAATGGTACCTGGACAGTGGGTGCTCGCGACACATGACAGGAGAAAGGTCTTTGTTCCAAAACCTTAGACCTAGAGCTGGTGGAATGGTCACCTTTGGTGGAAATCAGCAAGGGAAGATCATTGGAATAGGGACTGTAGGTATATCTTCTTCATCCCTTATTAAAAATGTACTTCTAGTAGAGGGACTACAACATAACTTACTGAGCATAAGTCAATTATGTGACAGTGGTTATGTGGTATCTTTTACTAAGGAAGGATGCATAGTCAAAGACTCCTCTAAGAAAATCCTCTTTACTGCTAAGAGACACAACAATGTGTACAAAATTGATCTAGAGGATCTAGCAAGTCAAAATGTAAAGTGTTTCATTTCTGTTGAAGATGAAAAACAGATTTGGCATCAAAGACTTGGGCATGCCAGCTTGAGATTAATCTCAAGATTAGCAAAACACAATCTTGTTAAAGGATTGCCCAAGCTTTCATACAAATCTGACATTTTATGTGAAAGCTGTCTGAAAGGGAAACAAACAAGACACTCTTTTAAGAGTAAAGATGTTGTTTCAACTAGCAGACCACTAGAACTTTTACACATTGACTTGTTTGGTCCTATTAGAACAGAAAGTCTTAGTGGTAAGAAATATGGCTTGGTCATTGTTGATGACTATTCTAGATTTACTTGGGTGTTATTCCTAAGAAGCAAGGATGAGACTTTTAGGAATTTCACAATATTCTGCAAGAAGGTACAGAATGAGAAAGGATTCTGTATTTCTGTTATCAGAAGTGATCATGGTGGAGAGTTTGAGAATGCAAACTTTCAAATGTTTTGTGATGAGAATGGGATCTCACACAATTTCTCTGTGGCTAGAACACCTCAACAGAATGGGGTTGTTGAGAGAAAGAACAGAAGTTTGCAAGAGATGGCAAGGACCATGCTCAACTCATGCAGTTTACCAAGATCCTTCTGGGCAGAAGCTGTTAGCACAGCATGTTACCTTCAAAACAGAATATTGGTAAGACCAATTCTGAAAAAGACTGCCTATGAACTGTGGAAAGGAAGAAAACTCAACATATCATACTTCCACACCTTTGGATGTGAATGTTTTATACTCAACACAAAGGATGATCTTGGAAAATTTGATGCAAAGTCTGATAAAGGATTTTTCATTGGATATTCTGAAACATCTAAAGCCTATAGAGTGTATAACTCTAGAACTTTAATTGTTGAAGAAACAATTCATGTTAAATTCAATGATAACAAAGAGACTGATAGGGAACTATCAGATCTAGAGGATGACTTTGCAGGAATGGAGCTGAATGACCACAGCAGCTCGAAGGATGAGCAGCTGTCTGAAGTACCTACTGTTACTAAACCTCTTCAGACAAATGTTGAGTCTCAAACAGAACAAACAGATGTGATACTTCCTCAGAAACCTGATTGGAAATACAAATCACATCATCCTAAGGAGCAAATCATTGGCAGCACTTCAGAAGGAGTTAAGACAAGATCAAAATTCAAGATTCTGAATTCTCTTGCTCTCCTATCTGAAATAGAGCCAAAGAACATTGAAGAAGCTTTGCATGATGAAGGGTGGATCCTAGCCATGCAAGAAGAGCTGAATCAGTTTGCTAGGAGTGATGTCTGGACCCTTGTTCCTAAACCCCATGGGAAAACTATTATTGGAACCAAATGGGTGTTCAGAAACAAGCTGTCTGAAGAAGGCAAGGTAGTCAAAAACAAGGCAAGATTAGTTTCTCAAGGGTACAACCAGCAAGAAGGTATTGATTTCACTGAAACCTTTGCCCCTGTGGCCAGGTTAGAAGCAATTAGAATTCTTTTATCTTATGCTGTAAATAATGGCATCAAGCTATATCAAATGGATGTTAAAAGTGCCTTTCTCAATGGTCTCATTGAAGAAGTCTTTGTTAGACAACCCCCTGGTTTTGAAGATATTGCTTTTCCTGAACATGTTTTCAAACTCAAAAAGGCTCTCTATGGTCTGAAACAAGCCCCAAGAGCTTGGTATGACAGATTGAGCAGTTTTCTAATCTCAAATGGTTTTGAAAGAGGAAAAGTGGATACAACTCTTTTTAGAAAACAGTCTAACAAAGATCTTATACTTGTTCAGATATATGTTGATGACATTATCTTTGGTTCAACTAACTCTTCATTATGCAAGGAGTTTTCAGAGTTAATGCAATCAGAATTTGAAATGAGTTTAATGGGTGAACTAAAATTTTTCTTAGGACTTCAGATTAAGCAAGATTCTGACTGTATATGGATCCATCAAGAAAAATATACAAAGGAAATGCTTAATAAGTATAACTTTCATGATTGCAAACCCATGTCAACTCCAATGCATCCCTCTGCATCTTTAAATAAAGATGAGAAGGAAGAACCAGTGAATCAAACTCTGTATAGAGGAATGATTGGATCATTACTATATCTAACAGCAAGCAGACCTGACATAATGTTCAGTGTATGTCTGTGTGCTAGATTTCAATCTGATCCAAGGAGTACTCACTACAAAGCTGTAAAAAGAATTTTCAGATATCTTAAAGGTACTACTAATCTTGGTTTGTGCTATAAGAAAAGTAAGGACTGCAGGATAATAGGTTACTGTGATGCTGATTTTGCTGGAGACAAAATTGAAAGAAAAAGCACTAGTGGTGGATGTCATTTCTTTGGAGAAAACATGATTAGCTAGTCAAGCAAAAGGCAAAGCACAATTGCCTTATCAACAGCTGAAGCAGAATATATCTCAGCAGCCAGTTGTTGCTCACAACTGTTATGGGTGAAGTATCAGTTAGAAGATTTTAACATTACTATATCTGCTATACATGTTTTGTGTGATAATACAAGTGCTATTAATTTGTCTAAAAATCCCATTCAACATTCTATGGCTAAACATATAGAAATAAAACATCATTTAATTAGAGACTATGTTCAGAAAGGTATTTTTGATATTCAGTTTATTGATACAGAGCATCAATGGGCTGATATATTCACAAAACCTCTGACTGAAGATAGATTTAAGTTCATTAGAAATAATCTGAACATACATGCATTTTGAATGTGTGTGATCTGATCTGTCAAAAATGATGTATCTGAAATTTCAGCCTGTCTGAAACAAGTAACTTGTCTGAAATTTTGGGTTGTCTGAAATTCATACGGGTTTTTGAAATCTGTCACTTGTCTGAAGTAAACGAATGACGTGGCTTTATGAGACGGTTTAATTCCATTTATTTTGTCTCTTCCACTTCGCACGTTCTCCTATGTCTGCGCACCCAGTACATGCCATCATTACTTTATGGGTCTATAAATACGGAAGCTAGTGGGTCACAGAACTTCACCGTTCACTATTCAGTAGTCATCTCTTGAGATCCTTCTTCTACAAGCAATCTTTTTTTTCTCTCTCAAGTTCTTTAGAAAACTCTCCAATGGCCCCTAAGAAATCTGCTGGAAGCAACATCGTGAAGACTAAGGGTGTAGTTCTAGAGGATCTTCAATCTCTGGGAATGGACTTGTTTGCTGAGTTCGATGCAGCTGGATGGACTCCGTATTTTAATCACAACTTGACACAGTGGCATGAGCAAAGTGTGCTGGATTTCTGGGCTACTGCCAGAGGAATACCCAATCCTCAGGGTATCTACACTAGCATCAAGGCCACAGTACGTGGTGTTCCTGTCTTCGTTGATGAGATATCATCGCTCACATCTGTGAGGTCAGAACTGAAGGAGCTGTATTCACTCCTGGCTGGGAAGCAAGAAATGGAGGACAGAAGTAGTTCACAGAGTTTCTGTATGGCACCTCTGAACCAGTAAGCTTGGATGCAAAGCATATGTCAGACAAGGCTAGGGTTTTGCATGCCATCTTAGGGTGCTCTATAATCCCTAAAAATGGAAGCAGAAACCATGTTTCTGAGTTGGAAAGATTTTGTCTGATTCACCTACTGCAGAAGAAGAAGGTGAACCTCCCCAACATCATAATGTACCACATGCAGAAGCGTCTCAGAGACTCTACTGGGAGCTTCCCTCACAATACCATCATCACCAAAATCTTGCTGCACTTCAAAGTTCCCATTGAAAGGCTTTTTGATCGCCTTTCACAACCTGTGTTTGGTGAACCAAACCTCAAGAGCATGGGAGTGAAGCTGACTCCAAGACCTCCCTCTCCGTCCATGAAGGAGAGCCTTCTTCTTGAGAAAGCTGCAAGAAGGCAGACAACAATGGAGGTTCTTGAGAATGAATTCAGAGGAGACATAAGGAGGCATGAGTTCAAGCCATCAAAACCCTCTCCTCAAGCAAAATTGAAGAAGCTACCTGTAACGAGTGCTGCTAAGGTAGCATCTGCATCTGTGCAGAGCCAGATGTCTGAACCTATACAGACTCCACAGCCTACTTCTGAAATGGAAGGACAGGCTCAAGAGGCAGATGAAACTGATGTAGTTGTAGCTGAGCCATTGGCTGCATGCCCATCTGATCCTGAACTCATTAGGTGGCAGCATTGGCTACTGCCTTGGAGCAGGAGGAGCTGAAGAAGAAAGCAGAACAAGAAAAGACTGATAGAGCCATTGCTATTGCTTCACAATTGGCTTATGCTGAAGATGATAGGCAAGCAACCATAGCTGAGGGAGCAAAGAAAAGGAAGAGGTCAAGTGCATCTCAGAGAAGGAGAACCAAAGGCAAGATACTTCAGACTGCACCTGAACCTAGGGTGACTAGAAATATTGCTTCTCAGCTGACAGCAGAAGATGAAGCTGAGAAGTATCACAAATTTTGTTAAAGCTCAACAATACTTTAAAAGGAAAAGGGAAGAAAAACAAGCACAAAGGGAGAAGGAAGAAGCAAAGGCAAAAGAATCTGAGGTAACCAAGCCTCCCTACAAGAGAATTAAGGTGAGATTTGATAATGTAACTCCTTCACCACCCTCCTCACCAGAAAAACAAACACCTTCATCACAACCTTCACCAAAACCCTATCACCTATAAACCAACCATCTTCACCTCTATCACAACCATCACCACCTCCACAAACAGAAAACCAACCCTCTGAACCTACCTCACCTCAACCTTCAGAGAATCAACTCTCTGAGCCTACATTACCTTCCCCATAAACCCATGACCTTGCTCTAATACCACTCTTACATTCATCACCTCCACCTCCTACAACCTTCTCTGGAAGAAGAGCCCTCTGTTGAAGAAGAGCAAGTGCTTGCTGATCCCTGCTCACTGCCCAAGTTTAGCACCCTGTCTGAAGAGCTACAGTATTTCACATCAGCACCTGTTGTACTCCTTGCATCCTGGCTTAATCAGGAAAACTGCTGCTGAAGAGTAAGGATCAATACAGTGCTTCTTCAAGTGGATTAGACAAGATCAGGAAGGGTGTCCCTCTTGCACATATTTGGGCTCCCATCAATCCATTCTCAAAAGATTCCCTGAGGCTGTCTAATGATGAATGGAGCTTTGTGAGGCAGCTGAACACTGAGTCTGAGCTGTTTCAGAGGGATCTGCACAAGGGAGTTGGGATGAGAGGCTACAGGCCCCCTAGAAACCTGTTCAATCAGGCCAACCACAAAAATCTTGGTGAAACCTGATAGAATAGTTCCTAGGTATCCCTTACTGGAAGAGAAATTCAAAGAAGCTAAAAGCTATTCAAAGAAAAACTCACCTGTGTCTGAAGTGATGAGTCCATCAGAGTGGGACTCTTTACCAGAATTCATCACAAATCTAGGAGGAGGCCTGGATCATCTACTTCAAGATTGGATGTGGTCCTCTTACTGGAAGATCAGAGAAGATGTTGGATCTTCTTCTGGATCAACTGGTCCTGATGCTGACTCTGGTGTTGGACTTGGAAAGTCAACCACTGTTAAATATCACTATATGAGAGATCACTTTCCCCCCACCTGCTGACTCTTTCCATGAAGATTGGGTTCTGCTAAATCCTATTAGCACCTTCTTTTGCCCTGTGTTCAGCCCATCTGACTACAAACTGCAGCCAGGATTGGAATGCTTAGATTTGTTTGCCCCTACATCCAGCTCATCTTCTATGAATCTGAACAAGACTTGGCTAAGGAAAATCTGAAGTTGAAGTCCAAAGTGCAGAAAAAACTTACAAAGAAGTGTGCTGATCAAGAGCAGAAGACTAAGCATCTGCTTGCTCAACAAGAACAGATTCTTCAAGAACGGCAGCTTATCAGATCTAGTCAACAAGACTTGAAAACCTCAGTGAAAGCTGCAATAAACAAGGCCAAGGACGACTTGATTTCCTTTCTCACTGAGGCCCTGCTGAAGAAGAAAGATTAAACAGTTCATTTTAGCCATTGTCTTTTGTTTATTTTCAAGCTTATGACAAGTGTCTGATTGTTTGTTTCTTTATCTGAACATTCCCATATATACAATCAGTGCCTTATCTCATCTTTTTGTTCATTGTTAACATTATGCTATATGTTTTGTGTGAACTTATTGCTCTGTTACTGTTTTGCTCTGATATTCCCTTTTGATTGATGACAAAAGGGGGAGTATTAAAATCTAACAAAATCTGAATCTGAAGCGATTACAGGACTCAGGGGGGAGTAAATAAGAAATTGATTTTGATCAAATCAGTTTAAGAGATCACCATCTGAGGGGGAGCTATCTATCCTTTTATCTTTAAAACTCCTTTCAGATTTATGTATTTTAAACAAATTTGTCATCATTAAAAAGGGGGAGAATGTTGAGTCTCAAAAATATCATAAGAGAAAATATGATGTTTAAGACAACTCAATTCCCAAGTTTTAATGCTTAACAAATTTGAGTTAAAATATTTATCATAGATACATATATGTTTTAATGATTTATCTATGATCTCAGCAAGAGTCACTATGAGCCTACATATAAAGACTAAGTGTTGAAGCTGTCTGAAGAAGCAGAACTCGTCTGAAGAGTTGAAGTTGTCTGAAGTAGCTCAACCCGTCTGAAGTATCAGTGCCTGTCTGAAGTCTCACTTATGACGTGGCACTCTCTGCTGAAGCTTGTGAAGACTTTTCTGAACCTCTGCTGCACGTACCTTTTAAACACGTTTACGGCAAGGAACACAGAGACCTTTCCTGGTGATTTTGAATTCATACACCACTGAGGAAATCTCTGCAACGCAGCCTCTGTAACAACATTTGTAGCAGCCTTAATGCCAGAGAAACCTTGTATCGTGTCAGAAATATCAGAGCTCTCAGAAGCATGTCTCACAACGGATTAAATAGCATTTAATGCTATCTCTAAACGGTGGTATTTCAACGGATTAAAATTTGGGTATAAATACCTCTCTATGAAGACCATCAAGGCGACGAGAAGTGAAAAAGAGAAAAATCAATATACAAGAAAGCCAAGAGAAACATCACGCTGCAAGTTTTACTCCGTAAAAACTCTCTGATAGAATTCTTTGTACACATTTGTATATCCTGAGCATACCCTCAGTTTTTTTATTGTACATTGTATTGGTTTGAGCTTCAAACTTAATAGTTTAAAAGCTTAAACCCCTTTCTTTGTAAACCTTGGTAGAGCCTGAAGAGGTTTGACAGAAAAGAATACTTGAGGTAGAGCCTGAAGAGGCTTGACAGAAAAGAATACTTAAGGTAGAGCCTGAAGAGGCTTGACAGAAAAGAATACTTAAGGTAGAGCCTGAAGAGGCTGACAGAAATAATACTTGAGGTAGAGCCTGAAGAGGCTTGACAGAAAAGAATACTTGTGGTAGAGCCTGAAGAGGCTTGACAGAAAAGAATACTTGTTGTGTCTGGAGAGACTGTACTCGTTGTGTCTGGAGAGACTGTACTCATTGTGTCTGGAGAGACTGTACTCGTTGTGTCTGGAGAGACTGTACTCGTTGTGTCTGGAGAGACTGTACTCGTGGTGTCTGGAGAGACTGTACTCGTTGTGTCTGGAGAGACTGTACTCGTTGTGTCTGCAGAGACTGTACTCATATTCAAGTTTGTAATTTGAATATTCATATAGTGGAAATCCAGTGGTTGTTTGCCATTGGGACTGGACGTAGCTCACAGTGGTAGTGAGTGAACCAGGATAACTCCTTGACTAAGTTTTCTTACCTTATCTCTTGTCATTCCTGTTATACTAATCAAGGGGTTAGAGTAATTAATTTGATTTGTTATAAAGGCATAAACATTGTTTTAAATCAGTATTTTATACCGTCTGAAACTTCAGACAGTCCTTTAAGAGCCTGTCTGAAATCGTGTTTTTAACACCTGTTTGCGAAAAGCTTTCAAAAATATTCAGAACACTATTCAACCCCATTTTAGTGTTTCCCTGTGTTCCTACAGCTGCAAAGGCTGCATTGTAGGGATTTCCTCAGTGGTGTATGAAATTCAAATATACGAGGAAAGGTCTCTGTGTTCCTTGCCATAAATATGTTTTGAAAAGGTACTTGCAGCAGAGAACGCTTGACTCAGCGGAATTTCAGAGATGTCTTCACATACTTCAGCAAAGAGTGCCACGTCATTAATGAGACTTCAGACAGCTTCAACACTTCAGACGAGTTGCGCACTTCAGACGGCTTCAACCACTTCAGACAGGTTGAACCTTCAGAAGGCTTTTCCACTTTAGACAGGTTGACAGCACTTCAGACAGTCTTTATAAGTTCAAAATGGCTTGCTGAAATCATAGATAAGTCATTAAACATTTATGTATCTATGATAAGTATTTTAACCCAAATTTGTTAAGCATTAAAACTTGAGAAGTGAGCTATCTAAAACATCATAATTTACCTTATGATGTTTTTGAGACTCAACAAAGAATACTGCACTGAGTTTCCTGGAGAGGCAGTTGAAAATAAAAGAATACTTGTGTAGAGCCTGAAGAGGCTTGATAGAAAAGAATACTTGTATCTGTGGTTTCAGATAGTGAAAATCCAGTGGTGGTTTGCCCTGGGACTGGATGTAGCTCACTGGGTTGGTGGGTGAACCAGGATAAATTTTGTGGCTAAGTTTTCTATCCCTTAAACTCCTTAATTTACAACTTTTTATTTCTAATGGGGATTGAACAGTATTTTTCATAATAAACTTAACACAACAATTTCAACAAGCTAAGTTATCCAAGATAATAACTCATTCAATTAATCTTATATCGTTTGGAGTATTACAAAGAATATACTTTGAAGAACGTCTGAAATAACTCTTTGAAGTGAATCTGAAACAGTTTCAGTTCAGAAATTAGAAGTATACTTCAGACGATTATCATTCATCTGAGGTAGCTCAGAAATTGTTCTAAAAAGATTCTTTGTGGTATCTTTCAGAGGGTATCTTGAGATGAATCGGAATGATTAAGATTAGTTAATTAAGAGTCCAAGTTAATCAGCGTTTTGTTCAACTTTCCTTAGTCTCTAACTTTGTCAAAATTTGTCCTTCTTATCTTCCGCAAATTTTCATGTTAACTCTGATTTTAAGTTTCTCATTTTATTTTGTCTTAATAGGCTTGTAGTTTATTTTCAAGATTTCCAAAATGATCAAAATGTATAAAACACTATTCAACCCCCCTTCTAGTGTTGCCTGTGGAACTAACAACTTAATCCTATCTGAAGTATATTCATCATCTGAAGATCTAAAGACGATCTGAAATCGTGAAGACAAACTAAAGACTTATCTATCATCTGAATAAACTATTCATCATCTGAAGAGTAACTATCATTACTGAAGACGCTGATAAGTGTGAAGAACACTCTACCCAATGAACTACACTTATTTCAACACAAAGTTTAGACATGCTTTTCTACCTCGATCAAAAGTCTTACACAAATAAGGAAACTCTGCAACGCCTACTGCACCTGCAACGAAAAGCATCGCATGTGCAGACCTACTGCATCTACTGCTGCCCAGAACGTATTAGAAGACTGAACAAGGAAATTGACAAAAGATATCTGGACCAAGTATACTCATTTCAAGTAATCATCTCCAATAGGAAGAGAAAAAGAAGAACAGAGTTGTGATCATCTGAAGAAAAGAAGAAGTAATTTCTGCTAGAAGAAAGGAACTTGTTGAAAGCGTTCTTAGTGTGAAGAACTAAGAAATGTTTGAAAAAATCATCTGAGATAAGCATATGTTGAAGCTGATGACATCAAGCTGAAACAATGCAACCATCTGAAAGCTCACTAATCGTCTGAAAGTATGTGAAGATTAAAACCTTCTGAACACATACTCTCTGAACAAGACGATGAGATATATTAGACTATCTGAAGACATGAAGACTTTCAAATCTGACTACGTGGACAAATCTCAAACTACGGGAAGTTTCAACAAAGGCAAAGACCATATGTTCTACAGCTAGAATATTATTGAAATATTCTTAAGAGAGAAAAAGGAGAAAACGTCAGAAGCTAAGCAAAAAAGAAGCTAGCAAAAACAAGCTAAAAGACAAATCTAACGGATACCTCCTCACGCTCACAAAGAAGAAAGGTGAAAGAAAAGAAGAAGCAGAAAAGAGAGAAAAGGAATATCTACCTGCTAAAGGAAAATCTCTCAAGGTAAAGGAACTCATCTAAATGTGTCAGAGCTAAGCTATCTACACACCTATTCTACTTAAGAAGAAGCAATCGTTTAAGAAGTTATTTCACAACGGCTATTTGAGCCAAATCACTTCTTCTCAACGGTAACCAAGCAATCTTCAACGGATATATTTCCAGAACATATAAATAGCCTCAAGGAAGGATTATGAAGATTGGCGAACCTTTGGTGAACCCAGGGCTAGAATGAATCTCAAGATAAACCATAGTCAAGCCCAAGAGAGAAACGACTGAAGCTCAAATCAACATCCTACAGAGCCAATTCTCTGAGGAAGTTATCCCTCATACAGAGACGAGATTGAACCTAAATTTATACACTTGTATCTCTGTCATTTCCTTGTACTTAGAATTCATTTCATGTATCATGAGTTAGACTCAGTAATCCCTCTGTACAAGAAGAATCTGAGTTTATGTTTCTTAGAAACTTAAACTTAGTTTATGTTGTAAACACTTTATGTGTCTGAAAGCCTGGAGAGACTTGGTGGAAAAAAAGAATACTTGTTGTTGAGCCTGGAGAGGCTTGTCTGTAAAATAATACTGCATGAGTTGCCTGGAGAGGCAGTTGAAAACAAAGGAATACTTGTGTTTACGCCTGAAGAGGCTGTGGCAAAAGAATACTTGTTGTTGAGCCTAGAGAGGCTTGTATGTAAAATAATATTGCATGAGTTGCCTGGAGAGGCAGTTGAAAACAAAGGAATACTTGTGTTTACGGCTAAAGAGGCTGTGGCAAAAGAATACTTGTATATGAGTTCAGATAGTGGAAAATCTAGTGGTGGTTTGCCCTGGGACTGGATGTAGCTTACTGGGTTGGTGGGTGAACCAGGATAAATTCTTGGCTAAGTCTTCTCTCCCTTAAACTCATTTATTTTCAGCTTTATATTTTCTAAGGGGATTGAAAGTAAATTTCATATCAAACTCTAATTCAACAATTTCAATAAAATAGTTTTCAAAGATAAACTAACTTAAAATTATCTCATATCATTTGAAGTATTGCAGAAAATGTACTTGGAAGAACCTCTGAAATAACCCTCTGAAGTGAGTCTGAAAAGAACTCAGTTCAGAAATTAGAAACAGACTTCAGAAGATCATCAATCATCTGAAGTTGTTCAGAAACAATTCTGAAGAGATTCTCTGTAATAATCTTCAAATGTACTTTGAGATGTTTCTAAATAACTCTGTTTGAAACAAGAAACTAAGTTAATTGAATGTTTATTTAAAACCTTCTTAAGTATTGTTAGAAAGTTTGTCAAACTTATCTTTCTTATCTTCCGCACATTTTATTAACTCTGATTTTAAGTTCTTATTAATAACTTGTTTTAATGCATGTGTTATTTATTTCAAGATTTCCAAAATTATTTTAAAAAGTTCAAAACACTATTCAACCCCCCATTCTAGTGTTTCATGTGGTTTCTAACACAAGTATTCCCTCGCAGACATGAGTGGAGATACAAAACTCATTATCCTTGAGAGCAAATCATTGGTGACACTTCAGAAGGTGTAAGAACAATATCAAGACTAAGAAAAGTCAATAATCTTGCCTTCCTCTCTGAAATTGAGCCAAAGAATATTGAGGAAGCTCTGCATGATGAAGGGTGGATCCTAGCCATGCAAGAAGAGCTCAATCAATTTGCTAGGAGTGATGTGTGGACTCTTGTTCCTAAACCCCATGGGAAAACTATTATAGGAACCAAATGGGTGTTTAGAAACAAACTCTCTGAAGATGGTCATGTAATCAGAAACAAGGTCGGATTGGTTGCACAAGGCTACAATCAACAAGAAGGTATTAATTTCACTGAAACTTTTGCTCCAGTAGCAAGGCTTGAAGCCATTAGGATTTTATTTTCCTATGCAGCCAATAATGGCATCAAACTATATCAAATGGATGTAAAGAGTGCCTTCCTTAATGGTTTCATTGAGGAAGAGGTATTTGTTAGACAACCCCCTGGTTTTGAAAACTTAACCTTTCCAGATCATGTTTTTAAACTGAAAAAGGCTCTGTATGGTCTGAAACAAGCTCCCAGAGCTTGGTATGACGAATTGAGTAATTTCTTGCTGAAAAATGGTTTTGAAAGAGGAAATGTTGATACAACTCTTTTTAGAAAATTATCTAACAAAGACCTTATTCTAGTCCAAATATATGTTGATGACATTATCTTTGGATCAACAAATCCTTCCCTATGCACTAAGTTTTCTAAGCTCATGCAATCTGAGTTTGAAATGAGTTTAATGGGAGAACTAAAATTTTTCTTGGGACTTCAAATTAAGCAAGATCCTGACTTTATATGGATCCTTCAAGAAAAATATACTAAGGAAATGCTTAAAAGGTTCAATATGAATGATTGCAAGCCTATGACAAATCCAATGCATCCTTCTGCTATATTGAGAAAAGATGAAGGGGAAGAATGTGTTGATTCAACCATGTATAGAGGTATGATTGGATCTCTGTTGTATCTTACAGCAAGTAGGTCTGATATTATATTCAGTGTATGCTTGTGTGCAAGATTTCAATCAGATCCAAGAGTAACTCATTACAAGGTTGTTAAGTGAATTTTCAGATATTTGAAAGGTACTACTAATCTTGGTTTGTGCTATAAGAAAAGCAAGGACTGCAGGTTAGTAGGTTTCTGTGATGCTGATTTTGCTGGAGATAGAGTTGAGAGAAAATCAACAAGTGGAGGCTGCCACTTCATTGGAGAAAATATGATAAGTTGGGCAAGAAAAAGGCAAAGCACACTAGCCCTCTCAACTGCTGAAGCAGAATATATAGTTGTTGCATGCTGTTGTTCACAACTGCTTTGGGTAAAATATCAACTAGAAGACTTTAATATTCCTGTTAAATCTATTCCTGTCTTCTGTGATAACACCAGTACAATCAACCTTTCTAAGAACCCAATTCAGCATTCAAGAGCAAAACACATTGAAATAAAACATCATTTTATTAGAGACTATGTTCAGAAAGGGATTATTGATATTTAGTTCATTGACACAGAGCACCAATGGGCTGATATATTCACTAAACCTCTTGCTAAAGATAGATTCAAATTTATCAGAGATAATTTGCACATTCTCCCACTTTTTGAAAAATAATATTACTGAACTGTTCTTACAGAAAGTGTTGATCTGCATAAGTGTTTTCCTGAATCTACTCTTTTAATAGAATATTCACTTCTTCAGTCTGCTCTGTTTACCCTTTTGATTGATGACAAAAGGGGAAGTATTAAGAAGCTAACAAAATCTGAAGTCAAGTGTGTTCAGAAGAAATCAGTGATTCAGGGGGAGCAAGGTATGAAGCAAAGCAAGGCATGAAGCTATCTAAAAGAGGGGGAGAAAATTCTAAACTTATAATTTTATTTCCCTTCATATATTTTATAACTTCTTAAACAAATTTGTCATCATTAAAAAGGGGGAGAATGTTGAGTCTCAAAATATTATTAAGAGATTAATAATGTTTTAAGTCTCTATTTCCTGAAGTTTTAATGAACAACAAATTTGTATAAAAAAGACAGATTCTACTGAAAGGTATTTTTTTGTGGTACAGTAACCTTCTGAAAGTAAACAACTTATTGAAGCAAGGCAACTCTCTGAAGGTCCAACCCTCTGAAGAAATTCAACCTTGTGAAGAGATGAACTTACTGAAGAATCAAGAGCCTGCTACAGTTTTCAACATTCTAATATCAAGAAACGAAGCATCAGATTGTTATACAAAGTCCAGTCTCCTTGATTCCTTTGAAAGATCAAATCTCGTACAGCTCTGTGCTACTCTATCTGCTCAATCCTCATTCTAGAAAGTCAAGTCAGAAGCTTTTGTACGTGTTTCAAATCATGTTCACCAAAAGGGAGAATCTCTCTGCAGAAAGTACACTTTCTCAAAAAAGTAAAGTCAACGCTGCTGCTACCTACCTCTACTATGCCTACTGCTACAAGCTACCTTTGCTTTGTCTCTCAACAGATATAAACTATTAGACAATGAGATTCTGAATATTTCTAACCGGTCTACAGATCATCTGCTCTATATATATGAACATCCATGCAACTCAAGTAGAGAGAAGACTATGTAAAAAGAACTTGCTGAAGTGGTGCTCATTTTATTCTCTGTATTCATTTCACTTCATTTGTACTCAATCTTTCTTATCCTGAGTGTAACTCAATTATCTATACATCTTACCCTGTTTAGGCTCAGAACTTGTGTAGTTTGTGAGTTTAAACTTATCCTTTAAACAGTTTTCTGTTTTAGCCTGAAGAGGTTGTGTCCAAAGAATACTTGGGGTTTTTAGCCTGGAGAGGCTGCGTATTCAAACAATACTTGGGTTTTATCCTGAAGAGGCTGGAGTCAAAGAATACTTGTATCTGTTCAGATAGTTGAAAATCCAGTTGCGTGTTTGCACTGGGACTGAACGTAGCTCACTGTGTTGGTGGGTGAACCATGATAAATTCTTGACTAAGTCTTCTCAACTCTTATCTCATATTAACTGTTATTTTATCTAACAGAAGGGTTGAGTTATTAGTGAATTAAACTGTTTAAACATAAAGCTTTCGAAAATACGTTTCAAAACAGTTTAAGAAATCAGTTTTGGTGAACCTACTAAAAAGTTTTTCAGCAAGTATATATCCCAGTTTCAGAAAGTAGCTTTTAGTTTTGTGAAAACTCTGTTTGTGAAAAGGTTTCCAAGAAAATCTGTTTAAACAATTAAAACACTATTCAACCCCCCTTCTGGTGTTTCCTGTGGTTTCTACACGACCTAATCCCTAGTTGAACTTCAACTTGGAAAGAAAACTAAGGCCGTAAAATCTGATCGTGGTGGTGAATACTATAGCTGATATGACGTGTCAGGCGAACAACACCCAGGGCCATTTGCGCTTTTTTCTCAAAATGTGTGGAATTGTTCTGCAATACACTATGTCAGGAAAACCTAGCATGAATTGTGTAGTGGAATAAAGAAACTGATAGATATGGTGATAAGTATGGCCAATCATTATTCCTTGCTAGAGTCGTTCTACGGAGAAGCTTTAAAGACTACAGTTTACATCCTTAATAAGGTACCGAGTAAAGCAATTAACAAAATTGACAAAACCCTTATTAAATTATATATATATATATATACATATATTTGTTATTAAATATATTAAAATATTAAATCTTTTATTATTTTATGATGAGATAAATTTTATTTATATTATTTTATAATAAAGTTTTTAGTATATTAACCCATAATGATATTATATATATATATATATATGAGTAATCCATCTTGTCACCTGGCTAAGTCTGACACTTGTCCGCTTTGCCATGCTGCTAGCGAGACTAGTGTCCACGTGCTGCGAGATTGTCATTTTGCTAATATAGTCTGGAACCATACTACTGAGCGTTCGCATGGCACATCGTGGGAGTCAAGTCTTTGGAATTGGATGGATAGCAATCTTGCGAGACACGTTGGGCGTTCGAATGGCACGTGGTGTCATAATGGAAATTGGCCTTTACACTTTATTTGGTTGTAGGGTAGAAATAAGAAAGAGAGAAATAGAGTAGAGTGAAGTAGGAAAAAGAGAAATAGAGTAGAGATAGTGATGATTTATGGGTTATTTGGTAGGAGAGAAATATGTGAGAAGTAAAAGAGAAATGTAAATTTGATGTGTTTGGTTTGATTGAAGAGGTAGGAGAGAAATGGTATAATAAAATAATTTTCTACTTCTTCCCACAAAAAATTAGGTTAGAAATCAATTATTTGATTTCAATAATCGATTATTTCATTATTTTTTTTAAAAAAAATTATAGATAATCGATTATTATGTATAAAAATCGATTATGATGTAATGGGAAGCAAGTTCTCCGCTATTTCTCTTCTATTTTGGAGAGAAGTATAAAAACAGTGGGCCCCACCACTTTTACCAACTTCTCCTCTATTTCTCTTGTAAACCAAACTAGGGAAGTGTCCAACTTACCCCCTACTTCTCTCCTCATCTCCAACTTCTCTCCTACTTCCGCGATAACAAAGTGTTAGTGTTCTGTCTCACAGTTTGGCACATTTGGAAGGTAAGGAATGATCTCATTTTTAATGGGGTAAATCCACAGGTGAATGACATTTGTTATAAAGTAAGGGTAATGCTAAATGAGATTATTCATGCCTCAGATATAATAAATCAGCTTAGGCCCACCTACCACTCTATTCCTATGAGTTGGACACCACCTCCTTTTGGTTGGACAAAAATTAAAACTGGTGGCTCGGTAAAGTATCAGTATAATTTGGGAGCTTGTGGGGGTGTGATGCGTGATCATTATGGGCGATGGTTGGGTGGTTTTCAGCACAAGTTGGGTACTTCTTCAGTTCTCATGTCTGAACTCAAAGGAATTTTGACTGCGCTAGAGGTGGCTTGGGATGTTGGTTTTCGTCAGATTTTGCTAGAGTGTGACTCGGGGGGTGGCTGTTAATCTCGTCAAAGGGGATGTTCCAAATTGCCTTCCACACCACTTTATCCTTCAGAGAATCAAAATGCTCATGGAAAGAAATTGGTCTGTTCTTATCTCTCATATATAGAGAGAAGCAAATACAGTAGTTGACTGTTTAGCAAATGTTGCGCATAGTCTCCCTGTTGGTCTCCATTATTTTTCTTCCCCCTTTGATGAAATCACATTCAATGCATATTTTAGATGCACTTTTTAGTCAATTTTAATAGAAATATAAGTTTAAAGTGAAAGAAAATATAAAAATACACGTGTTTTGTGTTTAGTTTAGCATTTTAGGATTTTGTGAAAATTAGTTAAGAATCTTATTAATTCATGCATGTTTTCACCTCTAATGAATTGTTTTTGTAATTGAAAGGAAAAATCAAGAGTTTGGAAGTAAGCAATGAAGAAATCAAAGTGAAGAATTCGGTGTTTTTACGTTGAAAAGTTGCTGATTTTACGGTGGCAAACAGAATAGATTACCTCCTGCTGAGCAGCGCGCGTTTTTACGCTTGAAATCCACCATAGGCACGCTCGGACACCAGAATTAGTATAAATACATTTCAGAAATAGAATTAATCAGTTTTGGACAATTCATTTCACTTCTCTCTGAGTTTTTTCTCTGAATTGGGGCTTAGGGTTGTGGAAGCAAGTCTTGGAGCACCAATCCTTCACCATGGATCCAATCTTTGTGACATTTTTTTTTCTTCTTCTTCTTCTTCTCTCATTTCTCTCATCATGTGTAGCGAAATTCTTGTAGTTAGGGGACGAGGAATCTCAATTAACACTTTTAATTCATATTTGCACTTTAATTCAAGTTGATTTTCGTATTTTGATTGTTTATCTCTGTTCTTAATGCTTATATGAACTGGCCACTTGTGGTTGATGTTAGATTCCTCTTGACAATTGGAAGATTGCTTTAGGAATTAGAATTGGGATAAACAACATGATTGGAGATACTCTAGGGATAGAGATTAACAATTGTGAGATCATTAAGACTCTTGAACCTAATGCTTTTCTTAATTGAGGATTTCTAAGGAATTAGGGTTATCAATTAGGGAAAAGAGTGTTGAGTTAAGGAATTAACCTTCATTTACAATAGTGAGTTGATCTTCAAACACATTTCTACAACTTGGATTAGAATGAGAATTTGGATTACATTGGTGGAGATTGAATGCACTCATACCCTAACACTTTTTGTGAATTGTTAATCTTTGTTAATCATCCATCTAATTCTCTGTTTTTTCTTACAATTGTTCATTTTAGTTAATTGTTCTTAAGCATTTTACTTCAATTCATTGTTACCACAACTTCAATTTCGTTCAACTAGTTACAATCTGTGTGAATTGGTATTTGGATTCTCATTCCTCGTGGGACGATACTCTTACTTTCATTATATTACTTGTTACGATTCGGTGCACTTGCCGAGTGAGCATCATTCCAGTGTGTCTATTGTTATTTGGAATG
Organism: Sesbania bispinosa; assembly: GCA_026901365.1. Classification (NCBI taxonomy): domain Eukaryota; kingdom Viridiplantae; phylum Streptophyta; class Magnoliopsida; order Fabales; family Fabaceae; genus Sesbania; species Sesbania bispinosa. The sequence goes on from QLOH01000254.1 coordinate 907,906, forward strand.
TTGCTGGAAGTAGTATTCCCAGGATTGTAGCTGTGTAGTCCCGGCTTGGTGCCTCCCTTTGACCAAAAAAAAAATCTTATAACACTTAATGAATCCAAAATAGTAAAAAGTCTTTATTGAAAAAGTTATTGTTCATTGTTAAACACTCATAAATAAAACAACAATGATATACGTACCGCAACAGTGGGTACCATCATTTTCTTCTTTTTTTTCCCTTTTTTTAAAAAAATAGTTTTTATTTATTTTTTAATTTATTAATATATTTATTTATTTTATTAAATAACAATATAGACCAAGAAATACAATAAATGTATGTTTTTTGAAGGGTTCACATAAGTTTTTTATCATCATTATTCTATTTTGATGCTAATAACAAAATATACTATTCCATTCATCGTTTCTGTGCACACTATTAACCTCACAAATTCAATTAACCAAATATCATACTCTGTTAACCGCCAATGTATACACCATTAACCTTAATTAAAAATATGTTCACCGTTTCTGGACACATAAATAACCTCGTGTTAACAGGAGATGCAATTAAGCTCACAAAATCAATTAACCAAAATTTTATTCTGTTAACCACGACTGGATACTCCATTAACCTCATTTTTTAATATGTTCACCATTTCTGGACATATCATTAACCTCGTGTTAACAGGAGTTGCAATTAACCTCACAATATCAATTAACCAAAAATCTAATTCTGTTAACCACAAATGGGTACACCATTAACCTCATTTTTAAATATGTTAACCATTTCTGACCACATAATTAACCTCGTGTTAACATGGGTTGCAATTAACCTCACAAAATCAATTAACCAAAAATATTTTTCTATTAACTACAAACGAAAACATCATTAACTTCATTTTTTAATAACTTTACTGTTTCGAGACACATAATTAACATCGTGTTAACATGAATAATTAACACAAATTTTATGTGATCATTTATTATATTTCTTGATCTATATTTTTATTTAATGAGATAAATAAATAAAAAAATATAATAAAAAAATAAAAAAATAAAACTATTTTTTTAAAAAAGGAAAAAGGCTAAAAAAAAGGGGAGGGGACTAAAAAAACGCCTTAAAAAAAAGAGGGGGGAAAAGCGTGTGGTAAAAAAACTGTACGTACTCTTATGTACATTTAGCTTTTTCCTAAATAAAATGAAATACATGATTTTTAATAACTCTCTAACCCCAATCTTCATGGCATTGGTTAAGGGCACTTAAAATTTTTAGTAAATTAATTCTGTTCTGTAAGACAGTGATATAAAATATTGAAAATTTCGAAAAGATTATTATTTATAGTTCCATGAATCATTCTAGAATATGTGAACCGATGACTTTTCCACCGGATGCCACGTTAGAGTATTCAGTTTTTGGTTGTGGGAACGTTGTTATCACTCGGATGGAAAATTGTCCAGTCTTCTCCTATATGCATTCGACAAGGCTCACAAGGAAATAAATAACATATTGCATTTCTATGTTATAGTACGGTCTATTTATTTATTTATTTATTTATTTATTTAATCTCATGAATCTGTAACATCACATGGGAAAATATAAAATGAGAATATAAAAAAATTTACGTATATTTAAATTTCATTGTGCTCAAAATAGTATGCCTATTTTGCTTATAATATACTTTTAGTCTCCTTAATTACTATATTCTATCTGTAATTTTGGTCCCTCTAAAACTTTTTTTACGATTTTGGTTCCCCTAATTTTTTTTCCACAGGTTTAGTATGCCCTTTCGCATGGGTACCATTTCTAAAAGAGATTGAAAACCTTAAGACTCAACTTCATATCGGGGATCAAAATTACAAAAAAAAATTAAAAATGATAGACTTTTAATGGGTATCATTTCCAAATAGACTGAAGATCTCAACACTCAATTGACTTCAAAAACGGAAGAGTACAACGAATTTCGAGAGACCAAGATCGTGAAAAAAAAAATTAGGGGGACCTAAGTCACGAAAAATTTTTTAAGGTGACCAAAATCGCGGATATGCTATAGTAAGGGGACCAAAGGTGCAATTAAGTCTTGTATTTTTTTATTACACATGTTAATCCCCATAAAATTATACAAGGAATTTTATATGCCAAAAATATACATAATATTAAATTTACTATTTTCAAAATGATATGTTGAATTCCCTCCATTCCACTTTATTTGTCTTTTTAGACACTTTTTTTTTTTGCCATTTTACTTGTCATTCTACAATTTTAAGGAATATTTAATACCTTTTTACTAAATATATCCTTTATAAATAATAAATGACACAACTTTGTAATAATAAATGATAAAGGGTATAATAGAAAATTAGTTAAAATATTTTATAAAATCTAGAGAATTAATTATATTGCTTAATTCATATGAAAAAACCTTAGTTTTTATGGCCACTTACACAATAGTGACATTTTGGGTGCAGAGTTATATGATATTTGGAAAAGCCTAGACATGTGTTGGAATCTGAATTATAGAAAGGTGATTTGTACGACTACTCCCTTCTAGCTGAGTTATATGTTATTTGAAAAGGCATAGACATGTGTTGGAATATGAACTATAGACAGGTGATTTGTATGACTGACTCCCTTCTAGCTGTGGGATTTGTTCATGAAGATGTGTCTCGTTTCCACCATCATGCTTCCATTATCTATGAGGTGAAAGTCATGCTAACTAGGGACTGGAATGTCGAGCTCGTGCATACTTTACGTGAAGGAAATCAAGCTGCAAATCTTTTGGCCAAGAAAGGAATCTCGGATGGAAATCCTTTCATCATGCTTCAAGACCCTCCTGAGGACATGCGGGACTGCTTGTCGGCTGATTCTTTAGGAATCTCTTGCTAGATTTTAGTTTGTTTTTCTTTCTTTTTTCTTTCCTTGTGTTTTTCTTCCGGCACAAAAAAAAATGAAAAAACCTTAAAAGATAAGTAAAACGGGAGGGTGGGAGTAAAATTTCAAAATATGAAATTACTTGAGCACCCTCACTGAAATTGGTTAAGGATGTACTAAGGGCACTTGTTAAGAATATAAAAATATAAAATTTTTATGAGATTGTGTAGTATTTAGTGTTACAAATGCAATTAATGTTGTGATTTCCATGTAAAAACCTTCTGTTTATGGATTTTTTTTAACCAATATCCTTAGGACACTCGTTAGCAGGACACCCTAAACATAATTCTTAAGAACATTATCCTTAAAAAATCAAGAAAAAGGAAAATTTTCATATAAGTCTAGCTTCTAACCTTTTTTATTTCATTCCCAAATATAGTCGAAATTTGCTTTTAGCCCCTACAATTCAAAACATGTGGTTTTGGTCCCTCAAAGTACGTGGAGATGCAGAGAGAGAAAATAAACAATTTTAGGAAACACACGTCTGTTTCATTTTTCAAATCATAAGGGCATGCGACAACATTGGGTTTTGTCGAGAGAACATGATCACCACACAAATAAAACCTACGGGAAAACAAACTACAATTTATTTTTTCATGAGCAGATTAAAGAAAGGGATCAAGCCATTACCTGGAGTTGTGCAAAAGGACCTTCGAGAATGCACGTCCATGACTCTCACTTCTCGCAATTGCTTATGTGGATGAATGTTCTTCTCAAGGGTTTTGTATATGACAATTGTCTTTTATATTGGGGAAGACCCGGACGACGTCGGTTTGGATCAAGATTTTTTTTAATTTTCTTTATTTTTACTATTCCTTCTCATCATTTCCTCGATTATAGCTGGCCTTTTAAGGTCCATAGGGTTATCTGGCCCACAATTATTTTGCCGACTCGATTTAAAAAGGCAAATTCATCTAACACTTTGTTAGGAATATGCACTAGAGATTTATATATTTATGAACATCCATCACTTGTATCATATTATTTTATAAAGGCAAACTTATTCTTTTAGAATATAATTAATGTCCTTAGAATAGTAAGCTCAAATTTCATAAGAAATCAAGTAGATGACTTGATCGTGAGATCTTATGAAGAACTATTCTTAAATAGTCCATAGTCAAGTATCATCTTAGGACAGAGATGCATTTAGACTAGTATGTGAGTTGATTGATGATCACATCTCACGGATCATGGATATGAGATATCATGTGCTCACATAGGTACACATTAAGAGTAATGGTGTACTGGACAGACCCACCTTAAGAGCGTTGCATGGATTGTTACATAAGTGTCATGAACGTTTCTTAAATTGATAAATGTTATATGAAGTCCTTCGACCTAAAATCACTACGATTCCTACATAAGGAATTATATGTTTTAATCATCATCAAACGTTACCTGTAACATGGTAATCATAAAGTTGGTTTTTGGACATATAATAAATTATGTGGTGGAATGTGAGTGCCCTAGATGAGATATGTCCCTCCTATGTAACAGGAGTTATATCTGTAAGCCTCTTGATAAAGTGAGACTAAAAAATGCATGGCCATGCTCAGGAGGATAAACATAAGATGTTTATTTTCTGTACAGTCTACTTGGGGATCAAGAAAATATAAATTGAACTATACAAGGTTGACACAATCCATGCCCTTGTGTTCAATTAGATATTTGGACAAAGGGACATATCATATAAATTATCATAAAATAGGATTCGTCAAAGTTGTTGATATTTTCAATATTTGGATAGTGATGTATTGCTAGATGCCGCTCACTATTTATGATATTAAATATAAAAGAGTTTTATTTTAATATCATAACCAAATATTAAAAGCCTATTGGATCACACGCATACAACAAGCCACTAGGAAAAGATAATAATTCTAATTTAATTAGAATTATAACCTAATGGGTCAGGCCCATATGTGTTAGGGATAAGTGAGTGAGGGGTAAAACCCTAGCCACCACTCTATAAATAGAGCATGGGATGCATTCCCCACACATATGAAAATAAGAGTAGTCGCTCTTACTCTCTAAAACACTTCTAGCAAAGTTGAAGAGGGTTTCCTAGTTCGGCCGTTGGCGTGGATACCAATAGAGACGCAACTGCTCTTGCCTCGTTTATAATCCTAATAAGGTACGACCTTTCGTTTTAATACCCTTTATGCCTTGATTCGTATTTTCGCATAACGATCACAATAAATGAGGGAATCCATTTATTTCCGCTGCACCCTGACCACATGCTTGATTCCCTTCACGCTTAAAAGTTTATTTGTCATAGACTTCACTAATATTAATAGATTTTTTAAAACATTTTTAATAAATAAATCATTCCTTTCAGTGTTTAAAAACATTGTATTAAAATTTAAAAGATAAAAGTTATTTGACACACTATATTAAACACAATGAAATTCAACAACATAATATATTATTGACTTTGTTGATATATGGGTTAATACGATTCTTATAATTTATAAACTTAGTTATAAAAAATCTCATATATGTGTGTTTAACACAACTTTAATTTATGGAGTATGAGTATGTTTAAATAAGTTGTGACGTGTGCTTGTGTGTGTGTGTGTGTGTGTATTAAAGCATTCAACTACAACTTAGGAGGTTGTAATATTTGATATTACACGGTGTTGTTCACCTTCATCCTCCCCCATTCTTATTCTCATTGCAACTCATTCGTGTCCATGCTCCACTGCACAACCCCCTCCCGTCCTTCTCTCACACATCCTTACCATAACTCACCAACCCACACCACCTTCCCCCTCTCCCCATCCTCTGCTTTCCACTTCCCCCCACCCACTAATTCTCCACCCCCACCACATTTCCACCCATCCTCTACCTCCACCATAACTTGCATCCCACCCCCTTTCCTTTCCTTACCCACACACCCCATTATCCCCTTCTCCCTTACCCTACCCCTATTGTAATGTCACCCCCATCCACCCATTGTCTTCCATTTTTACCTCACCCCACCATTCTGATTTTCCCCACCCACTCACCCTTCGTCTTCCCCTTCTTCCTCCCCCTTCCCTTTTCTGATTTCCTTCTCCTCCAGCCCAACCCCCTTTCCATCTCCCATTCATTTTTTTGTAATGTTTCTCCTATTGTGTGATTTTCTTCGATTGTTTATCTTATTGTGTGTTTCATGTTTCCAAAAATTATTTCTGAAAATCAATTTTTGGAATTAGAAATACTTTTAAAGACGAAATTAGAGACATAATTTTTTGGTCCGTTTGGTTTACAGTTGAGTAGAATTGATTCTAGAAATGAATGATTAAAATAAATTATGCACGCTTTACGAAGTACGTTGTTAGACGGAAAGTGATTTAAAATCACTTTTCAAAACCATGGTTTTGTTCTATCACAATTTAAAACAAACAAGCACCATATCTTTAAAAGTTGAAAATTTTCATAGCTGAAATTTAAAATTGCGGAACCTAATTGAATAGTTTTACAAAGTAATTTTAGAAAGCATTTTTTACTATTTAGCTTCCGCAAGTTAATTTCTATAAGTATTTTAAAAAAAATATACTTTCAAAAAATTGTTTTTAGAAGATTTTTTTTCTAACCAAAAGCCAATTATGAGCTCAAAACCCAAAGCGATGCGTTTCACGGCTCATTTTAAAATGTGGAACAGGCAGGCAGCACCATGCTCTTCATTTTTTATTTTATTTTCGTCGAAAAAATGTTTTTATTTTATTTATTTATTTATTTTTAAAATTAACGTTCTTTTTGGATGATTGGAAAAGGAAAATGTTTGCCCGCCACTCTCAATTTAGGAAACCCTCCCCAAAATCCTACATCGCCATTTTTTCTCAGTTCTCAGTTCTCAGTTCACAAGTCTTCTTTCTTTCCCCCCCCATCTTCCCAATTACATTTTCTTCTTGTTTTTCGGGAAGACCATAAACGAAAGAGGGCTTCAATTTCATTCCCTCTGTTCTGATTCCAGCTTTTAGGGCTTCTATCGGAATGTCGTGGGATGATGAGATTGTTATGCGTGATGTCACGAATGCGGGTCTTGTCGTCAGTGATCGCATTGGTCGTGAAGTTTCGTCTCAGCTCAGAGGCCTCCAGATATGCTAGCCATCCTTATTCCACTCACCCCAAAGAGGTATCTTCAATCTCCACCCATCAAATCTCCGTGTTTCTAATTATTTTTCTTGATTGTAGTTTTGTTTTCCCATTTGTGCCGCTAAATTTGAATTTTTCGGCATAGTGATCCCTACTGTCTGCATAGCCGCAATGAATGTTCAGGAGGGGGAGACTATATTCATAGTTTATTAGTGAAGACTTGAAGTGTTTGTATGTTTGCACGTGAAAAGTCATATTACCACGGGAAAGTTCAAACATCAAATTGATTTTGAAATGAAATGACTAATTTTTATTTAGGCATATTGCAAAGGAGGGTGATATCATAATGACAACATGCATTCTAGGTATAGAGCATATTGTTAACAATTAGCATAATAAGTAGGGTTGTGTTCAGTTCCACTCTCTTTCTCCATCTGATTTCATTATTTGGTATCACTTCAGTGGCCCCCTTTAGTTGAGGTAGTGAATACCTGGGAGTTGCCTCCTGTGCTCATTGAAAGATACAATGCAGCTGGTGGGGAAGGAACTGCTTTTTGTGGAATATTTCCTGAAATACGCAGGGCATGGGCATCTGTTGACAATTCCCTGTTTCTTTGGTGTTTTGATAAGTGGTAAGTACCATGATGATGAGTTGTAATGAATTTAGTTTAAAGGCTGAGACTGTACATGTCCCCTATCTTTTGAATGAAAGAAATCTCCCTGGATTACTTATTTATTTATTTTTCTGGTATGGAGTTGCCTCCTACATTTTTTATTTGGCCGCCATACAAGCAATGAAAAGAGTTCACGTTTATCCGTGAAATTTTCTTTTCTTTTTTAATACAATGTTAAAAAATAATTACCCCCCCCCCCTTCCTTTTGCCTTTTTAATAGCCTTCATTTTTGACATTAGACCCTCATAGACTATTGCATGAATTCTTGTTATGATGTTTTTGTCTGGTCATTTGCAATAGTTTAAGTTTTCTGTTTGAGTAATTATTGTATGAATGTTAGTGGGGCAACTTTGAGCAAGCAGTTAGAAAAGGTTTAAGGGTGTTCAATGTTTGAAGATAAACTTACCATGCATTTGTTTCTGAGTTTTAATTCGAGCTCTCTTGATTTTTGAAATACTGTTTGTTTTATAATTATTTTTGCTCTTTAATTATTATTAATATAAAGGTGGCTAAAAATTGTTTTGATTGTTATTGTGTTCTAATTTAGCGGAACCTAAATTACATTTACTGCCATACTTCTAATTTAACACTACTGCTTCCTTAGGGATGGCCAATGTCCTGAATATAGCGGGGAGGAACAAGCCATTTGTGCTGTTGGTCTCGCAAAATCAAAACCTGGTGTCTTTGTTGAAGCTATCCAATATCTTTTAATTTTAGCGACGCCTGTTGAGGTATTGGCCATTTTATGTTTTAGTTCTCTTCCAAGGACTTATCACTTATGTACTATAATATTGTGCTGCTGATTTTTTTTTTTTTTTTGTGTGTATATTTGTGTGGCAAATTGCTTATATTATACCCGAGGGACATAGTGTGTGTTGGTTTATCATTCATACTAACAGTTATTATGACTTGAATACTGTTTCTTCATTTGTTGAATTATGATATCTTCTTCCTTTCTTGTATCTTCTAATTCAACATTCCTTAATTGTTGATCAACTTTCAACCTGTTTTCATGTGTGGTTGAATAATACTTTGGCATGCTGGTAAGTGGTAAATATTTAAGCAAAAAGTAGCTGATTTCCATAAAGTTTTCCAATAGCATTGATAAAGGTCATAAGTAGTTTGGTTAACCTTCTGACTTATTTATGCCCTCATTTCTATTCCAGTCCATGTTGCTAAATGGTTAGAGAATCTATAATTATGGCTCAGATAATGGGCTGTCTTTTGTATATTATTCTGTAATTTGTAAGATATAATAACGAAGAAAATACCACCTGTAAGGATAGATAAGAGATCCATCTAATTAGATTCCACTATGTGTATTACGTTGCTTTTCATAGCAAGCGTGCCCTTCTCTGATATGCCATATGATGTTTTTTCCCCTTGGGACACTAATTATTAAAATTATTCTAATAATAAGAGTTTTGTTTTGTTAAGAATGGATGCACATTTCGTCAAACCAAACTTTTTGCTCATGTTAAAGTATTTTGGAGGTCAAGTTTTTCTCTTCTTTTGCTGGTTACCTCATTGGATTGAGTCAGGCTTTATCAACCCAGATGTGCCTTCGAGTTTAATTGCAACTTCTTGGCCTTTTTGAATTTTCGGTTAAAAAGTTCTCCGATTCAGAAGGTCATGAGAAGGTTGCATTTGGTCCAGGTTGACGATAGCAAAAGTGGTCATTAGGTAAGTTGTAACTTACATTGTATGTCCCACAGTGGGCATAAGTAATTTGTTATCTATCAATATTTCTCAAAGGCTGGGTATTTTTCTTGGATTTCAATGTAATGATCACCATGTGATTAGAACCAAATAATGAAAAAATTTAGCAGGATGCTGCAATTGGAGTCGTTTCCTACATCGCAAGCACATACTGTTCATCTCGGGTATTTAGCATCATTTTTAGGAGTGTGTGCATTGAGAAGGCTCATTTGCCATTTTAAGGATTGCATCAGAGCTTCACCTTCTTTTGAATGTTGCGAGCTTGGGAATGTTAGATCCCTAGTCCCTTTTAGATGTTTAAATTTAAGATGATAGGTACCAAGTTACCAGCTAGAAAATGATTGTCATGTAGCTCATGTTAAAGTTACTGTTGTCTCTGCAGAACTTATTCAAGCACGGCAGCTAAACTTCCATAGTTATCCAACTTTTCCTTTTATAAATGAAGAACTTTATTACCAAATTGGTAAAATAGGAGGTGATGGAAATAATTAGGATTATAATATAATTATAATAAATTCTCCAAAAGATAAATGGAAGACAAAAACAAATATCATCGAAGAAACAACCTCCTTGAATCCTGAATCCCCTTTTAAAAAATCCAAAAGCTTAATAACATATACAGAAAACCATAGCAGAGTACTCTCCAAATTTGTTTAATACAAAAATATCAAATAAAATGTCTGCAGTACCATGCCTTCCTTTTGGTTAGATGGCTAAGGAGGTATTTTCATCAGTGGTGTTCTTCTGTAGTCTTAAAATTTTGTCTTTTTTTGCATGATGTGCAGCATGTTCTTTCCAGACCTCCTTGTGGGAACAGTATTTTTTCTTACCCCACTCTTTTTTATCAGTTAATTTTAGTTGGAGTATGCTGCTCTGGAGGAGCAGATGGTTCAGATCCATTTGCAGAAGTTTCATTACAGCCATTGCCAGATTATACAATACCATCTGATGGGGTTACAATGACATGTGTAGCATGTACTGATAAGGGCCGCATTTTCCTTGCTGGACGTGATGGCCACATATATGAGCTTCTTTATTCAACTGGTTGAGGATGGCAAAAACGCTGCAGAAAAATGTGCATCACTGCTGGTCTAGGAAGTGTAATTTCCAGGTACTTTGTGCTTTTTAAATCTTTTGCGGTATACAAGTCAATAACTATGCTACTTGATTGTTATCTTTTTAATTTTTGAATTGTATGTGTATTTGTAAATGGTATATAAAGTTGCCTCATTTTTACAGTCTTAGCTGTTATTTGCAGATGGGTCATACCAAATGTGTTCAATTTTGGAGCTGTTGATCCTATTGTTGAAATGGTTTTTGACAATGAGAGACAGATATTGTACGCACGAACTGAAGAGATGAAGCTTCAGGTTTATGTTCTTGGACCAAATGGTGATGGCCCATTAAAGAAAGTGGCTGAAGAGAGGAATCTTATCAATCAGAGGGATGCACATTATGGAGGTAGACAATCAACAGGATCAAGAGTCTCAAGTCGATCACCGAAGCCATCTATTGTTTGCATCTCACCTTTATCTACACTTGAATCCAAGTGGCTACATCTTGTTGCTGTTTTATCAGATGGCAGAAGGATGTACTTTTCTACCTCTCCTTCTAGCGGAAGCCTGAATGGGTTCAACACCAACCATCACAAGCCTAGCTGTTTAAAGGTTGTCACAACAAGGCCTGCTCCTCCTTGGGGTGTTAGTGGTGGTCTCACCTTTGGAACCATGGCTCTTGCTGGTAGACCTCAAAATGAGGATCTCTCACTGAAAGTTGAGGCAGCTTATTGTTCTTCTGGAACTCTTATCCTTTCTGATGCATCACCTCCAACTATGCCTTCACTCCTTGTTTTGAACAGAGATTCAAGCACACAGTCATCACCATCAGGTAATCTAGGGACAGGCACAAGGAGTTCCCGGGCATTACGGGAATCTGTATCTTCTTTACCAGTTGAAGGACGGATGCTTTCTGTGGCAGATGTTTTACCTTTGCCAGATTCTGCAGCTATGGTGCAGTCTCTATATTCAGAAATTGAGTTTGGCGGTTATGAGAGCTCAATGGAATCATGTGAAAGGGCATCTGGCAAACTCTGGGCAAGGGGTGACCTCTCAACCCAACATATATTGCCAAGGAGGATTGTCATCTTCAGCACCATGGGCATGATGGAAATTGTTTTTAACAGGCCACTGGACATTCTAAGGCGACTATTAGAATCCAATTCTCCAAGATCAGTTTTAGAAGAATTTTTCAATCGTTTTGGTGCTGGTGAGGCAGCTGCAATGTGTTTAATGCTAGCTGCAAGAATAGTGCATGCTGAAAACCTTATTAGCAATGTTATTGCTGAGAAGGCAGCTGAAGCTTTTGAGGACCCAAGAGTTGTTGGCATGCCACAACTTGAAGGTAGTAGTGCATTATCAAACACGAGAACTGCTGCTGGTGGATTTAGCATGGGCCAGGTTGTTCAGGAGGCGGAACCTGTTTTTTCAGGTGCACATGAAGGGCTATGTTTGTGCTCATCTAGATTGCTTTTTCCTCTATGGGAACTTCCTGTAATGGTTGTAAAAGGAAGTTTAGGTCCTTTAGGCACTTTATCTGAAAATGGGGGTAGTTGTATGCAGACTCTCTGTTGGGGCTATGCAAGTCCTTGAACACAAACTCCGATCTTTAGAGAAATTCTTAAGATCTAGAAGGAACCAGAGGAGGGGACTTTACGGCTGTGTAGCAGGTTTAGGAGATCTGAGTGGTTCCATTCTATATGGTAATGGTTCTGCATTAGGTGCTGGGGATCGAAGTATGGTAAGAAACTTGTTTGGTGCGTATTCCAGAAATATGGAGTCCAATGGTGGTGGAACTAGTAATAAAAGGCAAAGGTTACCATATAGTCCTGCAGAGTTAGCTGCCATGGTGGTGGGCCTACATTGTTAATTGTTTCCATAAGTGTTTGTTTTTTGAGCTATTAGTTCAGTTTCAATGTTGGGGCTATGCAAAATGAATGATATAAGTCATGCCTAGGATAGGATTAGTTTTAGAAGAAAAAAAAAAACAAAGAATAATAAAGTAGCCTTTTCGTTAAATGATTTTAAAGAATAATATCAAATGATTTTAAAGAGTTTTTGGGATAAGTATAAGAAGTTCAACTGCCTTTTCGTTAAATCTTTTATTTAATTCAGATAATTACAAATTTAAATATTCGGTTATTCTTATCACGTAATTCCAAAAAACATATTTAAATCAAACAAAATATTTTTTAAAGTTATATTATGTTACTTAATGATACTTCTCCCTTTTTTCCTATTCTTTGAAATGCTCGTATGTTTTTCCTTTGGATCTTTTTACTTTTTATAAACTAATATTTCTAATAAAATCTTATCTATACTTTTAAATATTATCTTATCTTCTCTAAATAAGAAAAAAATAACCAATATAAAAAATGAATTAATAAAAAATTAAAACTTTTTTGACAAAATAAAGATAAATAGCAAAAGTAGTAAAGAAGTACCTAATATTACAGAATCTACGAAATTTTTAGGAGGAGTGAAGTAATATTTTATGAAATATATTATATGATACCTATATAGTTAATAAAAAAAAATTGAAAATTTTGGGGGGGGGCCGTGGCCCCTGTCAGCCCCCTCTTGGCTATGCCCCTGCTGTTCGTGCTTTTCTTGAGCGGGACTTAACCTTTAGTTAGTATTGGTTTCTTTCTTTTATGTTTTTAGTTATTTTCCACTGTACAAAAAAAAAACAACTAAATTAAATTTACGATATACAATTTTCTAAACGATATTCTGAAAATTCTGGAACAAAAATGTTGCGTATTAGAAATAATGGCACACAATTTAGAAATATCGTGTACCTTGAATTTCCGGAACACAAGTCATTTTATACAAAATTTTCTAAAATGTGTTCAATTTTCGTATTAAAATTACCAACTATGCACTTAAACTAAGTTTTCGGTTGAGAACACATTCCATATATAAATCATTATATATAAAAAATTATTATATAGTACATAAAATTATCTATGTATTTTTATCATAAAATTTATTACGTTTTATGATAATCTATATTGTATAAATTATAATCTAAAAAATTCCTTTTTAAATATATGTTATAAAATATAAAAAAATATTTATAAACATATAATTTTATTATATATAAATAATTATATATATGTATATATAGTTTTTAACTAACTTTATAAAATATATTATGTTATATAACAATTTATTTATTATAAAATTATAAAGTAAACTATATACTATAAGATGTATGTTATAATAAACTCTTGTGAATTTTTTCTCTCTCCGCCCTGTGAGATGTTTCTCTCCGGTAGTTTCACCCACTGACTATTGTGAGAAGATTCTTTCTTTGGTTACTTGCTAGCATGGATCGGTTGTCAATAGTGGAGGAGGATGAGGAGTTGGAGGTGCAAGTTGGTGACTGTAATGAAGGAGGTCAGGGTGTTGGATTCAATCCAGGGCTATGTCTTGTTGGGCGATTCCTTACAGACAAACCAATTCGCACTCATATCATGAAGGAGAGGATGGCTGGTGTTTGGCGTCCGGGGAGAGGTGTCTCCATAAAGGAGGTAAATGGTGGCATATTTCTGTTTCAATTCTTTCATATTCTTGATGTGCAACGTATCTTGAAAGGGGGTCCATGGTCTTTTGATGGGAATATGTTAATTCTTGGTGCCATGAAAGAAGGAGAAATTCCAGAAGAGGTCCCGCTGTTTGAAGTGCCGTTCTGGGTTCAGGTGCATAACGTCCCAGTAGGGTTCATGTCTCTGGCGGTTGGCAAACATCTTGCTAATGGAATAGGGGAATTCTTGGAATATGATGAGAAGAACAACTCTAACTTTTGGCGGGCATTCATGCGTATTCGAGTTTTGATGGATGTTCGCAAACCGTTGAAGAAGACCCGAAAAATCAAGAAGCCTGGCGGGGAAGCAAAAGAGGTGCAGTTCAAGTATGAGAGGCTTGGATCATTCTGCTACATTTGTGGTATCATGGGGCACGTGGAAAATTTCTGCGAATTGCTGTTTACAATGGACAATGATGGTGGCCAAAGAAACTGGGGACCGGAATTGAGAGCAGATCCTAGAAGGCATCCATCTGGAGGTGGCGGGCGGTGGCTGAGAGAGGAGGGCCAACAAACATGGGTTGCACCAAATCAGGGAGGGATAGGAAATCAAGGGGAAGTTTTGTCAAATCGGGAAGGAAACGACTCGGAGAAAAATCAGCAAAGTCAAACCAATTTGGCATCAATGCTAAAAAATCCTCTCCTTCTCAATAAAAATGATTGTATGACAATTCGGAGCCAATTAATGCAAATAAAGTGTCTGACGGGACGGGGGACAAGGAGGAAATGGTGGGCGTCATTGAGTGTGACAAGAAGCGTCGTAGGAATGATTGCATGATGATTGGCGGGGCACCACAAAGCATTGAAGGGGGTGCACCAAGTAACCAGGTGACAAGCATGGATATCAATGAGAAAGAGCATTTTTTAGCGGTGGGCCTTGGCGAAGAGGCCTGCCAAGGATCATGAGTCTATTGAGCTGGAACTGCCGGGGCCTAGGCAACCCTAGAGCAGTTCTAATATTACGGGACCTCATTCGGTCGCACCATCCGGATGTGATGTTCCTTTGCGAGACGTTGGTGCATGCAAACAAGATTGAAGAATTGAGAATAAAGTTGGGTTTCGATGCTTCATTTTCGGTTGATAGGTTGGGGAGAAGTGGGGGCCTTGCCTTATTATGGAAGCATCCGTTTGAGTGCAACCTTATCAACTACTCCCAGAATTTTATAAATATGGAGGTGGTGCATCATGGTGTTGATAAATGGAGATTTACTGGCTTCTATGGGTTTCCTGAGAAACATCGTAGGAAAGAGTCGTGTGAAATGTTAAAAGTCTTAGCAGCAGATGTGAGCATTCCGTGGTGCGTGATGGGAGACTTTAACGATCTGACAACTCAATCAGAGAAGCTTGGAGGTGCGAACCATCCTGAGTGGTTATTGCAGGGGTTCAGGGAGACTATTCTTCATTGCCAGGTGATTGACCTCCCTTTGGAAGGGTACCAGTACACTTGGAGTAGGGGTAAAGGCACTCCCAGTGCCGTGGAGGAGAGGCTGGATAGAAGTATGGTTACCCAGGGGTGGTTGGACATTTACCCCCATAGCAGATTGCGGAATGCAATTGCTTGCAAGTCAGATCATTCCCCTATAATTTTGTGTTTATCCCATCATAACAATAAACATTTTTTGGGCAATTTCAAATTTGAAAATGCTTGGTTGCATGAGCCAGATTTGGCTGATATTGTCCAAGCGGGTTGGAACAAGGAGGACCAGGTAGATGTCATGAAGCGCATTGCTAGTTGTACAGAAGACATGAACCTTTGGGGGAGAAAATTAAGATCCAAATATAGGGTAGCCATATCAGATTGCAAGCAAAGGATGGAAGAGCTTCGTGGGTGCCATGATACCGACTCTATCCAGCGTTACAATATGTTGCATGATAAGATGAATTGTCTTATTATGCAAGAGGAAGCTTTCTGGAAGCAAAGGGCGAAGGTGTTTTGGCTGCGTGAAGGTGATGGCAATACCCGAGGATGACCGAACAGTAGAGCAGGCTGGTTTGTGTGATGTGGCTAAGGAGTACTTTAACAATTTATTTGGAGCATCTGATTGTGACCCTTCCCTTATTGTGTCCAATCTGGAGTCGCGGGTTTCATGCGAGGATAATGAACTCTTGACAAAGCCTTTCTCTCTTACTGAGTTTAGGAAAGCACCTTTTCAAATGAATTCTGACAAGGCCCCGGGGCCTGACGGGCTCAATCCCGCCTTCTTCAAAAGGTTCTGTGAGTTATGTGGGCCAGAAGTTTTTCATGCAGGGACATAGTGGCTTGAGAGGGGGGAGTTCCCACCTCACCTAAATGACACTAGCATAATCTTGCTGCCTAAGATAGATCACCCGAGGACTATGAAAGATTTGCGGCCTATCTCTCTTTGTAACGTCATCTATAAGATCATTTCCAAGGTGCTCGCAAATAGATTGAAAGGTGTATTGCCAAAGATAATTGCTAAGGAGCAGTCTGCTTTTATTGAGCATAGGTCCATCTTAGATAATGTGCAGGTGGCTTTCGAAATCATTCACCACATGAGAGGTAAGGTTAGGGGGAAGGTTGGGGAAGTCGCTCTGAAAATCAATATCAGCAAGGCATACGATCGCATGGATTGGAATTACTTGTCACAAATCATGCTTAAATTTGGTTTTGATGCGAAGTGGGTGCACTGGATGTTAATGTGTATGGGCTCGGTGCAATTCTCGGTTATGGTGAATGGTGAGGGAGTTGGCCCAATTCTTCCTAGGCGTGGCTTGAGGCAAGGTGACCCGCTGTCACCCTACCTTTTCATCATAGGAGCAGAAGGTTTTACTAGTCTCATGCACAGAGCCATGGCTCGAGGGGACATTCATGGTGTTAAAATTTGTAGAGGAGCTCCAATTGTCTCTCACCTGCTGTTCGCGGATGATTGCTTTCTTTCTTCCGGGCCAATGATAAGGAGGGTCTATCAATGAAGAATCTCCTCCAAACCTACGAGAAGGCAACCGGGCAGGCAATTAATTTACAAAAATCAGAAATTTTCTTCAGTTCCAATACTCCTCATTCAGTTCGGACCACATTAACAAGTTTGTTTCAAGTGTCGAATCCTCTGGGAAGGGGAAAGTATTTGGGCCTTCCGTCTCTAGTTGGAAGAAACAAAAAGCAAATCTTTGGCTACCTCAAGGAGAGAACGTGGAGGAGAATTCAGTCTTGGTCTGGTAAACATCTTTCAAAAGCGGGGAGGGAGGTTTTGGTTAAGGCAGTAGCCCAATCTATTCCTACTTACTGCATGAGCGTTTTCCTGATCCCTACATCTCTTGGTGAGGAGCTTCAAAGAATGATAAACTCATTCTGGTGGGGGTCTAATAGGGGCAGGGGAATTCACTGGCTCAGCTGGGACAAGTTGGCAATCCGGAAGGAGTTTGGAGGTTTGGGATTTCGAAACTTTTATGCTTTTAATTTGGCAATGCTAGGGAAGTAAGGTTGGAACCTTTCTACTAACCATGATGGTATAGTTTATCAAGTTTTCAAAGCTAAATACTTTCCTCATGAGGAGTTCCTAGGGGCCCGGTTGGGCCATAATCCTAGCTTTATTTGGCGTAGCATTCACGCTTCACAGGCTGTGCTCAAAGAAGGAGCAAGATGGAAGATTGGCAATGGTAGGAGAATTAAAGCGTTCAAGGACCCGTGGCTGAAATCTATTATGCAGTCTCATGTCAGTAGCACTTGCCCTCGGGGTGGAGAGGAGTTAACTATTGCGGATTTCATTGATGCTAGTAGAGGTCATTGGAAAGTTGATATGATCAGATCATTTTTCTCTGCTGCGGATGTGAACAGAATCCTCTCAATTCACTTGTCCAGATTGGATAAGGAAGATTCTTTGATTTGGAAATTGAGTAAGGATGACAGGTATTCTGTTAAATCAGCCTATTACCATATCACAGAAAATATGGTTGACAACTCTCACTATAAAGTTCAGGGGGATTGGAAGACTTTATGGAAGTTAAAAGTGCCCAATTGTGTCAAATTGTTCCTGTGGAGGCTGCTGCGGGGTTGCTTGCCAACGAGAATGAATCTGCAGCGCAAAGGAGTGTCGTGCCCAGCCACTTGTGCGTTCTGTGAATCAGCCTTGGAGAATGAGTGACACGTGTTTTTTGGTTGCATGAACAGCATTGCTTGTTGGCAGAAGGCTGGTATGTGGCAGTTATTGGAGCAGCCAGTTTCTGTCTCTGAAGGTTTTCAGGAGACAACATTTTTCCTGTTGAGTTCCCTCCAATATAATATGAAGCATAAATTTGCAATGGTCTTATGGTCATTGTGGAAGCAACGAAATGAGAAAGTCTGGGAGGGGGTGCAGCGGGCAACGTCAGAAGTGGTTACTCGTGCTCAGGAGGCCTTTACTGACTGGAATTGTGTGAAGTCTTGTGGTGAGGTTGGTATTACTTCGGTGGTGACATCCCATAATTTCTGTTGGTTTCCTCCTCAAGCGGGCAGGGTGAAATGCAATGTGGATGCTGCACTTTTTGCAGATCAAAATGGCTTTGGGGTTGGTTTATGTTTGAGAGATGACAAGGGTCAGTACATCAAATCTAAAGTCCTGTACCACCATGGCTCCCCCCACCTCGGGAAGCAGAGGCACTTGGTTTGCTTGATGCTCTTTCCTGGCTTGGTGAGCTTGGGATGCTAGAAGTAGATATAGAGCTTGATTGTAAAGAGGTGGTGGATGCTCTCCATGGGGAGGCGGGGAGCCTAAATGAATTTGGTGATATCTTGAACACGTGCAGAGGGGAGTTAGATGCTTTACAAAACTTAAGGGTTAGTTTTATCAGGAGACAAGCTAATTATGCAGCTCATTTATTGGCTAGGGCGGCAAAATTTTATGCTTGTATCCATGAGTTTGATCATATGCCTCCTTGTATTTCCGAAATTATTAGCAATGAATTGAAATAAGTTTGTTGTTTTCAAAAAAAAAAAAAAGATGTATGTTATAATTTATGTGACATAAAAATCACGTGTTGATAGAAATGGAACTTGCTATTTTACCCAGTTGTGTAGAAAATCAGAAATTCAATTTATACTACACATTTCAAATAACACACCAAAAATTTAATTTCTGGTGTACAATTATGAAAAATTGTATACCTTCCACATAAATTTCAAATTGCGTATAGAAATAAATTTATAATACTTATATCAAAAATTAAGTTTCTAGAATAATTTTTTCATAATTGTACATAAAAGACACAAGCCATAATAAATTCATACAATGGTTTACACCAAAAAAATACAACAGAAATATACAATAACTTATACAACACACTTTTTTCTCTTTATATCTTTCAATCACACCATCTATTATATCTCACATTTTTTCTCTTCATCTCTCTTAGTTGTATTGACGTACAACAATCATCTCTCAAAATATATTTAAAAAAAAAACTGAGCGAATGGCTACAACATGTTGCTCGAGCAAGATAAGGGAAAGAGGAAGAAAGAAGGAGGAAAAGTAGAAGGGGAAAGGGGTATTTTAGGGTCTGTTTGGTTTGTATTTTCATTTTCTGTTTTCTGATTTCTGAAATTTTACAAAGGAAAAACTGGAAATATTGGAAACAGAAATTTTTTGTTTCCAACATTTCCAGTTTTTCCTTTATAAAATTTTAGAAAATAGAAAATAAAATAAAAATAAAAAATGGAAACAAGAAATGAAAATGCAAATTCAACGTACCATTAGGAATTATAAAAAATAAAAAAGAGGGCTGGTGTGTATATTAAAAATAGTGGTGTAGATAGATACTCCCTAACCTGAAACCTATACAACAAAACGAATTGGACCGGGGGGTGGGGAGCAAAACAAAACCGGAAAACCCATTGAAAAAAAAAAAAACTGGAAAACCCTACCCGCTACAAATAAATAAATAATATGAGAAACCCTAAAACTAACCCTATCGCGTCTCATTTCTCTCTTGAGCACTCACACTTCCTTCGCCGTTCTCTCACTCACTACTCATCAGCTCAGCAATATGGCCGAACGTGGCGGAGACCGTGGTGGATTTGGCCGTGGCTTCAGCGGTCGAGGACGCGGCGACAGGGGCCGTGGTCGCCGCAGGGCTTCTGGAAGGCGCGATGAAGAGGAGAAGTGGGTTCCAGTGACGAAGCTGGGTCGTCTTGTGAAAGAGGGTAAGATCCGAAGCCTTGAGCAGATCTACCTTCACTCACTCCCAATCAAGGAGCACCAAATCGTGGACACCTTGGTTGGTCCCTCCCTCAAGGATGAGGTTATGAAAATCATGCCTGTTCAGAAGCAGACCCGTGCCGGTCAGCGAACACGGTTCAAGGCCTTCGTTGTTGTTGGTGACGGCAACGGCCACGTTGGTCTCGGTGTCAAGTGCAGCAAGGAAGTTGCCACCGCCATTCGCGGTGCCATCATCTTGGCTAAGCTCTCCGTCATTCCCGTGAGGAGAGGTTACTGGGGTAACAAGATTGGGAAGCCCCACACTGTTCCCTGCAAGGTCACCGGAAAGTGTGGTTCTGTCACTGTCCGCATGGTCCCCGCCCCTCGTGGTTCTGGAATTGTTGCTGCTAGGGTTCCTAAGAAGGTCTTGCAATTTGCAGGAATTGAGGATGTCTTCACCTCCTCTAGAGGATCCACTAAGACTCTTGGAAATTTCGTCAAGGTTAGGGTTTCTGTCTCCTAATTTCTTATACTGATTTCATGCCTCATGATTTAATTCCTAGTTTCTGTGCAAATATTTAATTTTTCATTTCTTATACTGATTTTATGCTTATAATTATAATTAGAAATAATTGTCCATGCTCATGCTTAGAATGAACCATGATTTTTTATAGTCTGTTATTAATACTGACATATCATATATCCCTCTTTGTGTTTATTTTTTATTTGATTGAACTTGTAATGTAATCATGCATCGTTTTGCATTTCACCTTTAGCTATATGGAACATGAGATGGTTGTCTTATGTTGTAATTCATGGAATGATTTGTTATTATGCTGGTTGGGAATGTTAAATGGATTTGAAGAAATACAAGTATTTTCTGTTACATATTTATGCTGTATAAACATGGATCATATTTTTCTGTTACCTATTTATGCTGTATAAACATGACCATATTTGAAATCCTACCTATTCATGGTTTATGATTTATCCATGTCCATAATGCCCTGTCCTTTTACAGGCTACTTTTGATTGTCTGCTGAAAACCTACGGGTTTCTAACGCCCGACTTCTGGAGGGAGACTCGTTTCTCCAAATCTCCATTCCAAGAGTACACTGATCTATTGGCTAAGCCAACAGGAAAGGCCTTGATCCTTGAGGAGGAGAGGGTGGATGCTTGAGCTTGCAGTTTTGGTGTCATGGAATGATTCAGTGTCTTGAGCATTTTAGAAACTAGTAATTATGTGTTTTTGTTGCTTACTGTTTCCTTTCGTATTGAGGGACGATTTTATATTATATCTTCATGTGTTTTGTTTTCCAAGTTTAGGTTGTTGGATAATTACTGAGTTTCAAATACTAAAATTCTGCTTAACTGATGACAGGTGGCAATATCCATTGAAAAGCGAGTGTCTTTCTTCCGCTTTGATAAAATAGATTTTGAAATTCATCAAAATTCTTCTTTGTCATTCGTTTCCAAGCCATGTCTTTTTATTTGTATGCTGAATCTGCATAAAGTTTTACTTTCAGAATTTGCAAAAAAATTAAAGTAATTTTAATTTTTAATTAAATATGACAATAGTGTAGTACGAATTACGAACAATGCAGCTTTGTTTTTCTCGGTAAGAATTGAGTTACTGGCAGACATAATGCGAGAGAAATTTGTTTATACCCCACGCGGGGTTGGAACATGCTTTGTTAAGAACAATTGGACTGATTGATAGTCTGAACGTAACCACTCTAGGCTGTTGTGCAAGTGAGGTTCGTGGCCGGGTAGATGCAAAGTAGTGGCCCCTTCATTTGTTCGTGGCGGCCCTTTCAAACATTGTTGAAGGCCCCTCCATGTGATAAATTATGTGAGCAACTCAACTTTCTATGAGTCATGAAGGCAGCTGTATAGTTTAATTTTATCAGCTGTGAGTTTTGATTTGGCAGCTGTATAGTTTAATTTTATCAGCTGTGAGTTTTGATTAGGCAGCTGTATTTTTAATTTAGTCACCTGTATATTTCATTTGCAGCTGTATAGTATGAGTTTCAACATTAGGCAGCTGTATTTTGAATTTAGGCAGCTGTATTTTGAATTTAGGCAGCTGTATAGTATGAGTTTGAACAGTAGCAGTAAATTTCAGTCTGTGATAAAAAACAAAACAAAACAAAGTTATGCAGGATAACAAGACATGTAGATTGCAAGTGAAAAAAGGAATTCGTCATTCTCATTGAAAAAAATCATCTTTTAGTACATAAACTCCTGTCTCATTCATGGTAGACCATTACTAACTACATCTCAGAAATATGAGATTACAAGATCATAAACTCCTAGACTTTGTTAAAAAAATACAGTAGTTGTCTAATAATCAGCTATGACATAGCCTTCCAATGGCCAAAACAACATAGTCTTCTAGTACATATAATGTTCCTCCCACAAGTGGCTCCACATTAAGTGAGATGGCAGCTGCCCAACAGCCCAGGCCATCCAATAGTTAAACCAATTTGAAGATCAGTCCTGGTGATAAGCAGATCAGAAGACTAGTGAGATGGGAGATGGGAGTTGCCCAACAGCTCCACATATGTTTTTTGTGTGCACCAACAAGTTCCATAAAATCAGGCTTGGACAGAACATAAGGGGCTTCCTGTCAGTAACAGCTCCAAGAAACTGAACAACATTAGGGTGGCGAAGCTTCACAAGTAAATTAACCTCTTGCCTGAAGTCTTGACTGTATTAAAAAGTAACCGACAAAAAACACATTGAAGGATGAGTGATTGACACATGACATAGCAGAAAAATCCAAGATAGAAAATATTGTTTTGTTTCTGAAAGTTACAAGCTTAATTACTAGTCCATGTATGTCTATAGCTAGAACATACATGCTTGGATTCTTAAAAGAAGCAGAAGCAGTCACCCTGAACTCGTTAGAACATTTGAAGAAAAGGCATTGGCCTATTTTAAATAGTTTGCTAAATACTAACAAGCAGAGCTTCTGAAGACAAAGGCAATAAACACCTAAGAATTATCAGAGCCATGAAACCACATTAGCACAATTTGGGGAATGATAGTACTTAAATTAACACCAGCCTAGGTTGTGATAATGATGTGAAAGGTTCAGCTCTCTACCAAGCAACCTATCCACCACTCCTACTTATTTTTCTTAGGTACTAGCATGCATCTTCAGTTTAACAACAACAAAAAAGGAAAGTAAAATTAAGACTGTTAACTAATTTATGTCTCAAAATTACCTACAATTCAGAAACAGGAAATTAACTTAGTACATAAATCGCAAACCAAGAAAAGAGAGTAAATAGCTATTTGCCTCTAATTACTACAAAGGAATACTTGAGTTTGAGTCCAATCCTCGCGGTTAATATTTTCAATAGATTGAATTTTCTGCAATAGGGATAGAGTAGTATAGGACAATGTCAATGACATCCAGTCTCACAAATTGACACCATTCTCTAATTAGGACAATGAACAACGCCATTCTATCTAGAGGACAGGAACATAAAGAAAACTGTTCCCAACAATTTTAATTTACATTGCAACCAATCTATTAGAACTGACAATCTCGGAATCAGATCAAATTCAGTACCCTCCACATCCATTTTCATCACAACATAATCATTCTTCGAAACAATGTTCTTCTCCACTAAATTGAAAGATAATTGGCAAGGTCACCTAAATTGAATAATAGCAAATTGAAGAGTTCATATTATGTGTATCAGCACCATGTCAGTAGTTATACCATGGGTACATGAATTTGGAACAATCACGCTGAATCAGAAACCACAAGCCAGTAGTGAAAGTAACAATAACAGAAGAAAAATTGAAAGAGATAGAGCACAGAACAGAGGGAGATCGAAGGAGGGCATCACTGCGCGCTCTGTCCGCCGTCGTTGGTCGCTCGTTCGCTACGTGAAGAGTGAACTGAGAGTGGAGAAGGTAGGGATTCTGAAATTCATAAACGGTGCGTTTTAACCCAATTTATTGTGAGCCGTTGATCATTGAACAGTTTTAATCCACGGGAGAGGATCCGCTTCCGTTTTGTTATATGTATAATATTGAGCAAACATACCATGTTCTGAAGCATTTATTTATTGATGTATCACTCTTATTATGAATTTGTTATCCCTGCCCTAGGCTGCCATCTAGACTTAAATCTAATAATCTTTGATTAGCAAGTTACCATTATGTTAACACTTGCTAATTAGTTTTCAATTACTATAATTTATTTTCATAAGCTCTAGTTTTAGCTTATATCAATAATTTGATGCAGTCATCAAATGTTTGGTTTGGTAGTTGTGATTAAAATAAAAAAGACTTGAATTGGAAACACTTGTCTCGTACATGGTAATGAAGGTCAAGACTTATGACGGATGGGATAATGTTGTAATGAAAATGCTTGTTCCTATATCAACTTCAGCAGTGGACTTCCTTTTACATACACATAAATAAATCTACAAGTGCTGATTATTAATTATAATTACAGACATTAGCAAATCCCAACCGGTTTGCCAGCCAGGTACAATACAACCTGAAACTTGGAACTGCAAACATAATCTTATCAGTTGGCAACCTCTGCAGTGGGATGTCAGTTTCAGTTAAAAGGTTGAAACAGTGCTGTTCTGTTGTTTGGTAACATGATTGTTGCTTCTCAATGTCAGAATTATACTCATCCAAATCTGAGATATTTGCAGAGTATGACCATGAGAAAGATTTGCTTCCACTTGCTCTCTTGATGCGTCTCTCGGAAAACAAAGTAGCACATGCTTCCTGGTGCTTATTGATGGCATTAACATCCACAGCTGCATATAAACCATAGGTTAAATTTGCATAGCCAATTCCTTAAAATAAAAAAACTGGTGGTATGATGCTTTAAATTGTTACTACTCACTAGTGTACAATGTCACGGGACTTAAAAGTTAAAACCCCTTAAGTTGCTAATTATCTACAATCAAATCATACTTATGAAACTGAAAAAATGGCCTACTATTGCTCAAGTCACACAACTTGAGCAAGAAGCTGCAGCGATGTAAAGAGCGGTCTCTCCAGCATCGTTCTGGAGTGAGATGACATCAGAAATTCAAATTGGTGATCCATCATCGTCCTGCTTCATCAATTGCTTTAGCCCCAGATCGAACGGTGGGGAAAATTGATTGGTGGGTTATGCCTTGGACTCCATCAAGAAAGAGAGGAATTTTCAGTGTTTCAACTTTGGGTTGAACTTGAACACTCTCTCTACCATCCCAAATCTTGAGAAGCAATAGTGGAAAGGGTTAAAGTGTGAAACTTGTATTGTATGTGTCTGTAGCATTGAAGAGAAAGGATTCAATTATTTGATAGACGGTGAGTTGAGTGAGGTCTTTTTGCAAAGAAAATAAATCCTATCCAGGTGCGTGTGATGCCATTGACTTTGCTTAAACTACGTCTTTGTGTCATCAAAACTAATTAAGTAATATTAGGCATTAATCTCAAATCAATCCCGTTGATTTATAGAAGCGATACACTACTAATTAAGTAATATGAATGAAATTGTGCAAATTTCTGAATCAATTATTTACTAGTTTTGTTGTTTTTATCTATCATTTTAAAAGGTCAAGATAAAATTTATTATTATTTTATTAAGTATGTTTTTATTTTACCCACTTAAATTAAGGTTTAGATCTTTATATTCTCACGGTAAAAAAAAAAAAAAACTTCTAAAATAATTTCAGCCATTAGATTTGAGTTTTATTGACCCCACCAATCTAATATCTGAAAATATTTTAGAGATTAAGTTAAATTTATTTGATTGTTTTTGTTCATTCAATTTTTATCTTTTAGAATTTTTACAAAGAATTTCTTCTGCACTTCACCTTAACTTACCTTTAATTTTATTATATACTTTTTGCCTTTAATTTTGTTATATTTTTCTCCCATTAATAAAATCTAAAGATGGTGCCAACTCCAAAGCTGGAGGATGATTCTGTTCGACAGCTAGAAAGCTTAAATCGTTTTCATTAACTATTAGCTAATAAAAATTACTATTGCAAAGACTTTATTTTGCTTAGCTGGAACTCTGTATCTACAGAACACGCATTTAGACTTTCAGATATATCAATCTTTCAAGCCAAATAAGACAATAATCACTGGTCAATTAAATTTGAATTTAACAATTATTAATTTATTGTAACAGAGAAATAAAGACAAACAAATGGTAACATTATGGATGGCTTAAACATATGTTAGCATATCCAATGTCAATACTAAAATTATTTAAAACTTCAGGAAAAGGAAAAGAACGTTCTAAACATTTTATTACTATAAAGCCACATTTTTCATGCATTCTCGGCTGTTTTATTTTTAATAATAATCGTTCACCTTATATATTAATGGTCCGTTTGGTTTGGCGTTGGAAAAATCAAAATCATGGTTTTGCAGAATTGATTTTAAATCACTTCCGTCCAACGTGCTTCGTAAAGTGTGCATCACTCATCTCAACCATTGATTCTCAGAATCAATTATACTCAACTGCAAACCAAACAAACACTAAATTAAAACGCGTATTCTTAACTTTTTTTAAAGCTTTAAATTCAAATTATTTTAAGAAAAATAATACTTGTACAACCATACAATAAAGAAAGATAAAAAGAGAAAACTTGAAGAGTGAGAAATATGAGATATAATAGGTGATGTAATAAAGAAATATATATATAGAGAGAGAAAAAAATATGTTGTATGAGTATATTTTGGTTACATGAATGTTATCTCTTCTTTTAAATTAATTATATATATCTTATAAATTTACACTTTTAATTTTAAGAATTTATTTGATATGCGTCATCAGTGTAAAAAAGTTATACGGTGTCATCCAATGATATATTATCACACCATTTATTAAGTTTAATAACACATGAAATTGTAACAACACGATCGTTAAACTTGTGACGTGTCAGTTACCTAGCATGCCACGTGTTAATTGTCTAGCATGCCACATCACAGGTTTAATGACCCAAAGTAACGGCAATGACTACTGTTACAGGTTTTTGAAAGTTCGGGGATATAAAACCAAGGAATTAAAGTTCAGGGACTAAAACCCAAGTTGACCAAAAGTTCAGGGACTAATAACATATTTTTCCCAAAAAAAAAGAAGACAAAATACATTCCACAAGACAGTGAAAAGAGATTACAATGACAAATATCAGTCAATCAACTATTACCATCCTCTGGTGCCTTTCCGGCAGAAAGTGGAGCAATGGGCTTTTCAGGTTCCTTGTAATCTAAGGGAGGAGCAAAGTCCACCTCACAGTCGGTCTCAATGATGCTTATAGCTTTGGAAGGCTTAGGGTCTGTTTGGTTTACGTTTTCATTTCCTGTTTCTATTTACTGTTTTCATTTTGTTTCCTGTTTTCTGAAATTTTACAAAGGAAAAACTGGAAATACTGGAAACAACAAAATTTTGTTTCCAACATTTCCAATTTTTCCTTTGTAAAATTTCAAAAAACGGGAAATAGAAAATGGAAACAGGAAATGAAAATGCAAACCAAACAGACCCTTAGTTTCCACAATGTCTATGTAATATTTCTTGTTGTTGTAAGCCACCATAATGCTATCTCCAGTAGTCAAGTAGGAAAAATTCCTCAAACTTGTTTCTAAGGTGCATGAAAAATACAGTCAAATATCTACTGAATTAAACAAAATAAACCATAAAGCGACAAAAAATAACTACTTTCCCCGGAACAATGGTGCACAAGAATTCATATACTGAATCTAGCTCCAACCCATATAAAATAGAGTTCTATGGAATAATTAAATCTTACACTTTTAGGATTTCACACCTCGTATTAAGGAGTGTAGATGAAAAAAACGAGTCTAAATTGCATCAAATTCTATAAACCATTGTACTTGCACAATGATGTATGTATACATGTAAATTATAGTTAATAGTAAAGACAAGGCTGGATTTGTCCTCAATAACAACTACGAGTACGAGTATTCAACTTCAATCTTCAGTTTGGTGCTCCCATCTACTAAACACCAAGCCAATTTATAACACAGTTGCTGAGTTGTAGCAGTCTTGACTACAATTCTACAAACCAATCTAATAAAATATCAAACTTTAAACAAAACCACATTTCTAGGGATCAGTTTGATTTACTGATGTAGTAGGTGAATTCAACTTCCATGTCAATGTTTTTAAGAAATGAGAGAAATGACAGGATAGTAGATGGCAAATCACTGACACATAAATACAACAACAAACTATGCCTTTGAAACAACCATAATAGCCTGGGTTTGTCTGGGTTTAGAACAGCCATAATAACAATAACTAAATTGACATAGCATCAAATAGCATGAATATATTGGAAAGATGATAGGAATGGATACATCACATATAAAATTTGGAAGGAAAAACATATTTGAGCTGCAGAGTTGCATCCTTAAAAGATATTATCATCAGTTGGGAGATATCATAGCTTTATTAAAGTAAAAACAAAATAAATATGAACTCACATAGCCTTTGGGTTGGAAATATCCAAGAAGTCTTTTGTGTGGGGTTGTAACTTGACATATGTTCCCTTTGGAAGTGTCACATTTTTCACTCTAATAATGTCCCCCTCTTGTAAAAGCATGTTCTCCATCATCTGTATAAAAGAACTCATGAAGAAGCAGCATTAATTAAAAGAACTCAAAACTCAAAGGAGAACCATATTAGTCAAACAAGCATACAAGCATATTCACAAACAATTACTTATAAATGCCTACCCAGTATGGCATGTATATCATGCCTTCCTCTGCAATGAACTCAAGAACCCCACAATGAGAAACCCGCTCAGCAGCATCATTTCGGAGCTCAAACAACATTGGATAATCAATATGCAGAGATGCTGCAAATTAAACTATATATTAGTATTTAAAATTCATAAATTAGATATATATTCACCTGGAAAAAGATATTCAATATGGATAACAGTTCAACAGTAATATGACTAACCTAGACGGTCAAGGGCTGATGGAGGCATTATAACTGAAACACAACAAGAATTTTATCTTGACATTACACAGGAACAAACAGAACATAATGTTCCAAAAACCAGATCGAGCATGGACATGGAAACTTACTTTTGTCACCACTTTCGATTTGGGGCTGCAGGATTAGGAGGCAAAAGAAAAAGACATAAAAGTTAGACAATTTTATGAAATATTTGGTTTAAAATTTTAAGAATGTCACAACTCTCACACATTAACTATTATAGATTAATCATCATAAAAAAAACTATTATAGATTAAGGTCACTTTAATTGAGTATCTTTAGTTTCATTCTTTGAATTTGACATTTCATTCCTCAACATTCTACATTTCCAACCTGCTTCAGATTCTTTGAATTTGACAATTTTGCTCACAATTCCATTTTTCTTAAATGAATGCATAGTAAATGGGTTCAATAATTCAGACAACAGGAGGGTAAGTTTGGGTTTTTTGCTCGTATGAAGAATAGTGGCTGCTATTGAAAATGTGATACTATGGAAGTCTTGTAGCAGCCAGAGGCCACTTTGCACTGCTATAGTGTGCTATTATTAGGATGTCCATTGGATTTTTAATTAAATGAAATGGATGACAATTCATCCATGAAATTTAATGGATGGATAAAATCTTATCCATTACTTTTTTTTAATTGGATGGATTGGGCTACTCTTTTTCTGGATGGATTAGATGGTTAGTGGATTGTTGGATTAAATTTCCAGGCCTATTAATAAGAAAAAGCCTATTAACAACTATGATTAAATGTAAACATACTTTCCCCAAACGAGTCCAAACTTTGGGTCTATACAATTTCTTCTTCATCATAAATATGAGGTATTATAGGCTTAAATTTCATTTTAATGCTTTATGTAGACATTCACTATATTTTGATTCACCGGATATAAGCTATGTTTTCCTTTTCTTTTGGAATTTATCAAAAAGACAATCAAATTACTAAATCAGAAACTAATATAATATACCATCTTTTGCACATAATATACACTAGAAAGGATAGTGAAAAATCAAAAAGAGTTTGGCTTTAGTTCATCAGAGGCAACTGATTTAACATTTTATGCTGCTACAAACCAATCAAAATGGAAATTAACTGTCAATAACTTTTTCACATTTTATGTTGCTCCATAATATTAGCTATGAATGCCTAAAAGGAATGCTAACCTTTTCAATGAAAGAAGCAGGGTAACATCGATATGTTTGCTCAAATGATGCCCCATGATATCCATATCCATAAAAAAAACTGTGACAAGTGTACAGGCACATAAAATTATAATAAGCGACAAATATCATCGCCATAATGGCATGGATATTGCATACAACTAGCATAGGTAAAAACAAATAAAATAATTAATTAACATGTTAGAAGGGAGAAAAGCATAATTATGATGATGATACAAAAAAAATAATTCCAGGAAAGATAAAGGAGCTTAAATAAATTATCCATCTGAACAAAAACAACAAATAATTAGGGCACATGTGATTTGTAGAAATGTTTTCCATTTCCATTTTACATTTTCACAAATAATTACAAAAATGTCATCTTGTTTTTACTTTTTTTTCCCATTTTCAAAGATATGTAAAACAAAATAATAATAAAAAACAAAAACATTTGAAAACAGAAAATATGAACACAAAACATTTTCTTAGATCAATAGGTCCCTTAACTTTTTTTGGGAAGCATACCATTTTCTATTGTGCTGATTGTTTACCCAAGACTATCAAGCTTCCAAGCTCCCTGTAACAGTAAACAACCATATGCCTCAAATTACAAAGATAGCAACCAACAGAATCTAATGAGCCAATGGTATAAATTCTCAGTGCAGACAACAACAATACTAATGTGCATATGAATAAATTTACAAAGAGAAACGGATATGATATGAAACAATTAATTAATTTAAAGGGATTCCTAAACTTAACAAGCATACTCCAATAAACCTGTGAAACTCGAGCAGTGATATTAAAATTAGAAGAAGAACAAGCAATTGAGGAAACCCTAAAACCCAGGGAACCATAGTGAAAATGGCTAACATAAGAATCTGGAACACAGACAACTGAGCAAAACTTGACTTAAACACTGTCTTATAAGAATCTGAGCTAGCTCCGCACCCGTTAATATTGACAGGTTATAACAACAAGGATAATAACTGAAACTAAAACATATATCAATTAAACCAATGCAATAGTGATGGGGAAAGGAAGAAACGAGTTGTGAATTAAACCAACACAATGCTGAGGTAAACTTTAGAAAATAATAACATATATATTGCTTGTACTTGAACTTAAAGGAATAGTATTACTAACTTATTTGCCTAAATCAAACTGAATATGAAACAAACACATGCCTAACCTAACTAGTTAGTAAATATCAAGAATGTACATGAGAAAATGGACTAAGTACTCAATGTAATGCAAAAACTTAAAAAAGAGGGGGGGGGGGAATTGGTAGAAATAGCCCCATTTCGCTAAGTCGCTAACAAAGAAGCCTCACTTTTCTAGATTACTTGAAAACACTCCAATGAAAATCAGTTCTTTTTTTTGTCCGATTCCCACAGCATAAAAAAAAATATTCCAAATTTATTGCTATCGAAATTGAATGCCAGCACAAAAACTATTACTTATAATCAGATAAATAAAAAGCCAATACTGAAAAAATCCAATCTCTATAGACCAAACCAAATACAAGAGGACCCAACAGGAAATTAGGACAACAAAACCAATCTGAAAGAAACACGCAATGAGGATTACAATATTGCAAAATAAAAACAAATGGGGGCAACAAGCAATTGTAAATTAATGTTTCTGCAAAACCAAACAAGGTTCTCCATTTGATTGAATGGAATGGTCAAAGATGTAATTGGATGAAATTAATACAGAAGTGATTGGTCATGATCGTATCCATACCTAGAGCTGTCAAAATTATACATATAAACACAGATCGAGTGGATACCCAGCAATTATGCATAAAAAAACACATAATGAACGTGGAACCAAGCATAAACAAAGTAAAATCAGAAATATCAACAAAATAAAACAGGTTGAAATATCTAAATCATCAAATAAAATAGAAAAAAAGAGAACACGCTCTAGCAGTCGTGGGTCTAAAATATGAGAGAAAAAGAGAGGCTCACAGTGAAGTAGAGTGATCAACGAGGCCAGCAACAAGAATGGAGGAGTTGGCGATCCTGAGCTTAGCTGAGAGGATGAGAGGATGCTCTTAGGATTCAGAGCACGACAACTTCCTCTGCGCCAAACGTGGCCTTGTAGAACAGCATGACGTTCTTTACCTTCAAAGCTTCCACAGCACGACAGCTGCGGCTTCACATCTGCCAATTATTTGGGCTAGGCATTGATTCCTCTTGTAATCGGCCCATTGTGTTGGATATAATATACAAGGTTATTCACACCCCCTAACCCTTGCCCTTTCCTAAATTATTCCTACCCCTTCCCCACCGGCTCATGCTCCCTACCCCCCTTCCCCTCCCCTAGCAGGCAGCAGCCCCACCCCTTCCCACACCCCACTCCCCCGTCCCCAACACCCCCACCCCACCTCGACTCCCATTCCCGTCCCTCTCCCCCTTGTCCGTAATTTTTTTTTTAGTTTTTTGGAATTAGAGACGGAACTTCTTTGTCTCTAAATCCGTCTCTTATCTTTTTATAAAAATTATGGAACCTTCTGAAAAGGTAGTGGGGTTGCTGCCTTCTGGGAAATGGGAAGGGGAAGGGGGTAGGGGGCATTGGGCGAGGTAGGGGCAGTTTAGGAAAGAGTAGGGGTGTGAATAGCAAATGGGGTGCTAAAAGCAACCACATTGGTTAATAGTTGTCTTAGACTGGACCAAAAAAATCTCTGTCTCAGACCATATTCTTTTAATATCATAATTAAGAACAAAAGAAATATATTTGGTGATTGATATAGTAAAGGCTTTTGCTTAGAGGAGTCAAATGTTTTGTTTTCCAAAATATAAGAAACTTTAAATTAACATGACCCTTTGGGTATTGTAGATGTTGTAATCTTATTGTGAATCAAACACATACACAAAGATATTTGTAATTTTTCTGTTTAACCACGAGTATTCACTATTAACATAAGAAGTCCCACTCGGAACTTAATCACAGTAAAGGATTTTCACCCCTCTCGAAGATAGTGTTTAGTAGAGATCGAATAGTGAGCTCTTCCCATAATTTAAGACTTAAATAAAATATCTTGGATCATAAGACATTTTTTTGTCAACATAAAGGGTAGAGCCCTAAACAAAGAAACACAACTAAGTAAACTCCCTTTGTGAAGAAGGTGGTAATTACATCGACATGAAAACTAATACTTAAAAACACAAGTATCAAAGTGGACGTTCAAATAGTATGTAATTGCACTAGAACTATGGAAAAAGACAAGTTTTCCTCTGGTCAACCTCGTGATAGACATGATGAAGTCTAACATCCCAAGGTCAACCTCTAAGAATGAAGGGTTTTAGATGGAAGGAGTCCCTCCCCTCCCTTACATTAAATCTCTCCCATTTATTAAATTTTTTCTCCATATCTAGGGATGTCAAAAGGGCAAGGTGGGTAGTGCATAACCAGTATTCATACCCGCTAAAATTAACGGCTACTCATGCGGGTAGTGAGTATCCACGGGTATCCATTAATGTTTAATAATTTAAATTTTATAACAAGAAACAGAGAAAATATTATACTATATTATATAATATCATTGCGTGTTAATATATTAAAAGTATCATCATAAAATAATATATATAAAATAAATTATATCTATCATAAAATAATTAAAAATTCTAATATTCAAATATATTTAATAGAAAAATATGTTTTAATGAGTATGCGGGTACCCGCGGGACGAGTAGTATAATATACGTCCCCACCCATTATATAAATATGCAGATACCCATTATATGTATATCACAGGTATCCACAGGTACGAATTTTTTTACATCCCTATACCATATCCCTCTCCTTTTCTCACCATAAATACTTGCCATATCAAACTAGGTTTTAGTTTTACCCTTGAATGTATCCACTTAACTTAATTTGGAAGGCTTCTATGAAATTAAGATAGGATTAATTTAATTTGGAGGTGTCATCAAAATTAAAATTCAATTTTAAAATAAACAATAGATTATTTTACAATTATAAGTTATGCAAAATTTCACATAATTATAGATAATTGGATCTCTTCATGGATTCCATCCTTAATTTTGTTTAAAACCATTCTGTTCAACACTATTTTTAATAACATTGGACTGATTGAATTCATATTTATAAGGTGAGCTTTTTTTTTAAACACATATCCATCACGGGAAGCAATCTCATTCAAGCTGAGAACATCCATATATGGAGTTAGCTCTTTCAGCGGGAATTTTTGCCATCCATAAGACTCAAACTCCAAAATTTATTTAGGGAAAATCAAACATATACCACTTAAAATAAACCTGTTGGTGAATTTACAAGGCGAGTTTAATGTAATCCAAAATATGCTATTGTAATTAAAAAGAGAAATAAAATTCACTGCGATCATTTATGTGATTCCAAGTGATCGGCTTGAGGTTGACCAAGACTTGTCAAAGACTAGTACCAAGAATTCATGAATCCAAACAAGGAAAGAACGACCTTTTATTGAGCTTAATTTCTTTGTTTGATTTTGTGTTGTAGAAATTGCGCGTCGCTGGTGGTCTAACTGAAACCAGAAACGGTCATTTCCTGCAACAGTTAGACCGAGTGTGAATTGGAATTGGAAGATGAACGAACGAGTCTTAATTCACCTTACGTGACCACATCTTACTCGCCGCTAAAACACACCCTTTAGAGTTTAGACAAATACTAACAACCAACCCCAACCCCAACCCAAGACACAATACAACACCATTCCATTTTAAACCTCAATCACACCTTTTTTTCTTTTTCTCTCTTCAAAATTCAACTATTTAACCGCCCAAACTGTGCTTCCACCTCTGCATTTTCTTGTTTGAGTGGTAAAGGTAATTTTTTTTTTTTTCCTTCATGTTTTGTGATTTCTTAGTTGTTGTTTCCTCAGAAGGGGTTTCCTTGTTTGACTTATCAAAGGTTCTATGAGCTGAATCTGGAAATGGGTTTTCTCTCGGAAGCTCTTTATTCTTTTTGGTTTAAGCGAAATAGTCCAGCTTTGTTTGTGAATTGTGGTGGAATTGGAAAATTTTGCAACCTAGAATCATCCTTAAGTTTAGTTCGGTGTTTGATGCTTTGGTTCGAAGACACTATGCAGGTTATTTTTTGTGTCCTAAATCTTATGATGGATCTAAGTTTGATCGCCGATTGAGCTGAAAAGAATTATAAGAAACCATTAGCGTGAAGCGGTTGACTTTTATTTATTGAAATTTCTGTTCTTGAGTCCATCTATTAGGTTCAGTTTGTTAGAATTTTGATTTTAATATTCCTATCCTGAAATTTGCTTAGTTACAGAAATCTATGTCAAGTTGAGCAAAGGCTTGAACCATTTCAGTTGAACATGTTATCTATTCTTGCTTTCCTAAGTATGTGCTTGAGTTCCCATGTCTTTGCATAATTGCATGGCTATATCTCTTAGTATTTGCAATTAAAATGTACAAATGGCACTTATGTTGGAATATGGACCATAATGTAGACTGCAGAGTAGAGCAGTCACATCCTGGGATCATTATGAGTTGCGGCTGCTTTGGAGCCTCAACTCTCAAGAAGAAAAGGAGTCCTTCTCATACTCCTAATGAAATTGATGGTGAGGGCCTGGTGGTTACTTATTTTAATATTTTGTACCCTTAAATAATGTTAGATCATTGTATAAGTTTCTATTTCCTTTTATCAGCTTACCATGAACCTGCTCTTTTTACTGTAAGTAATTTAAACTGAGAAAATAACCTTATACTTGCATTTAATCACAGATGGAGAGAAGGAGAGGATCTAGGATTCTAGGTTCATCATGACAGCTGTCTTGCATTTTGGTTACTGTCATAAGAAGGTCTAACAAGAGCTACAAGAAGTCACCATAAAGTTAAAGACTTCAAAAGATATTGTGTCCATTTAGTTTATACATGATGAAAAGATAATCTTATGTAGCATTTGGTAGACATGTTAGAATAAGACAGAACAAAACATAGTATAGTAGTTTTGTTCTACTTTGGTACATTTTGAAAGTAGAAAAAAGGACATAAAGTAAAAAAGTGGTACATTTTGGTTCTACCAAAAAGGTAAAACCAAAGAATAGAATAGGTTGTTCCGTCCTATTCTATCCAGGTTCCAAACACTATCTTAGTATTGGCAACATACATCCTTTGAAATTTTCACTATTTAGGTTTTATTTTGGCAAGCAATACTGCGATGATGTTCATAAAAATTCCGATGTATATAATCAGTAATACTTTTGTAGCTACAATTTTTCCCATTTATCACAATATTTAATGCTAGATACAATTTTTTTATGCTTTTATTATCTCGTTACTCAGGGTATCCACTTGATAATATTACACATTTCTCTGATAAAGACCTGAGATTGGCCACTGATAACTATCATCCAAGCAAAAAGATAGGACGAGGGGGTTTTGGAACTGTTTACCAGGTATTCGGGTCATAGATATTTTTTGGAAGCTGTAACATTATGGAATTATATGCTTGTTGATCAGATGAACTTACCAAAATGATTCTTCAGAGGTTCTTAAGCTACAAGAAGGCTATTTGTAATTTTCTATTTCATTTATTTCTTTCTTTGACGTTAAGATTCCATTTGTGATGCAAGTATGTGCGCCCGCGCACACACACATAGTGATCAAAGTAAAAGAAACAGAGAGAATTTGAGTAGAGGAGAGGAATTGATGTATTATTCAACTTGTGGAAAATATAGAAGAGTGTTCCCTTTTACACATTGTAGTAATCAGAAGAAGAAAAACTGAAAAGGAAAGTTCGGCGGGAAAACTAATTAACAGGAAACAGAAAGCTGACACCTAACAACCAATCTGTTAATTCTATTTAGAGTCAGTAGAAGCTTGATTAGAATTGATGTGGAACTTAAGTGTTGATAAGTGACAGAGAGAAGTCACATACTTGATTTTATGTTTAATTATCTGACTCGATCAATTTCCCCTGAGGCATAGTGAAAGAGATATTCTTCTGTGTACAAGGAACACATCAATTTTATTCTTACTCAGTATAAATATTACTTTAGCATTAAAAGTTAAGTCCTTCCATTGACTTATATTTGGTGAAATATAAAAAGCGAAGGCCGTCTGTAGAGTTGGTTATAAAATAATTGCCTCGCTTTTAGCCTATCCTTCCCCTCCCTGGACCATGTCTTATTAGGCCTCCTTTGTAACAAAAAAAATGGTGGATTTTGTGAGGGCCCTGTACTCTTTAGCTTACATAAGCTGAGTAATAGCACAAGGTACCAAGAAATAACAACACATTTTATCATGTTATGCTCCTATTGATTGCTAAGCCACTACTAAATACCCATGTTGAAATTTTGCTAGGGAACCTTAAAAGATGGACGACAGGTAGCAGTGAAGACCCTTTCAGCAGGGTCGAAGCAGGGAGTTCGTGAATTTTTAACTGAAATTGAAACTATATCAAATGTTAGGCATCCAAACCTTGTTGAATTGGTCGGTTGCTGTGTTCAAGAACCTATCGTATATTAGTGTACGAATATGTGGAAAATAACAGCCTTGATCGTGCATTACTTGGTAAATTTGACAAATACTTTGGTGTGAATTATGAAATCACTAATTAAGATCCATTTGCAGATGAGAGGATGGAATACATAATCTTTCTTTCTTTTTCATATTATTTTTTGCAGGATCAAGAAATTCAAACATCAGACTAGACTGGAGAAAAAGATCTGCTATTTGCATGGGTACTGCTAGGGGTCTTGCATTTCTTCATGAAGAACTTGTGCCACACATTGTGCACAGAGACATCAAGGCTAGCAACGTACTACTTGACAGAAACTTTAATCCAAAAATAGGAGATTTTGGGTTGGCTAAACTATTTCCAGATGACATCACTCACATTAGCACGAGAATTGCTGGAACAACGTATGTTATATTTCAGATTCTTAGTTAATTTTTTATGTTTTTTTCCCCTTAATTTTGCCATAGCTTTGGGAGATTTCTACTGAGTTATATATTTATTTTTAAATAGCTACTATCAGTTTGCTGGACATAATATAATTATTATGATATTAGAGAGAGAAGAAACTCTTCTTATTTAGTGATCCTCCATCTACATATGACAAACTAGCTATGTGATAGTTGATCAAACTTCAGGGTCAATCAGGAGATATAGAATAATGTTTTCTGAATGTACTAGGTGCAAGATTTGTAATGGAATGTTCATAGTTCAGTTGCACATACCTCCAACAATATTCAAGGGGCACACATTCCATAAAGCTAGACTGCATATTGATATTGACAACCAACTCATGGGCAATTTATTGTGGTTCCTGGATAGATATTTTGTATTCTTGATGTGAGTCATGCAACCAAAAGCATAACATTATGACTTTGTTTGGATTAACTTCTCCAAAAGAACTTATAAGATGAGAAAATAAAATGAATCCAAGTTCTTCCATAAGTTGAAGTTAGTCTCTAGAAACTCTCCCATTTAACTTCTCTATGAACACCTAATTTCAACTTATGGAGGAAGTTGAATTAATTTTACCTTTTAATTCATTTTATTTTTCTCTCCTATAAGTGTTTATAGAGAAGTTTATCAAAACTGGCTCTATATCTCAATAAATATGATTTACGAGAAAATGTATCTGTAGATTTTATGTAAAATAGGGACCTTCACGACCCATTTATATGCACTAAAAATCAGAAGATATATTTTGCAAACAGCTTAGGTAGCTTATTTAATTTACTCACGTTTATGCTGGAAATACAGATAAAAATAATTCTCGGACCTTCTAACATATTGCTTTGATAAATAGACTTAAATATGTTTTTCGTTCATTGAAAATATGACGTATTTGAGATCAGTCTCTATTTTAATTTTATTTATTTTTAATCCTTAAAAATATATAACAATCATGTGTATTTATACCCTATTTAACTCACTATTTTTGTTAAATGTAGCAACTAAACATGAACAAAATTTAAATAGGGACTAATTGTAAAATAGTCATATTTTCAGGATCAAAAACATATTTAAAACTTCGAAAATATTATTTGGAACACCTCATATATAATTGATTATCATATTCTTGTTTTAATTAATCAGTAATATCTCTTGATTAACCATTTTTTAGGCATTTCCTGCTTCAGTCCTATGCTGAAGAAATGTTTCAGTCTGTATGTTTACCTACAGTGTTCTTCAATCTTCCTAATGAGAAACAAGTAGTTAGTTGCACCGATCCTCATCTCTTCAGTTTCTGGGATTTTGTAATTTATTCATTTGTCTGTAGTGTTATGCATTTTCAAAATTGTTCAATCAATTCTAGGGCTGTGGAACTCATTAATAATACCCTGTCCTGCTTTGGTTTCAAAATACACAGTGGCTACTTAGCACCAGAATATGCAATGGGTGGCCAGTTAACCATGAAGGCTGATGTATACAGTTTTGGGGTTCTTGTACTTGAAATAATTAGTGGCAAAGGCAGTTCAAGGACAAACTGGGGAGGGTCAAACAAATTCCTCTTGGAATGGGTATGTAGCTTTCAGCTTCCCAAATTTATGAGTTGCATTGTAACATCATACATTTTATGTTTTGTGACCTGCAAAATCTGAGCATATCATTAACTATTAAGATGCCTTGATGCTCTTATGTTTGGGAACAAATTGAGAGGGAAATGAAAAAGGAAGAAATGAGAGTGGGAAAATAGAATGTGACTTTCCTCTTCTTGTTTGTATATGATTGAGTTTGGAGGAATGAAAATGACAAGAACATGGTTTCTCTTTTCTAGACCACAACAATCAACAAAACGAAAGAAAATTATCAATTGTGAAAGTACAAAATAGACCAAAAGTCTTTAGGTGCACTTCATTACTATAACAATAATAACAGCAATATCGAGAGCTTTTCTCATTAGATGAAGTCAGGTAGATGGATCAAATGCCACTATTGTGTTTTGTCAAAAACCAAGTCTTCAGAAAGGCCATTTATATCGAAGTCCTTCATTGTGGTTTCACTTGGAGTTTTTCTTAGTTTACCTTTGCTTCTAATGATGAGGCTATCCTATCCTGCAGCTGATTGACACCTTCTTCTCACATGGCTAAACCATCTTTAGGCAAGATTTTACTTTTTTTCCCCAATAGATGCTGCTCCTACTTTCTTTATAATGCATTCAAACCATCAAACCTGATCTTTTCTTCTATGAGCACTCATCTACCATAACATTTTGATCTCTACAACATTTAGCCTATGCATGTCTGACTTTGAAATTTTAAAAATGCCTATCTGTGGCTATCTTCACTTTCAAATTTCAATCTACTTTTATAGAGAATGATCTTCTGCAGTTGAATTAATGAATTTACTTCAAAAATCGTTCCTCCCACTTTCCATATACATTCCAAACACAGGAATATCATATTCATACTCTTTTTCTTTCCATCCAGATTCATTTCCCTCAAAATCACCCAATTCAAACAGAATTCAATCCCACTTTCATTATTACTACACCAGTCCCCCAATCCATTAACTACCTCGTTACATTTAAAGGTTTTTTCTACCAAACATGTGCAAGATGTGTAAGTTGTTCTCTTGGGCTAGACATGATCTTTATTTTTGCAATAACAGGCCTGGCATCTTCATGAAGAGGGGAGACTGTTGGAGCTTGTGGATCCAGACTTGGTTGAATTTCCTGAGGAAGAGGTAATTAGGTACATGAAGATAGCTTTTTTCTGCACACAGGCAGCAGCAAGCAGAAGGCCCTTAATGTCCCAAGTTGTTGATATGCTCTCTAAGAAAATCAGGCTCAATGAAAAGCAACTCACAGCACCAGGGTTCTTCCAGGATTCAGGAACATCCTCTCAAAAGAAGTCATCTTTTGAGTCCACAAGCTATCAATTTAGCTCTGCCCCTGCCAGTATTACTCAGGTCACCCCACGGTGAGGCCAAAATCAAACTCGTATTGTTCAATTGTAGAGCTGAAAAATAGAAGAAAAGGGGGGGAAATGTATCAAAGAGAGATTAATTTTTCTTTAATCTTGGTTTAATAGATTATCTTTGTATTTTTCTTTTACTTTTTTTTCTTTTATTTATATCTTATTTTTTAAGAATGTAATATAAGGTGCGCTTAAATAAGCATTTAGAGAAAGTGCTTTAATGACATTGTTTTGTTTGTTCAATAGTTTTTTTTTTTTTTTTTTTTAAGAAACTGCTCTTTTTTTAACTTATTGTGAAGAAAATGGTAAAGTCTGCTTTAAGTGATTAGCACATTTGTCTTTATAAACCCCAATAAAGATGATAGACTGCATGAAGGATTATTCAAAAATTAGAGGTAAAGTTAAGGAAAGTTAAATAGTTAAAACCAATGGAGCATAAATTAAATCGGTGAAGGCACTAATACACGGTTCAATGGTTGAAGGGTGGTTAAATCGTGATCGAAATGATAATAACTAAATATATATTTTTAATATTATGTAATATTTTAAGTAATAAAATAACATAAAATTATAAAGAAATTAAAATATAAAAAATTATAAATTAACATAATGGATCTTATTATATGTATTATAAGATAAAAAATTAATAATAATTAACAAAATAATAAATATTTATTTATAATCCTTAAAAATTTATTCTTATTTATTCTAAAAATATTTTAGATTAAATAAAAAAACTAAAAAAATTAAAAATGTCAAAACTGACTAATTCAACTGGTTTCACTGGTTTATTTATAACACTAAATTTTTTTTTTTATCGATTTTCACTGGTTTGACCAATTTCCATTGGTTTTGAAACCAGGTAGTTTTTTTAGATGATATGGACTGGAAACCGAATTGATTGAATTGGCCGATCCGATCAAATTTTAATAACTATGGTTAAAAAACCTTATATTTAAAAGGTTAAAACAACCTTATATTTAAAAGATCTATCGATGATTTATGATGGAATGATATGGCATGGTTTGATTTATGTAACTAATCCCATTTAGTGTACAAAGGTTGTTGTATTCTCTCTAACTAATGATAAAAAGTAGAGATCTTATATTCATACAATAAATTTATATAAGTTATATAACATATTTTTTCTCTTTATCATATCACATATCATATCTCACACTTTTCTCTCTTTTATTTCTATCACTCTCATTGTTGTAGAGGGTTATTGTACAAATATAATTCCTCTATGAAGTGTATATGTTTGGATACAACTTGATTATAGAAAATAATCAATTTTTTAATCTCTTCGAGGAACTTGTGAAATAAAAGCAATTATTTTTTTTTTCAAAATAAGTCATTTAAATGCAATTTTTAAACTTTTTTCTGAGAAAATATAATTATCTTAAATTTTTTAATTTAATTACAAAATGTTTTTATTTTAAAAAAGTACAAATGGCTGATAAAGTGACATGAAATTAAACAACTTTGTGCTAGGGTATGTTTTGAATTGAAACCAGTGGTCAATATTTTAAATTTATCTTGAACTAGCTTTGCTAGCAAGATTAAATGGGAAATAGTTGTAAAAAAAAAAAAGATTAAATGGGAAATAACTTAAGGGTTAGTCGAGTGGAGTAAGACAACGTTTCGTATCTAACAAGTCGCAAATTTGAACTTTTACTAGTTCTCTTAAAGTGGAGCAAATGTAAATACTTTTGTATGTGTTCTTTGAGCCAGAAGACTTTCACTGCCTTGGACTGGGGCACCATTTCCTTCCCTTAAATTTTAATTTACCAAAAAAAAAATTAAGTGGGAAACATAGTCTTATCCTGTGCTTAGTTTGTGTGAAAAACAAGTCACAAATTATCCAACATTAAAATAACATACAATGAATTTTTTTGTCCCCTCCAGTAGTATTCTTTGCTAGGCTTCTTCATGAAGGTTCGAATGTAATACACGTGTATCAATAAAAACAGAACAAGAGCTTTAGTCAGGTCGCATTTCTCGCTATTTTGCAAGATCGAACCCATAATATATGGTGCACCGTGGTCTGCAAACCGAGCGGTGAACTTCATTCCAAAATTCCATTCCACTGCACGAAACTCTAAACGAGCAACACATGCGTAATGCTAAGATTATTTCATATTATCTTAAGATTTTGATTACTTGTGTCCAATAGACATATCCTCATTCAAAACTTATATTGTGTTTGGTTTGAATAAAACCATAGAT
The DNA here is from genome assembly GCA_026901365.1 of Sesbania bispinosa. Taxonomy (NCBI): domain Eukaryota; kingdom Viridiplantae; phylum Streptophyta; class Magnoliopsida; order Fabales; family Fabaceae; genus Sesbania; species Sesbania bispinosa. The sequence goes on from QLOH01000254.1 coordinate 951,350, forward strand.
CTGGATAGTTAGAGTTGGCATAAATTCATTTTTGTAAAATGATTTTCATCATGTTATTATAATTTGTTTAATTTTACGTTTGACATAAGCTAAATATACATTGAGTCAAAAGCAATATATAATTATTTTTCACAAAACAGCACACTGAAATTTGTGTTATCAATTTTTGGATGGGTAATAAAAAAGGCTTAAAATTTAATATAATTATTAGTCAATCTAAACAGTTTCAAACTCAACTCTAATTGTAAACAGTCCAATAAATTCTGAAAATAAGAATAGATTGTGATGAAATCATAAAATTTAATAGAATGCTTGTTTAATTTCACATTAAAATTAGATTATAACTAAAACAACAATATTCCTCTCAAAAGATAAACTGCTGATTTTATAATTTTTTATGGGTTTAAAAATACTTACAAGTTAAAACAATGAAAATAATACCAGAACTCAAGAATAAAATTACTTTTAAGTGGGGAGGATGGTGATAACATGTACTGGGCAAAGAAGATAAATATAAATAGAGATAAAGCAAGAATTAAAAATACAGAATATTGAGTATTTGGAAATAATAAATAATTACACGATCAGGTACAATGTAAAAGAACAAATTGGAGAAAAATGTTAATCAGCCTGTTTACTACTGGGAAAAGAAAAAATTCTCTAATTGACAACAGGGAGCAAACCCATAATCATAAAAGTAAAAAAAAAAAAAAGAAAAACAGATACTCTTTATTTTTAAAGGATGTATTAAAACCCATGAACATATGAATTTCCAAGATCATAATAGTCAATAATGGAATTAATAGATACAAAACCTCAATGTTGGACATAAAATGCAAACCAAAAAAGCCATAGAAACTAATAACAAGACAAAAAGATCCGTCAAGCCTGGGGGAAAATGGGATAGCAGAAGAGAGATTGTGAGAGCTGAAGTATGATTAGGCAGAATTATGTAGCAGACTGCTCCTCAGTGGCAGGAGCTTCTTGCTGGGGTAAATCTGTAGTACCGTTATTGGTGGCCTCCTTTGGTTGTGATGCAGGTGCACCTTCTGGTGCAGATCCATTTGCTTTAGATGCTGTTTCTTTTCCATCCTTCCCATCTTTGGAATCTTTAGCAGGTGCAGGTGGAGGAGGAATCATGTGAGCTGGTGGTGTATGTTTCAGCTTAACAATATATGCCGCATCCTAGAAAGATCCGTGGGTTTGCCAGGCTTTGGGCCTTGGATGACCGTAATTGATGGCTTCTTCTCTTGATCCTTTTTGCCTCTTTTCTTCTCAATGTTGGGAACCTCACGAGGAATGATCTCCGCAATTGCTTTCCAGTAATTTTTGTCAGCCTCTTTGTGGAATTTCTCTTGATTAGCCAAGTATAACTGCTCCACAAACAAAGTTCATTTCTAAAAGTTAAAAGAACAGAAAAGGAATATGTTGTTGAAAAAAGAAATGAGTGTAACCCTACCTTCTCCCTTTCTCTGTTCTGAACCTTGTTAGTCTCAACATTAAGCTTCCTTTTCTCATAGAAAGCCACCTTATACTCCTCAGCTTCCTCAATAATCTTCAATCTCATTTCTTTTTCCCTTTTCTCTTTCTCCTCTAGCAGAATGGCATTTTGACTGCATAATGAATTCATTGTTGTTGAGAATTAAGTTCAGCAAACATGCAATGATCTGAAAATCTTTACTGGCCAAAGATCAGATTGCAAGGAAAACACTTGTCCTACCAATTAGGTTCAGGACTACTTCTGCCTCAGATAACCAACAAAACTGGATTTGTATTAATGGTCACATTAACATTTATTTTTGCATAAAGTATATTAATAGCAATACTTATATTCTAAACTCCATTCTTTTATGCACAATCTAGAATTCTATACCCCACCCTCAAGCACAAGTTGCAAATCTAAACAAGGTGCGAACATATTTTCATTACTTTAGGGTACCCACTACTCAGTACTCCCCCTTCAATATTTGACAGTTTTTTGTTTTCGTTAATTCTAAAAAATTAAAATCGGGAATGCATAACTAATCATGTCAGGTATTTGACTTTAAATGGAAGGAGTACATACTCCAGGAGAACTGTATATTTTTCCATTTTATCGAGTCATTACCAACTCCAAATTCAGGTTATTTACAACAAATGATAGTAAACAGAAAGTAAAACAGGTTTGGCATCATTGGGCAGCTATGATTGCAAGAACTTTTCATTGACAATAGGTAATGGAATGTTAATTTATTTTCACACAAGATAGGAGAAAGTGTAAAAAAAAAGTGGCCAACTTGCCTGTTTAAGTCATGCACCATGTCATTAATACAAATATTTCAAATTAAAATCCCAAACAAGTCATTTTATTAGAGGAAAAGCTTGAATTCTGCAGTGCATGAATCAAAACAGCAAAAATTTGTCTAATTTTCAAGAATATACCAAGTGTTCAGCGCGTGATGTATAAAGCAAAAATTGAATAGAAATACAGGGTAATGTGCTGCAATTATAAAGAGAGAAGAACATCGTAAACCTACATAAGAATTAACAGGATGCGAAATTCAGACATGATGAATATGCATATATGTACATTATGAGGTTGTCCAACATCTATTACTCCTGAACAAGAAAGGGAAAAAGAGAACAAAAAAAAAAAAAAAGATTCTGCCAACATGGACATTTTAAAAAGCACACAGAACATATGTTTGCTATACTTTCCTCAGCACTCTCACAAAATCCAGCAAATGTGTTCAGGAGGATTTGATGCGCTCCTTATCAAGCTTTATGATCATCTGGTTATTTGTAATGCTTTCTTGATCTTAAGTTTAACTGAGGGATAGATGATCATGGAAGATGGAACACTCAAATAGTCAATATCGTCAACTTGATTATGACCACCTCACTCCAAACAGTCAACAAAGATTTTTCTTCCACCGTTTTAACCCACAAAAATGAGCAACAAGACAGATCCTACAAACCGTAAAATCGGCTGAGTCCAAGCTGCCATCCAACAATTAAAGTTTCTTTGTAGCTTAAAATTTACCCTCAGAAGCACATCACCACACAATAACCATAGAGATCCAACTTCCATAGTACAAAGAACTCGTAGATGCAATTAAATTCTTCCCACCCAAGCATATAATTATACCAAATCTCAACCCCAATTTTATATATATATATATATATATAACAGCTTAAGTAACTATTTCAAGTGGAATTGTAACAAAGTTCACCAATTCGCTTCTTTCTACATCCTAATTCCTTATTCACAATCCTAATCGTTTATAAGCAACCAAGCAAAAAATCAAGTGAAAGAGGAAGCTTTGGGATCAAGCACGTTTAGGAACCAAAGTAAAATCACCATAGATCTAAGAAGATTCAATCGAGACCTGACAAATTCACAAAACAAACTCAATTCCACAAACAAAGAACAAAAGCATTAAGAGAGAGAGAGAGATAGGAGGAAAATCTGAAACACTCACCGGCGCCACTCCCGCAGAGAGTAACCTTCCTCCGGCTCCATCTCGCCGGGAGGAGGAAGCACCGGCCCGTCGGAGACGAAAACGCCGTCGTCGTAGCCGTTTCCGTTTTCATTCCCGTTCGCCCCTACGTGCACAGGTTCGAAGGGAGACTGAGAGTAACTTGGATCCGGATCAGTGAATCCAAAGATCTCTGGCGACGCCGCCGCTGTCGTTGTGTGATCTACGGGGACATCATCGCCGTGGAAGCTGGAGTAGCCACCGTAGCCGGAGAAGGTGTCGTCCTCGGCTGCGGCAAAGTGGTGATCGTCGACGGTGAAGGACATGTCTGTGCGGTTTTCTCTCTCTGCTGTGAATCGCTTTGAAATGGAATAGAGAAAGTTGATGGAGAGATTAGAGACTATTGTGATGCAACACAAACACACACTTACTTTGTGTAATTGTGTTGTTTCTTTTTGACTTTTTAAATACTTATCGATGAAAAACAAACGACTAAAATGGAATTTGAATGAGAGAAATCAAAGTATTTATTTGGGTTAATTTTTTTTTTATGGAAAACTCTTTTTCTAATAATTAATATATAAATTTTTTTTTATTGGATTCAGAATTTTAAGATAAGAAAAATGAAAATTACTACGGCAACTACATTTTTTGGTTTTACCGAAAGGAGGAGTATTTTTTATAAGATGATAATTGATTTTTCAGATAAATTATTTATGCTAGAGAATAGAGATATATATTTTTAACATTATTTTTTAAAACAATAATGGTAGTGTTAACGAGCAAACCTGCGTTGGAGATTTCCGGTAAACTGCAACGACAGATCACAGAGAAGCACAGTGGTGATATACCTGCAGAGACTCCGACGCTCAAGTCAGAAAAGATTTTGACAGAGTTTCGGTATATCAAATGAATGCGTACCTGATACACCACTGTTGGGTCCTTTATATAGGTAAATTTAAGTGGGAAAGACTGTTATTATGTTATAACGAAAATTATCCAAGGTGGTCACACGCTCATCTGAGGTGTATGTCACGTGCCAAGCTTAGTTGATCCGAGCTTAGACTCCTCGTTGGATGGACGGTTATACTTCGGATACTCATGCTGTCGTAGATGAATTTATGAGGTACTGGATTAGGTCGGACCTTGGCGCGGAGGTCGGATTGCTTGTTGGGTTTGACCATCGTCTTGTAGTTGGAAATGACGCGTCTGATCTCAATAAAGATTTCTTCGAAGACGGTGATAGGTTGTGCACGAAGTCGGTCCAGAACAAGTAGGAATTATGTAAATACAATATTCAATAATGGTTGCAAAAATAAATTATTTTTCACCAAAAATGTATAATATTAAATAAATAAAAGAATATTTTAAAATAAATTACACCTTTTTTGGGTAAATTACACTCTCATTCCTTGATGAAAGCTTAAATTAGTAATTACGCTACCCTCCCCACTTATTTTAAAACATACACTCTCCTCCTCTAATAGTTTAATAAGTGTTACAATTTAGTCCTTTTTTAATGTAATTAAGCTCCTTATGAACATTTTTTCTTGATTTGTGATTTTAAATATCATTAATATGTAATTTTGAACATCTACTATCAACTGTAAAAGATTAGAAAAAAAGATTTTTGGTAAAATTTCAAAGTTTATATAAATTGAAATTTAAAATTTCTTTTCTTCTTCTAAAATCCTAAAATAATAATATAAGTATTCAAAATTAATTATCATGAAAAGTTATAGTGAATGATAAATTTCATTAAGAGACTCATTCATAATTATTCATAATCATTAAAAGATTTATGTACATTAAAATGGATTAAAATGTAATACATATTAATAGGAGGTAGGAGTAAGTTTTATAATAAGAGAGGATGATAATGTAATTTAAGTTTCTCACCTGAGCGAGGACTTTAGTTTTTTTTTTTTTTTTTTTTTTTTGCAAAATGCAGCTATATTTTAGACAAGAATGTAAAGAAAATTTACGGATATTTAGGAACCATTAATTGCGGTTGATAGATGTTTCACAGTTGGATTAAGTTGGTATCCGGAGCACTGGACTAATTGACCTAGTTAGGAAAAATCAAATATTTATATGGATAATTCTAGTAAGATCCTTTTTCTTAAAGAAAAGTAGGTAATTCATTCTCAAATTGTTTTCTCTTTTCTTTGGTAATAACTAAAATTTTTGAACAAGAATTATTATCTATCTCCCTGAGCCTTGAATGTCTATACCTGTTAAGACTAAATTATTAATAAAAAAAATTATTCACTCTGTATATAAGGCCATTTAATTTCAAGTCCTTTGCTCGTGGAGAAAATCAACAGAAAAATTATAAATATTGATTATAAGATAATTTTTTTTTTTGCCAACAAAGAACATTTATAAAATTTCAATTGCATGAGATTATGCCTAAACTACAAATTTAATTATAAATTTCATAATTTAAATTTCCATACTAAATAGTAATTTTTTTAGAGCAATCATATATATTATTAGGAAAAAGCTAATTAATGCCGGACACTGGTTAAGAAATAAAAAATAGAAAGTATTTATTGGAGTGTGTAACTTTTAAAATATTACAGATGCAATTAATATCGTGATTTCCAATAAAAACCTTTTATATATACATTCTTAATCAGTGCCCAAGGACACTCATTAGCAGGATCGATATTATTAAATTAGATTATAAAGTAATTTGGCGTTAAGTTACATTAGCTTCAAATCATTGTTTGATGCTTGCATTAATCATTGATTGTCTCACAAATAAAGCAGACAATTTGGGCTACTCAGCCCAACCTGATGCGAGTAGCAAATTTTCACGAGTCGGACTAAAAAACCCAGTAGTTATTCGGACTTCTAAAATAAAAGCACGACCCTTAATTTTTTGTGGATAGCCCGATTTTTTTACGGGTTACACTATTTTTTTTGCCATTTTTGCGGGTGCTGGCTTTATCAATCCGGGATTAAAAGAAAAACCTATGAATTATTCACACTTCTAAAACAAAAGTCCGAGCCCTACATTTTTTGTGGGCTGGCCCGATCGTGCAGGCTCATCCATTTTGCTGCTTCTACTCACAGATGACTACTTTATAATGCTAGTGATTAGTGATTACTATAATCTAATACCTATCGTGTAAATACACATTATAAAGTCATGAGCATAAATTGCTGAAGATGCAACAAGATATGCATCAACAGCATTTGAACCGATAGACTTTATTACATTTACAATTTACATCATTTGAGCAAATAACAGCATAATCTGCTTAGCTGCTTAGGTTAGTTAACATTGTGAACATTGCTATAACAGGTATTGATCAAAAGAGTGTGTTGTAACTCTAATTAGATTGATTGAATTGGTGTTCATTCAGATAGGCAATCTAAATATGTTAGGTACCCTCATGTGCAGTGCACCAGCCACTGCTGCATCTTCTGGATCAGATTTCAAGCATTACATTGCATTGGCAAGGTGGGACTAAGATGTGAGTATCTTCCAAATTCTTATCCTGGAGCATCTCAAACAACTTACGTGAAGATCTCAATCTGATGTAGAGGTGGGAGCTCTACTTGGCTTTGGATTCATTTACAAAGAAGATTGAGTGAAATGCCAAGCACCTACTTCATTGTTCATTGTACAACCCATGGCAATGCTCCATACCATATTGGCCCATAAAACACCAGCAATACCAATAAATGAAAAGGAACAGGAGAAGCATTCCTGGCATATCTAGCAGAAGAGGGAATCCTCTGCAGAGTTTACAGACATTCTTGCTTCAGATAATCCTTCAGTGACCTACGGCTTTGTGGGTGGGTACGCTGCAAAAAGATCTCCTCAAATTATATTTCCATCCAATTTATTTTATGAGCAAGAGATGAAGAGACCAACAAAAGAAAAAAAATAAAAAAGGGTGGCAATGGTGTAAAAAGTTATGCAATCCTTTGTGGTTAATAGAAGGAACAGTTTGTGCCTTCCATTCAGACTATAGAGGAACATGACTACTTGGTATGTGGAATGGCACCAAAAAAACGTAAACATCCATGTTTTTATGAGGATTTATTTTTATCCACTAGCAATGTAAAAGGTTTAGACATGATTTACTAAAGAACATTATGATGTTACTTGATTCATATAACTTAACTCCACCTAGTAGGAAAAGGCTTTTGTTGTTGTAAAATTGTAAAAGGTTTTACACTACTACTACCAATGAAACATGTGGTTAAAAAATGACTAGAAGTTTTTATTGCAAGTAAAAAACTTCGTTATTACAATGACGTGGCAAAATTTACACCAAAAGAAGGATCAAATTTTGAAGTATTTTTACAACAGTTATATGTGAGATTAACTTAAATGATAAGAGAGAGTATGGTTTCGATAAAGAAAGAGACTGATGCTTAAGTTGTATGAGGGTCCTCTCTCTCTAAGCGTCTCTCTCCTCTTCCCCATATAAGGCAAAATATAATCAATAGAAGATGTCACCAATGACCACGTTTAACAGCTTTGGCAAGAGAAGACTTTATGTTCCATGGTAAGTGTTTATGGAAATCCCAGTTCTGGTTATGCCAACAACAAAGCAAGTGGAGAGTGCCATTGAAAATGATATCATAGACATTTGTCATCATTTATTTTTCCAATCCTACTACTAATGGGATCAGAAAAAAGACATTCTAGATCTCAGACAGTTTAGGACCTATTATTTTAAAATTTTAATACTCTCATGAGCCATAATAGAACCATTTATCATTAACAACTGGTTATTTCATTGCATGTTCCACATGCAAGCACGTGCATAGACACATACAAAGGCCTATAGTTATCTTGATCACTGGGAGGGGATTGACACTGACAATCATTTTTGGCTTTTAAACAATGACTTCTTTGGACCTACTAAAATTTGAAGAGAAATTGTTTTTATACAACATGTATGTACAACAAGGTGAGAGATAGAGAGAAAGGAGAGAAGTGTGATATTTGATAGATGATGTTATGAGTGATGTGATGAAGAAATGTAGAGAGAAAATGTATGTTGTATGAGTTGTTGTATAAATATGTTGTATGAATAATATAACTCAAATTTGAATATGCATGAAGCACCGCAAGAAAGTGAAACAACAAAAACAAAAACCAAAACAAAGGATTACACAGAGTAGCGCAGACAAATCACGCCCCAGCCCCCAATCCTAAAGCATACCTAGATAGTATGGATTTTAGAATGCAGGCTGTCTTCATCTTGTAAATTGTTCTGTTTGCTTATCCGTTGTAGCAACAGTGCTCCATTACTGATGTTTTAAAAAAGAAAAGCAAATAGTAAAATAGGAACACCACTTACCAAACTTGACGCTTACAATGTGATCCAATTGTTCTTTATAACTTTTATTTGAATTGAGTCTCAAGATGCCTCCAAGATTCTGCTGAATGCTCCCTTTCATCACTTCAGTAAACATAAACCCATAGAATTCGTTCCTCCTTTGCATTAACTCCAACTATCTTTCTTGTGGGTCTCAGCCTTAGAAAAATATTTGCACACAACATAAGTAAAAAATACAGGTTTTTGTTAAAATAATAATTCTGACAATTCTATCTGCTCACATGTCAAGTAATTAGATAGCAGTGACATCATTTTACATTATCTAACCAAATATTAACGTGACTTCTCCAGAAACCTTACTAGTTCAATCAAAGATACAATGAAACAGTACTTTAAAACACTAAAATGCAAATATCCCTCTTCCCTTCTCCTGAACAGCAAAAAAAGCCATACTTCACACTAAGCAACTAAAGACTAACACATATTTACTTGACCAAAATAACTAGAAATATCATTTTAGAGAAACCAGCATCAACATAGGGTAGTAAGGAAAATGTGAATAATCTCCAAGATGCCCCAGTAGATATAACATGACAATCAAATAATTGGATCAAAGTTATATACCTGAAAATCAGTGCATATCAGAATTGTGTTATTTCTCTGAAACTTCATTGGCGGTTGGTCTATTTAGCCTGATGACTGTTTGAGAATGCTGGAACAATCTCACAGTGAACTTTTATCACTGCAACATTGTCAATAACTTGATCATATTTTTTGTACACTGCTCAATACACTCTTGTCACCTTGGTATCAGTTGATTGCTGCCATCACACCAAAAATTCATTGTTGATCTACCTGACCTTAATTTTCCCGTGGGTGACAATTTGATCCCTGAATGATCACAATGGATTTATCACCAAATGTGTTTCATCCACAAGTACTATTCTCATACATGAAAATTTTAACATCACAATTCACAAGACAGTAATTGTAAGTTATGATGCTAATAAAGATGTGGACTGTGGATGTCCAGGCTATTTCTAATTGCTTAGAACACCACCTTCAATGCCAAATAAAAAAGATTTGGTCAGTCCCCCAATTTCCTTATCCCAATTGGACCAAGGAGGACAAAAAAGACCTAGTTATTGAGGATTGTTCATAGCTGCAGTTTCACACCATCCCGTTGTCTGTCTATTAGATCACTTGTCATGCATTCTTCTTTTGGGTAAATACCTTCAACAACCTTTTAGCATCAGCATTTTTTCCTGGAATAGAAAAATTTGAACTGATATATAAGAGGGTGCTCTCAGCTGGCACATGTCCTTTTTCACACATTTCTCTTAGCAGCTTTTTAGCCTCAGCCCGATATGACAGTTTAAGTGCCCTGTCCATCTCTGGCTGATAGGATAATTTGCACCATCCACAGATTAGAATATCATATGTTGAAGAATTAGGAATTCTTCCTCTTGTCAGCATCTCATTCAAAAGTTCTCTAGCTTGGCGCATCTTTCCTGCTTTTGCATAATCATTGATAAGCACATTATAGGTTCCTGTAGTGGGAACGAAACCTTTGGTTATCATTTCACAATAAAGTTTTATAGAATCCTGTTTATTTCCAATTCTACCATGGCCAGAAACCAATATATTATAAGTAGTGGCATTTGGGACAAGTCCTCTTTCCTTCATCTCACTAATTAATTTATCTGCCTCTCTCATCAAACCAGCAGTTGAAAGACCTCCTAAAAGAGTATTGTAAGTAGTAATATTTGGAGAGATTCCATCAACCAACATCTGTGAATAAGTATTAAATGCCTTCTCCACATGACTGCCTGTACAGTAACCACGAATAAGAGCATTATAAGTGACAATATCAGCTGAAATTCCTCTTGTCACCATTTCATTGAGCACCACATTTGCTCTTCTAGTCATCCCTAACCTGCAAAATACAGTAATTAGAGTGTTATACACAGTCTGGTTGAGTTTGAGGCCCATAGCCACAAGCTTCTCGTGAATTTTCAGTATTACATCTGCTTTTCTACTCCTTGAAGATGCTTTAAGCAGAAACTTGTGAGTAATTGGCATAGGTACAAACCCCATAACCAACATTTCATTCAAAACATCCATTGCTTTTTCAATTGCACCAGTTTTACAAAGCCCACCAATCAGGATGTTATAAGTGACCACATTTGGTATTATCCCATAACTCTTCATCTCGTTCAAGAGATCCAAAGCATTTTCTGTGTTACCTTTTATGCAGTATGTGTTAATTAGAGTGTTATATGTAACACAATCTGGAGCCAAACCCAACTCTATCATTCTAGAAAACACAGATTCCGGTTCATATTTCCCCACTCTCAAGAGCCCCTTAATCAAAGCATTGTAAGCAACAACATCAAACTGTGTGTTTTTCTCTGTCATTTCCTGGACTACAGAAAGAGCAGCTGAGTCATTTCCTTCTTTAAAGTAGGCATCTATTAGAGAAGAGTAGTTAACAATATCTGGGTCAATACCCTTGGAGTGCATATCTTTAATTAATGACTGAGCTTCCTCAATCCTTCCAACTCTTTTCAAGTTGTTCAATAAGATATCAAATATGATATTGTTTTCCTCCAATCCACGTGATTCCATTTCCTTATAGAACCCAACAGCAGTTTCTTGTTCACCTGCCTTAAAATAGCCATCTATCAAAATTGCATAAACAAAAGTATTTGGCATAATATTCCTTTGAACCATCTGCCTTAACAAATCAACTGCTTTACTAAGCATTCCTTTTTTGGCATATCCATTTATGATAGAAGAAAAAGTAATAACATTTGGTAGAATATGTTCCTTCTCCATTTTTTGCAACACCGACTCTGCAAGTTCCATATCTCCTAACTTGCAATATCCATCAAGCAATGCCGAATATGTGACACAGTTTGGGACAAGATTGAGCTTTAAAATAATTTGGAACATTTCCTCAGCCTCTTTAGATTTCCCAACTTTGAAAAGTCCATCCATCATAGTTGTGCACATAATTAGATCAAAACAAATGCCCCGAACAACCATCTGGCTTTGAAGATTAAAAGCTTCCATTAACCTCCCTGATTTGAACAATGAATTAATAATTGTAGAGTATGAGACATGATTAGGATCTAAACCCATTTTATACATCTCCCTCAGCAAAACTGCTGCCTCAGTTAATTTACCATGCCTGCAAAGTCCATAAAGAATAGAACTACAAGTAACCACATCCGGCATGATTCCATCCATAATCAGTTGCTCATACAGAGAAAGGAATTCTTCAATTCCACGATGCTTACTGTATGCAGAAATTAATGTTGTGTATGTAGCAAGTGTTGGCGGCAAATTTCTTATCTCAGCCCCAGTTTCAACAGCATAATTTTTTAACTGGCCAGATTCTTCATCCCTCTGGAACCCCAAAATCTCATTGAAAAGAGACTCTGCCCTTTCAAGATCACCCATTTTACACAAAGCTTTGAGCAAAGTATTATAACCAACAATATCAGGCTTGACTTCACTCCTCCAACTGTTCTCCAATAAAGCTAGTGCTTGACTCATCAATCCTGCTTCACAATACCCATCAATCAAGGTGTTTAGACCTATAACATCTTGAGGAATTCCCCCACCAACCAAGTTGCAGATGACCCATTCTGCATATTGAACCAATCCAATTCGGCAATACCCCTTAACTAGTATATTGCAAGTGATTGAATCAACAAATATACCCCTTTTAACCATTTCAGACAACAAACCAAAACCCTGATCAGCCAATCCTTGCTCACAGAATCCCCAAATGACAGTATTATAGCTAACAGTATCAATAACATTGTTCCTGAGATATCCTAAAGCCAAATCCAAGTCCCCCACTTTGCATAACGAATGAACCAATACGTTGACACTGAAAACATCAGGCACAACCCCACAAAAGACCATATCGGAAAACAGCACTTTTACCTGAGAAACCAAACCGGAGGCATTGAACTCGTGCAAAAGCTTATTCCACAAACGCAAAGTGGGAACAAGACCAAGGCCACGCATACGAAAGAAAGCATCAGAGGCAGTGCAGAACCTGCCACACGCCAAGTAGAGGCGAACGAGGGTGCAAAAGAATGAAGCATAGAGATGGGTCTTTGTGGGAGGGATCAAAATCAAATCTTTGTCATGCTGGGAGGAGAATCTTCTGATGGGAAGACGGAAAGTGGGAATGAAAGGGTAATTGTGGTTAGAATAGCGAGGAGGGTAGGAGGTTCTGGTTCTGGTTCTGGTTGATGAGAAAACGAACACAAGGGTCTTGGTTTGCACCTTCTTCAGATGCCTCATCTCCACTCTTGACACAGCATATGCAACTTCAAATTTCCAATGAAATGGCGCTGTCTCAATTCATGTTCGGCTGCAGTGCTATGGCATGTTCCATGGTGGAAGTAGAAGTATAAAATTCACCCCAAAAGCTTGGGCTTAGGCGCTTAGTAATAGAAATCAGTTTTTTTTTTTTTTTTGGTTGAGCATAGAAATAGAAATCAGGAACAATAATTATATAATTTTTAATAAAAGTTAAATAATTTTACATGCATTTAAAATAAAAATTTGTATTTATGTTTCATTTGTTCTATAGCTAATAAAAAAAGAATATTATATCAAAGTCCTTCCTATCCATATATTCTATCACTTGATTACAACTCATGTGTGTGTTTGGATTAGCGTTTCCAAACTTGAGTTTGGATAAACGTAATTTATTGAACACGATTTTGAGTAAACTTGAGTCTATATAAATGTGATTTTATATTTGGATAATTTACCGTAAACGTGAGTTTAAGAAAATGACGTTGTTTGGATAATATATTTTTAAATCACGTTTGATGTTGTAATTACTAAAAAAGACATGACGTTTTTTATATAGATTTCTATTTTATTGATATGAAATATATTTAATATTAACACTAAAAAATAAATATTTTTGCATCTTTTTATATATTTATGACTTCATTTAGTGTTAATGTCAAATATTTGATATTTTTTTAGTCTTAATATCTTGATGTTAACACAAAAAAATAGGTTTCCTTCTTTTTTATTTAAATTAAAAAAAGTAAATATTTTTACATCTTTTTTTATTTTATGACTTCACTAAAAAGATTTATTTTTACTAAAAAATAAATAAATATTAAACATAAATATTTGGTATTAACACTAAAATAATAAATATTAATATTGAAAAACAAAAATATTTGTACTTTTTATTTTATGACTTCATTTATTATATATGATAATTTCATAAAATAAAGGTTTATTACGTTATTGCACACTTAATATTCTCAAATTAAAACAAAAGAGAACTTCTCTGTTTCCTAGCGATTAGAATTTGCTTACAATGATATTTTAATTTTAATGTGTCATGAGGCAAATTAAAGAGAGTCTCTAAATGAATATATTATTTTACTCTAAGAACCTAGCTATATTTTCACACTGAACACTTAAAAACCTTGTTGATCACTATCGCCGCCACACCACACACTCATCGGTTCCTCACATATCTGCACTCTCCTTCCTTCATCAATGACACAGTTCCAACCAGCTTAGCACCTTCACCACCGAAACGCTCAAATTCGATGTCGAAACTCGAAAGACTCTTAGCTATGCCCATTGTGCAAGAGAAAGGTACGTACAAATGCTCGCCTTCTTAGAGTGAAGGGAAAAAATGAAATTGGCAACCTATGTCTATTCGAGACTCACATCTATAGGAACGCAGATGCTGGGAAAACCAGCATCTGTTGCAACTTGCGTTTTTCTCCAAACTCAAGTGTGAAATGCTTATCCAAACATTCAGAAAAATGGTGAACTCACGTTCAGTGAAGGAAGACGCGCGTTTATCCTTGCAAAACACCAATCCAAACAGACCCTAGGTTGGGTTCGAGGTAGGAATAACGAAATTAGTGTTTTTGCTTGAGATAAAGGTTGATTCTCATTCAATAATTTAAAATGTGTTTGAATACCATAATGTCGCACATTTCAATGCTCTAACTGTACATTTGAGCTAAAGCATGTAAATGTGAATTTAGATTAAAGTTTGCAAATGTAAATTTAAACATAACTTACATTTGAAAACTTAAGTTTACAAAAATAATATGGAATTACATTGATCTAAACATGGATTAAAGATGAAAATTGTACCCAAATGCAATTTCCAATAGAAATTCAAACATACTAAAAAAAGCGTTTGCAAACGTACATATAGTATTGCAAACTGTAATCCAAACATTCAACGTACATTTGTCTCAACTCAACCATTTCCAAACACACTATTAGTCATAAATGTACTTGCATTTTATAACTCCTAATATGCATTAATTTTAATCACTCAAATGTTACATATCTAAAGAAATCAAGACAATAATTCACATAAAGACAAGTCAAGTAAAATGTTGAATTGATAAAATGAAATATTAGAGAGTTGACGTATTATCGAGATAGTGCATGTTTCAACTTTTATACATTATAATAAATAATAAATAAAAAATAGTTAATTAGGGGGATATCTAATGAAAATGTTTTTTATGTGGGAATGAGAATGATTAATTCTAGTTATTAAATTAAAATACCCCATTCAAAATTTCCGCGCACCCTCTCTCACTTTTTTCCAACCCAGGGGGAGTAGCAAGTAAAGGTATGGTGCTATGCCAAAACGCGCCATATGTGGCACTGCTTTTATGCGCGACACGCTTCACATGTGGCGCTCAAACCTTTCGAGCCACATGCGTGTCACCCAATCACTTTCACTCACGAATTCACACACTGTTTTTTTTTTTCCATGCTCACACATACACATGCACTCATCCCATCAACAGAGCACACACAGCACCTGCACAATAATGCCCTCTCTGGCGGAGACAAGTACAGTCTTATGGCATTAGCGCCACATATTTGTTTGACCAAAAAATTTAAAAAAAAAAACCCATATCAATTGCTTACGTGGCTAAATTCACCCCAACTAGGTAAAATATTTTTTAATAATATTAATTTGATAATTAGTTATTTTTTTAATATTAAATGGGTTAAAAAACCCTCTCCACAGCACCTCCTCTACCATTAACCCATTTCACTATCTCATTCCAATCAAAGCCGTTAATAACATAAATGAGAAATGATTTTTCAAAGAAACCAACTATTGCAAATGTTCACACACACATATGTGCAGAATTCCCTCGCATACTTTGACATTGTCCTAACAATATGTAACAATAAGAGTACTGCTATTGGATTGAAAATCAATACATGAAAATCACTAGGAAAATATATTTGGGTTTCTCATTATTGTTAAATGAGCTAGAACATTTTGGAATCTATCATTATTGTTAGTTAAAACCACTCACAAAGGACTTTTGTGGAATTATTAGGAAATATTTATAGGCGAAATAATTTTATACTTATGGAACCAATATATGAAGACGGTGACATCGTAGTAGATTAAAAGTGATGCAGCCCCAACATCATTATACATAAGTCTAAAATATTTGCTCGGATATCACTATTTACAATTAATTAAAATTGATTTTAAGAGATTTATAAAAACAGAAAATAAATGATACACGATTTACAAAACATATTAATTTGTAAATCATATTAATTGAAAGTAATTTAAAATCAATTCCACGTTATTTAGAGTTCTCAATTAGAAACCAAACGGTTACTTTGTTATCAAATTCAGATACGCTCGCAAATCACTAATTTCGAAATAGATATATAGTGCACAACTCTCACCAAAAGATTTGGGAACAAAATTGACAGAGATAATCACAATTGAGAAACTATTACATCATGATCAATGAGTTACAACATATGCAAATTCACCAACCCCAAAGACTCCGTCAATAACAGTGTCTTCAGAGAGGCTAAGGGTGATAGAATTAGTGGAATGAAAAACTATTAGCCGGTAAGGTTAGTGGAAACCGACTTCCATGCATAAAAGAAAGACCTGTACTGAATGGTTGTACCATTACTTCAGTTAGAAAAACGCTGAATCAATTCTCAATTCCAATTGGTGTGTTTTGGTTACTCTGAGTATGCTGCCATGTATACAAACCACAGAAATGGAAGTAAGCACTGGAGTTGCCTCATCTTCTTTGTCTTGTGAACTGGTCTCAAAAGCATTTCCAGGACACAACCAATACTGCATTGCCTGGGAGGACCAAGATGTGAATATCTTTACAAAATCTTTGATCAGTATCTCACCCCCACTTCAGTTAAGATTTTACATTGGCACAAGAAGTGGGGTGGTTCTATTTTGGCTCTGGACTCGGTGACAAAAAGACCTAGGCCGAGCACCCACCTAAGTGGAAATGGTCCAACCCAAAAGCCATTCTCCATATTGTTGAATCAGTAACATATACATGCCCCAACAACAGTTATACCAGTAAGTGAGATTGAAAAGCCCATCACTCACTTCAAGGAATTGGTGGAGCATTCCTGGGATATCTAGCAGAGGAGGGAATACGCTGCAGAGTTCGGGGATATTCTTGCTTCAACCGTTTATTTGACAATCCATGAAGTGACCTGATTCACATACCAAAAATAATGACAAATAAGTAAGAAAACAGTTACTACAAGGAATGCTGAAAGGGGGTAAGAAAATAAATTACGTTAAAAAATAGAAGCAAATCAATGCTAGAAGTTAGAGATGCCAATTCTATCTGTGTTTCACTTTGTCTAATCGTTTTTTTTTTTAATAATATTGACCAATAGCAGACAAGGTAGCTCGTACTGCACCGTATAAACTTCAATTTGAAGGAAACCAATAGGGGACTTCAATTTGAAGGAAACCAATAGGGGTGTAACAGAGTATAGCTTCGAAAATGGCAGGTTTTTCATCATCACTAGTACCTTGTGAAGATGGAGCTAAGCTGTTATATTCAAATGGGTGCAAACCACCACATGCTAGATCAAGAAAGCACAACACATTGGAGAATATAGAGTATAGACTGTCCATCCATTATGCAACAAAACATGTAAAGAAAATTAAATATAACAATCTACTAATCAAAGTAATAGACCTGGGAGAACTCTGCCGTCTCTGAATGCCTTGACCATGCATTGTTCTTAAACTTCCAAGTGCCTTCTCCGCAGCCTGAAGAAAGAATGCATATGCATCTTAGTGGTCCAACACCATATGTGAGAGTTAATCAAATTCAAGGAAGAAGACATACACATCCATGAATAATATTTCATCATTAAAGAAAACAATATACCTGCATTTTAGCCTCATCCCATGTTGATCCAATCCCTTTACCAAAGACCTGGCCATCTATTTCAACCTAAAATGGAGAATAATTGTTTAAAATACTTCCAGAGCTTTTTGTTAAAAAATAAGAAAAATGCCAGAACTAAATAATAACTTCAAAGTGCAGGTATAAACAAGACAACAAAATTATATTATGGCAGAGAAGGCTTCCTTGTGATAGTTCATAAGCCCCACAGGTTACAAAAGTGTGCCATTGACCAAACTGCTACACCTTACACCTGAGCCCAGATTTCATACAGTGAAAGAGATTTTCCATCCAACACTCACCCTTGAACTTCCCTCAAAACATATAAGACTCATAAACCACAAAAATAGAAGGGAAAGTAACACTAATCCTGATATTTCACCCTGGAGACACCAAACTGCCTAACAGACCAAAAATATAGAGAAAAATCAAAATATCAGCAAAATGACTCTCTTATTCTTCCCCTCAAAGAAATGAAGAACTAAAACACATAAATAAACAAGACCCAGTTCAGAAAGGACGTATAATCATTCTGCAATTCAATGAAATTTGCATTTTTAACTCAATTAGTTCAGACCACTAAGCATTTGATTACAAACCTGTGCATGTACTTCATCCTTCTGAACTGAGTTTGTTGATGCTGGAGCAGGCAGAGATAAAAAACTCACACCAAGACCCTCCATCATGCACTGAACAAATTTAAGGCATGAGTTATAGCATATTAATAACACAAACTTAAACAGAGGTTAACAAAAATATGGGGTAGAAAATAGGTCAGTCAATTTATTCAAAGTCTCACCAATTCTTTGAGGGCAGAGATTGAACCCATTGACCTCTTAGAAGCTTCTAACCTAGGATCTAAAACCCTTGATGGATCTGATGCAGTTGAAAATGAGACAGACTCCTCTTTAGGCAATGGTTGATTACCAAGAGAACTAACATTACCAACATAACCATTGTCATTTGCATTAGGAAACCCACTCACATCACCATATGTGGAACCAGGCTCATCCTTAGTACGAGACAAATACATATCTACAAAATCATTCAAAAAGGTCAAAATATAATTATTATGAAAACATTTTTTTCGTAAAAAGGAAAAAGGCAATAGAAAAAGTAAGAACGCAATTCCAAAACAACATTAGCAAGCAATATGTGCCATTGAAAATGATCTTTGCTTAATCATCATCAGCTTTATTCTTTTGACACTAGGATCTTATAGGAGATTTTAGATGGTTTAGTATAATTTCTTAATCATGCACCTTGGAATCCAACCATGTCCTGTGATCAATTTACTATTTTATTTTCTTTCTTCCTAGCTAGACCAAGCATACCCATTCATATTTAGACCAACTATCCAAAAACCTTAAACTGTTAGATGGCAGCAAGAATTGTTTTACCATTTTAGATCTCTAAGACACCCCCCTCATCCAAGAGTCTTCCAAGCTTGAAGCATGGACAATACATATGCCTACCTTGTGCTGAATTTATGTAATAATGAAGATGGGGCAGCAAGGTTCAAAATCTTTACATTTGGTCATGAAGACTTTGATACAATGTCTAAAGACCAACTCTCTTAAAAAAAGCTTGAGCTATAAGGTAGAGGCCCAAGAATTGTTTTAGATATATAACAAGGTCTAAGCTGAAATTTTATTGATGGCAGGGCCATACTCTGAGGTTACTTATGTCATTAAGCCTCTATTAAACCAATGAGTTGGTTTAAATAAGGTAGGCCCTGCTTTTGACGTTTTAAAATTCTTTAATTAGAATAATATCTGCATTCTTTTGGGCCAAGAAGTACAACACAAGAAAGAAAAAAGAAACTTCAGTGCTTAGATAGTACAATCTTGCCTTAGTGGCTTGGGCATGTGTGATAAAGACTTATAAAAGCCCTGGTATAAGAGTAGATCAAATGGAGGGTAATCCGGTAGTTAGGGATAAAGGGAGGCCAAGAAATACTATATGCCAAACTCTGAACAAGGATTTATATTTAAATGGTTTGTCGTTAAAAAATGATTTCTTATAGGAAATCGTGGTTTTGTCATAGACAGTACTATATAAGGCTGTAGCAAGTCATAAATTCAAAATTTTAGGAAGTCTTACCAGCCAAATGTTTGATAGAATCCTCAGCAGCCTTATGTTGAGCTTCCTTTCTTGTTTTGCCGACTCCATGACCAATTTTTTTTCCAGAGAACCAAGCCTGCAAATCAAATAAGAGTATTGAGTTGACCAAAGCATTATGTAGGGACTAGGAAAAATTCAACTTTGTCCAGACAAGCATAGCGAAAAATAAATATCACATGCAACAGATTTACCAATTCAGAAAAACGGATATGTCCTAATGAATGAAAACCATACTACTAATTCATAAATAATTCTAATTTCCTATAGAAAAATTTACACAGAAATCCATGCAAACAATCAACAAGGAATCAAGAAGTCTTGATGTCCATAATGAAAGATACCTCAATGGAGAATTGCAATTCTGTGCTAGCAACCAAAGATGACGTAAATTCCACCTGTTGATACCAAAGTAAAGAGACTTAAAACAGTACATCAAGATATTAATCTATGTAATGATGCCATCTAACTATTTTCTTGCAGACAAACATATTTCAACTCACCTTAGTTCCGCACTTCAGTGCAATTTCCTGTAATACTACAGCTGGAATATCCGCATGCATTACAGAATGACCAGATTCAGAGTCAAGATCCCTGTGGCTGGACGATGACCTACTAAAGGGGATGTCATCACCTTCACAATAACCATCAGATATTGTCATTCTAATGATAACACAAACAAATAGAACTGAAAATACACACACAACAAAAATAAAATTAAACAAAAAAAAGAATTAATAATACCCCATATCAAAACAAAAACTAGATCATAAGAAAACATATTCAAGTTCATATGAAGTTTTTTGAATGTTTATGTCTGGTGAAAAATCAAATGAAGGCAAAGGCAATCATCTCAAAAGATTGCAAAAGTCAAAATATAGATCTGCGATTTAATCTCAAGAAAGCAATAATCTAAAACCAAATTTAATTATTAGATGCTAAAGCAACCACATAAATTAAAAAAGAAATCATCTTAATACATGAGAAGAGAGTACTTGGGTAAGAGAATGAAGATAAACAACAAAACATGTGGTAACAAATGCTATAGCTTACCAGATAAAGAATGATAACTAGAGAGAGTATGGCTTAATCTTGGGCGATCATCTCTATGATACATCTGCAAAGAAATTATCTTAAGTATAATTAATTCACTAAATAAGCCAAAAGTATGATCCCCCCAAGCAAAACATCAGATGATAGACTGAAACACAGCCATTACCTCCTTCGGCAATCTTTGATGGCTTTCATGGAGAATTCTATCAGATGAAATAGAACTGTCAACCTTAGAGAAAAAGGATGGATGATGAGGCCGGTGCTTCTCAATACGCAATGGAACAGAATCTGCGGGAAATTCTTTAGGTACTACTCGGTTTAGTGGCTGTGAACCAATCTCCTCTTCTACAGGAAACCACCCCCCACGTGATGGTACACGAGGGGTGGAAACTTGTATGGGAGGTCTAACGGGAAATGGAGGCTCACTAGATGTATGATCCCTTGTATCTTGTCCATGTTGCAATATGAGAAGCCTACGCCTTGTATCTGGGTCTAACTCTGATTCAGGTACTTCACCTTCTTCTCTAGCGGGAGAACTGTGCAAGCTTGATTCTGAAGGGGCAACTTGACCCATTGGTTTTACTATAGTAGTGGACTGTAGGAACTGTACATGGGGAAATTGCATCATGGATGCTTGTGCTGTGGGAGGTGGAACTGAACCAGAAGACACCATTGTGTATTGAAGAGAAGTGAGCCTGGGATCTAGATTAGTCGTTGTCACAGGCATCACAGAAGCAGCTGATATTGCATCCTAGCAGTAAGTACAATCACAAAAAAATAAGACAACCTTCATATTTAATCTCATGTAAATCAGAGTTCCTATATATTCATTCAGAGCTCAGGTCGATACCTTCAATTTTCTTTCTACCTCAGCATCTGCCATGCCATCAAACAAAAAAGGATCTCTGTTTCCATTGGAAGCAGACCCATCATCCTGACAATGGTAAAATATAGATAGTTAAACACACATTTACATGACAGCAAAATTAATCAATAGGCGCTGTGTTTAAATTCAACACAGTATATGAGAAGGAATAACACGTGTATACTTGCACATAGGTATACACTAACCTCTGAAACTAGATAATTGCTCACATCAGGAGCAGGAGGTATATCTTTGATATCATCTTCATAGGCAATTTGGAGGATCTTTTGTAAAAGACCATCATCAAAATCCCTGTCACCAAATCAAAAGTCATAGTCAGGTCCAAGAATCAAATGTAGTATTTATTTTTATGATGATTGGAGATTAAACAGCTCAAAAATCAACCCTAACTATTAAATTGAGATTTTTCCAGTTAGGCAAGGAAAATGAGTGAATCAGTGTATTTTCCCCTTTCTTTCAGATGTGCAAATAAGTATTCAAAATAGCTTTTAAGAGGTTCAACTTACTTAAAGAATCCGCCCCTAACATTGCAAGCTACATTTCTTGCAACACACAATACAGGGATGGTATTGCTTGCCTACAAGTCAAACAGGTTTAATCAGTTCATATTACTAAAAAAAGGATGAAATTCCATTTATGCAACTGAAAGTATTAAGCTTCCAACTATGTAAGAAAGCAAATTTACTTCAGCTTGAGGAGCATAGTATGGAGCAAATGCAGGGACAACATGCACCCGGGCTTGATCTTTCTCATCCCATACTTTCAAGCGATCATCAATTACCAACGCCATCTTTGGATGACATGAGCCATCTTGGAAGACACTGAACAATGACTTTTTCAAACCTATTATAATATTATTGAAATACAAAAACAAAAACAAAAAATCATTACAAGTAAATGAAACAGCAGAAGCAGAAACATGGGCATATATAGTATAGTACAATAATAAAGCATAGACAAGTTACATCTCTACATCAAACAAAGATGGGTGAATATTAAAATTCGAGCTGTCCTCATCCTCACAACTTGCCTCTTTTAGATGCTCCATTACAAATATACATCTTCTCATTGAAAACAAAACTAAGAGAATAGAAAAATAGCCATGCCACTTACCAGACTTAACACATACAATGCGACCTAATAGTTCTTTAGAATTTATCAAATTCGAATCTGGATCAAGAAGTCTCCACATTTCTAGTGCATAGTCCCTTTCAGCCATTGTGCAAACATAAACCTCAAAACGCTTGCGCCCTCTGGCAGTCAGGTAGCTCCGAAGATCTTCCCATGCAGGTCTCAGCCTCACAAGAACACTTGTATCACGAATCTTTCAGAAAACACAAGTTTTTGTTAGACCAATGATTCTGACAAGTCTATTTGCTTATGTATGTTTGAGAAAATAGATAAAACACAAGATTATCTGTTTATGTCTACACCATCAAATCAAATGTTCAAGCATAGGTTAATTAATACAAAGCTCTATAATGTGAAAATTACATTACTCTCTCTTCCAAACAACAGTACAAGGCAGGATAAGAAGTGTCAATTGTTTACTTGATTCAATAGAGAAATCAGCCAATAATGAAATATAACTTTAAAACAGGACCAGAGTAGAATAATAAATCAAGAAGAAAATGCACAACCACAGGATGTGGCAGTAGGATACAGTTAAATGATTGGATAAAGAAAAAAATTATATACCTGCGGATTGATGCGCGTCAAAATAATGTTCTTTTCCTGTAACCGTATCAGTGGTCGAACTATAGGCTGATGACTATCAGATAATGCTGGAACAATCTCAGATTGAACTTTTATCACTTTCCCATTATCAACAACCTGGTCATTTTCAGCATATTGCTTCAATATACTCTTGTCATCTAGGTAACGCTTGACCTCCGCCTGCATGCCCAAAATTCGTTGTGGATCTACCTCAGAATTTATTTTTCTCTGGAGTGCATCAATTCTATCCTCAAATGAGCGCATTGTATTTGCTACAATAAGTGTTTCATCCAGATCAAACACTATACCCAAACATCTAAGATTTAACATCACAAGGCATGAATTGTAAAGTCCCAAGGCAACAATAAATCCCCAGAAACATGGTCTATCATCATTCCGCGAATGCATTGCAACCAAATGTATTTCTTCCCCACCTAGTGGCATAACAGCAGTCTGCAGGGGCCAATATTGGGACCATTGTTAAAATCCAGCAAGAAAATTGAGAAGAGAAGAGAACCAAAGTTAACTGCTAACCACATAAAATTTAAGTGATAAACATAAATAATTGTATGCCAGTGGAGGTTGGGAAAATGTTAAAAAAGCATACAGTGCCAAAACAATTTAATGTGCCAAGCTAAATCCATAATGAAGGATAATGAATTTCCCATGGCTAACTGTCTTACAATAATATCATAAACAACCCAACACATCTTTTGAGTAATGATGCATGATGGACAGTTTTGCTGTTCTGTTCAAGTTAAAAAAACAAAATACTTTAGACTGCAATCTCCAATAAATTTTAGAATTCTTTTTGTTCAGCAAAAACCCTAACCACCACAGATACTATATTTCAATATCATCACATACTTCTCAGCATATAACTAGCCCTTAGCAACAAGTCAACAACTGCTAGTGCTACAAGAACAAGAAGAAACAAGAGTCTTCATAAAATATTCTCATTGAACATCATGACACCCAGTTCAGTTTAGAAGTAATGCTGAGTATTGGGTATCTGTTAAGCGACCAATTAGCCAGTTCCTTCACCATCTGGGTTCAAAACAGCAGATTTAGTAAGTTCAGGAAAATTATTACAAAAATTCTGGCAAGATTAACACACAAGTCATAAGTATTAGGTATCCCGAGATTCCAGGGCAGTCCTTTTAGAATTTGTCCAGAGTCATATTGTTTAGGAAGATAGGGTTTTAGTGGCTTTTCCTTCCCTTTGTTTTTTTTTCTTTTTCTCAATTTTATCAAGTGTTGCTATATACCTTGTTCTCTCTGATACACAAGGAGTGCAAGTGAAAAAGCCCATCCTGCTGCTGTGTCTTTGACTCCATTTTGAAGCAAACACCACATGAGGTAACAGTGTGAAGCACAGCAAGTGGTGGACACCTCTCACTGGGTTGCGAAAAGTGGCTTATTCTGATTTCCTTCACATCGAAGTTCTTGTAGTTGTTCTCTTCCGGGTATATCTCTACCTCACCCAACACCACCTCCCCCTGATACACCACTGATTTATACATTTCCTTTTTTCTTCAAATCAAATCAAAAACACAAAAGTCTTTGGAATTTCATCAAGATTCCATGTAAGTAAGGGGGAAAGTAGTATTCATCATCATCACCGTCAAGATCGCTTTAAAATTCATCCGATTTTTGCATTACCAGCAACGAAATATATATATGTAAAATATAAAATAAAAAAAATTAGGCCCTTTTTGTTTCCAGGGGAAAGTTTTAGATCCGTGATTTGAAGGTGATGACGACGCGATTGGGGGGAAAATAATATTCCAAGAACCCTAATGCTGGCCGGGTGCGTGGGATCGTGAATCTCCGATTCAACCGCCGGCGAATGGTTCTTTTTTTCGCGTCGAAAACACGATAATTTTGGTGGTGCTGGTAGCTAGGGTTTGAAGATGGCTATGTATGTGTGAAGATGATGAATTCCCGAGCTAGTTGTCAGAGGAGAAACCCTAGATCCAGAAAACGAAAGGTCAAAAATAGTACTGCTCCCTAATGCGTAAGCCACTGCAATTAAATAATACTAGTTTTTTAAAAAATTAAGATAGGGTTATGTTTTTTAATTTGGTAAGTTCGGTGGTGGGAAAAATAAACATATATATATATATACATTATACAATACAATATATATTTATATATATATAAATATAGATAGATAGATGTGTGTATCTACATAGGAGGTGTGACCGAAATGAGAGATACCATCATACCAGTGAAATAATCTATAGTCAGAAACTTCAATTTTTTTCTTCACAAATTCTTTACTTATTTGTTCAATAATAATTAATAAATAGAAAAATGCCCAGTTTATTGTTAATTATCAATTTTTTTGGCATAATAACATATTTATAATTATATTATTAAATAGAAAAATGTAGATTTAATAAATGTTTTCATTTTCTTTATCGTGAAAAGCACGGCCAATACTTTATGATAAAACATCATTCGTGTTATTTTATTATTGAATTTTAACGGTAGGTATTATAAAAATATTGAGTAAGATGTATTTAATATGTTTTATTAAATAATTTTAATTATTTATAATATAAAAAAAATTATTTAAAAAATAAATCTTAAAATATGTGTTAGTAAAGAATATTTAATACTGAAACAGTTATAATATTAAAACGAAAAAATTATTTAATAGAATGTATTAAATATTCTTTAACTAGTTTTAATAATACCTGTTGGTATTTTCCTATGTTATATTATCAATCAATTTATCATGTTTTCTATTTTAAAATTTTAAGATTTAGTTTTGATCGTCTAATTTTTTTATTATTACTTAATCATAAAGACAATGATTTTGGATATTATTTATAATATTTTGGTATGGTATGGTATGGTATAGATAGCAAGTGAAGGTAAGTTGCGTGTGTTTAGGGTGTGTGTTAGAGTCCTTTCTTCTATAAGATGAGATTATTGAGATTTACCGGTATTTTATATGACACGTTTCAGCTTATTATTGGTTGAGGCTTTACTTTGTGATGACATGTTCTGTTTCTTTGACCTAAACGCATGGCGTGAATTTATTTGTACGTCAGTAACATCCTTATGAGCGGTGACGGTTTCGCTAGATTGTCTTCCTCTTTCAGTCTTTCTTTCGTTACCATAGGCAGTTTGCTGCGTGTTTAGATTTCTTTACCGTGCTAATTAATTCTCTATTAATTTAAAATAGGCTTAATTACAATTTTGATCCCTCTAATTTGTGTAGTTCTGGTTCCTCATGTTTCTTTTGAGCAAATTAAGTCCCCGTACTTTTAAAATTAAATAAATTTGGTCCTCCTGTCAATTGTCTTTTACTTAAAACCCTCAAATTCTCATTTTCAATCCAAATATTTTGTAGTATATGATGAATTTGAGATATGAAATAATTTAAAATGTTCAAAAGTAAAAAATTAAATAAAAAATTGATAAATTTTGAAGGATTTTTGTATGGTATGAAATTAAGGTTTAAAAAGGACAAAAATTGAGATTTTTTTATATTAGGTTAAATTTGATATTTTGATTGGTGATTTTTCATATTAAGGATAAATATTCTTGTAGAAGAAAACTCGTTTTGGGCCAAAGTTTTAAAATCCTTGTATGGGGATGTTGTGAATTTATGTTGTAGGGATAGTGTGAAAAGTTCTAGGTGGTGGAGAGATTTATGTTGTGTTGACACTGGTGGTGTGGTTTCTAATCAATGGTTCACTAATAATTACAATAAGGTGGTAGGAAATGGCAAATCAACCTTGTTTTGGTTTGATAAATGGGTGGGGGTTGATTGTTTGGCAAAAAATTATACACGATTGTACCAAATAGCTGAAAATAAAATCATTTCCATAGCTGATATGGTTGCTTGGAGGGGGGTGAGATCATTTGGCAATGGGGGTGGAGAAGAGACCTCTATGACTGGGAGAAACAATTAATTCACATGTTAGAGGCTGATTTGTGTTTTATTAATCTAAAAGAATATGTTGAGGACTCTTGGAAAAGGGAGGGTAATTTAGAAGGTGCTTACACAGTAAATTCAGCTTATACTGTGATTCGAAATGCTAGGATCTTTACATGTGTTGATTGTTTCCATTGGATTTGGACAAAGGTGGTCCCAACTAAAGTTTCTGCTTTTGTTTGGCAAATGTTATTGAACAAAATACCTTCTAAACAAAACTTGGTGAGAAGGGGAGTTTTGCAGCTGTCGCAAGCGGAATATGTTCGTTGTACTAACTCAATTGAATCTGCCTCTCATTTTTTTTATTGTAAAACAGCGTTTTCCCTTTGGATGGAGTGTTTTTACTGGCTTGGTTTGTCTATGGTTATGCATAATAATAGCCAAGCAAATTTGGAGCAATTTGCAGGTTTATCCTATTGCTCAAGTAAAAATAAGGAAGTCTGGATCTCAATCTAGTTATCAATTGTCTGGACCTTATGGTTGGCTAGGAATAAGCTTACATTTAATTCCAAGTTATTGACTGTTTCTGATTTGTTGGAGTTGGTTAAATTACGATCATGGAGATGGTTACGAACAAGACACACTTCTTTTACTTATGACTTTGTGGCTTGGTCACAATTTCCTTGAGCTTGTATTTCTTAGAGCTGTTTTCATGTTGGTGTAGTGGTATTATTAGAATATTATTACTTTGACATTAGTGCTGTTTTGTGGGTGTATATTGGGTTTCATGTGTTGTACTGGGATTTGGTTGTAAAAGACTATTGGGAGGATCTTGTGCTTTGGGTTTGTGTTTTTGTCATGTTTTGTGTCACAGGGAACTATTATTGCCTGTGGGTGTATATTGGGTTTCATGTGTTGCACTGGGATTTGGTTGTAAAAGACTATTGGGAGGATCTTGTGCTTTGGGTTTGTGTTTTTGTCATGTTTTGTGTCACAGGGAACTATTATTGCCTTTGTGACTGGACTGTTCCTTTTTCGGTCTCTTGTTTTTCTATTTGTAATGGGTTGGAGTACCCCTTGTACTCCCTTTTAATTCAATTTTGCTTAACAAAAAAAATCATATTAAGAACATTTAAAACGAATTAATCAATTAAATTTATAAAGATATTGACTAGAAAGTGAGAATTTGAGAGTTCTAGGTATAAAACAATTGAGGGAGGGACAAAATTTGCTAAATTTAAAAAATATAGGGACTTAATTTGCTCAAAAAATACTTGAGGGACCAAAATTGCACAAAGTCCAAACTAAAGGGTGCAATTAAGCCTTTAAAATAATTATACATCCGCAGAGAACAAAACTAAAATTTGCCTAAATCAAATGAAAATAATTTATTATAGTTTAAAAATATTTACATTCGAATAAAGTTATTGCTAATAACTAGTTTACAATATTTGTGTCCAAAATGTTCAAAATATTTATAAAAAATAGTTTAAATACTGTATATTTTTTAATAAAATGATGTCAAAAATTGTTGTTTAAACTACATATATAATTTGATTTATAATTATATTTATTGAGTATGATTAGATTTAAATAGATATAGGGAAAATACAAAAAAGGAGATTAAGATGTATTTTGAAAAACTTTTGTGAAAATAGAACTCAATTTTAAATCTAAAGTGTTCACCAATGAGTGATTAGTTCAAATGCTAGATATTTAATTTTCTTTAAATAAGGTCTAATCTACATCTATATGTAAAATTAACTTGAACCTAACATTAATTTTATATCATTAAGTTTAACAATTTTAATTTAAATTCCATTATGCTAATTATTAAAAAAAACGCTACAATTTGTTTCCTCCTTTATCAAAGTAGTTAAATACATATTACCTATTATTAATTTTATCAATTTTGATTTTAATAATACATACATAATTGCACATTTTCAAAACAACAATAATGAATTACAAAATATCAATTGATTTGTGTCTTATTAATTATTATTATGCATAATTTTTATGCGAGTGATGTTTTATATCTACAAATTGAAATGTAAATGTCACAAATTGGAAATAAATAATAATATTAATTACAAAGAGAATGAGAATTCTATCATAAGGAGAATCCTTTCACAATCATAATATTTGGTAACAATATAAAAGCAATGAATTTTAATATTAATTCTTTCATATTCATAAACTTTTTCGCAACGTATCATGTATTAAGTGCCAATAATTAAGAAAATGTTACAATTTGTTTCATCTTATTTTTTGTTATTTGCACTAAATAAAGATGATAACCTACTAAAAATAAAAATGATAGCCTACAATATTTCACCTTCCACTCATGACCTTTCATTTATTTTTATTGGGAAGATGAAACACCTATGTTGTTACATATTAACTTACATATTTAATATATGATTTTAGAATATGAAATAATTATTATATTTCATGAGTTGGTAGGAAGATCAACCAAATGAAAATAAAGGAGAACAAACATGTTTTAATTGGTTTTATCTC
Organism: Sesbania bispinosa; assembly: GCA_026901365.1. Classification (NCBI taxonomy): domain Eukaryota; kingdom Viridiplantae; phylum Streptophyta; class Magnoliopsida; order Fabales; family Fabaceae; genus Sesbania; species Sesbania bispinosa. Next base: position 981,565 of record QLOH01000254.1, read on the forward strand.
AACATGAGGCATAAAAAAAGAATAAGTAATGTATATTAATTGAAAAATATATAGTAGAAAAAAAACGTAAAATGTGCACTTTAATTTAATATAGTTTAATTTTTATATTGTTTTTTCTTTTAATTTCTAGAGGAAGATGTCCATCAATGACGATGAGTTTCCATTTCTAAACAATCCTTCTTCCATAATATATGATTTGAAAATAAAAGTGTGAATTTCACTAATGTGGGACACTCTCAACATCCAGAAGAAAAATGAGTTAATTAGTACAAATATGGTGCTAATTGATTAAAATGTATTTATTTTTACATTCCTTTTAGAAAAATTTTAAAAGGTTGTTGGTATTGTAATTCTTGCCTACATTCCAAAAAAAAAATCCTTGGCACCTACAAAATTAATTTACGAATATTGTAGCAAGAATATTGACTACCCAATTACAAGGTAATAAATTATTTTTAATATAATTATATTACTATTTGTTGTTACTCTTTAATTAAATTATGAAATTAATGTATTTATCTTATGTTTTGTATCCACTACATTTTAGCTGTGAAGACAAATGACCTTATTAGAATAATTGAAAATTAAAGAAACTATTTAAGTTTTTCCTTATATAATAATAATATTCAATGATTTTTAAAAATAATTAGAAGTACTTCTTTATTTATAAATTTAATTAATATATATATATATATATGTGTGAAGACGATGACGATTTGGAGTTAGTCCTCCATGACTCCTAAAAAACAAAAACTATGTGGAATTATACTTAGCAAAATCTTCATTTAGTCATGGCCATTTGTATGTTGTATTGTCAAGAGTAACACCATCAAAATGAATAAAATTCTAATTATTAATATCGATGAGAAATATGATAATACGCTAAAAATGTAGTGTATCATGAGGTATTTATAATACTCTTACTAAATATAATTACATTTGATCAAATCTTATTAATTAATATTTTTTAGTTTAATAATTTCATTATTTGTTATTAATTATTGTTTTAAATTCCATTTCAATAGGTATTACTAATTATCCCCATTATGTCTTTTCATCCGTTCTCACTTTCCTTCATAAAAGTTTAAATTTAAAAAAACACAAATATATATGTTAAAAATAATAAATCAATAAAAATTTAAAATAAATAAGAAAAACTACAAATACTTAATTGCTTTTGACTGATTATTATAAATAATAATTATTTTTCCTATATTTCAATTTATAAAAAACTATTTCAAATAATTTTTCAAAAAATATTTACATTTAATATATCAACACATCATCTAATCATATTAAAAATCTAAATAAATATGTGTGTATATTTAAAATGTACTAATATAAAATATTATATTTATCAATTAAAAATAAACCCATGCAACGCACGGGCTATATTTCTAATATATATATATATATATATATATATATATAATTAACTTGAACCAAATATTAACTTCAAGTCATTAAGTTTAACCATTTTAAATTAAATTCTATCATGCCAATTTTATAAAAAGTTACAATTTATTTCCTCATTTTATCAATGTTTGTGTCTTAATTATAAAAGATGTTACAATTTGTTCCTCCTGTTTTTTGTTATTTTCAATAAACACTTAACACTATTCCACCATAAAAATCTATCTATCTATCTATATGTAAAATTAACTTGACCAAATATTAACTTCAAGTCATTAAGTTTAACCATTTTAAATTAAATTCTATCATGCCAATTTTAAAAAACATTACAATTTATTTCCTCCTTCTATCAATTATTATAATACTTATTGAATTATTCTTTTAAATATATATATTGTATAATTTACTTGAGTTTTACATTAAATGTTAAATGCATAGTGTAACTTACAAAAAAATTATAATGATAAATGTGTCACCTCTTTGTATTCCATTGAGTACTTTCAACAATTTATTTATCTCTTAACAATTTATACTTTTATTAATTTTTTGTTCTGCATTTTTTTAATTTTATATAATAAATAAATTAAAATATCAAGTTAATTGAGTTGTGTTTCTAATTTTTATTCATGCATATAATATCAAAAAAAATATTCATACATGTAAATTTTCATTTTTATGAGTTTGAAATTAAAAATTACAAGATACATAAATATATTTAATTTAAAATAATTAAGTCTTTTTTTGTTTTCTATTTTTGGATTTAAATCTTAAATTATATAATATTAATTGAGAAATAAAAATTATATAATATTAATCTACTCTATACATTAAATGCATATGTAATAGTTATTATAATACCTATTGAATTATTCTTTTAAATGCATAGCTTAATTTACATAATAATTATAATGATAAATGCGTAGTTTCACCTCTTTGTATTCCATTGAGTACTTTCAACATATTCCATTGAGTTCATATTCATAATTGTTACTTAATGCATATCATATACTACCTACTACAAATAAGACCTATATTTGTGTGATGTAAGTGTGTGTATACATAACCACACATCTAAATTTAAATAATAATAATAATAATTGTTTAAGTAATTTTAATATTTAAATTTTATGTATAAGAATATTTATATTAATTATTAATAACTATATTCACAAATAATGGCAAAAGACATTTCATCACAAAAATAAATGTGACGATTAGACAATTCAAACCATTTTTATCTTGCTTTATATATTGAATAGATAAAATAGCAAGAAATAACATATTACATTAAGGAGATGATGATGATGATGGTGATGGTGATGATGATGATGATGGTGATGGTGATGGTAATGGTTATGATGATGATGATGATGATGATGATGATGATGATGATGATGAGGAGGAGGAGGAGGAGGAGGAGGGTTATTTCCTTTCATATTCATAAGACTTATATTTATATATGCAATATGTAAGTTGTAACGCCCTAATTTCTAAATTCAAGAATTAGTCCGTTGGAAACTAAATCCTGAACATTCGAAACTAAAACATACAATCCTGGATATCAAACCTCACATTTACACAAGTATCCAACAAAACTCATACAAATGTGAATAACTTAAAGCCTTAAAATTTTAACCAAAGTCCATAATATACATATCCATATATATTTGGTCCAAGGATTAAAACTAACATCCAATAAAACTATATACATATACAAGCTCCATATATACATCGGGCCCGAAGGCTACAAACTGAACGACTTAACAAAGTTCCAAAACAAATACAACTTATATATATATATATATATATATATATATACACACACACATAATCCCAAAAGGAAACATCTAAACCACTTCTCTTGCTCTAACTCACTTATTACTTCCTTGAGGTACCTGCACACCTAGATTATCCACAAAACGCGTGGTGAGACTAATGCCTCAGTGAATATAACTAATCATACTAAGTGTACATGGAATAAGCACAAATGAAGACATATCAAGTTTATCAATATCAATCATCATGTTACATTCCAATACCATAACACAACTAACATAATCTTAATCAATAAAATGCAACTCACTACTGAAATCCAGTAGGCATGAACTTATTACTGAAAACTAGAGTTAGAACTGAGCTCAGACTACGGGAAACGTCTTTCCCGGGGACGTATCCCACCCAATACTAGACCGAAGTCAATGTTTTTACATATTCAAACAATTTCTCAACTCACAGCACAAGGCCGGCTTAATTAACTCACGGTCGAAACCGGTAAATGTGAATTGATAACCCAAAGCTGGATTATCGAGTGTTTCGAGTGTTTCGAAACTTTCGTAAGTTTCGTAACTTCGAAATCTAAGGGAATTATAATCAATTCCTAGCATGAATCACTCAATTCTAGCATAAACTTCGTTAATTCAATCAAGTTAACTAAATAGAAAGGGAAATAGAAGGGTAGGGGTCATACATCAAGCATTTCGCAAGTTACGTAATTTCGCTACTTTCGTAAATTTCGCTACCCTAAGGTTTTCAACGAAAATCACCGATCGAACTACTTAATCCAACACCAATATCAACAATCTAACTACAATATGCAAATAGAAAGAGAATCAAGAGAGTAGGGTTCATACAATGGGGAGAAATCAAAATCAAGGAAAAGTGATAGTGTGTGAGTTATACTCACCAAATCTAGAAATTCAAGAGGAGAAAGAGGAGTTGAAGCGATCCAATTGATGATCCTCGTTTCGATTCCCTTTCTAATCTCCAATTTGACTTTCCTCTCTCTAAGTTCACTCTTTCTCTCTCTAGGTCGCGTGGAAGGAGAAGAAGAGAAAATAAAATTTTCAGATTTTACATGTCCGAGTATTTATACTGGACAACTGGTAATCGATTACAGTCATGCTGTAATCGATTACCAGAGGTAGAATTTACACTAGAAAACGTTTCTGGAAATCTGGTAATCGATTACAACCCTTGGTAATCGATTACCAAAAACTCAGCTCTCAGGTAATCGATTACCACCCTGTGAGTAATTGATTACACTAAACCGGCTCTCAGGTAATCGATTACAAATCCCTGTAATCGATTACCAAAAAATCAGCTCTCAGGTAATCGATTACCTAAAAACTAGCTCTCGGGTAATCGATTACAGATTCCTTGTAATCGATTACCAGAACTCAATTTTTTTCAAATTCTCTTAAGTTAAAACATAACTTGGTTTGTGATAGGGTTTCAACCTATAGTTCCTTAATTTTCCTCTCTTTACTTACTAATACTTAATTCTCTAATCTAATAAATTATTTAAGTTCCTAATTTGCGGGATGTTACATTCTACCCCCCTTAAGCAATTTTGACCTCAAAATTGAAATCGTAACAGAATTCAGAAACTACCTCAACTGAAAAGTTCCGAAAATTGACCTCGAATGTCATCTTCCTTCTCCCATGTGGCCTCTTCTAGAGATTGACCCTCCCAAAATACCTTTACCAAAGGAATTGCCTTACTCCATAGAGTCTTGACACTCTTGTCAATAATCTGTGCCGGTCTAGAAGGAATGGTGAGATCTTCTCTTAATTATATCGATTCAGAGCTGATGATATGAGATGGATCATGAACATACTTCCTCAACTGGGATACATGGAAAACATTATGTATCCTGGACAACTGAGGTGGCAAAGCTATCCTGTAAGCCAGAGGGCCAACCCTCTGCAGGATCAGAAATGGACCGATGAATCTAGGGTTGAGTTTTCTGGTCTTAAAGGATCGTCCTAAGCCCGTGACGGGAGTTACCTTTAAAAACACATGTTCCCCTTCCTCAAACTCTAAGTCTTTTCTTCTTTTATTAGCATAACTCTTTTGATGACTTTGAGCAGTTACAAGTTTTTCCCTAATGACCCTTATCTTATCTGAAGTTTCCTGCACTAGTTCTGGGCCTAAAAGTTTTCTCTCACCTACCTCATACCAACACAAGGGAGACCTGCATTTCCTACCATACAGTGCCTCAAAGGGTGCCATGCCTATACTGCTATGGAAACTGTTATTGTAGGCAAACTCAATAAGAGGTAGAAATCTATCCCAACTATCTGACTCCTCTAAAACACAAGCCCTGAGCATATCTTCTAAGGTCTGGATGCTTCTTTCAGACTGACCGTCAGTCTGAGGGTGGTAAGCAATGCTAAACCGGAGTTTGGTCCCGAAAGCCTGGTGAAGGGCATTCCAGAACCTGGAAGTGAATCTAGGATCCCTATCTGATATGATGCTAGATGGAATACCATGAAGCCTGACAATCTCTCTAACATACAGATTGGCTAACTTGCTAAGGGGATAAATGTTCTTAATTGGTAGAAAGTGGGCTGACCTAGTCAGTCGGTCCACAATTACCCAGATAGCATCAAAGCCAGCTTGAACTCGAGGCAAACCTACCACAAAGTCCATAGCCACACTCTCCCACTTCCACTCAGGGATATCCAAAGGTAAAAGGGTTCCAGATGGTTTCTGATGTTCTATTTTAACCTGTTGGCATATTAAGCACTTAGAGACATAATCAACTATGTCTCTCTTCATACCATCCCACCAAAACATCCTCTTCAAATCCTGATACATCTTGGTAGATCCAGGATGTACAGAAAACTTACTCCTATGGGCTTCCTCCAAAACCTGTTGCCTGAGGCTACCCCCCTTAGGGACACAGACTCTCCCTTGGAAGAGAATCATCCCATCTTCTGACTCTGAAAATCCTAACTGTTGCTTTCTTTCTTGAAGGCTTGAGTCCAAACTCTGAGCCTCCTTGATAAGAGTTTTCAGCTCACAGGTGATATCTAGCCTATGAAGAATAACTCTATGTTCACCGACTGAAACACCTAGGCTTAGGTTTCTGAACTCCTCCAGCAAACTCAATTCATGAATCATCATTGAAGACACACGAAGGGATTTCCTACTGAGGGCATCAACCACTACATTGGCCTTGCCAGGATGGTATTTCAATTCAAAGTCATAATCTTTGAGAAATTCCATCCATCTCCTCTGCCTCATATTGAGTTCTTTCTGATCAAAAAGGTATTTCAAACTCATATGATCACTAAATACCTCAAATCTCGCACCAAACAGGTAATGCCTCCAAATCTTGAGGGCAAATACCACAGCAGCTAACTCTAGGTCATGAGTAGGATAGTTCTCCTCATGTGGTTTCAACTGTCTAGATGCATAACCTACTACCCTCCTATCCTGCATAAGAACACAACCTAAACCTTTCCCTGAAGCATCACAATATACCTCAAAGGCCTTGGTCAAATCTGGTAATGCCAATACCAGAGCGGTGGTTAACTTTTTCTTGAGCTCCAAGAAGCTCCGCTCACAAATCTCATCCCACACAAAGGCTTGCCCTTTCCGAGTTAACCTTGTGAGAGGTAAGGCTAGCTGGGAGAATCCTTTAATGAATCTCCGATAGTAGCCGGCTAATCCTAGGAAACTCCTAATTTCCGTAACGGTATTAGGCCTTTCCCATTCAAGGACAGCTTCTACCTTGCTAGGATCAACAGACACACCCTCACTGGTAATCACATGTCCTAAAAATTGAACTCTATCACTCCAAAACTCACACTTCTCCGGATTTGCAAACAATTTCTTCTCTCTCAGAACTCCTAACACAATTCTAAGATGTCTCTCATGCTCTGCTAAACTACGGGAGTAGATCAAAATGTCATCGATGAACACAACAACAAACTGATCCAAATAGGGCCTAAAGATCCAATTCATGTAGTCCATGAATACAGCAGGAGCATTGGTTACTCCAAATGGCATCACCAAATACTCAATGCCCATACCTAGTCCTGAAGGCTGTTTTTGGTATATCATCTCCCTTAATCCTGATCTGATGGTAACCAGACCTTAAATCTATCTTAGAGAAAACTGAGGCTCCCCTAAGTTGATCTAAAAGGTCATCTATTCTGGGTAAAGGATACTTGTTTTTAATGGTAACCTTGTTCAACTGCCTATAGTCCACACACAGTCTCATACTCCCATTCTTCTTTTTCACTAAAAGGACTGGAGCCCCCCATGGTGACACACTGGGCCTAATGAACCCCTTAGACATAAGATCTTCTAACTGAGCTTTAAGTTCACTAAGTTCTAATGGGGACATTCTGTATGGTGCTTTAGAGATAGGTCCTGCACCTGGCACTAAGTCTATGGTAAACTCTATTTCTCGGTTTGGAGGTAATGTGGTTATTTCACTAGGGAAAACATCTTGAAACTCCTTAATTGTAGTTATGCTGCTCAAATCTATTTTAGACTCTAGAGTTGAGGAAAGTAATAAAACAAAACACTCATTCCCATCACTAAGGCATTCAGACACTTCAGCGACACTGGACAACAGAATTGATGGTCTCTCCCTCGAAGGAGGAGGAAGAAGTGGAAAGACAACCTGTTTATTAAAACAGTCAAGCATGACTCTATTTGCAGACAGCCAATTCATACCAAGAATAACATCTATACCCCGTAAAGGCAAACAAACTAGGTCAACCTCGAAGGCCTTCCCTTGTATCACAATAGGGCACTGAATACACACAAGGGAAGTAGAAATGGCCTCCTTGGCGGGAGTAACAACACTAAGAACATAAGGCAAAGATACAACATGCAAGTTCAACTGTTTTACACAATCAAGAGAAATGAAGGAATGAGTGGCTCCTGAATCAAATAATACAATTAAGGTTCGATCTCCTAGGGTGCACATACCTCGCAACAAATTATCAGCAGAAGCTGCCACTTCCCCGCTCAGAGTGAAGACTCTTCCAGTGGTTTGAGGTTTTGGGAGATCCTTCCTCTTGGGACACTCATGCATCATGTGCCCAGGTTGCTTGCAAAAGTAACATACGTTCTTCCCCGTCAAGCACTCTCCAGAGTGTTCCTTCCCGCACTTGGGACAAGTAGGTGCCCCGTGGCGTTGGGCCGGTCTGGTAGTCAAGGCAGAGGTGCCTTGCCACTTAGGCCTCGAGCCCCTAAACTGATTCGATCCCTCTATTTTCCTTTTTCCTTTATTATCAGCAGGTGGTGTTGAAGTAGTGGTTCCTCGGATGTTCTTCTCTGCGATGCAACATTTATTGATCAGGGTGGGAAAATCTTTGATCTCTAAGGTTCCAATCCGATCAAGTATCTCAGGTCGGAGACCTCCCTCAAACTGAGTGCACCTCCACTCTTCATCAGCTACTGTCTGTAGGTACCTTGAGTACTTGGCCAACTCCTCAAACTTAGCTACATACTGACCCACCGTCAAACTTCCTTGCTTTAATTGTAAGAATTCCGCTTCCTTTTGCCTTCTAACCGTAGAAGGAAAGTACTTGTCTAGAAATAGAGTCTGAAATATGCCCCATGTAATCGGAGCCCCCATCACAGTAGGCCTAACACTTGCCGTCTTCCACCAATCCTCAGCTTCACCTCTCAGCATGTAGATTGCAAAACCAACCTTAGAATCATCCGCACACTTCATCACATCAAATATTTTGTTGAGATCCCTCGGCCAATTGGATGCCACATCTGGATCGTACACTCCATTGAATTGAGGAGGGTTATGCTTTCGAAATTCCGCCAGCCCTTGGACAAATGGGTCCACAACAGGAGCATGAGGTGTTCCCGCTGTTCTACGGGCCAATTCTTGGAGTATTGCTGTATTAGTAGCCACCTGCTCTCCCATCATGTGTGTGAATGCTTGCAAAGCTGCTGCCACTAGGTCAGGTGGTGGATTCTGAGAAGTGAAATTGGTTCTGGGACGACCCCTCCTGCCACTTGCCATAATCATCTACACATCATTAAGTAAACATCGAGGTGATCAGTCTCTCAATTCACAAAACAATGCATAAATCAGATTAACAAGTCACACAGAAAATCCTACTACCACAGTCCAATTGGATTGAACTGCTCTGATACCAAAATGTAACGCCCTAATTTCTAAATTCAAGAATTAGTCCGTTGGAAACTAAATCCTGAACATTCGAAACTAAAACATACAATCCTGGATATCAAACCTCACATTTACACAAGTATCCAACAAAACTCATAAAAATGTGAATAACTTAAAGCCTTAAAATTTTAACCAAAGTCCATAATATACATAGCCATATATATTTGGTGCAAGGATTAAAACTAACATCCAATAAAACTATATACATATACAAGCTCCATATATACATCGGGCCCGAAGGCTACAAACTGAACGACTTAACAAAGTTCCAAAACAAATACAACTTATATATATATATATACATAATCCCAAAAGGAAACATCTAAACCACTTCTCTTGCTCTAACTCACTTATTACTTCCTGGAGGTACCTACACACCTAGATTATCCACAAAACACGTGGTGAGACTAATGCCTCAATGAATATAACTAATCATACTAAGTGTACATGGAATAAGCACAAATGAAGACATATCAAGTTTATCAATATCAATCATCATGTTACATTCCAATACCATAACACAACTAACATAATCTTAATCAATAAAATGCAACTCACTACTGAAATCCAGTAGGCATGAAATTATTACTGAAACTAGAGTTAGAACTGAGCTCAGACTACGGGAAACGTCTTTCCCGGGGACGTATCCCACCCAATACTGGACCGAAGTCAATGTTTTTACATATTCAAACAATTTCTCAACTCACAGCACAAGGCCGGCTTAATTAAATCACGGTCGAAACCGGTAAATGTGAATTGATAACCCAAAGCTGGAATATCGAGTGTTTCGAAACTTTCGTAAACTTTCGAAAGTTTCGTAAGTTTCGTAACTTCTGAAGTCACTACACCATCTGAAGTTTTCAAACTATCTGAAGAGCTCTACCATCTGAAGCAAATCCTTTCTGAGGAGATAAAATTTCAGACTCTGTTAAGTCAAAGTTGCCCTGCCTCACGTAAGAAGTCTTTGCTAAAGATAGGAAGACAAAAGACAACTTTCTGGGAAGCTTTCAAAAGTGAAGCACAAAATTGGAAACTTGCTCTACAACTCTGTCAATGTTCAGAACAGTGTTGCTTCCTCATACCTAGATGTCTGATATCTCTCAACGACTTCAACGTATTTAATGTTATTTCTAAACAGATATTTCTGGAGAGAGAAGATCCTAAAGCCTATAAATACAGGAGCTCATTCAAGTATCAACATAGATATTCTTTGAACATACTCTAATATATTCTTTGTACAAATTAACTTTCATATCCTGTATTTTTATACAATTTTTATTATACACACTAGAACAAGAACTTATCTTAAGTTCAAGTTCAAAATCCTTCTTCATATTTTAGAAGTTGCTGAACTTGAAGAGACTAGGTTGAAAATAATACTTCTATTGGTTGTTTGAGCCCGAAGATGCTTGTAAAAAAGAATATTTGTAGTATTGCAAGGATTAGTGGATAAAATCCAGTAACGAGTTCGTGTTGTGGTAATGAGTGAACTAAGATAAATCATTGTGTTAAGTACTATGAACCTTTATCTTTGTGAATTCATTTTTACGCTAACCTTAAGGGGTTCAATAATGATTGTAAAAGTTAACATTTTAGAAAAGCATTTTACGTTAGAAAAACTCTTATCTGTAGTTTCATATAAGAGAGTAACACTTCAAACAACATCTTTTAAACGTGTCTTGCAACTTTTCAAGTATCAAGATATTAGGCACATCATGATACAATTCATGCATTCCCAATATTTTCCTTACCTTATTAAACCATTTATATTTTAAGTGTATCAAATACATCTACGATTAATTTTAGATATCGATAGAGATATCAACTTAATTATACAATGAAATAATGGCATATATAGGCTTTATCAAAGGATAATGTTAATAAGTATTGTTGGTATTTAAATTTTAAGTCCTTAGAATTTCACAAAGTTTTAAGTCTTCTACAAGATCAGAAAGCTCAATTTTGGTTTGTTAGAAGATGTTTCTATTAAAAGAGGTTAAAAGATGAACTAAGTCTTAAGGAAGTCAATATTCTCGAGTTCAGAGAAAAGAATAGAAGTTCGAAATTCGAATTTATTGATGAACTCGAATGGTTAAGAGTCCTTGATTAAGTTAACTTGATACAAGCAGAAACTCAATAAACTCGAAACAGGAGTACAGTGTAAATTCAAAGTTAAAGGACTTCAAACATTCAAAAGGAAAAGGATAGTTCTTTTATTTATTCATAAGCAAAATTCGTATTACATAGAGTTCAAATACAACTGAAAATACATATTAGAAAAGGAACTATCCTATGTGTTCTAAGTATAAAGGTGTAAACTATCCTAAATTGCAGGATGTACTTTACTCCTGCCTCCCGGACCTCTTCTTCCTCCTTCTCCTCCACAAGCTTTGATTGAGCCACCAGGGTAAAAGTATTTTGTTGACTTGATCGAATAACCCTGGTGCTTGGGGTGTAATTAAAGATCTGCGTGAGGAAGGAGTAAACAGATTCATTTATTGCTAAATGAATCAATATTTGGCTACTACGTTCAACCTAAAGGAAACCCTTCAAAAAGAAAGGTTGAAAAAGTCTATAGCTTTGGCTACTTCGTCAACCTTTTCCATAGTTTGAAGGAATTAGAAGAGGAGAAGAGGAAGAATGAAAAGGGATGAAGGAAACATCCAAATGAACTCCTATTTATAGGAGTTAAAAAGAAGAACATTAATTGACAAACCTCTTTAATGACCAATTAAAAAAGCCTTCACAATGAGGCTAAATGGACGGTGGAAGGTGGTAAAAGTAACCTTCGATTCAACCAAACAAAAACTGACACACACGAATAGAAACAGTCAAATCTCGAAATCAAGAACTATTCAGTGGGCCAAATACCAACATAAAAGCTAAGTGTTGGAGAAATTTAGAAGGTATTTTCGATTCTGACAAGTAATGAAATCGAAAGGGAGAGATTTTGATAAATCGAAAGCAATGTTCGATTTCGCAAGAGGGACAAATCGAAAACAAGATGAATGAAGACCTTGAAGATATTTTTACAAAGAGGAAATGTGTTCAAGCAAACAGAAAGTCAAGAAAGGCAGTTAGTGGCAGTTGCTAAAGTCTATTGGCTAAGACAGATGTCAACATCTTAGTGGAGCATTTGTAAAAGTTCAAAGAAGAGAAAGCAGTTTCTGGTTAGCAGAAGATGTGGCATTCATACAGGCTGCCAACACATGAAGAATGTTGATGTGTCACATGTACATTAGTTAGCTGTTAGGACAAATACCTATAAATAGGTGAACTTTTCATGTAATGGGGGTTGGAAAATCATTTGTACAAACACTCTAAAACACCTATACGTCCATCTTGTCAGTGACTAAATTGGTTCTAAGGAGTGCTAGTATGTGAATTCCTTCCGCTTTCTTCAATGCAATTATTTTTACATTGTTCTTCATTTCTTTTTTTTCTTACTTTGATCTTTATTTCTCAATTCATGTACTTCTTTTATTTCTTTTTCTTTACCTTTATACATTTCTTTTACTTTTCTAATTTATATTGTTGCAACTTTCATTATTTGATACAATATTTTGAACCCAATACTGGTAGTTCAAATCTTTATATTTTGAACACTGTAAACCTACTTTTAAAATGAATCCCATAAGAGGACTAGATTCTAGTCCCCAGATTAATCTTAGAATCAAAAGTGATTAAAAGGGATTCTTTCGAGATTAACTTTTATCACCACAAACAAGTATTCTCAATTCACTCACTAAGAAAATAAAAATAGAAATTATTTAATGAAATGAAAAGCATTTATTATATAAAATTAAAAAGTTATTTAACACTTATTTGTTTAAGTAATTGGAATCATTTCTTATAATGATGTGTTAAGTATGATAAGTGCTCCTTAACCTAAATAAGGGGTATGATTTTAATTAATTACTTTTAAAATTATAATATTATCACTTTCAATCTTAAAATAAATATGGTTTAACATCTTTTTTTATAACTAAATATGCAAGTTGTAATATTCCTATAAATACCTCATTTAGTAATATTTTTTACTTAAGAAAAAAATATATTTTTGTTGTAAATATTTTGATAAGACCAAAAACATGTTTTAGGTTTCTTTTACACATAAAGCCTAATGTTGCAATTGAATTTAAATATGCTTAAAAATGTCTCTTACTAACTTAATTATTTACTAAGCTGACAAGACAACTAATATGTTCTAGCAATTTAATCGGTTAAATGAGCAAACCCTTGCTAGTAATTAACATAAGGACAAGAATACGATATGTAGATCATAGGCGGGGGCTAGATTCAATAATGGCACAAATGGAGGGATTACTTAGTAAATAATGTGAGAAATTAGGATTAAAGAGAAAAACCCTTTCCTCCCCATTTCATTCTTCATTCGCATCACTTGCAACAAGGGGGGATAAAAGGAGTTTTCTTCATCCTATCCTAGAGCACACATATTGAAGGGAAAAGAAGGATCTAGGAGGGTAGAAAAAGAGGTTTTTTTTTACTTGTAAGTAGAGAAGGAAGGAAAAAAACTAAAGGAAGAATAGAAAGAAGTAAGGATTCATGGGGTGACTTTTCAACCTAGGACACTCACACTTATATAGATCAATATAAACTTCTTTTAAAAATAAACTCTATGTTTTAGGTTCTATTATTAATGAATTGGTTGTATTTGAAGTGACTTTAAAGTATAAATAGATATGGGTTGTGGCCTTTAAAAAAGGGAATAATTTATGTTTAAAGTTTAGGAACAAGGGATTGAAACTACCAAGGGCGTGTTCATTTGAAGATATAGAAATGTATTATCGAGAAAGTGAACCTGGGAATGTAACATTCACGTGTTTGGCATAAGTTTCTAAAAAACATATTCCTAGTTATTTTTTATTCCTATGAAAATAGCTTACTTATGCTTTATATAACTTTTTAATCTTGTGTAGAAGGGTGGGAATCTTACGTTTTCATGGAATGGTTAATAACTCCTCACTTCCATTCTATTCTACTATTTTTTTTTCTACTTTTTTTATTTTTAAAGTAAATATAATTGAAAAAAAATCTGGAAATATTAAATATTTACCAAACATACTTATAATTTTTACCTAGGAATAATTGGTAATAGGATTCTCTGATTCATTATTTCTAGGAATATGATCTTATAGCCTGAAACAAACTTCCCCAAAAGGAAAACATAAAAAGGAGATTGACTTGTGTTTTATAAGTTATTCACAAAGGCATGTATCTTTTTAAACTGGGTACTTGAGACCATTTTAAGAAAGACTATTTCAAATGAAAAGTTTGACTTTTAAAAGATATCATATAAAGTTTTAGACAAAATCTTAACACTTAAATTTCAATGGTTAGAGTTCTGATAAAAAGTTACTAGAAAGAACACTTAATCTCAGTTAAAAATAGTTAAGGCTTAAATATCTTTTACGTCCTCACAAAATTAGCGAGTTTTGTTTTTCACCCCTCCAATTTTTTTTTTTAAACACCCCAGTGATTACTGTTACGCCTCCAGATTACCCTTGCCGTTACACTCCGTCAAGGGCCCTAACGGAGCGCATACGTGGCAATTTTTGAGTGGTTGATTTTATTCTTTTAAATTTAGTTTATTATCAACCCTTTTATGTTTTATTTTCCTAAATGAAAGGCTTTATCGAATACCCTTCAATCCCTAATTTCTCCTTTGCTCCAGAGAAAAGCAAGTTACCAAGTCTTGGATCGGAAGCGAGGTGGGTGAAAGGCAACAATGAAAGGACGACGATCTGGGCAGGAGACGTACACTAATGCCATGAAATCCTCATCGTCTTCTTCCTCTCACTCGAGGCGCATGACATGCAAATGTGGTGAAGAGGTTTTGCTATTGAAGTCAAGCACGAAAACAAACCCAGGGAAGACTTTTGGAGGTGCCCAAATTGGAAGGTTAACCCTTATCGTTTTCTGTAACTTTTTCCCTCTGTTTTGTTGTTTTCTTTCTTGAATCCGACCATGAACACGGTGGTTTTTTCAGAGCAGTGAAAGTTGTAACTTTTTCCGATGGTGTGATGAAGAATTCGTGCACCAAACTGGAAAGAAGGAGGTTCATACACGGGTTGAGTTGGAGATTGCAGATCTGGAGTTCAAAATAGCAAAATTAAAGAGAAAGTTGATGGAGGAAAGAGTTGTTAGAAGACTAATGACAATTGTTATAACAATATCTTGGGCATTGACTGTTGGCCTTTGTATTTTTTCTTCAATTAAGTGTGTAGGTTCTTAGTTTACGGTTTTGTTTGTGGTTGTTCACTTGGATTGTAAGATAACCTTTTTGTTGTGCAGTTTGTGTTAGCATCAATGTAATGAAGAGATGATTAATGATAAGTTTGGTGGCTGTTTTTTGGTGTTTAATATGTCTCTGTTAGCAAATTTTTACCTCTTATATTTCACGGTTATAGATTGGTGGAAATAACAGTAGTTCCACAGCAAAGATAATTGCACAATGAAATAAAAGCAAAGTGTGCACATCAAAATAGAATTTGCATAAGCAAGAATAACTTCATTAAGCATCACCTATTTTTGTTTGCATACACCCACAAAAAAAAGGACTTCATTGTGTATTTTGGAAGCACTTTACAGATCAACATAATGACCCTAATGACCATTAAATATTAAGCAGGAATCATATTCAAAACACATGTCTCAGAACCCAAAAAAAAAGGACCTACTGACTATTACATTTTTGTCCATATGTTGCATAAAAGCAAAAGGTCCCATGTGACTCTTGTACTAAAGGAATCAACTGTCAGTCCCACTTGTCCGAGTGGGAATTACACCATTTGTGGCACAAACACTTTGGGGGGAATAAATGGTTCAGTAGGGTTGGTGCATCCATCCTCATAACTCTTTCCTCCTTCACCAGCAGTTAGTGCCCTTGCAAAATCTGTAACCTGCTGCACAGTGTTGTATGTGTGAAGAAGATCTGGAGGAATGGGGATCTCTTTGGTGACAGCATTCCAATCAGGTTGCTCACTAGAAATGACTTGTTCTGCTAGACCCTGCATCAACAACAAATACAGACTCCATGTAAAGGTTTGTATAGTGCAAGTATCATAAACAGAAAAAATAGGTTACTTGGCAGCATACCATGACTTTCTGTAGATTCTGAATTGGCTGAATGTGGCTTGCAGGAGGAGATCCAATTAAGGGGTTCTGTAAATGATGCATATATAATGTTTGAGTAAGTAATGCTTTAAGATGAAGTAGGAAAATGTGAAAACCCTGTGCAATTGTTAATTTTACCAGCTCAGTCATAGTGTTGTTCAATTTTGCATTCAATGCATCAAGGAGATTAAGTTTAATCTCAGTTGGAGTCTGTACATGGTTTAGTAGGTAGAGTTAAAATGAATTTGTTTTAAATGAAGCAAATTTTATTAGGGATTTTATCAGCAATTACCTGAGTATTCTGAATCTGTGGTTGCCCCTTGTTGATGCATTTTTTCTGCAGCCTTTCCTTTTGAACTGACTTAGGGATAAGGTGTCTTGGATTAGCACCTTTCCTTTGTCTCTTCTGCTAGTTTACTTCAACCTAAAAAGCAGGAACATATACCAATAAGAACAACACATTTATGAAAATAATTAGGAAAAAGCATTTACAACAGCACTTTATATGATACATACTTTATCAGATTTTTGTGCACTTTGAGAATTTCCAGCTACTGTGTTAGCATCCCTTGATGTTTCTGTAACTTGGATTGGCACACCTGCTGCTGCTTGGACAGGCACACTTGATGCTGCTTGGACTGACACACTTGATGCTGCTTGAGGTTGTTCTCCAGCAGGGGGAGGTTGTTCTTCTGTTGGCTTAAGGTTACATTTTCTACTGTTATGCCCATATGAGTGGCAAAAACTACAAGCATACTTGGTGTTGGTCCTTTTTAACTTGGTAGGGGCAGGGTCTTCATCAGGCTCTCTTCTCCTAAGCTTTTTGGGGCAGCCAGGGCCTCTTTTGTAGGTTGGAGGGTACATGATCCCTTGATCAGTTTTTGGCCACATACTTTGACCATTGATAGGTGAGATAATTTGTCCATAACAGAGTTCATAAGTTTCCCTAAAATAATACCTATGTACATACATCTCAGGTTTGTCTCCCTTATAGCAAATAGCAGCAACTGCATGCCTACATGGTATTCCCACAAGCTCCCAGAAATTGCAAGTACAAGAGCACATTTGCAAGTCTACAACAAACTTATGTGTGAAATGCCTATTAGTAACCTCAAATTTTTGTTGCCCAGCCCATGTTGCAAACCAGTTTTCTGAGTGTTCAATCTCCCTATCTAGCCTCTTTCTAGGTTTTGGCATAACATCCCCCTTATACTTAGACACCTTATCCTTAAGAGTGGCAAATCTACTCATTATGTACGTGCGTATCCGACCCAGACAAGCTTTCAAGGTCATCAGAAACATACTCATCTTCCATCTCATGCCTGAACTCAACAATTTCATGTAAAACATCTGAATACACATTAGGCATATCTCCATTAACATTAACAGCAATATCATTACTTAAATTTGTTTGACTACTCCCACTAGGATTTTGTTCTATGTTCATTGCACTCCCAACACCCATTTCATCAAAGTTCATTGCATTCCCCTGCTCCATGGAACCCCCTGTATTTTGTTTCTTAGGCCCAATGGGCCTTTTTGGTGGCCTAGACTTCTTCCTTCCACTAGATCCAGCAACTGAAATGGTTTCCTCCCTAACTGATATTTGTTCCTCATTGGGCCCTATTGGTGGTGAAGTGTCAAACCCATCATCCAGGCCTAAATCCCTTTCCTCTTCACTGTCACTAAAGTGTATGCCATTCAAACTATCATCACTCTTATCCCCATCATTCTGCACACAATCCTCACTATTCCCCCCACCACCAGCTCCCACATTCTCCCTTACAGTATTAATCACATAATAACTTACACCAACCTCATCTTCCACAAATACATCCACTTCACATTTGTTTGTAATGGCAAAATTAGCCATCTCCATAGCACTTTCATCATCTTTTATTGGTCTTAATCCTCCTTCCAAACTACTTTCATTAGGTTTCCACCAGAACTTGCAGTTCCCAATATGTCCTAAATCCTCTTTTACAATTCCCTTTACTTCAAGATAAGACCACTTGTCTAGGTCTAGGTTGTGTATGGCATGAACTTCCCCCCTAAGTAGTCATGACTGGGGTGAGTTACAAAAGTACCTTTATGATGGAAAACTACAGTAAATGACATCCTACAAATCAAATGCCAAAACTCAGTTATTAATGCATTTCCTTTACAGATTTCTAACATAAATGTAAATAAATCATTCAAACCCAACCCATTGACCCCACATGTTCGGTTCCATTAAACCCTATACAGTTATAATAGGCAAAAGCAAACGACACATTTGACAAAGCACTAAACCTACAAATTGCTAACATATTATTAAACAAATGAACCGAACCCCACCCATTGACCCCACAAGTTTCCACCCACAAGTTCTGTTCCATTAAAACAAACAATGAAGAATATTATACTCACCTTCAACGACTTCAAAGCAACTCACACGTGACTCAGTCGTTTGACTCCAACAGCAAAGCGTTCAACCTCGAGTTCGCCTCACGACACTGAAGAAAGGTATAACACTTGCTTAGCTAGGGTTGATTTGTGGGGGAGTAGTGGTAAAGTCTCACTAGGCCACAGGGGTCTTAAGCAAACGATTTCTAATTGGGTTACATTTTCCTTTTCAAATTATGAAAAAATATATCAGAAAAAATGTTTCAATATCTATTAAAAAAATAAATAAAATCAACCACTCAAAAATTGCCACGTATGCGCTCCGTTAGGGCCCTTGACGGAGTGTAACGGCAAGGGTAATTTGGATGCGTAACAGTAATCACAAGGGTGTTTAAATAAAAAAAAATTTGGAGGGGTGAAAAACAAAACTCGCTAATTTTGCGAGGACGAAAAAGATATTTAAGCCAATAGTTAAACATCATGGGTAATCAATATCATAAGCAAAATAAAAATAAATTATTTTGGCAAGCTTTAAGAAAACTAAGAAAGGGGCTTTTATATTTAGTATGACTTAGTCAATTTGTGCTTGAATCACTTATCTTATTTGTTGTTGTTCTTACCTATTCCTAATAGCTACAATGAAGACTTATTCCTGCTTCTATATGATAATAATTTGTCTTTGTGATTGGAATTACAAGAATTGCTTTTTCTTTCTTTTATGCTCGTCGAGCTGCTCTAAGAACTCCAATTCAACTATACATTCAAGTTCAGCATGAGTCCTGGTCATTGGATCCTTTTATCGAATAACAAAAAGCTTCTTTTTCTTCTTGACAGGAACAAGCAACTTCTTGGGACATAGAATGCCCCTCTTAGAATAGACAAATGATAAAATAATCGATCTTGAAAGAAACTTTAGTAAAGCATCATTGTTACGATAAAGTCGTGGGACAAATTCAGGTGTAATAATACACATTGTAAATACCGAAAATAAATTGAAGAACAAAAATACATAAAGATGATTTTGTAAATACAACTACAAAGGGATTTAAAAAGAGATTAAGAAGCAAGGGTTATCCAGATAGATAATGTAGAAACAGGTGGTAAGCATATGGGTCATTCTTTAAATTTATGAAGAGGTATGTCCTCAATGCAAAGAGATTTTCTTTTTGTCTTTTCCATCACTTCCAAAACAAATGCATGTCTTATCTGCTTCAACGAAATAATTCTCTCCCACCAATCAGCCTCATTTGGGGTATTCCCCCTCCTTTTCAAACCATCCCTCTGATACTTGGCCATTTTAGTCTAGGGATTTGGTCTCAGGGCATACACTTTCTTTTCTTTCAACTTCTCTTCATCTTTGTGGGGAAAGAAGGGGTCTTTCTCTCATTGTAATCAATATTTAGAGAAGTCTTTAACTTTATGAAGATCGAGCCTTCTAACTTCCAAAACATCTTGAATTTTTCATTTATTTGTTTTATACCACATCCTTCTAAAAATTTAACTTTGAAATTAAATCCAACATCACTCATGTAACACCATCATCTAATGATAGGTGCTACTCGTTTTACTCAGAGGAATTTCGTTGATTGGCCTTTATAGTAGTGGGGAAAATTCGTGTTTTTGTAAACATTATTCTTATTTTAATAAGTTTCCACTTAGGATAAAGAAAGAAGGAATCCATAAAGACAGAAAATATCAATGCATTATTATTTGAATAAAAAATAAAGCAACATGCATCCAATTTGGATTTAGCTTAATACTTTACAAAAGAAAAAGAAGACCTCATATATGTGATATACTTTAATTTTTCTCTACACTTCTAATTACATGTAACCCTAAATCAGACAACTCAACTCATCAAGTTCCGGCTCGATTTGAACTCCACGTCTATCTTCACCATAGTGTGCATCCTTCCAGAGTCCATGCCCACTTAAGTGACATAAAAGTGACAGACAACGACAAAGAAAAACAAAGGGGGTGAGAACACTTTACATGAACTCACTTTAATGCAGTATGTAATGACTAAAGTAACCAATCAAACAAAGGACAGATAGTCCACCCAACAGTAGACATACACTCAGATACACACATCATATAATCACAGAGAAACTTATGTGGTGCATGTAACTACATTCACAATTTCACAAGTCACGACATCATGTGGGCCCAAGGGTAATCACCACCACAATGCACACAACAACAACAACAAAATTTATTGGAAGCAATAAGGAGTTAGAGTTTGTGCTAGTCCCGATACTAAGAGCCTTTGCTCATATATTCTTTTCGAACGATCTTCCTTTTGTTATTCTTCCAGACAATCTCCACTGATCTTGAAAACCACAAGAGCGACAAACATAATCAAGTTTTGTTCCAAGAACTCGACAATAGGTAGCTAACCTATGTCCCTAAAGTTCAGCCCGAAACTCAAATATTCTCAAGGTTGGCGTCCTTTTCAAGACTCATTGGCGTCCTTTGCAAGACCCAGTGCACTAGTCCCTATTGGTTTCACACCTATACCAAGTTGACTCTTCCATTTCTTTGTCATAAGATACACGACCTTAGACATCACTAATGCATAATGATGAAAGTCACATAGTTTATGCATTCACATCATATTCATTCCTTGCCGGTAAAGTCACCCCTGAATCTTTCCATATTATCACACACCGTGACATAACAACAGATTCAGTACCCACGCCTCCCTACTAGAGTTATCATGAATCCTTTCACACAGCCACCCATTATGGTATAACATCAGATTCGATGACCTTACACAACAATAAATGCAAACTCCAACTTGGGTCAATCCAAACTTTCTTTCCAAGCTTCTCAAGTCTCATGTGAATATTGTGCGTTTATTGCAAGCTTTTAGGTTAAGTTACGTTTATTTGTACTTGTAGTTAATAAATAATCACACTTATGCCTTGTAGCTTACTAAGACTTATGGTTGTGTCTTATGAATAATACCTCACATCGTCTTAAGTATTGAATCTTAAGGTTTAAGACATGAATAATCCATTTCCTAAAACTTTCCAACTCTACAACGTCAAACTTAAGTCATATTATGTTTATCATGAGTGTACTATAGTTGTTAAGTCTTAGATAATTTTCTTTAAGTGTCACTTCATCTTAATTAAGTATAAATTTCCATAATGAAGGCTTGGTATAGTTAATTAAAGCTTAATAATCTTGAATTAGTTAAGTATGATTAGGTTTAACTCTTAATTAAGTCTCATTTGTGGTTAATTTTCCTTAATTAAATCTTAATCTCCATTTAAGACCTTAATTAAACCTTAATCACTTTCTTAATCTTGGATTAAGTATTGAGTAAACTTGATTAAGGTTAATCGCAATTACTTAATTCTTAATCATCATTAAGTCTTAATCATATTGTTAATCATCATTAATCTCGAATGATTGGAATTAGTCTTAACAAACTTGATTAAGGTTACTCCTATTTACTTAAGTCTTAATCATCATTAAGTCTTAATCACATTATTAATCATCATTAACTTGGATGATTAAGATTAGTCTTAATTAAACTTGATTAGTTGATTAACTTAGATGATTAGGTTAATGAGCTCCTTGATTATTCATGGGTGAAGTTAGGATTAAGACCCAACACTAACCTAAACCCAATTATGTATCATGAACATTTATTGCATTTTATCATTATTAGGGGTTTTTAATGGTATTTTATGAGTATAAAAGCCCAAAATAGTAGCCCAAGTGTTATATGACCCATATGGGTCCTTACCATTAAGTTTTAACCACAGTAACTTAGTTAAAAAGTGACTTTTATATGTGTTAAGGGTTTTACCCGAACTTCACTTTAACTTTACCACATTTTACTTTTAGATTTTTACTTTAACTTTTAACTTTTTGCTTTTACTTTTAATCTGATGGGCCGTTCAAGCCCACTAACACACCAACACTATTCTCAACATCAATTCATGAATTAAACTAGGGGTGTTCAAATCCAATCCAATCCAATTGGAACCGCAACAACCGATCCAAAAAATTGCAAACTGAAATAATCGAAAACCGAAAATCCACAAACTGCAAAAAATCAAAAAATTTTATTGGATTGGATTAGATTTCATATCTGCATGTGAGAACCAATCCAATCCAAACCGATCCAAACTTTTCTAAATATTTTGATATATTATCATTATTGATATTATTTTTCTGTGATAATGAAAAAAAACTATTATTGCGCAACTATATTTAACGAATAACATTCAATCATGGGATTAGAAACCATTAAGTAATTTGTATGTTATAGGATATGATAAGATAATTGCATGTTTTTATCATATTGGGTTGACCATAAGCGAATATTGTTATATGGGCAATGGAATTACGATCCACCCCCATATCTAATTAAGTATTTAAAGTTACAACTTATTTGCTCAAGAAACATTAACAATTTGGCTAAGCATAATTTTTTGGTTTTAAATTTGTAAATGACTAACGATTTTATAAACTAGTAATGATGTCATAATTTTGCTTTCATAACTGTTGAGTCTCAATTAATTTAAGTATTTGAAATTAGATTCAAGACTCATTATCCTTGGTTTTAATGAATAACAAATTAGATTACATAAAAAACAGGTTCTACAGAGAAAGGTATTTTTCCATGTGTTTCAGGAAATATAAAGAAGCAACTCTCAGAAGATAATCAACTTGCTGAACTGAAGAAGCTGAAGAAGAACGAATTACAAAAAAAGCCTTGTAGCAATCTATAAGAAGAGATAACCTGCTGAAGGAAGTTGAAGAAAGCAATTCATCCGCACAAGCTATAATAAAGAAAGCCATCGGAGATGCTGGATGATCTACAACCAAAAGAAGAGAGAAGAGCAATGAAGAATTAATCTCTGTCTAAGCATACTACTGAAGAAGAAGCAATATGAAGAAAGGAACTTGCTGAAAAATATCTACCTATTGAAGAATCAGAACATGCCGAAAGAATACTTCAGTTGATTAGCCAAGACTTGCTGAAGAAGATCAACCTTCTGAAGAACAGAATCTGTTGAAGAAACCCTCTGAAGCCAGAGACGTCATGATATTCTCTGAAGACTTATGAGTCAATCTGAATGATGCATTAAAAGACTCAAGACTCAGCAAATATTAAGGGTGAAGCTGAATCGGTGCAAGAAGAAACAAAGGCTTTCTGGTACAACTTTATTTCCCGACAAAAAAGAGGAAGCCTACTGCAGAAAAGTAAATAGAGGTCAGAGATAGAGTCAGCGCTGTTGTACACCTACTACTGTACCGCCTCTGTCATACGCTATCAGAAGCATGCACCTTAATCGAGAAGAAAAGCTATTGAACAACGGGACAAAGGAGAAGTCTAACGGATATCATCATCTCCATCAAGATATCATAAGAAAAGGAAGAGAAAGAGAGAGAGAAACATCAACCCGCTGAAATATAAGAAACTCTCTTAAACAAGATTAAGAACCTAACTGCTGTGTGTCAGAACTAATTCATATCTACACACCTACTCTGCTCAAGTCAGAAGCTATCTCACAACGGCTCTGAGAAAGTATACCAAGCAACTCCCAATGGCTAAATTTCTCAACGGTATACTAAGCAATCTTCAACGGCTATATTCTATCAGAACATATAAATAGCCTCAAGAAAGACTTTGAAGATTGGCGAACCTTTGGTGAACCCAAGGCTAGAATGAATCTCAAGATAAACCATAGTCAGGCCCAAGAGAGAAATGACTGAAGCTCAAATCAACATCCTACCGAGCCAGTTCTCTGAGGAAGTTATCCCTCATACAGAGACGAGATTGAACCTAAATTTATACACTTGTATCTCTGTCCTATCCTTGTACTTAGAATTCATTTTATGTATCCTGAGTTATACTCAGTAATCCCTTTGTACAAGAAGAACCTAAGTTTATGTTTCTCAGAAACTTAAACTTAGTTTATATTACAAACACTGTTAAAGTATTTGAGAGCCTAGAGAGGCTTGGTGGAAGAAAAATACTCGCTGAGCATGGAGAGGCTTGACTGTAAAAGAATATTTTTTGAGCCTGGAGAGGCTTGACTGTAAAAGAATACTGCATGAGTTGCCTGGAGAGGCAGTTGAATACAAAGAATACTTGTCGGGCCTGGAAAGGCCAGGTGTGCAAATAATACTCGGTGTAATCTTGCGGGATTAGTGGAAAATCCAGTGGTGGTTTGCCCTGGGACTGGATGTAGCTCACTGGGTTAGTGGGTGAACCAATATAAATCTCTGTGTTAAGTTCTCTCTTCCCTTACCTTTTTACTTTCCGATGTTATCTGTTTAAACTAACCAAGGAGGGATAAAGAAAAATTATTTTATTAATCAGAACAGAAAAACAACCTTTTCTTTAAGAGAAAATAATTTCAAAAAGGCTTTCACTCAACCTTCTGAGTTGCATCAACAAGTTGCTGAATTTCCAGTTTCGGAAGATTGATAAAATATTATCAAATCAGTTTTGCTTGTTCGAAAGGTTTTCACGAAAAATCTGTAAAGATTTTAAAACACTATTCAACCCCCCTTCTAGTGTTTCCTGTGGTCCTAACAGTTAGTATTAGAGCTTAACACGGGGGTTAAGCATCTAACAAATGCTGAGGAAGAAGATCCAGATGGAAACCTAAACAAGCTATGAAGAGAACTCAGGAATACGATCAACAGAAGGCAACATAAGAAATGAACGGAAGGAACTCTGTGTGAGAAGAAAGATTCATGCTTCAAGAGCCTTCGTCCTAAGCTGCTAAAGCAAACTACAATGAAATGTACTAAATGTAACATTGAGCTAGTCCCAATTCTTAGAATAAGAAATGTACTAAGCCATATCTAAATCAAAACCAATAATTCTTAATCCAAAAATGGTGATTTAATAAGACTACAAAATAACATAATAGTAAAAGGAGGAATTTCTATTTTCGCTATCTGAAACTCGTCATCCTGTTGAATTCCATAGAAATCACACGTCTTGCTTCACAAAGGTCTTGAAACATTGCTAAACTCTAGCATATTTATTTTTTTTTTTTCAAATTATTCAAGATTTAATGGCCAAAATCCTTCCATTTATGAAATAAAAGACACAAAGCATACATTTGAAATAAAAGGTAAAAATTACATTCTATAAATAATTAAAATGCATGATTATGCAAAAGTAAAATGTTAAAAGACACCTCCTATGCAACAAGTTATGATGTGTGCCTATGCAAGGGCAGAATTTTCCCAAAAGGAACTTATCATGCTACTAAGTCCATTATTCTAGATAAAAAATAAAATATAATAAGACAAAATTAATAACTCTTTACATTAAATGTTTATTAGTTCAATGAAAGTCATTGTTGTCTCTAATGTCTCTTAGTTTAAAGAGTATAATTATGATAATTGAAGACTTAAATTAAAGTTAGCAAGTCAAGCATTCAAAACTCATTTACTCTACACATTCATTTCTCAAGTTTTTTATTTTGCAACTCTTGTACAACTTGTATAATTACTCTTCTAAGAGTTTCTGAGTTATCCTTCTACAATCATTTGTGTTAAATGCTCTTTGAGTGATATGAGTGATAATTTGTAACTCATTAAGTTTTTTTTACAACCTATAAGGTGAGCCTAAAAATAATTGTATAAGAATACTTGTAACTGTATAAAGCTTGGAAAAGAATATTTATTGTAAGATTAGAAGCGATTGTATAAAGAATACTCGTTTAGTGAAAAATCTTGGATTGATGTTGGGGATTAGATTAACCACAAGTGGTTAAGAGTGAATTGAGATAAATCATTGGTGCAATCCTTTTATCCAATACTCTTGATCTAATTATCTGTCCTATAGCGACTAACAAGAGTTACTTGTGCATCCTAAATGATATCTTAGGATTTGAAGTGTTTAGAAAAA
The DNA here is from genome assembly GCA_026901365.1 of Sesbania bispinosa. Classification (NCBI taxonomy): domain Eukaryota; kingdom Viridiplantae; phylum Streptophyta; class Magnoliopsida; order Fabales; family Fabaceae; genus Sesbania; species Sesbania bispinosa. The sequence goes on from QLOH01000254.1 coordinate 1,008,346, forward strand.
AGCTTTTTAAGGATAAGACTATTTCCCTTGATTCATTATAATTGCACTAAAACATAGGCAACTCAATTGTATCATTGCTTTCCAACTGTTTTATTACTTGGTTTTCAAGAAAAATGTATTGTGCATGATAATTATCTCTCTCTCTCATATATATATATATTTCTTGTGGAAAATGACTCAAAATGGATTCTTTATGGTTAATGATCATTTGCTCAAAGATAATAAATTATGTGTGCCTAAGAGTTTCATGAGATTTTCTTGTTAAAGAAGCACACGAGGGAGATTTAATGGGGCAGATTGAGGTTCAAAAGATATTAGACATGTTGCATATGTACATTTTTATTGGCCTCCCATGAAGCATTATGTGAAAAAAAATTGTGAGAGATGCATTGTATGTAAGAGGTTCAAATATAAGGTAATGCTTCATGGACTTTACACTACTTTGCTATCCTTAATTTTCCTTGGACTAACTGGTCTATGGATTTTATTTTAGGATTGTCGCAAACTAAGAATCGAATGGATTCAACTTTTGTGGTGGTTGATAAGTTCTCGAATATGGCACATTTCATACATGGCAAAGAGGTCATTAATACTTATTACGTGTCTGAGTTGTTATTTAAGGAAGTATAGAGACTTCATGGGATGCCAAGAAGTATTGATTCAGATCGTGACACCAAGTTCCTTAGCCACTATTGGAGGATTTTGTGGAGCAAACTTGAGATAAAACTTCTTTTCTCTACTACTTGTTACCCATAAAATGAGATAGTCAATAAAAATCTCTTCACTCTTTTTGGAGCTATTATTAAGAGAAATATTAAGAGTTTGTTTGGCAAGGCCAGTAAGATAGCTACCATAACTCATTTGACTAGCTTATAAGCTAGTTTGACCAATATAAAAGTGTTTGGTAAAGTATATAAAAATAGCTTATTTTATGAGCTCCTAGCTTATAAGCTACAAGCTACTTATATTAGCTTTTAGCTTGTAGCTTATTTATTTTTTGTTCGATTCTTATCACTCATGTTTTAATACAATTTCCATTTTGTCTTTAATTTCTTTCTATCTTTCTTCAATGTTTCTAATAAAACCATCTCTCCTCTCTCCCAACCCCTTCGCACTCTCCTCTCCTTTGTCTCTTTTCACGCTCTATTTTTATTTAAAAATTATTATTCTTTTTATACTACTTTTTAGAATTATTTTTATATCACATTATTTATTTAAATTATTTCACTATTTATTTTAATTGTTAATAAAAGATTTCAGTTAATAAGAATTTATAATTAATAAAAAAATCTAAACTATAATTACCTAATAATATCTTTTATTTAGAAAAAAAAAATTATATAGTAAAACTTGTAAATATGTTCTTTTGTGTCATTTTACATTTACAACTAGCTTATCAGCCAGTTTTACCAACCACTTCCAATTAAATAATTTAGCTTATAAGCTTGGAGCTTATCAACCAGGAGCTAGCTTATCAGTCAAAAGTTGGCTTATCAGCTAGTTTTATTAAACATGGAATAAATATTGGCAGGATTACTTGCCTTTTGTTGGGTTTGTTTCCACATGGCAATAAATGCTACTACTCAATATTCCATTTTAAAATAGTTTATGGATTTTACCTCTAATTCCTCTTGATTTGTTGCCTTTAGCTAATATTTATACTTTAATGCATAAGGATGATAAATCTAAGGTTGATTATATGAGCAAGGTCCATGAATAGGTTAAGAGTGTGTTTGGTAAAATTAGATGAAAAGCTATTGAATGTGTTTGGTAAAACTAGTTGAAAATGGTAAAATGACATTCAAGGAAAACATTAATTATTAAATAATGATAAGTGGGGGTGGTTGAGGGCTAAACTTGTAATTAATTTTCAGCTGGTAGCTGAAAATTGGAACTTTTTTAAAAAGCTACCCCAAGTAGCTTTTTAAGAAAAGCTTGTAGCTACCCAAAAAAGCTACCTTCCCAAACACTGCTGAAATAGTTTCAGCTACTATTTTCAACTTTCAGCTAGCTGAAATGTCAAGTCAAACACACTCTATGTTAGAACCACAGGAAACACTAGAAGGGGGTTGAATAGTGTTTTAAGCTTTTTGTGTCAATCTTGAAAATCTTTTGTTTAAATCATGAAGATGAATAATGTTTAAAATGAATCTTAAGATCAGATATAATTAAAACGTGCGGAAGATAAGAAAACAAATAAAGTTTCTTTTAGGTCTTAAGATTATTTTAAACAGATACTTCTCAAGATATCTTCTGAAGATTATTATATTGAATGTTTTTCAAAACTGTTTCTGAAATACTTCAGATGACTATAGATTGTCTGAAGTCTGTTCCAGATTTCTGAACTGAGGTCTTTCCAGACTCACTTCAGATAATTGTTTCAGAAGTAATTCAAAAGACATTCTTTGTAATGCTTCAAGTGATGTGAGAAACATCTCATGTTTTGTTCTTATGAAAGATCATTTTATTGAAATCGTTGTGTTAAGTTTGTTATGAAAATAACTTCTCAAACCCCAACATAAATAAGAAAACTGTAAATAGAGAAGTTAAGGGAAAGAAGACTTAGGCACAAAGTTTATCCTGGTTCACCCACAAATCCGTGAGCTACATCCAGTCCTAGAGGCAAACAACCACTGGATTTTCCACTATCTGAATATTCAGATTACAAACTTGAATATGAGTACAGTCTCTCCAGACACAACGAGTACAGTCTCTCCAGACATCACGAGTACAGTCTCTCCAGACATCACGAGTACAGTCTCTCCAGACATCACAAGTACAGTCTCTCTAGACATCACCAAGTATTCTTTCTTCAACCAAGCCTCTCCAGGCTCTCAGACACTTATCCAAGTGTAGAGTATTCTTTCTTCCACCAAGCCTCTCCAGGCTCTCAGACACTTAAAGTGTTGAGTAGTTTCACTACTCAATCCAAGTTAGATGTTCGCCAGAACCTCTAAACTTAGATTCTACTTGTACATAGAGATTACTGAGTACACACTCAGGATACAGACACTACAAACTAAGTACAAGGATAGACAGTGATACAAGTGGTTGAATTAAGTACAACCCCTGTCTTTCTATGAGGAATACATCCTCTGAGAGTAGGCTAACTAAGATGTGAAATGATGCTCCAGCCATGTTCTCAAACCATTAGTTTCCATGGGCTACATTCTCACCCATATCATAGGAACACCAAGGTATATCAAAGCTTCAAACCATACCCAGTTTGATAGTCATTTGTTCAGCTTGATTGCCTTTCGAACAATCAACTCACTTGATCAAACAGACCAACTGAAAAACCTAACTAACTGACCAGCTAGTCAGTAGCCTGATTGAGAACCAACTCTCTGATCAAACTTCGTTGACATCTTCATGATCCACTTAAGCTCAAGTCAACTCTTGTTAACCATAAGACATTCAACCTGATTAACTAGTTTGATTCTGTTGATCAACAATTTTGTCTAACTGACCAATAGGTCGGCAACATCTTCAAATTCAATCTTGGGGCTATTTATATGTTCTGATGAAATATAGCCGTTTGAAGATAATTCATAATACCGTTGAGATGTTGATGATGTGGCTCATATAGCCGTTGTGTAATAGCTTCTCAAATGGTTGCTTCTCCTTGAGTGTTCAGACGATCTCGTTCTGACACTTGATATTTTCTTCTTCATGAGAGATGTTTCTTGATATAATTCTTCGAATACTCTCTCTTGAATCTGCTTCTTTCTGCTTTCATCTGTTTTCTTCTGCTTTCCTCTGTTTTCTTTTAGGAGTGTATATGAGGAGGTATCCGTTGGATTTGTCCTTTTGCTTATTTTGTATATGCTCATTTTCCGTTTGCTTCCTGACACCATTAATTCTTTCTTCTTTGAGTGAGGTGTCTTGTCAGATAGTTGTTGCTTGCAGATGATAAAATATGTTTGAATTAAAATATTTCATTCAAACATTTTTCTTTGTTGCTTCTGCTTAGTCTCCTGAGCTTTTCTTCTGCTTTCTTTCAGATTGGTGATAATGATATTTCCGTTGTGATACCACCGTTTAGAGATAGCATTGAATGCTATTCAATCCGTTGTGAGACACGCTTCTGGGTGTTCTGACAATTCTGACAAAGTACAACGTTGGTGCTGCTATAAAGTTGCCACCATTGTTGCTGCAATTTCTGCGTTGCAGAGATTTCCTCAGTGGTGTATGAACTTCAAAGGTACCAAGAAAGGTCTCTGTGACTTTGCCAATTTAAGCTTTGAAAGTGTTGCGTGTTTGTAGAGAACGACTTTTCTTCAGCATACTTTAGAGAGCAAAAGTCTTCGTTGTCTTTAGTAAGTGTGCCACGTCGAATCTCAGACGGCTTCAATATTTCAGACGAATATTGACACTTCAGATAACTCCGTTGCTTCAGTCAGCTTCTTTGCTTCAAACAACTTCTTTGCTTCAGACAACTTCTTTGCTTCAGACAACTTCCTTGCTTCAGATAGCTTCTTTGCTTCAGACAGCTTCTTTGCTTCAGACAGCTTCCTTGCTTCAGACAGCTTCTTTCTTTTGATAAGAAGATTGTAGTTTCTTTCTTCTTAGTATTTCTTCTTCTTCTTTCTTCTTTTTCATCTTCTTCTTCTTCTTCTTGTAGATAAAGATGTTGAATTGTATGTTCTTTATTCAATCATCTTTCTTGCTTGCTTCTGTTCGGTCTTCTATCATTTTCTGATTGACAGCAGGTGTGGATGTAGTAGGTCTGCTTATACAAATCCCCTTGTTGCAGGCATTGTGGAAAGTCTTTGCAATATTTCCTTATTTATTCAAGACTTTAATCGAGGTAGAATAGCATGTCTGGCTTTATCTACTGAGTGAGTGATCTACATGTGCTTTACACTTTGCAATGTCTTCAAGAAGTCATTTCTTGATTCTGATATGTTCAATCTTCAGACTGCTTCATGTTGTCTTCATTTCTTCGAGTCTTTAAGTAGTCTTCTATTCTTCAACTCTTTTTAGATAGCCTTCGAGTCTTCAACTTGGTTGTGGATTACTCTTCTTCGGATTCTGCACTTGGTTCATCAAAACTTCTTCTTCTTCTAATGAATATTTCAACCTGAAACATAATCAACAAACCAATACTTTTCTCAGTAGAACTTGTTAATATAATATAATCTTATTTGTTAATCATTAACATAATCTTATAATCTTATTTGTTAATCATTAACATAATCTTATAATCTTATTTGTTAATCATTAAAACTTAAGGATGCTAAGTCTTATAATCATGTTTAAATACTTAAACCGATTTATAGACTTCACAATCTCCCCCTTTTTAATGATGACAAATAAATTATATATTACTTACAAAATATGTACAAAATTGAAAATATTACTCCCCCTATTTATATTACTCCCCCTGAGTCAAGCATTGATTCTTTTAATTATCTGCTGAGACAATTAGATCTATTCTATGTCAATTGTTGGTTAGATATCTTTTCTATACCAATTGTTACAGATAGTATTTAACATCATTTTGTGAGATTTGTATTTCTCATCATTTTGTGAGTTTATGTATTTCTTCCCCTTTTTGTCATTAATTAAAAAGGTTTGGTGATTAGAGTTCTTACTTATTTCGTGAGATTTATCCCCTTTTTCTCCCATTTTGTTAGTTAGTTAAATAATATATTTCTTCCTATTTACTTGTTTTTACCAATTGATATTTTTAGCTGAATTTGTTTACTATTTATATTTCTCCTCCTTTTTATAATTAACTTTCCTGTGTATCTTGGATTAGACAGGGTAAAGTCTTAAAGCTGATTAAAAAGATAAACATAATATTAGTATATAGCGACTGAAGAAAAACCAACCATGGTTACAACATCTAAAGAGAAATGACATCTATGATTAGCAACAGATAGGCAAAGACATAAAGACAGACAAGAGAAAAATATTGATAGAGGTTGATAAGCAAAGATATTAAAGGATCTTTTCTCCTTTTGGCTTCTTTAAACTCCCAGACCGCCTGTAATTTTGAACACAATCCTCCTTATCTTCTTTAACTTATGACGAAGTTGAGCGTTCTCCATCCTTAGTCTTTGAACCTCAGAGATGTCATTAGTTTCCTCTGTGTTCCGATGATTAACCTTAAGAAGACCGGGGTTTCTGTGATTATACAGATGATCAATGACTACATTGTTTACCATAAGAATCTTCATGATCACAGTATTGTGAGGTAGAATAGTAGAGTCTCCAAGTTTTCTTCTTACCATATCGAATAGAATGATCCACGGAAGATTAATCTTCTTCTTTTGCAGAAGATTGATAACACAAAACCTTTCCATCTCAAGGTTGTGGTTATCCTCAATTCGTGGGATCACACAATATTTTAGAATGTTGAAGAGTAATTTGAGGATAACTTTCATTCCTCGCCTGTTGTAGATCAGATGGTTAGATTCTTCAGTACAATGATGTAGGTCATTCCAGCCTGTTGAGAACAGTTCCCCTTCTGCTTTTACTCCTAGAGCTCTTTCAAGAATATCTGTAGTCACAATCACCTTTTGATTCATTACTTGGGCTTTGAGGCAAGTCTCTTCTGCTGAGTTTTCCAGAGATAATGTGTTCCAGAATTGGTACACACTTTCTTCACGCCATTGACTATCAATGGCTTCAAAGAAGGGCAACCAACCGTCGGCTTCGAAATAGGCAGTTACATTAGGACCATCTTTAGAGAGATTGGGAAAGTCTATAGTTTGGGTTTGAAAAATGGACTGAGAGAAGGACATTTCTAGAGATGAAAAAGAGAAGACTTTTGATGGTTTCTTAGAGAGACTTTGAAGATTGAGATGAAGCGAGCAGATATACTGAAGATAAAGATTTAGTAGGAATATATATATACACAAAAGGCACTTAAGAGGTATTAATGATGACACTAGTAGAGCCTCTTTAGGGAAGAGTGCGTTGATTGACAGACAAGTGAAACGTCGTGACCTTTGCTTTCTCAAGATTTGTGACGCTACAGATGCATGAAACCCTCCCCGTTTTAAATGACTTATCTTATCAAAGAATTTAGTAATTAAGAAAAGAAATTATAATAGATAAAAGAGAGATATTACCCACAACTTTTTTTGTTTTGTGATTTGAGAGATGCATTTCCTTTTCTGAAGACTTTCTTCTTCTGAATTTCCTTGATGCTCAATACGATTGAGTTGGATTTAAGTGACCATCCCTTCAGCATTCTTGGCTCATAATTTCAGCAGGTCCATAGGAAGCTTTCTTATTAGAAGATGTTAATCGACAATCTTCTTAAAGCTTGTTTCCTGAAATAAAAGCAATTAAAGATACCTTTCAGTAGCATCTGATGTTTAATCATTATACCAATTGTCTTAAATTCCTGATTATAATTTAAAGGATTAATTAATCATTAAAACAAATGTTTAGGTTTATGGTTTTAATTTTTATTATATTCTGGTAATCAACTATCTTATGTTAAGGATATGACTAACTATGCACAAATAGAAACACCTATAAATAAGTAGAGGGTAAAGAAATCAAACAAAATAAAAATATTTATATTATAAGAGACGTAAAAACAAATTTTTAAAAGACATGGACACAATGATTCTGAAACAAGACACAAGTTTATCATTGATCATTCGATTGGTTCTCGTTTCCACTGGCTTTCTTCTTTTGTTCTTTTAGCATTGTCAACTCTCTTTGATAAAACTTGAGTGTGTCTTCCAATCGTCCAATCCGTTCTTCCAATCTCCTTAATTTGCATTTTCTAAATATTTTTTTTAAAGAACCAGATGATTCCTCTTTGTTCTGAGAAGTTAAGGAAGTATTGTTGATGTGAATATGACCTTTAATTTTCTCAGCTGTTATTTCCTTGATTTGCTCATATTCGCTCATAGAGAAAGAGGATGAGGAGTCTTGATCGAAGAGTCTTTCAATAGGAAATCATTCATGTTGTAGGATTTTCATTATGAGTGTAGTATGGGGAAAATCCTTGACTTCTTCTAATTTTCTTCTTATCATATGATAGAGGATGATTCTGGGAAGGTTTAGTCTTTTTCTTTGAAGAAGATGAATCAGCACGAATCTTTCCATATCTGAGATGATGACTGCATCTTTCCTTTTAGGGAGAATACAACAATTAATAATTGCCAGCAAAATTCTGGGGATTTCCAGTAACTGTGAGCACACTGGTATTTCAAGAATTCTGCGACCAAATAACATTTGATCATGCATCTCTCTCTCTATCATTGATTTCCCAATCTGAAGAGAATTGTTCTCTAGTTGCTTCAACATCAATGACCTCCCTCAGAACTTTGAAGTCCACTTTGAGAGACATACCCATTACAGATGAGTTCAAACCACAAGTCTCTTCAATGAACACCTCTGAATTGTTCCAGAAATACAGAACACTCTGTTCATGCCAGGGAAATGATGCCTTTTCTAGATAGGGAATCCAACCAGTAGTTATGAAATACTCAGAGATTTTGAGTTCTCCTTTGTCAAAGTCACTAAGTCTTACCCCTCTTGTGGGAATAATCCTTTCATCGTACACACATGAACTTTGAACACATGATATTGGAGATATTGATGCCATTGAGATAGATATAGAGAGATTGGTAAGGTATTTTCTTCCAGAGGATTGATTACTTGTGAATTCCTTCCAATGACCCTCCAATCCTTAAATAGGCAGTCAAGCATTGCTTCATTTCATGAGAGGTAACGGTTACATCCACTAAGCAGTTATGGAGAGTTGTGCTCCAAGCATTTATGAAGTGGCGGTTGTGCACTGAGCCGGTGTGGGAAATAGTGCATCGTGCTGGTTGAAAGAAACCGTTTAATGATGCAATGATTCACATCGTGCCGTTTTATATATTCCAAATTAACATCCATGACTCTTCATTTATTTATTGAAAACACACACATATTCATGCAGTTATTATTAGACATATATGACTGTTCGCTTTCTCAAATGCAAAATACTGTCTTACTAAGTATGCATGACCATTCAACTAACTTAATTTAATAAGGAAAACATACAACACACATATATATATATATAACAGATTAAAGCACATAGCAAGCAATAGTTTATTTAGAAATAAATACACATTTAAGATTTTGTGAGTTCAAACAAGCAGATCATGAAGCAGATTTTTATTTATCACATTTAATAACCAATTTCAAATAAAACAACAAATACTTGAATTTAGATTTAGACTAAGATAGGAAAGATGTTACCAGTTTGTGATCTAGAGAGAGATACACTTTCCTTTTCCAATTATATCCTTCAGGAGGATGCCTTGTATGAATAATGAGTTTTAAGAAAATTAATTTTCTTTTCTCATTATCATTCTTCAGAGTTGCTTTAGCTTGGTGAGATTTCCATCTTCTGAGGATCTACTCCTTCTGCATTTGTTAGATGCTCAACCCGAAGGTGAGCTCTGATACCAATTGTTAGAACCACAGGAAACACTAGAAGGGGGGTTGAATAGTGTTTTAAGCTTTTTGTGTCAATCTTGAAAATCTTTTGTTTAAATCATGAAGATGAATAATGTTTAAAATGAATCTTAAGATCATATATAATTAAAACGTGCGGAAGATAAGAAAACAAATAAAGTTTCTTTTAGGTCTTAAGATTATTTTAAACAGATACTTCTCAAGATATCTTCTGAAGATTATTACATTGAATGTTTTTCAAAACTCTTTCTGAAATACTTCAGATGACTATAGGTTGTCTGAAGTCTGTTCCAGATTTCTGAACTGAGGTCTTTCCAGACTCACTTCAGATAATTGTTTCAGAAGTAATTCAAAAGACATTCTTTGTAATGCTTCAAGTGATGTGAGAAACATCTCATGTTTTGTTCTTATGAAAGATCATTTTATTGAAATCGTTGTGTTAAGTTTGTTATGAAAATAAATTTTCAATACCCAACATAAATAAGAAAACTGTAAATAGAGAAGTTAAGGGAAAGAAGACTTAGGCACAAAGTTTATCCTGGTTCACCCATAAATCCGTGAGCTACATCCAGTCCTAGAGGCAAACAACCACTGGATTTTCCACTATCTAAATATTCAGATTACAAACTTGAATATGAGTACAGTCTCTCCAGACACAACGAGTACAGTCTCTCCAGACATCACGAGTACAGTCTCTCCAGACATCACGAGTACAGTCTCTCCAGAAATCACGAGTACAGTCTCTCCAGACATCACGAGTACAGTCTCTCCAGACATCACCAAGTATTCTTTCTTCCACCAAGCCTCTCCAGGATCTCAGACACTTATCCAAGTGTAGAGTATTCTTTCTTCCACCAAGCCTCTCCAAGCTCTCAGACACTTAAAGTGTTGAGTAGTTTCACTACTCAATCCAAGTTAGATGTTCGCCATAACCTCTAAACTTAGATTCTACTTGTACATAGAGATTACTGAGTACACACTCAGGATACAGATAGTACAAACTAAGTACAAGGATAGACAATGATACAAGTGTTTGAATTAAATACAATCCCTGTCTTTCTATGAGGAATACATCCTCTGAGAGTAGGCTAACTAAGTTGTGAAATGATGCTCCAGCCTTGTTCTCAAACCATTAGTTTCCATGGGCTACATTCTCACCCATATCATAGGAACCCCAAGGTATATCAAAGCTTCAAACCGTACCCAGTTTGATAGTCATTTGTTCAGCGTGATTGCCTTTCGAACAATCAACAAACTTGATCAAACAGACCAACTGAACAACCTAACTAACTGACCAGCTAGTCAGTAGCCTGATTGAGAACCAACTCTCTGATCAAACTTCGTTGACATCTTCATGATCCACTTAAGCTTAAGTCGACTCTTGTTAAGCATAAGGCATTCAGCCTGATTAACTAGTTTGATTTTGTTGATCAACAATTTTGTCTAATTGATCAATAGGTCGACAGCATCTTCAAATTCAATCTTAAGGCTATTTATATGTTCTGATGAAATATAGCCATTTGAAGATAATTCATAATACCGTTGAGATGTTGATGATGTGGCTCATATAGCCGTTGTGTAATAGCTTCTCAAACGGTTGCTTCTCCTTGAGTGTTCAGACGATCCCGTTCTGACACTTGATATTTTCTTCTTCATGAGAGATGTTTCTTGATATAATTCTGCGAATACTCTCTCTTGAATCTGCTTCTTTCTGCTTTCATCTATTTTCTTCTGCTTTCCTCTGTTTTCTTTTAGGGGTGTATATGAGGAGGTATCCGTTGAATTTGTCCTTTTGCTTATTTTGTATATGCTCCTTTTCTGTTTGCTTCCTGACACCATTTCTTCTTTCTTCTTTGAGTGAGGTGTCTTGTCAGATAGTTGTTGCTTGCAGATGATAAAATATGTTTGAATTAAAATATTTCATTCAAACATTTTTCTTTGTTGCTTCTGCTTAGTCTCCTGAGCTTTTCTTCTGCTTTCTTTCAGATTGGTGATGATGATATTTTCGTTGTGATACCACTGTTTAGAGATAGCATTGAATGCTATTCAATCCGTTGTGAGACACGCTTCTGGGTGTTCTGACAATTCTGACAAAGTACAACGTTGGTGCTGCTATAAAGCTGCCACCGTTGTTGCTGCAATTTCTGCGTTGCAGAGATTTCCTCAGTGGTGTATGAACTTCAAAGGTACCAAGAAAGGTCTCTGTGACTTTTCCAATTTAAGCTTTGAAAGTGTTGCGTGTTTGTAGAGAACGACTTTTCTTCAGCATACTTTAGAGAGCAAAAGTCTTCGTTTTCTTCAGTAAGTGTGCCACGTCGGATCTCAGACGGCTTCAAAATTTCAGACGAATATTGACACTTCAGATAGCTTCTAGTCTTTCAGACAGCTCCGTTGCTTCAGACAGCTTCTTTGCTTCAGACAACTTCCTTGCTTCAGACAGCTTCTTTGCTTCAGACAGTTTTCTTGCTTCAGACAGCTTCTTTCTTCTGATAAGAAGATTGTAGTTTCTTTCATCTTAGTATTTCTTCTTCTTCTTTCTTCTTCTTCATCTTCTTCTTCTTCTTGTAGATAAAGATGTTGAATTGTATGTTCTTTATTCAATCATCTTTCTTGCTTGCTTCTGTTCGGCCTTCTATCATTTTCTGATTGACAGCAGGTGTGGATGTAGTAGGTCTGCTTAGACAATTCCTCTTGTTGCAGGTATTGTGGAAAGTCTTTGCAATATTTCCTTATTTATTCAAGACTTTAATCGAGGTAGAAAAGCATGTCTGGCTTTATCTACTGAGTGAGTGATCTTCATGTGCTTTACACTTTGCAATGTCTTCAAGAAGTCATTTCTTGATTCTGATATGTTCAATCTTCAGACTGCTTCATGTTGTCTTCATTTCTTCGAGTCTTTAAGTAGTCTTCTATTCTTCAACTTTTTTTAGATAGCCTTCGAGTCTTCAACTTGGTTGTGGATTACTCTTCTTCGGATTTTGCACTTGGTTCATCAAAACTTCTTCTTCTTCTAATGAATATTTCAACCTGAAACATAATCAACAAACCAATACATTTCTCAGTAGAACCTGTTAATATAATATAATCTTATTTGTTAATCATTAACATAATCTTATAATCTTATTTGTTAATCATTAACATAATCTTATAATCTTATTTGTTAGTCATTAAAACTTAAGGATGCTAAGTCTTATAATCATGTTTAAATACTTAAACCGATTTATAGACTTCACACTCTAAAGCTTAGACTGAGAAGAGGTGAAACCGTTTGCCAAGCATGAAAATAAATGGAAGAAGAGAATCGTGAAGGGAATCAAACATGTGGTCAGGGTGCAGCAGAAATAAATGGATTTCCTCCCTTGTTATAATCGTTTTGCGAAAACACGAATCAAGGCATAAAAGGTATTAAAACGAAAGGTCATACCTTATTAGGATTATGAACGAGGCAAGAGTAGCCGCGTCTCTATTGTTATCCACGCCAACAGCCGTACTAGGAAACCCTCCTCAACTCTGCTAGTAGCCTTAGAGAGTAAAAAGTGATTGCTTATGTGTGTCTGGGGTAGTGCATCTCATGCTCTATTTATAGAGTGGTGGCTAGGGTTTTACCCCGTCACTCACTTAACCCTCACACTTATGGGCCTGGCCCATTATGTTATAATAATTCTAATTAAATTAAATTAGAATTATTATTATCCTTTTCCTAGTGGCTTGTTGTATGCGTGTGACCCTATAGGATTTTAATATTTGGTTATGATATTAAAATAAAACCACTTTTATATTTAATATTATAAATAGTGAACGGTATCTAGCAACACATCACTATCCAAATATTGAGATTATCAATAACTTTGATAAATCCTATTTTATGATAATAATTTATATTATTTGTCCCTTTGTCCAAATATCTAATTGAACACAAGGGCATGGATTGTGTCAACCTTGTATAGTTCAATTTATATTTTCTTGATCCCCAAGTAGACTGTACAGAAAATAAATATCTCATATTTATCCTCCTGAGCATGGTCATGCATTTTGCAGTCTCACTTTATCAAGAGGCCTACAGATATAACTCCTGTTACATAGGAGGGACAAATCCCATCTAGGGCACTCACATTCCACCACATAATTTATTATATGTCCAAAAATCAACTTTATGATTACCCTGTTACAGGTAACGTTTGATGATAATTAAAACATATAATTCCTTATGTAGGAATCGTAGTGATTTCAGGTCGAAGGACTTCATATAACATTTATCAATTTAAAAAACGTTCATGACACTTATGTAACAACCCAAGCAACGTTCTTAAGGTGGGTCTGTCCAGTACACCATTACTCTTAATGTGTACCTATGTGAGCACATGATATCTCATATCCATGATCTGTGAGATGTGATCATCAATGAACTCACATACTAGTCTAAATGCATCTTTGTCCTAAGATGATACTTGACTAGGGACTATTTAAGAATAGTTCTTCATAAGATCTCACGATCAAGTCATCTACTTGATTTCTTCTGAAGTTTAAGCTTACTATTCTAAGGACAATAATTATATTCTAAAAGAATAAGTTTACCTTTATCAAATAACATGATACAAGTGATGGATGTTCATAAATATATAAGTCTCTAGTGCATATTCCTAACAAATCGTGTTTGAACCTAATGATTAATTGTGGGTTCACATAAGGAAGAAGATATTTCCTACACAAAGGAAATCAAAGCTCTAACGTGGATGAGATGATTCATTTCAAGCGTTAGAGAGAATCAATGATAATTCTTATAAGATTGACCTACCTGTTGAGTATGGGGTGAGTGCAAATTTTAAATTTGGTGACTTTTCTTCTTTTGATGCAAGTGATGAAGATCTCAATTCAATGGCGTATTCACTTAAAGAATGAGGGGGATGATGAGAATGAAAAAAAAAACATAATCAAGGGGGAATGAAACAAAGAGAAGAATGTTTTGCAAGGATTCGGTGGGCCAATGACAAAAGTTAGAACAAAGAGTGCAAATGAAACCTTAAATCAATTGCTGACAAATTTGATCAAGTCAAGCCAAAATATGGAAGGAATGAAACCTAAGTTGATCCACTTGATTCAACGTGAAAAAAATAAGACATGATCTATTAATTAAGTTTTGGGCTTGTTTGTCTATATTTTTTTAGTTTTGTTTATATTTTGGGTCTTGTCGGCTTTTTATTTAGTTTTCGTTGTATGTTGGTCCTTGTTAGTTTTTAGTGTTGTCTTAATTTTAATTGTATTGATTAGACTTGTATTGAGTCGAACTAGCTATGAGCCCATTAGGTCTTTTAATGGGTATTTCTCTTTTATAATATGTTACCTACACATGAAAACAAATTGTTTTGAATTTGAATTAAAATTGAAGCTTTCCTCTTTGAGAGTGCTTAGTGCCTCTTTAGAGTTTTTAGATGAATAATTGGTTTTGATCTAATCAAGAGCATTGATACTCATGTGGCAATCTTCTCTTGGATTATCACTTTACTGGAGATTGTAGCGCATTTCTTTATCTTCTTTCTTTAATCCACTTTTTTTCCTTTCTAATTGATTTTATGTTGGTCCATATGTTTATTTTCAACCCTAGGCAGGTCTGTTTTGTGATTCATGGTTTATGGATTGCAACACACAAGCTTTCCATTTACATTATTGCCTGGCTCCATCAAATTGCTTATCATCATAATTTAAAACAACATAATAATTGCATAAAATGATCTTAACACTCGCCGTTAGGGATTTTAAAACCATCAATTTAGTTGTTTGTTTATTGCTATTTTGAATTTTCTAGTGCTACATTATGGCAACAAACACTAAAAAACATAAAATCTAGAGTCATAAATGTTGCTCCTTCCCAAATAAGACCTGATTCACCATTCCTCATAGCTTAAAAAGATAGACATAATAGGTGTACTAAGGCCTATACTTGACTTACCATCACTCTTGAACTTGGGCAAATATCTAAATATATTGTAGTTATAAATCAAACAAGCTTAGCACAATAGAATGTGAGAAGTCCATTAGCAATAAGCTTGCTCACATTCTCCATAACATGATATGGCATAAGGATTACTGGAAATGGGACACTAATATTTAGGTGATGTGAAGAACGCGCCTATGAATTTCACCCTCTACAACATTAATTGGAAGCTGCCTTTGGCAAAAGAGCTGAAGTCAAAAATTATTGTCTCAACATTAAAGATGAGAAAAAAATATATAAATGAGAGTTATAAAAAGAAAATAAGAGAAGGAAAGAGAAAGATCACACTTTTATTGATTGTGAGGTGAAAATCATTTATAGTGGTGATATGTTATAATTTTAGAAATATTTTTATTAACAAAAGCATTACGTTTTTTAATATGAACCTTTTTTGATTGTTCATTTTTTAATACTTAAATTTAATAAAAATAATTAGGGTAAAATATATTTTTGGTCCCTATAAAATAACTGAGTTTTGCTTTTGGTGCTTATAAATTTTTTTTATTAAAGCATCCTCCCAAAAATTTAATTTTTGCAATTGGTACCTCCCCTCATTTGAGGTATATTTCTGAGCTGATGTGGCACCCTTTTGTGTCCTAGTCAGTAATATTATGTGCCATTTCATAAATCCCATGTAATCTTATGTGGCATTTCACAAATCCATTAGCAGTGCAACCTCGATCACCATCCTCCTATCTCCTGCGACCACCATCCACCGGAGCAGCTCAACGGTTTCTGCCCCTCATGCCTCTGTGAGTGTCTCGCGTTCTCAATCCTAACAATGCCTCTTCCTTTTCCATGTGAGGCCTACCTCATTTTTAAGTGCTTTTTTCTGGGTTTTCTTTTCCGTCTAGCCTTGCTTAAGATGGCTCCTGTAACATCCCAAAAATTAAGGCCTAGAGAGTATAGCGAAAGCCTTGGGCTATGGATCCAGCCAAAGAGAGGAAGGTTAGAAGTAGGAGGAGAATTTGGGGATTAGAGTGTGAATCCAGACCAGAATTAGACAATGTATTGAGAGCCATGAGTCTTAGCAGAACTTAGGAGAGAAACCAAGAGTTAAGTCAAAAAACTGTAGGCTGAACTTAGAAGAAACCACACCCTGAGACGGAGAGAAGCATACTGTATAGGTATGAGGAAAAGGGGTTTAGATAAAGAAGGACTGAGTTAGAAACGCATGTTGTCAGAGAGGATTAAGAAAAAGGTGGTTCGAACTGAGTTAGAATGGGTTAAAGTGAGAAATCAGGACTATGGGTTCTGATGTCCTTGCTCAAGCGAGCGAGAAGGGCTTGCTTGAGCGAGCATATCAGTAAATTCTGCAAATCTGAATTCTGGTTTTCTCGCTTGAGCGAGAGGGCTCTCGCTCAAGCGAGAAACAGGGGAGCAAGTTGAGTGCTCTCAAGAAGAATTTCGCTTGAGCGGAAAGAGTCTCGCTCAAGCGAAATTCATCCAGAGAGGGGGATGCTCTATGGAGCATTCTCGCTTGAGCGAGAATGCGATTTCAGAAATTTTTTTGCGCACTCGCTCAAGCGAGAAGGGCTCGCTTGAGCGAGACCATGCGTCCCAGTCTTTAAAACACAATTAGGGTATGATTTCCCTCATTCTTTCTCTTTTCTTATCCGTCTAGAGAGAGAGAAGGTTTCTAGTGAGATGAAGTGACTCTTGGAGCCAAGAAGGAGGAGGAGATCCCAAGGATCTCCAACCCTAGCTTTCCCCAACCCCTCTTCTCATCCCTTTGAGCTTCCTTGAGGTGAGTAAAGTTCACACACCTTCACTTCATCCATGTATGTCTTCCCACATGAACCCTCCTTTCTGTCTTCCCTTTCTGATGCTTGTATATGAATGTTGTGTGATTGAGTTGGTTTGTAACCATGGCTTGAGGACTAAGTCAGCGTTTTGTTTAGAAATTGATATTGGGGGAAATTTTTGGGAAGCCAAACCCCTAGGGTTTGTCCATTGGGAAGGAAATGAGGGGTTTCTCTAACTAATGATACATGAATGTAAGACCTAGAGGAAAGAAAAGATATTTATAGCTAAATACTATGTTATGAAAAGCTTTGATTATTGCATTGTGGGCGTATGTGCCTAGTTTAGATGAGGCCGTATGCACCACAGTTCAGTGAGGGCGTATGCGCCATCGCCCGTCGGCTGGGTTATGCCGATCATGTGCTTTTATGTTTAAGTTTCCTATCATGACAAGTTACCGAGTGTTGAGCTAAATTTATATGGTATGTCAATTGGGTTAAACATGATGTGATGATGCAAAGTGATTAGAATAGTTCTGTATGATTTATTGAATTGTGTTGAGTGTTGCATTGCATATGCCTGCTTTCCCCCACACTGCATGTTGCATGCTTTGCTCACTAAGACCGTAGTCTCACCCCACGTTGCGGGGATACATTTTAGCTATGCAGGAAGGTTTGGCTAAAAGCTTGAAGGGAGAATTGAAGCTCGTAGAGTGGGCTATTCCACCTCTGTTCCAGTCTGGACCCTATGAGGGATTTGGATGTATATTAATTTGTAATTTGATCAATGTTGTAGTAAATTATAAACTTTGTATTTGGGTTTGATTGTTGTTGTGATCCACCGAGTGGCATATGGATTAGAAGATGTATGTGGTATAAATGATGTATTTAGCTTATGTAAACATTGGACTTACATTAAGCTTTTGAAGTGTGTTTGTCACGATACCGTTAATGAAGCGAAAAAATTTCAGAAATTTGAGAATAGTGTCTCCAACGGACATTATTCTTGAATTAAGAAATTAGGACGTTACAACTCCCTTTTTGGGAGTTGGATATCCTCTTCCTTCGTAATCTTTTTCTGAGTTTGCTTTTCAATGTTATCTTTTAGAGTTGAACATCTAAGCATTAATTATAAAGTGAAACACAAAGTTATGTTCCCGATATATGGGGCCGTAAAGAAAGACGGATTAGCATGATAATGATTGTAGATAAACGGGTTCCAATTAATTGCATTGCATATGAAGACATATCCATCTTTTTGCAAATGTCTGATTTTTTTCTTCTATGACTCTCAATTATATCTATATTCTATAGCAATTTCACCAACAAATGACATAGGGTGTGCTACCAATATGTAAGAGCATAAGACTACATTTTCATTAATAAGAAATTAGAAATTAAAAGGAATTAAGTTACTTTCGAATTTGCTTTTTATTTTTTTATTTTTTGAAATTAGAATATAATTTCTGGTTTTAAACACATAACATATAATTTTTGTTTTAACCATGGGGTGTGTTCAAGATAATTTATGCGCCTTTCAACCAACTTCTTGGGCTCTTACTCATGATATCCTAAAAGATATTGATTTTAGAGTTTGCACTATGTAAATTAACCTGCTTGCTAACTATCCAAGATGTTGAATTTGGTATAGGAATTTAAACTTAAAAATAAATAAAAGTTGTTGATGCATGTGACATGGAAGTAATTGTGGAGAGATGAAGGAGTCGCTTCTCAAGGATTGAGACTTGATGGCTGAAGGCGAGGTTAGAGACAAGGGCTATGTGATTCCTTCCATGGAAACCTGCAACTAGCAGCCTTAGAAAAGATTACGAAGAAAGAAGAACAACAACATGGGAGGCAGCAAGAGGGGTCATCAGCATCAACATGCACAACGACGAAGGAAGAGGATATTCAACTCCCAAAAGGGGAGTCATCCAGAAGCAGCTAAGCAGAAAATCAAACCTAGAAAAAAGCACTTAAAAATGAGGTAGGCCTCGCAAGGAAGAGGAAGAGGCGTTGTTAGGATTGAGAACGCGAGACGCTCACAGAGGCATGAGGGGCAGAAACCGGTGAGCTGCTCTAGTGGATGATGGTCGCAGGAGATAGGAGGATGGTGAGGTTGCACTGTTAATGGATTTGTGAAATGCCACATAAGATTACATGAGATTTGTGAAATGACACGTAATATTACTGACTAGGACACAAAAGGGTGCCATATCAGCTCAGAAATATACCTCAAAATGAGGGGAGGGACCAATTGCAAAAAATAAAATTTTGGAAGGATACTTTAATAAATTTTTTTATAAGGATCAAAAGCAAAACTCGATTATTTTAGAGAGATCAAAAACATATTACACCCAAATAATTATTTTTAGTCCCACGTCATAATGTGTTTAGGAGTTAAAAGCACGTTAATTTTTTATATATATTTTAAGAAATAAAAATGAAAAAAATTAAAATGTGATTAATTTAAAACTATAATATTTTCAAGGACAAAAGTGTGTTTGAATCTAACATTTATTGTAGTTGAAGTTATAATAATAGAAAATCATTTAAATGAAGGACAAAAAAAATTAAAACTTCAATTTTCCAATAAAATATCCAAACAAGATATCTTTTAAATATTATTTATTATATTTTGGTAATCCAATTCAATCAACTCTATATTATATTTTTAAGACCCCATTCTAGAAAGTGGGTGACAATTATCGAACCTGCACAAAATTTAATTTGTAATTAACCGATTTGCAAATTATTTGTAGTAGAATGGTACATGATTAAACCATGAAAATAGACTCTGAATTACTTGGATTGATTTTATCTTGAATTGATTCAACATTTGCTATTATTTTGGTTTTTGTTTTCTTCAGTTTATTGTAATCAATCAAACCCCCCAATGAGGATTAATTTGAGTGGATCTTCAAGTGGAGTAGAAAAGCTAAGTAAATATAATTCAATATGCATGCAAATGAAGATTAAACCACAAAACCAAATGAAAATAAGCTTGAATCTTTGAATTGACTACAAACTTATGCTTCCATAAAAACTTTACAATAAAGAGAAAGGTAAAATTAAGTGAAAGACTTAGTAATTCTACAACTTGGACGATTTTCTACCTAGTAGACCCTCCTATTTATAGGAGCTGAAAAGATATCATTCCTATGTTGATCAATCAACCATGAATGAATGTGTTTGTCCATAAATAGAACTATTGACCAATTATCTATCACTTTTTTCCATTAATTTGAACTATTCATCAATTATTTCTTTTCTTATCTATCATTCAATAACTTGTCTCCCATTTGCACCAAGAACTGCATCATTGAGATGACTGAATCAAAGGAAGTTGTCTTCGGATGAAATGGAGCCGGAGATGTTAGCTTTCAAATTTCATTGGTTTAAGCCCAAAAGGAGTCGTGTAGCCCAAGTTATGACCCAATATTTAGGTGTTGTTCAGGTTCTCATGAAAGGATGACTATTCCGATTTCCAAACCATTTCGACCTACTAGACATCGGATTCAACTTTTGAGTTCAACAAAAAAGTTGTTGGGCTTTCTTCCAGATTTACTACAATGTAAATTTTATAATTTTAAGATGTCTAGAACTCAAGTTATGCTTGAATTATGCTAAAAAAATGCAATTAAGCTCAATATAAACTTGAATTGTCAAAATATGTTTATGAATTGTTAATTAAACATAAAGGAAGCATGAAAAGGTTAATTTTGAGGGATGATTAATGTGTAAGAATTGTATTTATCAGTGAGCGACTCACTCTCCACACTCTCCACACTCTCCAATGTCATTAATCTACATTATCATTTGTTTCCTAAAATAGAAAATTTCACAGCATGTGTAATACACCTCATTTCCTGTGAATATTGCTCATCTCATATAAGTGAGATACATGATCTTTTTCTGAAAAAATTTCTCCTACACTTTCTCATTTTCATAATTCTCCACTAATATCTACTTCCCTGAATCGAATAGAAGCTCAAATAAATCTATAATTTGTCTCTAACAATCTTTGGAAAATATTCTTTCTTTCCTTTCTCATGATTGACAAATTCACGTTCTTTTAATTTCTCACTTCATATCTCGATCGATTTCTACTTCAAAGAATCAAATAAAATATGTAAAAATAAGCAATTATCTGTAATTTATCTCTCAATATCTTTATAGACTTATATTTTTTTCTCGTTAAATCTGATCTTTAATTTTAAATGTCATCTTATCATCTCTAAATAAAAAAATAAATAATGAAATTATAATATAAAAAAGGAAATAAGGAAAACTTAAAACTTAAGGGGTTGTTTGGGATGGTATCGAGTTTTTATTTTTAGGTCTTCAAAAAATTTCAATCAATTGTTTACAACTCAAAACATAAAACTAAAAACCTTTTTTTGACTTTGTAAAAACTTAATTGCAATTTTTAAAAACAAAAGATAGAAAACTTACAACCACCCCAATCGCGACCTAATTTTGTTTTAAAAAAATGTAAAGATAAACAGTGAAAGAATCATAAAGAGGTAATACTACATAATATATAAAACATTTGGGGCGGGGTCAAATTAATAGTCACTAATAAAATATTTTATGTAGGATCTATATAATTAATAAAAAGATTGATTTTATTTCTCATCTATACTATTATATTTTGGAAGTTTGATTTTCACCGTTCATTGGGGTTCTTTTTGCTATATATAGTTAACTTTACTTTTCTATATATAGTTAACTTTATCTATTGTTGATGGATTTCTTATAAATATATATGTTCCTTATTTAAAATTTAAATTCAAATT
Organism: Sesbania bispinosa; assembly: GCA_026901365.1. Classification (NCBI taxonomy): domain Eukaryota; kingdom Viridiplantae; phylum Streptophyta; class Magnoliopsida; order Fabales; family Fabaceae; genus Sesbania; species Sesbania bispinosa. The sequence continues at coordinate 1,030,320 of QLOH01000254.1, forward strand.
AATGCCTATGTTGTTTTCTTTTTTTTGTTTTATTTGTCACACTTTTTTTCATTTTTTATTATTATAATATTAAAAAATTTCTCACATTATCCATTCATATTAATTTATTTTATTACATAAGTGGTTTTTTTGTGAACTACATTTACCCTTAACGGGAGGTAGTCCTGCTCCCGTCGTTTTCCTTTGAGGTTCTTTTTGCTATATATAGTTAACTTTACTTTGCTATATATAGTTAGCTTTATCTATTGTTGATGGATTTCTTATATATATATATATATATATATATATATATATATATATGGTTCCTTATTTAAAATTTAGATTCAAATTAGCGTCTATGTTGTTTTTTTTTGTTTTATTTGTCACACCTTTTTTTCATTTTTTATTATTATAATATTAAAAAATTTCTCACATTATCCATTCATATTAATTTATTTCATTACATAAGTGGTTTTTTGTGAACTACATTTACCCTTGGCGGGAGGTAGTCCTGCTCCAGTCGTTTTCCTTTTTTCCTTTTCTTTTTGTTTCTTATCACAATTTTATTTTTTATTATTTTATTAAAATATTTTCTCTCGATATAATTTAAATTTATAATATTTATGATGTATTTGTTAAAATTTTCTATGAATATATTTTTTAATTAGAATTATAAAATTCATAATTATGTTATTTTCTTCTACTTCAATAAAATTATTATTTTATATTTTGATTTATTATGTATTTAGTATGTTTTGTTTTCACTGTTCATTGGGGGTCTTTTTGCTATGTATAGTTAGCTTTACTTTGCTATGTATAGTTAGCTTTATCTATTGTTGATGGATTTCTTATAAATATATATATGGTTCCTTATTTAAAATTTAAATTCAAATAGTGCCTATTTTGTTTTTTTTTGTTTTATTTGTCACACCATTTTTTCATTTTTCTATTATTATAATATTAAAAAATTTCTCACATTATCCATTCATATTAATTTATTTCATTACATAAGTGGTTTTTTTTTGTAAACTACATTTACCCTTGACGGGAGGTAGTCCTGCTCCAGTCGTTTTCCTTTTTTTCTTTTCTTTTTGTTTCTTATCACAATTTCATTTTTTTATTATTTTATTAAAATATTTTCTCTCAATATAATTTAAATTTGTAATTATATTTATGATGGATTTGTTAAAATTTTCTATGAATATATTTTTAAATTAGAATTATAAAATTCATAATTGTGTTGTTTTCTTCTACTTCAATAAAATTATTATTTTATATTTTGATTTATTATGTATTTAGTATATAGTATGTTTAAATGCTAAATCAATTTTTTAATTATATATTTAAAGTGATTTCTTATAAACCATAGGTACCCTCCACTGGAATTAGCCCTGCTCATGTCGTGAATATTATAGAGTTGTGGGAGTGCTTTAACTAAACGTGAGATTATAGAGTTTGCTGAGTGAATTCTTACATTAGGTGATTTAGACATTTATGGTGATGGTGATCACTAATATTGAATTACCGAAGGATTTACTGATGGATTCTACAAGTAATACAATTGGGGATATAGTTTCATTTGCATACCATAAATTGCTTTCAATTTTTGGAAACATTGTATTTGAGATAGGATAAAGCAATTATTGCTCCTACATTAGATGTTCATTCAATTAATGAATATGTCATGACATTATTTCCTAGAGAAGAGGGGGTGTATTTGAGTTCTGACACTATATGGAAGGTAGATGAGGAGATTGGTATTGAAACTGATTGATTGACAACTGAGTTCTTAAATGATATTAGGTGTTTTGCACTTCCTTATCATAAGTTGATGTTAAAGAATGAGTGTCAGATGCTAATGAGTAATCTTGATATATCTGGTGGACTTTGTAATGGAACCAGATTAATAAAAGTGAATGTCATACATTGTCCCATGTTAGTGTGTATTTACCAAAAGGCTTAATTGCACTTTTGGTCCCCGTATTATCATCAATTCGCAATTTTGGTTCTCCTACTTTTTTTTTCACGATTTTGGTCCCTCTATTATTTCAAATTCGCGATTTAGTTCAAAATCTTGGTCCCCTATTTTCAAAATCTATGTGTTAGAGGGACCAAAATTGCGAATTTGGAATAATAGGGGGACCAAAATCACGAAAAAAAGTAGGGGGACCAAAATCGCAGATTGATGATAATAGGGGGACCAAAAATGCAATTAAGCCTTACCAAAACCAGTTTTCTTGCATGGTCAATTATATGTTGTTGTATCTATGGTTAAGTTCGACAAGACTTATGATTCTTATATGTAATGACAATTTTAAGTGTTGTAATGTGACGAAAAATATGATGTACAAGGAGACATTTCAAAAAATATAAATGAAACAAAATTTATATTCCATTTTTAATTATTAATATTTGCTATTTGATTTTTCAAATCCATTTTTTTTTAATTTTTATATTCTTTATACACCAAGAAATATAGAATTAAATATTAGAAAAGGAATAAATCTTATTATTTTTTAATTACACATATTTAATAAATTATGTATATTATATCATTCAATGTTAATAATCTATTGGAATAATAATATTCGTGCATCGCACGGGTTGGACACTAGTTTTCTCATAATCTTCACATCCATGTTGGTTTGATTTCTCACTTCATATTATGACAAAAGTGTGCATATACAAATAAAAACCCTCTTCCCCTCCTCCTCCTCTCTGAGAGCGGTCGTTTTCTGCAAATGTTTGATAATGTTTTTGGTTTTGATTTTTATGAGTGGGTCCGATTTTTTCTTATGTTTGGTATTTATCCATCTTTTTCTGAATTATCTGAGCTGTTTTTATAATTGTTGTTTTTGATTTGGAACCTGTATAGTTTCTTGAAGAGTAGTGACAATCTTATTATGACAATTGTGTATAGATATACACAAATAAAAACCCTCTCCTCCTATTTGAAAGTGATCGTCTTCTACAAGTGTTTGGTTTTGATATTTTGAGAGTGACTATTTTTTTTAATGTTTAGTATTTATACTTCATTTTTTATGAGTTATCTGAGTTCTTTTTAATATTATAGTTCATAATTGTCGTTATTGATTTGGAACCTGTACAGTTTTTTGGAGAGCAGTGAGACAATCTTATTTTTTTTTAATTGTTTTACAAATTTATTTAACATAGCAAAAAACAAATAAAAATAATAGACAAGTATAATTATTGTGAATTATAATTTAACCTTTCTACATAGTTATATTAATATAATAACAAAATTTAAATTATTTTTTTTATAAATTTTATTCACTTTTTTCCAAAATGAATGATTGGTGTATTGCACGAGTTAACAAATATGTTATTTAATTTTTACGTTCTTTAATTTTATAATTTAAAGAATTATCTATTTATTTTACATATGTATATGTTATAAATATTTATATAGTTCATTTAAATAAATTGAGATATACAAGTAGGACAATCTTATTTTTTTAATTATTTTATGAATTTATTTAACATAACTAATAAATAATAAAAAAAAAATTGATGTAATTATTATAAATTAATTTTTTACCATAATTATATTAATATATATATAGTAAATAATTTTAAATATTAAAATTTATTTATATTAGTTTTTTTTTATCAAAATGAACAACCATTACGCAGGTAACACTCTAGTTACATTTCAAATTCTTAGATGTCCTCTGCATGTTTGTCGAGGTTCATGTGTGCCCAGGATTGTCTGACTAGCATATTAGAGCGTGAGAAATACAGGTGTAAAAACTTATATACAAGCTTAAAAACTTACATATCAGAGATGAGAGAAATAAAAAGCTATTAGTACCCCATTTTTCTAATCTCTGAAAAAAATTGAGGGGATGAAAATGAAAAAAAAAGTTTATTAATCATAAATTACATTTTTTCTTAAATATCATGTAAGGGCATTTTTATCAATTTAGGAAAAAAAAAACATTTTCTCCTTTTTCACTTTTCACTCAACCAAACAAAGACAAATGCCCCGTTTGGAAATACAACTTATTTAAGTGCTTATAACATAAGCTCTTGTTTAATAAGCACTTAATGAATAAGCTCTTAAAAAATTGATGAAAATTGAAGAGGGTGTAGTGTACTTAAATTCTCCATAAGCTATTTTATAAGTTATTCTCATGAGCTTATTGAAATAAGCTGAAAACAGTTTATGAACATGTCATAAACTCTTTTCATAAGTTTACCCAAACAGTTACATAAGTGTTTATGTCATAAGATAAAGTCAAATAAGCTCTTCCAAATAACACCAAAATGTAATACCTATCTCACTATTTCAATTTTCTTCAACTTCTATCAAATCAAACTCATAATTTTATTCTTAACGGGCATTATTGTATGCATTATTCTCATCAAACCAACCATAACATTAGTGTAAAATTCATTATTAGAATTATTCTCTCCTTCCATTTCTTCTTATGGCCTAACTTAATAAACTCGATTTAGGTTATGTTGGATAAATAATTTAAACAATTTTTTTAAATTTTAAGTAAGAAGAGAGTGCAAATAGAAAAACTAGTAAAAAGAGAAAAATAATTTAAACAATTTTTTTAAATTTTAAGTAAGAAGAGAGTGCAAATAGAGGTAAAAAGAGAAGATAATAGGAAGAGAGAGAAGAAATAATTTCTACTAATAATATTAAAAAAGATAAAAAAATTAAATAAAATTTGTATTAAAATATTATAATATAAAGATAAAAATGGAAACAAAATAAATAAAATATACACTATAAATTATAAATCAGTTAAAGTAGTTAATAACTTATAAATTATAAATTCCTAAAATAAATTAATTTTACGGAACACAGTCTGAAGGAGGAGATTGGAAAACTTGCAATCCTAGAGATAGCTGATATGCATAAGCTGCCATGAAATCAGGTGGAAAATTACCCTCCCTATGTGTATGGCTGATCTTCACCTGCCAAGGGAGCTTGAGGAACTGAGATATTGCATAAACAAAGGTTGCTGCAGGGGTTACTTTTATCTACGAGTTACTTTTATTTATTTTTATTTTGTTATTTATTACTATTACTATATCAGAAAATGATTTTTGTTTTAGTAAATTTTGAAAATGACGATACTAACCTCCTCGGATGTTTTCTCGTTGGGTACACTTACCGGATAAAATAAAAACCACACTGGCCCATCGATTCAAAATTGCACGGAATTTGATAACAGAAAGAGAAAAAAAATTCAAATTCACACAAAACCTCAATTTCAATACTCCTCCTCCTCCTTGGAGTTCTTGCTTCAGCTCAGCAAGCTGAAGTTTCTCCTTCTTGGAGTTCTTGCTTCCAAATTGTGACCCTCTTCTGCCGAAAAAGCCCTCGCCTTGTCCGAAAATGCCCAATCCTCACTCTTCTTCCTTATAGCCGCCGCCACCACCACACCAACTGCGACAAACCACTACCGATCTCCGATTCGGAACGCGAAAGATGATCGTTCGCACCTACGGTCGCCGCAACAGAGCAATTTCGAGGACTTGCTCGGGCTCTTCCCTAAACGACGACGTATCTGACCCTTTCGGGAGGGACTCCCTTTCCCAAGAACACGATCCTCTTTACACCGGCTTCGCATTCTCGTCTCAGGAATCTTCCTCGCATTGGTCACTCTTCGATTCTGACCCGAGTTCGATCGACGATTTGTACGGCGGCCGCCGGGAGTCGAAGAGGTCGAGGAGTGAGAAGAACGGGTTCTCGATTCCGGCGACGTCGACGCTCATGGAGGCGCAGGAGTTCGGAGAGATGATGGAGCACGTCGATGAGGTCAATTTCGCCCTCGATGGCCTCCGCAAGGGTCAGCCTCTGCGGATCAGAAGGGCAAGCTTGGTGTCCCTCTTGTCCATTTGTGCCACCACGCAGCAGCGAAGGCTTCTACGCACTCAAGGGTACGTCAATTTATCTGTTGTAAGAATTTTGTTTTATTTTACTTTTTTTTTTGAAATTCTGCCGTTGCTTTTCTTGGGGTTGATTCAAAATTTTAAATTTAGGTCCAGTGAACGTTCTTGCTTTCTTTTTTTCTTGGGTTTGCTTGATGTGTATGGTTTGAGAATTTGTTGGCACTTTTAAATTTGACTGTCCGTTAGAATATTTATTAGTTCTGCTAGAGAAGAAGAACGGAAAGGGTTAGTATTTTGATCCGTTTACGATTCTGGTATTACAGTTTCCGTTTAGGTAGATTCAGCTGTGTGATCTCTTTGGTTACTTTCCAAATAGGAATGTGACTTGAAAACTTAGATATTTCACTTAATTAACTTTGATGCCTCTTATTTATTATATATATATATATATATTAATTTTATGAGGTATTCCCAAAGGGTGTGAGATTAATCATTGTCTATGGTATTGAGGTTGCCCCCCTCACCAGTGCTGTCTCACTGGCTTGAATTTCGACATTGCATTGGCCTCTCTCAGTCGTTGAGCTCAAGTTTGTTTACCACTCTAGCCACCTGTTGTGGGTGACTTTCATGCTGTTTGATGCAATGAGAATAATGTCAAATTTTCCATGTAAGGATACACAGTTAAAAAAGATTCATAATATGGCTTTTATCATTTGCCTGAGCACTATGTAATTTTCCATGAGTGAGGCAGGGTGATATTTTCACCATATCTTTATTTTAGTTTGGAATTTTAAACTGAGTGCATTAATTGAACTCACTCATTTAGGATATATACCAATATGAATGTTTAGCTGATAAATCCCATATTTTTATGCTTTCTAGGATGGCAAAGACAATAATTGATGCTATTTTGAGCCTCAGTCTTGATGATTCTCCCAGCAATCTTGCAGCTGCAACCCTTTTCTACATTTTGACCAGTGATGTAAGTCTTCTTTTGTTTGCAAAATTGCAGTTGTAGTGAATTATGAAAGAACTGATATGAGCATAGTTATTAAATAGCTGAGGAATTTTTATTCCATTAGTAAAGGTTTTTGCAAGCAGCTAGAGGTAGCATTGTAGCAAGCCATCATTCTCATTTAATATAAATGTAATTCTATGCTTTTAATTAATAATAATAAGTTTTTCTAGCACTTTTTTCTCCCGTTACTTGTTTGGTACTACATTTGAAAAAAAAAAAACTCTAATACCACATTTAGATGTTTCAGTTAATAAGGTTTGACATGTGTAGATTTTCAAATTTGGTTTTGAGTTGGAAGTAAAGAAGAAATTCATGTGTGGCTCCTACAAGCAATAGAAACATTTTCTTTTGCATGATGCCTAAGAAACTTTATCTCTGCATACAATATGATGTATCCGTACTTTTTTAACTTATTCTATATTTCTCAATTTAAAGCTCTACCGAACTTATTTTTCTGGGCATGCACAAGCCAGAATTACACTGTCCACAATTTTTTCCCTTTAGTTTACATTAAGGGTCTGTTTGGATGATAGAATTAGAATTATAGTTCATAATTTTAATTTCAATTTCAATTATGTTAGAATAATAAGTTCTATGCTTGAGTTGTGTAAAGAATTAGGGTGTAGAATTATAATTCTAAGTTCAATTCCAGTTTTATTGCTTAGGTGTAAGATCTAGAATGTTAATTATATATCTCACATTAAAAATGATTTAATATATAATTGTGAAACATTTTAAATATAATAATATAATTATTAGGATTTAATGTATATACACTGATGGTGTAAGAAATTTTTACACTGCCATCCAATTATTAATTTCAACTCATCAAAGAAGTTGGATTCATTTTACCTTCTTTATTAATTTTATTTTCTTCTTCTATAAAGTTCTTTTAGAGAAATTTATCCAAACTGGCCTATAGTCCTTTAATGGGGTTCACTCCCACTAAATTTTGTTAAGCTGTACCTTTACTTTTGGTGGTTATGTGTTTGCTACATTGGTTCCACAGCTATGAAACTTCTAAGTGTTTTGTTCATGATGGTGGGAAATCTATACTTAAAACATTCACAAACCTCCAATGATTTCTTCATTGTCTATTTTCATCCACTTGATTTTACTATAGCTTGTAGGCCTGTCCCAAGTAACTACTAAGGAAATATAATGGAAACTCATTATAGATTGAAATTATATAGGGTGACTACTATTTATGAAGAAATTTATTTTCAAAATCTCTGATAAGTTTATGCTGGGGCATCACTTCTAATCTTTTGTGGACAATAGTAATTATTCAGTGGCATATACTTCCATTCTGGTACTTAGCATAGACTCTAATTTATCAATCTACATATTCACTATTTGCCTGTTTGTTACTGGTTTCAGGGTCAAGATGATAACCTCCTTGAATCACCTAGTTGTGTTAAATTTCTAATCAAGTTGTTAAGACCAATCGTCTCCACAGCTATCGAAGACAAAATACCAAAATTTGGCTCTAAACTTCTATCATTGCGTCAGAATGGTGATATGCTAAAAAATAGAACTGGAAGATTGGACTCCAGTTCTGTCGCAGTATTCTCTAGAGTTCAAGAAATTTTAGTAAATTGCAAAGAATTGAAAACAACCTGTCAGATTGACAGTGGGGTTGAGCGGCCAGAATTATGTCCAAAATGGTTAGCATTGCTGACTATGGAGAAGGCTTGTTTATCTGCCATTTCTCTTGATGGTATTGTAAAGTACATTTACTTCCACATTTTATTTTTGAATTGTTGCTGAGGATGTTCTTTTCCCTCTTATATATCTGGTTCTTTGAAATGCTTATTTTGGTTTTCTTGTGCAAAAATAACAATAGATAATGAAATCTGTTAATGTATGATGATTTTTACTGTTTAGAACTCGTTAATGAAGAGTTTATGTAATCAGTCTTATTACTTTTATTTCTTAATTTCTGAAGATGCCATTTTGATGTTGAAATACACATAAAATTAATGAATTTTAACTACAGTGGTGCTTAATTTGATGGAATCTGGCTTGTTTATATATAAATTCTAGGGGGTTCATATATTGAGTTGTATTTCAGTGGTATTTCTTTATGTGTATTTCGATCCCAAATAAATCAACATTTTTCAGTTTTCACCAGTAAAATATGATTTCTGTGGTAGTCTTTTCTTCACACACGTTAAAATTCCAATAAATAGTTTATGATGCTTGTAGTTGATCTGGAACTAACTTCTATGGTCTTTTGTAATCTTTTGTGGTCCAGCTGACTCTATATTCTTTTATGTAACCTCTTTATTGAAACCTCTTCTGAGTTTTCTTTTATTTTTCTTTTTGACGTTATGGGGGGACTTCTTGTGGACAGAAACCTCTGGTGCCGTAAGGAAGGCTGGTGGAAATTTTAAGGAAAAACTAAGGGAGCATGGAGGACTTGATGCAGTCTTTGAAGTCACCATGAATTGTCATTCAGATTTGGAGGTGTGAGCTTGTATGTTAGTTCAATATATGTGCTGTACTATATCTGTAGTAAACATGACCATAGCAAAAAGGAATTGAAAGAAACAGTCTAAAACAGAGCATTTTCTGATTGATATTGTACCTTGTCGATGCATAACCATTTCTTTTATATTTGCATCTTTAAATAAAATAATATATGGTGATGATTATCTGAAGATCATGGATATGTCTTTCAGAATTGGATGGAGGATAGTTCTCGGTCTACCAAAGATTTGAGAAATGACAAACATCTGAAGAGCCTAACCTTGCTTCTCAAATGCCTGAAGATAATGGAAAATGCTACTTTCCTAAGCAAAGACAATCAGGTTGATACGTGTTCTATTTGAATTGCATAATGCATGCTGCAAGTTTTGTTGCAATCTTTGCTTAGCAAAGTTATTAATTTATCAATTTTATTAATAACATTTACTTTCTCATTCATTATAGATTCATTTGCTTGGAATGAAAGGAAAGTTGAGTCCTCAGGCAACCCCGTTTTCTTTTACGGAGCTGATTATAATAGTCATAAAAATCCTCTCAGGTAATGATAACACAATGGGGTAACTTCCTGCTTCTGCAGATTTTTCTTTGTTAGTTATTTTATTTTCAGTAATCATGTTATTTTTCTTTGAATAGTTTACATTTCTGATGGTTCATAGCTTTTCTATCCCTCTCTCATTCCTGCCAAAAATCTTCTTACTTCTAGATCTATGTTTACGTCGGAGTTCCTCTGCTGCATCCAATTATAAAAAGCCTAATGATCCTTTCTCTATGGTCAGTCATGATTCTGAATTGGATCAGCTAAGAGACTATAAAGGTACTAGATTGTTATATATCTGGTTTGAAAACTCTGTTTTTTTCTGATTATAATTACATATTCTGGAGTGATATGTAGAAATTTGTGAAATCATTGTTGAGCCTTTTAGTCTTACATATCCTTTTCTTTTAGACAGGAGCTATTGCTTCAATTGTTTCCCTCTGAGGCGGGTATAATTATAATATCTTTCCCTGTTCTTAATATCCTGTTAAAAAATATGGAGATTGAGTGATAGAGCCTATTACTGAGGTATTTGCTACTTGGAAGGGGATGGGAAGTAAAAGAACAAATACACATGGGTGAGGAGGACATAATAGAAAGTCTGGAGTATAACCAAATGCTAGGCTGGCAAGGAATAGTGGGAGGTGGGAATTTGGTTGGGGAGAAATGAGAATATACGAGGGAAGGATAAGTAGTGCATGGTAGGCTTGAACTGAGAAGAAAGGGAACGGGATTGGGCTAGAGGTTCTGTGCACCAGCAGAATTTAGATTTATCTTTTATTTTCTGTTTTTGTATTGTAACCAGCTACTCTCCATTGTTTCATCAATCATCAGCAAAAATCAGTTTGTCAGTGAGAAAAGTTCTGTATCTTTGATATTGGACATGTGTAGAAAAGACCTGTAGAAGCACTGTCAAGGAGAGTTGACTAGCCCCATAGTTAGAGGTAGAGGGAGATTAAGGAAAACTATAGGCCAAACCATTAATAGAGATTTAGTGTTAAATGGTCTGTCTTTGAACTTAATCATGACAGGGCATTATCGTGTTGTTTGATCCATTTAGCCAATCCAACCTAGTGGAAAAAGATTGGGTGTTGTTGTTGTATGCTAAGCTGTTGTCATGTTCTGACTTCTAAAATATAAATTTGTGGTGGAAATTCATTTGAATTTGTGTATGCTGAATAATGTATAAATAAGTTTGTCTTCAGATTTTCTGAACGCTCTTTCATTTGAATTTGCAGAGAATGAGACATTATCCATTAGTTCCAGTAGAAAGTACTATGGTGTGGAGAGAGCCTCTTCTATTAAGACTTCTAATGTTTCTCAGAACCGCCGACTATTCACATGTACTCAGTTGGAAAGTTCACTATCCATTTCTGATACTCCCAGCACGTCAACTACTGATGCTTATTCACTAAACATGAGGGTCAGTTCTTCCACATCCGGGTCTTGTAGTGGTGCATCAAAGAGTTCATTTTGTAAAACTTCCATGTTCCAAAATAGTTCCACGAAGAATGTGCGCTTTATGGATGGTATCCCAGTTGTAGTCTTGGATGATAGCCAAGATCCCTTTGCATTTGATGAGGACGACATTGCACCCTCTAAGTGGGACATACTATCAGGGAAACAAAAAAGATCCCCTTCTAAAAAGCATAAGGTAGCAAACAGAGAATTTAAAAATGAGTGTCAATCTCAAACCAATATGAGCCAACAAGAATTAAGCGATGCAGATGTCAATTGTTCCAGTTTTGATGTTGGTGATGAAGAAGGTTCCAGCCTTCTAAATGATTGCCTTCTTACTGCTGTTAAGGTATTTTACCAGATATAGTGTTTGTTCTGTTCTATATATCATTTATATCCAGTTCTTCTCTTAATGTTTGGATAATTCAGTGAAAGTGGAGAATTTTTTTACCTGTCAAATCATTTGATAGTTATTTATGTTTCATGTGTAAAAGCAACCTCGGGTTTTCTATGTAACTGTTATACCCTATACTAATTCTTTAGAGAAATATGTGCTGGATGGCTATAATTCTTGTTTTGTTTATATATACTGACAGGCCTATCTGTAGAACTGTTATGTTGGTATCCCTCTGCCCCTTTTTATTTTATTTTATTTTTTCATAAGAGATCCTATCAGGTTTTTTCTCAGGCAGAAGTCACTTCTTTTTATGCACTAACTAATGTTTGTCTTATTGTAGGTGCTGATGAATTTGACTAATGACAACCCCGTTGGCTGTCAGCAAATTGCTGTCTATGGAGGACTGGAGACTATGTCTATGTTAATTGCTGGTCATTTCCCTTCTTTCAGCTCGTCATTATCCTTCACTCAGATAAAAGAAAATACTTCAAGAACTGCAGAAGACCATCAATATGATAAACATCTCGCAGATCATGAGTTAGATTTTCTTGTTGCTATTCTGGGACTGCTTGTAAATCTGGTTGAAAAAGATGGTCGTAACAGGTAATTTGAACAGTTTCTGAACTGGCAATCTGTAATGAACTAATGATGTTAGATGAACAAGATATTATTGTGTTTTTTCCCTTAATTCCTTTTCTCCTCTTGTAAGTTTTAAATTTGAAGAATTGACAAGGAAAATTTTCATTTAGATGCTTGCATGGCTGTGTGTGTGTGTATATAAACAAATGTTATTCATTTTCATATTATGTTATTGAGATATAGCAATTGTTTCAACTTTTAATCTTAGGAAATTTTCTAATTAAGTCTCTATCTGTATCTCAATGGTGTGCTTCTGAATTATACTTTAATTCATGTTTTCATAATTGTAATGTAGCATAAAGTTTGTACCTTCTTTGGCCCTTCAAAACGTGTTTTTCAAGCATTGTGTACAACTACTGTGTTGACATGCCAAACACTTATTTTAGTAACTAAATTTAAATACCCACTTCTTAATCCATTTGATTTATTTTGTATATTTCATGAAAAGAAAGAATAGAATTACTTCTCACTAACTGTAACCTTGTATTTTTTTTTTTGGATAATGTACAAGTGACAACATGCTAAGGAGAAACCAAACATCAAAGAAAGTTTTGGCGTGATAATATAATGTGTATCTCGTTATCATTGTATTGTTTTTTAGCCATTCAAGCTTTGTTACTGGTTCTTTTGCAGATCACGCCTTGCAGCAGCCAGTATTCTGCTACCTTCCTCAGAAGGCTTGGACCAAGAGGCTCGACGGGATGTTATTCAGTTATTGTGCTCTATTTTCTTGGCTAACCGGGGTGAAAGTGAAGGAGATGGGGAAGATAAACAATTTCTACTGGTGGGTAACATGTTCCAATTTTTGCTCAAAAATGTTGTCTCATTGATCATGTTTATACAATTTTTGATTCATTATCTATTGATTTGCTGGTGGGAAGCTTGGAATAGCATTGAGTATAGAATTACTATTTCGATTTGGAAATTATTGATATTATATCGTCTAAATGGAACATCTTTAACTAATCTTCCCAACTTGTTTACTGTATCATTTAATGTATTAGTTCATCATTATCAACTGATGAATAGCTGTTTTTGTATACTTAATTGAAATAGCTACAAAAGAGAAAAGTAGTTAATTCAAATGAACAAGCAAGGAGTAAGAAAAAATGGAAGTTAGAAGAATCAAGCTTGACTTGATTACACTGTGATGTGGTGGATAACACAATTAGTTGCTTATGGAAAACAACTGGGAATTGGCTTCCAACTTATGAGATATTGAATTGTTCTTCTACATCTCATATGATGTGTAGCCATTATACTTGTTTTAGTCATTATCAATACTGGAAACACTTAAATAAAAATTGGTGTGATTCAACTCTCGAAGACTTGTAATGTGGGGGATGAAAGTTCTATGAAATTTATTGTGATTGATGTATCTTGAATAATCTTGTGTTTCATCGTGTAGAATGATGAGGCAGCTGTTCTACAAGGTGAAAAAGAAGCTGAGAAAATGATCGTGGAAGCTTATGCTGCGCTGCTTCTAGCATTTCTTTCCACTGAAAGGTTGATTTCTAATCAATTTTCAATTCCTTTTTGTTTAAATTTGTTTTGTTGCATATTATAAGGCCTATAATTTACTTTTTTGGTCTACAGCAAGAGCATCCGTGCAGCAATTGCTGACAATCTTCCAGATCACAACTTAGCTAGTCTTGTACCTGTGTTGGACAGATTTGTGGTATGTAGCTGTTGGTAATTGTTAATACCATGGAGATGAAACTGAAACTAGCTAGACATATTGTTAATTATACACTATTTTTTTGGAAAGGGTAGTTGGAGTTCGGGGTTTAGTTTCTTATGCTTAATCTGTATATATATGCAGTAACTAACTTATTTAGTTTATCCTTGGGTGTTAAAGGCCGTATGGTCTTTGATGGTGTAGTTTGATTATGCTCCAAACAAATCTTGCAGAAGTTTACATTCTAACACTGAGTTGCCAGCATGCATTTAACTTGAAAATGTCATCATATTTTTGGGCTTGGACCGACCAACATTGAAGATGAATGCTAGCAATACACTCTTTAACATACTCTGTGATTGGTTTGTTTTTAAAAAGGTCAACACATTTTTTAGAAAGTAATCAATTTTTGAGGCGTGTGTTGATTTTTTTTAAATGAATCATTAAGTGTGTTGAAGAGTGTGTCAAAATGAGTGTGCTGTTAGCATTTTTCTCAATTGAAATACATGTTTGGAACTCATAGTTTGGTATGCTTTGGTTTCTTGGTGGATAATGAGATTTAAAATCCACCGCCTAAAGGGTGAAAAATGGAGATGACCTACTTGATCATATTAGATGCCAAGGGCTTTTTTATTTTTCCATGTAAGAATTTTGTTCACACCATTGATAGCATTTTTAACTCATAATTGTGTCTTTATCTGTAGGAATTTCATCTGTCTTTGGACATGATTTCACCAGAGACTCATCAAGCTGTTAGCGAGGTCATCGAATCATGTAGAATTCCATGAAAGCTCAAATGGAAAACTCTGTACAGCCATAGCTTACTTTAGGGTGTGTTGTTACTCCGGAGGAAAATGGGAGTGCTGCAGCTCACTTCACTGCAGAGTCTGACCAACTTTTATACTCTGTTCAAAGCGCATATACCCTTATTTTTATATCACCATGCTGGTGATGCTGAGATGCTTGTATACAAAAATCAATAGTGGGATGCGTTCCTAGCATAGTTTGTGTGTAATCAATAGTGGTAATTTTTTCAATATTGTTTATTCATTCATTTTCTTGTATCAGAAGCTTATATATTGTTTCAAGTCCTCACGTCCTTTGTTTCTCCATCTTTTCTGCAACTTGACACAAGCTGAAGATGAATTAGTTTTATTTAATCTTAATATTAGTAGAGATTTGTGCATTAATCTTATCTCATTATGTAGGAATCTTGACTGAAAATTATTAGTTATGGAGAAAGTTGAATAATGCGAAATTGCGAATGAGCCTGAGTATAAGATTTTGAAGATTGAATTGATGCAAGAATGCATCTGATTTTTTTTTCAGTCTAAGTTAATTTTATTTAAAGTTTTTATTTTTTTATTTGAATTTGTAAGAATTATCTTGAAGAATTTATATCAATCTAGGATTCTTAAAGATATTTTACTAGTGGTGTTCCTGGGACGGGTTGAGATTGATTTTGTTTGTTTCTTACCTGGTCTTTGTTTTTTATTAGGCCATTTGGACGAGATAATAAACGAGTTCTATTAAGACTATATTCAAGTGGGATAGAGTGGGTTGACCTGAGATGTAATCTAAATAAAACCATGAAATTATCATATAATCATATAATGATGGGTAAAAAGCAATACTTCGGTTGACTTGACATGAAATCTAAATAAAGCCATGAAATTATTATATAATGATGGTTAAATACAATACTTATAATTTTAAATATATAACATATATTAGAATTTCTCTCAATATATGTATTTTTTACTCTTTAAATTTTAAGATATTATTAAGAGAAGAATAACAATATATCGCTATATATAAAATGTGTTTCTAAAGATAGATATATAATTTGAACTCAAAATTCCTATAAAAGGATAAAATGAGGTTAGATTTTTAAATAGAGTTTAATATATACACACTGTTAGTATAAAAAAAAATTTACACAGACATTCAATGATGTAATGCCATATTTTAATAACATAAGATGTGTCATATTTATTAAATGATATGACGATAAACAATTGAATGTTTATGTAAAATTTATTTACATTGATAGTGTATATCAATTAAATTATTTTAAATAATAGAAATTATGAATAATAAATATCTATATACATAATTAGACTCTTTTTTATAAAAATAGACCGACCTAAAAATTTCAAATTTCTATATCCATTCGCAAGGAAATAACCAAATAACCATCTTAATATTGAAGAAACAAGGAAATAACCATCTTATACGGAAGAAAATGTCTCATGTCACCGCCACCTGCGGGGGCGGGGGGCTCTGGCCTCTGGTAGCAACTCGAATTTTTTCTTCTTTGTTCTAAATTTTTCCCCCCTTATCATTGTGATTCCAATTGTGAGTCTGTGACACTTCTTGAAGAATGACAATGACAATATCGTCAAGTTTGTTGGCAAATTCGAAGGTTGTATAGCAAAATTCATCAGATCGTCACTTTGGTTTCAGAATACCTCCACTTTGAGTATCCATATGCAGTTTAGGCTCTGGTATTGAAGAATCAGTTCATATCAATTAACTAAACAACCTACTTTACCTTTCAATATATGTCTATTTCTATTTTCTAGTTTTATCTCATGCATTTTGATGTTTAAGGTCCAATTCTTTCCTTTATTATGTGAGATTGTTGATATTTTATTATATTTATTGATGATTTTTCTTATTTCACTGTGATGTACACACTGATTAATTGCTTAGATCTTTCTCAAATTTATATTACTATTGATGATCTGATTAAAACCTAGTTTTTGAAGGTGATTTTAGTTATTCATAGGGATACTACTGCTTCTGAATATTGTTCCAAATTTCTCACTTTTCTTGCTGAATCGGGTACCCTCTCTGAGTTTTTTTAATCCTAACACTTCTTAGCAAAATGGTTATGTTGATCCTATCATGATATGCAAGTATGTTTTTGTTATCTTAAATTAATGTACTTGGGAACTTGTTGATCCTCCTTCTGTTAATACTCTTAAATTCATTCCCTCTTTCATAACCCCCCATTTTTTATTTATTTATTTTCCAGTGATTTTGATGCAGATCCTTTAAATGTGCTACCAGACTCCTTTGGTGAATCTATGGTTCCTAGTGAAGCAGTCCTTGTCGTTTATTCTGCTCCTGAGATTACCCTTTCTTCTACCACTCCTTCGCAAAGAGTGAGAATGAAACCTACTTATCTTTGTGTCTATGCTTCTCTCTGAAGAACCTTAATCGCCATTGGCAATAGGCTGTGTAGGAAGAACTACAAGCTTTGGAGCATACGAATACTTGGGAACTTGTTGATCCTCCTTCTGATACTACTCTTAACAGTTGACGGAGTAAAAAATAGCAAAGCGAGTATGAGCGTGGGTACGAGTAATAACTCTCATTTACATACACTATGATGCCTAACACGCCCTATATGTGTAATCATATATATATATACACACACATATGTATACATATATATTAAATTATTAAATAAATAATACCATATATAATTATATACATTAATTTTATTAAAACATTTAATATATTTATACATATTTTTGAAATTAATATATACACATATATATATATATAATAATACATATTTAAAATATATTTTTAAAACTATTAATTTGTCTTTTTTATAATATATGACTAATTAATCTTAATAATTTTTTTTTGTAGATCTTGAAAAATGTAAACACATGATATACAAATTTATAGAATAATCTAATGTGAAAGTATATTGTAATATTTAGTAAAAATTAAAAACATTAGATCATGTGTTGTGTTTTAAAACATTAACGTATCGTGTTTCAATTTAATTAAATTGTTATGTCGCTGAAATTTAATAATTATGTTTAGATGATTTTGGAGTAATTTTTAATTGAATTATAATTTTATTTAATTAATGTTTTTTAATGAGTTGTAATTTTTTACTTAACTAAATTGCGTGTAATGTGCATGGATATGGGCATATAGGCTCCCGGTGACGGTGGATACGAAGACACAACCATTAAAGTTACTGCCCATGCGGGTACGAGCCGTGATTTTTTTTAGAACCCAGGTATGGGACGGCCACTGTGTGGAAATTTAATTTTCATTTTTAGTGATGGGTGAAACCGATAGGGTGAAAAGAAAACAGAAGAAAAACTACAAACAACCAAATCAAAGTCTCTCAAAGGACCATGTTTTAAATGTGCCACCAGACACATTTGATGCTTCTATGGTTTCTAATGAAGCATTCCTTGTCGTTGATTCTGCTCCTGAGATTACCCTTTCTTTTACCACTCCTATGGAAAGAGTGAGGAAGAAACCTACTTATCTTTGTGACTATGTTTCTCTCTGAAGAACCTTAATCGCCATTGGCAATAGGCTGTGTAGGAAGAACTACAAGCTTTGGAGCATACGAGTACTTGGGAACTTGTATTATGAAGCCTCTGTTGCTTCATTACCTCCGTGCACACTCTCCTTGCAATTGAGACTTCTAAAAGATTGGCGGTACTCAAATGAATGTGAAAATACCTTCTTTTTTTTTTATTGTTTCCGGACTCAAGTTAGTTTCTTCCGCACCATTTGAATGAGGTATATTAGACTAGTAACATCTAAAAATAGGGATAGTTAAGGTTTCAAGTTTCCTTTGCAGTCACATTGTGATTCAGGTCATAACTTCAAAGTTTGATGCTTCAATGTCTAGTATAGCGGTGAGAAGCTGCGTTGCACTATAATAGTGCACGATTGGTACCTGCTTATACTCGCTTAAGGGGAAAAACATATTCAAATCCAACCTTGTATTAATAACAAGTTCTTATATTTTGGATTTGTGCCTAACTCAACCCCAAAAGCTAGCTTGTAGGGTGAGGATTGTCCAAGGTTTATATACTTTTAATTGACCTTATATGTAGGCAATGTGGGACTCTAACACGCCCCTCACGCCCAGGGTTGGACATATGGGACATGGACAATTATACGGGTGGCAACCCAATAACAACAATCATCTAGGATATGCTCTGATATCATATTAGATTTATTAGATTTTGGACCTGGGCTTAACTCAACCTCAAAAGTTAGCTTATAGGGTGAGGACTGCCCAAGACTTATATACTTTTATTTGGCCTTATCTCTGGGCAATGCGGGATTCTAGCACACCCCCTCACGCCCAGGGTTGGACATCTGAAGCGTGAACAACTTTACGGGTGGCGGCCCAATAACAACAGATCTAGGATAAGCTCTGATACCATATTAGATTTTGGACCTGGGTCTAACTCAACCCCAAAAGCTAGCTTGTAGGGTGAGGACTGCCCAAGGCTTATATACTTTTATTTGGCCTTATCTATAGGCAATGCGAGACTCTAACACAAATTTAATGCTCATACTTATATCTAATGGATACCTATCTACTTGACCAATAACCTACATTTTATTTAATTGAATTATATTTTCCCTTTATGTTGTCGTTTTTTTTTTGTAAACTAGTAAAATAAATATTATCTTAATACTAAAATTAATTATTATAAATCAACAAAATGAAGAAATACTTAAGTGAAACATTTAACTCAATTTAAAAAATATTCACAAATGTCTTAAAATTTAATTATAAGACATAATTTCATATTGTGTGAGTATATATGAGGGGCTTGGGGTCCTATAGTGACCAAGCCCACATCTAAATTTCGTGGGTAAATCATCTAGATTTAGATCTAGACTCATTTGTTTTGTGTGTATAATTTTTACGTTGGTCTTTGTTTTTTGGTCCAATTTTTTACATTGGTCTAAATTTAATTGTTTTTACTAAGTATGTATTTGGATAAAGAATTTTAGAATTTTTAAATTTGTATTAGGGGTTATTAACTGGATTATAAGTAATGTGAGAAATTGTAAATGATAATTTAAAAAGTTAAACATAATAGAAAAATATTAGAATTCTTTTTAAATATTTGTTGTTGGAAATTTCTCCAATTTTTTATTAAATCTCTCCCATTTATCATTTAAAATTTTATTTTTATTTTTTACTTTTTATTATTCTAACACATTTGAAATCTAATAATTTCAGAGTAAACTAGCAAATTGGTCCCTGACTTTGTTAGGGTCATGCAGTTTAGTCCTTAAGAAATAAAAAAACCTCGATATAGTCCTTGACTTCTTACTTTTTCTTTCACTATAATCCAATTGTGTGTTTCCCGTTAATTTTTTTATGATGTGTCACGTCTCGTGACACTATATCATATTATTTGACATCGAGGCACAAAAATAACGTCATTGGAGTTGAGATCTTCAAATGAAAAAGGGGGAGAAAAGAGAAAAAGGGAAAATAGGGAAGCACACAACGGTTGGAGTTGAAGCATTTAAAGCTATAAATTTGACAAAATCACATCTTTGTGCCATAGTGGACACTATAGTGACAAACAGTGAAACAAAGTATCATTAAACGTGACACGTTGTAAAAAAATTAACGGGAAACACACGGTTGAACTATAGTGAAAGAAAAAATAAGAAGTCAGGGACTATATTGGGGTTTTCTATCTATTAGAGACTAAACTGGATGACCGTAAAAAAGTCAGGAGCAATTGACCAGTTTACTCAATAATTTCACTGTCAACGTGGTAATACTAATAGTAAACGGAAGAAAATGTCTTATGTCCTCGAAGGGAGTGGTTTGAGGGATTAGGTCTCTATCCATGATCAGGTCATGCATAAATCAACTCTAAACCTATCCTGATTTTTGCTGATCAATTCTTTTACGAAAGTTTTTTTCAACAATATTTTAGCAGCTCAATCTTTTTCTTCAATATTTTTCGTCTTGTCGTTATGATTCCAATTTCCAACTGTGACACCTCATGAAGAATGACTATGACAATAACGTCAAGTTTGTTGACAGATTCGAAGATTGTATTGCAAAATTCATCAGATCATCACTTGGTTTCAGAATACCTCCATTTTGAGTATCCATATGCAGTTTAGGCTCTGGTAAAGAAGAATCAGTTCATATAAATTAACTAAACAACCTACTTTACCTTTCAATATATGTCTATTTCTATTTTCCCGTTTGATCTCATGCTTTTTGATGTTTAGGGTCCAATTACTTCATCGATTATGTGAGATTGTTGATATTTTATTATATTTATTAATGATTTTTCTTATTTCACTGTGATGTACTCACTCATTAATTGCATAGAACTTTCTCAAATTTATATTACTATTGACAATCTGATTAAAACCTAGTTTTTGAAGGTGATTTTAGTTATTCATAGTGATACTACTGCTTCTGAATATTGTTCCGAACTTCTCACTTTTCTTGCTGAATCAGGTACCCTCTCTGAGTTTTTTTAATCCCAACACTTCTTAGCAAAATGGTTATGTTGATCCTATCATGATATGCAAGTATGTTTCTGTTGTCTTGCGTGTACTTGGTGTGAAGCCAGTCACCATTGTCTATGTTATCAATTTTCTTCCTTCCTTTGTGAGTCTTTGGCTGACTGGCTGTGTAATGTTTCTCAGAAGACACCATGTTCTCGCCACTTTCTTGATTCCAGTCTATGCTCCCAACTTCATTTCCTCTTTCATAACCCCCCCTCCCCCCCATTTTTTGATTTATTTCCTAGTGATTCTGATGCAGATCCTTTAAATGTGCTACCAGACACCTTTGATGCTTCTATGGTTCCTAATGAAGCATTCCTTGCTGATTCTGCTCCTGAGATTACCCTTTCTTCTACCACTCCTCTGGAAAGAGTGAGGATGAAACCTACTTATCTTTGTGACTATGCTTCTCTCTTAACAGTTGTACATGAGTGTATAATATCAAGACTCATCTTGATGGCTCCGTTGAGCATTGATTATTTACCTCCGTGCACACTCTCCTTGCAATTGAGACTTCTAAAATATTGGCGTTACTCAAATGAATGTGAAAATACCTTGTTCTTTTCTTGTTTCCGGACTCAAATTAGTTTCTTCCTCATCATTTGAATTTTTTGGTTTAACCACAAGTATCCTCCACGGGAGGCAATCCTGTTCGAGCCGGGAACATCCACATCATGGTGGGGCTAGCTCTCCCAGCGGGGGCATCATTTGAATTTGAGGTATATTAGCATATTATAGTCAGAATATCATTGTAGTAAATTGTATTTCCCTATTTCTCTCTTTTCAATATTTACTGTACAGTCATGTCTATAAATATGTATAGTTTCTTGTACTTTATTTATGTTGAAAATAATATCCAGATCTTTCTTTTGTCTCCTATAAACTGTAAACAACAAATATAATCACATAAATATGAAGAAATAAGAATACAAAAAAAATTGTGGCTAGTATTTTCAGTGAGTTGTAGACTTCATGCTTGGCCTTCATCTGAATCACTGGATATAATTATAAAAAATGTATTGTCGTTACGCATTTATTTTTAATTCACCTGTGAGTGGGGAGGAAATCTCTACAAAAGAGAAACAAACACCAAAGCAAGAGAGAGCATTAACACTCAACTTAAGCTCATGTCGGCTTTTTTGCCAAGTTCTATTCCACTGAATTCATTCCCCATGCTTTCCTTAACTATCTTTCTGGTCTTGCTTTCTCTTCTATTCATCATCAAATGGTATTCCAATTCTACAACCAGCAAGAACTCACCCCCTTCACCTCCAAGAATTCCTCTACTTGGTAATCTTCATCAACTTGGATTGTTCCCACACCACACCACACACTCCAATGTTTAGCTCAAAAGTATGGCCCTTTAATGTTGCTTCATTTTGGGAAGGTGCCAGTACTTGTGGTCTCCTCTGCTGATGCGGCCTCTATGGTAATGAAAACCCATGACTCTGTGTTCTGTGACAGGCCACAGCGTAAAATCTTTGATATCCTGTTTTATGGCTCCAAAGATGTGGCAACTGCTACATATGGTGAGTACTGGAGACAAATAAGGAGTGTCTGTGTGTTACACCTTCTGAGTAACAAAAGGGTTCAATCATATCATCGTGTGAGAGAGGAGGAAACTGCAAGAATGATGGAATATATTAAGGAGTGTTCTTCTTCTTCCTCCTTGCCGGTGAATTTATCTGAGTTGTGCTCTGCAGTTACGAATGATATAATATGTAGGGTGGCTCTGGGAAAGAGATACCGTGAAAAAGGAGGTAGGAAGTTTCAGCAACTGTTATTGGAGTTTGGGGAGTTAAATGGTTCTATCTCTATAGGGGACTTTATACCATGGCTTGATTGGTTGAGTAAGGTTAATGGTATGTATGGTAGAGCAGAGAGTGACCAAACATTTGGATGAGTTTATAGATGAAGTAATTGAGGAGCACATTACTTGTAGGTCCAGGAATAGTGAGAATGGGCATGTTGACGTGGATAATGAGAATCGCCATGATTTTGTGGACGTTTTGCTTTTCATCCAAAAGACATACGCTATTGGCTTCCCAATTGATAGAACTGCAATAAAAGCTTTGATACTGGTAAGAATATCATTTATTTATTTATATTTTTCATTCAGTGTCATGTTTTATTGTTTCTCTGAGGTGTCTTCTCTTCTTTGCATAGGTAGCGTAAAGTATATTTTTTTTTATTCTCCTTTACTTCCCCCATTTCTCTTATAATAATAAATCATTAAGCAGAGACAATGTAGACTAACATGAAGTTTGAATTAATTAAATGTCAAATATGTAGACTATCTTTTGGTTTAGTACATCTATTATTGGACTGTGGTAAATTGCTGATATATGATCCTCGTATGAGTTTCCCATGATGATAAGTTTTTAAATTGATGTTGTAGATAGCAGGATAGGTTCTCAAAATTGTGAAAAGAAAAATGGGTGTCGAGTGTGAGAATTTGCTGCTAAGATATACCATAAGGGGAAGAGTTAAATATATTATTGTTCTTATATATTTTGTGTATAAATGAGGTTTGGCAGTTACAAGGTGTAAGTAAAATTCACTTCCCGTCTGTTTCATTTTTTTTTTTTTTGGGTTCAGGACATGTTTGCTGCAGGTACTGATACTACCTACACAGTCCTAGAGTGGGCAATGTTAGAACTTTTAAAGAACCCAATTGTGATGCATAAATTATAAGATGAGGTGAGAAGTGTGGTTGGTAACAGAACTCACGTAACTGAGGATGATTTGGATCACATGAAGTACTTGAAGGCTGTGATCAAAGAAACTCTTCGCCTCCATACACCAGTTCCCTTACTAGTTCCTCGGAAATCCATGAAAGATATCAAACTGAATGGCTATGACATTGCAGCTGGCACGCAGGTAATAGTAAATTGTTGGGGAATTGCAAGAGACCCTTCATATTGGGGCCAACCCCTTGAGTTTAAACCAGAAAGGTTCCTCAACAATTCAATAGATTTCAAAGGACATGATTTTGAATATATCCCCTTTGGAGCTGGAAGGAGGGGTTGTCCTGGAGTGCTGTTTGCGATTGCTGTGAATGAGGTGGTACTAGCAAACCTTGTCCATCAATTTGATTGGTCATTGCCTGATGGAGCAACGGGGGAGGACTTGGACATGGTTGAAACTGTTGGCCTTACCCCTCATAGAAAATGTCCTCTCCAGTAGCAACCAAATATGAGAAAAATGTCTATCCATTCTATTGAATGAAAAATCAAGAAAGATGTGGTAATATGTAATGCCCAACTTTCAAGCTTTTACTCTTCTTAAAGTTTCTGTATTCTTAAAAAAAATTAAGAAAGTGAAATATGCAATTCTACATAGTGATGGAGTTTTGTTAAAGAAAATGCAAGTGTATTGTTAATATTTTTATTAAAACTTTCGTTTATAACTTTTTTTTACTTGATAAATATGAAGAATTAAAATGCAGGGAACTACTTGACAAAGAGCACTTTAACAATATAAAAACAATACTTTCTTTATTTAGATTAGTAAATTTAGTCAGAACCATATCTTATAGATGTTCAATATTGATGTTAACTTGATTACTATAGAAGAGATACCGACAAATCCTTTGATGAGGGAAATCTGATTGTGAGGTGCATATTGTACTTTGTGTGTCGATGTTAATGAGATTTTCTGTTTTTTGTGAAGGGTGAAAAGAAAACAGAACAATGGAAAGAAAACTACAACAAAAAGAACAAAACAACCAAATCAAGTCTCTCGAAGGAGACATTCAATTGGAGTGGCACGTGATGAGAGGACCATGTTTGTCTAGGAAGTAGAATTTAGGAATCTTGTTTGCTAGTCTTATCTTACCGTAATGATATCACCATAGGAATTCGCCTCTTATTTTTCAAAAACGATAAATTTCTTTTAAAAATAAAAAACTATTATTAATAATTTATAAAAAAATTAAAAAGATAAATTTCATTAATGACTTGCTTTTTTCTTTTTTTCTTTTTGGTCGATGACTTGCGTTTTTCTTTATCAACTGAATTTCGATTCGAAGAAGGGGGCCAAGGGCCCAAGTAATTTTATTTTTGGTGGTTACATGGCTTCTAGCCCATTACAACGTCAAATTACATCCCACGAGGGAAGCTAATAGAGGCTAAGTCAGCAGCCACTAAATAAGACAAGTGACTCGGGACTTTATCAAACATTTGGAAATTAGATTGAAGATCATGGCCCATTCTAGCCAACCCATCAACCCATTGTAGAGTTTTCTTGCAAGCACGCACATCTCGTGCTATTTCTATTTGGAGTAAAACCTCATTTCAGTCCCTGAAACTGTTAGTCGCTGTCATATTAGTCCTTGAATGGGCAGAAATTAAAAAAAGACCCTGAAACTGCATACCTCCCTTCACGTTAGTCCTTTTGTTAAGGGGAGTCAATTAACGCCGTTAGCTGTGCATATGTGGCACGTTAAAGTCCACGCTGGCAGTCCACGTGTACCACAGTTGAAGGAGAAGGACTAAATTGAACCTTAGGGCAAAATACAGGGACCAAATTGAAAGTAGGGAAAACGTCTTTTGGGTTGATTCTAAAATTTCCCACCTTTTTTACCTTCCCTTGCCTTGCCACCCCGCTTCAGTAAACCTCCAAGGTAAAAAACCCTAACTAGAAGGAAACTCCATTACCATTTGCACTTGTTTTCTCCTGCTACGTGGCCTGTTTGCTTGGTGAGGAGAAGGTGTGGTGATTTCAGGTTCTCATTCATATCGCAATCAAACGGTTTGAAAGGTGCGTTCTTGTCCTCTGCTTTTCGTTTTTCTTGTGTCTCATAACCGGTGATTTTTTTACTGTAAAAGATAATTTCTAATGCAATGGATGTGTGGTCCCGTGAGAGAAGGTTTCTTTTTTTAATGGTTTTGTGGTGGTCCATTAAGTGTAATAGTTCTTTTAGTAATCTTTTTTGTCTCTGTTTTACTGGTTTATGGGTTTAAAAAGCTTTAATCAAGGTTGTAATATTACTTGTAATGTGTACTTGTACAGGATGTCTAGGTTAGTAACAGTGATCATGCACCATGGAGGAAAGTTTATGAGGAATGAAGACAATGAGCTTGATTATATAGGGGGTGAAGTGGATGTTTGGGAGGACTTTGATTCAGATTATATTAGTAGGTTCATGATCATTGACTTATGCAAGTTACACCATTATCACAGGATAGATCATTGTTATTGGTTATCCCCAGAAAAAAGTCTGGAAGATGGTCTGAGGGAGCTGAGGTGGGACTGTGATACAAATGTGCTTTACATGTGCATTGCTTCTATGCGTAATGATGGGGAGATTGAAGTTTTTATTGAGCACCCTGTGGTGGAAAACCCAACATTCTCTAAAAGCAGGGCTGATGTAGGTGAAAAGGAAGGATTTGAAAATGTTAAAGAAAAAGATGAATCAGGTTTTGTTCATGAGGAAAATGAAGCAGCTGAAAATGTTGTTGGCAATGATGAAGAAGGTTTTGTTAATGAGCAAAATGTAGGAGCTGAAGAGACCAATGAGGGGGGCATGGATGTTCCTGCTGAAGGTGAACATGTAGGGGATGCTTCTGTTGAAGATCATAATGACCTGCCCATACATGAAGAAGACAATGGAAGCAATTTTAGTGATGAGGAAGTAGGAGTTGAAATGGGTTCTGGGTCTAGTATAAGAAGGAAGAGGGCACAAAGTTCTGATGACATGATGAGCTCGGATGAGACAGACTATGGTAGTGAGGAATTGAGTGACCAAGACAATGATGATGAAGATGCACAACCAGTGCAGAACTTTGAAGCTGTAGCAGCATCAATGCAGATTGATGATGAAGAAGTTGAGGAGGATGTACGCAGCTACAAATCTGAGGAGTTAAGGTCTCCTATTAGCAGTGATGATTAACAAACTTCAAGGGTTGAAAGGCCAGTCTTTCCGCAATTTAATGATGGGGTTAGATTTGGATCTGTTAGTCTACAATGTGGGATGGAGTTTGAAACTCTTGTCAAGTTTAAGCAAGCTGTTAAAGACTTCACTATCCACCATGGGAAGGAGATAAAATGGGTAAAAAATGATAAAGTTCGAGCTAGAGCAAAATGCAAGGTTAATAAATGTTGTTGGGAAATATTCTGCAGCTGGAGTAGTGTGAACAAGAGTTTCCAAATCAAGACATTTAAGGAAGAACACAACTGTGCTAGGGGTTTAAAAAATAAGCAGGCAACCACCAAATGGGTGACTCAGAGACTAGTTGGAAAACTTAGGGAACAACCTGGTCTAACATACACAGAAGCCTTTGACTTCATGAAAAGAGAGTATGGGGTTTACTTGGATGATACAAAGGTGTTTAGGTCCATCAAGGTTGCAAGAAAATTGGTCGAAGGGAGTGAAAGAGAACAATATGGGAAATTATGGGACTACTCTCATGAGCTCCTAAGAAGTAATCCTGGCTCAACAGTTAAGCTAGATGTTATACCCATACCTGATGCACCACCTCAATTTGAGAGATTTTATGTTTGTCTGGATGGATGTAAGAAAGGATTTCTGGAAGGGTGCAGGCCCTTAATTGGTTTGGATGGCTGCTTCCTGAAGGGCTATTTTGGGGGACAACTTCTATCTCCTGTAGGACATGATGCTAACAATCACATTTTTGTGATAGCATATGCCATTGTTGATGTGGAGAACAAGGAAAATTGGAAATGGTTCCTTACTCTGTTACATGAAGACCTAGGAGACTACATCCAAAACCAGTGGAACTTTATTTCAGATATGCAAAAGGTATACTGTTTTTGCATTTTATTTTATGTGCATGTGCTTATGGCAATGTTTTGCATGTTTATTTGCCACTGTTTTGCATTTTACCTACTATGCAAGTCTCCTGTGGTGTAATATAACTTGTGGATAGGTTTAGGGACTTATTTGATAAGTGATTAGTTCTTATAGGGACTTATTTGATAAGTGGTTAGTTCTTACAGGGACTAATTTGGTAGTAAGTTGTTAGTTACAGGGACCAATATGATTTTGTGAATTATGATTGAATGGACTGTCATGGTATCTTTTACTTTGATACAGGGGTTGATTCCTGCCATGCAGGAAGTAATGCCAGGGGTGGCTCATAGGTATTATGCTATGCACTTGTGGAGGAATTTCATTAAGCAATGCAAAGACAAGAATTTAAGGACAATTGTTTGGGAGTGTGCAAGGTCAACTACTCCAGCACAATTTATAGCCAATATGGAAAGATGCAAGAGGAAGGATGAGAAAGCTTGGGCATATCTTGACAAGTGGCCAAAGGAAGTATGGACCAAGGCATACTTCAGTGAATATCCTAAGGCAGATAACATATGCAATAATACATGTGAGGTATTTAATGCAAAGATTGTCAAATTTAGGGGCAAACCAATCTTGACTTTAGCTGAGGAAATCAGGTGTTATGTAATGAAGACAATGGCTAACAACAAGTTAAAGTTAGCTGCTCACAGAGGACAGTTGGCCCCAATGCAGCAAAGTAGATTAGATAAAGAGAAAAAGGAAAGCAACAAGTGGACACCAGTGTGGTCGGGTGATAGTGATGGAAATAGATATGAAGTGCAACAATGGTTGGCCAAAGTTGATGTCAATTTAAGTGCTCAAACTTGCACCTGTAGGTACTGGCAATTAACAGGTAAATTACTTGTACTTATATGTTCATAACCCATTAATTCTATTAAGATATGTAATCAAATGCCATTTTTTGTTTTAGGAATTTCTTGCATGCATGCTGTTGCAGCTATTGCTTACAAGAATCAGAAACCAGAGGATTATTGTCATGGATGGCTGACAATGGGTTCCTATAATGCTACCTACCAATATTTTGTGAAGCCCACCCAACGAGAGTAGTATTGGACTCAGACCAATTATGACAAGCCTACTCCACCTCCCATCAAAAGAGCTCCTGGCAGACCCAAAAAACAAAGGAGGAAAGATGGCAATGAGCAAGCTGTGCAGAACAATAAATTAAAGAGATCTTACCCTCAATGCATATGCTCTAGGTGTGGAAACCAAAATCACAATGTTAGAAATTGTCACAATCATTGTTGCATCCCTAAACCTAGAGGATGGAAGCCATCTCAGCCTACAACACAGGAAACTCAAGGAAACCAAACTCCATCAGATTCTGCTGCAAGTGCACAGGGGCCTCAATCTGAAATTAACATTTCCCAATCACAACCAACTCCACAACTTGACCTCTCACAGAATGACAACAACTCTCAGGTACTTTCTAACTCTATTTAGTTGAGAATTGTAATTGAAATTGCTATATAATGAACTTTTCATTTTGCAGCAACTTGGTCATCCTAGTCTCACACCCACAACTGACACAACCAGAACTCAACCTCCAACTATAACCATAGGGGTAATACTGTGACCAAACAACAATGTTTCCAAAATTTCAAACTGGTTTTTGAAATTTCAAATTTCTGACAGCAGGTTTTTTTTTGCTTGTAGGCACCATATAGACCACCTGCCTTTCCACCACATTCAGCTGCCAGACCATAAGTTGTAACAAAACCAACCAATCTTCGTTATAGGCCTCCACCTGTTAGAGGTGTAACAAGGCAGCCACTTCCAGCTGCATCACCTACCTCTGTTGCTAATCCATTGGGCGCTAACATGACATTCATGCCAACTCCAGGATACAGGGCTCCACCACCACCAAATCCATGAGAGCTGAAATAGTCCTTTTTTTGTTTAGCCTTCAATGCATTATTGACTGCACAATTTAGTCTACTTTGCTGCATTGGGGCCAACTGTCCTCTGTGAGCAGCTACTTTGTTTAACCATTTACACAATTTAGGTGCTTGGATTCTTTTTTGAAATTATGTAATAGCTCATGCTACTGGTTTATGCTACTACAAATTATGTAATAGTTTAGGTGCTTGGATCTTTTTTGAGAAATTATGTAACTGCAAAATACATACTGCAGGGATTATGGTCTTTATTTCATTTTGTACATGCAGCACACAAACTGCTTGGATTTACACATGGCATATGTCTTTATAGATCTATTCATTTAAGTTATGCAAGAAACATTGACTTTATTTCTATTAAATATGCTACTGCAGCAATGCTCATTCATGACAACTGCAGTTAATTAACACCTAAACCAAATGGAAAACAATTTAAACAAAGTCAGAGCCAAAGCACCAAAGATAGCCAAATGCTAATTTCATTGCCATTCATATCATTACAATAAAAAACCAAGAACAACAGTACATGGAATGGTTGCATTATACTGCACTACAACCATTTACACATTAAAAAAAAAACACTAACAACATCATGAAAGCTACATGGACAATACTAAGAACTTTGAACCCCATCCTTATTCCCTTCACCTCAATTTGCAAATTGTCAATCTTTCTTAAAATCTTAATTTTCCAAAATTCATTCTATGTAGCTCCATTTCCATAACTTGCAATCATATCACTTTCTTCATCAACCCACGAAAAGTACCCGCATCTCAGAAGATCATCCTGCAAAATTTCCGATTTAAGGTAGGACCAATAGGTGGGAGAAATTGTATCTAAGTTGGTTTACAACTTAATAAAAGCAATGAGTAGGCTACAATTTACCTTTGCCAGTGCACAGGTGTAGAATGCTCTACCAGGATTTCTTTGTGTCTTGGAGGTGCGAGGCGCAACTTTCCTCCCACAGTTGCAGAATCAGACGGGTCTTCCACTGCCTCCACCACTATTAACTCCCCTCAATCTCGTTGTATTGTTAGATTCATCATCAAATTGTGATTGAGAGCTTCTTCCAGCCATTTTTGTGCAGGAAACTAGGGTTTAGCCAAAAAAATTGGGGAAGGTAACAATGGGAGAAATGTTGATTTCAGGAAAGATAAACGTTTTCCCTACTTTCAATTTGGTCCCTGTATTTTGCCCAAAAGTTCAATTTAGTCCTTCTCCTTCAACTGTGGTACACGTGGACTGCCAACGTGGACTTTAACGTGCCACATATGCACAGTTAACGACGTTAATTGACTCCCCTTAATAGAAGGACTAACGTGAAGGGAGGTTTGCAGTTTCAGGGTCTTTTTTTTAATTTATGCCCATTCAGGGACTAATATGACAGCGACTAACAGTTTCAGGGACTGAAATGACGTTTTACTCTTCTATTTGATATTTTTTTACTCTAGGAATCCCTCCACTGTTAGTCTTTCCACAAAAGTCACAAGTGATCCTCTTTTTATTATTGAGTAAACTAGCAAATTGGTCTATGACTTTTTTAGGGTCATGCAGTTTAGTCCCTATGAAATAAATACCCCAATATAGTCATTGACTTCTTGTTTTTTCTTTCACTATAGTCCAACCGTGTGTTTCCCATTAATTTTTTTATGATGTGTCACGTTTTGTGACACTGTATGACATTATTTGCCATCGGGGCGCAAAAAAAATAACGTCATTGGAGTTGAGACCTTCCAATGAAAAAGGGGGAGAAGAGAGAAAAGGGGGAAAATAGGAAAGCACACAACGGTTGAAGTTGAAGCCTTTCAAGTTATAAATTTGACAAAACCACATCATTTTTATGCCATATTGGACACTATAGTGATAAACTGTAAGACAGAGTGTCACTAAACGTGACATGTCGTAAAAAAATTAACGGGAAACACACAGTTGGGCTATAGTGAAAAAAAAAAGAAGTCAGGGACTATATTGGGGTTTTCTATTTCTTAAGGACTAAACTGCATGACTCTAAAAAAGTCGGGGACCAATTTGCTAGTTTACTCTTTTATTATTGGGGTCTTTCAAATTGTTTCTTGATGTGAATTTTGGCAAGTGTACCAAATTATCGCAAGTATTCAACAATGAGCAAAGTATTGTATCCATAAAGATTGAAAACTCAAGTATCAAAACACAGAGAATCTATCTAGTTGAATAGAGAAAATTCAAATATATCAAGTGACATTATAACTATGCAGAAACTAAACTAGAAGAATTTGAATTAAATGTTTAGAACAAGGAAAGAACATAATATTTGTGAAAAGAAACATCAACAAAGTGGATAGGGGGTTGGTTCCTTTTAACCCTCACTCCATGTAAACTAAAAGAATCTTCAACTCATTAATTATGATTTAATTCATGATTTCATTAGTTTAGTTAAAACCCAATTCCTTGGTGAATTAACCCTACATCATCAATCAAGAACCCCAATTTCTTATGTGGACTTAATGAAGACAAGCATTAATTTCAAGAATTGATAAATAAGATCACACAAAATTAGATCCTATCCTTAGGTAATTAACTTCTCTTGTTGTTTACTTCTGATCCAAGTTTTTCTCCAATTTTCCAATTGTGAGAATCACTCTCAATTCATACATTGGTTGATCAAGTCAATGAAGCATTAAGATGGGAAGTAAACAATGAAATTGCATCATAACAAACTGAATTGAAATCAAGAACGAAATTCACATGGAGTTTGAATTCAAATTCCCCAATCCCTAACCTAAGAAATTTAGAACATCATTACAATGGAAAAAAGAGGAGAGAAATGAAAGGCAAACCCTAGATGACACTCCATTAGATCTGAACCCTAGCTTCCACCTTGGTTTGGATCTTCAGGAAAAGGAGAGAAAAGAGAGAATTTGTGTTTTTCAATCTAAAAATGTGAAAGAAAAATGAATTAAAATAGTTTTTGACAGTTATTAAATCTTATTTATACTTGTTGTCATCTCACGTGAGGACACAACATTTCCTGGTTGTCCTCACACGAGCATCTAAAAGCTACAATTACATTTTGTCTAGTAGCGTCCTTACAAGCAGAAAACAATGTGAATTTAAAAAGTTAAGTTGCAA
This sequence comes from Sesbania bispinosa, assembly GCA_026901365.1. NCBI lineage: Eukaryota > Viridiplantae > Streptophyta > Magnoliopsida > Fabales > Fabaceae > Sesbania > Sesbania bispinosa. Next base: position 1,063,546 of record QLOH01000254.1, read on the forward strand.
AGACTAATTTCAACTTATGAGAGAAATTAAATTCATTATACCTTCTTTAAGTCATTATATTTTTTTCTCCTATAAGTCCTTCTAGAGAGGATTATCTAAACTAACCCTATATCGATATTGTCACCTGTGGCCTTAGCTAAAGCACAAGGAGACATTGATGCTAGAGCTTATGCTACTATTAAAGGGTTCTTTTTTTTTTCAGCAGTGTCTACACTTCTTGGTTGAGAGAAAAATGACATATTAGCTTATGAATAAGGCAAATAGAAAAATGTAGTGAATGAGATTGGGTTTTTGCTAAGGAAAAAGAAATGAGGCAAAAAAGAGCAGAGGACTAGAGGTAAGGATGTCAACGAGGCGGGGCGAGGCAGACATGAGTAGTAGGTACCCGCTACCTGTGGGTAAATACCCACACCTTGCTCGCCCCATACTCGCACGGGTACCCACTATGCGGGTTTTTAAACAGAATCTTTTATATCCATAGATATCTAAGAATGTCCATTAGAAAATGAAAAAAAAAACTAATTTAAAATATATTTTTTTAAAAAAATGAGTGACACTTAAAATCATAATTTGAAAAAAAAAACACTTCAAATTGAGTGACACTTCAATTTCAAATATAAATCTATATAGCGAGTACTTGTGGACATTGGTGTAACATCCCAAAATTTAGGAAATCTAGAATTATAATTAAAATATGTATAATTATATTCCGATGACGTTAGTTGTAAAAATAGAAGTTTTATAATAATAATAGTAAATATTAATATAACCGTATTTATGATATAATAATAATAATATAATATTATAAATATTAGGAGAGGCGTCAGATTATTAAGATCTTAATCAAATTTAATTATATCGAATATAATGATAAAATTATTAAGAGATAAATCATATTATTAATATTGAAACTAAAATTAATTGTTGTAAATATATTAATTATTATATAATATAATAATATCAAGATTAATAAGGATAATCTTATGAGAGAGATATGCTTTAGTATTTTAATTTAGGATTGGATATCAGAATAGGAATAATGAGATCACAGTGATTAAAAACAAGGATTAATAACAAATTTAGGATAAGGTTTAATTATAAGATTTAAATTTGAATGTAGATGGATAAGGAAAAGCTTAGGAGGCAAAAATAAGGATTTGAGATTCTGCATATCTCACTTCAGCGAGAAGGATCTCGTGTAACATCCTATTAATAGATGAATAAGTAAAATACTATAAGATTTACGTAGGAATAATAATAATATTATTAAATTTAATATTATGTTCAGAAAAAATATTATTTAATTAAAAAGGGAGACGGGCGAGTCGGAGTAGGCCCAACCCAATTAGGTATTTAAATAAGGGGGAGTCATCTATTTCACCCTAGCCATCTTTAGAACGTCAGATAACCAAACCCTAGGGAGGAGAGAAGCAACTCCACATGGAGAAGGTGCCGCAGAGTAGATCATCAAGGGAGTTCTGTCATCCGTTTTATTTCTAAGGTACCGGGGGAAATGGGTGCTACTATATGTGTATGCCGGAGTGCTTGGGTAGTGAGGACAACCATAAGTCTCTCTAGGATCTCTAAATTTTGAAATATAAACGGTGGATCATATGTGTTTTGTTTGAAATTCGTTTTGTTTGATACATATTATCATGTTCTTGAAGAATTTGAGAGTTGTGAACGAGGTTGTCAAAAAGGAGTCGAATTAGGATTTAGTGGTGAGAACTTAATATTATTTGTTAATATATTTTTTGTATCTCTTCATCATTATTTTTATTTCTTAATGATATAAAATGAAATATATAGTTAATAAAATAAGACTTAATATTATTTTAACGTAAATGATAAATACGAAGAAGAAGAAGAATATTAACGTAATTCAATACACTTGTTGGAAAATAACAATGATTGATCATTTAGGAAGAAGAATATTAAGTAATATCATGTTCCTAATCTATTAGATTATTTTAAGTACTTTGCTGACTTAAGAAAAAGATCTATTTAGATTAAATTGGATGTACATTGTATATTGACCGTGGCATGAGATATTGTTATGTGACCATTTACATTGATGTTCTATGTGTCTTTTATTTGAGATGTGATGTGGAATGAGTAGAGTAGAGGGTGTTGTATGAGAAATGTATGAGGTGATGTTGATGCATTGAGCATGAGCATTTGAGGTGTGAATGTATGAGATGACGTTGATGCATTGAGCATGAGTATATGAGGTGTGATTCATGAGATGCACGAACCCATCGAGGGGGTGCAGTGACCATGATGGGGGAAATTCTATGCACGGACCCATCGGGGGGTGCAACCTATCGGCCAAGAGAGGACATTTAACGGTAGGGCCATCATTTCGGGGCGGATGTCTCTGCACGAGCCCAAGAGAGAGCATTTAACGGTAGGGCCATCATTAGTAACAACTAAGGGGATTGATGAGGTACGCACATTGTGCGGAGTGCCAAATCAAGACTCTTATTAAGAGGTATTGTGCATGAGCATAGAGTGAGCATAATCATTATTCTTGTTTGTGTGAGAAGTGTGAAATTATATTTGTATAAACTTGATGTGTGAAATGAATAATATATGAGTTGAGATGAATGATGATATGTATGGTGATAGGTGGGGAATGAAGGTAGCCTTCTGTATTGCATGTATATGTATGTATTATTTTTCTCACCGTACTCTTCTGTGATTTTTCTAGGGTGATGAAGAGGGCACTCAATGTGCTGAATTTTGAAGGGTCGGGTCTCGCTCTGATAGGTGTGACATCAGGGATTAGTGTCTAGGAATTTATTTCTTTATTTTGTTATGTAGAAATTGTGAAAGATTATTTTTAAGGGCCTTGCATGGCCAAGATATGTTTTTTATTTTGTTGACAATTTAGTTTCCGAAAAACTTGATTTTACTTTTCTTTGGAAATATCATTGGATTTCGAATTAAGTGTTTATTTTGAGGAGGACATGTGAACTTTTTTACCTTGACGTTGACTATAATTTTCTTTATAATTCATTTGATAATTGTATTAGTATTTGAGGTAGAAAGGTGTCACAATTGGCACCCTAATATCTGCACAAGTCCCGTTAATAAACGGGTGGATAATTTTTTTCACATGTGGGTACCTGTGGACGTGAGTAATTTTTGCCCCATGATAAATTTTACCCGCGAGTACCCATGGGCATGGGTAATTTTGCAATCCCTAACTAGAAGAAAAGAGAATAACTAGATAAAAAAGAATAGAGAAGGGGAGGAAAAAACTAAAAAATAGGAGTTGCCCGATCACGCCAGAATGTTGCCATATAAGACATTGGAGACGATGCATAATGGTTGCTGGAAATTTTCCAGAGCGGCTGGGCAGTGGGTTACGAGTGTCATAGAGAGTTAATGGAGACGATGGTTTGATGACTAACAATTCATATTAGTAATAAAAAGGGCAATTTTGACTTAAAATACCAAAAATACCCTCAAATTTCCCTAGAAACATCTAAAAATAGGGGTAATTCACGTTTCTGGTTTCCTTTGCAGTCACACTGTTATCCAGGCACAATATCAAAGTGTGACACTCGGCTTCAATGTCTAGTATAGTGGTGACAGGCTGCGTCGCACTACAACAATGCATGATTGATAACCAAATAGAGTGTTTGTGCTTATACTCGCTTAAGGGAAAAACATATTCAAATCTAAACTTGTATCAATAGTAAGTTTAATGCTCATATTTACATGCAAAGGATACCTATTTACTTGGCCACTAGCCTACATTTTATTTAATTGAAATATATATGTTTTCCTTTTAAGTTATCTTTTTTTTTTTTGGTAAACTTGTAAAATAAATACTATCTTTATACTAGAATTAACTATTAGAAATCAACAAATTAAATTAAATGAAAAAAAAGACTAAAAGTGAAACATTTAACTCAATTAAAAAAATATTCACAAATATCTTAAAACATAATTACATATTGTGTGAGTATGAGGGTCTTGGGTCTTATATTACCTAAGCCCACTTCTAAATTTGATGGGTAAATCATTTAGATTTAGACCCAGACTCATTTGATTTGTGTGGATACTTTTTACATATACTTGTTTGATCTAAATTTAATTGTTATCACTAAGTTTGTGTTTCGATAGATAATTTTAGAATTTCTAAATTTGTGATAGAAAATATTGACTGAATTATAAATAGTGATAGAAATTAGAAATGATAATTTAAATAGTTAAACACAATAGACGAATGTCAAAATTATTTTTTAATATTTGTTTTTTGTAATTCCTCCAATTTTTACATAAAATCTCTCATATTTATCATTTAAAATTTTATTTTTATTTTTTACTTTTTATTATTCTAACACATTTAAAATCTAATAATTTCAAATTCAACGACGTGGTAATGACTAATGAGCATGTTAAACGGAAGAAAATGTCTTATGTCCTCCGAGGGACTGATTTGAGGGATTACGTTTCTATTCATGGTCAGGTCATGCATAAATCAACTCTAAACCTATCCTGATTTTTGCTGATCTCTTATGACAATAACGTCAAGTTTGTTGACAGATTCGAAGATTGTGTTGCAAAATTCATCAGATCGTCACTTGGTTTCGGAATATCTCCACTTTGAGTATCCATATGCAGTTTAGGCTCTAGTAAAGAAGAATCACTTCATATCAATTAACTAAACAACCTACTTTACCTTTCAATTAATTTGTCTTTGTTTCTATTCTCCTGTTTGATCTCATGCATTTTGATGTTTAGGGTCCAATTACTTCATCGATTATGTGAGATTGTTGATATTTTATTATATTTATTAATGATTTTTCTTATTTCACTGTGATGTACTCACTCATTAATTGCTTAGAACTTTCTCAAATTTATATGACAATCTGATTAAAACCTAGTTTTTGAAGGTGATTTTAGTTATTCATAGTGATACTACTGTTTCTGAATATTGTTCCGAACTTCGCACTTTTCTTGCTGAATCAGGTACCCTCTCTGAGTTTTTTTAATCCCAACACTTCTTAGCAAAATGGATATGTTGATCCTATCCTGATATGCAAGTATGTTTTTGTTGTCGTGAATGTACTTGGTGTGAAGCCAGTCACCATTGTCTATGTTATCAATTTTCTTCCTTCCTTTGTGAGTCTTTTGCTGACTGGCTCTGTAATGTCTCTTAGAAGACACCATGTTCTCGCCACTTTCTTGATTCCAGTCTATGCTCCCAACTTAATTTCCTCTTTCATAACCCCCCCCCCCCCCCCCCTTTTTTGATTTATTTCCTAGTGATTCTGATGCAGATCCTTTAAATGTGCCACTAGACACCTTTGATGCTTCTGTGGTTCCTAATGAAGCATTCCTTGTCGTTGATTCTGCTCCTGAGATTACCCTTTCTTCTACCACTCCTCTGGAAAGAGTGAGGATGAAACCTACTTATCTTTGTGACTATGCTTCTCTTTGAAGAACCTTGATCGGCATTGGCAATAGGCTGTGTAGGAAGAACTACAAGCTTTGGAGCATACGAGTACTTGGCAACTTGTATTATGAAGCCTCTGTTGCTTCATTACCTCCGTGCACACTCTCCTTGCAATTGAGACTTCTAAAAGATTGACGTTACTCAAATGAATGTGAAAATACCTTTTTTTTTTTTTTTCGGGACTCAAGTTAGTTTCTTCCGCACCATTTGAATGAGGTATATTAGACTACTATAGTCAGAGTATCATTGTAGTAAGTTGTATTTCTCTATTTCTTTCTTTTCATTATTTACTGTACAATCATGTCTATAAATATGTATAGTTTCTTGTACTTTATTTATGTTGAAAATAATATCCAGATCTTTCTTTTGTCTCCTATAAACTGTAAACACCAATTATAATCACATAAATATGAAGAAATAAGAATACAAAAAAAATTGTGGCTAGTATTTTCAGTGAGTTGTAGACTACATGCTTGGCTTTCATCTGAATCACTGGATATAATTATAAAAAATGTATTGTCGCTATGCATTTATTTTTAATTCACCTGTGAGTGGGGAGGAAGTCTCTACAAAAGAAAAACTAAGACCAAAGCAGAAGAGAAGCATTAACACTCAACAGAAACCACAGCTTAAGCTCATGTCAACCTTTCTGCCAAGTTCTATTCCACAGGAAAATTTCCACTCATTCCCTATGCTTTACTTAACTATCTTTCTGGTCTTACTTTCTCTTCTAGTCATTATTAAATGGTATTCTAATTCTGGAACAAGCAAGAACTCACCCCCTTCACCTCCAAGAATTCCTATACTTGGTAATCTTCATCAACTTGGTTTGTTCCCACACCGCACACTCCAATCTTTTGCTCAAAACTATGGTCCTTTAATGTTGCTTCATTTTGGGAAGGTGCCAGTACTTGTGGTCTCCTCTGCTGATACAGCCTCTATGGTAATGAAAACCCATGACTTGGTCTTCTCTGACAGGCCACAGCGTAAAATATTTGATATCCTGTTATATGGCTCCAAAGATGTGGCAACTGCTACATATGGTGAGTACTGGAGACAAATAAGGAGTGTCTGTGTGTTACAGCTTCTGAGTAACAAAAGGGTTCAATCTTTTCGTCGTGTGAGAGAGGAGGAAACTGCAAGAATGATGGAATATATTAAGGAGTCTTCTTCTACTTCCTTGCCGGTGAATTTATCTGAGTTGTGCTCAACAGTTACGAATGACATAATATGTAGGGTGGCTTTGGGAAAGAGATACCGTGAAGAAGGAGGGAGGAGGTTTCAGCAGCTGCTATTGGAGCTTGGGGAGTTATTAGGTTCTATCTCTATAGGGGACTATATACCTTGGCTTGATTGGTTGGGTAAGGTTAATGGAATATATGGTAGAGCAGATAGAGTGGCAAAACATTTGGATGAGTTTATAGATGAAGTAATTGAGGAGCACATTAGTTGTTGGTCAAGGAATAGCAAGGATGGGCATGTTGATTTAGATAGTGAAGACCAGAATGATTTTGTGGACGTTTTGCTTACCATCCAAAACACAAGTTCTATTGGCTTCCCAATTGATAGAACTGCAATAAAAGCTTTGATACTGGTAAGAATATCATTTATTTATTTATTTATATTTTTCATTCAGTGTCAAGTTTTATTGTTTTTCTGAGGCGTCTTCCCTTTTTTCATAGGCAGCATAAAGCATATTTTTTTGTTCTCCTTTACTTCCCCCATTTCTCTTATAATAATAAATCATTAAGCAGAGGCAACGTACACTAACATGAAGTTTGAATTAATTAAATGTCAAATATGAAGAGTATCTTTTGGTTTAGTACATCTGTTATGCTTTTTATTTTTAGGCTGTGGTGAATTGCTGATATATGGCCCATGTATGAGTTTCCCATGATGATAAGTTTTTAAATTGATGTTATAGACATCAGGATAGGTTCTCAAAATTGTGAAAAAGAAAATAGGTGTTGAGTGTGAGAATTTGCTGCTAAGATAGACCATAAGAGGCAGAGTTATATATATTATTGTTCTTATATATTTTGTGTATAAATTGTTGTATATATGCATTAATCTTTTAAAACATTTTGAGAAATGAATGAGGTTTGGCAGTTATAAGGTGTAAGTAAAATTCACTTCCCGTCTGTTTCATTTTTGTTTTGGGTTCAGGACATGTTTGCTGCAGGTACTGACACTAGCCACACAGTCCTAGAGTGGGCAATGACAGAACTGTTAAGGCACCCAGTTGTGATGCATAAATTGCAAGATGAGGTGAGAAGTGTGGTTGGTAACAGAACTCAGGTAACTGAGGATGATTTGGGTGACATGAAATACTTGAAGGCTGTGATCAAAGAAACGCTTCGCCTTCATACTCCACTTCCCTTACTAATTCCTCGGAGATGCATGAAAGATATCAAACTAAATAGTTATGACATTGCAGCTGGCACACAAGTATTAGTAAATGCTTGGGGAATTGCAAGAGACCCTTCGTATTGGGAGCAACCTCTTGAGTTTAAACCAGAAAGGTCCTCAATAGTTCAATAGATTTCAAAGGACATGATTTTGAATTATCCCATTTGGAGCAGGAAGGAGGGGTTGTCCTGGACTGCTGTTTGGAATTGCTGTGGTTGAGGGTGGGTACTAGCAAACCTTGTCCATCAAATTTGATTGGTCTCATTGCCTGATGGAGCAACAGGGGAGGACTTGGACATGACTGAAACTGTTGGCATTACCTCTCATAAAAAATATCCTCTGTTGGCAGTAGCAACCATATGAGAGAAATGGATAAATACCACCAGGAAAAAAAGAAGAAAGATATGACAGCCTGGAATAAAGATGTCTAATGTATTGTATTTGGTGACTCTCTTAAGTTGTGGTTGCGGATGCAGTTGTGTCGTATGTAGTTGCATGTTGCAATCCTTACTATTAAAGTTAATAAATTAATAGGACTCCTGGAAACTCAGTTGTGGCCAGTGATGACAATGGGTACCATCTGGGTAGGGTACCATAGTGTCTGTTCCTGTACCCGTGTGTTTTAAAAAAAGTCCGTACCCGCATGAGCAGTAACTTTAGTGTCCATCCCCATATAGTTGGCACCAATATATACTACCCGCACCCGTTACCTGCACTTTTTATTAAGTAAAAATTAACAATTTACTAAAAAAAATATTAATTTAAGAAAATTATATGTCAATTGAAAAAGTTACTTGAACATCGTCCAAACATAATTTTTAAATATCAGTGATACAACAATTTAATTACATTGAAACACAATATGTTAATGATTCTAAAAACACAACAAATGGTCTAAAGTTTAAAATTTTTATTAAATATTACATATACTTTTCACGTCACACTATTTATAAACTTGGATATCATGTTTAGAATTCTTTAAGATTTGTAAAAAATGATTATTAACACTAATTAGTCATATATTATAAAAAAAACACAAATATATAGTTATAAAAATATATTTTTAATTTGTAATATTATATATATCAATTTAAAAATATGTATAAATATATTAGATATTTAATAAAATTAATATATCCCTATATATAGTCATATAATGTTTTTATTAAATAATTATATATATGAGTGCGGGTATGAGGCGGGCTGGACATCAAAGTGTCCGTACCCGCGCCCATCCCCATGAAAAAATGCGGGCTTTTGTCTGTACATACGCTCATACCACATCCCCTTTTTGCGGGTTTTTACCCTGCCCATTGCGGGGTACCCATAGGGCTTGGACTCAATTGTCATCCCTAGTTGTGGCTTATAACACTTATTTTATAACATGTGTATATTGTCTAGATAATAAATCAAAAGTAGAAGTTTTTATTGAAAAAATACACCTAATCACAATATTCAATGTTATTTTTTCAATAAAAATTTTTCACTTGTAATTTATTATCTCGTGCAATATTAGACATATTAGAAAAACCGTAATAACATTATGAGATCGCGATTGCATAAACTTTGTGACAGTTTTAATGGAATATCATGTGCTGATTTTTTTATTTTTTCACATTCATGACTCTTACACATCTTTTCACACATGAATTTCCTTTCATCTCTTTTTCTTTCGCATCAAATCAATTATCATATTACTTACTTTCTCTCTCCTCATTCATATTTTTTATTTCTCTTCTTTACACTTTTAACACACCCTGTTTTGACGTTTGGATCCTCTCCAACATCTCCTCCCTCTAGCCTCTCTATAGTAAAGATCTTTATCGTTCATTATATCCAATAGAATAGCTTCGATAACCCAACTTAATAAATATATAAAATTCATTATTACAATAAATTATATCCTTAGACTCCACGGATTTGGATTCTCTCCAGCCCGTCATTGTCTCCAGCCCTCTCCAGCAATATTTAGCTACGAAATAATTAGGAAAGCAAAAGCCATAGCTAATGCGTAGTTATTCCGCAGCTAAAATTTTGTTGGAGAGGATGGAGAGGCAGGAGAGGATCCTTACACTAGACTCCACAAATGGTTGAAAGACGTTAACATTTTCCCACCCCTGAACCCTCATCGGGCCACCTTTCCTCTACCAGCACTACAATCACCTTCTAGTTGGTAGGACTTGCTGGTGGCACAATACTCTATTTTCTATTTTCAGTTATTAATTGCACAACACTCTAAGGGAATCTCCAATGGAGGTTCGTATTGGGATCTTAAAAGTAATAACCAATGCTTAACTTAAGAGTACCATTGGAGCGAATCTTATATAAGAATCAATTCTTAAATAAAATGGGGGACACATTTTCTATTTTTTAGATCACAATATTAATGAAATATAAAGATGTGGGGTTCATTTAATTGAATTTGTAGAGGTGTTAGGTTGGAGAAAATAGATGCTTAAGTTTTAAAAAGTAAAAAGGAGTGATTTGTACTAGTGAAACTCACTTAAATTTGTGAATAATAAAAGAGTAAGTTGATGGGATGTAGATGACCTAATTAACAATATAAAATTATGGTGAGTAAAGACCCTAATTCATCCTTAACAAAAACACGTTGGGACACATTAGTCCCTAATAAAAAAAACTCGTTTCGACGTCCTTGACAATTATCTCCGTGAGATGCGTTTATCCTTCTACTAACTTGTGTCCATTACAATTAACAGATGTGTACATGTGGCATATTAAATGATCTACGTGGCAAACATATTTACCACATGGTCATCTAAACGTGGCTTGTGTTACAATTAATGGTCATATTAGTCCCTCATAAAAAACCTTTTTGAGACACATTAGTCCTTACACAGAAGAGGAAAAATATTGAGAGGCTATGGTTCCCAGAATTCACTCTTTCGTTTGTTCGCCCCCCATTCAACTAAATAGACATGTAATTTTGCTTGCGATTAAAGAAATCACGGGAGTTGGAGTAGAAGGAATTGAAGTAGGGGTTGTGGTGCAAAATAAAGAAAACGCGGCAGAAGGCAGAAAAGCAAAGAAGGAAAAGGGTCCTTGCATTTGGCTTAAGGTACGCAAATAGAAATGTATTCTTGTTTATTTGGCATTCTCAGTCGTAAAATCTTTGTGTGGTCCCGCTGTTATGGATGGTAATGGTTGTGGTGCCTATTTGTTTTATATGTTAATGTGGACTTTGTGATTTTCTTTATGGGTTGTGGTCCCTGTTTATGTTAATATGTCCCAAAAAGGTTTTTGTGAGGGATGGGTATATGGCCATAAATTGTAACATAAGCCAAGTGGATGTCCATGTGGTGAATGTACTTTGCAACATAGATTATTTAATGTGCCATATGTGCACATCTGTTAATTGCAACAGACACGAGTTAAACAAAATGATGACTATGTCTCATGGACATAATTGTCAAGAACGTTGAAGTTTTTTTATTAACAACTAATGATCCCAATATATTTTGTCAGGAATGAATTTAGGGCTTTAAGTACAGTGGCATTTATTATACACCCTTCTTAATAAGGGTGTCATCAAAAGTTTACAAGCGGATGAAACTGGTTAAATTCATATCTTTCCCAAAAAAAACATTTTTAAGAAATGAATTTGCAAGTTTTTCTCACCCAAGCCCTTACCCCTAAATCCTAATTGATCAACTATTAAAATCGTAGGTAATCTTCTTCATAACAAGTAAGAACAATATTGAGTGTGGCCATCTCATTTGCCGCATGTGCATCTCTATTCCCTTCAAAGCGATTCACAAAAGGAAGGAAAACACTTTTTTGAGAGAAAAATTACACAGACATGTCCTTCATCGTCGATGACCCATCATTTTGTTGTCGTTGAGAACGATATTTTCTCCCGCTACGGTGGCTACTCAGCTTCCACAGTGATGGTGTCCCCATCGACCACATTATGTCAAATATCTTCGAGATATGGGATCCAAATTCGAGTTATTTTCTGTCTCCCTTCGAACCAGTGCTCGTAGTAGAGAATGGGAATGGAAACATAAATGGTTATAATGATGTCGTTTTCATCTCTAGGTCAATGCTTCCTCCTCCCGACAAGATGGAGTCAAAAGAAGGTTGCTCTTTGGGAGTAATGCCAATGAGCGTTTCGATATAAACATCTCTTGTAAAGTCATCACCCATCTGCTTCGATCGACACCATGCTTCATCCATTTCAATCTCACCATGGTTCACATCTCATAATTCCATCAAGATATTACAAGAAAACAACTTAGCAGAAAGAAAAAAATATGGATTACACAAGGCTTACACTACACAAACAAATTCTCAGACACATAAAAGGAAAATTGACACACCCCTATTTCAAAGGGTGAATTTTGACTAAATCCTTATTCTGGTATCTGAAAGATTTAGAGTCAGTCATCTTAGTCTTTGAAAGAAGAAAATAGCATTTTTCTTCCCTAAAAATGAAAAGTTATTCAATTTAGTCCTTTAAAGATGACAAATCGTTTACTTTAATTCTTGAAAGATTTTTTAAATGTCAATTTAGTCCCTAAATGCAATTTCCAACTTTCAGGGACTAATGTGACCGACCTATAATTAGAGTAATTTCTCAATAAATCTTCACTGCTAAATTTAGTCTCAAGTTGTCCATATTCTTTAGCCTTAGAGTGTATTTGGTAAAACTAGATGAAAGCTGAAAAGCTCGCTGAAAGCTTAAAGCTAGCTGAAAGCTGAAAAACTATTGAATGTGTTTGGTAAAACTAGCTGAAAATGATAAAATGACATATAAGGACAACATTAATTATTAAATAATGATAAGTGGAGGTGGTTGAAGGCTAAACTTGTAATTAATTTTCAGCTAGTAGCTGAAAATTGGAGCTTTTTTAAAAAAGCTACCTTAAGTACCTTTTCAAGAAAAGCTAGTAGCTACCCAAAAAAATGACTTACCAAACACATTCTTAGTGTGTTCTTCGGTTTGGAACTGGATCTAGTATAAGAGTCCTTCATTGAAGTTGGGGTCCCTAGGATGATGGGCTTTTGATCTCAATTTAGAGTGTTGGAAACATCTTTTGTCTTCTTGGAGTGAATTCTGTCATGAATGCTTGGTAGGCCCCTAGGTGACAAATCAGTTCAGTGGAGTTGGGGAGTCATCTTTATAATCAAATCTCAAATTTAAATGATAATTCTTTCCCCTTCTCCTTCTCCTTCTCCTTCCCCTTCTCCTTCTCCATTTGATTTTCATCCATCTTACAATCTGTGTCTAGACAACGAAATGCTTGGATCTTAGGGCAAGGCACCATCTAGGGGGTGTCGTTGGCAAACCCCACTGACTAGAAGGTGAATGACAAAGGAAAAGGAAGGTGGCCCATTAAGGGGTCACCAGTGGGAAAATGATAAATGCTTTTTAGGGTTGTTCATGGGTCGGGTTGGGGTCGATCCTTTTTTGAAATCGATTCGAAAATTAAAGATGGGTTGGGTTGGTTCGGGTTCCTTATTTCTTTTGTAGGTAGACCTGACTCGACTCGAAACCATAACCTGTGAGTCGGATCGAGTCAGGTGTACAGGTTGCAAGAAAAGAAACAGAAAAATTAGGGGGGAAATCACTAGGAGTAGGGTTATAAATGAGCCGAGCACCTGAAGCTCAGACTTGACTTGTGAAAAAAATGGCTGGCTCAAGCTTGGCTCATTTACATAAACGAGCCAAACTTAAAGCTCGGGCTTGGGTTGCTAAAGAAAAACAAAGTTTGGGTTTGACTTGTTTAACTTATTTATAACTTCATTGTTTTTATTTTTATGAAAATTTTCTTTAAATCATTTTTACAGTTTATGAATTTAGTATTTAATAAATGTTTTAATATTAAATGGTGATATAAAAATCAAAACATATTATTATTATATGGTATATGTAGTTAAAAAATTTAAATAATATATTTTTAGAAATTCAATACATAACTTCTTGACTAATATAAGGAACATTTCAATACTTATTTATATATATATTATATATAGTAATTCTATTACTTTATTACTTTATTATTTATTTGCAAAATAAACTTATAACTTTATGTTTTCTTTTTTTATTTTTTACTAATCTTATTTCACTTTAATAATTTATGTTAATTGTTATATATATATAATAAGGAGCTATATTCAACCTTATAAAGCTTGAGCTTAACTCATTTAAATAATCGAGCCCAACTTTAAGCTTCATTTTGTTTATTTAATTAAATAAATGAGCTTGATCGAATATTTAACGAGCCGAATCAAATAGTTCACGAATAGTTCATTTGATTGGTTACCTTCTTCATACAAAAATGGTTTCATTTGATCGAATGGTCTTGACGAGCTTCCTCTGCTTTTCTCAAGAGAATGGTGGTTAGTTGAGAGCAATGCAAACACAGACGTCGGAGATAGACACTGGAGAACACCGTACCAGGACGCAGAACAGGAAATGAAAGGAGAAGTTCTCTTAAGAAGCCCATGCCACCAATTTTAATGACATGTTTGTAGGACACAGAGAAAACACTAGAAGAGAGTTGAATAGTATGTTACAAACTTATATGATTTTTCAGAAACCTTTTGCAACAGTAAGTTAAAGTTCAGACATGATTTTGAAAGTTGTCTGAAGTTACTTCTCTTATCTGAAAAGTTCAGAAAGAGAGCTTTGTGATGTTAATTGACTTTAAACAAGTTTGAAAATGTTTGTAAACTTATCTGTTCAATTCCCTTTTAGTTAGTGAAGAGATAATATGTAATTTAAGAGTTCATAGATAGAGAAACTTAACCACGAGATTATCCCGGTTCAACTCACCACCACTGTGAGCTATGTCCAGTCTCAGTGCCAACAAGCTACTGGATTTTTCACTAATCTCAACAGATTACAAGTATTGTTTTTAAACAAGCCTCCTCAGGCTCAAATACAAGGATTCTTTACCCACCTTTGCCTCTTCAGGCTCTTCTCAAGTATTTTTTGTGCTCACCTAGCCTCTTCAGCTCTAAACAACAACAAGTTTACAAATGGATAATGAACAGTGAACTTTTACAAAGTCTTGTTTAAAAAGAAATTTGTACAAGAAACTGTGTAAACACAGGGTATGAAAGTTAAGTACATAAGTTTATTCAGAGTTTGATTTCTATTTTGAGATCTGCAGCGTTTTTCCTACTTTTTGAGGTGTAGTTTCTTTGCAACTTCTTTCATTTAGCTGACCAACCAACAATTGATCCTTGAAGTTCTTCAGCTATTTATAAGAATGGCTCAAGCTGATTTGAATTTTTTCGTTGGAGATAGTGATTGTGAAATCATTTGAATCCATTAGAGACAAATTCTGACAATCGTACACTGAGTGCATGTGCCATCTTCACCTCTTCGTACAGAGACACGTCCTCACCTCTGACAGTTGTACAGGAATAGCAAATATTGTTGCAAAATATTCTTTCCACGTTGTTCAGCCTTGAGCTCAGATAGAAGGTCCTAAGACGCTATCAGCTGTTCAGACGCTTTCAATCTTCAGACGCCATAAGCTCTTTAGACAGTTTTCAGCTTCAAACACTCAAGAGATTCAAATGCGCGTATTTCAGATCAGTTGATGCTTCTAACTGCATCCAACTTTAGATGGATTTGAAATAACAAACAAAATACTAAGTTCAGTTTGTGCACTTCAGTTTGTTTATATAAGTTTATTATCATCAAATCTGAGTAAAAGGAATATTCAAGTCTTGAGACTCAACAATGTTCTGTGAGTTTATGGATTATGTGCAGTTACCCCTTTTGCTGTAGTTGTGTGCAGTTTAATAAATCTCCATCAGATTATTCATTTGACCACCCAAATTCTGCCACGTCATTTCTTTTATATTAGAAGGATAATTTCACGTTTTGTAATCACTCCTACTCCCGGAGGGTAATCCATCGCACATGCTGCCCCCCATTTCTCCACATGTTAAAATCAGCTAATTGCTTCTAGTTTTGATTCCATGATGTACGAAGTTTGTTACCAAAACTTTTGCAATGTAGGAATGAATTCTTCAAGCATTTATTATTTTTATCTAAAAACTAAGGAACTTGCATGGAGAAGAATCTAAAATTCTAGAGTAATGACCTTTCTTTCCTATATTCAAGGTTTGTCGATTGTCTAAGTACAATCTTTTTACACTTTCTTTTAAAAAAAAAAACCTTGCTCTTTACACTTACTTTCACAAAAGAAAAGCCCTGCTCAAAAACCGTAGATGTAAGAACTGTTGCAGAATCACGATATTGCCACACCAAATCATGTACACTCGCAATATACTCCGTCCTTTTTCTTTCTCTTTATTACTTTTTTTCATCTTTCTCATTTACGGGTTTATATTTTTTATTTATTTTTTCATTTTTATTATTACCTTCCTTTTTATTTATCTATTTTATTATATACAAATATTGATTAAAAATGAGTTTAATTACTATATATTGTCAATGTAAAAAAAATTTACATTGACATCCAATGATTATTATCACATTATTTAATGAGTATAACACCTCAAGTATCATTAAAATCATTAAAAGATATGGCAACACATCATTGAATGTTAGTGTAAAACTTTTCTACACTGACATAGTATAATTATTAAATTCTTAAGTAATACAATAAATGTGTTGATTTACATTAAATTTATTGTGTTTTTTCAATATACCATTTAACTCTCTATTTATTCATTTATATCTGACTTATTATCTCTCTTATTAAGAGTAAAAGTTGAAAACGTAATAAAACTCTCTCGAACTTCTAAATGTAACAGATAAATAGAAAAAAAATTAAAGACCATGAACCAAATAAACACCAAATAAACATACCAATCAAATTAACATACAACACCCATTAACAAATGAAAAGTTCAAACCAAGTGATTGAGCAAATGCCAAATGACACGGAAGAGGCTTGTCAAGGGAGAATTGAAATCCAATCTAGATAAAGTCCACATAAAGCAAAAAAATGTGCGGCACGAAAAGGAAGATCAAGACTTTGTGCGAGAGCAAATAATCTACCGTGGTTAATAATATTTAGAAATGTGGTTAAGTTAACAATATTAGTGGTTAAATTACCGAAGTAATAATTCACATGTAAAGATATATATCCTGGTTAAAAATATGTAGAAATGTGGTTAAATTAACAATAATAGTAGTTAAATTACCAAAATATGCGGTGACAATGCTAAAAATGGTTAACGTTATGTAAATAAAAGGTTAATTCTTCACTGTATGTAGGTAACTTTATATGTATAAACCATAATGACAATTTCCTTTAACCTGCTAGGGGTCGGCCTAGTGGTTGAGGGATTTGGATAGTTTGGCATGAGGTCTTATGTTCAAATCCCACTGCCTTCTTTGAAAAAAAATGACAATGACCTTTACTCCCAATTACAATAAAAGTTAAATGTTTATCAACTTGAACAATCATTTAAATTAATTTTAGTATTAACCAATTAGATAATCTAGTTAACCATATAAAGACTCAAACTTAACCAACTTATGTGTCTTACACAATTAACCAATTTAGTAAAAGAAATAACCATAAATGTACACTTTTGTAACCATCATTACATATTTCATTTCTTCTAAATGCTAGTTATGATATATGATCTTATTTTACTACATCAATCCAAAGAACCCATCACATAATAATCATCTTTACGTTAAATTCTATTAAAAGTTAAATGTGTGTAATTTTGAACAATTAATTAAAGTAATTAACTTCGATGTTAACCAATTGAACAATCCATTTAACCACATACAAACTCACCCTTAACCACATTTGTGTTACTTGTAATTAACAATTTGATATAATAAATAACCACAATTTATAGCCTATTTGGTTTTTATGCAAGACCACATATACCCTCTACACGAGGCAATACTGTTTGGCTTGGTGTTAAAAAAACTCAAGGTTTTACAAATTGGATTTTAAATCACTTTCATCCAATGTACTTTATAAAACATGTATTATTTATCCCAATCATTGATTTACAGAATCAATTCTACTTACCTGTAGATTAAACGGATAGTTAAAAGATAAAAATCCACTTTGCAATTTTGCACGTTTTCCATAAACAGGATAATATTTACGTTAATTTTTTTAATTGGATATCTAACAGCTAAAACTTCGCCTTGTAAGTGTAAGATACGAGGAAATGCATCTTGTACCATAGACGTTGTCTTCATGTTTATCAATTGTTAGAGAGGAAGTCTCTACAAAAGAGAAACAAAGAGCAAAGCAAGAAGAGAGTGTGTTAACACTCAACAGAAACCACAAGTTAAGCTCATGTCGACTTTTTGCCAAGTTCTATTCCACCAGAAAATTTCCAACCATTCCCAATGTTTCTCTTAACTATCTTTCTGTTCTTCCTTTCTCTTATATTCATCATCAAATGGTATTCCAATTCTGCAACCAGCAGCAAGAACTCACCCCCTTCATATACTTGGTAATCTCCATCAACTTGGATTGTTCCCACACCGCACACTCCTATCTTTAGCTCAAAAGTATGGTCCTTTAATGTTGCTTTCATTTTGGGAAGGTGCCAGTACTTGTGGTCTCCTCTGCTGATGCAGCCTCTATGGTAATGAAAACCCATGACTTGGTCTTCTGTGACAGGCCAGGGCGTAAAATATTTGATATTATGTTATATGGCTTCAAAGATATGGCAACTGCTCCATATGGTGAGTACTGGAGACAAGTAAGGAGTGTCTGTGTGTTACACCTTCTAAGTAACAAAAGGGTTCAATCGTATCGTCGTGTGAGAGAGGAGGAAACTACTAGAATGATGGAATATATTAAGGAGTCTTCTTCTTCTTCCTTGGCGGTGAATTTATCTGAGTTGTGCTCTGAAGTTACGAATGATATAATATGTAGAGCGGCTCTGGGAAAGAGATACCGTGAAGGAGGGAGGAAGTTTCAGCATCTGTTATTGGAATTTGAGGAGTTATTAGGTTCTTTCTCTATAGGGGACTATATACCTTGGCTTGATTGGTTGAGTAAGGTTAATGGTTTCTATAGCAGAGCAGAGAGAGTGGCCAAACATTTGGATGAGTTTATGGAAGAAGTAATTGAGGAGCACATTAACTGTAGGGAGAGGAATAGCAAGAATGGGAACGTTGATGTAGATATTGAGGACCAGAATGATTTTGTGGACGTTTTGCTTTCGATCCAAAAGACAAACACTATTGGCTTCTCAATTGATAGAACTGCAATAAAGGCTTTGATACTGGTAAGAATATCATTTATTTATTTATATTTTTCATTCAGTGTCATGTTTGATTGTTTCTCTCAGGTGTCTTATCTTTTTTGCATTTTTTCTTTTCCCCTTTGCTTCCCGAATTTCTATTATAATAACAAATCACTGAGCAGGACATAGAGAATTGCTGATATATGACCCTTGTAAGATATATCATAAAGGGACATAGAGAATGGGGGACATGGCTATGCCTTCACCCCTCAATTTTGTAATTTTTCTATGCCACAAATTTTGCTTCCCTTGTGTTACATTTTCCTTTCTACACAGTCCTAGAGTGGGCAATGACAGAACTTTTAAAGAACCCAATTGTGATGCATAAATTGCAAGATGAGGTGAGAAGTGTGGTTGGTAACAAAACTCACATAACTGATGAGGATTTGGGTCACATGAAGTACTTGAAGGCTGTGATCAAAGAAACTCTTCGCCTCCATACACCAGTTCCCTTACTACTTCCTCGGAAATCCATGAAAGATATCAAACTGAATGGATATGACATTGCAGCTGGGACACAGGTAATAGTAAATGCTTGGGGAATTGCAACAGACCCTTCATATTGGGACCAACCTCTGGAGTTTAAACCAGAAAGGTTCCTCAACAGTTCTATTGATTTCAAAGGACATGATTTGAATTTATCCCTTTGGAGCTGGAAGGAGGGGTTGCCCTGGATTGCTCTTTGCTATTGTTGTGAATGAGGTGGTGCTAGCAAACCTTGTTCCCCAATTTGATTGGACATTGCCTGGTGGAGTAACGGGGGAGGATTTGGATATGACTGAAACTGTTGGCCTTACCTCTCATAGAAAATGTCCTCTCCTAGCAGTTGCAAACAAATATAATAAAAATGAATAAGCAACCACCAGAAATGTATTTATTGTCTCTAAAGATATGACAAAAGAGAATAAATATGCGTAAGTTGTGGTTGTAGATGTAAACTTGTAGTTGTGTGACGTACTGCAATCCTTGCTATTCAAAGTTGAGAAATCTATTCAGTCATGATCTGTGTGGTTAGAGTGTTGGAATTTGGTAGAAGAAAATGGTTTTTCGTCCTTTTATAAATAAAATTCTTACTGAAAAAATTGATTAACTATCATGAAAAGAGAAAACATTTGAATATGTAATTTTATAAGCTTGCTTTTATATCTGATACAAGCAGATTTTTTTTCTTATATAAGCAGTGCCATTCCAGTCAATTATGTGTTAAAAAGAGCACACGGGTCTCAAGGTTTGTTACCAATTCTGAGATTTATTGGTTTATTTCAGGGAGCAACTTTGGTGAGCTTGATTCATCAGTTCCTTCCTCAATGTATTCATTTTGATCAAATTTTTATGTTGGTGGATAATAAATTGAAGAAGTGTGAAACTCTAAAACTTGAGATGTTAAAACTGTTTAATTATTAGGTGATATATATTCTTTGTATGAATAACTCAAATTGGGCTTGGGCTGCATAATTTACAGGTCCAATTATTTTGGTAACCTTTTAAAATTAACCCATCGAGTGTAAAGTAAACTAAGCCCATGAAAATAGGGTAATTACAGGGTGACTCTTCGAGTTTGGATTCATCATAGACCACTAACTTTTTTTATTATAAAAGATAATTTTAATTTTATAATATTGATTAATAAATTTTTTAATATTAAATTTATACTATGGTAAAGGTCTACGGTGGACCCAAACTTAAAGGGTCCACCCTATAATTACCCATGAAAATATTAACCCCAAAGTATTTATCTTGTGTGTATAATAAAAATGTCATAATGCATTTTACATTTTCAGTTCCAAAGAATATATTTTGTATCAAAAGACATTTCTCACATATTTTATTACTTTTTAACTTCTTTAAATCGACACATATGGGTGATCGTTTTTTTATTACAATTACCTATGCTGGATTTTAGCCACATGTTACCCCAGATGTTGGACTTGGATCGGAAGCAAGTTTTATAATTTGGTTTGAAGTGACCCGCATTGGAACATTCATATATGTTGAGCCAACAAGTCACGAAACAAGGTTTCAAAGTTGGGCTGCGTCAATATATTTCTTACTTATCTTGGCCTGACAAGATGTTGATCTGATTTCGACCAAAAAAAAAATGTTGATCTGATTTTAAAGTTAGCTAAAATATGTTTCTGGTCCCCTAAAATATCGCGATTTTCTCATTTGGTCATCCAATTTTTTTTTCAAAGTGGTCCCCAAAAATTATAATACATTTCCATTTGGTCCCTCGTTAGAACACCATTTATTATATCTGTTAAATGCTTGCGTGACAGTTTAGATAAACAAAATAAGCCTACATGACATGCATATGTGTCATCTTATATGTCCAGGGTAAAAAACAAGTATGGTTTAAAGATTCTCATCACTGATGATGGTTCAAATTGAGGTGTATCCATAAGCAACACAGTGTACACCGAAGTGCTTAAAAAAATTTATTTTTTTTTTGTACAAAGCTACGTATTCACGTTTGCGATTTAATATCTTCTTTGCTATTACGTAATTTAATATTCCTTTCTTCAGGTAATTCATAAATTCTACATTCAACCATCTAACCCGCAAAAGAGATGTTCAGTGACATAATCCGTGCGATGCACATGTATGATACTAGTAAATGAACAACCGTGCAATATAATAAAGGTCCTGGTAACTAAGTGTCCCAAGGGCATTGGATAAGGATTCATAAGAAAATTTTTTTATTGGAAATCACAGTGTTGATTGTATATATGACATTACATATCACACACTCCAATAAAAGCTTTCTATTTTTTGTTCCTTAACAAGTGCCCTAAGGGCACTCATTAGCATTTTCCTATAATAAATTAATAGAGTATTTGGTGAAAATAGCTGAAAATCTAAAAGCTAAAATGTTAGCTGAAAACTAAAAACTAGCTTAAAAGTGTGTTTGGTAAGTCATTTCAGCTAGCTGAAAACTGAAATTAGTAGCTGAAACCATTTCAGTTGTGTTTGGTAAGGTAACTTTTCTGGGTAGCTACTAGCTTTTCTTGACAAGGTACTTTAGGTAACTTTTTAAAAAAGCTCCAGTAGCTGAAAATTAATTACAAGTTTATCCCTCAACCACCCCCACTTATTATTATTTAATAATTAATGATGTCCTTATATGTCATTTTACCATTTTCAGCTAGTTTTACCAAACACATTCAATAGTTTTTCAGCTTTCTGCTAGCTTTAAGCTTTCAGTTAGCTTTTCAGCTAGTTTTACCAAACACTCTCTAAAGCTGAAAAGCTAGCTGATTTAATTGGTGGTTGGTAAAACTAGATGAAATGGTAAAGTGGCATACAAGAACATAATTAATTATTAGATAATGAAGAGTGAGAGTATTGAGGGATAAATTTATAATAAATTTTCAGGTAGTAGCAGAAAAATGAGAGTTTTTTTTTTAAAGCTACCTCAAATAGTTTTTTTGAAGAAAAGTTAGTAGCTATAAAAAAAACTACCTTACCAAATACAACTGAAATAGTTTCAGCAACTAATTTCAGCTTTCAGCTAGCTGAAATGACTTACCAAACACACTCTAAAAGTGAAATGTTTTCATTAATAATTAAATTATTTCAACATTCAGTACATTGATAATACTTCACAAGGGCATTGTAAGCTGCCGGAGAAGATCAAGTTTTTGTTGTGGTTAATTCTTCACAATGCTCTCCCTACTAATGCTTTCAGAGCTCACTACCATCTTAGTGATTCTCCTAGCTGTCCCAGGTGTTCGAACAGCCTGGAATCCATTCTTCACTGCATCCGTGATTGTCCACATTCTAGAGAAATTTGGTTGAGAATGGGTCTCTGTCATCTCAGCAATTTTTTCTCACTGGACACTGTATCTTGGATTTTCCAGCAGCTAGATGCTGAGGATATGGAAATCCGGTTGCTTTCTATTTGGTGGGTTTGGCGTTGGAGGAATAATATGATCTTGGATTCATCTCGTTGGAACATTAATTTTGTCGTTCGGAATATTTTCCTTGATGCTTTGAGTCTAAAATTGGTTGTTTCCACTGATAGCATTCTGGTTCCTCCTGATCCTATGGTTTCTTCTTGTGTGCGTCTGTCTGTTGATGGCAGTTGGTTCCCTCAGCATTCTCGCCTGGGTTTTGGCGGCCTCCTCCGTGATTCCCACGGGCGTTGGCTTGCTGGTTTTTCTGGTGGTCGTTCCAATGGGGACCCCTGTTTAGCTGAGATCTTGGCTGTTTGGAGAGGTCTTCTTGTTGCATGGGACATGGGATTTAGAGTCATTCGTTGTGAGATCGACTCCCTGGATGTTGTGAACTCCCTCATCCATAGGCATGTAGCTCATTTGCATACTCATGCTTCATGTTTGAATGATATTTTCTCTTTGGTGGATAGAAGTTGGTCTGTTTCTTTCCTTTGTGTGGACAGAGACTCCAATTCTTGCGCGGATGCTCTAGCCAAGATGGGTGCTTGCTCCGATTCTGATTATGAGTATTGGTTGAATCCTCCTTCTCCAGTGCTCAAGTGGCTGCTCAAGGACTCTACTGTTTAGTTTTGCTTTTTCTTGTTTTTCTGCTTCTTTATTTCCACTACACCAAAAAAAAGTACATTGATAATACTCCTTCCGATCCTATTTATAATACAAATCAGACAAAAATACACATATTAAGAAAAGTAATTAATGCATTGATTTTTAACTCTACAAGATTACAAGTTTACCCCTATTTAAAATTAAATTTCACTGTCATGGTAATTGTGTCATTTTGCAACCTTTAATGGTCAACAAGGGTAAATGTGAGAAAAAAAATAATAAATGTTTCTAGATTTGTGCACTTTATCTTATGAATAGGACCATAAAAAAAGCTTCAAACGTCTTATAGATAGGATCAAAGAGAGTATTAAATATTACATTTTGATGTTACACAGATTAGAAATATCTATAAATTAAATGGGACTGATGGAGACTCCGTAGTGGCTTAATGAGATGGCATCATTTATGATAGTTCAGTTTGTGTTGTTCATCTTTAGGCGAGATTATATGAACGCAAGATGATTCTCTCTTGTTAAGTTTGTATGATTTTATTAGATTTTCATAGAATTTTTTTTTTGGTTGGTGGAAAGACAAGAGGACGAGGCAAAATGAACGAATATGATTTTGATAGATTCTGATCATACTTCACTTATTTGATAAACTAATCGTGTGTCTGTGGTTAGGCCTGGGCAACGGTTGGTTACGGTCGGATTCGGGCCTAAATGACCAAATCTGACCAAAACCGACCACTGCTCATTTTCGTCAATTTAAATAATTGGTTTAATCGGGTGATAGGTAGTTCAGGTAACCGGCCTGGACGGGTAGGTTTGGTCGGTATATGGACTTTTTAATGGGTCAGGTCTTTTTTTATCTGGTTTAAGATTTTTAATTTTTGAAATTCTTAAAGGTTTAAAAAACACAATTAACACATTGGGCCTTAAATAATGCATTCAACTGAAATTTTTTTTCTCTAGATTAGTCCAAACTAAGAATAAAAAAAATCACGTAACATAATTTCAAAGCTCCATTAAAAAAAGTACGTTTGACAAACTTATATTACTGAACAGTGAATTTTAAATAGTACCACTGCACCAACAAGTGTTCTAGAATTTAGCTAACAATATTTATAAGTATCACATATTACAAACATCATAAATGACTCTATTTTAACTATCTTTTCAGCTTGAGAACCCACACATCTTCCTGGCAATTAAATGTAGAATAATAGTCTTCTTTGCCAATCCTTATAGTCATTATAATCCTCTTTCACATAATCACATTCTTGGGCATGGGGCATTTTTTTCCAAGGATAATCTGACAATTTTAAATAGAAATTTCAGTTTTAAAATTCAGAATTATATAATAATATAGCATGTACTTTAAAATTGATCAATAGCCGTAGTTAATCCTCAGATTTTTAATCCTCAGATAAAGCCAATTCTGCAGCAGAAATCTAAATGTAATATGGTTAGAGAAACAAAATAAAGTCAGTAATAGACACACACATCATCAAAGAAAAGAAGAAATAAATTTAGAGGACAAAATATATATGTAGCGAACCCATATATTGTTTTGCCAATACAAATTAATTCATGCTTAGCTCAATAGTTACAATTTACAAAGAAGATTTTTGTTTCATCCAACTCCCTTTGAATTTTCAATAACGAATTAGCCTCTGTAGGATCCTGAAGATTTGACAATAAAATAACATGCATCAAGGAGCTATTCTTGTAGGCAATCACTCAACAGGCAATCCAAGAGCTAATTGTTTAGTCAAGGAGAATATCATTATTGAGCATAGGCAGTCAGACACAGACATAGAGAGAAAAACATAAATATAAGACGTGTGATATAATCTATTAATAATATAATTATCATTAATAATGTATGTATTACCATAAAAAAGTATATATTAATAATAAAAAATAGAAAGTAATAGATGAAAATATTAACTAATACTCAATGTTCTGTTTTAATGTTTTCATAATTTATAAGAGATATATGTACCTTTATAAAGAATATTAAAATATACAAAATAAACTTTTGGAATAGGCTGTTTCAAATACTTGTAATGAAATAAAATTCTATGGGTAATCTTACAGTGTTTGATTATTTAATTGTAAATAAAATAAAGTGATTTTTTTTTTAAATTATACACTTTACAATCATCATCATCACATGTAAGTTAAATACTTGAAATGTTGAGTAATTAAAATCAATTAGACTCCTGATAAATATTTATAAAGAATGATATTGTAGTTGACGTTGGCAATAATTATGAAATTATAAAACTAGATAAACATTAAACAACTTACTTGGTACATATTTCGGAATATTTCTTTATAGACTACATTTGAAGTAGCTGTAAAATTATTTCCTTCACCATAAATAAGTAATTTCAATCCATCGCGGGCTGTAACTCGAGATATTGCGACATACTAGGCCGAAGAAAATAAATTTCTAACATGTTTCACTTATTGTCCCTAACTTTTGTTTATTCTCATGGCAAATGAAACAACAATTGGAAATTGTCGTTGTTGAAACTTGAAAGGTATTATTCATTATGAAGGAATTAAGGACAAACTTGGAATAAAAACTTTTTGTTCAACATTGCTCCCAAATATAATTTGCTTCCAACACATATGTTCCCAGGTAAGTTATTATAAGTCAAGTTCCATTAAATAAACCTGAAGATTGATCAATATTTTTCAACAACATGATTGGAACACCAACTTTTAATTTTATCTCATAATTAGGAAGTCTTGAAGCACTAATAGTGTTAGGGTATGTGAGTTGATTTTTGGAGGGAAAGTAAAGGAAGGGGAGGACTTATTGGAATCCCTTCCCCGTCTTTGTGTTTGGGAGATTGATTATTTCAAGTGTATTTTACAAAGTCTTCCCCTCTTCTCCTCTGCCCTCTCCTTTATACTTGAATTCACTGTATAAAG
Source organism: Sesbania bispinosa (assembly GCA_026901365.1). Taxonomy (NCBI): domain Eukaryota; kingdom Viridiplantae; phylum Streptophyta; class Magnoliopsida; order Fabales; family Fabaceae; genus Sesbania; species Sesbania bispinosa. Next base: position 1,090,113 of record QLOH01000254.1, read on the forward strand.
GAGAAAAAAACCTGTAACAACTTTTTTCTTTCTTTGCAATTCTTTTTTTTTTCTGTTTATTGACTGATAAAATTTTCATTTGATTTACAATTACAAACATTTTTGTTAGGCAACACAAATTTCATAAAATTACAGATCTATAAACATAAATCAAATGAAAAATTTGTTAATCAATAGGCAGAAAAGAAAATAATTTCATAGAAAAAAAGGGTCGTTGCAAGTTTTTTCCCCTTTATACAATGAATCCAAATGTGTTGAAATTTCAAATAATTAAACACATAAATAATTTATTTTATTAAACCATGAGGAGTTCAAGAATGTCAAGTGCAACAATGTGGTAAAAGTAAAAGGACACTATGATGTTGGATGAGGATGAGAAACTAAAAAAAAATTATAGGGACTAAAAATAAAATGACCATATTTATAGAGACTAAAAATAAATTTATTATGGACAAAAACAACACGTGGCAGACTGATGTAACACTTCATTAGCGATATCAATTTAAAGTTAATAGCAGGGACAAAAAAACTAACGAATTTTTTTTATAGGGACCAAAAATAAAATGATTCATATTTATAAGGATTAAAAACATATTTAAGCTTACTTCCTCCGATCCTATTTATAAGGTCTTTTTAACTCAAATACATATATTAATAAAATATATTTTAATGCATTGATTTTAAAAAATATCCTCTAATTATCAAATTTACCATTATTTAAGATTAAACTCTTTTAATTCTTAAAAAATTTATTAATTATGAAAAATGAAGATAATAAAAATTAATAAATACTTCTACAACTTTATTAAAAGTTTTATAAAAAATAAAAAAATTAAGTGGTCCTATAAAAAAAAGTCAAATGGAATGGAGTAACTTAAAAAGTGTAGAAGAAAAGCTAGGTGATACTCCATTAGTCCATTAGATATCTCTAGAAATTGTCTAGAATGTGCTAGGTGCTAACAATAATTTATTAGCAAACCGCCTTACGTATGGTGGTGATTAGGGATGGCAATTGAGCCCAAGCCCTATTGGTACCCGCAAAAATTACCCGCAATGGGCAGGGTAAAAATCCGTAAAGCGGGTATGGGCGCGGGTACGGATAAAAGGCCGCATTTTTTCATGGAGACGGGCGCGGGTACGGGCACTTTGATGCCCAGCCCGCCCCATACCCGCACTCATATATATACTTATTTAACAAAAATTCCATATATATTTATATATAGAGAGATATATTAATTTTATTAAAATATCTAATATATTTATACATATTTTTAAAATTAATATATATATATATATAATATTACAAATTAAAATATATTTTTATAACTATCTATTTGTGTTTTTTTTTACTTTATAATATATGACTAATTAATGTTAATAATAATTTTTTACAGATCTTGAAGAATTCTAACACATGATATCCAAGTTTATAAAATAGTGTGACGTGAAGTATATTGTAATATTTAATAAAAATTTTGAACTTTAGATCATTTGTAGTGTTTTAGAACACCAACATATTGTGTTTCAATATAATTAAATTGTTGTATCACTGATATGTAAAAATTATGTTTGGACGATTTTCGAGTAACTTTTTCAATTGAGATATAGTTTTTTTAAATTAATATTTTTTTAGTAAGTTGTTAATTTTTTACTTAATAAAAGTGCGGGTAACGGGCGCGGGTACGGGCATATAAGTGCCCAGCGGGTACGGGGACGGGCACTAAAATTACTGCCCACGCGGGTACGGGCTTTTTTTGAGAACGCGGGTATGGGGACGGGCACTGTGGTACCCTGCCCAGAGGGTACCCATTGCCATCCTTAGTGGTGATAGAATGCCATAAATTAATATAGGCAAGCTGCCATTGTAATCAACAAATGAGAAATTGCTCTACCAGCCACAAAATAAAGCTACTTACATTGTCCTTTCATCACAAAAACCACCCGTCTGTATATTTATATATTTTCTAACAATTAAAGTCTGTCTTTCAACTATCTTATGAAATTGTTTTTCACTATTTAACCATTCAAAAATTAACACCTATCAATTGTAAATAACAATTGTAATTGCGTAAATATGAAGAAATTAATAAGAATATATATAAAAAATAATTCTGGCTCAGATCTTCAGTGAGTTGTCCACTTCATGTTTGGCTTTCTTATAAAAAATGCATTATCCGTTTATTCATTTATTTTCAATTCACCTTTGAGTGGGGAGGAAGTTCCTACAAAAGAGTAACCAAGACCAAAGCAGGAGAGAATGATAACACTCAATTAAAACCTAAAACATGGAAAATTTCACTATCTTTCTCTTCACTATCTCTCTGGTCTTCCTTTCTCTTTTATTCATCATCAAATGGTATTCTAATTCTGCAACCAGCAAGAACTCACCCCCTTCACCTCCAAGAATTCCTCTACTTGGTAACCTCCACCAACTTGGCTTGCTCCCACACCGCACACTCCAATCTTTAGCTCAAAAATATGGTCCTTTAATGTTGCTTCATTTCGGGAAGGTGCCAGTACTTGTGGTCTCCTCTGCTGATGCAGCCTCTATGGTAATGAAAATCCATGACTCTGTTTTCTGTGACAGGCCACAGCGAAAAATATGTGATATTCTGTTATATGGCTCAAAAGATATAGCAACCGCTACATATGGTGAGTACTGGAGAAATATAAGGAGTGTCTGTGTGTTACACCTTCTGAGTAACAAAAAGGTTCAATCTTTTCGTCATGTGAGAGAGGAGGAAACTGCTAGAATGATGGAATATATCAAGAGGTGTTCTTCTTCTTCTTCCTTGCCGGTGAATTTATCTGAGTTGTGCTCTGCAGTTACGGATGATATAATAAGTAGAGTGGCTTTGGGAAAGAGATACCGTGAAGAAGGAGGGAGGAAGTTTCAGCATCTGTTATTGGAATTTGGGGAGTTATTAGGTTCTTTCTCTATAGGGGATTATATACCTTGGCTTGATTGGTTGAGTAAGGTTAATGGTATGTATGGTAGAGCAGATAGAGTTGCCAAACATTTGGATGAGTTTATAGATGAAGTGATTGAGGAGCACATTAGTTGTCGGTCAAGGAATAGCAAGGATGGGGATGTTGATTTAGATAGTGAAGACCAGAATGATTTTGTGGATGTTTTGCTTTCGATCCAAAAGACAAACTCTATTGGCTTCTCAATTGATAGAACTGCAATAAAGGCTTTGATATTGGTAAGCATATCATTTATTTATTTATAATTTTCATTCAGTGTCAAGTTTGATTGTTTCTCTGTGGTGTCTTCTCTTTCTTGCATTGGTAGATTTTCAATTCCCCTTTACTTCCTCAATTTCCATTATAATAATTAATCATTAAGCAGAGGCAACTTAGACTAACATGGTCACATATTCCTTGAAGTTTGAATTAATTAAATGCATAATATGTGGGGTGTACTTTTATTATTGTACTGTGGTGAATTGCTGATATATGACCCTTGTATATGAGTTTCCTATGATGATAAGTTATTAAAGTGATGTTGTAGACACAAGGATAGGTTCTCAAATTGTGAAAAGGAAAATAGGTGTCAAATGTGAGAATTTGCTGCTAAGATAGAATTTTGTAATTTTTCTGTACCACAAATTTCGCTTCCCCTCTGTTACATTTTTCTGTTTTGGTTCAGGACATGTTTGTTGCAGGAACTGATACTAGCTACACAGTACTAGTGTGGGCAATGGCAGAACTTTTAAAGAACCCAATTGTGATGCATAAGTTGCAAGATGAGGTGAGAAGTGTGGTTAGTAACAGAACTCACGTAACTGAGGATGATTTGAGTCACATGAACTACTTGAAGGCTGTGATCAAAGAAACTCTTCGGCTCCAGACCCCAGTTCCTTTACTAGTTCCTCGGAAATCCATGAAAGATATCAAATTGAATGGCTATGACATTGCAGCTGGGACACAGGTAATAGTAAATGCTTGGGGAATTGCAAGAGACCCTTCATATTGGGACCAACCTCTAGAGTTTAAACCAGAAAGGTTCCTCAACAATTCAATAGATTTCAAAGGACATGATTTTGAATTTATCCCCTTTGGAGCTGGAAGAAGGGGTTGCCCTGGAATGGTGTTTGCTATTGCTGTGAATGAGGTGGTGCTAGCAAACCTTGTTCACCAATTTGATTGGACATTGCCTGGTGGAGTAACTGGGGAGGATTTGGATATGACTGAAACAATTTGCTGCCGGAGAAGACCTATAATCGATTACAATTTGCTGTAATCGATTACCAGTGACTCGAGAACGATTGTACCTGCGATTTTTACCCCTTTTTAACCCTTTCTTTAGCCCCTACTCAAATCTTGATGTTCCTAACTCAATTAGACACGTTTTTACCGATTAATATTGGTGAAATCATCAATCTTTCCTACAATTTACCATAAAATTTACATCTAATCAATTATGGGTCCTCACTGCTAAATCCTTATTTAACCCCTTTTTCGCTATTCTCACTACCATCACTCAGTTCATTATGAATATAACATTGTACATCAAACCAAGCAAATTTCCAAACAAACAACACATGATTAACATATCAATTTTCGAATTTAGAATTCTTGGGACTTATGGTTGCTCTCACTATCCAAACACTCCAGCATACACATATAGTAGCACCCCTTCCCCCTACCTTAGAGATGACGATAAAAAACGAATTGCAGAATTCCCTTGATGATCTACTCTGCGACACCTTCTCCTTGTGGAGTCGCTTTTCTCCTCCTAGGGTTTGATTATCTGACGTTTTGGAGAAGGATATGGTGAAATAGATGACCCATCTCTTTTTAACTATCTAACTGGGTTGGGCCTACTCTGATCCACCCATTCCCCTTTTTAATTAAATAATAATATTCATAATAAAAGATAATAATAATACTATTATTTCTTCCTTTTATTTTATTTTATTTATTCTAGAAATTTTAGGATGTTACCACCCAAGCAGTAGAAACAAAGACAACACTGCCGCTAGCAGGATTCTGGTCGTTGACAGCAATAAAAACACGAGCAACTTCAGCAATCCTATGATGAATTTGCGCAGCAGTGCAGGAAGAGTTCAGGATGGCTGTTTAAAAAATAAAGGTGTTGCTGGCATGCCAAATACCTACAACAATATAGCCAAATTTTAGAGGTCAATTTTCATAAGACAATTGACTATGAAAAGAAATTAAGTTAATATCAAACCAATCAAACAAGTTAGAGTTAAAAAACTCAATGTGATATCTAGTAGGGATGAATTCCAACCAAATCTATCTTATACCATTGTTAGTCAAATTTATAGAAGTTAAGTACTTAATTTACTATAGAATTGTTTCGTGATTGAACTTCCCTCATAAAATATCAATGTTTAAATAAATAAATTTATAGGTTTAATCTAATTATAGGTCACTTTTCTTAGTATAATTAGGATAAGATAAATTAATAAATCTATTTTATGAAAATAGTTTTTCCATTTAAAAAACACGAGTTATAATATAATTATTATAATCTTATTAAAATATACTTTAATAGTATTTTATTAATTTCATTTATATCTTTCTTGAATATGTATAAAAAAGTTTTATTTTATACTTTAATAATTAGTAATTATTATGCCAATTTTTGGATATAAAAGTATCTATTTGAAAGCACTCCTGTATAGATACACCCTCATGAGTTATTTTTTTATTATCGAGTTTGTAATGATGCTCCCGTATCTAAGCATCCTCCCATTCCCCTATTTTTTATTTTAGGCTTAAATATGTTTCCGGTCCCTACATTTTAGCGAGTTTTTTATTTTAGTCCATATTCACCTTTTATTATGTTTTCAATCCCTACTTATTTGTTGTTTATGGAATAGGTCCCTGCCGTTAACTTTGCTGTTAACTTTGCTGATGTGGCAAACAGAGTGCCACATCATGCCACATGTGTTATTTCTGCCCAACTTAGATTTGTTTTTAGTCCCTAAAAATATGGTTCTTTTGGCTTTAGTCCCTACAATTTTTTCTTTGTTTTTTTACCTCAATTCATCCCCATCCAACATCACAATGTCTTATTGCTTTCACTACATTGTTTGAACATTCAATGCGCTTGGATTCACTCTATAAAGGGGGAAAACCTGTAAGCTGTAACAACATTTTTTTTCTCTACTAATTATTATTTTTTGTTTATTGACTAACAAAATTTTCATCTGATTTATGTCTATATTAACCTGTAACTTAATGAGATTTGTGCTAAATAACAAAAAAAGGTTGTAATTGTAAATCAAATCAAAATTTTGTTAGTCAATAAGAAAAAAAAATTGCAAAGAAAAAAAGGTCGTTACAGGTTTTCACCCCTATATACAGTGAATCCAAGTGGTTTAAAATTTCAAATAATTGAATAAATAAAGAATTAATTTTTTTAAACCCACAAGAAGTTCCAGAATTCCAAGTGCAACAATGTAGTGGAAGCAAAAAGTCACTGTGATGTTGGATGGGGATGAAATTGAGGTAAAAAAAACCAAAAAACAATTGTAGGGACTAAAATCAAAAGAACCATATTTTTAAGGACTAAAAACAAATCTAAATTGGGCAGAAATAACATGTGGCAAAGCCAAATCAGCAAAGTTATCGACAAAGACCTATTCCATAAACAGCAAATAAAGTAGGGACTAAAAGCTTAATAAAAAGTGGATAGGGATTAAAATAAAAAACTCGCTAAAATGTAGGCACCGAAAACATATTTAAGCCTTTATTTTATTTTTACCCACAGGGCAGTATGGGCGCTCTGCCCTGCGGGAGAGTGCGCTCCCTGATAAGTGTAAATTATGTGATATTTTCCTATGTTTTTATTACACTTATCAAGGCTAAAATAATGATTTATGCCCCGAAATAATCCCTTTTTATGAATAATTGTAATTATTTGGTTTGAATTTGAATTTGATGATATTTTGATGAGAAATCTGTTATTTTGTGCAGATTTATGGAAGATTTGAAATAGAAGAGAAAATAGCATTAATTGGGGAGATTGTTTGCAGATTTGAAGTTTAAATGAGGACAAAATAAGATGAGATCAGCAACCATTTAAACAAAGGATCCTGTGGATAACTTTCCCCAATTTGAATTCAAGTTCAAATAAATACAAAATCAAGCCAAAAAAGGGAAACAAGGAAAACCAATCATGCAAAGGCAAGATCAGAAAGAGATCAAGTGGATAAATGAGGAATTGAAGAAAGTCTACAGCGTGTTTCATGCTTCACCTGCGCTTAGCGCAGGTGGAGCGCAGCTTACAGAGGGACACGCTTCATCGGCGCTTAGCGCAGATGACGTGAAGTGCAAGTCACGCACCAGCTTTTTAAATTCAAATACAGATTGATCTCTTCCAGATTTAAATTAGGGTTTTCCTTAGTCTACAAATAGTACCTTTTGCACAGATCTAAAGGAGGCTTTTAGAGAGTACCTTTTGCACAGATCTAAAGGAGGCTTTTAGAAAGTACAGAGGAGAGAGGCAAAGAATAGAAAGATAGACGCACAAGGATTGAAGAAGGTGACAGATTCTTCAGTGGTTTGTGATGGCTACCATGAGTAGCTAAACTCTCCAGTAGGATTGGATGTAGTGGATTCAATCCCCAAGTGTATGTGAATTCTCTTGTTTTTAATTATATCGGTACTTTTATGCTGTTCTTAATGCATTACTTCCGCGCGTGCGCCGCAGTCATAGGCTAGTGATCAGGATAACACAGAATGAGATTTCCGGCTAGTAATAGAGTTTAGGGGAGCCTAGACATAGGAAACCTAACCTCCGATTGCTAAAAGTACTCGTTAATTATATAGAAATATAGGTGGAATCTGATGATTGAATTGTTTTGGTGAGTGACAGCCCATTCATAGGAGCATCTATAGGAATATATAGTTAATTGATAGTAACATAATTGAAAGTTAATTGTGTGTGAGGGATAAACGGGATCTTGTGATTGATGGGGTAGTGACAGCCCTTGAATGAAGAGCGTTTATAGGGAAGTACAATTAATGGACGATTCAAACAAACGGAACACTAATTAATTAATTAAGAGCTTAATGAGCCGAGGGTAATTTGTCGCTTGAGAGAGCCCGCATGAATTATCTTTGAGTGGTAGGCTACTGGTAACTCGGGGTTTTATCAATTCAGTTTGGCTAAAGTATAATTAATAACAAATTTATAATTAAAAGAAGGGATTCACATACATAAGGGGTGCGAAGAAGCGAAGTCCAATCCTAATCCAAGTAAATCTATCTTCCCTTATTTATTGCTTAATTTTCTTTTTGCCATTTAAATTCCGCACATTAATCATTCTCTTAAAAAGTTGCTCACTTCGTAATTCGATCACTAAACTCTTGCAAAGTGAACCGCTCCTTGTGGATATGATACTTTATACTTACTATTATACTGCTGAACTTTTGGTACGCTTGCTAGAATTTCATCAAGTATTTTTGGCGCCGTTGCCGGGGAGTGGTGTTTCACTTCGTATAACCTTGGGAGGTCGAATTATCAAGTTTATCTTTTTAATTTTCTGTTTATTTTAAATTTTTCGTATTAAAAAAAATTTGAATTTAAATTTGAATTTGAAATTCAAATTTATTTGTTACACTCATCCTTTTTCAAGTTCTTTTTGTTTATAAAAGGCCAGGTAGGAAGGATGGACAATACACAACCCCGGAGGACTTTGGGAGACTATATTATGTACGAAGGGCCACATCGTTATTCAAGTATTGCTCTCCCAATTTCTGCAAAGGCAGTGGAACTGAAAGATTCACACCTCAAACTCGTTGGTGTTCATCAATTCACAGGATTAGAAAGTGAAGATCCGCACAATCATCTTTCAACTTTCTATGAATTAATTGATACTATGGGATTTGAGGAAAATAATTTAGAATCTTCGTATTTACGTTTGTTTCCCTTCTCTCTTGCAGGAAAAGCTAAGGAATGACTTAAATCACATCCCAATCATAATCTAAATAGCTGGAAAATCGTAGCAGAAAAATTTCTCAGAAGATTTTACTCCTTTTCACGTTTTATGCAGGCTCAAATGGAAATATCTACATTCAAGCAAGGTACTGATGTAGTGCCTGGGAAAGATACAAGTTATTGATGCACAAGTGCCCAAATCATGGTTATGATGACATAACCCAAATTAACATCTTTTGTAATGGGCTTAGACCAAACTCGAAGTCTTTCATAGATGCTGCAGCAGGAGGAACCATCTTAGCAGTGGATGTAGAAAGAGCAATTGAGATAATTGATAATTCTGCGCAAAGTCATCAATCAGCTCAATTATGGGATCAACCAGTTCAAAAGAAGGAGTCACTTGAGTCAGTTGACAACCAACTTCTACAGCTGCTAGTCAAAGCCCTTATTCAAGAGAAACCAGCAGAACAATTAATTCTAGAACCAAGCCCTAACTTAATATGTGATTTTTGCAAGGGTGACCATCCAAATGGCCATTGTTCTTTTCCTACACAGCAAATAGAACAAGTCAACTTTTTGGAAGGATTAAAGAAGAAGGATGAGCTCTCTCATGATTTTAGTCAAGACCAAGCCAATAACCCAGCAGCTCCTGATGTCCATCTCAGAATTGAAGAGAAGCTTGACAAACTCATACAAGAAATGAGCAGCAGTCAACAAGCAATAAAAATGGCATTTCAAAATTTAGCATACCAAGTGGAGTTGATCCGTAGCAGTTTGTTGAGCAACAAGAGTTCTGCAGATCTATCTCCACTCGAAGTGGCAAAAAGATAGGAAAAGGCATATGGGATAATTTGGTGGTTGAAAGGGAGGTTCTGGAAAGAAAGGAACAAGAAGCTGAGTTTCAGAAGGAAAGAATTGAGAAAGAAGAAGTTTAACCAGAAAAAGAAAGTGCGATAATCAAGGAGAAAAAGGAAGATTTTCCACCATCAACACAAGTCAAGCATCTACCATATCCTAAGAACTCTTCTAAAAAAGAGAGGGATAGGAAATTTTTCAGGTTTATGGACACAATGAAGAAAGTACAAATCAATATTCCATTAATGGAAGCTCTGGAGCAAATGCCTGTCTATTCTAAATTCATGAAGGAGTTTCTTACTAAAATGAGGAAGTTCACAAAGGAGACAATAGAGTTGGAAGTTGGATGTAGCGCAATTATACAGAAGTCTTTACCACAGAAGACAAAAGATCCAGGTAGTTTCATCATACCTGTAACAATTGGCCTTTACCAATGGGTAAAACATTGCTTGATTTAGGAGCCAACATCAACTTAATGCCTTTATCTATGATGAAAAGAATTGGAAATTTGGAGGTAAAACCAACAAGGATGACTTTACAGCTAGCTGACAGATCAATGAAGTACCCTAGTGGAGTTGCAGAAGATGTACTGGTACAAGTGGATAAGTTCATATTTCCAGTAGACTTTGTCATCATGGACATGGAAGAAGATGCTTAGGTACCTCTCATTCTGGGCAGACCATTCATGAAAACGGCAAGGGTTATCATTGATGTAGATGATGGTAACTTGAAGGTAAGAGTGCAAGATGAAGAAGTTAGCTTTAATATGTTTGAAGCAATGAAATATCCAAAAGATTAGCAACAATGTCTCCAATTAGATGTATTGGAAGAAATTTCTCTTGATCAAGAATTGTTAAAGAAAGATCCTCTGGAAAAGGTTTTGACAGGAGTGGGAGATATACTAGATGAAAAAGAAAGAAAGGAATACTCCAAAGCACTTGATTCAACAAGCTTTGTTTTACCAGGAGAAGAAAGCACTGAGACATTAAAATAGGAGAAAGATAATGAAAGTCAGAAGCTAGAGCTTAAGGTATTACCTTCTCACCTTAAATATGCCTTTTTGGATGAAGCTATGGCTAAACCTGTTGTTATCAGTAAAGCTTTAACTCCATTAGAGGAGAAAAAGCTTCTTATTGTTTTAAAAGAAAATGCAGGAGCTTTAGGATGGTCTTTATCAGATCTCAAGGGTATCAGTCCCTCATATTGCATGCACAAAATTCATATGGAGGAAGATTTCAAACCAGTCACTCAACCTCAAAGAAGGTTAAATCCAACAATGAAAGAGGTAGTGAAAAAAGAGGTAGTGAAAAAAGAGGCATTGAAACTCCTTGAGGCAGGTATGATCTATCCTATTTCTGATAGTGCTTGGGTAAGTCCTGTTCAAGTAGTTCCTAAGAAGGGGGGTATAACTGTTATTAAAAATGAGAAAAATGAATTGATACCCACTTGAACAGTAACAAGATGGAGAATGTGTATTGATTATAGAAAACTAAATCAAGCAACTAGGAAGGATAATTTTCCCTTACCTTTTATGGATCAAATGTTAGAAAGATTAGCAGGGCAAGCTTTTTACTGCTTTCTAGATGGATATTCTAGGTATAACCAAATAGCTGTAAATCCAGAAGATCAAGAAAAAACTTCTTTCACTTGTCCTTTTGGTGTTTTTGCTTACAGGAAAATGTTGTTTGGACTATGCAACACTCCAGCAACCTTTCAAAGATGCATGCTTTCAATATTCTCAGATCTGGTGGAGAAATGCATAGAAGTTTTATGGATGACTTCTCAGTATTTGGAAGTTCCTTTGATCATTGCTTGGAGAATTTGAACATTGTATTGAAGCGGTGTGTAGAAACCAATCTTGTGCTGAACTGGGAGAAATGCCATTTTATGGTAACAAAAGGTGTAGTTCTTGGGCATAAAATCTCTGCAAAAGGAATTGAGGTGGACAAAGCAAAGATTGAATTCATTGAAAAGTTACCTCCTCCAGTAAATGTGAAAGGCATTAGAAGTTTCCTTGGGCATGCAGGATTTTACAGGCGTTTCATCAAAGACTTTTCAAAGATAGTCAAACCTCTCAGCAATTTACTGAACAAAGATGTTTCATTTAAATTTGATGATGCATGTTTGGCTGCTTTTAATTTGTTGAAACAAAAACTTATATCTGCCCCTGTTATTGTTGGTCCATATTGGACTCTTGGTTTGGAGTTAATGTGTGATGCCAGTGACTATGCTGTAGGAGCAGTTCTAGGACAGAGGAAGTCTAAAATTTTCCATGTCATACACTATGCTAGTAATGTTTTAAATGAAGCACAAAGAAACTATGCTACCACAGAGAATGAATTACTAGCAATAGTGTATGCATAAGAAAAGTTTAGATCATATCTGATAGGTTCCACTGTCACCATTTACACTGATCATGCAACAATTAAATATCTTTTAACCAAACTAGATTCTAAACCTAGACTGATAAGATGGATTTTGCTCTTGCAGGAATTTGATTTGGTCATCAAGGATAAAAAGGGAAGTGAGAATGTGATAGCAGATTTATCAAGGTTGGTGAATGAGGAAGTGACTAGCACTCAAATTGAATTGCAAGAAACTATCCCAGATGAAAAGCTCATGATGATCAATGAAAGACCATGGTTTGCTAACATTGCCAATTTCAAAGCAGCAGGAGTGCTGCCAGAGAATCTCTCATGGAATCAAAAGAAGCAATTCTTACATGATGCAAAGAATTATTTATGGGATGATCCACACCTCTTCAAAATAGGAACTGATAATTTGCTGAGAAGATGTGTGCCAAGAGAAGAAGGTCAGAAGATTTTATGGCATTGTCATAACTCACCTTATGGAGGACACTTTAACAAGGATAGAACTGTTGCAAAGGTGCTACAATCAGAATTTTACTGGCCAACCTTGTTTAAAGATGCACATGATTATGTTCTACACTGTGATAATTGCCAAAGGACTGGAGGAATATCAAAGAGAAATGAGATCCCTTGGAACTATATCTTAGAGGTAGAAGTATTTGACTGTTGGGGGATAGATTTTGTGGGACCTTTACCTCCTTCAAATGGAAAAGAATATATTCTTGTGGCTGTTGATTATGTCTCAAAATGGGTGGAGGCTGAAGCTACTATGGAAGCTGACTCAAAAACAATGGTGCAATTCTTGAAGAAAAACATATTCTCCAAGTTTGGCACACCAAGAGTTTTGGTCAGTGATGGGGGCTCTCATTTTTGTAATGAAAACTTGCAGAATGTTCTGAAAAGCTATGGATTAAAGCAAAAGGTAGCATCACCTTACCACCCTCAAACAAATGGACAAGCTGAGGTGTCCAACAGAGAGTTGAAAAGGATCCTTGAGAAGACAGTAAGTTCATCTAGAAAAGAGTGGTCCTATAAGCTTGATGATGCACTTTGGGCATACATGACAGCTTTCAAAACAGCTATAAGACTTTCTCCTTTTAAGATGGTATATGGGAAAGCTTGTCATCTACTAGTTGAGTTGGAACATAAGGCATATTGGGATTTGAAAGTTTTGAATATGGATGAGAAAGTAGCAGGGAAGAAGAGGATTTTACAGTTAAATGAGTTGGAAGAAATGCGGCTTAATGCTTATGAGTCTTCTAGGATCTACAAGGAAAAGACAAAGGCCTATCATGATAAGAAGCTCTTGAAAAGAAAATTCTTCCCAGGACAATCAGTGCTGTTGTTCAATTCCAGATTAAAATTTTTCCTTGGAAAATTGAGATCCAAATGGACAGGACCTTTCATTATCAAAGAAGTAAGAACATATGGAGCTGTGGAACTAGAGGATCCTGATACAGGGGATTGTTGGGTAGTAAATGGACAGAGGTTAAAGCCATATCTTGGAGGAGAAATTGACAGATCTAAATCTGTCATTAATCTGCAGGACTCCTAAGGAATCAGGCGTCGAGCTATCAGACGTTAAACAAGCGCTTGCTGGGAGGCAACCCAGTGTAGATTTAGGAATAGTTTTGATTTATTTTTGTTTAACAATTGAAGAAAAAGGTAAAAAGAAAAGAAAAGAAAATTTTGAAAAAAATGTCTGCGCTTTAAGCTCGCTTAGCGCACCTAAAGCGCAGCTTCACAACTTGGTCTTTGACTTTCACGCTTTATTCTCGCTGAGTGAGTGAAAAGCGTGAAAGTGACTTTTCAAGTTACGCTGCAGCGTAACTGTGGCATGCGGGTCGCTTCAAACCAAATTGAAGCACGCGCTCCAACCTTGCTGAGCGAAGGTGGAGCTCAGGCACGCGTACTGGAATAAAAACGCTAGAATTCGGGAAAAAGCCATTCTTGGCAGTTTCTTTCCGAATTTTGGACGTATTTTCTTTCAATTTTCCTCATCCCTCTGCTATTTAAGAAGATTTTTCATCAAGGTATGTGTTTTAACTTTGATTCTTTGGTTAATTTTGATGAAATCTGGGGTAAGGCTACATGATTCTTTAACTCAGAATGGGAGTTCATGTTTCTGTTGAATGGTATTGACTCTTGGTTCTTGAATTTTGAATGATGGAATGATGTATATTGCTCTATTGCAGATGGTTCGTACTAGAACAACTACAAGGAAAAGCTGCTCTGCAATATTAAAAAGGAAGAAAAGAGAGGAAAATCCTTTTATAGGGGAAGGAAGATTTAAAGACCTTGAAGCCTCAATGAATTACAGTTATATTAGGAGTTGTGAGTTCTTGCTGGAACGACAAGTACTACTCAAGGAAGGAGAATATGAGGAATTCAATTTTGAAATCACAAGGAGGCAATGGAAAGTGTTGGTTGAACCATACAAATATTTTGATCCAGAAATTGTTAAAGAATTCTATAGTAATGATGTGTCGAGTATGGACGGTACTGGTGAAAGGAAAAGTTTTGTACAAGGGTATTGGGTTGCATATGATAGGAATTCAATCAATGAACTTTTGGATTGTCCTGCCCCAGAGGTAACTGATGACACTTATTGCAAGTATCTTAATAGAATGCAAGAGGTTGGACCATATGGGAAAGACATAATGGATGCACAGACTGCTCAGCGTTTGTGTTTGAATGGTAGAACCTATGAAACAAATGTTTATGGAGAGGCAGATAGGATACCCAAAGAACACTTGAATGATTTTTCCAGAATGTGGATGGCTCTAATAAATGCTAACATTCGACCTTCTCCCATCTTTTCTGCTCTAGACATGCCTACTGCTCACTTGATGTACTACATCATGAATGGGGAACAGGTTGATATTGCCTCAATCATATCTAACTATTTGCACTGTCTAATCCAAGTTTCTCGTAATGAAAGGGGACCACACTCTAGAGTGAAACTGGGATTTCCTGCTCTGATTACAACATTATGTCACTACAGAGGAATTGGAGTCATACCAAACACACCCATTGGAAAACCAATTGATAGACAGTACATAGAGTCCCAATGCATCTCACCAGAGGAAATCATGACAACAATTGATATTCATGAGGTTCATCCACATCCACTTCCACCACCACCAGCAGACAGACCAGGCCATTACTTCATGGAACATTTGTCTAGCCACGTCAAAGCATTTCATTCTAGCATGATGCATTTGCAAGAGTTTCTTTATCACAATGTTCAAGGACCACATCCAGGAATGACTCCGGAACGCTTTCGAGAAGCAGTGGAATGGCCTGGGGACATGCCTAATTTTCATAGGAGGGGAGGAGGATATTCAGAAGATGAAGAATAAAAACGATGGTTTCTTTTCTTTTTACTCGTTTTTTATTTTTTTTTATTTTTTTAGGAATTTAGGAATTTCATTGTTTCTTTTATTATTAGGAAATTCATTGTATAAAGAGTTTTATTTCAATTTTTATATCTTTAGGATTTAGGAATTAGGAAATAAAAGGAAAATTTTTCAAAATTTCTGAAATTAGGCAGTTTAACTAACCAGATTAGGAAAGAAGAAAGGGTCTTGTGATTAATTCCATAATCAGTTAGGACTAGGATACTTCACGGGAGAACCTATCATGGTAGTTAATTAAAACCAGTAAGTGCTTTATCAAGGAATTTAGCCAAGAAGCCGGTGAGTTGAGAGCCCAAACACTTGAATTGAGAGTTTTTCACCGCTGCTTGTCAATTTTTATTGATTGAGTTTATGGATCTTATTCTGTTTATGGAAAATATTGAAGTGACAAAGGCAATTTTTTGTTTTCAATATATTTGCTCAGTGCCAAAAAGCCAACCCTTGATATAATTTTTTCAATTCTTTGATAACCCATTTGAGCTTTAATGATTATTCTTGTGCACCCAAGCCATAATTGATATATATATATATATATTCTGTCCTTACACATTTGGGATAGAGAGTAAGGTGCAAGTTGAGACAATGGGAAGAAAAGGTTGGAAAATTGAAAATCAAGAAATTCAAAGAGCAGGTACATGAAAGCAAAAAGAAGATCACTCCCCCAAAAATAAAAAAGAAAAAAAGTGAATAAATTGAATAAGTTGGGGGGAATGCAATTTCAAACAAAGAAAGAGGCCTGCAAAAATGAGAAAAATCAAGAATGAGATGGTGGAAGGAGAGAAGTTCCAAGTCAAGCAACATCAAAAGATGCTCTCTATCCCAGGTGTTTATTGTTTATCCAGAAAAACCATGATTCCTTGATAGCCCAGCCTCATTACAACCAAAGAAAGACCTTTTGATCCATATTGACCATGAACATGTTTAGGAACTAGAAATGACTATCAATCTTAGTTGTTCAACTGTGGTGAAAACATTGAGGGAAACAGTACCCATGAGCACGAGTGAAATTCCTTGGTTTATCATTTATTGCTTTAATTGTTACTTTTGAAAAAGTTCAACTGTTGATTGTGTTCTGTTTTTGATTGAGGATTGGTAACATCTCTTGATTCTGATTTTTTTCTGATATTTGGAAAGTGACTTCTGCCTAACAAAGAGATGATGTAAATTTTTCCTTGTAGTTGATTATGAGAATTGTACATGAGGGTGATTTGATTTTGATTGCAAAAGGTATCTTGCCTGAGGATAAGCAAGAAGTTAAGTTGGGGGGTTTTTGATAAGTGTAAATTATGTGATATTTTCCTATGTTTTTATTACACTTATCAAGGCTAAAATAATGATTTATGCCCCAAAATAATCCCTTTTTATGAATAATTGTAATAATTGTAATTATTTGGTTTGAATTTGAATTTGATGCTATTTGATTAGAAATCTGTTATTTTGTGCAGATTTATGGAAGATTTGAAATATAAGAGAAAATAGCATTAATTGGGGAGATTGTTTGCAGATTTGAAGTTTAAATGAGGATAAAATAAAGATGAGATCAACAGCCATTTAAACAAAGGATCCTGTGGATAACTTTCCCCAATTTGAATTCAAGTTCAAATAAATACAAAATCAAGCCAGAAAAGGGAAACAAGAAAACCAATCAAGCAAAGGCAAGATCAGAAAAAGATCAAGTGGATAAATGAGGAATTGAAGAAAGTCTACAACATGTTTCATGCTTCACCTGCGCTTAGCGTAGGTGGAGCGCAGCTTACAGAGGGACACGCTTCATCGGCGCTTAGCGCAGGTGAAACGCAAGTCACACACCGGCTTTTTAAATTCAAATACAGATTGATCTCTTCCAGATTTAAATTAGGGTTTTCCTTAGTCTATAAATAGTACCTTTTGCACAGATCTAAAGAAGGCTTTTAGAGAGTACCTTTTGCACAGATCTAAAGGAGGCTTTTAGAAAGTACAGAGGAGAGAGGCAAAGAATAGAAAGATAGAAGCACAAGGATTGAAGAAGGTGACAAATTCTTCAGTGGTTTGTGATGGCTACCGTGAGTAGCTAAGCTCTCCAGTAGGATTGGATGTAGTGGATGCAATCCCCAAGTGTATGTGAATTCTCTTGTTTTTAATTATAAATCCCTGTTTTTAATTATATCGGTACTTTTATGTTGTTCTTAATGCATTACTTCCGCGCGTGCGCCTGAGTCGTAGGCTAGTGATCAGGATAACACAGAATGAGATTTCCGGCTAGTATTAGAGTTTAGGGGAGCCTATGTAAGAAAAACAGGGAAACACTAGATTGAACTTATCATAAGTGTACAAGTAACTGAGATTTACTCAGGACAAGCAAATAAGCAAATGTACAGAGAATATCAGAGTATTTTTGCAGCGTTTACGCAGAGTAAGATTTCTTTGATAACTTTGCTTCACTTATGCCTTCTTCAATCTGCATGGGCATATTTATAGTCTTCGAGAAAAATGTTGCCCGTTGTCAAATAGCATTAAATGCTTCAGGAGACGTTGAGACACACTCTGTCCAACACGTTCTGAGCAGTCTTAGGTGCAACAGGTCTGTGCACACAATGCTTTTGAGCAGGTACAGCAGCTTTGCAGACTTTCCTTAAAAATGCTAAACATTTGAACGAGGAGAGAAAGCAACTGATTCTTATGCTGAAAAGGGTTAGACCATTGGGATGAACGTTCTTCTTACATAGTAACGTCTTCACGGGTCAAACCTTAAACTTGATACCTTCAGACTTAAGATGCAAGGAGTGCTTCAGATGATCTTCAAGTCTTCAGATGATAAACACTCTTCAGATGATAAACACTCTTCAAATGAAAAACACTCTTCAGATGAAGTTGTTCTTTCGGATGATCTTTTACACAGACAATATGATCTGAAACAGTGCAACATCCTGTGAGAGCATAGTATCATATAAATGCCTTTTATATTTTATATTTGTTGCTCATTAAAACTTAAGAGAGTGAGACTCAAAATATTTTTAATTTCATATATTTAATCCTTTGAGATTCAACAATCTCCCCCTTTTTGATGATGACAAATATAAAATATGATAAAATCTGAAAAAGGTTTTAGTTGAGAAAATTCTCCCCCTTAAACAGATATTTCATCTGAGATGATCATATTCCTTCTGAAATGTTCTCCTTCTGAACCGTCCTTTCATCCTTTCTAGTTCTGAAACATTTTCTGAAGTACTTGCTGCATTGCTTTCAGATTTTGTTAGTAGTACCATAGTAAATACTGCATATAACTACTAATCATATCATATTACTGCTCCCCCTTTTGGCATCAATAAAAAAAGGGTAACCAACAGACAGATAGTAGTTAAGATTGATGTTCAGCAAGTAGAGAACATAGAATGATAACAATCAAAACTTTATGGATTAAAATCGGAAACACGTATTGACATAAACAGTGAAACACAGTCTGAATCATTCTAGACATCATCATGAACTGGGTCTTAAGCTTCCCAGAGCTCTCTCAAGCAATTCTTGCATAGCCAGTCTCTGCCTTTCCAGTTTAGCTACTACAGCCTCTCGGAGATGATTTTGACTAGCTTGAATCTGAGCTTGAGTCTCTAAAATCTGATCTGTTTTCTGCATAAGCTGTTGATTCTTCAAACGAAGTTCCTCATTCTCCTCAACTAAAGCACTGACTTCGGCTTCAAGATTCTCTTCATAGAAAACAAGAGAGATATGCTTGCAGGTGAATCTGAAGTACTGAAATCCAGTAGGTAGGTGATACTGCAAAGGGTCCTTCACTCTGATATAAAATTCAGGGCGAAAAAAAGGAAATGCCACCATCCACTCTGAATGGAGATCCCTATTAGACAATGGAAAGCATCCTCTAAAGAAGGTAGCAGTTTCTACTATAGTTGAACCTGCAACCACTTGAGAGTCAGCATCATCTTAGCTTGTTCCTGATGAACTCCCTTCCTTCTCAACAAGATTCCATTGAAAGTCCCACATGGCATTATAAAGTGAATGATCCATGCCTTGGTTGATGAAGATATATTCTGCAAGATTGTTCCAGTCTTCTTCAGATAACACTCTTGGAGGTCCAGCACCTTGTGAAACTATCTTAGGTACTTTGTCTTTGATAGAAAATAAGTCAGCATAAGGATACCTGGGTACTATCCTGTCTGGTTGCATCAGAATAGTAGTTGACAGCTTTGTATGAATAGGTAGAGGGGGTTTGAAATCTCTACAACCAAAGGATCTGGAACAACTTTGATCAATTAGTTCAGCTTCAAGACACTGCATTCTGACAGCGATCCACTCATCAGGAGATAGATTGAGTTGATCCTGTGAGAAAGGATCCAAAGCTTTCCACTTATGGCAAGGAGTGATGACTCCATATTTGATCTTCTCAAGAGCGTCTGAGAGACCACCTCCCCCTGAGCTGAGCATCCTCCTTTGTCTTGCTTCTGAGGAAGTTTCCAGCAAAAACCTCGATGGTGGGTGAGACAACAATGGTGCAGCTTCCTTGAAGAATAGCAATTCTTCATATAAGTTGGGAACTTTGGTACTCTGGTTCGTACAGAAGTGAGCATATTGTAGAATCTGTGAGGCACTTCAGCAGCCCACTTCAAGTGTTCATTGCTGCCAATAGGTAGAGCTAGATCATAGGTAGGTTGCCTTGACATGTTCCTTTCTTTTTCTTTCAGCAGAATACTAACAGGAAGATTTCCACCAAACCAGATGCAGTATGGTTCGACATCTGAATCAATTTCAGAGTAACCTGACAGAGAGGAAGAAGATGGTGAAGGTGGGGGTACTTCTCTTGGTGTGCTGATAGCTTTAGGTGGAGGAGGGGCTTCATCTTCTGAGGATGAGTCATTTCCAAATAGAACCCTAGGTTTCTTAACACGAGTCGTAGAGCCTTCAGTAGCTGGCTTATTCTGCCTCAGTTCCTCCAACTTTTTCTTTCTTTGAGCTTTAGCAACCTTCTGAAACTCGACAGCATCTTCTTGTTGGATGCTTTTACTTCTAGTCAACCTCTGAGAGGCATCAGCAGCAGGAGACAACAATCTTCTCCTTTGATTTCTTCTAGTCTTAGCACTGGCTCTTCTTCTTTTAGCCTGTTGGCTTGCTCAAGCCTTTCATCTTCAAGAACGGCTTGTTGAGCTGCAACAGCAAGAGCATAGTCTTGCCTTTCTTGTTCTTCCTTCTCCTTTCTTTCTTCTTCTTCAATCTCTGCGACCACTTGTCTGATGTCAGCTTCAGGCAGACTCGTAGCAAGAGGGATGGCTTTGACAGGCTCAGTTGAATCATCTAATGCAACTGAGATTGGTTCAGACTCTAGACTATTGTTGTCTTCTACCTGTCCTCCTGAGTTGAGAGTAGGCTGAGTAGCAAAAGCTAGGTTCTCAGTAACCTGACCCACAATCTCAGAAGTATGTGCAGACATACTCTGAGCAGGTTTAGATTGTCTGAATTGAACTTCTCCTTTTGGTGATTCTTTCTTCTGAAGCAGCTTTGTTCTTTCCTTCTTCAGAACTTTAGTGGGAGTCTGAGCAGACACGAACTTGTCTTTGTGAGTGTCACCTTGCAACTCCTCCTCCAGAATCTCTAAAGGACTTTTCCCAGTTCTGCTAGCCTTGGTTTGAACAGCTTCTTCTAGCAGAGTCCTTTCTGGTGAGGGCTTCTTCATAGCAATCCCCATCCTCTTGATGTTGGTCAAGGAGAAGAGAGAAGGACCTTTGTGGTCATAC
Organism: Sesbania bispinosa; assembly: GCA_026901365.1. NCBI lineage: Eukaryota > Viridiplantae > Streptophyta > Magnoliopsida > Fabales > Fabaceae > Sesbania > Sesbania bispinosa. The sequence goes on from QLOH01000254.1 coordinate 1,111,402, forward strand.
ACTCTTTCAATGGGAACATTGAACTTCAACAGAATCTTTGTGATAAGAGTGGTATGAGTATAGCTTGAGGCAGAATCATTTAACCTTTTCAGCATATTGTAGAGGATGATCTTGGGTAGATTAAGAGGCTTCTTGTCCAAAAGATGGATTATGCAGAATCTTTCCAGCTCAGACACATGATTCTTACTTCCAGACTTGGGCAAAATACAACACCCCAAGATGGCATGAAGAATACTTGCCTTAGGATGCATGTAAGAGCTTCTCAGATCACCTGGGTCTTCAATCCCGTACAACTTCTGGGTAAATCTCTTAACTCCACCATTCTTTACTTCCCATTCTAAAATGAACATATCTCCAGTATTGGGAACACCAGTTACAGCAGCAATGGTGTCAGCATCTACAGTGATTTTTATACCCATCAACTTAGTTTCAAAACTTTGATACCTTCCATCCTGGGAAGAAGCATCTCGAGCATTTTTCCAGAAGTCCACCACACTCTTTTCATGCCATGCACAATCAATGGCAGAGAAAACATTAATCCAGCCACATGCTTCGAAGGTGTCAGTGAGATTAATGCCACCGGCTTGGAGCATCTCCAGGTCTACAGTCCTGGAAGGAACAATCTGACCACCAGCCGATTTCTTGGAAGCTATTGTTATGAACTAAGAAGGAGACGAAGAATATATAGAGGACTCAAGGAACTTAGGGCACAAGGAAGGCAGCAGTTTGCACTTGGAGAGAGAGAGAGAGAGAGTAGTAGCCAGTAACAGTAGCAATCACGTCTCTTAAATAGCCGTCACACATAGTAATGATGACAGTTGAAGTTTCGGAGATCGTGTAAACATGCTTAGAGTAGTTACTCAGAGAAGAAGACCAAACGTTTCAGCTTGCCACGTCATCAGACTGAGTTGCTTCACACATACATACTATTCAGACAATCATGCATGTCCAAATGCAACAACTTCAGATGCATGTTTAGATGCAACAATTATATTTCAGATAAAGCCAAGATATTCAGATTATTTCTTATGAACTTAAATCTATCTTCAGTCGGGGCTTTTATGAATATATCTGCCCATTGATGCTCAGTATCAATGAACTTTATATCAAAAACTCCTTTCTGAACATAGTCTCTAATAAAATGATGCTTGATTTCTATATGCTTTGCCCTAGAATGTTGAATAGGATTCTTGGATAAATTAATTGCACTTGTGTTATCACACATTACAGGTATAGAAGATATATTAATGTTAAAATCCTCTAACTGATATTTTACGGATAGCAGTTGTGAACAATAACTGCCTGCAACAATATATTCAGCTTCTGCTGTGGAAAGAGCAATGGTGCTTTGCCTTTGCTGGACCAGCTGATCATGTTGTTACCAATGAAATGACAACCTCCACTTGTTGATTTCCTCTCAATTCTATCTCCAGCAAAATCAGCATCACAAAATCCCACTAACCTGCAATCCTTACTTCTCTTATAGCAAAGACCAAGATTAGTAGTACCATTTAAATATCTGAAAATTCTTTTTACAGCTTTATAATGAGTAATTCTTGGATCAGATTGAAATCTGGCACAAAGACATACATTGAACATAATGTCAGGTCTGCTTGCTGTCAGATACAATAATGAGCCAATCATTCCTCTATACAAAGTTTGATTTACTGGTTCTTCCCCTTCATCTTTGTTCAAAACAACAAAAGGATACATGGGAGTAGTCATGGACTTGCAATCACTCATATTGAATTTCTTAAGCATTTCTTTTGTATATTTTTCTTGATGGATCCATATACAATCAGATTGTTGCTTAATCTGAAGTCTTAGGAAGAACTTAAGTTCCCCCATCATGCTCATCTCAAACTCAAATTGCATAAGTTCAGAAAATTCCTTGCATAATGAAGAATCAGTAGAACCAAATATAATGTCATCCACATATATCTGAACAAGAATGAAGTCTTTGTTGGACATTTTTCTGAAAAGAGTTGTATCTACTTTTCCTCTTTGAAAACCATTTTTGATTAAAAAGTTGCTCAATCTGTCATACCAAGCTCTTGGGGCTTGTTTCACACCATAAAGAACCTTTTTCAGTTTGAAAACATGTTCTGGAAAAGTAGTGTCTTCAAAACCTGGTGGTTGTCTAACATAGACCTCTTCCTCAATAAACCCATTGAGAAAGGCACTCTTAACATCCACTGATATAAGGTGATGCCAATGTTTACTGCATAAGCTAGTAAAATTCTAATGGCTTCAAGCCTCGCTACAGGAGCAAAAGTTTCAGTGAAGTCAATACCTTCTTGCTGATTATAGCCCTGAGCAACAAGTCTTGCTTTGTTTCTGACTACTTTTCCTTCTTCTGATAACTTGTTTCTGAACACCCATTTGGTTCCTATTATAGTTTTCCCATGGGGTTTAGGTACAAGTGTCCAGACATCACTCCTAGCAAATTGATTCAGCTCTTCTTGCCCGTTGTCAAATAGAATTAAATGCTTCAGGAGACGTTGAGACACGCTCTGTCCAACACGTTCTGAGCACTCTTAGGTGCAACAGGTCTGTGCACACAATGCTTTTGAGCAGGTACAACAGCTTTGCAGACTTTCCTTAAAAATGCTAAACATTTGAACGAGGAGAGAAAGCAGCTCTGATTCATATGCTGAAAAAGGTTAGACCATTGGGATGAACGTTCTTCTTACATAGTAACGTCTTCACGGGTCAAACCTTAAACTTGATACCTTCAGCCTTCAGATGCAAGGAGTGCTTCAGATGATCTTCAAGTCTTCAGATGATAAACACTCTTCAGATGAAAAACACTCTTCAGATGAAGTTGTTCTTTCAGATGATCTTTTACACAGACAATATGATCTGAAACAGTGCAACATCCTGTGAGAGCATAGTATCATATAAATGCCTTTTATATTTTATATTTGTTGTTCATTAAAACTTAAGAGAGTGAGACTCAAAATATTTTTAATTTCATATATTTAATCCTTTGTGACTCAACAGCCTAGACATAGGAAACCTAACCTCCGATTGCTAAAAGTACTCGTTAATTATATGGAAATATAGGTGGAATCTGATGATTGAATTGTTTTGGTGAGTGACAGCCTGTTCATAGGAGCATCTATAGGAATATATAGTTAATTGATAGTAACATAATTGAAAGTTAATTGTATGTGAGGGATAAACGGGATCTTGTGATTGATGGGGTAGTGACAACCCTTGAATGAAGAGCGTTTATAGGAAAGTACAATTAATGGACGATTCAAACAAACCGAACAATAATTAATTAATTAAGAGCTTAATGAGCCGAGGGTAATTTGTCGCTTGGAAGAGCCCGCATGAATTATCTTTGAGTGGTAGGCTACTGGTAACTCGAGGTTTTATCAATTCAATTTGGCTAAGGTATAATTAATAACAAATTTATAATTAAAAGAAGGGATTCACATACATAAGGGGTGCGAAGAAGCGAAGTCCAATCCTAATCCAAGTAAATCTATTTTCCCTTATTTTATTGCTTACTTTTCTTTTTGCCATTTAAATTCCGCACATTAATCATTCTCTTAAAAAGTTGCTCACTTGGTAATTCGATCACTAAAATCTTGCAAAGTGAACCGCTCCCTGTGGATAAGATACTTTATACTTACTATTATACTGCTGAACTTTTGGTACGCTTGCTAGAATTTCATCACTCCCCTTCTCCCGTTTTAATTTTCCCCTTAGGACACTCATGAGAGCGCTTTTCTTTTCCTTTTTTTCTCATTAGGGCGCTTACCTGAGCGCCGTCCCCTCCCCATTTTTTTATTTTATTTTTCCACTGAGTGCTCCTCCTTGTAGCTCCCTCCCCTTCCCCATCCCAATTTTTGCCCCTTATTTTGTTTGCCCACTTGTCTCTCTCTCTCTCCCGCCCTCTTTCGCTCTCCTCTCACCCCTTGAATCCTCGTCACCGCACCACCCACCGCCCTCGAAGAGCACCGCTTGGACCACCGTGAGGAAGGCCGCATCTGCGACGTCCGTGCGAACAGCACTGTGAAGCACCGCGCCACCACCAAGCTCCACGCCCAACCGATGCGAACAACTCCGCGAAGCACGACTACACGTACGCCTCCACGCAAAGCACCGCGCCATCCACCTCCACCACTGCACGCCCGGCCGAGCGCCACTACGTGGCCAAACCCCCACCACTGCGAGCACCCTACGCTACGAGGCTCCCGCTTTCAGGTACGTTTTTATATTATTTTTATGATGTGGCTGGACATGGTGATGGTTGTGGGCACCTTGATTTGGGATTTGATTTTGGTTAGGGTTTTCTTCTTGAGTAGTCTTTAAGGTTAGTTAGAAGTACCTATAAAATGTGATAATGTGTAGATTATTCAATTATTTGTTGTTTATAATTTGCAATTAGTAGATAATAATGAGATTTTGTCACTTGTATTAGAACTTGATGTGGATGATATGATACTGGAGATTGCTTGTATAATTACAGATGGAAAATTAACCAACTCAGTGGAGGTAGGTATTTAATTATCTGATGTACGATTTACATGTTTTTTGACCAAATCAATGATTGGTTGCTTTTATTTAACATTATTTTGTTCCTATTTACTTTTCCTGTTGAAGTGAATTTTAAATGGTATTTGGCTAATGATTTTCAATGAATTTAGGTTTAACAAAAAATGTGCTTGAAAGTACAATTAGTGAAAGACAAGCTGAAAAACAGGTATATAGAAACTATACCATTTGGCAAGCTCTTTCAATAGGAACTTACTTTCCATCATGTTAATTGGGAAATGTATTTTCATATATTTTCAATGAATTTGAAAAAAATGTTATCGTTTTTATATTGTAAGAAAAATATGAAATAGTTAAACTCGTCTATTGGGGATAATGGAATCCTAGCTTACAGAAGGAAATTAAATTCTCATTATCCTTCATAAAGTTCATAAGAAATAAGGGAGGGACATAACCACAATCCATGTTAGGAGAACTTTTTGCAACTAAGACTGTCTTTTTCCATCCACAGAACCTGTGATCTTTTCTCTGAGTATTCATGATGCCTGAATGAGTGTGTGAAATAGATGTATTTCTACTTTTTTATAACTAGTTTGTTATCTGGCCATTGAGTACTTTATATGATTTCTTTAGTTGATCTGAGGCTATATAGTATGTAGTAATAAGCATTTTGTTGTTGTTTTCCTTCTTAGAGGTTGGTCATAGATGTAGCACAAATGGGTTGGTTTTCTTGTGTGGAATCCCATGTTGTGATTGATCTCGGAAATTTGATCTTATAAGGATAGAGACCTGGGTTGTGCTTCACCCCCAAGGAGCTCATTTCATTTACAAACCATATTATGGACTTTAGTTTTCAAAGCTCTTTCTAGAATCATATGGGATTATGGCTTAGTTGTATTTAGTTTTTTATTCATGTTAGACTTTACTTTATTTGTTGCATTGAAAGTGTCAGTAAACTTGTATCCTTTTTCCTGCATATTGCCACTTGATCTGTGAGATAATGAATTGAAGTTTCTACCTTGTTGTCCTTGGGTGAATGCGATGTTGTAATTGAAGTTTCCACATGATCCTCTTTCCCTCTCTGTTTTATTTATTTATTTGTCTTTTATAATGTAAATCTGTATTGTCTTGGAAAATTTCAGGTTATTGAATTTGTTAAGACTTAAGAGAGATGTTGGTTCACACACACCTCTCTTAGCAGGAAATTTAGTATGTGTGGATTTTCAATTTCTAAAGGTATTGGTGAGCAGGAATAGGTAATGACTGCGAGAGGCCTGCAGGAAATAAGGTCACATGTGTGTTTCTTTGGAAAATATCACAGGCTAAGACAAACTACTGGATATCCCTTTTCATCCCAATACAAAAGATCACCAATCCGTTTGTATGTTTGAGAGAATCCTAAGTGTCCCTCAATAGCATAGCTATGAAATTCAGACAAAATCAGTAGCATCTTAGAAGACTGTTAGGTAAATCCAACCTGCTTTATACAATAGCTGGTTCCTTGTAGCTGATTACAATAACTTTTACTAAATGGTCCTGTTGTTTTACTTTCAAGTTGTGTTTTTGACACGTTATTGCCTATGAAAAGAGGTTTTTTATGTGTGGTGCATGGTAACTGATTGATAATATCTAGTCAAGAAACTGCTTATTAGCCACTTATATGGTCATTCAAACGAAGCATACACATCAATTATTTTTTTCTGGCCATGGTAAACTAGGAAAAGAAAATAGAAAATAAAGAAGAAAATAAAAATATCTAAGGAACTTCTGTATTCCATCGTCTACCGTCTTATCTTGTTTTGATGTGGATCTTAGTATATGACAAATACATTCAATATATGCAGGATGCTTTCAATATCTCAGACTAAGAATACTGACGAAAGAGAAAGAAGACAAGCACAGAGACATTGAGGGATCATCAATGGCTGTTGTTAGGCCTCCTATTAAGAAGGTTTATAGAAGAAGGAATAATAGAGAGCCCAATTTAGAGGGGCCCAACTTGGTTAATAGCCCAGGTGCTATAGCAGAAGTTAGTTAGAGTTGTTATGCCTATAAGTAGGTAGTTAAGGGAAGAAAAGAAGTAGTTGTGTATGTTGTTAGCTGTGTGGTTGGAGAGATAGGGCTCTCGAATTCCCTTTGAAAGTTTCTCTGTAATTCTTTGTCACTCTTGGAAGCCATTGTTCTAAGAAGAATTCAGCATAATAAAGATTCCGTTCTTTTCTTTCTTATTCCGTTGTGCCAGTTCCTTACAACTGGTATCAAAGCTCCCTTTCTAGGGAGTTCTACATGGTTTGCACGAGAATGGAGGCCAGAATGGAACGATTGGAGAAATTGATTGAGGAGGAGCGAATTCAAGAAAGAAGCGACAGGGAAAGCTTTAAATCATGGGTTCAACAATCGATGAAGGATTGGGAAGAGCAAGATGAGCGGCTGAGGAATTTGGAGGACATGATATCGACTCTACTACAGAATTCGCAGGTTGAGCGAAACACCAGAGAGAGAATCGAAGGAAGACCTGGGGGTGCTGTGGGTTTCGGAGCAGAGAAGAGCATTCGAGAAGAAAGATGGCGTAAACTCGAAATTCCTCTATTTTCGGGTGAAGATGCTTTCGGATGGTTGAGTCGAGTTGAGAGATATTTCCAAATGAAAGGAGTGACAGAAGGGGAGAGGTTATAGGTAATAATGGTAGCAATGGAAGGCAAGGCGCTACCCTGATTTAGATGGTGGGAATATTGCACGCCTGAACCGATGTGGGCAGAATTCAGGGATGCCGTAATTAGGAGGTTCTGAAGGGAATCAAGCATGTGATCAGGGTGCAGCGGAATAAATGGATTCCCTCTCTTGTTATGATCGTTAATGCGAAAACACGAATCAAGGAATAAAAGGCATGAAACATAATGACATACCTTCAGCCACGTCTCTAGAGGTGTCCACGCCAACAGCCGAACTAGGAAACCCTCCTCAACTTTGTTAGTAGTGTTTAGAGAGTAAGAGAGATTACTCGTGTGTCTAGGGTAATGCATCTCATGCTCTATTTATAGAATGGTGGCTAGGGTTTTACCCCCTTACTCAATTATCCCTAACACATATGGGCCTGCCCCATTAGGTTATAGTTCTAATTAAATTAGAATTATTATCTTTTCCTAGCGGCTTGTTGTATGCGTGTGACCCAATAGGCTTTTAATATTTGGTTATGATATTAAAATAAAATCCTTTTATATTTAATATCATAAATAGTGAGCGGTATCTAGCAATACATCACTACTACCTAAATATTGAGATTATCAACAACTTTGACGAATCCTATTTTATGATAATAATTTACATGATCTGTCCCTTTGTCCAAATATCTAATTGAACACAAGGACATGTAATGTGTCAACCTTGTATAGTTTAATTTATGTTTCTTGATCCCCAAGTAGACTATACAGAAAATAAGCATCTCATGTTTATCCTCCTGAGCATGGCCATGCATTTCACAGTCTCACTTTATCAAGAGGCCTACAGATATAACTCCTATTACATAGGAGGAACAAATTCCATCTAAGTCACTCACATTCCTTCACATAATTTATTATATGTCCAAATACTAACTTTATGATCACCTTGTTACAGGTAACGTTTGATGATTTTTAAAACATATAATTCCTTATGTAGGAATCGTAGTGATTTCTGGTCAAAGGACTTCATATAATATTTATCAATTTAAGAAACGTTCATGACACTTATGTAACAATCCATGCAACGTTCTTAAGGTGGGTCTGTCCAATACACTATTACTCTTAATATGTACTTATATGAGCACATGATATCTCATATCCATGATCCGTGAGATGTGATCATCAATAAACTCACATACTAGTCTAAATGCAATCTTTGTCCTAAGATGATACTTGACTAGGGACTATTTTAAGAATAGTTCTTCATAAGATCTCACGATCAAGTCATCTACTTGATTTCTTATAAAGTTTAAGCTTACTATTCTAAGGACAATAATTATATTCTAAAAGAATTAATAAATGAATTGCCTTTATAAAATAACAATATAATACAAGTGATGGATGTTCGAAATAAAACATATAGGTCTCTAGTGCATACACTAACAGTTCCAACCCATCATGATACAAAGTTCCTTTAAAGCGTTGATGGGGATAAAACAGGCGGGTTTTGTGGAAGAATACCGGGAGCACTTTGAACTTTATGCGAACCCCATGAAAGATACAGATTCCGAATTCTTTAAATCAATCTTCTTGAATGGATTAAAGGAGGAGGTTAGGGCTGGACTAAGGTTGCATCGATGACGATCTTTACCCGAGATGATGGACCCTCGCACAAAGGGCTGATGAGAGGAATAGAGCCCTTCAAAGGACAACGGGCATGGGTTTTATTCGAGGGAACATAACCAAGAATTATCCCATAAATCGGACAGTCACAGTGGAGGCTGGGAGGAAGGTTTATTCATCCGGAAGTACCTCATCCATGAATACAACGCGGGAATCCACCATTAGCCAACCTGTAAATAATTTGAAGGTAAAAAGGGGGAAGTTTCAAGAACTCTCAGATGGCGGAGTTAGATGATAAGAGAAAGAAGGGGCTATGTTTCAGTTGTGACGAGAAGTACGAACCTACTCATGTTTGTAAAAATAAGAGATACCAGATCATGATATTAGAAGAAGATGAAAATGAGCCTGAAGAAGAAGAGGGAGTGACAGAAGTAGCAGAGATGGAATGTCAAGCATTGCAGCTCTCTTTGAATAGCATGACGGGATTTACATCTAAAAGATCCATCATAGCAGTGGGTGAAATAAAAGGAAGGCTAGTACATGTGCTTTTTGACTGTGGAGCCTCCCACAATTTCCTTTCAGCAAAACTGGTTAAAGAATTAGACTTAACAGTGGAAGACACGCCTCCTTATCATGTGGAAGTAGGAGATGGCAGGAAGATACAGGGCAGAGGGAAGTGTTCTTAGCTGGGTTTGCAGTTGCAAGGTTGGCGCATACAACAAGACTTTTTCATTTTGAATTGGGAGGTGCAGAGGTGGTTTTGGGCATGGAGTGGCTTGCGAGTTTGGGAGACATTAGGGCGAATTTCAGGAGCTTACTCTGATGATCCCCAAAAAAGGAGGCACCATGGTGTTGAAAGGGGATCCATCTTTATCCAGAACAACATCATTTCGGTCAATTATGAAGGCTCTACATGAAGATGGAATGAGGTTCTTCTTAACCTGCGCAGAAGTTTTAGAACATCATCCTAAAAGAGAGGAGGTTTCTACACCTATTTCAGATATTTTAGAAGAATTTCAGGAAGTGTTTCAAGAGCCACAAGGGTTGCCACCTTTTCGGAAGCATAATCATGCTATTGTCTTGAAGGAGGGAGCCACGATATCGAACTTGAGGCCCTACAGGTACCCTCACTATAAAAACAAATGAGATAGAAAAAATGATTAATGATATGTTGTTGGCTGGAATCATTAGACCTAGTACTTGTCCTTATTCAAGCCCAGTGATTTTAGTAAGAAAAAGGATGGGGGGTGGCGGTTTTGCGTTGACTATCGGGCTTTAAATAAAATTACAGTCCCAAACAAGTTTCCCATACCCATTATTGATGAGTTGCTGGATGAATTGGGTATTGCCACAATTTTCTCAAAACTAGATCTTAAAATCGGGATACCACCAAATTAGGATGAAAGAAGAGGATATCCATAAGACAACATTTCGCACACATGAAGGGCACTATGAATTTGTAGTAATGCCATTTGGATTGACGAATGCACCATCGACTTTTCAAGCACTAATGAATGAAGTGTTGAAACCCTTCCTGCGCAAATTTGTATTGGTGTTTTTTATGACATCCTAATATACAGCCAAGATGAAGAGGAGCACAAGGGTCATTTACGATTAGTGTTGCAGGTGTTGAGAGAAGCCAACTTGGTAGTTAACAAAAAGAAGTGCAACTTTGCTCAAGGGAAACTAGAATATTTGGGGCATGTCATTTCAGCAGAGGGAGTTTCTGCAGACCCCAAGAAGCTGGAAGTGATGGCTACATGGTCACAACCCAAAGACATTAAGGGCTACGAGGATCCTTGGCCTCATAGGCTATTATCGCAAATTTGTTAAGAATTATGGAAAGATTGCTAAGCCTCTAACTCAGCTCTTAAAAAAGGACAGTTTTGATATAGTTTGAAGTCCATTATAGAAGCATATGGAAGTAACATTCTAATAGCTTCTAGTCTTGCTACAAGTGCATAAATTTTCCTTATAATCTATCCTTCTTTTTGATTATATCTTTAGCCACTAATCTAGCCTTGTTTCTAATAACTATACCATGTTCATCCACTTATTTCTAACAACACCCATTTAGTTTCAATAATTGGATGATCACTTGGTCTAGAAACTAGTTCCCATACTTGATTTCTTTCAAATTGATTTAACTCTTCTTGCCTCCATGAAGCCGTGCTCCTATTGCCGGAAATTCGTCGGCTGTCGTCGCCTGTGTTGGTTGTTTCAGCCGGGTCTCCATCGCGGATTGAGCGAACCCATTTTCTGATATATTCGGGTGAAGAGACCCGATTTAGGAAGCTGTGCATGCCCCACTCGCGGGGCCATGCGCGTGTGGGCGCGTGGGCCCATTTTCCAGGCCCGAAAAATTCTTTTTTTTGTACCAAAAATTAGTTAATTAAATTTATGATTTTTGTAATTTTTGGATGCCTGTAAGTATTTTATTTTAATTATTTTGAGAGTAATTTTTAATTTGGAAATGCTACTCTCAGAATTTTGGCCTGAAATTTTTGGTATATTTCACTCTCTGATAGTGAGCCAATGTTATGAAATTATAATACATATAGTTGGTTAATAATGCAATTTATTTATTCAATTAAATTATGTTTGGCATGATTTTTATATTTTGTATAATTGTGAATTCACCTATCGTGGGTACAATTATGCAAAATTTTATGAAAAATTTGTTATTTTAAATTATATTTACATTGCACTAATAACAATAATACCCTATCAGTGTGTTGTTATTAATGTGATTTTTATTATACAATATATCTTGGTGTTTAACTCATGTCAAAATTTTATTTTAGTACCCTATCGGTATTAGAATTTTTTTTGGTAGATGAGAATTGTATATTGTATTATTTATTATTTCTTATTTATTGTGATTCCGGACGCTTAGACGAGATCATGTAAATAAGAAATTTTGGCTAATGGGTATCTTATTATTTTGGCTAGACACACAGATTCATTTAATTTTGTTTTAGCATAAGATAATATGCATATTAAATGTTTCTTTGTTATTTTGTTGTTAGCCTCTACGCCCACTTCTGTCAATAATATCAATAATTTGAATAGGACCTAAATTTAGTGAATTTTGTGACATTGTTTGATATCATTATTATGTGATAGAGAAAATAATTTCGATATATATTTGAAATATTTTTATATGATTTTCATATTATATTATCTTTAAATACTTTCTCTATCAACTGGGAGAAATCTACATATATTATGTTATGATTTTGTCAAGCAAGATAATAGTAATGCAATGACTACTTTCACTTTATCTCTTTTCTCTTTAAATATTACACATTATCCTTTATTTTCAAGGCTTTATATTGAGGATTATGCTTGTTAAGTCTCTTGAGAACATTATAGTCAAACTCCCTATTATTGTCTTATATTATGGGTAATTAATTATACCAGACAATATGTTGATGTCCCAAATTAACTAGTTATTGTTTGAAGAGATTAATTTCTCTATTACATACCATTAATCTTCCTTATCATCAATGGTATGCCAAACTATTTTGGGATATATGGATAAACTTTGTATATAATACAATATTGTTATCCTGTAATTTTGATATTATAAGAACAGTGGGAGCTAGAGGCTTCATAAATCTTTATTGTATCCTCAATAGTAGTCAAAGGTCTTATGCACTTTCGTTTCCGCTTCCGCTAAAGAGTGAGTTGTTGAATTTTCTATGATCTCATTTTAAATATGTTGGAGATTATAATCTCACTCATGTTGGCAATTTTTTTTCAAATAGCTATCATATTTTATAAAATTGCGTGTTACGATATTTTTTAAGGAGATTTTCTATTTAAAATATCATGTGGATATTTATAATTTCTTTTATTTTGTAAGCAAAGTATGCGGTTAACTATGAAACTCCTTTGTAAAACCAAGATTAAGGTTCTATGTTGAGTTTCATATTTTATTTTGTAACCATTTTTTGTTGACTTTGTTTTAGTATATTTCTCTCAATATCAAATTTTGAAGAAAGAGAATTGTGAGTTTTAGACTCATAATGAATACTTTAAGCAAAATTACAATCCCACTATTAATGAGAATCCTAATAATATCATATTATTTTGGATTAGTGGGAGTGTGCACACAATTGTTTGTCATGAGATAATAGCATTGTTATATATCTTTGTGTGCACTTTTGTATTAAAATATTGTTTTTGAGCTTTTTGGTTGTCATATGTTCTTATGCGTGCTTAATCATATGACATACTCTTAGAGATTTTGGGAAGAAATCTCATTCCATGTTACTGAGATGTATTCTTATGCACAAATTGTTAATATATATTAATATGTGCAATTTTATTAACTCTCAGTAAGGCACATTAAGTGTACGCTAAGGTTATTTTGTCGGATTGCACATTTGACTTGCAATTTTATTTTGCTTTTCTATTGACCAACATTCCACATTTTATAAGGTCACAGATTTATAAGTATCTTATATGAAATTAATACTCCTATCGAGTATGATTTCTTGGATCGATAATGTACTTGTAAATCTTATTATTTGGACCAATAAAGTGCTTACTCATTGATGCCATTTTATAAGCCCATTTTGTAATTACTTTGGTTATTGGGTTATGCCCATATGTAATTACTTTTGTTATTTTTTCTTGGGCTATTATAGGCACTTGAGTTTATGTGGACTATGTTATTATTTATTTTTATTATTATTATTATTATTATTATTATTATTATTATTATTATTATTATTTTTTGGCCATTGTGTTGTGAAAGACACTTCGATTATTTTAGTATGTAACTTTGTTGTAATTTTCCTTTAACCGTTATTCCACATTTCATAAGGTTACATATGTATGGGTATCTTGCATGTATGATATGAGTACTCCTATCGAGTATGATTTTTCTGCATTGTTGAGGTACTTGTATTCTTTTGTTTGAACCAATTGCTATAAGTGCTTGCTGATTGTAGACATTTTTTGCCTATATTAATCTCGAGTTTTATTTTGTTTAAACTAAGCGTCTATGTTGTTCACGTGAGAGATTTGTTAAATTTATTTATTCTACTTGAACATGCATAGTCACTTATGTAGTAAAACACAGATTAATTAATGTCAACTGTTCTTGAACATTCTTGATTTTTCCCATGTGCAATTACTTTTGTTATTGAGTTTTCCCCTTATGTAATGACTCTTGATACTGGGCAATTGCGAGCACTTATGCTTATGTGGATTGTGTCGGATTTGTGGCCTATTGTGATGGTGAAAGGAGTTGTTTTTTGGATAAGTGTTAAACGGACATTTGCAGCAACTTTCACGTATGTTGAACATTTTAGCAGATCCACTAACCAAAGGCTTGATTATTAGAGTTTTCATAACTCATGTGTGTTTGTATAAGTCTTTTGGTGTTTTGGGTTAGTGGGAGTTTGATTTGTATTTGTTCATTTTCTGAGATATGTTTTGAGTTTATTTTTCTGATCATATCTCTTATAGCATTTAAGATACTGGGACCATTATTGGACAACATATTGTTTTATTGAATTATGCTTTCTCTTATCCATTATTTTATGAAATATAAGCATATGGTATGTATCCCTATCGGATGCTATCTTCTATATTGTTAATGCTCTTATTTCTTAGAATTATTGAATGTTATGTGCAATTGGTTATAATTGATACTTTGGTTTTAATAATTCTTAGTAGTTCTGATGATTGACTAATGTTATCCAAGTGAGAGAATGTTATATTATCCCTAATTATATTTTTTGGATTAGCATTAATCAATTATTTAGAATTATATTTATTTGAATTATTAATATCAATTATAGATTAATTATTTAATTATAGCACATAATATAAAGATGGATGATATATTGGGCTTTTATTGTGAATAGCCCGTGATATGTTGGGCTGTTCAGTTTGGTAGCATTTTGAGAGGTCCCTGGTTTTTTATTGGCGAGGATAGAGAACTGATACCCCATTAGTCAGTTCAGACAGACCTTAGACCTTCTTGTATTCTGTCTTTTCGTCTCCTACCTGGAAGAGGGTAGTTTCTCTCACTTGTCATGGTGATACCGTAATGGTTGATTCCTTCATTCAAGCTACACAACTCTAATTCTACTGTGAATTGAATTTCGTGAATATGCTATATTCTTGTATCTATTTGAAATTTATCTAGGTTACTCTTGATTAAATTTATCAAGGGAGACATGGGAGGGATGAAAGTGTACAATTTAGACTTGTAATTAAGTGGATATGACATAAATTTTTTGAAGGGTAAATATATTACATCTTTATATTCACTTACATGTACACTTATTGAAGAATTTCATATACTCTTTTTTCCATTACAAAGGTATTATCTAGTAACCAGATTTTAGATTATGGAAATCTCTGCTTGATGTTGTCGTGGAAGTGATTAATTTTTTCCATAGAAATTACTTCATATTTCAAAAAGATCTTTAAGATAAAATTTTGATTATAATCTAATTTTAAAATTTTTTCATTTATGAGTGTATCTGAAGTGGCAAAGTAAGATTTATGGGCATAACCTAAGTTGACTATAACAGTTGGGTTTCATGTAGTTTTGTCTAGGATTCTAATAGTGGCGGTCATTGATAGTCCAAAATGTATAATTTTATAAATATATACCATTTGTGGCGGTCTATGACTGCCAGTAATGTGTAATTATTGGCGACTTCAGTTAGGGCGCTTCCAGGAGCGCCCTCTATAATATACTTTAGGGCGCTTACTAGGAGCGCCCTCTAGGATGCGCTGTTTGCCCAAAAACCTGAGGGCGCTTCTCCGTGTCTTTTTTAAGCGCCCTCTAACTGACTTCTGTGAAGGCATGTCAGAAACGCCCTTTCTCTCAATGACCATACAAAAGCAGTTTCTATTAGTTGCGCACGAAAACACCCTTTTATGTGATACGGGAGTGCCCTAATAGGCCTTCTATTAGTACGATTTATAATTTTTTTTGTTCTTATTGTTATATATTCAAGTGTTTTCGTATAAATTCTAAACCTCTAGATTATATATAAAATATTTAATAATATATTGTTTAAGTACACAACCATTGGCCAGTCCCCTACAAGTTAAATCATAAGTTTGTGTTATTCAGAGTGATAAATTTATTCAGTTAATATAAAGTAACATATCCATGTCAATGAAATATTCCTACTCATTGCATTGCACGATCCTTATGTTTCTCTTAAGAATATCATATTGTTGCAGGAAATTCACTCTATCAAGCAGGGAGAAAGAAGAACCATCTCAAATTACACACTAATATCAAGATTTTGTGGGAGGAACTTGAAATATAAGACCTATTCCTATCTGTTCTTGCACTGTGAAGTTCACCTGTGATCTTGCCAAGACTGTCAGAAAATATAAGGAAACAAATATGTTATCCCGCTTCTTTTAAAAGCCTCAATGACACCTACAACACTGTTAGGACCCAGGGTATTGATGATCGATCCCTTACCTGATATAATAAAGTTTTCTCTCTTGTATTGTACAAGAAAGACAGGTTCTCAGGGAATGCAACCTCAAGAACGCAACATGATAGCCAACATATCACAAAATAGGCCTCCCTGTAGAGGAAGAAGTGGATCTTCCTTTGGTAGAGAAAGGGGAAGATTCAATCAGAAAAATCCTAACAACTAACCACAAAAGATTTGTACCTTTTGTAAAGAAGAGAAGCATATTGTGGAGACATGTTATTTTTCAAGCATGGTTTTCCACCAAATTTCAAGTTCCAAGAACAAGGGACAAGCTTCCTGTTGGGAGTCAAATTTCTGATATTTCGAATTACACAAGCGTGTAGATTCTTTATACTATTCGAATTCTTAGAAAACATTAAGGATTGCTTTTTTTCGAGTTTTGTTAATAAGTTTGATAACTGGAAAGTTCTTGGTTGAGGTTAATACAAAGAGAATTTAGAACTTCGAAAAGAAGACAAAGGAGAATTCGAGGATTTGTATTTCTAATACTCAGAAAAATAAAGGATAGTTCTTTTATTAATAATCCAAATTCGAATTACACAAGTTCGAATACATTGGAAATACATATTAGAAAAGGAAACTATCCTATGTGCTCTATACATTAGAAAGGAAACTTTCCTCAAATAAAATGAGTCCTTGACTTATGTTTCCCCAACCTCTTCCTCTTCTTCTTCCCCCACAAGCTTTGATTGAGCCAAGGCAAAAGGAATGTATTGGTTGTTTGATCGAACAACCTTGGTGCTTGGGGCAAAAATGAAGGTGTACTTGGGGAACTAACAAACAAATTCATTTATTTCTAAATAAATTAATAATTGGCTACTACGTTCAAACCTAAAAGAAAACCTTCAAAAAGAAAGGTTGAAAAGCCTATAGCTTTGGCCACTTCGTCAACCCTATAAAAAATGAAATCATTCCAGATTGGGTTGTACGCGGTAGCCAAAGGAATAAACTTCTTCATATTCTTTGAAGGATTTAGAAAAGAAGAAGAAGAAGAAGAAGATATGAGAAGGTTTTAAAGGAAATGTTCTAATGAAGTTCCTATTTATGGGGAACAAAAGGAACGAGGGTTCATAAATGAACCTCTTCGAACGTCCAATAAGAAAGAACCTTGTTGAATGACGGTGGCCGGTGGTCTTCATGACCATTGATTCAACCAAATGAAGTTTGACACGGGCATACAAAAGAAGGTGAGCAAGTCTTGAAATCAGAAAACATAGTGGGTTCAAGTATCAATAAAAGCTAAGTGTTAAAGGAAAGAAGATTTCGAAATTCTGAAGAAGATTTCGAGATTCTGGAAGAAGTTTTCGGAGCATATGAAGTCAGGAATTCCAGGAAGAATATTTCGAGAAATGGAAGGATAAATCTCGAACTTGATAGAAGGCAGAAACTCAAAAAACAGAATGTTTGAAGACTTTAGAAGATTTATGAATCTGAAGTGACTTTCAAGGGAAACAGAAGACAGAAGAAACAGTTACTGGAAGTTACAAAAAGTTTGCTAATCAAGGACAGATGGCAAAATCCAATGGAAGAGTACTTGAAAAGTGCAAGGATTAAAGGTAGTTTCTGGTTAGCAGAAAAAGTGGAAAACATGCATGCTGCCAACACATAGGGATAGATGATGTTTAATTGTACAATAGTTAGCCGTTAGGGCCAGAAATCTATAAATAGGTGAACTTTCTATATAAATAGGTTGGCAAATCACTTATACTTAAAACTCTGAAACACCTTACACGTCCAATCTTGCAACGACAAACAGGTTACAAGGAGCAACAATATGTGATGAACCATCCATTTTCATTACAATTGTTCTTACAATTTGATTTTCTTTTTCTTTGTTTCATTCTGCAGTTTACATTCCGCAATTTACATTCAGTATAATCTTTCTTTCTTTCAAACTTTTTTGTTCCTATTCTTTGAAAGTTCCGATTCTTCTTTGATTTCTAGATTCAACTTAGAACTTTGATTGATGAAATTCTGTATCAATTTGTTCTAAACTTTTGAGAAATTAGTTATTTTGATAAAATTCTGAATCAATAACTTGAATACTGTTATTTCTGGAATTCTGCATTTTAAGATTGAATTGGTAAAATTCTGAATCAATTGGTATAAATTTTCCAGAAATTGAACTTTTATGAAAATCCTTTTCATAAGAACACTGTAAACCTACTTTTTAAAGAGTCCCGTAAGAGGATCTGAATTCTAATCCCCAGATTATTCTTAGAATCAAAAGTGATAAAAAAATAATTTTTCGAGATTAGATTTTATCACCACAAACAAATTGCACGCCGGTGGACCAATTGCCAAAAGTAGTGGTGTGTTATTAATTTTCTGATTATTGATCTTGCAGCGTTGAGAGTGGCTAGAACAATATCTGTTCCAAATGACTAATACGCAAGGCAAACAGGAAGTGGAAACAATAATAGGGATTACAACTACCAATTCTGGAAGTCCACCACCCCAGACAAATGAGTCTGTGAATAATAATGATAATGGGTTAATGGAAATAGTAGTGTTAATAGAGACCAAGCGGCCTCTACAACTTTACAGAAATCTAGTGTAAGTCAAGTTATACCTACTATCCCTGTTTCTAATAATGTTTTCTGCATCTCAGATTGGCAATCCAATGTATGGATTACCGTTTGGTTTCGTCACAAGTTCTGGGATGGCACAACCAACAATGTCAACAGTTGGTCCAACAACGGTTCCGTTTGCAAATCGTGGACCTAGTGTTTAATCCATTTGTAGGAAGTTCATCTTCATCCATTACTAATTCTACTTTGCAAACTTTAAGGCAACGAATGGATGAAAGCAATCATGAATGATAAATATGTTGAATAGCAAATGGCCACAGTATTGATCCATTAGTACAAACAACAAATACTAACTATAATTTGTTGGCTAGGCAAATGGAAAGGATTGCAGACGTGTTTGGGGCGCTGCAGACCCTATTGTAAGGTAAGTGGCTAATTGTAATCCTCAAATAAATCAAGGGGATCAAAATAATCAAATACCAAATCCTATTGTTCCAATCGAAAATAGGGAAGGAAATGCTCCTAGAGTTATTCTAAATAGAAATCAGAATGCTGATGAAATTCTAGAAAGGATAAGAGCAAATAACTTAAGGGGGCAACAAATGTTGTTGGAATTGTCGAACGAATCCTAAACAGACATGTTTTTAATGTAGGATTTGCAAATCATCCCTATGTAGTATCTCCTTTTACTCAAATGGTTTACAAACTGAGTTACCAAGGGGATGGAAAGATCGTAAATTCACTAAGTTTTCTGGTTGAAGTAAGAGAATCCACTGTCGAACACATTGCTTGATACCAATCGAAGCAGGTGATTTGGCAAATAATGAGGAATTGAAAATGAAGTATTTTGCTAGTTCCTTAACTAAGAATGCTTTCACTTGGTTACAACCCTTTCCCCTAATTCGATTCACTCATGGAATCAATTAGAATAGAAGTTTTCATGAACAATTCTTTAGAGGGGAAACTAAGGTTACTCTTATGGACTTACTCAATATTAAGAGATCATCGGAATGAGTCCATAGATGACTATTTGAATAGATTTAGACAAATAAAGCAAGATGTTTTACTCAAATTCCCGAATATGATTTAGTCCAAATGGCTACAGTGGTTTGGATTATTCAATTCGTAAGAAGTTGATCAATCAACCACTTAAAGATATGGCCCAATTAGCTGATAATGTAAGGCAAATCGAACATCTAAGAAAGAAAAAGAAAGGTTCAGGAAACCTGAAAAGGTTTTCAGAAAGATAAAATAATATACCTAGAAGTTTCTGATGATAGTGACTTCGAATATGACTTAGAAGATAATGATGTTCATGTAACAGAACTTAAGCCAATGCCACCTTATGTTTGTCAATCTTTGAAACCATATGGAAATACTAATAATGATACAAAGGATAAATTTCTAAGAAAACTTATGGTTTCGATATTCGAAAGCTGATCAATTTTCGATATATTAGTTAAAGACAAACAAATAATTCTAAGTGATGATCATAAATTCCTTCTCAAGAACAGAGAAGAGGTCGAAAGTATTGTAAGTATCATCATACTTATGGATATTGGACTAATAGTTTGTGTTCGTTTCAGGGATATTATTCAAGAAGCTATTAAGCAAGGGAGATTGAAATTTGAGGAAAAAAACTCCAATGGCAATGAAGATCGATTCTGACCCACTTCAAGTTGAATGCTAACTATGCAGAAACCTGCAAAGCGTTAACATGGTCGAGGGTGGAGGATTCGAATTTTGTTAAGGAAGCCACTGAGATGGCTGTTGATGAAGTTCAGGAACTTTGAGATGTTTTTCCAAAAGGGGGAGAATCACTTATTGAGTTTCTGAATAGAAAGAAGTTTGAAGATGCTTCGATTGAACTATGTCCTAGATGTCATGCAGTTTTTGATAAATCTACTGCTAAAGTCTTTCGAGATTCTGAATGAAAAGGCATTATTAGACAGTGGCTGTGAAGAGCCAAAAGAATGAGAATAAACAAACAAAGGTGAATCCTACTTATGGGGGTTGGATCTCGAAATCCAGTTCGATTTAGAAGAGAAAATGTCTCCGAAGTGAAAGTGATGAATAAGGGAAAGCAAACCTATGCACTCAAATTTCCAAGTTTTTGGGAAAACCTTGAACTTTTGTGCCACCTTCCACTTTTCCCTCAAATAAATGGATTCATCCTGGATATCCCAAACCTCAATACAATTACCAAGGATTCCAGCAAAGGCCTTATCATGGTAACAGGCTGCAATGATGAAGACTCAATGGAGAAGAGCACAGAGATGAGAAAGGTTGCTTTCGAGGAGTAGGAAAAACAAATCAGATGACTGAGAAGAATACAAAACCCAAGCCAATTCAAGCAAAGAATGCACAAGTAATTCATGTTTAGGCAAACTTGAATCATCCTTCATATGCACAAGTGGTGAAGAAGAAACTATCTTTCCAAGTAATTGGAGGTTTCGATGAAAATGAAGATGATTTGTTAACAGAGAATTTCGAAACAGGTTTTGCAGATAGTTTGGATGATATCTGTGCAGTTGTCTCTGTTCTTCCTGTTGAATACGCAGAATAGCTTTGAAAAGGGTTTAGAAGATGAGGATTATGAAGAGGATAACATAGGTGATGAACCTATATGTTATTCATACATGGCAAGCAAATTTGCCAAAATGATTCTACAGTATTCGAAAGACCTACTGAGGATATGCAATTACACATGAAGCCTTTGTTCATCAGGGCTTTGATTAATAATGTCAGTGTAGGAAAGGTACTTGTTGACTCTGGAGGCAGCAGTAAAGTAAATTTGATGGCCAAGTTCATGATGAAGAAGTTGATGAAGTCTAAAGCAGACTTGATGCACATCAAATGATAATTACTTATTTCAGTGGAAGACTTCGAAATCTGAAGGAGTTTATGTTTGGAATTAACAGTGGGAACTATCATGAGACCCACATTGTTTGTTGTGGTAGACTCGAAAGAAAATTATAATCTTTTGCTTGGAGGAGAGTGGATTCATGGATTGGTGTTGTAACATCTTCGATGCATCAAAGGCTATGTTTGTGGACTAAGGAAGGAGTACCCATTTATGTTGATGGAGACAAAAATTATTTCAATGTCGAAGAAGATTTTGTTGACGTAAGACGTATTGAAAAGAAGGTGATGAAGACAAGGCCTTATTGAGGTAATCGATAAGTACATGTTGATACCTACTAAAGTACCATACTCATTAAGGTTGAATCCTGATTGTGGGTTTATGTTACAATGTGATGTTGGCCCATTCGAGACCACAGAAATTTCTGAATGGTCAGATCCAGAATAAGTTCGAGCTTTTGGGCTCGAATTTCGGCCTACATGGCCGAAAAGAAGGTAGAAGCGGCTCTCGAAGCCGAATCTGAACAGATCAAATATGATGATGAAATAACAGCCACTAAGGCCGAGTGGCAAGAATGAAGAATAAGTATTGAGGAAATAACAGAAGAAGAAATATCATCAGAATTTGGAAGTAAAAATGTTGAAGAAATTTCTGAAGGATGCAAAATCTGAAAAGGAGTATCTTGATAATGTGATTAAGAAAGTTGAAACTTATGTTCAGGAAATGCAAGGGGTAGAATTCGAGAGATTGGATTGCATTTATGATGATTCCCCTTTGGGTTTTCGAAGGAACTTTGTCTCAAGGTATTAAGAAAATGGAAGCTCAAGATCCTTTAGATGAAATAAACTTAGGAACTGATGATGAAAAAAGACCTACTTTTGTAAGTCAGAATCTCGAAGGAGAATTCAAGAAGAAAATGATTGACTGTTGAAAGAGTAGAAAGATTGTTTTGCATGGGACTACCATGAGATGCCTGGTTTGAGTTGAGAATTGGTTGAGCATAAACTTCCAACTTTTCCAGAAAAACAACCAGTGAAACAAGCTCCTAGAAGATTTTCTCCAGAAATAGTTTCAAAAATCAAAGAAGAAATTGAGCGTCTTCTTAAAGCTAAGTTTATTCGAACTGCCAGGTATGTTGATTGGATTTCTAATATTGTACCTGTTATTAAGAAAAATGGATCTTTAAGGGTATGTATTGATTTTCGAGATCTTAATAATGAAACCCCAAAAGATGAATATCCAATGCCGGTTGCTGATATGTTAATAGATTCGGCAGCAGGAAATGAACTTTTAAGTATGTTAGATGGATATTCTGGATATAATCAAATTTTTATTGCTGAAGAGGATATATCAAAAACATCTTTTCGATGTCCTGGTGCAATAGGAACATATGAATGGGTAATGATGCCCTTTGGTCTCAAAAATGCTGGTGTGCAACGTACCAAAGAGCCATGAATTTGATTTTTTCATGATTTAATAGGAAAATTTATGCAAGTCTATATAGACGATGTTGTGGTTAAGTCTGAATCAAAAGACTTCCATTTAGATCATTTAACACAAGCTTTCGAAAGAATGAAGGAAAGCATGGTTTGAAAATGAATCCTATTAAATGTGCTTTTGGGGTGTCTGCAGGTAATTTTTTGGGATTCCTTATACACAAAAAAGGTGTTGAGATTGATAAGAATAAGGCTAAGGCAATTTTAGAAGCATCTTCACCTTTTACAAAAGAAGCAGTTTGCAGTCTTTTCTGGGAAAAGTAAACTTTCTTCGAAGGTTTATTTCGAACTTATCAAGAAAGACGAAAGTGTTT
This sequence comes from Sesbania bispinosa, assembly GCA_026901365.1. Classification (NCBI taxonomy): domain Eukaryota; kingdom Viridiplantae; phylum Streptophyta; class Magnoliopsida; order Fabales; family Fabaceae; genus Sesbania; species Sesbania bispinosa. The sequence goes on from QLOH01000254.1 coordinate 1,134,888, forward strand.
TCTCCTTTACTGAAGTTAATGAAAGAAGAAAAATTCAAGTGGGAAAATGAACATCAACAAGTCTTTGAGGAAATCAAGAGATATCTGACAACCTCCTCCGATTATGACTCCTCCTTTTCCAGGAAAACCTTTGAAGTTGTATATTTCTGCTTCAGAAGCCACTATAGGAAGTATGTTGGCTCAAGAGGATGAAAATGAGGTAGAAAGAGCTGTTTATTATTTAAGTAGAGTCCTCAATGATGCAGAAACTAGATATTGTGCAATAGAAAATTATGTTTGTGTTTGTACTTTTCTTGTACTAAACTCAAGTATTATGTTAAACCTCATGGTGTATTTGTAATTTCTCATTTTGATGTAATAAACACATGTTGTTGAAACCTATACTGCACAGTCGAGTTAGAAAATGGGCATTAGCATTAACTGAGTTTTCATTAAAGTTTGTTCCATTGAAATCAATGAAAGGACAAATAGTTGCTGATTTCTTGGTCGATCATCCCCAATTCCAATCGAAGAATCAGTATATGTAGGCTTAGAGCCTTGGAAGTTATATTTCGATGGATCCAAACATAAGAATGGATCGGGGATCGGAATTTTAATAATTTCACCTAAGGGATTTCCTACTCGGATGATGTTTGAGATAAAACATCATTGTTTTAATAATGCAGTAGAATATGAAGCTCTTATTGTTGGCCTCAAAATATTAGTTTCTATGAATTCGAGAAATGTACATATTAGAGGAGATTCCCAATTAGTTATCAAACAGGTAACTAAAGAAATAAATGTTTAGATCTAAAATTGGCTAAGTATTTGGTTTAGGCCAATAAGCTTCTGGAAATGTTTGATGAAGTTAAGATTGAACACATTCCAAGAGGACAGAATTTCGAAGCTAATGAATTGGCTCAAATAGCTTCAGGATATAGAATTTCGATTGGAACACTGAGAAAGATCAGTGATATTCAGAAAAGACTTCTAATGAAAGAATTTGGTATCCATAATATAAATCTTCTAGATCAAAATGATTGGAGAAGAGAAATTGTGAACCTTATCCAAAATCCTCACCTTTCTAATAACAAACACTTGAAATATAAAATTCTTAACTATTGTATTTTAGGTGAAGAGCTTTATAAAAAAGCCATTGATGGGAATTTACTTTGATGTTTGGGAGAAACTGAAGCATATTTAGCTTTAGTCGAAGTACAAAAATGGAGCTTGTGGAGCCCATCAAGCAGGAAAGAAGATGGAATGGATTTTGAAAAGGAAATTATTCTATTGGCCTTCGATGGCTAAAGATTGTCATAATTTTGCTAAGTTTTGTGAGGAATGTCAAAGCATGGAAATGTGCAACAAGTTCTAGCAAGTGAACTACATTCGATAATAAAACCTTGGCCTTTTAGAGGATGGGATTTAGATTTAATTGGAATGATACATCCAGCTTCTTCGAGAAACCATAAAATTTATTTTTGTTGGAGTTGATTATTTTACCAAATGGGTAGAAGCAATTCCCTTAAAAGAAGTTTCTCAAGAAGATATCATTCGTTTTATCAAAGAGAATATTATATTTCGATTTGGTTTACCAGAAACTATTACTACAGATCAAGGAACAGTTTTTACTGGTCGAAAAAATGGTTTGGTTTGCTGAATCGAAAGGAATAAAGTTACTTTCCTCTACACCTTATTATGCACAAGCCAATGGACAAGTTGAAGCAGTTAATAAAACTATTATTGCTTTAATCAAAAGACATATTGGACAACGTCCCAGAAATTGGCATGAAACATTAAATCAAGTTCTTTGGACATATAGAAATTCCCCAAGAGAAGCTACTCGATAAACTCCTTATAAGTTGGTGTATGGTCGTGATGCTATATTACCAGTTGAAATTAATTTACAATCAATAAGAGTTCAAAAGCAATTTGAGTTACCTTCTCAAGATTATTGGAATTTGATGTTTGATGAATTAAATGAACTTGATGAAGAAAGATTGATTGCTCTTGAAAATATTATTAGACAAAAGGAGCAAATTACCCGTTATTATAATCGAAGGGTTAAGAAAAAAGATTTTCAAATAGGTGACTATGTTTGGAAGTTAATCTTACCAATTGATAAAAAGTCTAACAGATTTGGTAAATGGTCACCTAATTGGGAGGGACCCTTCGAGATTGAGAAAGTTTTTTCAAACAATGCGTATTCAATTCGAGAATTACTTGGTGATTTACGCATAATGTCAATAAACGAGAAATATTTAAAGGAATATAAGTCAAATTTGCAAGAAATAAGAATTGTGCATAAAGAAAAATAAAGTGTTCAAAAGTCAAGTAAATTTCGAGCCAGTGCTCGAGAAAAAGAATTCGAACTTACATCCTAAGAATTCGATTATGAAATAAACTAGAAAGGATGATCATTCTTCATATTGGCGAAGTCATGCATGAGGTCCTCGTACTGTATCTTCAAGTTGTAATCAGATTTCTTTAAGTTTCCAATATCCTTTGAGACTTCTACAACATCCTTCGAAATTCCTTTGACAGAATTAAGGATTTCGATTCGTGCAGACCTCTGCCGAGAAATAGTAGCTTCAAGCTCGCTTTTCTGTGACTTCACCTTTGTAGCATCCTCCTGAAGCTTTTTGATAGCTTCCTCAATTCGAAAGTTCTCCTTTTCGAGTTCCTCAACCTTCGATAAGTTCTGTTTGATGGACTGCTTATATTTGGAAACTTTAACTTTGTTGTCTTGGAGCTTGTCCATCAACTCATCCTTTTCACCTTTATGAATGCTCAACCTCGAAGTAGTTTGTTCGATTTGATCTAGAGTGTTGAGGGAATTCTGATATAATTTGAGAAACCTTTGATGCATTCCTGTTGAGATTCAGAAAATTCTTTTTGTCTCTTATCGAAAAGAGTCAAGTAACATTAAATCTCTTCTTTGTAATGAAGATCCTTAGGGATCGTTATCAGCATGGGTTTCTCGAAAACTAATTTCTTGAAGTTCTGAAGAACTGCTTCTATTGAATCTACTTCGTTTGGAGGATTCTGTACAGTTGCTTCAAAATGGGCTGAGGATAGAGAAAACTTCCCCAGAAAGGACTTCGAAAACCAAAAATGGATTTTCGTCCAAACCTTTGAGGCAATCATCTAAGTCTGTAGGAGTGTATACAAGAGTAGACCTAGATGAATCCCTCAAAAAACTTGGGGCTTTTTTTGGAGTCTCTGATTTTGATTGGACATTTGAAGTCCCTTTCATAGGAGTTTTCTTCTCTTCTTGAGGAGTAGGTTGGGGAGAAGTATTGAATGATCTTCTTCCATAGAGGAGTTTTCCTTGGTTGGATTAGAAGGGGATTGAACTTCTTATTCTCTTTCTTCTTGTTGTTCTTCATTACTCTCTTCGATATCATCCATCAATTTTTCTTTTGGAACAGATTTCTTCGAAGAGGTAGCCTGGAGTGGACTTCCAATAGTCTTATCTTCTTTTGTGCCACTCTCAGTTTGAGAACTCGAAGAGATGTTTATTTGAAATCGAAAATTATTGAAGCCAGATAAACAAGAATACGAAGTTTATTTTCCTTGAGGAAAAGAGAGTAAAAATTTACTTGATCCAAAACCCCACTTGGGATTTGCTTTTTATAGGCCTTAACTTTAAATCTTGGCCAACTCTCTGAGTTTGCATAAAGAAAACAAATTTCAAATTAGAAAAAAAGGTAAAAGAGCTTGAAAAGGATAGTAAAATGAAGAGATGAATCTTACAACTCCAATGTTTTGCCTGGTGGAATTACGGAAAGAATTTTCTTCCTTTCGAGGCCTTCTTCTCTTTTTGAATCTCTTTTGTTCCCGAAGGTATAATCTGTTCTTCAGGAGTAGTTCCTGTGAGAAAGAAAATAAACAATAACAAAAATTCATAGTTCATAAAATTTCGAATTCAAGAGAAAATTCGAATTACTTTCGAGAGAGATCCTCATTGGATCCAGCTGATTGAATCTTCTTTTGACCCTTTACTGCTTTCTTCTTTCCCACAGAAGCAGATGGACTCTTGTCAAAAGGTTCGTTATTCTTTTCGATCTTACTTGACGTAGTCTTCTTCCGAGATTTAGAAAGCAGTAGCCTGTAAAAGACAAAAGGAAGGTTATATAATTTCGAAATAAAATCTTAAGGACTTCGAATTTGAAATCAAACTTACAGAAGGTTTTTTGAGAAGACGCTGGAGTCTTTCTTTCTTAGATTTCTTTTCTTTTTCTTCCTCTTCACTTTCCCAATCCTCTCTAGCCTCTTCTGAGAGTTTGGATTCTTGGGCTGAAAAGAAAGCTAAGGATCATAAGTATAAAGTTGGGGATAAGTGGGAGAAATAAGAAAAAAATGATGTATTTTTACCTTGAACAATGAAGTTCTTAGAAATTATTCTCACATGTTCTATATCCACATTAGGTATGAAAGGATAATTGTCTAAGGTGTATTTTGTCAAAGTAACTCTTTTCGAAAGTGGTTTGGCATCATTGCAAAGAATTTCGAAAGTTATAGGTCTAGTCCACTCAGGACCATATAAATTTTTGCCAAACGAAATTTTGCAGTTGGTAAAGGAGGAAACTTAGGGCAATATTTTTCAAAAATAGTTCTACCTTTAGAATTAATAACTTTGCAAATTTGCAAGTTGATAGAAATCTTTTCTTTTAAAGAAATAGCAGCTTCAGAAATTGTTCTAGAAATTTTGTTTGGATTATAGAACACATGACAATATTTCTCGAAAGCTTCAATTTCTTTGACATGCGTACCTTTGGTTTCTTTCGTTGATTTTTGCGCATAAGGAATGTCTTTGGTTAGTCTCAAAAAGCAAGTAGTTTCATCAATTTGAATGCTATTATAGTATTTAGACCACCATTCCTCGAAAGACAGAGTGCAATAGTAAGAAGGCTCGAAAGGGATGGGGCACAGTGATAAAGGCCTTTGAGCCTTTGTGAGTTGAAGAACATTGAACCCATTTTCACCATTTACTATGTCTTCAACCAAGATTTGTGTTTTCGATATGCAGAAAGGTGTTGGGCGAAGTTGACTTAGCCCAAATTGACGAGCTACCAATTGTGGTTGGTAGTGGAAAACTCTGAAGTCTTTGATTTGGAAACCATAATATATAATATCATAAGAAAGGAATTGTTTCCAAATTTCCAAACTCTCAGCTTGTGCACCTGGTGTGTCACAAGGGAACTTTCGAGTAAACCATTCAGGCCCTCGAGTTCGAGATGAGAAGAGTGTAACATTGGGAGTGTGCTTTTTGATTTTTAGAAAAGAGGAGAGATAAGACTTGAAAGAATCAGAATGATTTTTCTTCGAAGAGGGGGTAAGAAAAGACAACTTGTAACCTTCAATAGAAGAAGGGAGATTCAAATTGGGAGGCTCATAACTCTCGAATTTATCCTGGAAAATGGCATTCAGCCAAAGTTGAAGAAACCAAAAAGGACCACAAAGGTTTCGAACTGGTTCTTTCAATTTAAGAGTAAAAACGGCCTCAGAAAGCATGTCATAGACACTGGCCAAAAGATATCTGTTTAGATCCACTCAAATACCCTTAGGCAACATTTGGGGTAGAGGAAGGTAGGATTTTGGAACTTGGATGGATCGAGAACAGAACACAAAAGCAGATAACCAAACCATTAGAAAAGCAACATGCTCTTCTTCAGTAACTTTGCCAGATTTGGCATTGGTTTGGATAAACAGGGAATAAGATAACCTATCCCAACAAGGCTCTACATGAGGTTTTGGAACCTTCATGAATGGAAGAATAAGTTGGCCTTCAGGTCGAAGACCAGTGATGGCAGCAACATCAAATAGAGTTGGTGTGATCATGCCATAGGGCAAATGAAAAGAATTCGAAGACCTTTCCTAGAAAAGGAAGGAAGAAAGAATTAAAGTGAGATCGAACTAAGATTATACTTACTCAGTTGAATAAGATAAAAAAATACCCAATTGTTTCCACAAAGGACCCATGGTACCTTCGATCTTATTCAAGCACATGATATAAGCATCCTTTCGAGAATGGGGAGTTACTCGAAAAACATCAGAAGTGTTTTCGAGATGATCTGTTCGAATTTTTGATCTGTAGACTCAAATTTTTCCTCTTTTGAACTTGGAAAAAGTCATTATATTGTTCAAGAGAGGAAGGAAGGGAATAAGGACCTAAGAAGGAATATTTCTTTTTCCTAATGGAAAAGGGAATTAGTACCTGGGAATTCCAGATAGCTATTTTCTCTTCTGCATTTTCCAATTCTGGGACGTAAACTGTAGCATCCCGAGCAAGAAGATCACCCTTGGTAATGGCAAGAGGGAACATAGTCAAGAGCTTCGGAAGCCATTAATGGAGTTTTCAAGGTTCTTGAAGGAGAAAAGAGAATGAAGTAACGATGACAATGAGCTGGAAAATTGCCAAGAAAAGCAAAATCAGAATCTTTGAAGTTATTAATCGGTGAAAATCAAACCAGAAATAAGAAAGAACAATAAAAAAGATGAAAAGATCTTACCTTGAGTAAGAAAGAAACGTCGATGAAAGAGAGAAGATGAGAGGTTTTGAGGTAAAAGATGAAGTCAAAAGTGAAAGTGAAAGGTTTCACTTGGGTATTTATACGTGGAGCATTGACATGATTAGAGGGAAGTTAACAAAAGGTAACTATGATTGCACGTTTCTTGGATCATGAATTAATAGCCCAGAAACGGGGATAATCAATTATTTTTATAAAGTAACTGAAATATAAATTTAAATTGGAAAATGAAAAGTCTATCTAAAACGATATTCAGATTTTTCCCTCGACTTTTTAAATAACTGTTATAAGGAATACCAAATGTTGTTCCAAAAATATCTCTTTCTGCAAATAAAAGATTGATTCTTGAAAGAGACTATTTTTGGGGGGGCATCTGTTGGGAGTCGAATTTCTGATATTTCGAATTACACAAGTGTGTAGATTCTTTATACTCTGCGAATTCTCATAAAACATTAAGGATTGCTTTTTCGAGTTTTGTTAATAAGTTTGATAACTTGGAAACTTCTTGGTTGAGGTTAATACAAAGGAGAATTCGAAGATGTGGTATTTCTAATACTCAGAAAAATAAAGGATAGTTCTTTTATTCATAATCCAAATTCGAATTACACAAGTTCGAATACATTGCAAATACATATTAGAAAAGGAAACTATCTTATGTGCTCTATACATTAGAAAGGAAACTGTCCTCAAATAAAATGAGTCCTTGACTTATGTTTCCCAAACCTCTTCCTCTTCTTCTTCCCCCACAGGCTTTGATTGAGCAAAGGCAAACGGAATGTATTGTTGGTTTGGTCGAACAACCTTGGTGCTTGGGGCAAAAATGAAGGTGTACTTGGGGAACTAACAAACAAATTCATTTATTTCTAAATGAATTAATAATTGGATACTATGTTCAACCCAAAGAAAACCTTTAAAAAGAAAGGTTGAAAAAGCCTATAGCTTTGGCCACTTCGTCAACCCTATCAAAAATGAAATCATTCCAGATTGGGTTGTACGCAGTAGCCAAAGGAATAAACTTCTTCATATTCTTCGAAGGATTTTGAAAAGAAGAAGAAGAAAAATGAGAGGGTTTAAAGGAAATGTTCTAATGAAGTTCCTATTTATAGGAACAAAAGGAACGAGGGTTCATAAATGAACCTCTTCGAAAGTTCAATAAGAAAAACCTTGTTGAATGGACGGTTGCCGGTGGTCTTCATGACCATTGATTCAATCAAATGAAGTTTGACACGTGGCATACAAAAGAAGGTGAGCAAGTCTTGAAATCAGAAAAGACTTAGTGGGTTCAAGTATCAATAAAAGCCAAGTGTTAAAAGAAGAAGATTTCGAAATTCTGGAAGAAGTTTTCGAGCATATGAAGTCAGAATTCCAGGAAGAATATTTTGAGAAATGGAAGGATAAAATCTCGAATTGATAGAAGGCAGAAACTCGAAAACAGAATGTTTGAAGACTTAGAAGATTTATGAATCTAAAGGTGACTTTTCGAGGAAACAGAAGACAGAAGAAAACAGTTACTGGAAGTTACAAAAGTTTGCTGATCAAGGACAGATGGCAACATCCCAATGGAAGTACTTTGAAAAGTGCAAGGATTAAAGGCAGTTTCTGGTTAGCAGAAAACGTGGCAGACATGCATACTGCCAACACATAGGGATAGATGATGTGTCAATTGTACAATAGTTAGCCGTTAGGGCCAGAAATCTATAAATAGGTGAACTTTCTATGTAATAAAGGTTGGCAAATCACTTATACTTAAAACTCTGAAACACCTTACACGTCCAATCTTGCAGCGACAAACAGGTTACAAGGAGCAACGGTATGTGATGAACCAATCCATTTTCATTAATGCAATTGTTCTTACAATTTGATTTTCTTTTTCTTTGTTTCATTCTGCAATTTACATTCAGTATAATCTTTCTTTCTTTCAAACTTTTCTGTTCCTACTTCTTTGAAAGTCCGATTCTTCTTTGATTTCTAGAATTCAACTTAGAACTTTGATTGATGAAATTATGTATCAATTTGTTCTAAACTTTTGAGAAATTAGTTATTTTTATAAAATTCTGAATCAAATAACTTGAATACTGTTATTTCTGGAATTTTGCATTTTAAGATTGAATTGGTGAAATTCTGAATCAATTGGTATAAATTTTCCAGAAATTGATCTTTTATGAAAATCCTTTTCATAAAAAAACACTGTAAACCTACTTTTTAAAAGAGTCCCGTAAGAGAATCTGATTCTAATCCCCAGATTGTTCTTAGAATCAAAAGTGATAAAAAAAATAATTTTTCGAGATTAGATTTTATCACCACAAACACTTCCACAACAAATTCCTCATTTCTTCTAACATTGTTGATAATAGAATTGAAAAGGATATTCAAAAGTAAACACTAATATGACACCTGATCAATACAATCAATTGATGAAAATCCTCAAAAGATCAAATATGGATGGACAAACCCATGCTATAGGCCATCTTCAACAATATCCAAGTAACATCTTAACAACTCAGAAGGTCCTGAAACTTGCTAATGATATCTGTATATTGGACAGTGGTGCCACTAACCATGTGTCTAATTAACTTTCTTATTATGCCTTATACAACGATATTGACCCTATCAAAATTAAATTTCCAAATGGATTTATCATACAAACTTGAATTTCTGGAACTGTCATATTTTCAGACAATTTTTCTTTAAAAAATGTTCTATATCCCTGATTTCAGCTACAACATTATATCTATTAGTAAGATATAGTAAAATCTTTGAATTGTAAGGTTGTTTTTGACAAAATTTCTTGTTACATTCAGGATCATCGTAACCAAGTGATGACTGGTCCTGTTGAACTTTAGTACAATTTGTATACCCTTCGAAGACAAAGATCTTCAAAAGCTAAGATTGTTAACAATTCTATAGGATGACTATTGAAAATGATGTCTTCAATATCACATTTGATTTGTGGCATTATAGATTAGGACATTCCTCTGGCCCTGTCTTATAGCAAATAAAAGGGAAGTTCCCTTATGTGAAATATAACCCTAAACATGTTTGTGCCTGTTGTCATTTAGCCAAAAAAAGCAAGCTACCTTTCTCTGTCAGTAATAATGAATCTACTACTTGTTTTGATTTGACTCATTGAAGGGTTTCTGGCAAGCGAACCAAAAATCCAGTAGTATAATAGTAAGAAGAGTTATCGTATCCACAGGGAATGGTCAACTCGCGTATATTCATGGTCTATTTATCAAGAGACAAATAATAGATTTGTGAGAATATTGTGCGTGGAAATTATAAATTGCAAATTAATAATAATAGAAATAGAAAGGAAGAGTTAGAGACACTTTACTTGGATTAGGATTGGACTTCATATCATCACAACCCTTCGTGCATGTAAAAACTATCTATTATTTTAGGTTTACTCTATAATACTGTAGACAAACTATATTGCTAAGACCCCTAGTTACCAGCGGCCTCACACACTCAAAGGTAATCTATGCGGGCTCTCCCAGGTGACAAACTTACCCTTGGCTTATTTTGCTTTCTTTTATTTCGTTTGTAAAAGAACTAATTGATAAACGAGGCCTACTCCTCTGGACGCACCTTCGCTACAGTACTGTCACTACCCATCACTCATTAGAATACATCCACGTTATCGCTTCGTGGATTGACAATCAACTAATTCTTTGCTATCAGTAATTTAATAACCATGCTTATCGTGTAGACGCCCTTCATTAGAGTACTCACACTACCCATCAATCACTAGCAACGCCCATGTTTCGGTTCACTGGCTACCGAGTCCTCTTATTCACTCAGAGAATGGGTTTCTTCAAAATCCGCTCCCCCATCCTCAATCCTAGTCAAAACTAGCCTAAAACTCCGGCGCAAGCGCGGAAGTTAGGAATTAAGCACAGAATAAGATTACCAATATTATAGACAGAGAGCTCGTGAAATAATAAAATAGAGTTTCCATACACTTGGGGATAGAATCAATTACATCCAATCCTAATGGAGAGTTAACTACACAAGGTAGCCATACAAACCACCGAAGATGTTGTCACCATCTTCAATCCTCGTGAAGCGCTCCTCCTCTCCTACTCTAAAATTAGCTTTGGTGCATTATCACTGAAATACAACTGAATTACAATAATCGTGCACACATTGATCTGGTGCAATGAGGTCCTATTTATAGGCTAAGGAAAGACAAAGAAAATTGGGGAGAAATCTATGTAAAAACGGCAGCAGGGCGAGAATCAGCGTGATCTGCGCTTCACCCCGCACTACAGCGCAGGTTGAAGTGCAGAATGCGTCCTGCAGCTTCAAATCTTTCTCTTTTTAATTTGATCTCTCCCCGAGACTGGTTTTGGTTGATTTGTCTTTCCTTGTTTCCCTTTTCTTGATGAAATCTTGCATTTATTGAGCATCTTGGATTTAATTGGGAAGGTTGTCTGCAGAATCCTTGTTTGATTGGCAGTGATCTCCTCATTGATTGCCTCAAATCTTCTTCAAATCTTTATTAAATGTCTTCAATCAAACTCAAATCTTGCAGATATCTCCCTCATTTAATGCTATCTTGCTTCAAATCAAATCTTTGCAATATCCTGCAAAAATCAGCAACATTTCTATCAAAATAGAATCAAATTCAAATCTAAGATTAATAAATACAATTTATCTAATATTTAATAAAAAGGGATTAAACCTGGGCAAAAATACCATTTTATCCTTGATAAGTGAACTAAAAAGTGCTCTAATTTATCAACTAATTTTTACTCATCAAAATACCCCCCAACTTAACTTCTTGCTTGTCCTCAAGCAAGAGACCTCTTTGCAATCAAAAATCAATTCTATTCCCTGTGTAATCAAAAAATTTCAAAAACAAATTCAAGGAACTCTTCATCATCTCCTTGTTAAGCAGCAGTCACGTTCCAAACATATGAAAAAATCAGGATTAAGAGATGTCACCAATCCTCAATCAGAATAGAACACAAACATCAGTCAAAGTTCTCAAAATTAGCAATTAAAGCAATAAGTGATAAACCAAGGAAATCTCTCATTCTCACGGGTAAGTGTTTCCCTCAATCTTTTTCACCACTGTTGAACAACTAGAATTGATATTTGTTTCCAACATCTGAACCTGCAAGCAGTTAATATGGATCAAAAGGTCTTTCCTTTGGTTGTAATGAGGCTGGGCTATCAAGAAATTATGGTTTTTCTGGATATGCAATGAACACTTTGAATAAAGAACATCTTGTGATTGTGCTTGAGACTTCTCTCCATCTGCCATGTCATTCTTGAATTGTCACCTTTTTTCAGCTGACCTCTTTGTTTGAAGAAGTACTCCCCCCAACTTATTCAATTTCCACACTTTGTGCAAATTTTTTTTTATAATATACAATAACATAGAGAATTTATTTATGAGGGAGTAAACTTCTTTGTGATTTCTTGTGCCTGTTCTTTGAATCTCTTTGACATTTCATTTCACCAACCTCTTGTCCCATTTGTTGTGTTGCACCTTACTCTCTATCCCAAGTGTGAAGGGACATGGTATGATCATTAATCATGGCTGGGGTGCATCAAAAGAAATATTAAGGCTCAAATGGGCAATCAAAAATTGGAAAAATTTAATCAAGGTTGGCTATTTGGCACTGAGCAAAATATTATAATCACAAAATATGCCTTTGTCACTTCCATATCTTCCCCTAACAAGACAAAATTCAGAAACTCATGTAATAACAGTTGACAAGCAGCGGTGAGAAACTCTCAATTTCAGTGTTTGGTCTCTCAGCTCACCGGTTATTGGCTAAAATTCCTTGATAAAACACTTACTGGTTTTAATTAACTATCCTGATAGGTCCTTCTGAGAAGTATCCTAATCCTAACTGATTATGGAGTTAATCACAAAACCCTATCATCTTTCCTAGTCTGGTTAGTTAAACTACTTAATTACAGAGAATTTTGAAAAAGTTACCTTAAATCCTAATTCCTAAGGTCCTAAAATTTTTTAAAAATTCTAAAAATTAAAAAAAATGAAATACAAAACAAAAATCCTATAAAATAATAGAAAATATAAGAAAAAAATAAAAGAAAGAAAACACAAGTATTAATCTTCATCCTCTATATCCTGTAAGTCCTTGTCCTGCTGCTGCTCCACCTCCCCCTAGATGAATAGGCCTGTCCCCAGGCCACTGCAAGAATATCCGGAACTCTTCAAGTAGCATGCTTAGGTATGGGTCCAGTACTCCTGATTGGTTTAAGGTTAACTGGTCTTTATACTTTGCAGCAGTCTGTACAATTCATGAAGAACATGGAAGCCTATCATTAACCAATTTGCATGCATAATTCAAAGAATTAATATTTTCACAACAAAAGTACAGTGCACTTGGTAATGACTTCCTAAAAACAAATCATACTCATTTATTTTGCAAGCATTCAATCAATCCATGGAAAGTGAAAGTTCAAGATTTTTTAAAGAAACAGAGCATAACACTTTCAAATTCAATAACTCGCATAACAAAGGGCATTCCAATCAAGCAAATTGTTCTTCATGTTCCACACAGTCATAATCATATTCAAGATAGCAATTATCAACATTATACACATTCATAATCCTAAAGTTGCTATCCTAAAATTCAAATCATAGATAAATGAAGATTTCAATTGGTAAAAATCAAACTTGAAAGTTTCAAAATTGATGGAGATTTGTGAGTGGAAAAAGTGAAAAGAAAAGCTTAGGAAGTAGAGAAATAGTACAAGAGAAAATAGAAGATTTTTTAAAATTTCGTACTGTTGTGCTTCACCTGCGCTACAACGCAAGTGAAGCGCATAAGTCAGTGACTAAAATTACATTTCTGCGCTTTACCTGCGCTACAGCGCAGGTGAAGCGTAGAAAACAGAATGTAATTTTGCAATTTTCAGTCACGTTTTCTGCTACTTCCTATTATTTAAAAGTTTTATTTTCCACAAACTTATTCCAATCAATTTTGAAAATTTCTTAAATCCTAAAAAAAATGAAAAATCCTAATTAAAAAACAAGAAAATAAAACAAAACTGAAAATAATTGAAAACTTAAAAATCTCTGGGTTGCCTCCCAGAAAGCGCTTGTTTAACGTCTTTTAGCTCGACGCCCTGGTTAATCAACCCTTTTATGGTGGCCTCAAGTGGAGGATGATGTTTGGCTCCATTCCAGTTCTTCCCTTAAGATTCCATTTTCCATGCCAATTCTTGATTCTTCCATCACTGTCACTATCTTCCTCAGTATCAGATGTCGATCCTTTCCTTTTCTTGAATTTGAATTCCCATATTGACTCTGGCTTCTTTATCCTCATCCTAGGCTTCCTCAGAAATTCGGAGCCTGGCAGCTTTGTTTGATTTTGAAAATGGCATCAGTTTGTTGTAATTTGGGAATACCTCTATCAATATGAAACACAATACTTTCATCTCTTGAGCTCAGTTCATATTTTCCTCGATCAACATCAATAATCATCTTAGCAGCTTTCATGAAAGGTCTTCCTAAAATTAGGGGGACATCAGTATCCTTCTCCTCTGTCTCTGCAATGTAGAAGTCTACAACATATGCAAATTTATCCACTTTGATTTGAATATCTTCTATTATCCCATGAAGGCATTGAGCGGATTTATTTGCAAGAAGTAACTTCACATTTGCAGGCTTGACCTTTACATTACTCAACTTGTTAAAATACGATAGCGGCATCAAATTGATGCTCGCTCCAAGATCTAATAAAGCATGAGTAGGAGGTAGATTACCAATAGAGATGGGTATAGTAAACCTACCTGGGTCAAGTGACTTGTGACTAAGACCTTCTCTTCATGATGTTCCTTTTGTGCTGCTTCTTCATCTTGATGAACAACTTCCTCTTGAAGCAATTGTTCTTCAAAGATGATTTCTTCTTCCTCATCAAGTTCCTCCTCCTCTGACTTGTTGCCATCAATAGAAATCAAGTTGCATTGTTCCTTTGGATTGGTTTGGGTCACAGCTGAGAAGTGTTGTTGCCTGTGCTCTGCCATCTCAGTCGCTAACTGACCCACTTAACTCTCTAGAGTCTTGATTGATGCCTCAGTAGTTGTCTTGAATCCACTAAATCTTTGCACAAGGTCATCAATTTTACCTTCCAAAGTGTTCAGTGTATCATATGTTGAGGGCTGCTATTGGTAAGGTGGTTGTCGTGTTCCTCCATTCTGACTCCAACCTGAGTTGGTTTGGTTATTTCTTCAACCTTGTGAATATTGATTGTTGTTATTGTTGGAGTAATTCCCTTGCCTTCTTTGGTTACCCATGAAGTTGACTTGTTCTGGTTGTGTTCTTTGGCTAGCACATTGACCATTTAGATGGTCACCTCCACAGAAATCACAAATCAATGGTTGGGCTTGGATGGGTTGTGAGTGGACAGCTTTGAGTTGTTGAGGGAGTGTCTTCAACGTCTCAGTGAGTGCTTCTAGTTGACGTTTAATGAGCTTGTTCTCAGCTAACAGAGCATCACTTTGATTGAGTTCTATCATCCCTTTCTTTGGTAATTGCGCGGGCTGTCTTCCACTTTGAGCTTGTTGATCGTTCTGTGCAAAGTGGTTGATGATTTCTAGCGCTCGATCAACTTCTGCGGATAAGATAGTTCCACTTGCTGCCGCATCTATGAATGACCTTGAATCTGAACGAAGTCCCTGGCAGAATATGTTGAGTTGGGCTATATCCTCATAGCCATGGTTGGGACATTTGCGCAACATAGACTTGTATCTTTCCCAAGCTTCACAAAGTGGCTCATCAATCCCTTTTCTGAAGGTAGAAATATCTGCTTTGGCTTCAATCTGCTTCCCTGGTGGGAAGAATCTTGTCAAGAATTTCTCCTCAATCACACCCAATTGGTTAGGCTTTGATTTGGGTGTGATTGCAGCCATTCCTTAGCTTTACCTATCAAAGAGAAAGGAAACAAGCATAAGTAAACAGATTCCAATTACCTTCCTCGAATCCCATAGTACCAATCAATTCACAAAAGTTAGAGAGATGAGCATTTGGATTTTCATGATCCAATCCGGCGAATTGATGTGCACTAATGAGGTTGAGGTGTGTAGTCTTCAACTCCAAAGCTCTTGCGTTTGGTGGTAACACAATGCTTGAGAAGTGACGTGGTCCTTGATGGGAGATATAATCTCCTTGCGTCCTTCTTGGACGTTCCGCTGCCATGTTTTTGGGTTCCTCAACAATTGTCCTTCTTCTCCTTCTCGAGTTTCTACCTCTGTTCTTTCGCGACGTCCTTTCTATTTCCGTGTCGAACTGTAATTGATTGGGGGACGCCTGACCTCTCAGAAGCATAAACAAGAAACTTGAAAAAGGTAAGTGTTGAAGAGAATTAATAATAATAGAAAAACAATAAATTTCCTAAGATAATAATAGATCCTAAAAATAATAAGAATAATAAACAAATAAACAAAATCCTAAAAATAAAAACTTGATAACTAGACCGCCAAGGTCTACACGAATTGGAAACCGTTGCCCGGCAACGGCGCCAAAAATACTTGATGGGTTTCTGACAAGCGAATCAAAAATCAAGTAGTATAATAGTAAGAAGAGTTATCGTATCCACATGGAACAGTCAATTCGCGTATAGTCGTGATCTATTTATCAAGGGAAAATAATGGATTTATGAGAATATTTTGTGCGGAAAATATAAGTTGCAAATTAATAATCAATAGAAATAGAAAGGAAGAGTTAGAGACACTTTACTTGGATTAGGATTGGACTTCATATCATCACACCCTTCGTGCATGTAAAAACTATCTATTATTTTAGGTTTACTCTATAATACTGTAGACAAACTATATTGCTAAGACCCCGAGTTACCAACGGCCTCACACACTCAAAGGTAATCTATGCGGGCTCTCCAGGCGACAGACTTACCCTCGGCTTATTTTGCTTTCTTTTATTCCGTTTGTAAAAGAACTAATTGATAAACGAGGCCTACTCCTCCGGACGCACCTTCGCTAGAGTACTGTCACTACCCATCACTCATTAGAATACATCCATGTTATCGCTTCCTGGATTGACAATCAACTAATTCTTTGCTATCGGTAATTTAATAACCATGCCTATCCTGTAGACGCCCTTCATTAGAGTACTCACACTACCCATCAATCACTAGCAACGCCCATGTTTCGGTTCACTGGCTACCGAGTCCTCTTATTCACTCAGAGAATGGGTTTCTTCAGAATCCGCTCCCCCATCCTCAATCCTAGTCGAAACTATCCTATAACTCTGACGCAAGCGCGGAAGTTAGGAATTAAGCACAGAATAAGATTACCAATATTATAGACAAAGAGCTCATGAAATAATAAAATAGAGTTTCCATACACTTGGGGATAGAATCAATTACATCCAATCCTAATAGAGAGTTAACTAAACAAGGTAGCCATACAAACCACCGAAGATGTTGTCACCATCTTCAATCCTCGTGAAGCGCTCCTCCTCTCCTACTCTAAAATTAGCTTTGGTGCATTATCACTGAAATACAACTGAATTACAATAATTGTGCACACTTTGATTTGGTGCAATGAGGTCCTATTTATAGGCTAAGGAAAGACAAAGAAAATTGGGGAGAAATCTATGTAAAAACGGCAGCAGGGCAAGAATCAGCGTGATTTGCGCTTCACCCTGCACTACAGCGCAGCTTGCAGCGCAGATTCTAGAGAGTTGCGCTTCACCCTGCGCTACAGCACAGGTTGAAGCGCAGAATGCGTACTGCAACTTCAATCTTTCTCTTTTTAATTTGATCTCTCCCCGAGACTGGTTTTGGTTGATTTGTCTTTCCTTGTTTCCCTTTTCTTGATGAAATCTTGCATTTATTGAGCATCTTGGATTTAATTGGGAAGATTATCTGCAGAATCCTTGTTTTATTGGCAGTGATCTCATCATTGATTGTCTCAAATCTTCTTCAAATCTTTATTAAATGTCTTCAATCAAACTCAAATCTTACATATATCTCCCTCATTTAATGCTATATTTCCTTCAAATCAAATCTTTGCAATATCCTGCAAAAATCAGCAATATTTCTATCAAAATAGCATCAAATTCAAATTTAAGATTAATAAATACAATTTATCTAATATTTAATAAAAGGGATTAAACTGGGGCAAAAATATCATTTTATCCTTGATAAGTGAACTAAAAAGTGCTCTAATTTATCAACTAATTTTCACTTATCACTCATATGGATATTTGGGGCCCTCTTTTTATTGGTTCTACTTATGGACATAAGTATTTTTTTTACTATAGTTGATGATTTTAGTAAGAACACTTGGACATTTCTTATGAAGTCCAAATATGAAACTAGAACTCTAATTCAGAATTTTGTTTCCCTTATTTCCACTCAATACAACAAGATAATCAAAACTATAAGGTTTGTTGATGGAATTGAGTTTTGTATTTCACAATTTTATAATAGTCAAGGGATTGTTCACCAAACATCTTGTGTAGAGACACCACAGCAGAACACAGTGGTGGAATAGAAGCATAGGCACATCTTAAATGTGGCGAGATCTATTCTGTCTCAATCTAATCTTCCTAATGTTCACTGGTCTTATGTTATCTTGTATGTTGTTCATTTAATAAATAAATTACCTACACCTGTCTTGAAAGGGAAATGTCCTTTTGAGGTTATAAATGGAAAGCCCCTGCTTATCTTGATTTATAGGTCTTTGGAAGTCTATACTTTGTCTCAACTTTCTCACAACACATAAACAAATTAGATCCTAGAGCTAGAAAGTGTGCTTATTTAGGAATTAAGGCCGATACCAAAGGATATATTTCCCTTTATTTGTCTACCAAAGAAATCCTTGTATCTGGGAATGTTGTATTTTATGAAAATGTTTTTCCATTTCATAAAACTCCACATATTGATAAACAACACAACATACAGGTTGGTAATACATTTGATTTTTTTCTCAACTGAAATGAGTCAGTCTAATAATGATCTTGTGCAAGATGAGGTTTCTGATGGCTTAGATGCTCAAGAAACTACTTATGAGGATCAGCCAGATATTACTCCACATGAACCAGATCCTCCTGCTCATCTTCATGCAGATATTAGAAGGTCAGCTAGACAAGCCATTCACCCAACTACTTGACTGATTATCACAGTCATCTCCTCCATAATATTCAAAGTCATGACAATAAAAATGTGAGGTATCTAGTTTCCTCTGTGTTGTCTTATCATTCCTTAAGTCCTATAATTCTTAAATTTACCTTGTCTATGACCACTGAACATGAACCTATGAATTACACTCAGGCTGCCCAGTCTCCTCATTGGGTCAAGCCCATGCAATATGAGCTTGCTTCTCTTATATTGAATAAGACTTGGACCTTGACTCCTTTGCATGCAGGTATGTCTGTCATTGGTTCCAAATGGGTCTACAAAATAAAATATAATTCCGATGGCACTCTACAAAGGTGATGACATCCTGTCAGCTGACAGTTAATGGCTTACTTGGAGCTGCTTGAAGTGCTTGGGGCTGAGCCAAGCATGAGCCTTCCTTCATGAGGGTCAACTCTGGGTCAACTCTTGACCATTGACCAAAGTCAAAGTCAACATACAAGACTCATGTAATTAGGATTATTGATGACGTAATTAGGACCATAGGATTAGATGATGTAATTAGGACCATAGGATTTTATGATGTAATTGGGGCCATAGGATCTATTAGGGGCGCCCATGTCATGTAAGTGGGTTTAATGGCTAATTAGTGACTTAGCTACATGGGTTAGAGGGTCATGGGATCAATTCCCATGTAGGATGAATTTTAAACTCATCTTTTCCATTTTATGGAGAGTGGGGCGCATAAGTGAGTGGATTAGTGGCTAAAAGCTTAGCTTAGCTTAATGCCTTTAGGTGAGTGGGTTCAAATCCCACCTTGGATGAGTATTCACTCATCTTTTTATTATTTTCTTTTTTTTTTCCTTGAAGTCCCACATCGCCCAAGATGGCCGCCCCCTCCCCCTCCTTCTCCTATATAAAGGAGCCCTTCCCTCATGTAACAAAAAAAAAAAACATTGAATTTTGAAGTAAAGGCATTATGCCCATTTTTCTCCTCTTTGTGAGTTGAGAATCTCCTCCCTTGTGAGTTGAGTGTGCTTGGCGGTTGTTACTTAAACCATGGATGAGTCTTATCTAATTCTCCTGAATTAGTGGCGACTGGCGATTGATCTTATCTGCTGCAAGAAAGGACTTGCATCAGTGGCGATCTTCCACTTCTTTTCCTCTCCATTTTTCTTTCATTTTCCTTCACTTTCTTTCATTTTCCACGTGAATATAGCTGCTGTTCCAGCACCTATATTTGCATTTTAATTGCTTAATTTTGGTTCTAATTGGTTTGCTTTGCTCAATTCTAGGTCCTTGGCAATTCCTGTCATCAATTGGTAATCAGAGCTTGATGGATTGAGCAACTTTGGGGCTGATTTTGTGGCTGTTTGGAGCGACCTTGCTGCACCTCTTTTGTGAAGAATTTTGCTTCAATTTTGTGTAATTCTATCCCTCTTTCAATTGTAATTTGGACTTGGACTGTTTCCCAGGCCCGAGGTGCCTTTCTGCTGCTATCAGCACTTGTCTGTCTTGATTGATTTGCTTGAATTCTTGCTAGATGGGGGCTGTTTTGGGCCGCTAATTCCCACCCCCTAGGTGTTTGTTTAAATGCCTCTTTAATTGCTCATACTTGTTCTTGAGTGATTCTTGCAAATTAATTGATATAACTGCTTGTTTGTGGTGAAGTGTGGTAAGAGGAGGCATTGTTGTCTTCATTTTTCCAAAGATCGTTCACCTACATTTCTCCCCTTCACCATTAATTGTCATCCCCCCATTTTCATCTCTTTACTTTCTGCTTTTATTTTCCGCCATTTAATTTCAGCTTCTCCCATCCCATTTAATTTCAGCTTCCCCCCCTTACATTCAGCTATTTACTTTCTGTTCTCCCCATCCTTTTAATTTCAGCTTCCCCCTTTTACTTTCAGTCATTTTAATTTCAGTACCTCCCCATCCTTTTACTTTCAGCTATTCCCCTCTACATTCTGCCATTTACATTTTTGTCCTCCCCGTCCTTTTAATTTCAGCTTTCCCCCTTTATTTTCTGCCATTTATTTTGCGCAATTTATCTTGCTTTATTTTGCCATTTATGCGCATTTTTGGGCTTCTGTTTCTTTCATATTCTACTCTTGTGTTGTCTGTTTTGATTGGTATTCTGATTGCAAACTTGAATTGGCTGCTATCTACTTTGAACTTTCCTGCTTGATTGTGCAAAAACGCTCACTGATTAGGATCTTTTTGGAGTTCACATTAACTCCCAACTTAAAATTGAACTAAGCGCGTTTATGTGACCACACTAGTCTTGTATAATCAACAAGGAAGTGCCAAGCAATTTTTTTGGCCATTTTTGAAATCAGTTGCCAATTACGTTTTTCAGTGTAGAAATCAGTTTATTCATTATTTTCTTAATTTTCTGGGCCACTTGGACCAATTTTAGTGTCAGAAAATTCCAAAAATATTTCAGTAGGTTCATTGTATTTTCTTTTCATTGTATACCAATTTCTATAATTTTCTGTTGGGGAAAAAGCCAAGAAAAGAGAAAAAAAAGGCAAAAGAAAAATACAAAAGGTACGTACGTGCCAAAAAATAGAAAAAGAGGTGTAAAAAGCAAAAAAGGGTGCAAAAGTCAACAACAAGGAAGAAAAAGTCAAAAGACACCCAAAAAGAGTCAAAAATTCAAAAAAAAAAATTCAGAAAAATAGAAAATTCAAAACAAAGAGATATCCCAACAATACAGTGACAGTTTTACTGTAATTTTCTGTTTCATTTCCCTGTATATTGTAATTGAGTTGTATTTGCTGTTTTTCTTTAAAACGACAATTTTGGCAACTCTTTTAAAAAATCACCAAAAACAATTCTCTTTGCAATTTCTTCCGTCATGTCTTTGTTTGCTGTCTGCTCTTGTGTATAAGCTTGTTTGAGTGCCAGTTTTTCTTGTTTGTCATATCAATTCTCTGTTTTGTCTTAGGTATTCTTTCTTTCTTCCGGTAGTATTTTCTTTTGTTAGTGCGCTTCTATTTGGGTAAGGGTTAAGACTTAGGCTAATTCTGGTCGTTGCAACTTCAACCAACACCAACCGAGTAGAAGAGGCAAGAGAGTATCATTATAGAAAAAGCCTAAAAAGAGTGACATACACGAGTGTTAACATTCCATCGAGTGTAAACACTTAGTGAGTGGAAAGGTCCAAATTCTTGAAAATCAAAAATTTTAACAATGGGTAGTAGGAACTCACCACCTCCTTGACCTAGAACTTTGAGGTATAGGGCCGAGTTGCAACATGCAATTCAAGACATGGCCAGAATGATGAGGCATGAGATGAGTGAACTTAGGAAAGAACTAAGTGGGAATAGGAGGGAGAGAAGGCATTCTTCTCGAGAAGGAGGAAGTGAGGATAGGTATAGTGTGGTTAGGAGTGAAGATAGGTACCGTGCTGAGAGTAGTGAGGGAGAGAGACACTCTAGCCATACCTATAGGAGAAGGGAAAGAGAAAGAGAGCATAGAAGGCCTAGGAGGCGTGAGGAACCTAGAGGGTTTAGAGAAGACTACTATGAGGAAATCCCTAGGAGAGAAAGAGAGGAGTATTATGAAGAAAATCCTAGGAGGCATAAGAGAGAGCATAGGAGAGAAGAAGAGCCTAGAAGGGAACAAAGTTTTAGAGGGGTAAAAATAGAAGTCCCAACCTTTAATGGTAGAAATGATGTAGAACAATACCTAGAATGGGAACTAAAAATTGAACAAATTTTTAGTTGCCATAGGTATAGGGAAGAGGAAAAGGTTAAAATTGCCTCTCTAGAATTCAAGAACTACGCCTTAGTTTGGTGGCATCAGCTTCAGGCTGAAAGAAGAAGGTGCAATGCTCCTTTGGTTTCCTCTTGGGAGGAAATGAAGTCCATCATGAGAAAGAGGTTCATACCTCAACATTACACTAGGGAGTTGCACATCAAACTCCAAACTCTTAAGCAAGGATCTAAGAGTGTAGATGAGTACTTCAAGGAAATGGAACTTGCTTTGATTAGGGCCAACATAGTTGAGGATAGTGAAGCAACTATGGCTAGGTTTATCAATGGACTTAATTTCGACATAAGGGACATAGTGGAATTGCATCCTTATGTAGAAATGGAGGACTTGGTACACCAAGCCATTAAAATTGAAACTCAACTAAAAAGAAAGGGTAGCTATAAAAGAGGAAACACTAGTTTTACAACTAGGAACAAGGAAACCCTAAAAGAAGATAAGGGAAAGAGCCAAGAGAAGGAGGAACCTAAGGTTCCTAGGGTTACTTCTAACCCCACTCCTTCTACTAAAAAGGAAGAGCCCTCTACCTCCACAAGAAACATCAAATGTTTCAAGTGTGATGGCAAGGGACACATAGCTTCCCAATGCCCAAATAGGAGGGCAATGTTGGTTAAAGAGAATGGAGAATACACTAGTGCAAGTGAGAATGAACAAAGTGAAGATGAGGAAAAGAAACTAGTGAAGAAGAGAATGAAATTAAGAAAGAAGTATATAGGACCGAGGGTAAACTTTGCATGGTGAGAAGGTCCCTAGGAAATCAAATAATAAGAGAAGATGAACAAAGGCAAACTGTCTTCCACACTAGATGCATGATAGAGGGACGAATTTGCTCCCTAATTGTGGATAGTGGAAGTTGCACCAACATAGCTAGTGAGAGAATGGTAGAAAAACTTGGATTATCTACCACACCCCACCCCAGACCATACAAGTTATCTTGGATATGTGATGATGGGGAAAGGGAAGTAAGTAGGCAAACTCTCATCTTTATTTCCATAGGTGATTATGATGATAATGTACTTTGTGATGTTGTACCTATGGATGCCACACATATTCTTTTGGGTCGACCTTGGCAATTTGATAAGAGGGCCATTCATGATGGTTACTCTAATCAAATCTCTTTTAAACAAGATGGAACTAAAATCACTTTGATGCCAATGTCCATCCAAGAAATATGTGAGGATCAAGCTCACATGAAGAGACAAATAGAGCTTGAAAGAATTAAAAAGCTTAAGATAGAGAGTGAGGATAAAAAGAAAAGGAAAGAAGAAGCTTCAAAAATAATGGTAGAAAAGGTGAAAACCAAGGAAAAACAAAAAAATAAAAGGGAAGTAATGCTCTTGCTTCATCAATTTAAAACTGCTGACCTTGATTGTTTTGCAGGAATACAAGAAAGGGAGTTGCTGGATAAAGATGGAGGGAGTAGCTACACTACAAGGGAGTTTCCTCCACCTTTTTCTCCTTTTTCTTCTTCATCTTCTTCTTCTACTTCACCTCTTTCTTTTGCTAAAGCTCCCTACATGATTCCCAAGTATTATTGTTATGAGCATTAGAGATTATATACTTGGGAATAATGAGCCTTGTTTCTTTGTTGACTAGGTTACGCAAGGATGTCCATATTGAGGCCTTAGCTTGGATTCACTAATCCAAAGGGAAGTCTCCACCTTCCTTCTATGTCATCCATCTCCCTCTATTCTTTTCTACCCATGATTTTTCTTCCTCCTTTTTCAGATTTAAGGGCAAATGCTTTTCAAGGGGGAGGGGATGATGACATCCTGTCAGCTGACAGCTAATGGCTTACTTGGAGCTGCTTGAAGTGCTTGGGGCTGAGCCAAGCATGAGCCTTCCTTCATGAGGGTCAACTCTGGGTCAACTCTTGACCATTGACCAAAGTCAAAGTCAACATACAAGACTCATGTAATTAGGATTATTGATGACGTAATTAGGACCATAGGATTAGATGATGTAATTAGGACCATAGGATTTTATGATGTAATTGGGGCCATAGGATCTATTAGGGGCGCCCATGTCATGTAAGTGGGTTTAATGGCTAATTAGTTACTTAGCTACATGGGTTAGAGGGTCATGGGATCAATTCCCATGTAGGATGAATTTTAAACTCATCTTTTCCATTTTATGGAGAGTGGGGCGCATAAGTGAGTGGATTAGTGGCTAAAAGCTTAGCTTAGCTTAATGCCTTTAGGTGAGTGGGTTCAAATCCCACCTTGGATGAGTATTCACTCATCTTTTTATTATTTTCTTTTTTTTCTTTTCCTTGAAGTCCCACATCGCCCAAGATGGCCGCCCCCTCCCCCTCCTTCTCCTATATAAAGGAGCCCTTCCCTCATGTAACAAAAAAAAAAATATTGAATTTTGAAGTAAAGGCATTATGCCCATTTTTCTCCTCTTTGTGAGTTGAGAATCTCCTCCCTTGTGAGTTGAGTGTGCTTTGTGGTTGTTGCTTAAACCATGGATGAGTCTTATCTAATTCTCCTGAATTAGTGGCGACTGGCGATTGATCTTATCTGCTGCAAGAAAGGACTTGCATCAGTGGCGATCTTCCACTTCTTTTCCTCTCCATTTTTCTTTCATTTTCCTTCACTTTCTTTCATTTTCCACGTGAATATAGCTGCTGTTCCAGCACCTATATTTGCATTTTAATTGCTTAATTTTGGTTCTAATTGGTTTGCTTTGCTCAATTCTAGGTCCTTGGCAATTCCTGTCATCAAAAGGTATACCATATTAGTGGCCAAAGGGTATAATCAAAGGGATACTTTTTCCCTTGTGGCCAAATTGACCACAGTTAGGCTTCTCCTTGCTCTTGCTTCTTCCAACAATTGGCTTCTCCAACAACTTGACATCATCAATGATTTCTTGCATGGTGACTTGATGGAAGAAGTCTACATGGAAATCCTTCAAGGGTTAACTGTTTTAGACTCCAATCTTGTTTGTAAACTTCACAAATCAATCTATGGATTAAAACAAGCTAGTAGACAATGGTTTGCTAAGTTATCTACCTTTCTTCTTAGTCTTAACTATAGGCAATCAAATTATGACCATTCCCTCTTTCTTAAGAAATTTCATTCTAAAATAACTATTATTCTGGTTTATATAGATGATCTTATTCTGGCCGGAGATGATAAAGAGGAAATTACTTTTGTTAAACAACAACCTTCAAGATTAAATACTTTGGGAATTTAAAATATTTCCTTTATCTAGAAGTAGCCAGATCTCACATAGCATTTACATTATCTCAAAGGAAATATACCCTAGATTTGATTTCTGATTTTGGTTTGCTTGCAGCCAAACTAGCACCCACACCTATGACCAAGACCACTACACTTCACCATGATGATAGTCCTCCTTATCCTAATGTTGCTGGATACAGAAAGCTTGTTGGAAGGTTTCTTTATCTCACCACCACCAGACCCGATGTCAGTTTTGTTGTCCAAGAACTTAGTTAATTTATGTCATGTCCCACTGAATTACATTACAAAGCTTGCATCCGGATCCTGAGATATTTGAAAAGCTCTCCTGTTCAAGGCTTGTTCCGTTCCTGTGACTCTATGCTTCAACTCAAGGCTTTTAGTTATTCTGATTGGGTTGTCCGGATTCAAGAAGGTCCATCACTGGTTGTTGTGTCTATCTTGGAAAAGCAACCATTTTCAGATCTTTATCTGAAGCTGAGTATAGGGCTTTGGGAACTACTGTTTGTGAATTAAAATGGCTCACTTATCTTTTGGATGATCTTGGAGTATCTTACATTCAACCAGCTCTCCTTTACTATGACAGTGCTTCTGCTAGGCATATTGCTGTCAATGCAGTATTTCATGAGAGAACAAAACTCTTGGACATTGATTGTCACCTGGTCAAAGAAAAACTTCAAGCCAAGCTTTTCCATCTTCTTCCTGTTAGCCGCAAAGATCATCATGCTGACATTTTTACCAAGCCCCTTGATCCTACACCTTTTTCCTATCTTGTTTCCAAGTTGGGAATTTTAGATATCTACTCTCCAGCTTTTAGGGGGGTATTGGAGAATAAAAATAAAAACTGACTGTTTGTTAGTGTTTCTGTGTTCAGTTTATATCTTCTGTTAGTTAGTTGTTTGTTATTTAGAGTACTGATTGGTAGGTAGTTAGTTGGTTTATTCTTCTGGATTGGTAGTTCCTCTTTTGGTTCACCTATCTATATATAGGTGATTCTGCTTTGTATTTCAAATCATCAAGCAATCAAAGTATCAATAATCATATCTCTTTTCCTCAATTTTGCTCTCTCAATCGTTTTAACTCTTGTTGATTGCTCTAATTACTCCAAGGAAACCACAAGTTACCGACCAAAGAAAACACAAAGTACTACTTGTCAAATTTTCTGCTAAAATCCTTTCCATTCGATGTGACTTACATTCATCCCCTATGGTTTTCTTGACTATATTTCTGCTCTTCCTTTCTCTTTTATTCATCATCAAATGGCATTCCAATTCTGCAACCAGCAAGAACTCACCCCCTTCACCTCCAAGATTTCCCCTACTGGGTAATCTCCATCAACTTGGATTCCTCCCACACCGCACACTCCAATCTTTAGCTAAAAAATATGGCCCTTTAATGTTGCTTCATTTCGGGAAGGTGCCAGTACTTGTAGTCTCCTCTGCTGATGCAGCGTCTAAGGTAATGAAAGCCCATGACTTGGTCTTCTGTGACAGGCCACAGCGTAAAATTTTTCATATCCTGTTATATGGTTCTAAAGATGTGGCAAGTTCTTCATATGGTGAATACTGGAGGCATGTAAGGAGTGTCAGTGTGTTACACCTTCTAAGTAACAAAATGGTTCAATCGTATCGTCGAGTGAGAGAAGAGGAAACTGCTAGAATGATGGAAAAGATAAAGGAGTGTTCTTCTTTGTCGGTGAATTTATCTGAGTTGTGCTCTGCAGTTACACATGATATAATATGCAGAGTGGCTCTGGGAAAGAGATACCGTGAAGAAGGAGGGAGGAAGTTTCAGAAACTGTTGTTGGAGTTTGGGGAGTTATTGGGTGCTGTCACTATAGGGGACTTTATACCATGGCTTGATTGGTTGAGTAAGGTTAATGGTTTCTATAACAGAGCAGAGAGAGTGGCCAAATATATGGACGACTTTATAGATGAAGTAATTGATGAGCATATTACTTGTACATCGAGGAATAGCATGGATGGTGAAGACCAGAACGATTTTGTGGATGTTTTGCTTTCGATCCAAAAGAGAAACGCTATTGGCTTCCCAATTGATAGAACAACAATAAAGGCTTTGATAGTGGTAAGAATATCTTTTGTTAATTTAGAGTAATGACTTTAATTTCATTATTGGACCTTGCTGATGTATCTATTAAAATCAGTGCGGTTTGGAAGCTTTAGGTGCAAGTAAAATTCACTTTCCTTCTATAATTTTGTTTTTGTTCAGGACATGTTTTTTGCAGGTGCTGACACTACCTCCATAGTCCTAGAGTGGGCAATGACAGAATTGTTAAAGAACCCAATTGTGATGCATAAATTGAGAGATGAGGTGAGAAGTGTGGTTGGAAAGAGAACTCATGTAACAGAGGATGATTTGAGTCATATGAAGTACTTGAAGGCTGTAATTAAAGAAACTATTCGGCTCCATCCCCCAGCTTCCTTATTAGCTCCTCGGAAATCCATGAGAGATATCAAACTGAATGGCTATGACATTGTAGTTGGCACGCAGGTATTAGTAAATGCTTGGGGAATTGCCAGAGACCCTTCATATTGGGAGCAACCTCTTGAGTTTAGACCAGAAAGGTTCCTCAACAGTTCAATAGATTTCAAAGGACATGATTTTGAATTTATCCCCTTTGGAGCTGGAAGAAGGGGTTGCCCTGGAATGCTGTTTGCTATTGCTGTGGATGAGATGGTACTAGCAAACCTTGTTCACCAATTTGAGTGGACACTGCCTGGTGGAGCAACAGGAAAGGAATTGGACTTGTCTGAAACTTTTGGCCTTACCTGTCATAAGAAATATCCTCTCCGTGCAGTGGCAATTACGGCATTTGAGGGAAATGATTAAACAACCACAGGGAAAAAAACAAAAGAAAGGAAAATGAACGAAGAAAAGGAAGATATGACAAAAGGAATAGAGATATTTTCAATCCACTGCATCAGTATTAAGTAATATTTGGTTTACAGTGGAATATAATCAATGAATGTAAATGAGTAATGCAATAAAAATAATTTAAAATTAATTTTACTCCGTTCCCAAGTGAAAAATAAACGGAGAGTAAAATATGGATGCAGTTGTGTCGTACCTATAGTTGCATGTTGCAATCCTTGCGATTGTGACAGCTTTAATCTGATGCTTATGTAATTTATATGGATATCAGGGTATGGATGCAATCTATTTAGATGAGGCTTTTGTGTTAAATTTTTACCATTCTTGACGTGGAAATGTAATTTAGAGTAAGAGTGTACAAGCATAATATTTTTCCCAATATATTTAAGTCCTAGTTTGGCAATGCTGTAGCTTCTTCCATGTTTTAGTACTAGTATGAGTCCCGTGCATTTATCTTATATTCTATTTCATAATATTTTTTATATATAATTAATAACACATATTAACATAAATATCATATGTAACTAGTAGGGTACCCATGCGTTCATACGGGTCAATTCATTGATGTATTAACCGTAATAAATTTTTTTAAAATAAAATATACTTTATAATAAATATATAAACAATTGAATAATATCAATACAATAATCATCTGGATATATTGTATATGATTTATAAAAATAATACAACATTAAATTAGATTATGTAACACTTAAATACTTAATATAAAGTGTTGTAAAAAAAAATCAATATGTCTTGTGTTAAAATTAAAACACAAAAAGTAATTAAGCTCATTCAAGTTCCTAAAAAAATATTATTAAGACTTTTCCTGTATTTTTATCTTTTAATTTAGACTTTTCTTGTATTTTAATTAAAATGATTGCCCATTAATTTTATTTATTATCAATGCAAACAAAACAAAAATAGAAATAATTAATCTAATATGAAATTTAAATAGTGTCGTTTTATCAGATGCAATTATTGATAAACAACTGTTTTCATCTAGAATAGTCATCGTCGTGAGGTGTATTTTTAATCTTAAATTATTTTATTTTTATATAGTTTAATTTTACTTTTATGATCTAAATATGAATATGTTTACATACAAATATTTTATTTTTACATCATATGAAATTTATTTAAATTTAAATAATATATTTTATGTAAATTTTCAATATTGGGCAAATTATTAGCCTTTTTTTACTAAAAGTGGCTAAAACACAGAAAAAAAAAATTATACAACTACTATCTACTAAATGAAACAAACACATCTTCAAACACATTATATTTACATTTTATATATTTTTTACTAAATTAACATTTATATATTAATAAACTTTATGTAAAAATTTATTTCCCCGTGATGTGAAAAAAAACATTATAAGAAAAATGAAAAATGAAATTTCTATTAATAAAACATGATTCAAATTAAAAAAAATGACTTGTTTTTATTAATTATTTCATAAAAAAATTTAATGTAATACTTTAAGAAATTTTATCTCATAAATTAATTATTAATGTTTTTCCCATGATTTAAATTTTTACCCCTGAGTTATATTTATTGTCATTGTAAATGAAATAATAATAGAGGACAATTAATTTAAATAGTGTTATTTTATTAGATATAATTAGTGATAGTCTAGTGATAAAGACTCTTACTCAAACATTACTTCTTTACATGAATCTTGCATACAAAATGATGATATTCATTTGAGTTATTATATGTCGAGTACCATTACTGTCATATAGAATGATCATCCCCGTGTGGTGTACTTTTACTCTCAAATTATGTCTTCTTATATATTTATTTTTGTGGTGTAGATATTAATGTGTTTTAATTTCATGCAAAATTTTAATTTCTAAATCTTATAAGAATTTACCCCGATAATTTGAATTTAAATATTAATATCTTTTATATAATTTTTTTATCCTTAGGTGAATTATATTTTCTTTATGTAATATATAATCACAATTTAATTTAAAAATACCTTTTCATTTATAATAATTAGTTTGATTTTTTTTGGTGATGGGAGGAAAACAAAAGAGGAAAAAAAATGAAAAACAAACAGAAAAACTAAGATCTAACAAAAGTAGTCCCAAGTGAGTCAGCCAGCAAGCAATCCCTTAACTCCACTGGAGGGTCGTGAAGTAGGATGAACGAAGAATTTTCCATGGTCCCTTTCTTAGCCAAGAAGTCCGCTGCCTGGTTACCTTCTCTGAGTGTGTGCACAATCTCCACAGTCCAGTCTCAATCAAGCAAAGCTCTCATCTCATAGATAATAGCTGCATAATGATGAAAACGGTCCACCCCTTTCCGAACAAGCTCCAGTGCAAGAAGGGAGTCAGATAGGCAAAGCACCTTTCTGAAAATGAGGCTTCAACACAGCTCTAGGCCTTTCCACACAACATGAAGCTCAACGCGCAGAATGTCACTATTATGTAAGTGACCATAAAAGCCTTTAATCCAAGAACCACCAGCATTCCGTAAGATACCACCAAAGCCCGTACCATGCTGATTGACACTACCGTCAGTGTTAATGGCAATTTGGTCATCCAGAGGGGCGTTCCACTTGACAAGGCGAGGAGGGCGCTGATCCACAACAACATCCAACATAAAAGCTTTACGAGTAACAGTAATTAAAGAATTGGTAGTGGCAACAGACTCCCAGATAGAGGTCTCCTGAAGATTAAAAATCGCATTATTTCTATTACGCCAAATTTGCCAAAGAGTGGATGGGAGGGGAATAGGATCTTGTTGGATGTTCTCCAAAATCCAATCCCGAGCTGAGTCAAGAGCAAAAAAGGCTGCAGAAGATGAAAACCCCATAGCATCCCAAATTCCCTTGGCTTTAATACAGTCCCTAAGACAATGAATATTACTCTCATCGCTAACACCACATCTAGAGCAGAGTCCAGTAACCGGAATTCCTCTAAGGGCAAGAACAAATTGAGTGGGGAGAGATTTATGGCAGATGAGCCAAACAAAAAACCGAATATTCTCCGGCACTTTTAATCTCCAAATCCATGACCAAGATGAAGAAACAGGTTGAAGAACATTGGAGCAGCCAAGCATAGCCGTCCCTGGCTGAGTATTGTCCTGACAGGGAACTGCTCACCACGGTATCCGCAACAGCAGCACTAAAGAGGAGTCTGAGAGTTCGTATTTGATCAATAAGGTCAGTAGTCAAAGTGGTCCACATCTGCTCAAGCCTCCAATCATCCCCAGACCACAAGTCTTTAATTTTTTTTATCCAAATCATGAATGTCAATGTAAGGCACCTGGTCACACAGTCCGCCCATTTCCTATCCAATTCTGGTGCCAAAAACTGGACTCACCATTGCCTACTTTGAAAGTGAAACCCGCACGGAGCTGATCACGGGCCTTGAGGATTGAAGTCCTGATAAGTGCAAATTATATGATATATTCTTGTATTTTTACTGCACTTATCAAAGGTAAAATAGTAATTTATGCCCCAAAATAATCCCTTTTTATTAATAATTGTAATAATTGTGTTTATTTAATTTGAATTTGAATTTGATGTTATTTTAATATAAAATCTGTTAATATTGCAGATTTATGGGAGAGATTTGAATGAGCAAAGAAGATAGCATCAATTGAGGAAAGAATCTGCAGATTTGAAATTTGAATTAGAGCAAATAACGATAAGATCAACTGCCATTTAAACAAGGATTCTGCGGATAACTTCTCCAATTTAAATTCAAAGTCAAGATAAACACAAAATCAATCCAGAAAGAGGGAAACAAGGAAAGCCAAGCAGAAGATCAGGAAGAGATCAAGTTGTTAAAAGAAGAAATAGAATAATTTGTTACGCGCTCCACGCTTAGCGCAAATATCATAATTACTTTATGTTTCCTACGCTGCAGATGCGCTAAGCGCAGGTGAAGCGCAGCTGCGCGGATTAGTTTTTAGATCTGTTTTCAGATCTGTTTACAAATCAGATTCCTTCCAGATTTAAGATAGCTTTCCTTCATCTATAAATAGGGCCTTTTGCAAAGATCAAAGGTAGCTTTTTGGAGAGACGGCAGAGCAGAAGCAAGGGCTGGAGAAAGTGACAGTTTCTCCGTTGGTTTGTAATGGTTACCATGCGTAGCTAAACTCTCCAATAGGATTGAATGTAGTTGATGCAATCCTCAATTATATGTGAATTCTCTTTATTATTTATAAATCCCTGTTTTTATAATATCGGTGTTTTTATTCTGTGCTTAATGCTTAGCTTCCGCCTGTGTGCCTGAGTTATAGGTTAGTTTTATGGGGCGCATTCGGAAGGTGGTTCTATAAAATCAATAGCGAGTTTGGGGGAACCTAGGAATAGGAAACTTGAATTCTGATTGGGTAAAAACGCTCATAGTAGTCACTATGGGAATCAGGGTGAATTGATAGGGTAAACAAATAGATCTTTAATCAAGGGTAATTTATCACTGTGGGAACCAGGGTAGATTATTTCTGAGTATTTCATATTTGTGGGAACCTTTGTGAAATAACTTTAATTTGTGCTAAGATGTTATAATTGCATATTCATAAATATTATTGGGTTTCACATACGAAAGGGATGCGATGAGACGAAGTTCAATCCTAGTCCAAGTAACTGTTTCTATTTCTCTCATTTAAGTTCAATTTTTCTTTATTATTGGAATTCTCTACAACAAACAATTTATACGCTCTTACTTGATAGTTGTGACCACTAATCTCTATAAATTGAACCGTTCCCTGTGGATACGATACTCTTACTTACTATTATACTGCTGGAATTTTGGTACGCTTGCCTAAATCCCATCAAGTATTTTTGCCGCCGTTACCGGGGAACGGTGTATCAATTTGTAAAGACTTGGGAGGTCTATACTATTAAGTTGTATATATTTTTATCTTAGGATTTTTTTATTAATTTTTTGATTTTTTAGGAATTTTTTTTTAATTTTAAAATTTTAAATTTTTAGATTTTAATTTTTAAATTTTAATTTTTTTTAAATTTATAAAATTCTCTTCCACACTTACCCTTTTCAAGTTTTCTTGTTTATGCTTTTGAGAGGCCAGGTGTCCCCAAATCATCTACAATTTGATCCAGAAATAGAAAGGACATCAAGGAGGAACAGAAGTAGAAACAAGAGAAGGAGACGAAGGAGAAGCGAGGAAGAACCCAAACATAAGGACGAGTTCAAAGATACAATCTCAACATTCTCTGATCAATAAATTGAAAGCTGCACCAATCATGGCTAGTGAATGGAAAAGAAGAACACTTGGAGAATATGTATACTTTTCCAACACACCGATTTATGGTAATTTCTCTACCTATAATCATTATTCTAACAATTTTTCACAGGATTGAGGAAGTTACCAGAATCAAAATTTTGGGTGGCAACAAGATGTTGTTTCGTCCCATGTGCAAACTTTTGCAGATGAAATCAGGGCAGATTATAAGATTATAAGGCAGCAAATAGAAGCACTGAATAAGCAGTTAGCTAACCTTCCTCAGCACTTGCAGGCAAGGCAATCCTATCCTAGCCAGCCCCCACATTTAATTTGTGATTATTGTGGAAGTGACCATCCCAATGGTTACTGCTCTTATCCATGCACTCAAAAAGAGCAAGTAAATTACATGGGCAATCAAAGAAGACCAGGCAACTTCTCCAACAACAACAACTTTGCAAACAATTCACAAGGATGGAGAAATAGCCAGAATCAGGACTTTGGGTGGCACCAAGATGATGTTTCATTCCCCATGCAACCTTCTTTGCAACAACAACAAAGTTACTCTTCAGATCAACAAAGGTACTCAAAATTTTATGAGCGGCTTGAAGAAATCAATCAAAGCATTATACAATTTCAAAAAGAGAGAGGAGAAGCAAGAAGAAATATTGATGCTTTGCTGAAGCAGATAGCAGAAACAAGAGCCAACCAACAGTCAGAGCAGATCTTAGGAAATGCACTACCTGTAACATCCCAAATTTTATAAATAAAAGAAAAGGAAGAAATAATAGTATTATTATTTTTAATAATATTAATTAATTAAATAAGAGGAATAAATAATAGTGTTAACATTATTAGTAGTTTTATTAATAAAGCTACTTCATTTTAAAAAGAAGATAAGGGGGTTGAGAGTGGGCCCAAGCCCAATTAGGCATTCTAGTAAGGAAGGGTAATCTGTTCACCCTAATCCTTATTCGTATAATCGTCAGAGAGCGAAATGCTAAGGAGGGGAGAAACCGAGTCTCAAGAGGGGATTGCTGCAGAGTGAGCATCAAGAACCAAGAAAGGGACTTCCTTGCGGTTAATCGATCTTCGCTTAAGGTACGGTGGGGGAGAGGGTTCTGCTTATATATGCATGTGGGAGACGTTTGGGTAGTAACCTAAGATTTAAATTCGTATTAATAATTGATATATTGAGTATGGATGATGAAAAATGTAG
Source organism: Sesbania bispinosa (assembly GCA_026901365.1). Lineage (NCBI taxonomy): Eukaryota > Viridiplantae > Streptophyta > Magnoliopsida > Fabales > Fabaceae > Sesbania > Sesbania bispinosa. Next base: position 1,169,780 of record QLOH01000254.1, read on the forward strand.
ATTGATGATTGATTGTATGATGCTTGATGAATTTTGATGGAATGAATGAAATAATATGAATAGATAAAAAGGGGATTAATAAGGGTTTGACGAATTGGGGTTTTGATGGGAAAACCTTGTAAAACCGTTAAAGATGGATACTTTGGTGGGGTTTGATGAATATAAACATATATAAATGATGTTTTGATGAAAAGGATTGAATAGAGAGGTTTGGAATTGGTGGAGATCGCAAGAACTGCGATCTGCGTCGCGGGTAATCGATTACCAGGAGTGGTAATCGATTACCAGAGGGTTCTGGGCAACCAGGAGGGCTGTTTGCTCGCAGGTAATCGATTACAGAGATGCTGTAATCGATTACCAGAGAGTTGGTGTGTAGGTAATCGATTACAGAAGTTTGGTAATCGATTACCAGAGTGTTGGGTTGCAGGTAATCGATTACAAGGTGGTTGTAATCGATTACCAGAGACCTTGTTTGCAGGTAATCGATTACTAGAGGTTGGTAATCGATTACCAAAATGGATTTTGAGATCCTAAGTGCTTAATGATGATTGATGTTGTTTGATAATGCTTTATTATGATATTGGTGTTGATGATTAATGATGTTGATGATAATTTGGTGTGCATAATGATCAGTGAATATGCAATGTGATTGATGATGATTGGGTGTGCATATTGATTGGTGAATATGCCATGTGATTGATGATGTTTTGGTGTACATAATATGCAATGTGATTAATGATGATTGGTGAATATGTATGATGATACATGATGATGATGATGATGAATGGTGCTAATTATAAGTTTCGATGATGATGATGTTGGTGTTGTACCTGAGTATAACTTGGGGAGGTGAATAGTGTACCTGAGTATAACTCGGGGAGGTGATAATGGTGATGATGTTTTAATTAACCTTATGTTGTAAATGATGCTTGAGTATATATATGATGTTATACCTGAGATACACAAGCCCAGTGAGGGGTGGGGTGTAACTCAGGGAGGTGATTGTACTTGAGATACACAAGCCCAGTGAGTGGTAGGGTGTAACTCAAGGAGGTGATTGTACTTGAGATACACAAGCCCAGTGAGGGTGGGGTGTAACTCAGAGAGGTGATTGTACTTGAGATATACAAGCCCAGTGAGGGGTGGGGTGTAACTCAGGGAGGTGATTATACTTGGGATACACAAGCCCAGTGAGGGGTGAAGTGTAGCTCAGGGAGGTGAATGTTGTACCTGAGTGTAACTCAGGGAGGTGAGTATTGATTATGTTGGTGATTATGGTACCTGAGTGTAACTCAGGGAGGTGAGTATTGATTGTGTTGGTGATTAAGCTCATTCAAGTTCCTACAAAAATATTATTAAGACTTTTCCTGTATTTTTATCCTTTAATTTAGACTTTTCTTGCATTTTAATTAAAATGATTGCCTATTAATTTTATTTATTATCAATGAAAACAAAACAAAAAAAAATAATTAATCTAATATGAAATTTAAATAGTGTCATTTTATCAGATGCAATTATTGATAAATAACTGTTTTCATCTAGAATAGTCATCGTCGTGAGGTGCATTTTTAATCTTAAATTATTTTATTTTTATATAGTTTAATTTTACTTTTATAATCTAAATATGAATGTGTTTACATACAAATATTTTATTCCTACATCATATGAAATTTATTTAAATTTAAATAATATATTTTATGTAAATTTTTAATATTGGGCAAATTATTTGCCCTTTTTTTTTTACTAAAAGTGGCTAAAACACAGAAAAAAAAGTATACAACTACTATCTACTAAATGAAACAAACACATCTTCAAACAAATAATATTTACATTTTATACACTTTTTACTAAATTAACATTGAGTTTAATTACTATACACTGAAAGTGTAAAAAAATTTTACACTGTCATTCAATGATATGCTGCCACATCAATTAATGAGTATGACACCTCATGTATTATTAAATTCATTAAATGATATGCAACATATCATTTGATGACGATGTAAAAGTTTTTTACACTGTCAGTGCATACTTATTAAATCATAACATTTATATATTAATAAACTTTATGTAAAGATTTATTTCCCCGTGATGTGAAAAAAAACATTATAAGAAAAATGAAAAGTGAAATTTCTATTAATAAAACATGATTCAAATTAAAAAAATGACTTGTTTTTATTAATTATTTTCTAAAAAAATTAATGTAATACTTTAAGAAGTTTTATCTCATAAATTAATTATTAATGTTTTTCCCATGATTTAAATTTTTACCCCTGAGTTATATTTATTGTCATTGTAAATGAAACAATAATAGAAGACAATTAATTTAAATAGTGTTATTTTATTAGATATAATTAGTGATAGTCTAGTGATAAAGACTCTTACTCAAACATTGCTTCTTTATATAAATCTTGCATACAAAATACTGATATTCATTTGAGTTATTATATGTCGAGTACCATTACTGTCATATAGAATGATCATCCCCGTGTGGTGTACTTTTACTCTCAAATTATGTCTTCTTATATATTTATTTTTGTGGCGTAGATATTAATGTGTTTTAATTTCATGCAAAATTTTAATTTCTAAATCTTATAAGAATTTACCCCGATAATTTGAATTTAAATATTAATATCTTTTATATAATTTTTTTATCCTTAGGTGAATTATATTTTCTTTATGTAATATATAATCACAATTTAATTTAAAAATACCTTTTCATTTATAATAATTAGTTTGATTTTGATATAATTAACAATAAATTCACTTTAATTTTTAAAAAATATATCAATATAACCTCAATTCAATATAATCAATGAAAATTATAAAAATAAATCAGAAAAATCAAATTTAATTAGTTGAATAGCTTTTTATGGACCTTTTATAAAAAGAACTTATAGGAAAATAAATTAGCAAAATCAATTGTCCAAATCTTGTTATTTCTATTAAATGACATAAAACAAAATCAAGTATATGATAATGAGATTGGAGATCAAAACCTGTGTCATTCAAGTTATTGACAAACAACAACTAACATTTACATTAAGAATTATAGAAAATGCCTATAAAAATCAAGAAATGATTAATCTTAATCAATTAACTTTGCTTTGTTCAAAAACAAGAGATATGTCAAGCTTCCAAGATTTTTAGAACAGACTCACAATTATAATGAGAAACATATGTCAATCAAATTTGCTTTTGATTTCACATGTCAAATGGAAATGACAATGATATTGAGCATCAAAGAAGCACTTGTTTCCTTGTGGTTGGTCACCTTTTAGTGTTCTGCTTATATGGTTTCAAAAGATTAAAAGATCTTTCAGATAAAATGCCACAATCTCTCAGTATGGAGGATGAAGCAGCAGAAGCATCCTTAAGAACTTCTCATCAATGAATATACATTTGTTGTGCAGCAAGATAGACATATGCACCCTGCACACTTTCTACATTTTCTTCAATTTAGAAACTTGGAATGAACATTCACAATGGCAACTAATATAGCAAATAAATATTATTGCAATCCAGGAAAAATAGAAGATGGTAGAAGTGAATAATGAAACTTATAATTGAAAGATGAAACCTTGACAATAGAATTGTATGGTAAAATTAAACCATATTAATAGAATTGTATGGTAAAATCAAACCATATTAAGAGACAAATTGAAAGAACTATTAACATTTCATAACCCTTTAGAAAGAATTTTAAATCAGTAAAATAAAATTAAATGAATTGAAATTGGTATGCATATAATAATTTACATCAAGCATGCACAAATTTTATAAATAATAAGTTATAACCCATAAAGCATGTAAAATTGTATATACTCAGAAAAATATTTCAAACCATATGTAAAAGAACAGTTAAAGAATTTCAAAACAGAAAATCACATAACACAATTACTTTTTCTTAATTTATTAATCAGATTATGAAACACAATTAAAACCATTAAATTGTTTATATAACCAAATAATATGAAATCTGTATTTAATTTTTTTCGTTATTCAAATTTAAAAATACCAAATCAAAGAACAGAAACAAATTTTAAGAATTTAGAATTACCAAATCAAAGAACAAAAATAGTTTTTAAGAATGTAAAATTACCAAATCAAAAAACAGAGGCATCATGAAACTTGATCAATTCCAGAAACAGATTTTAGAATAAAAAAGTAATAATAAACAGATTTCACAAAAACAAATTTATCTCACAAAAACAATTCACCAAAATTCAAGTGATATATCAATTAAAATCAAACAATTCATCCCCAATTCTATTTCAGTACGTAACGGATTAAAAAAAAACTAATGAAAACACACGGATTTTAAGAAATAATGTTTACCAAATCAAAGAACAAAATGAGATAACATACCGTACTTAAAGATAATTTAAAACATTTTTTTACTCAAATAATTAAAAGCAAACACAATCCTCCTAAAAAAGAGAATCAATATCAATCAACTTAAAAAGAGTAATATCAATCAACTAAAAAATAAATTAAGGAAAGACTAATATGATTTTCCTTAAATGGCATACACTTTTTGAAAATGATTGTAGTAATTAAAAGAGAATTGAAACAAAAAATATCAAGAATTAATCCATTTAAAAACAGTAATATTAATCAACCCAAAAACAAAATATGGAAATTGAAACAAAAATGAGCAAGAATTACTCAATTACTTTTTCTTAACTTATTAATTTATTAATCAGATTATGAAACACAATTTAAACCATTAAATTGCATATATAACCAAATAATATGAAATTTGTATTTAATTTTTTCGTTATTCAAATTTAAAAATACCAAATCAAAGAACATAAACATATTTTAAGAATTTAGAATTACCAAATCAAAGAACAGAAACAGTTTTTAAGAATGTAAAATTACCAAATCAAAGAATAGAGGCATCGTGAAACTTGATCAATTCTAGAAACAAATTTTAGAATAAAAAAGTAATAATAAACAGATTTCATAAAAATAAAGTTATCTCACATAACAATTAACCAAAATTCAAGTGATATATCAATTAAAATCAAACAATTCATCCCCAATTCTATTTCAGTACGTAACAAATTTAAAAAATAAAAAAAAACTAATAAAACACAAAGATTTTAAGAAATAATGTTTACCAAATCTAGGAATAGAATGGGATAACATATTGTAGTTAAAGATGATTTAAGAAGATGCACTAATCTGTAGAAGATACAAATCACCATGCAGAATGGAGCGACTGAAAAAATGTAGAAAAATTAGGGGTTTTGGAAGTTAAGGATTTGAATTATAGAATTTTTCAAAGGGGAGACGTAAAAGGGAAATTTCATCTACTATCTTCACCATGGTCTTTGAAGATTCTTTAAATCCTGGTAACCTTTCATATTTTCTAAGCCCTAAACCGAACAAATACAAAGCATTAAGGTTATATGATAGAATAGGGTAAATTAAAACCAAAACACAGTCTTGAAACCTACCATCACCGCTGGGAGAGCCGCAACAGCTATGAACCAAAGGACGAAGAAGACGTTGAACGGAAGATACCTTCACCATGGTCTACCAATATTCTCCAGATCCTGATTATCTTTCAGATTTATAAACCCTAAACCGAACAAAAAGGGAAGATTCGGGTTATGTAGTTCAAGAGCATAACTTAAAATCAAAACACCGTTGAGAAACTTACCTTAAAAAATGTTGGAGTCACATCAGCAACGGGAAGGGAAGAACGACGAACCTACCGCAGCGGAGGAAGAGGGAAGAACGAAGAAGACACGGGAAGGGAGATGACGCAAGAAGGTAATAGACAGAAAGTACAAAGAGAGATTAGATAAATTGGTTTTAAAGTAATGGGTTATTGGAAAGGTGCGTGGCTCATTGGAAGAGTAATAGATTAATAGATGCAGAGTAGAATTAAGAAATTTGAGAAATTTATTTATTATTTAGGAGGTTTCTGACTAATAGTTGAAGAGTAAACAAAAAAGAAAAGAGAATTAGTGGATTCCATAATTACAATTACTAATCTAAAATTTGATTGACACATTCTGTTACCAGTAATAATACCAAATTTAAAGGCCAATTACAATTTTAACCTCATTTTGGACGGGAAAAAATTGCCCTTAGACTTCATTACTTTATATATATATATTGATCTTCTGGTGATTCCAAGGTTAGCTACAATGGCGGATCGGCGCTGCTGCACGAACAAGGCTGCTCCGGCGGTGACGGGCGCGCGGCGGTGGTGTACCTGCAGGGACTCCGACGCTCAAGTCAGTAAGTGATTCCAGCAGAGTGACAGTATTTGGATTAGAAAAGTGTACCTGAAACAATGAATTCCCATGGTATTTATAGATGATTTTAGGCGGGAAATTCCGTTATTAGTTATAACGGAATTCGCAACTCACGGGGGCACGCGCCCTTTCGAAAGCGTATGCACGCGCTGAGCGAATGTCGGTCCGTGAATGGGCATGCCGAGGTACTATAGCAGATTGCTGATGTCGGCGATACAATGCGTCAGATTCCTCGAACAGGTGGTCCTCAGATAATACCATCACAGATATGTTTCTGGGATGCCGGATCTTTATCTGCTGGGCCCCTTGTCCAGGATGCCGAGTCGGGGTATGATAATACTCCAGAACAGTTGCCCCCTAAGTCGGTTAGTCCGTCATGGAGTGGCCGACTTCGTTTGTCCGACATCAAATGGGGAAGTATTTGGGTTGATTCAGAAGGGTACTTTGATTTCAAAACTCCCCGCGTGAAATCTGTGATTATTTCCGGGTTCACGACGTTTGGTTTTCCTGAGTAACGTTACTATTTTTGAAATAACTATCTTTTTGACTGTTTTAACACGTGTCCGGATCTAGTGGTTTTGGGCCCATGGGCCTCATTAGTTGGCTCGATCTGGACCGTTGATTTAGAGTATACATAAGGATGAGAGTGGGAACTTGATGGGTTTCTGGAAAGCGAACCAAAAATCCAGTAGTATAATAGTAAGAAAGATATCGTATCCACAGGGAACGATCAATTCACGTATACTCGTGATCTATTTATCAAGGGAAAACAACGGTTTTTGAGAATATTGTTGTGGAAATTATAAACTGAAATTCAATAGTTAATGAATTAGAAAGGAAGAGTTAGAGACACTTTACTTGGATTAGGATTGAACTTCATGTCATCACACCCCTCCTGTATGTCGAGACTACCTATTATTTATAGGCTTTGAACTATAACACTGTAGACAAACTATATTGCTAAGACCCCGAGTTACCAGGCGCCACTCAAACTCAAAGGTAATCCATGCGGGTTCTCCCAAGCGACAGACTTACCCTCGGCTTATTTTGCTTTCTTTATTTCGTTTGTAAAAGAACTAATTGATAAACGAGGCCTACTACTTTGGACGCACCTTCGCTAGAGTACTGTCACTACCCATCACTCATTAGAATACATCCACGTTTCGCTTCCCGGATTGACAATCAACTAATCCTTTGCTATTGGTAATTTAATAACCATGCCTATCCTGTAGACGCCCTTCATTAGAGTACTCACACTACCCATCAATCACTAGCAACGCCCATGTTTCGGTTCACTGGCTACCGAGTATTCTCATTCACTCAGAGGTTGAGTTTCCTATGTCTAGGCTCCCCCAAACTCAATCCTAGTCGTAATGTTAATTACAAACTAGCCTATAACTCCGGCGCAAGCGTGGAAGTTAGGAATTAAGCACAGAACAAGATTACCAATATTATAGCTAGGGAACTGCATAAATAAATAGATAAAGTTCAACATACACTTGGAAATGGAATCGATTACATTCAATCCTAATGGAGAGTTAACTACACATGGTAGCCATACAAACCACCGAATATGTTGTCACCATCTTCAATCCTTGTGAAGCGCTCCTCCTCTCCTACTCTAAGATTAGAATTGTTGCATTATCACTGGAATATAACTGAATTACAATAATCGTTCACACTTGATCCGGTGCAAGAGGTTCCTATTTATAGGCTAAGGAAAGACAGAAAATTGGGGAGAAATCTATCTAAAAACGGCAACAGGGCAAGAATCAGTGTAACCTGCGCTCCAAGCTGCGCTACAGCGCAGGCTGGAGTGCAGGATCCAGAGGGTTGCGCTTCACCCTGCGCTATAGCGTAGGTTGAAGCGCAGAATGCGTCCTGCAGCTTCAAACTTTCTCTTTTTATCTTGATCTCTCCCCGAGACTGGTTTTGGTTGATTTGTCTTTCCTTGTTTCCCTTTTCTTGATGAAATCTTTGCATTTATTGAGCATCTTGGATTTAATTGGGAAGGTTGTCTGCAGAATCCTTGTTTAATTGAAAGTGATATCTTCATTAATTGCTCTCAAATAATCTTCAAATCTTCATTAAATGCCTTCAATTAAACTTCAAATCTTGCAGATATCTTCCTCATTTGATGCTATCTTTCCCTCAAATCAAATTCTTGCAATATTCTGCAAAAATCAGCATTATTTCTATCAAAATAGCATCAAATTCAAATCTAAGATTAATAAATACAATTTATCTAATATTTAATAAAAAGGGATTAAACTGGGGCAAAAATACCATTTTATCCTTGATAAGTGAACTAAAAAGTGCTCTAATTTATCAACTAATTTTCACTTATCAGAACGTTTTTCACTTTCCCTCTTCCTCTTCCTCGCGTCCATTTGTCTCTATCTCCCTTTCCAAGTTTACTCTGTGCCAGGGGTGCTCCCATTTACTTCAAAGTCATTGCAACCTCTTCGTCTCTGTCACCCTCGCAAGTATTCAGTTTTTATTGCCCCGTATTCTTCGAGCTTGAGGCATTGCATGAACTTTGGTGTCGCGGATTTCTTCGAACGGTTCAAAGAAGTTTCTGCAAAAATCTTTCAAGGTATCATCTTGTCTTTCCCCCCTTTAGCCATTTACATTTTCATTAGATGGTGCTCACTCGGACTAGGGCCAAAGCACTTGTCGTTGAAAGTAAACGGCGGTGTATTACCGTAACTGAGGAGCCTGAGGATCCGAGCATCTCGGATCTAGTTAGGAGGAGAAGATACGGTCCTGGGATGGTCGGTATGAACTTACAGCGTGATGCGGTACAGAAAACTGCTCGCATTCTTCAGAAAATGGGGCTATCCCGAGGTGTTTTCCGCTGGATCCTTCGAGGTTGGCCCCGTCCATCTCGGGGTAGATCTCAAAACTTTAATATGTGTCATGGAATTTTGGACAGGTCCGAGATGGGGAATTGGAAAATACACACTTCGCCGGCCACCAACTATCCCGTGCCCCCGGCATTAGCTGAGATGACCTGGGTGGACACGGAGGCACTTGGCACATCCAGCATGTTCAGTTTCGTCGAGGCGGTGGAGTTGGGACTCCGCGATGTTGAATGGGTGGAACCAGGCAAGGAAAACGAGTGGGAGATGGTGGTACCCAACTCGGATGACAGGTTCTGCTCCCAAGGGGACTTAGACGAGAACCTGTTTATCCCGATGTACAAGACGGTCTTTGATGACCTCAGATTTTGGCTTCTGTTCACGTGGTTCGAACAGGAGATTTTCTAGCATTTGGAAGTTGCCCCTTACCATTTGCATCTGAATGGTTGGGCGTTCATCAGAAGCTTTATGATCCTGTGTAATGCGCTAAACCTTCCCCTCAATTCTAGCATTTTCTTCTACTTTTTCCGGCCCTTGGTGGTTAAGGATGGTCCTAGCCGGTTCTCATGGTTGGCCTTGCGTGCTGGGGCTGGGGGGAAGATTTTCAAAACTTTCCAAGACTCCTATAAGAACTTCAAAGACAAATATATATTCGTAGTTCCCAAGGGTGAGGGAAAGCTGAACATCTTGGCAGAGGATGGTCGGCCTATCGTGAACGCTTACTGGAACCGGGGCCACTTCCGGCGAGAATCCAAAGCTTACACCACCAAATATAAGGAGCTATCCTGGGAAGAAAAGGCAGTGGTAGATTCCATCAAGAAGTTTGTAAAGGATCATGGCACGTTTGTAAAGGATCATGCTTACCGGTCTTATCCTTTGCAAAGAGCATGGCGGTAAAAAATCAAGCCAAGTTGGCAGAAAAGTTAATGAATAAGCAGGCCCTGGAGGCGAAACGAAAGGAGGAGGAGGAGGTTGCCGTGGTGGAAGGCGGCCAGGGGGTGGAGAGACAAAAGGCAAAACGGCAAAGGATGGTCAAGTCGGTGCCTCCACCTAGTCTGGTTATTTCACACGTGGTCCAACAGCTGGCGGGAATACTTTCCAAGGGCTCCTCTTCCTCGCTCCCTCCACCGGGTGATAAGGGGAAGGCGGGCAGCGGGGGGAACCTCAGCCTCTGGTGCCTCCTGCTGCAGTCATTCCGTCTTCAAACATGAATGCAGATGAAGTGCGGAAGTACTTGGCTTCCTAGGCTCAACCCTTATTCAGTGGAAAGACGGAAGCTGAATTAGCATAATTCCTGAACCACGCTACCAATTGGAGCCTGAGGTTGGCCATGATGTCCCAATTCTTCCTGGGTGCTACTAGGGATCTTGCCGTCTTCCTCCCCATGAAGCAGGAGCTTGAAAGGGTGACTGCCAAGCTGGAGTCAGTTGAACTATTAATGCAAAAGGAGAGTGTCGAGGCCTTGGCAAAGTCGGTTGCTGATGAGGCCAAAGCGGCTAAGAAGGAGGCTGAGACTGTTGAGGAGGAGGCCGAGGCGGCCAAACTTGCTCAGGTTGAAATTTCCAACTTGTAGGAAAGGGTGAAGGAACTAGAGGTCCGGGTAGAGGAAGAGAAGGCGGAGAAGGAAAACGCCGAGCAGCTATGGATTGATGCCTCCGCAATTTACTTTTATGCCGCGATCAAGCAGATGAAATACTTGAATCTCGAGGTGCAGCTGAATACCCGGGGAATGTCCACGTTTTGCACAGTGATGGATGACAAATGGTACGACGTTCTGCCGACTGGAAACGTGGAGGGAGTTCCTGGGGATAGTGAGCCTAAGACGCTGAAGATCCATGACGATGAAGAAGATGAGGAGGGGAAGGACGACGAAGAGACACGAGAAGATGTGCAGCAGGTTTCTGCTGAAGATATTCCATCTTCTGGGACTGAGGGTGGTGGTGCTTGACCAAGGGTCGGGATGCCGGTTATGCTTGTAATCATTTCGTTTCCGTTTCTGGCTTGTCTTTTTGGATGTTTGTTGCTTACTCCCTCGCGGGAGCTTGGCTTTATATTAAACATTTATCTTCTGCTATTGGTGTTGACCAAACTTTTCCTTTGTTATTGACCGATTTATCAGTCCCGCGATGTGCCCTGCCGGGCTTTGTCCATTTTACTTTCGCGTTGTTAGTCGGGGTCGAATCCCGATAATGCTTTCTTTGTTTCCAAACTTGGTTTGAGATCGTTGAGGGACTAAGCCCGATATGACTCAAAGAATAAATCTGAGATCGTCGAGGGACTACGCCCGAGGTGTCGAGGGACTAAGCCCGATATGCTCAAGGGACAAGCCCGAGATAACTCAAGGAATGAATCCGAGATCGTCGAGGGACTAATCCCGATATGCTCAAGGGACAAGCCCGAGATAAAAGGAACGAATCTGAGATCGTCGTGGGACTACGCCCGAGGTGTCGAGGGACTAAGCCCGAAATGCTCAAGGGACAAGCCCGAGATAACTCAAGGAATGAATCCGAGATCGTCGAGGGACTACGCCCGAGGTGTCGAGGGACTAAGCCCGAAATGCTCAAGGGACAAGCCCGAGATAACAATGCCGACAAAAATGAGAGTTTACTCCAAAAAATCTTATTTATTCTGTCATAGTCAAAATGTTACATCAAGGTAGTGACGTTACAATCATGAATTAACTAAAATACCTGCGGAGTTTATCCACATTCCACGTCTAAGGTATGGCCTCTCTGATGAGTGAAAAATATATGATAATTTACTGTATAATTACTGCACTCATCAAGGGTAAAATGGTAAATTATTCCCCAAAATACCTCTTTTTAGTAATAATTGCTTAAATTGTGAATATTTGATTTGAATTTGAATATGATGCTATTTTGATAGAAAATATGTTGATTTTGCAGATAAATTGGAAGGATTTCAAATCAGATTCCTTCCAGATTTCAGATGGCTTTCCAGCGTCTATAAATAGAACCTTTTGCAAAGATCAAATGAGCTTTTTGGAGAGACGACAGAGCAGAAGCAAGGGCTGGAGAAAGTGATAGTTTCTCCGTTGGTTTGTAATGGCTACCATGCATAGCTAAACTCTCCAATAGGATTGAATGTAGTTGATTCAATCCTCAATTGTATGTGAATTCTCTTTATTATTTATGAATCCCTGTTTTTATAATATCGATGTTTTTATTCTGTGCTTAATGCTTAGCTTCCACCTGTGTGCCGGAGTTATAGGTTGGTTTTATGGGGCGCATTCGGAAGGTGGTTCTATAAAATCAATAGCGAGTTTGGGGGAACCTAGGAATAGGAAACTTGAATTCTGATTGGGTAAAAATGCTCATAGTAGTCACTGTGGGAACCAGGGTGAATTGATAGCGTAAACAAATAGATCTTTAATCCAGGGTAATTTATCACTGTGGGAACCAGGGTAGATTATTTCTGAGTATTTCATATTTGTGGGAACCTTTGTGAAGTAACTTTAATTTGTGCTAAGATGTTATAATTGCATATTCATAAATATTATTGGGTTTCACATACGAAAAGGGTGCGATGAGACGAAGTTCAATCCTAGTCTAAGTAACTATTTCTATCTCTCTAATTTAAGTTCAATTTTTCTTTATTATTGGAATTCTCTACAACAAACAATTTATACGCTCTTACTTGATAGTTGTAACTACTAATCTCTATAAATTGAATCGTTCCATGTGGATACGATACTCTTATTTACTATTATAGTGCTGGAATTTTGGTACGCTTGCCTAAATCCCATCAAGTATTTTTGGCATCGTTTCCGGGGAACGGTGTTTCAATTCGTATAAACTTGGGAGGTCTAATTATCAAGTTGTATATACTCTATCTTAGGAATTTAAATTTTTAATTTTTCTTTTATTTTTATTTTCTCATTTTTCAAAAAAAAATTTGAAATTTGAAATTTTAAATTTTAAAATTCAAATTATTCTTATCTTATCTTCAACACATATCCTTTTCGAGCTCTTTTGTTTATACTTTTAAGAGGTCAGGTGTCCCAAAATCAATTACAGTTTGATCCAGAAATAGAAAGGACATCAAGGAGGAACAAAAGTAGAAACAAGAGTAGGAGACCAAGGAGAAGCGAGGAAGAACCCGAAAATAAGGAGACAAACTCAACACTCTCTGTTCAACCACCCCAAGTGAAGTAAATGCTAAATGGCTTCTGAATGGCAAAATCCTCCAAGAAGAACCCTTGGAGATTATGTTAGGCAGCAAGAACCATATTATTTCTCCCACACACCGATTCAAGGTAACTTCTCTAATTACAACAATTATTCTAAAAATTTTTCACAGGATTGGGGAAGTTACCAGAATCAAAATTTTTGGGTTGCAACAAGATGCTATTTCCTCCCACATGCAAACTTCTGCAGATGAAATCAGGGTAGATTATAAGATTATAAGGCAGCAAATAGAAGCACTGAACAAGCAGTTAGTTACCTTCCTCAGCACTTGCAGGCAAGGCAGACCTATCCTAGCCAGTCCCCACATTTAATTTGTGATTATTGTGGAAGTGACCATCTTAATGGTTATTGCTCTTACTCATGCACTCAAGAAGAGAAAGTTACTTACATGGGCAACCAAGAAAGATCAGGCAACTTCTCCAACAACAACAACTTTGCAAGCAATTCACAAGGATGGAGAAATAGCCAGAACCAAGATTGTAGGTGTCAGCAAGATAATGTTTCATTCCATGTGCAACCTTCTTCCCAACAGCAACAAAGCTACTCTTCAGTTCAACCATTGCATTCAAAAGGGGAAGATCCTATTGAAAGAAAGTTGCAAGAATTCATACAACTTCAAAAGTATTATGAAGAAGCAGGACTACTTGTTGATCCCATACTAGCTGAGATAATAGAAAATATGACCAAATATCAATCAGAACGAATCTCAGCAAAGGCTCAACCCAACCCCAAAGAACTGTGTGACGACATTATTCAACGGATAAGGGAAGAAATCAATGACAATCTGGCTGATGAAGAAGAGAAAGTTGAAAAAGAGGAACTTGAAGAAGCAAAAGAAAAAGAAAAAGAAGAAGGTGCAGTAGAAGTAGAAGAAGAAATAGAAGAGGATGAAATAGAAAAGATTGTACTTGAAGAAGAGATTGACTTTGAAAGGGAGGAAGAGAGAAAAACATATGAGGGTGTACATGATGAAAAAGATCAAGAAAATGAGAAAAAGAGTGAACAGGGAGATAGTGAGTCAAAGCCCGAGGAAGGAAGGGAAGTGGTACCAAGACCAAAGACCTTGCCTTATCCAACCAGCTCTCCAAAGGAAGATCAAGAAAGGCATGGTGCAAGTTTTAAACCTTCCAGACCTCACAAAAGAAAGGCTTGCAATCACACTGACCAGAATAAGGCAAAGAGAAGAAAAGTCAAGCTGACGTCACATTCAGAGCCTAGAGCCAGGTTGAAGACAAAGTGGCCAGGTGTGTTTCATATCAAAGACCCCTATGAAGAAAAGAAATTGAGAACAATCAACTGTGAATCATCCAAGTTTCAGGAAAAGAAGACTCATGCACATGAGAGTAAGATAATAAAGAAAAGGAAAGTCAAGCCAAGGGAGTCAGAAGCATGGTCTAATTCTAGAAAGAAGCCCAAATGGTCAAAGTCATATCACACTACAGATTGTTCCAAGGCAAGATTATGGGGAGGTTTAATGGCCAAAGAAAGGAAGGGTGCAGCACACAAGCTCACCAAAAGATTTCAGTTTCAACCACCTTGAGAGAACAGGCGTCGAGCTAGAAGACGTTAAACAAACGCATCCTGGGAGGCAACCCAGAGATTTTTAAGTTTTTAATTATTTTTAGTTTTGTTTTCTTTTGTTTTTTGTTTAATAATTAGGATTTTTCTTTTTTTAGGATTTAGGAAATTTTCAAAAATTGATTGGAATAAGTTTATGGAAAATAAAATTTTTAAACAATAGGAAGCAGCAGAAAACGTGACTGAAAATTGCAAAATCTCATTCTGTTTTCTGCGCTTCAGCTGCGCTGAGCACATGAGAAGCGCGGAATTGCAATTTTAGTCACTGTTTTCTGCGCTTTACTTGCGCTGAGCGCAGGTGAAGCGCAACAGTACGAAATTTTAAAAATTTTCTGTTTTCTCATGTACTGTCTCTCTACTTCCTAAACCTTTCTTTTCACTTTTTCCACTTACAAACCTCCTTCATTTTTGAATCTTCCAAAGTAGTTCTCACCAATTAAAATTTTCGTTTTCCTTTGTTTTTATGGTTTAAACTCTAGGATAGAAACCTTAGAATGTGAATGTGCATATTGTTGATAATTGCTATCTTGGATGTGATTATGGCTGTGCGGAATTTGAAGAACAAGTTTTCTATTGAAATGCTATTTGCTTTGTGAGTTATTGAAGCTTGAAAGTGTTATGCTCTGTTTCTTGCAAAATTTTGAACTTGCACTTTCCATGGATTAATTGAGTGCTTGCAAAACAAATGAGTATATTCTGTTTTTAGGAAGCCATTACCAAATGCAACTGAAAATTTGTTGAGAAGAGATTGATTTCTTTTTGAAAGTATTCTGAATTTTGCATGCAAATTGGTTAATGATAGGCTTCCATGTTCTTCATAAATTAGTGTTTGCAATAAGGCATCATTGAAATGAATGTGTTTTTAGCAACTAATTGTTGTTATTTGACTTTTCAGATGCCTAGGATCAAATACACTGCTGGCCTTTCTCGTGGCTCTAGCTCACGAAGAAAAGGTATGTGAAAGAGGGTCAGAGTTGAACCCCATTATGATCCCATGAGATTCAAAAGTGCACAGGCTGCTGCAAAGTATTGAGCTTTCAGACCATATCCACAGAGGGATTTTCCACCTTTTGAAGCATTTGTAACAGACCCATACCCATGCATGCTGCTTGAAGAGTTCCAGATATTCTTGCAGTGGCCTGGGGACAGGCCTATTCATCAAGGGGGAGGTGGAGCAGCATGACAAGGACTTACAGGATATAGATGATGAAGATTGATACTGGTGTTTTTCTTTCTTTTCTATCTTTTAATTTCTATTTTTTAATTAATTAGGATTTTTGTTTTATTTTTCAATTTTTTTATTAGGATTTTAGGAAAAAGGGATTTAAGGAATTAATTTAAAAATCTCAAAGCTAGGCAGTCTAACTAACCAAATTAGGAAAGAAATAGGAATTTTGTGATTGAATCCATAATCAGTTAGGATTAGGATACTGTACAGGAAAATATATCAGGATAGTTAACTAATTTCAATAAGTGATTTCATCAAGGAAAATTAACCAAAAAGCCGGTGAGTTGTGAGACCAAACACTGATATGAGAGTTTTCACCGCTGCTTGTCAACTGCTATTGCTTGAGTTGTTGGACTTTATTCTACAATTGGAAAATATGGAGGTGATAAAGGCAAAATTTTGTGGTTTAACTATTTGCTCAGTGCCAAAAAGCCAACCCATAAAAAATTTTTCCAATTTTTTTTGTAACCCATTTGAGCTTTAATGTTTCTTTTCTTATGCACCTCATCCAAAGTTAATGTTATATCATGTCCCCTACACACTTGGGATAGAGAGCAAATGTGAAATTGGATAAAATGGGAAGATTGGTTGGTGACTTGAAAAGTGAATTGATTCACTTAAAGAATTACAAAGAGCAGGCACAAGAAAGCAAAAGAAAATCACTCCCCCAAAAATCAAAAAGAAAAAGTGAATAATAGTAAACAAGTTGGGGGGAGTGAATCATCAAACAAGAGAATAGGCCAACTGAACAAATGCAAGTCAAGAATGCAATGGAGAATTGAGAGAAGGCTAAAAGAACAAAGAAAAATTCAAAATTGCTCTCTATTCTAGTGTTTCTTTGCATATCCAAAAAAACCATGAATTCTTGATAGCCCAACCTCATTACAACCAAAGAAAGACCTTTTGATCCATGTTAACCATGTGCATGTCTAAAGACCAGAAACGACTATCAAGCTTAGCTGTTCAACTGCGGTGAGAAATTGAGGGAAACACTTACCTGTGAGCATGAGAGGATTCTTTGATTTTTTCTTCACTTATTGTTTTGGTTGCTATTTCAAAAAAAGTTTGAATGTATTTTTATCCTGTGTTGGTTGAGTTTTGCAAATATCACTTTATTCTGACTTTCAATCTAACATTTGGAAAGTGACAGCTGCCTAGCAACAGGTGATAAATTTATTTCCTTAATATTTTTGAGAATCATGACAGGGGGTTGAGTCCATTTTGATTGCAAAAGGTTTTCTTGCTTGAGGACAAGCAAGAAGCTAAGTTGGAAGGGTAAAATGGTAAATTATTCCCCAAAATACCTCTTTTTAGTAAAAATTGAATAAATTGTGAATTTTTTATTTGAATTTGAATATGATGCTACTTTGATAGAAAATCTGTTGATTTTGCAGATAAATTGGAAGGATTTAAATAAATAAATCAGATGGCATTTATTTGAAAAGAGAATCTGCAAAATAAGGATTTAAATGGAAGCTAATTTGGATCAGATCAGCAATTATTTGGATAAAGATTCTGCAGATAAATTCTCAATTTAAATTCAAATCAAATTGAAGATGAGATCAGTAATTATTTGGATAAGGATTCTGTAGATTTAATTCCAAATTCAAATTGAAGATCAAATCAGCAGAAGATTAAGCTAAAAAGAGAAAAATAAGGAAAGCAAATCAAGCAAGGATAAGATTACGAAGACATCAAATTTAAAAAGGAGGAAATCAAGCTGGATCGTGAATCACGCTCCCCCTACGCTAAGCGTAGGTGGAGCGCAGCAGTTAAAATTGCTCTCTGGATCCTGCGCTTCAAACGCGCTAAGCGCAGGTGAAGCGCAGGAATCCGGATTTAGTTTTTCAAGAGATTTCAAATCAAATTCCTTCTAGATTTCAGATGGCTTTCCAGCGCCTATAAATAGAACCTTTTGCAAAGATCAAAGGAGCTTTTTGGAGAGACAGCAGAGCAGAAGAAAGGGCTGGAGAAAGTGACAGTTTCTCCATTGGTTTGTAATGGCTACCATGCGTAGCTAAACTCTCCAATAGGATTGAATGTAGTTGATTCAATCCTCAATTGTATGTGAATTCTCTTTATTATTTATGAATCCCTGTTTTTATAATATCGGTGTTTTTATTTTTTGCTTAATGCTTAGCTTCCGCCTGTGTGCCAGAGTTATATGTTGGTTTTATGGGGCGCATTGGAAGGTGGTTCTATAAAATCAATAGCAAGTTTGGGGGAACCTAGGAATAGGAAACTTGAATTTTGATTGGGTAAAAACGCTCATAGTAGTCACTGTGGCAACCAGGGTGAATTGATAGCGTAAACAAATAGACCTTTAATCCAGGGTAATTTATCACTGTGGGAACCATGGTAGATTATTTCTGAGTATTTCATATTTGTGGGAACCTTTGTGAAATAACTTTAATTTGTGCTAAGATGTTATAATTGCATATTCATAAATATTATTGGGTTTCACGTACGAAAGGGGTGCGATGAGACGAAGTTCAATCCTAGTCCAAGTAATTGTTTCTATCTCTCTCATTTATGTTCAATTTTTCTTTATTATTGGAATTCTCTACAACAAACAATTTATACGCTCTTACTTGATAGTTGTGACCACTAATCTCTATAAATTGAACCGTTCCCTATGGATACGATACTCTTACTTACTATTATACTGCTGGAATTTTGGTACGCTTGCCTAAATCCCATCACTCTCCACATAACGTTTCTAGTTGGTAGGCTCCGGTTCCGGTGTTGGAGACAAGCCAGTATGGTCCTTCCTAATTTTCCGCCAACTTACCCTAGGAAGCGTTCTTATTGCCAACATCTACTCTCCTGAGGACCAGATCCCCGACATTGAACGAGCGCGGTATCACGGCTTTGTCATGATGTCTTGCCGACTGTAATTTGATCGCGGCTTCACGGATTGAGGCTCTTTCACGAATTTCTTCAATCAAGTCCAACTCCTCACGCATTCGCTCGTCATTGAACCCCAGATCATAGGCATGGAGCCTGAAGCTTTGTTCTCCGACCTCGACCGATATGACTGCGTCCACTCTGTATGCCAAGCGGAAAGGGGTTTCCCCTGTAGTGGAATGAGGTGTAGT
Source organism: Sesbania bispinosa (assembly GCA_026901365.1). NCBI lineage: Eukaryota > Viridiplantae > Streptophyta > Magnoliopsida > Fabales > Fabaceae > Sesbania > Sesbania bispinosa. Next base: position 1,189,028 of record QLOH01000254.1, read on the forward strand.
GTGGTAAGCCCAGAGGACATTGGGAAGTTGCTCTACCCATATTCCCTTTGCCGTATCAAGTCGCTTCTTCAGGCTCTTCAATATTATCTTATCGGGGGCCTCTGCTTGTCTGTTAGTCTGGGGATGCTCCACGGATGAAAATCTATGGTTGATGTGGAAATCCGCCATCAGTTTCCGGAATCCACTATCTGTGAATTGAGTGCCATTATCCGTTACCACGGTGTTCGGAATCCCAAATCTGCATATTACAAACCGGTAAATGAATTTGGAGAGGTTCTTGGTAGTGATCTTTGCTAGCGGTTGCGCCTCAATCCATTTGGTGAAGTAATCTACAGCCACCGCGAGATATTTAAGTTGTCCCGTGGCTAGGGGAAATGGCTCGAGAATATCAACCCCCCACCAGGAGAAGGGCCACGGCGCCGAGATTGACCATAAGGCCTCGGCTGGTGCTTGATGTATGTTGGCATGTTTCTGGCATGGCGAACATTTCTTCACATAGCTGACACAGTCGAGTTCCATTGTAGGCCAGTAATACCCGGCCCTGAGGATCTTCCGAGCCAGAGAGTGGCCTCCAGGGTGGTGACCACAAACTCCTTCATGGACCTCGGCCATGACATAACTGAGGTCGCTTGATATACACTTCATTAGGGGTTGTGCTAACCCCCTTCTGTAAAGATTCCCATCGACGAAGCAATATCTAGTTGCCTGCCTCTGTATCCGCCTTGCCTCGTCGGAATCGCTCGGTAGTGAGCCGTCCTGTAGGTACTTTTGGATGCCCGTATACCAGCATTCCTCGGAGTCAATCGACAATACCACCGTGGGGGCTGGTATCACCTCTTGAATAACAGACTTGTTATTCCCGGATGACCTGGTACTTGCCAGCTTCGAGAGTACGTCAGCTCTGGCATTCCTCTCTATTGGAATGTGGTTAATTTCAACTTCAGAGAAACTGGCACATAAGTCTTTAACCACTTCCAAATATTTTAAAAGTAAAGGGTCTGTGACCTGGTATTCGCCTTTTGCCTGAGAAGCCACCAATTGGGAGTCACTGTTGACCCTTACCCGAGATGCCCCAACTTCGGATGCCATTCGCAATCTTGCAATCACAACTTCGTACTCGGCCTGGTTGTTGGACGTTGGAAATGAGAAACTGAGGGAATGCTCCAAGATGATGCCTTGTGGGCTTTCTAAAAGTATGCCGGCTCGACTTCCCTTTGGGTTGGAGGAACCATCAACATGCAATTCCCACCATTCCTCTGTTATAGGTTGTGTCAGGGTTAATTCAGCGACGAAGTCTGAAAGAGCCTGGGCCTTGATCGCTTGCCGGGGTTCGTATGCTATCCCAAACTCGGATAACTCAACGACCCAAGTCACCATTCGTCCGGCTAGGTCTGGACGGTGTAAGACCTGTCTGATGGGTTGGTTAGTTCGCACAATAACCTGGTAAGCCAAGAAGTACAGACGAAGGCGGCGAGCGGGCGTTATAAGAGCCAGTGCAATTTTCTCGACCTTGGGATATCTGAGCTCCGGGCCTTGCAGGGCCTTGCTAACGAAGAACACGGGGAATTGGGTGCCTTCTGGCTCTCGGATCAGGACGGCAGCTACTGCTTCATCAGCCACGAATAAGTATAGGTATAGTATCTCACCGGGCATGGGTTTGGTTAAGACGGGAGAAGATGCCAATATAGTTTTGATCAACTGAAAAGCCTCTTCGCATTCATCGTCCCAAATGAACGATTTCCCCTTCTTCAGAAGGCGGAAGAAAGGGAGTTCCCGAGATGCTGACCTTGCAATAAATCTGGTTAGGGCGGCAATTCTCCCGGTTAACTGTTGGACCTCTTTCACGGACGAAGGACTCTTCATATCCAGGACAGCCCGACATTTATCTGGGTTGGCTTCCACAACACGCTTTGTGAGCATGAAGCCGAGGAATTTTCCAGCCCGGACGCCAAAAGTGCATTTCTTCGGGTTGAGGCGCATGTTAAAACGCCGAAGTTGATTGAAGACTTCACCGAGATCACGGATGTGATGCAAGTCCGTGATACTTTTCGCAATCATATCATCCACGTATACCTCAACGACCCTTCCAATCTGACCCCGGAAAACCGTATTCATCATCCTCTGGTAAGTGGCATTCTTCAGCCCAAACGGCATCATACGGTAGCAATAGTTTGCACCTTCAATTCTGTCATAAACGCGGTTTTCTCCTGGTCGGGAGGCTACATCGGAATTTGATTGTAGCCGGAATATGCGTCCATAAAAGATAAAAGGTGGAAGCCGGAAGATTGATCGACCAAACGGTCGATGTTAGGCAGCGGATAAGAATACTTAGGGCATGCTTTATTTTGATTTGTGTAATCTACACACATTCGCCACTTGCCATTGGGCTTTTTAACTAAAACTACATTGGACAACCAAGTGGTATATTTGACTTCTCTGATAAAACCGGCGTCCACCAGCTCTGAGACTTGCCCCTTTGCTGCTTCGGCTCTGTCAGTCGACATCTTGTGGTGCCTTTGTTCCACGGGCTTGACCTTGGGATCAACTTAGAGGCGGGTGGCAAATGATATCGGGATCTAGTCCCGGCATGTCGGCCGCTGCCCATGCAAAGAGATACGCATTTTGGCGAATGAGTGTATAGAGGGCCTCCTCATCTTCTAGGGTCATCCCACACCCGACTTGCACCACCTGCTCCGGGGTGGGACCAATCTGAAGGGGATGGAATTCACCTTCTGGAACAGGTCTTGTTTCTATGAAGTCTTCTCGGACATCTAGATCTGCGAGTAACACCGCGGCGGATGGGGGGTGGTCCTCAATCTTCTTATCTTGGGGAACGGACCTATCCGGCTTGGTGATCTTCAGTGATTCCTTGTAGCAGGACCGCACCATTACTTGATCTCCCCGGACGCTGATAACCTCACAATCATCACTCCAGAACTTCATCATCAAATGATTCGTCAAAATTATTGCAACAATGGCGTTGAGAGTTGGTCTTCCAAGTATGGCGTTATACGTAGTGGGCAGTCAACTACCAGGAAGCGCATTTTGGTGGTCTTGGAGAGTGGCGGCTGGCCGAAGGTGACCAGAAGTTCCCCAAACTCGGCAGGCTGAACCTTATCTCCAGTGAATCCGATCAGGTCAGCACCTTTGTAAAGTAGCAGGTCTGACTCCGGGATGTGAAGGAGGTGAAATGTTTTGAGGAACAAAACGTCGACTGAACTTCCCTGATCAATGAATAGCCTCCTGACTTCGTGATTTGCAATGAATGCTGTTATGAGAAGGGGGTCATCATGACCTGGAACGATTGGGCCGTAGTTATCGTCTGAAAAGTTGAGTGGAGGAAATTTTCGCCTTTGTCCGTCATGTATGGACCGTAATGATGATGCCAACATTACCTCTTTCAAGTACCTTTTTCTAGCGTTGCTAGATTCTCCCACTCCGGCAAATCCGCCGGCGATGACATAGATGATGGGGTGCTTAGGAGATGGTGGCTCTTCCCGAGGTGGCGTCCTCTGCCTTGAGGTGGTGGGGCGCTCCCGACGGTCTCTCCGGGAGATGGAAGGCGGAGTGCGTTCCCGTGATGGCTTCCTCGAACTGGACCTCTCACGTCGGGGTGACCTGGTTCTGGATCTGCTGCGCTCACCCCGACTAGATTCATGTCGGCGCTCCTCACGCCTATAATCGCTTCTCCGGGTATCAGTGTCTGGGCACTGGAATGAACCTCCCGGGTCCTTTTTGAATTTGTTCAGCTTGCCACGCCGGATCAACTCTTCAATGGCGTCCTTCATATTGAGGCACTGGTCTGTGTCATGCCCCTGTGACTTGTGGTATCTGCAATATTTGGATTTGTCTGTTTCAGGCCCGGCCTTTTGAGGCCACGGCCTACGCATCCCGGCCTCATACATTTCGACATTGAGTATCTCGTTCAAGATCTTCCCTCTGGGTTGGTTCAGGGGAGAGTAGGAAGTGTAACGGCCCAAGGGCTCTTTGTCGCCCTTATTATCTTGTCGGTTATTTTTGTTTTTCTGACCCTGGTCCTTCTGTGGCTAGCCGGGGTTGGTGTCCTTCACCTTGAGGGCAAGCTCCTCATCCTCAAGGCTTATGTATTCTTTATCACGTCTTAGTAACTCCTCCATGCTAGTTGGTTTCCTTTTGGACAATTAGATTCAAAATGGAGAATGTGGAATAAGGCCATCCTTGGCCAGCATCAACTGGACTCCTGGCTGAAGCCCCTGCACTAGAAGTGCCTCCTTGGTGAATCTGCTGATGTAATCTCGGAGAGATTCTGCGAGTCCCTACCAGATTTGCTTCAATGAGGCCTCTGTCTTCGGCTGGACCTTACTAGTTGTGAAGCTGGTAACGAATTTGGCCCTCAAGTCGGCCCATGTGTTTATAGACCTCGGAGGGAGGGTCTGGAACCACCTGAGGGCGGTTTTTCTTCAGGGAGAGCGGAAATACTCTACACATGATGGGTCCTGATGCATTTTGGATGGACATGGCTGACTCGTAAATATCCAAGTGCTCCAATGGATCGCCCATCCCGTCATAGAGCTCGGGGATCGGGATCTTTTTCAAACCGTTTGTCCACAGGGAACAACATAATATACTCAGAAAATGGTAGAACCACCTGTATAACCTCATGCCGTGATTCACCAATGACCGGGGTTTCCATGTCATGCGGACGGGAATTGGAGTGCACTGATTGCACCGAGGGCTGTGGCAAGCATGGTGTTGGATGAGGGGACAGAGGCAGTTGTCCACGCTTGGGGAAACTTGGTGCTATGGATGCGGGGATGCTCTGGTAGCATGGCGAGGCAAAGGGCGGCGCTCCGAGGCGGCTTGTAACATCCTAAAATTTAAGAATCTAGAATTAGAATTAAAGTACCTATAATTTATTTTTATGCAAGTAATTAATAAAATAATAAGAATAGTAAAATTTAATTCTAATAATAATAGTAGGTTAGAAATATGTTAAATAAATGAATTATGAGGTGAGACAATATTTATAAAAATGGAGTATTTAAACCTAAATTTTATTAGAGTCAAATTAAATCCCATTTTTATTGTTAGGGCTATATCATTCTTTGTGTTATTATTATTATTATTAGTATTATTATTATTAGTATTAATTAATTAAGTAGGGAAAAAAAGAAGTAAATTAGGGTTAGGGTTGGAAATTGAGAAAAAGGGAAAGAAGAGAAGAGGAGAAAGAAGGGGAGGGGGAGGCGACTGTGAGGAAGAAGAAGGAGAAAGAGAAAGAAATCGAGGGAGAGGAAGGGAGATAGAGAGATCGAGACAGAGAGTGAGGGATTGAGAGACAAAGAAGGGGGTTGGCCATGGAGAAGGGAGGAGATGCGGCAGAGAAGAAAGGAAGGGAGGAGAGGGACGACAGCTCCGGTGGTGGCTCGCGGCCGTTTCGAATCGGCGATGGTGATGGGGAAGCCGCGAAACAGCGGTGGCCATGGAAGATGCGCCGCTGCGCGCGAAGCGGCTACGGGACGGAGGGGGAATCTGGCGCGACCGAGGACGGAGGTGCGGCGCGGAGGATCCGGGGCTGCTGGCCGCAACAACGGCGGCCATGGAAGGAAGAAGAGAGGAGGCAGAAGCAGCGTCGATGGCTGCAGGTGGCTGGAACGGCCGCTCAGCGGCGGAGCTAAGGGGAGGGGAGTAAGTTGCGGCTACGAACAGTAGGGACCGGTGGTGGCTGCGCGGTGGAGTGGAGCTGCGGCTAGGGGAAGAAGGAGAGTGCAGGGAGGTGAGCGAGAACAGCCCACAAGGGCTCACATGACGGTGGGTTTGACTGAACAGCCGCGACTCCGGCGACGATGGCTGGAGCGGAGTGAATTGGTGGCGGAGGAGCGGAGGTGAGTGTGGTTTCGCTCACTCTTTCGTAATTGTTCTCCTATGTATGCTCCCTATTCTTCCTTCCCTTGCTATTATTGTGGATTAGAGTTGATTTTATGCAAAACTATGGTGGATTTTTAGATTAATTGAATGGATTGATTCTCTTGATGATTTCGTTATGCCTTAAGATGATTTTGTTGTATGAAGATGTATGATTATAGGTTAGAATTTAATATAAAATATGCTTTCAGGGCTGCTAAATGAGAACGTAATTTCAGTTTGACATTCTTGAGGTGATATAATTATCATAAGAATATTTAGACCTATTATGAGACATGTTCTATTTGTGATGTTTGAGCAATTGCATAAAGGCCTTTGGCCCCAGTTAATTAGAAAAATGAATTTGAGCTTTGTCTCCCAGTTTAAAGAGAATTTGAGCTTCGGCTCCCAGTTAAAAATGAATTTGGCTTCGGCCCCAGTAAAAATGGCTTCGGCCCCAGTTCACCTTAATTAATCAAGATTGGACTTCGGTCCCCAGTTAATTGGACTTCGGTCCCCAGTTAAAACACGGGTTTCGGCCCCCAGTTAATTGGCGGTGTTATGCCCAAGGAAGATGTTCCTTGTAGTCTGAGCTCAGGTCTAGCCCCAGATAGTGATAAGACCCCGTCTGCCGGGTAATGCAGGTCATGCATTCATGTATAGCACATTTACTTGAGATTGTGACATTAGATATGTGATATGCTTGTGTTTAGTTAATTTGAGAATAGAAGAAGTGTCCATGTGCATTAGAATGAATTAATTGTCATTATGAATGTTTTTCTTAATTTTTCAAGTGATGTTATGCTACCTTATATCTCGTGCCTTGCCTCCCCACACCGCACACACTGTTACCTCACTCACTGAGACCGTAGTTTCACCCCACATTTCGGGGATATATTCTAGCTATGCAGGTTAATCAGGTCTTGTATTAGAGGAAGATGGAGCGATTGGAGCGGAACTATCCACTTCCAGTGGTCAAGAGAATTTTTATTGTTTATTAGTTGTTTTGATAGTTTAATGATGTATATATATAAAGATGTTATTGGAGATTAGATTGTAGTACCTATTTAATTGATGTATGATGTACTAGTTTATAGATTGGCCATGGAGGCCTATTGTCATTGAATTGGATTAGTGATTAGGCTATTATGAACTGCACTGGTATTTTGCTGGTTTTCAGGTGATTCCGGAAATTGGGAAATGTCCAGTTTTCAGAGGAAACTCTTCCGGATTTCCGGTAGGGGTTTATGAACTCTCACAATTGAGGGTGTTGGTTGCCCCATGCTTCAATCTAGAATTTTGTGTTTAAAATGTGGTGTATGAATTATGTGGTAGTCGAAGGAAACGTTGGATTGCTTAGACATCTTTGTATCATGTGTGCCGATATTGAAAATGGCGCGAAATAATTTCAGAAATTCGGGAATAGTGTTTCCAATGGACATTATTCTTGGATTTAGAAATTAGGACGTTACACGGCTTCTTCGCGGGTTTGACGACGATGAACATTGTCCATTTGACGCTCTGTTTCAATCCTCTCGAGGCGACGAGCGTACTGCTCCAACATCTCGCCCTGACGGCGGATGAAGTCAAGTAGCTCTCCTCGCGACGGTTGGTCCTGAGGAGATGACGGGGAACCAAGATTTCCCGGTGACGGTTGTGCAGTGGTGTGGGTGCACGCAGTGCCTGGATGTGGCGGAGGAATGCCAGCGAGGCCGAAGCGACTCCCGTAGTTGTTGAGAAGATTTTTGGAGCAGTTCCGGACGTTACGAGAGGGGTAGTTCCCTCTCCGCCCGCGGATGAGGAGCTGCTTCGTGTTCCCACCATTTTCAAACAAATGTAAGAAAGTTTAAAGAATCGGAAGGAAAAACCGGAAGATCCAAGAACGAAGATCTTGATCAAGTTCTCGTCCCCACAGACGGCGCCAATGATCTTCTGGTGATTCCAAGGTCAGCTACAATGGCGGATCGGCGGTGCTGCACGAACAAGGCTGCTCCGGTGGTGACGGGCGCGCGACGATGGTGTTCCTGCAGGGACTCCGACGCTCAAGTCAGTGAGTGATTCCAGCAGAGTGACAATATTTGGATTAGAAAAATGTACCTGAAACAATGAATTCCCATGGTATTTATAGATGATTTTAGGCGGGAAATTTCGTTATTAGTTATAACGGAATCCGCAACTCACGGGGGCACGCGCCCTTCGAGAGCATATGCACGCGCTGAGCGGATGTCGGTCCGCGAATGGGCATGCCGAGGTACTATAGCAGATTGCTGATGTCGGCGATACAATGCGTCGGATTCCTCGAACAGGTGGTCCTCGAATAATACCATCACAGATATGTTTCTGGGATGCCAGATCTTTATCTGCTGGCTTCATCGTATTTCGACCGCTAACGGCCCCTTGTCCAGGATGCCGGGCCAGGGTATGATAATACTCCAGAATATATATATATATATATATATATATATATATATTAGGAGGTTTCTGACTAATAGTGGAAGAGTAAACAAAAAAGGAAAGAGAATTAGTGGATTCCATAATTACAATTATTAATCTAAAATTTGATTGGCACATTCTCTTACGAGTAATAATACCACATTTATTGTAAAGGCCAATTACAATTTTAACCTAATTTTAGGTGGGAAAAAATTGCTCTAAGACTTCATTACTATATATATATATATATATATATATATATATATATAGATATCATTTTTATAAATATAATAATAATAATAAATTAAAAGTCCATGTCATATATTGTATTTCAAAAGTATTTCAAAATAAAAATGGAGTATTTATAAATTTTTAGTATGGTGATTAAAAGAGCAACAAAATTATCACCCAATAATAAATAATGGCCTTTGGTGAACATATAACGCGGTTTTGTTTTTAAAGTTTTATACATGATTTAAATATTTTGGTAATTATTTTCATAAAATAAACAAACTATAAGAAAAAAAATTAAATTTAAATATATTTCTTACCTTTAAGAATATTATATATTTTATAAATAGTATTTTTAAATTTTTTATATTAAAATACCCTAAAGACATACCAAAATGAAACTAAACATGCATTATACTTTTCTTAAAAATAAGGACTAAAGTAAAAAAATATAGAAAAATAATTTAAAAAAAAATATATTTTTTATGATTAAAAATATATTTAATCAAATAAACTATTAATATTTTATTTCTTGTATTTATATTCTATTATGTTTATATTATGATCTCTTACCCTAATGGTCTATCAATTTTTAAATAACCATTTTTTACATAATAACTAATGTAAAAAATAACATGACTCATACAATAATTTTCGATTAGTTATCTTTTAATTCTTATATTTTTTATATTTTGAAGTATTTGTATTGAAATTAAAATAATTTTTATCAATTTTATTAATTTTACATGTGTTTTAATTGATTTTTTTAATAAGAATAATTTAATTTTAAAATTTGATGAAAAAATATAAATGAATATTAAATAAATACATTGGAATAATTATTGGTAAAATAACTTTTTATGGGTTAAATCAATTTATTAAATATTTCTATATATGGAACAAATTGATTTCACAAAATGTTTGTTTAATATATAACATACTTAATTCTAAGATATATGAAATTTTTTGGCACATTTTTTTGGCACATTTTTTCCATTTCTTTTTCTTTTCTATTACAATAATGATCACTTTTTTTTAGCTTTTCTCTCTTTATTTTTTGTTCTTCCCATATTTCTTTCCAATACACTTCTCACACCCTAAAAATATGTTGTTAAAATTTAATACTTTAAAAAAAACTAATGATTTTTTTCAAAATTCTTTATTTCACACTTTCTTTCGCAATTTATTTTCCTTAAATCTCTCTTTTTCTTTTGTATCACATTTTCACCTTATTTCTCTTCATTTCCTTTCTATCTCTTGCTTTCATACACTTCTCACACGCTAAAAATGAGGTGTAAAAGTTTTACATTTTATTTTATACATTATTTTTTTTTATCTCTCTATTACATAAATTATCACATTTTTATCGTCTTCATTTTTCATCTTTACTTCTTTTTCCTATACTTACCACACCCCAACAAAAAAAAGATATCAACATATTAATACATTTAAAATAAAAGTTTTAATATTGTTTTCTACACTTCCCACACCATAAAATTGAGGTATCAAAGTTTGGTGAAGTTTACGGTACACAAATGAAAAACTTGTGTACTGGTGCACAAGAAATATCTGTCATTGATTTATTAATTTAAAATATTAAAGGACGAGATCTATTACCTATAACTGGGAATGATGATGATTTATGTTTTACAGTTTAGTCCCTATATATAGTTTCACGTTATTGCAAATAAGTCACAGGCACCAATTTCTTAGAGTTTGGATCTAATTAAGTTCCTTGTCACGTTACATCCCATAAAAAATATTTATAATGATTAAATTAAAAAATAATAATTTTTCCCAAAAAAAATCTTTATATTCTTGTAACAAAAAAAATCTTTCCCATAAAAAAAACTTAATTATTATAATTAATTTATACTTTAATGCTACAAGAATATTTCATTGTATTTAATGATTAAATTAAATTTACTTTATATTGACAATATTAAGTTATGTATCATTAAGACTAATTTTGACTAATTTATTTTGAATAATAAAAATTTATATTTATTTTTTATCATATTTAAACCTATGTGAATACTCATATTATTCATATTTAGTGTGTCTTCTGAATTTTAATACCAAATTAAATAAATAATTTTATTTTGTTATTTAATTAAATTACTTTTTTTATATTTTTAATAAATACTCAATTTTATGTAATTAATACGGTATATAATAAGATATTTTGTTAATCATCATTAAAAACAATCTTCTACAAAATAAATTAATGGCTTAAATATGTTTTTAGTCCTTATAAATATAGGGTGTTTTTATTTTAATCCCCAGAAAAAAAAATCATGGGTTTTTAGTCCCTAATAATATATTTGTTTGTAAGATTGGTCCCTGCTGTTAAATTAGTGATGACATGGCTAACATTTTGTAATTTTGTATAGTCAACTATTCCACATCAACCATTATTCAATGTGGCACCTTGACACAGTCCAAGTCAGATAGAACATGAGCTCCTGCGACCGAATCTTCTCCGTAGTAGTCATAACCGCGCCTTCGCGTTTTTTCATCGTTCCTTCGTGCAATATAAATCAAAATCTAACCACCCAGTGAAGCCACTCATCTCCGTCTCTAGTCCCTAGTCCAATCGAATCAGCCCACACCACCATGTCCAACATCCACGTATCATTTTTCTTTTTCGTAAAGAAAGGATATGCTAAGTCAGCAGTCACTGATACTCAATTTTACCCCTTTTTAATTGGTACATAGGTTTTTAGCATTTTGAAGGGATTAATAATCTGTATTTACATATAGTTAAAAAATTAAAAGAAAAAAATCACTAGCATTGAACAGCAACAAACAGAAACAAAATTGATATGTGTGTGAATTATGTAGACCAATTTACAGAAATAATATAAAAAAATAACATACGTATTAACGAAAACTATAAAATTAAAATATGTATTTACTAAAACTATAATAAAATAAAAGATATATAGTTTTACTGAAATTTTTGGTATATTTTTTGTAAATTTTGGATACCTGGAAGTATTTTATTTTAATTATTTTGAGAGTAATTATTTTTGGAAATGTTACTCTCAGAATTTTGGGCTGAAATATTTTATGTATATTTCATATGTTATTAGAGAATTTTTGGTATATTTCACTCTCCCTGTTAGTGAGCCAAATGTTATGAAATTATTTTTTGACCATTTTGAAATCATATGTTATGTATTTATAATACATATAGTTTGTTAAACATGCAATTTATTTATTCAATTAAATTATGTTTGGCATGATTTTTATATTTTGTATAATTGTGAGCTCGTCTATCGTGGGTACAAATTATGCAAAATTTTATAAAAAAATAGTTATTTTAAATTATATTGCACTAATAATAATTATACCCTATCGGTGTGTTGTTACTAATGTAATTTGTTTTTATGCAATATATCATGGTGTTTAACTCATGTCAAATTTTTTATTTTAGTACCCTATCGGTATTAGAATTTTGTTTTGAGACATGAAAATTATATATTGTATCATTTATTATTTCTTATTTATTGTGATTCGAGACCCTTAGGCGGGATCATTGTAAATAAGAAATGTTGGTTAATGGGTACCTTATATTATTTTGGCTACACACACAGATTCATTTAATTTTGTGTTAGCATATAATATTATGCATATTAAATGTTTCTTTGCTATTTTGGTGTTAGCCTCTATGCCCATTTCTGTCAATATTTTGAACAAGATCTAAATTTCGTGATTTTTGTGACATTGCTTGACATCATTATAGTGTGATAGATTCATAGTAATTACCACAAATATAAAAAAACACGAAAATTCATCACGGGAGCAAGCGTAACACCCAAGTCATGCATACAAAATTTCACGTCAAAATTCATCCGTCAACCATGCAAGCCCCCCACTATCCATAGAAAGCGTACTTAGGGTTAGGGTTTGTATACTACCACCATCTACTCACCAGCGTCAACTAGCCAAACACTTCGTTTCACCTCAACCTTCCACCACATACTTCAACATGCTCAACGGGACACCATCAATATTTTTCCAGAATTTTTTCTCATTACCCAATAATTTTAATTTAATTATCTTCTTTCAAATGTAATTAATTCACAGTAATTACCACAAATATAAAAAAACATGAAAATTCACCATGGGAGCCAAGGAAACACCCAAGTCATGCATGCAAAGTTTCACGTCAAAATTCATCCGTCAACCATGCAAGCCCCCCCACAATCCATGGAAAGCGTACTTAGGGTTAGGGTTTGTATACTACCACCATCTACTCACCAGCGTCAACTAGCCAAACACTTCGTTTTACCTCAACCTTCCACCACATACTTCAACATGCTCAATGGGACACCATCAATATTTTTCCAGAATTTTTTCTCATTACCCAATATTTTAAATTTAATTATCTTCTTTTAAATGTAATTAATTCACAGTAATTACCACAAATATAAAAAACACGAAAATTCACCACGGGAGACAAGGTAACACCCAAGTCATGCTTGCAAAGTTTCACGTCAAAATTCACCCGTCAATCGTGCAACCCCCCCACTATCCATGGAAAGTGTACTTAGGGTTAGGGTTTGTATACTACCACCATCTACTCACCAGCGTCAACTAGCCAAACACTTCGTTTCACCTCAACCTTCCACCACATACTTCAACATGCTCAATGGGACACCATCAATATTTTTCCAGAATTTTTTTTCTCATTACCCAATATTTTTAATTTAATTATCTTCTTTTAAATGTAATTAATTCATAGTAATTACCAAAAATATAAAAAAATATGAAAATTCACCACGGGAGCCAAGGTAACACCCAAGTCATGCATGTAAAATTTCAAGACAAAATTCATTCGTCAACCATGCAAGCCCCCCCCACTATCCATAGAAAGTGTACTTAGGGTTAGGGTTTGTATACTACCACCACCTACTCACCAGAGTCAACTAGCCAAACACTTCGTTTAACCTCAACCTTGCACCACACACTTCAACATGCTCAATGGGACACCATCAATATTTTCCAGAATTTTTTCTCATTACCCAATATTTTTAATTTAATTATCTTCTTTTAAATGTAATTAATTCACAGTAATTACCACAAATATAAAAAAAACACAAAAATTCACCACGGGAGCCAGGGTAACACCCAAGTCATGCATGCAAAATTTTAAGATAAAATTAATTCGTCAACCTTGCAAGCCCCCACTATCCATGAAAAGTGTACTTAGGGTTAGGGTTTGTATACTACCACCATCTACTCACCAGGTCAATTAGCAAAACATTTCGTTTCACCTCAACCTTCCACCACACAATTCAACATGCTCAATAGGACACCATCAATATTTTTCCAGATTTTTTTCTCATTACCCAATATTTTTAATTTAATTATCTTCTCTTAAATGTAATTAATTCACAGTAATTACCAAAAATATAAAAAAAAACACAAAAAATCACCACGGGGGACAAGGTAACACCCAAGTCATGCATGCAAAATTTCACGTCAAAATTCATCCGTCAACCATACAAGCCCCTCACTGATAGCCGGATAGGTGTAGGATCTAGAATTGAGCAAAACCAACCGATTAGAATCAAAATATAGTGAATAAATTGCAAAAATAAGGTACAGGGCAACAACTTATTTTGTGCAAGAAAGTGATAGAAAATGAGAGAAAATGAAAGAAAAAAGTGGAGAGGAAGAAATGGGAAGGACGCCACTGAAGCAAGAATCCACTTGCAGCAGATAAGTCCAATGCCAGATGCCACTAATTCAGGAGAATTAGATAAGTCTCAGTATGGTTTGAGCAACAACCACCAAGCCTCACTCAACTCACAAAGGGAGGAGAAAATTTGGTATAATGCCTTTACTTCAAAATTCAATGTGTTAATTACAAGAGAGGAGACTCCTTTATATAGGAGTGGGGGTGAGAGGGGGCAGCCACTTACATGAGGGAAGGGGGAGAAAAATAAAAGATGAGTGAAATCCCATCCTAAGTGGGATTTGAACCCATGCCCCTAATGGTTTATGGCTAAGCTAAGCCTTAAGCCAATAAACCTCAAAAATAACGCCCCTTTTAACAAGGAAAAGAAAGATGAGGTAATTTTCTATCTTAGGTGGGATTAGATCCCATGACCTCCTAAACCTTGTAGCAAGGTATCCTACTAACCAATAAAACCCAATTATATGGGCGCCCCTAATTAAGAAAAAGACTAATATGTCCTAATTACATCATAAAGCTAATTACATTGGTTCCTAATTAAGTTGAGTCTTGTTTGTTGACTTTGGCTTCTTGGTCAATGGTCAAGGGTTGACCAAGGGTTGACCCTCATGAAGGAAGACTCATGCTTGGTTCAGCTCCAAACATTTCAAGCAGCTCCAATGTTGACTCTAGCCATCAGTTGTCAGTCTAGAGGTCCACTGATTGGTTGTCATCATCCCCTCCCCCTTGAAAAGCATTTGTCCTCAAATCTGAAAATGAGAAGAATATAAGGGGTAGAAGAGAAATAAAAGGTTGGATGACAAAGAGGAGAAGGTGGAGGCTTCCCTTTAGGATTAGTGAATCCTTGCTAGGTCTTCAACAATGGACATCCTTGCGCACCTAGTCAACATAGAAAAGAAGACTCATTATTCCCAAGCATGCAACCTCTAATGCTCATAGCAATAGTACTTGGGAATCATGTAGGGAGCTTTAGTGAAAGAAAGAAAGGAAGTGGAAGAAAGAAGGGAAGTGGAAGAAGAAGAAGAAATAGGAGAAAAGGTTAGAGGAAACTCCCTTGTAGCGTTGCTACGTCCTCCTTCCTTAATCAGCAGCTCCCTTCCTTGATCTCCTTCAAAACAATTAAGATCAGCAGTTTTGAATTGATGAAGTAATAACATGACTTCCCTTTTATTTTTTTGTCTCTCTTTGATTTTCACCTTTTCTATCATCACTCTTGATGTTTTTTCTTTCTTTTTCTTTCTATCCTCATCTTCTATTTTAAGTCTCTTAATTTTCTCAAGTTCTATCTCTCTCTTCATGTGAGCTTGATCCTCACATATTTCTTGGATTGGCATTGGCATCAAAGTAATTTTAGCTCCATCATGTTTAAAAGATATTTGATTAGAGTATCCATCGTGGATGACTCTCTTATCAAACTGCCAAGGCCTAACCAACAAGATATGTGTGGCATCCATAGGTACAACATCACAAAGAACATTATCATCATAATCACCTATGGAAATAAAGATGAGAGTTTGCTTATTTACTTCCCTTTCCCCATCATCACATATCCAAGATAACTTGTATGGTCTGGGGTGGGGAGTGGTAGATAAACCAAGTTTTTCCACCATTCTTGCACTTGCAATGTTAGTGCAACTTCCACTATCAACAATTAGGGAGCAAATCCGTCCCTCTACCATGCATCTAGTGTGGAAGACAGTTTGCCTTTGTTCATCTTCTCTTATTATTTGATTTCCTAGGGACCTTCTCACCATGCAAAGTTTACCCTCGGTCCTATATACTTCTTTCTTAATTTCAATCTCTTCTTCACTAGTTTCTTTTTCCTCATCCTCTCTTTGTTCATTCTCACTTGCACTAGTGTACTCTCCATTTTCTTTAACCAACATTGTCCTCCTATTTGGGCATTGGGAAGCTATGTGTCCCTTGCCATCACACTTGAAACATTTGATGTTTCTTGTGGAGGTAGAGGGCTCTTCCTTTTTAGTAGAAGGAGTGGGGTTAGAAGTAACCCTAGGAACCTTAGGTTCCTCCTTCTCTTGGCTCTTTCCCTTATCTTCTTTTAGGGTTTCCTTGTTCCTAGTTGTAAAACTAGTGTTTCCTCTTTTATAGCTACCCTTTTTTTTAGTTGAGTTTCAATTTTAATAGCTTGGTGTACCAAGTCCTCCATTTCTACATAAGGATGCAATTCCACTATGTCCCTTATGTCGAAATTAAGTCCATTGATAAACCTAGCCATAGTTGCTTCACTATCCTCAACTATGTTGGCCCTAATTAAAGCAAGTTCCATTTCCTTAAAGTACTCATCTACACTCTTAGATCCTTGCTTAAGAGTTTGGAGTTTGATGTGCAACTCCCTAGTGTAATGTTGAGGTATGAACCTCTTTCTCATGATGGACTTCATTTCCTCCCAAGAGGAAACCAAAGGAGCATTGCACCTTCTTCTTTCAGCCTGAAGCTGATGCCACCAAACTAAGGCGTAGTTCTTGAATTCTAGAGAGGCAATTTTAACCTTTTCCTCTTCCCTATACCTATGGCAACTAAAAATTTGTTCAATTTTAAGTTCCCATTCTAGGTATTGTTCTACATCATTTCTACCATTAAAGGTTGGGACTTCTATTTTTACCCCTCTAAAACCTTGTTCCCTTCTAGGCTCTTCTTCTCTCCTATGCTCTCTCCTATGCCTCTTAGGATTCTCTTCATAATACTCTTCTCTTTCTCTTCTAGGGGTTTCCTCATAGTAGTCTTCTCTAAACCCTTTAGGTTCCTCATGCCTCCTAGGCCTTCTATGCTCTCTTTCCCCTTCCCTTCTCCTATAGGTTTGGCTAGAGTGTCTCTCTCCCTCACTACTCTCAGCATGGTACCTATCTTCACTCCTAACCACACTATACCTATCCTCACTTCCTCCTTCTTGAGAAGAATGCCTTCTCTCCCTCCTATTCCCACTTAGTTCTTTCCTAAGTTCACTCATCTCATGCCTCATTATTCTGGCCATGTCTTGAATTGCATGTTGCAAATCGGCCCTATACCTCAAAGTTCTAGGTGAAGGAGGTGGTGAGCTCCTACTACCCATTGTTAAAATTTTTTTTGATTTTCAAGAATTTGGACCTTTCCACTCACTAAGTGTTTACACTCAATGGAATGTTAACACTCGTGTATGTCACTCTTTTTTTTGGCTTTTTCTATAATGAAAACTCTCTTACCTCTTCTACTCGATTGGAGGTTGATTAGAAGTTGCAAAGACCAACGTGAGTCTAAGTCTTAACCCTTACCCAAATAGAAGCGCACTAACAAAGAAAATACCTACTGGAAGAAGATTGGAAAAATCCTAAGACAAAACAAAAGAATTGATATGACAAACAAGAAAAGCTGGCACTCAAACAAGCTTATACACAAGAGCAGACAGTAAACAAGACAAGACGGAAGAAATTGCAAAGAGAATTGTTTTTGGTGATTTTTGAAAAAGAGTTGCCAAAATTGTCGTTTTTAAGAAAACAACAAATACAACTCAATTACGGTATACAGGGAAATGAAAACAGAAAAATTACAGTAAAAAAATGTTACTGTATTGTTGGGATACTTCCTTGTTTTTGTTTTTCTATTTTTTTGAATTTTTGACTCTTTTTGGGTGTCTTTTGACTTTTGCTTCCTTGTTGTTGACTTTTGCACCCTTTTTTGCTTTTTACACCTCTTTGTGTATTTTTGGCACGTACGTACTTTTTGTATTTTTCTTGCCTTTTCTTTCTTTTTTTGTCTTTTTCCCCAACAGAAAATTACAGAAATTTGTACACAATGAAAAGAAAATAAATTGTACCTACTGTAATATTTTTGGAATTTTCTGACAGTAAACTGGTCCAAGTGGCCCAGAAAAGCAAAAATAATGAATAAACTGATTTCTAAAAACTGTAAAAACGTAATTACAACTTGATTTCAAAAATGGCTAAAAAAAATTGCTTAACACTTCCTTGTTGATTATACAAAACCGGTATGGTCACAGAAACGCGCTTGGTTCAATTTTAAGATTGGAATTAAATTTTGAAGGAAAATCAACAATTAGAATTTGTTGATCTTCTTCCAATACTATGAACCAAAAAGATCCTATAGGTGACCGTTTTGCACAATCAAACAGGGAAAGTCCAAGGTAGAGATAGCAGTCAATCCAAATTTGCAATCAGAATGCCAATCAAACAGACATAACAAGAGTAGGAAATTGAACAACACAAGAGCCCAAAAATGCGCAAAAATGGAAAAAATAAGAAGGAAAAATTGCGCAAAAATAAATGGCAAGAAATTAAAGGGGGAAACTGAAATTAAAAGGATGGGGAGGACAGAAATGTAAATGGCAGAAAGTAGAAGGGGATGGCAGAAAGTAAAAGGATGGGGAGAGCAGAAATGTAAATGGCAGAATGTAAAGGGGAGAGCAGAAATTAAAAGGATGAGGAGAAGCGGAAATTAAATGGTGGAAAATAAAGAGATGAATATGGGGGATGAACAATTAATGGTGAAGGGGAGAAATGTAGGTGAACGATCTTTGGAAAAATGAAGACAACAATGCCTCCTCTTACCACACTTCACCACAAACAAGCAGTTATATCAAGCAATTTGCAAGAATTACTCAAGAACAAGTATGAGCAATTAAAGAGGCATTTAAACAAACACCTAGGGGGTGGGAATTAGCGGCCCAAAACAGCCGCCAACTAGCAAGAATTCAAGCAAATCAATCAAGACAGACAAGTGCTGATAGCAGCAGAAAGGCACCTCGGGCCCGGGAAACAGTCCAAGTCCAAATTACAATTGAAAAGAGGGATGGAATTACACTAAAATGATGAAAATTCTGCACTAAATAGGTGCAGCAAACCCACGCCAAACAGCTCCAATTTTGCTCCAAATTTGCTCAAATTCAACCAGGTCTGATGACCAATTGATAGCCGGATAGGTGTAGGATCTAGAATTGAGCAAAACCAACCGATTAGAATCAAAATATAGTGAATAAATTGCGAAAATAAGGTGCAGGGCAACAACTTATTTTGCGCAAGAAAGTGATAGAAAATGAGAGAAAATGAAAGAAAAAAGTGGAGAGGAAGAAATGGGAAGGACGCCACTGAAGCAAGAATCCACTTGCAGCAGATAAGTCCAATGCCAGACGCCACTAATTCAAGAGAATTAGATAAGTCTCAGTATGGTTTGAGCAACAACCACCAAGCCTCACTCAACTCACAAAGGGAGGAGAAAATTTGGTATAATGCCTTTACTTCAAAATTCAATGTGTTAATTACAAGAGAGGAGACTCCTTTATATAGGAGTGGGGGTGAGAGGGGGCGGCCACTTACATGAGGGAAGGGGGAGAAAAATAAAAGATGAGTGAAATCTCATCCTAAGTGAGATTTGAACCCATGCCCCTAATGGTTTATGGCTAAGCTAAGCCTTAAGCCAATAAACCTCAAAAATAGCGCCCCTTTTAACAAGGAAAAGAAAGATGAGGTAATTTTCTATCTTAGGTGGGATTAGATCCCATGACCTCCAAAACCTTGTAGCAAGGTATCCTACTAACCAATAAAACCCAACTATATGGGCGCCCCTAATTAAGAAAAAGACTAATATGTCCTAATTACATCATAAAGCTAATTACATTGGTTCCTAATTAAGTTGAGTCTTGTTTGTTGACTTTGGCTTCTTGGTCAATGGTCAAGGGTTGACCAAGGGTTGACCCTCATGAAGGAAGACTCATGCTTGGTTCAGCTCCAAACATTTCAAGCAGCTCCAATGTTGACTCTAGCCATCAGCTGTCAGTCTAGAGGTCCACTGACTGGTTGTCATCACCCACTATCCATGGAAAGTGTAGTTAGGGTTAGGGTTTGTATACTACAACCATCTACTCACCAAATGACCTCCATTGGTCAAGACATTATTAACACTTGACCACCATCTCAAATGGACCGTGAAATGATTTTTCTGGAATTTTTGGGAACTAGCAGCTATATTTTGTGATTTTTCTCTATTTTTTTCACCAAATAATTCACAATAAATACATTATAATTTGAAAAAACACCAAAATTGGGTACATGGTGCCTGACCCACTTTGGGATGTCAGGTTGGCTTTTTTGTGGTCATTTGGTGATTTTTGTTCTTAAATTGTAATTATTATAAACTTCTTTCTACGAAAAATCAATTAAAAAAGTATGAAAAATTTTGTAAAATTTCAGTTTAAAGAGAGATTTAAAAAAATGACACCAAATTAAAGAAATCAGTGTATAAAATAGGACACATTGAATGTTAATTAAAATATAAAAATTTATAATACAAAAGAATATTCTATTTTATAATTATAATAGTTAAAGGGCTTATTTACAAAATATAAAAATTCATGGAAACCTGTTATAGCAGGTCACCCTAACTTGTGTACCGGTACACAAGTTTAAAACTTATGTACCATAACCTTACCCTCAAAATTTTACACTCTATTTCACACATCATTTTTTTATCTCTATGTTCATTTCCTATCACATAAATTACCACGTTTTTAAAAGCTCAGTTGGGAACATAGTTTGAGATGAAAGACTTAGGTGTGGCAACGAAGATTCTCGGTTTAGAGATTCATAGGGAAAGGAATTGTTGCAGGTTGTGTTTATCACAACAAAATTATATAAGGAAGGTGTTACAATGCTTCATTATGGATCAATGTAAACCGGTTGGCACTCCTTTAGCTGCACACTTCAAGTTATCATCAAACGAGTCTCCACAAAAAGAAGAAGAGGTGGAGCATATGGATCATATACCTTATTTCACATTTGGTAGTCTCATGCATGCCATAGTGTGCACCAGACCAGATCTTTCATATGCAGTAAGTGTGGTAAGCAGGTTCATGAACAAACCAGGAAAGAAACACTAGGAAGCTATGAAATTGATCATGTGATGCTTGAGAGGATTCACTGACGTTTGTTTGGTGTTTGATGGTCAACAAACCAAAGGATTTGTAGGTTATGTTGATTCTGATTATGCAGGTGATTTGGATAAAAGGAGGTCATTAACAGGCTATACCTTTACAGTCTTTGGATGTACTATTAGCTTGAAGGAAACGTTACAATACCTAGTGGCATTGTCAACTAATGAATTTGAGTATATGGCATTGGTCGAGGTTTTGAAAGAAAGCATATGGGTGCAAGGTCTTTTCGATAGTTTTGGATTGACTCAACAAGTACCAATTGTATACATTATGACAGTTAGAGTGCCATTCATTTGGTTAGAAATCCAGTTTATCATGAAAGGACAAAACACATTGATGTTAGACTTCACTTTATCAGAGAAAGTATTAATAATGGAACTGTTGTAATTCAGAAGATAGCCACAACTGAAAACCCAACAAATATATATGATGACAAAATCATTGTCGATTGATAAGTTCTAGACATAGGTTGAAAACTCTACTATAAAATACAAGCCAAGGTGGAGAATTGTTGAAAAGTCAATTATTGTGGGTGGCTTGTTTTTGGTGCATGATTGTTCGGTCTCAAACTTTGAAGAAAATATGCAACATGACAAACGATAGCCAAACATTAAAGAAAAAAAATGAAACATGACAAATTGAGGTGCATGCGTGAGTTGTATGAGTGAACCTAATTCTTCTATAAAAGGTGGTCCTTTACAATTCAAAGTGTAAGCAAGGCAAATAGTGCAGTGCAGTGCATTTGTGAGGGAGAAAAATAGAGTGTGAGTAAATCTCAAAGTCTCAAAGTGTATTGTGTGAGTGCATACACTGGGGATTTTCTGGGTATATTTTCTAGTACTCTGTAATACTATAGTTGTAGTAGGAGAGGGTCTCACTAGTGTTCACTATATATTATAATGTTTTTTTATAATGGATTATTTTAGAGATTGTCCCATGGTTTTTTCCCTTATTATTGTTGGGGTTTTCACGTAAAATTTAGTGTTCAGTTTCTTAATTTATTATTGGTGAAAAAAGTGAGAGTGAATCTTGCTATTACTCATGGTACTATTCACATACCATTATGGGTCTTACCATTTTGTGACATTTAGAGTTCCATTCATTTGGTTAGAAATCC
Source organism: Sesbania bispinosa (assembly GCA_026901365.1). Classification (NCBI taxonomy): domain Eukaryota; kingdom Viridiplantae; phylum Streptophyta; class Magnoliopsida; order Fabales; family Fabaceae; genus Sesbania; species Sesbania bispinosa. The sequence continues at coordinate 1,211,339 of QLOH01000254.1, forward strand.
CATTTATCATGAAAGGACAAAACACATTGATGTTAGACTTCACTTTATCAGAGAAAGTATCAATAATGGAATTGTTGCAATTCAGAAGATAGCTACAACTGAAAACCCAACAAATATATATGATGACAAAACCATTGTCGATTGATAAGTTCTGACATAGGTTGAAAACTCTACTATAAAATACAAGCCAAGGTGGAGAATTGTTGAAAAGTCAATTATTGTGGGTGGCTTGTTTTTTGTGCATGATTGTTCGGTCTCAAACTTTGAAGAAAATATGCAACATGACAAACGATGAGCCAAACATTGAAGAAAAAATGAAACATGACAAATTGAGGTGCATGCGTGAGTTGTATGAGTGAACCTAATTCTTCTATAAAAGGAGGTCCTTTACAATTCAGAGTGTAAGCAAGGCAAAGAGTGCAGGGCAGTGCATTTGTGAGGGAGAAAAATAGAGAGTGTGAGTAAATCTCAAAGTCTCAAAGTGTATTGTGTGAGTGCATACACTGGGGATTTTCTGGGTATATTTTCTAGTACTATGTAATACTATAGTTGTAGTGAGAGGGTCTCACTAGTGTTCACTATATATTATAATCTTTTTTATAATGGATTATTTCAGAGATTGTCCCATGGTTTTTTCCCTCATTATTGTTGGGGTTTTCACGTAAAATTTAGTGTTCAGTTTCTTAATTTATTGTTGGTGAAAAAAGTGAGAGTGAATCTTGCTATTACTCATGGTACTATTCACATACCATTATGGGTCTTACCATTCTTCTCCAAAAATTAACTACATTTCCACTCACATCTTTAAGATACTTGAGGTTGAGGTTAGGGATGTCAAAAAAACCCATACCTGTGGATACCCGTGGATATACCCGCAATGGGTACCCACATATTTATATAATGGGTGGGGACGGATATTATACTACCCGCCCCGCGGGTACCTGCATACTCATTAAAACATATTTTTCTATTAAATATATTTGAATATTAGAATTTTTTTATCATTTTATAATGAGATATAATTTATTTTATATTATTTTTTGATGATATTCTTAATATATTAACACGTAATGATATTATATAATGATTATTTATATATATAGTATGATATTATAATATATTATATAACATTTCTTCTTTTTTTTAATAAAATTTAAATTCTTAAACATTAATGAATACCCGTAAATACCCGCGGATATCCGTTATCCGCATGAATACCATTAATTTTAACGGGTATGTATACGGGTAATCACTCCCCATCCCGTTGACATCCTAATTGAGGTATTTCTAAGTGTGATATCCTAACACTTTTGGTTCACCTATGTATATATAGGTGATCCTGCTTTGTATTTCATCAAACATCAATCAATGTATTATTCAGTACATCTCTTTTCCTCTCTCTATCGTTTTAACTCTTGTTGATTGCTCTAATTACTCCAAGGAAACCACAAGTTACCGACCAAAGAAAACACAAAGTCCTACTTGTCAATTTTTCTGCCAAAATCCTTTCCATTCGATGTGACTTACATTCATCCCCTATGGTTTTCTTGACTATTTTTCTGGTCTTCCTTTCTCTTCTATTCATCATCAAATGGCATTCCAATTCTGCAACAAGCAAGAACTCACCTCCTTCACCTCCAAGATTTCCCCTACTCGGTAATCTCCATCAACTTGGATTCCTCCCACATCGCACACTCCAATCTTTAGCTCAAAAGTATGGTCCTTTAATGTTGCTTCATTTCGGGAAGGTGCCAGTACTTGTGGTCTCCTCTGCTGATGCAGCCTCTATGGTAATGAAAGCCCATGACTTGGTCTTCTGTGACAGGCCACAGCGTAAAATTTTTGATATCCTGTTATATGGTTCTAAAGATGTGGGAAGTTCTTCATATGGTGAATACTGGAGACAAGTAAGGAGTGTCTCTGTGTTACACCTCCTGAGTAACAAAAGGGTTCAATCCTATCGTCGTGTGAGAGAAGAGGAAACTGCAAGAATGATGGAAAAGATTAAGGAGTGTTCTTCTTCTTCCTTGGCAGTGAATTTATCTGAGTTGTGCTCTGAAGTTACGAATGATATAATATGCAGAGTGGCTCTGGGAAAGCGATACCGTGAAGAGGGAGGGAGGAAGTTTCAGCATCTGTTGTTGGAGTTTGGGGAGTTATTAGGTTCTTTCTTTATAGGGGACTACATACCTTGGCTTCATTGGTTGAGCAAGTTTAATGGTTTCTATAGCAGAGGAGAGAGAGTGGCCAAACATTTGGACGAGTTTCTAGATGAAGTAATTGAGGACCACATTACTTATAGGTCGAAGAATAGCAAGGATGGGCATGTTGATGTACATAGTGAAGACCAGAATGATTTTGTGGATGTTTTCCTTTCTATCCAAAAGACAAATGCTATTGGTTTCCCAATTGATAGAACAACAATAAAGGCTTTGATACTGGTAAGAATTTGTTCGGGTTTAACTGTCTTCTCTTTTTTTGCACGTTAATATTTTCCTTTTTCTTAGGTTGATTCTGTTTCTTATAATAAATCAATTAGCAGAGACAGCTTAATTAAGCGAATAATATGGTAAATATTTCTTTAAATTTGAATTAATTTAATGTCAGTGAGGTTTGGTAGCTTTAGGTGCAAGAAAAATTCACTTTCCTTATGTGTTTTTGTTCAGAATATGTTTTTTGCAGGTGCTGACACTCCCTACATAGTCCTAGAGTGGGCAATGACAGAACTGTTAAAGCACCCAATTGTGATGCATAAATTGCAAGCTGAGGTGAAAAGTGTGGTTGGAAATAGAACTTGTGTAACAGAGGATGATTTGAGTCATATGAAGTACTTGAAGGCTGTTATTAAAGAAACTATTCGGCTCCATCCCCCAGCTCCTTTATTAGCACCTCGGAAATCCATGAGAGATATCAAACTGAATGGTTATGACATTGCGGTTGGAACACTGGTAATAGTAAATGGTTGGGGAATTGCAAGAGACCCTTCATATTGGAACCAACCTCTAGAGTTTAAACCAGAAAGGTTCCTCAACAGTTCTATAGATTTCAAAGGATATGATTTTGAATTTATCCCCTTTGGAGCTGGAAGAAGGGGTTGCCTGGGAATGCTGTTTGCTATTGCTGTGGATGAGATGGTACTAGCAAACCTTGTTTACCAATTTGAGTGGACACTGCCTGGTGGAGCAACAGGGGAGGAGTTGGACTTGTCTGAAACTTTTGGCCTTACCTGTCATAGAAAATATCCTCTCCTTGCAGTGGCAATTACCGCATTTGAGGGAAATGATTAAACAACCACTGGGGAATAAAAACAAAAGAAAGGAAAACGAATAAAGAAGATAAGGAAGATATTTTGGTAACATAGAAGAGGAAGATATTATGAGACAAAAGGGAATAAAGATATTTTCAATGTATTGTGTAACGTGTGTCTCTATTAAGTTGTGGATACAGTTGTGTCGTACCTATACTTGCATGTAATCTGATGATTATGTAATTTAAATGGATTTTGAGGATATGGATGTAGTTCTGTCGTAGCTATAGTTGACGTGTAAATGTAATTTAGCATGGGTTTGATTTAGGGTAAAATCACGTTTTAAACGTGGATATGAACTAATGCTATAGAGAATAGTATTGGATCGGATCCACATTTAAAACGTGATTTTAAAATAAATTAAATGTGGACTCAGAGTGTATAAACATATATTTTTTTTTCTAATATATCATGTCCTAGTTTAGCAATACTATAGCTTTTTACACCTTTTAGTGTTCCTCTTAAAGTTTCTGCATTCTTGAAATAAGATTGTGAAATATTCAATTATGCGTTGTTATAAAGTTTTCTTAAATCCTAATAAACATCCTTCTAATAATTTTGTTTCTACATAATTGAAAAAATAGTAAATAAAAAAGTAAAATGTATTTAGAATCTTAACAACATTAGAAAAAAAAGTGAGAATGCTTTCGTTACGTAGTAGTAGGTAAGAAAATAATTAAAAAGTGAATTTTAAGGGAATTTAAAATTACTCATTATTAAAATAAGGAAATTTACAATTATTTATTATTAAAATAAGGAAATGAGTGATACAAATTCCACGGCAAAGACTTATTGAAAAATGTATAAAATGTTTATTTTTTTAAAGCAAATGCCGTTTGTAATTGATCTTTTGGAGATTCCAAGGTGAACTACAATGGTGGATTGAAGATGTTGGTATGAACGGAGCTGCTGCGGCTACGGCGGGATAACGGCGGTGGTGTACCTGCAGAGACTCCGACGCTCAAGTCAGGAATAATTCCAGCAGAGTAACAGTAATGGAATGAAGTGTGTGTACCTGAAATGGTTAAACTCTGTGGTACTTATAGGCGATTTTGGGCGGGAAAGTCCGTTAAGCAAGTATAACGGACTCCGTGATTTCCGGCATGACGCGGGAAACTGGGTGCCTTCTGGCTCTCGGATCTGGACGGCGGCTACTGCTTCCTCAACAACATACAAGTATAGGTACAACGTCTCACCGGGCATGGGTTTGGTTAAGACCGGAGGAGATGCCATTATAGTTTTTATCTGCTGAAAAGCCTCTTCGCATTCCATGTCCCAAATGAACGATTTCCCCTTCTTCAGAAGGCGGAAGAAAGGGAGTGCTCGGGATGCTGATCTTGCAATAAATCTGGTTAGGGCGGCAATCCTCCCTATCAACTCTTGGGCCTCTTTCACAGATGTAGGACTCTTCATATCCAGGACAGCCCGACATTTATCTGGGTTGGCTTCCACACCACGTTCTGTGAGCATGAAGCCGAGGAACTTTCCAGCCCAGACACCAAAAGTTCATTTCTTCGGGTTGAGGCGCATGTTATAACACTGAAGTTGATTGAAGATTTCTCTGAGATCACGGACGTGATGGGCGTCCGCGGTACTTTTCGCGATCATATCATCTACGTATACCTCAACGACCCTTCCAATCTGACCCCAGAAAACCGTGTTCATCATCCTCTGATAAGTGGCGTCGACATTCTTCAACCCGAACGACATCATGCGGTAGCAATAGTTTGCACCCTCCGTCATAAACGCAGTCTTCTCCTGGTCGGTCGGGTACATCGGAATTTGGTTGTAGCCGGAATATGCGTCCATAAAAGATAAAAGGCGGAAGCCGGAAGATTGATCGACCAAACGGTCGATGTTAGGCAGCGGGTAAGAATCCTTAGGGCATGCTTTATTTAAATTTGTGTAATCTACACACATTCGCCATTTGCCATTACGCTTTTTAACTAAAACTACATTGGACAACCAGGTGGTATATTTGACTTCTCTAATAAAACCGGAGTCCACCAGCTTCGAGACTTGGTCCCTTGCTGCTTCGGCTCTATCGGTCGACATCTTGCGGCGCCATTGTTCCACGGGCTTGACCTTGGGATCGACTAAGAGGCGGTGGCAGATGATATCGGGATCCAATCCCGGCATGTCAGCCGCTGTCCATGCAAAGAGATCCACATTCTGGTGAATGAGTGTGCAGAGGGCCTCCTCATCTTCTGGGGTCATCCCACACCCGACTTGCACCACTTTCTCTGGGGTGGAAACAATCTGAATGGGACGGAATTCACCCTCAGGGATGGGTCTGGTTTCTTTGAAGTCTTCTCGGACATCCAAGTCTGCGAGTAACATCCCGGCTGATGAGGGGTGGTCTTCAATCTTCTCATCTTGGGAAACGGGCTTGTCTGGCTTGGTGATCTTCAATGATTCCTTGTAGCAGGACCGCACCATTACCTGATCAACCCGGACACTGATTACTTCGCCTTCATCACTCCAGAACTTCATCATTAAATGATTTGTGGAAATTATTGCCCCAATGCCGTTGAGAGTTGGCCTTCCAAGTATGACGTTATACATGGTGGGGCAATCAACTACCAGGAAGCGAACTTTAGTGGTCTTGGAGAGCGGCGATTGGCCGAAGGTGTTGAAATTCTAGCAAGCGTACCAAAACATCAGTAATATAATAGTAAGTAAGAGTATCGTATCCACAGGGAACGATTCAACTTATAAAGATTAGTGGTCACAACTATTAAGTAAGAGCGTATGTTTGTTTGTTGAGAATTGCTTAAGTAAATAAAATTGAACTTAAATGAGAGAGATAGAGACAGTTACTTGGACTAGGATTGAACTTCGTATCATCGCACCCCTTTCGTATGTGAATCCCAATAATATTTATGAATTTATTATTATGATACCTTAGCCAAACTATATTATTTTACCCTAGCGTCCCAGCGATAAAATACTCAGAAATAATCCATGCGGGTTCTCCCAGGTGACAAATTACCCCGGCTTCAAAAATCTGCTTTTCCATTTGTTAAAACTATCAGTTCGTCCTATAGCTCGATCCCATAGTGACTACTTTGAGTACTTTTACCAATCAGAGTTCAAGTTTCCTATGTCTAGGCTCCCCCAAACTCGCTATTGATTTCACAAAACCATTTACCATTGCATCTTATAAAATCAACCTATAACTCCGACACACAGGCGGAAGCTATGCATTAAGCAAAGAATAAAAATACCGATACCATAAAAATAGGGATTCATAAATAGTAAAGAGAATTCACATACAAGCAGGGATTGAATCAACTACGTTCAATCCTATTGGAGAGTTTAGCTACGCATGGTAGCCATTACACACCAACGGAGAAACTGTCACACTTTTCTCCAGCCCTAGCTTCTACTTTGTTGTCTCTCCAAAAGCTACTTTGATCTTTGCAAAAGGTTCTATTTATAGAAGTTGGAAAGCTATCTGAAATTTGGAAGGAATCTGATTTGAAATTCTTTGAAAAACTGATCCGTATTCCAGCACTTCATCCTGCGCTCAGGGCGTTTGAAGCGCAGGATCCAGAGAGAAACTTTTAATGTTGCGCTCCACCTACGCTCAGTGCAGGTGGAGCGTGAGTTACGTTCCAGCTTTCCTTGATTTCCTCTTTTTTCAGGTTGATATCTTCCTAATTTTATCCTTGATTGATCTGCTTTCCTTATTTCCCTCTTTCTAGCTTGATCTTGTGCTGATTTGATCTTCAATTTGAATTTAGAATTGAATATGCAGAATCCTTATCCAATTAATTGCTGATCTTATCCGAATCAGCTGCCATTTAAATCCTTATCTTACAAATTCTCTCTTCAAATAAATGTTATCTTGTTTCTTTATTTAAAACCTTCCAATTTATCTGCAAAATCAACAAATTTTCTATCAAAATAGCATTATACTCAAATTCAAATCAAATATTCACAAATTATGCATTCATTACTAAAAAGAAGTAATTTGGGGCATTAATTTACTATTTTACGCTTGATAAGTGCATAAATTATACAATAAATTATCATATATTTTTCACTTATCAAATTCCCCCCAACTTAGCTTCTTTCTTGTCCTCAAGCAAGAAAACCTTTTGCAATCAAAATGGATTCAATCCCCTTGTTAAGATTCTTAGAAATAAGGAATAATTTCATCACCTCTTGCTAGGCAGTTGTCACTTTCCAAATATCAGATTAAAAATCAGAATAAAGTGATATTACCAAGACTTAATCAGAACAGGATAAAAATACATTCAAACTTTTTCAGAAATAGTAACCAAAACAATAAGTGAAGAAAAAATCAAAGAATTCTCTCATGCTCATGGGTAAGTGTTTCCCTGAATTTTTCACAGCAGTTGAACAACTAAAATTGATAGTCGTTTCTGGTTAATAACCATGCATATAGTTAACATGGATCAAAAGGTCTTTCTTGGTTTTAATGAGGCTGGGCTATCAAGAAATTATGGTTTTTCTGGGTATGCAAAGAGAACACTGGAATAGAGAGCATCTTTGAATTTTTCTTGAACTTGGAATTTCTCTCCATTCTCTACTTTATTCTTGATTTGTATCATTCAGCTGGCCTCTTTCCTTGTTTGATGATTCACTCCCCCGAACTTATTCACTTTCATTCACTTTTTCTTTTTGATTTTTGAGGGAGTGATCTTCTTTTTGCTTTCTTGTGCCTGCTCTTTGTATTTCTTCACTTTCAAGTAACTAACCAATTCTCCCCATTTTATCAAATTGCACCTTTGCTCTCTTTCCCAAGTGTCAGGGACATGATATGAACATTAAATTTGGCTGGGGTGCATCAGAAGAAACATTAAAGCTCAAATGGGTTACCAAAAAAATTGGAAAAATTTGTATGGGTTGGCTTTTTGGCATTGATCAAATAATTTATAACACAAATTTTGCCTTTATCACTTCCAAATTTTCCATGTGCAGAATAAAATCCAAAAACTCAAGCAATAACAGTTGACAAGCAGCGGTGAAAACTCTCATATCAGTGTTTGGTCTCACAACTCACCGACTTTTGGCTAAATTTTCCTTGATGGAATCACTTATTGAAATTAGTTAACTACCCTGATATATTTTCTTGCATAATATCCTAATCCTAACTGATTATGGATTTAATCACAAAATTCCTATTTCTTTCCTAATTTGGTTAGTTAGACTGCCTAGCTTTTAGATTTTAAACTTATTTCCTTAAATCCCTATTTCTAAGGTCCTAAAAATAATGAAAAACAAAAATCCTAAAAAAATGAAATACAAAAAATCCTAATTAATTAAAAAAAAAATTACGAAAAAGAAAGAAACACCAGTATCAATCTTCGTCCTCTGTATCCTGTAAGTCCTTATCCTGCTCTCCAGCTGCTGTTGCTCCACCTCCCCTGGATGAATAGGCCTTTCCCCAAGCCACTGCAAGAATATCCGGAACTCTTCAAGCAGCATGCATGGGTATGGGTCTGGTAACTCCTGATTGGTTTGAGGTCAACTGGTCTTGTCAACACAAAGTTGCATGATTTATGAGCTTCATACTTTGAAGCAGCTTGTGCACTCTTGAATCTCATGGGATCATAATGTGGTTCATCTCTAACCCTCTTCCCCATGCCTTCTCCTCGTGAGCTAGAGCCACGGGAAAGGACAACAGTGTATTTGATCCTAGGCATCTGAAAAGTCAAATAACAACAATTAGTTGCCAAAAACACATTCATTTCAATGATGCCTTATTGCAAACACTAATTTATGAAAAACATGGAAGCCTATCATTAACCAATTTACATGCAAAATTCAAAATACTTTCAAAAATAAATTAATCTCTTCACAACAAAATTTCAGTTGCACTTGGTAATGGCTTCCTAAAAACATAATATACTCATTTGTTTTGCAAGCACTCAAATAATCTATGGAAAGTGAAAGTTCAAAATTCTTGCAAGAAACAAAGCATAAAACTTTCAAGCTCAATAACTCACAAAGCAAAGAGCATTTCAATAGAAAGCTTGTTCTTCAAATTCCGCACAGCCATAATTACATCCAAGATAGCAATTATAACAATATGCACATTCACAATCCTAAGGTTGCTATCCTAGAGTTCAAACCATAAAAATATAGGAAAATGAAAATTTCAATTGGTGAAAACTACTTTGAAAGATTCAAAATTGAAGGAGGTTTGTAAGTGGAAACAGTGAGAAGAAAGGTTAGGAAGTAGAGAGAGGGTACAGGGGAAAACAGGGGAGGGAGAATGAATGACTTCCCCCGGTTTTTAGTTCAATTTAAGCATCAGCGCGTACCTGCGCTTAGCGGGAGTGGAGCACAGGTTTTAGTTTTGAAACTCCGTATTGTTGCGCTTCACCTGCACTTAGCGCAGAAAACAATGACTAAAATTGCATTCCTGCGCTTTACATGTGCTCAGCGCAGGTGAAGCGCATAAAACAAAATGAAATTTTGTAATTTCCAGTCAAGTTTTTCGCTACTCCCAACTGTTTAAAAATTTTATTTTTCCACAAACCATTTCAATCCATTTTGAAAATTTCCTAAATCCTAAAATGAAAAATCCTAATTAACAAACAAAACAAAACAGAAAACAATTAAAAACTGAAAAATCTCTGGGTTGCCTCCCAGGAAGCGCTCGTTTAACGTCATATAGCTTGACACCTGTTCTCTCAAGGTGGTAGAAACTAGAATCTTTTGGTGAGCTTGTGCGCTGCACCTTTCCTTTCTTTGGCCAATAAACCTCCCCATAATCTTGCCTTGGAACAATCTATAGTGTGAAATGATTTTAACCATTTGGGTTTCTTTCTGGAATTAGACCATGCTTCTGACTCCCTTGGCTTGACTTTTCTTTTCTTTATTATCTTGCTCTGATGTGCATGAGTCTTCTTTTCCTGAAGCTTAGATGATTCAAAGCTGATTGTTCTCCATTTCTTTGCTTCACAAGGGTTTTTGATATGAAACACACCTGACCACTTTGTCTTCAATCTGGCTCTAGGCCTTCCTCTCTTTGCTCTGGTCAGGTCAGTGTATTCACAGGACTTTCTTTTGTGAGGTTTGGAAGATTTAACACTTGCACCATGCCTTTCTTGATCTTCCTTTGGAGGGCTGGTTGGATAAGGCAAGGTCTTTAGTCTTGGTACCACTTCCCCTCCTTTCTCGGGCTTTGACTCACTATCTCCCTGTTCACTCTTTTTCTCATTTTCTTGATCTTTTTCATCATGTACACTCTCATCCTAAACCCTTCATAGTCAATCTCTTCTTTAAGTATAGTCTTTTCTGTTTCATCCTCTCTTTTTTCTTCTTATACTTCTGCTTCACCTTCTTCACCTTCTTCTTCTTCTTCACCTTCTTCTTTCTCTTTTGCTTCTTCTAGTTCCTTTTCTTCAGATTTCTTTTCTTCATAAGCCAGATTGTCATTGGTTTCCTCCCCTACCAGTTGAACACTTATGGTGGTCATGTCATCATACTGTTCTTCAGGGTTGGGTTGTGCATTTGCTGAAATTTGTTCTGACCGACATTTGGTCATATTTTCTACTATCTTAGCTAGTATGGGGTCAGCAGGTAGTCCTGCTTCTTCACAATCCTTCTGAAATTGTATCAATTCTTGCAACTTTCTTTCAATAGGATCTTCCCCATCTGAATGTCATGGTTGAACTGAAGAGTAGCTTTGCTGCTGTTGGGAAGAAGGTTGCATATGGAATGAAACATCATCTTGGTCTTCTTGAGTGCATGGATAAGAACAATCTCCATTGGGATGGTCACCTCCACAAAAATCACAAGTTAATTATGGGGACTGGCCAGAATGAGACTGCACTGCCTGCAATTGCTGAGGAAGGTTATCTAGCAGCTTGTTGAGTGCTTCTATTTGCTGCATTATACTCTTATTCTGTGCCCTGAGTTCATCTGCAGAAGTTTGTTTATGCGACGAAATAGCATCTTGTTGCCACCCAAAAGTTTGATTATGGTAACTTCCCCAATCCTGTGAAAAATTATTAGAATAATTGTTGTAATTAGAGAAGTTGCCTTGAATCGGTGTGTGGGAGAAATATTTTTGCTCTTGCTGCCTAACATAATCTCCAAGGGTTCTTCTTGGTGGATTTTGATAATCTCCAAGTGTTCTTCTTGGTGGATTTTTCCATTCAGTAGCCATTCAACATTTACTTTAATTGGGATATTTGAACAGAGAGCGTTGAGATTGTCTCCTTAAGCTTATCCTTATGCCTTTTTTTGTTTCTACTTTTGTTCCTTCTAGACGTCACTTCTATCTCAGGATCAAATATCAATTGATTTTGAGACACCTGACCTCACAAGAGCAATAATCAAGAAGTTCAAAAAAATGTTAGCTCGGAAGAGAGGAACAAAATAATTTTTTTTAAATAATAATTTTTTTTGTTAATAAAAAATATATTTTTTTTAAAAAGAAAAGAATTAAAATAAAATAATTAAAATTACTAAAAAAGAAAAATAATAAAAGAAAATAAAATATTTATAACTTGATAGAATAAACTTCCCAAGTCTTTAAAAATTGATACACCGTTCCCCGGAAACGGCGCCAAAAATACTTGTTGAAATTCTGGCAAGCGTACCAAAACCTCAGCAGTATAATAGTAAGTAAGAGTATCGTATCCACAGGGAACGATTCAACTTATAAAGATTAGTGGTCACAACTATCAAGTAAGAGCGTATGTTTGTTTGTTGAGAATTGCGTAAGTAAATAAAATTGAACTTAAATGAGAGAGATAGAGAGAGTTACTTGGACTAGGATTGAACTTCGTATCATTGCACCCCTTTCGTATGTGAATCCCAATAATATTAATGAATTTATTATTATGATACCTTAGCCAAACTATATTATTTTACCCTAGTGTCCTGGCGATAAAATACTCAGAAATAATCCATGCGGGTTCTCCCAGACGACAAATTACCCCGACTTTAAAGATCTACTTTTTCGTTTGTTAAAACTATCAGTTCGTCCTATAGCTCGATCCCATAGTGACTACTTTGAGTACTTTTACAAATCAGAGTTCAAGTTTCCTATGTCTAGGCTCCCCCAAACTCGCTATTGATTTCACAAAACCATTTACCAATGCATCTTATAAAATCAACCTATAACTCCGGCACACAGGCGGAAGCTATGCATTAAGCAAAGAATAAAAATACCGATATCATAAAAATAGAGATTCATAAATATTAAAGAGAATTCACGTACAAGCGGGGATTGAATCAATTATGTTCAATCCTATTGGAGAGTTTAGCTACGCATGGTAGCCATTACACACCAACGGAGAAACTGTCACACTTTTCTCCAGCCCTAGCTTATACTCTGTCGTCTCTCCAAAAGCTACTTTGATCTTTGCAAAAGGTTCTATTTATAGAAGTTGGAAAGCTATCTGAAATCTGGAAGGAATCTGATTGGAAATTCTTTGAAAAACTGATCCGTATTCCTGCGCTTCATCCTGCGCTCAAGGCGTTTGAAGCGCAGGATCCAGAGAGCAACTTTTAATGTTGCGCTCCACCTACGCTCAGCGCAGGTGGAGCGTGAGTTACGTTCCAACTTTCCTTGATTTCCTCGTTTTTCAGCTTGATATCTTCCTGATTTTATCCTTGATTGATCTGCTTTCCTTATTTCCCTCTTTCTAGCTTGATCTTGTGCTGATTTGATCTTCAATTTGAATTTAGAATTGAATCTACAGAATCCTTATCCAATTAATTGTTGATCTTATCCGAATCAGCTGCCATTTAAATCCCTATCTTGCAGATTCTCTCTTCAAATAAATGCTATCTTGTTTCTTTATTTAAAACCTTCCATTTTATCTGCAAAATCAACAGATTTTCTATAAAAATAGCATCATATTCAAATTCAAATCAAGTATTCACAAATTATGCATTTATTACTAAAAAGAGGTAATTTGGGGCATTAATTTACTATTTTACCCTTGATAAGTGCATAAATTATACAGTAAATTATCATATATTTTTCATTTATCAGAAGGTGACCAAAAGTTCTACGTAGCCAGCTGGATGATTTTTATCTCCGGTGAAGCCAATCAGGTCGGCGCCCTTGTTTGGTAGCAGTTCTGATTCCAGAATATGAAGGAGGTGGAATGTTTGAGGAATAGCACGTCGGCAGAACTCCCCTGATCAATGAACACCCTTTATGACTTCGTGGTTTCCCATGAACGCCTTGATGAGGAGGGGGTCGTCATGGCCTGGAACGACTGGACCATAGTCATTGTCGGAAAAGGTGAGTGGAGGAAGCTTTCACCTTTGTCTGACATGTGGGGAATGCGACAATGATTATGCCGACATTACCTCTTTCAGATGTTTTTTTCTTGCATTGCTGGATTCTCCTCCTCCGGCAAATCCGCCGGAAATTACATAGATAACAAGGTGCTTAGGTGATGACGGCTCTTCCCGAGGAGGTGTTCTTTGTCGAGATGAGGTGGGTCGCTATCGATGGTCTCTCCGAGAACTAGAAGGCGGAGAGCGTTCCAGTGATGGCTTCCTGGAGCTGGATCTCTCACGCCTGGGTGACCTTGTTCTAGATCTACAGCGCTAATGCCGACTAGAATCATGTCGGCGATCCTCGTGCATGTAATCATCTCTCCGACTTTCAGACTCTGGGCGCCGAGATGAACCACCGGGGTCCTTCTTGAATCTATCCAGCTTACCACACCGGATCAACTCTTCAATGGCGTCCTTCAAGTTGAGACACTAGTCTGTGTCATGTCCCTGAGACTTTTGGAATCTACAATACTTTGATTTGTCTGTGCCAGGTCCAGCTTTCTAGGGCCATGGTCTACTTATCCCGTCCTCATACATCTCGACGTTGAGTATCTCGTTCAGAATCTTTCCCCTGGGTTGGTTCAGGGGTGTGTAAGATGTATAGCGGCCCAGGGGCTCTTTGTCGCCCTTATTATCCTGTCAGCTGCTCTTGTTTTTCTGCCCCTGGTCCTTCTGAGCTTGCCCGGGGTTTGTGTCCTTCACCTTGAGGGCAAGCTCCTCGTCCTCAAGGCTTATGTACTCTTTAGCACGACTCAACAAGTCCTCCATGTTGGTAGGCTTCCTTTTGGACAAGTCAATCCAAAACGGAGTGTGTGGAATTAGGCCAACTTTGGCCAACATCAATTGGACTCCAGGTTGAAGTCCCTGCACTAACAATGCCTCCTTAGTGAATCTGCTGATGTAATCTCGGAGAGATTCCGAGGGTCCCTGACGGATCTGCTTGAATGAGGCCTCCGTCTTCGGCTGGACCTTGCTAGTTGTAAAATTGGTAATAAATTTGGCCCTCAAGTCGGCCCAGATGTTTAGGGACCTCGGCGGGAGAGTCTGGAACCACCTGAGGGCGGTTTTCTTCAAAGATAGCAGAAAAACTCTGCACATGATGGGGCCGGACGCGTTCCGTATTGACATGGCGGACTCATAAATGTCCAGATGTTCCAACATATCACCTATTCCGTCGTAGATCTCCGGAACTGGGATTTTCTCAAATCGTTTGTCGACAGGGAACTGTTGGAAAAACAGGGAAACACTAGAAGGGGCGTTGAATAGTGTTTCAATGGAAACTTTTTCTATTTTAAAAGATCTTCTTAAAATAGCTTTTGAAAAGTTTCAGACGATGGGTATCAGTCTGATGTTTTGATCACCTTCTAAACTTAATTCAGATATAAAGATTTGTTTGAAAGAGAGTTTAATTCAGAAGTAAGGTTTTCACTTAAATATTTTTCAATCCCCTTTGTTAGATTAACACTGAATTGAAATAGTTAAGGGATAAAGAAGACTTAGCCAAGAATTTATCATGGTTCACTCACAACCACCGTGAACTACGTCCAGTCCCAGGGCAAAACCAGCACCTGGATTTCCACTAATATTGCAAGATTACAAGTATTATTTTCTGTCAAGCCTCTTTAGGCTCTACAACAAGTATTCTTTCTTTCACCAAGCCTCTTCAGGCTCTCAGACACTTATCCAAGTGTAATCCAAGTATTATTTTATACAGTAAGCCTCTCCAGGCTTGTAAACCCAAACTGTTTAAGGTATACAAAAATGTTCAAGCAATAAAACCCTTCAGAGCTAAAACAACACAATGTATAAGTAACTAAGATTCAACTTAGGATCAGAAAAATAATTTGTACAAGTTTAAGATATCAGAGTGAGATTTTTGCAGCGTTTCAACGTAGGACTTGTGAGATTCTGTCTTTCTTTGTTCTTCATACATGCATGAGCATTTATAGAGCACAGTGAGAAGATGTCCGTTGTCAAATAGAATTTAATGCGTAAGAGACATTTAGACTAAGCCTGAAAAGATGTTCTAATAACCTCTGAAAGCAGGTCTGCACACAGGTGCTTTTGGGCAGATACATAGCAGCATTTGCAGACTTTCCTTATTTGTGCAAAACATTTGAACGAGGAAAGAAAGTAGTTCTGACTCATGCTGAAAGAGGTTAGACTTTTGGAATGAGTGTAAAACATTCTCAACAATGCTTTAAGTCAAAGAGAGCTTCTGATACTTCTAGTCTTCAGACGGAATAAGCTCTTTAGATGGACTCTCAAGTCTTCAGATGAAGTAGTCTCTTCAGACGATCTTAAGTATTCAAATGAGTTTCTTGCTTTCTTTCAGAATTATCTTGAGATAGAATATGATCTGAAATAAAGAATTATAACATGAAAGCATAATATCATGTAAATGCTCTTTTTACTTAATTTTTGTTATTCATTAAAACCTTAAGAGAGTGAGACTCAAATTGTGTTTAAATTCTTAATCATTTTTGGACTTAACAATCTCCCCCTTTTTAATGATGAGAAACATATTAAGTAAAACTAAAATCTGAAGGAGTTAAAAAAAATTCTCCCTCTTAATCAGATCATTCATCTGAGCTTTGTGCTTTTGAAGCTTCTTTCGTTCTGAAGGATTTAATCTTCTGAAGAACTGTCTGTAAACTTCAGATTTTTGTTAGTCACATAAATACTCCTCCTTTCGTCATCAATCAAAAGGGTACGTCTATATCAGTTAAGAACGAGATAAGTGATAATCATTAAGTAGCAGCATTCAATGCAGAGCTACATAGTCAAGAGCATTCAATACGCAGTAAACACATAATCATAGACAATAATAGCACCAACATTTTCATAAAAGATACCAAAGTATGATGAAAAACTTAAACTTAAAAATAGAAACAGGTCGAAGACAATAGAGAAACAACATCATGAACTAGGTCCTAGTCCTCCCAGAACCTTCTCAAACATTTCTTGCATGGCTAGCCTCTGCCTCTCAAGTTCAGCCACAACAGCTTCCTTGAGTTCATTCTGACCAGCCCTAATCTGTTCTTGAGTAACTAGGATTTGATCTGTTCTTTGTATCAGTTCTTAATTCTTAGCTCTCAAAGTATGATTTTCTTCTGATAGCGCAGTCAATTCAGCTTCCAAATTTTCTTCATAGAAGATCAAGGAGATGTATTTGCTTGAGAAACGAAAGTACTGAAAGCCTGATGGTAGATTGTACAACTTCAGATTGCTTACTTTGATGAAAAACTGAGGTCTCTCAAAATGAAAAGCCAACACCCATTCATCATGAAGTTCCCTGTTATACATAGGGAATCTCCCTCTGAAGAATGTAGCAGTTTCCAAAATGGTAAGACCTGTAACCACTAAAGAGTCTTCATCATTCCACTGAGTTCCAGAAGAACTTCCTTCTTTCTGAACTAACTCCCAATGATAATCCCACATATCTTGATACAAAGAGTGATCCATGCCTTGATTGAGAAACACATACTCAGCTAAACCATCCCAATCTTCTTTAGATAGAGACCTGGGTGGTCCTGCACCTTCAGATACAATCTCAGGTCCTTTTTCCCTATTGTAAAAGGATTCAACATAAGGATACCAGGGTACTATCCTATCTGGTTGCACCAGGATAGTAGTTGATAGCTTTGTATGAATTCGTAGAGGTGGTTTGAAATCTCTACAGCCAAAAGATCTGAAGCAGCTTTGATCAATCAATTCAGCTTCAAGGCATTGCATTCTGACAACGATCCAATCATCAAGAGATAAGTTGTGTTGATCCTGTGTGAAAGGATCTAAAGCTTTCCACTTGTGACAATGAGTAATGACTCCATGTCTGATCTTCTCAAGAGAGTCTGAAAGAGCACCTCCCCCCTGAGGTATGCAGTCTCCTGTGACTAGGGGCGTAGCCAGAAATTTTTCTTTGGGGGGGCCGGAATAAAATATAAAAAAGGGTTAAATATGTTTTTGGTCCCTTAAAATATGATGAAATTTGGTTTTGGTCCCTTATTTATTTTTTCATTGGTTTTGGTCCTCCATTTTATAAAATCACATGTTTTTAGTCCTCCTTATTAATAGTACTCTGTTAAGTCACTTTCACAGTTTCACTACAATTTTTCCCGAGTAAAAATTTACAGGAATTTCTCGCAATTTTTTTTTCTAGAAAATTAAAGTGTAGTAAATTTTAAAAAAAAATTACAATTTTTTTTACATGAAAATATTGTTATAAAATTTCTTTGCTTTCTTATAAAAAAATATACACAGTAAATTTCCTGCAAATTTTAGAATCTAAATGAAATTTCTTTTAAATTTTGAAATCTGTAGGAAATTTCGAAAGAAAATACATAGAAAAATCTACAAGAAATATTAATATGTCATCACTTAGCGAAATATAACAAACGACGAGGACTAAAATCATGTGATTTTGAAAAATGGAGGACCAAAACCAAATTTTGCTATATTTTAAGGGACTAAAATCATATTTAACCCTATTAAATATTATAATCAAAATATTAAATAATTTCAGTTAAGAATAGTAAATTTTATTTAAATGAAACTCTTCGTTCCTTCATCTGCATGAAATTTCTCAACAAGTTGATAAATTTGTTCAATATCAAATAATTTTAAAAAGTCCTTGGGATCTAAAGTTGAACTGGATATAAGAAGTTCAACTTCCTTTCCATTAAATCTTTTATTTAATTCAGATAATTGCAAATTAATTTTTTAGTTTTTTTCTCATGTAATTCTAAAAAAATATTCAAATCGAACAAAATCTTTTTTAATCTTATATTATGTCGTTACCTAATTATTTTCTCCCTTCTTTCCTATTCTTTGAAATGCTCGTATATTTTCCCTTTTAATCTTTTTTCTTTTTATAGACTAATATTTCTAATAAAATCTTATGTATAATTTTGAGTATTATCTTATCTTCTCTAAATAAGAAAAAAATAACCAATATAAAAAATGAAATAATAAAAAGTTCAAACTTTTTTTTGACAAAATAAAGATAAATATCAAGAGTCATAAAGAAGTACTTAATACTACAGAATCTACGAAATTTTTAGGGGGCCGAAGTAATAGTTTAAGAAATATATTATACGAGACCTATATAATTAATAAAAAATTTGAAAAATTTTTGGGGGGGCCGTGGTCCCTGCCAGCCCCACTTGGCTACGCCCCTGTCTGTGACGAGCCTCTAAAGAGGTTTCCAGCTCAAACCTAGTAGTAGGATGGATGATCAGTGGTGCAGCAGATTTGAAAAACATAAGCTCTTCATAAAGATTTGGAAAACGAGGAACTCTGGGTCTTTCCTCTAAAGCCGCGTTGTAGAACTTGTGGGGTACTCCAGCAGCCCACATCATGTATTCATTGCTACGAACAGGAAGAACCAGATCGTAAGTAGGTTGCCTGGTGAGATCTCTATCCTTCTCTTTTAGTAACATAGCTACTGGAAGATTTCCACCAAACCAAATGCAATCGGGTTCATCATCTGACTCAAGTTCTAAGTATCCTGAGGAGAAGATGAAGATGATGATGATGGTTTTGGTACATCCTCTGTGGTGCTGACAACTTTGGGTGGAGGAGGAGCTTCATCCTCTGAAGTAGTAACATTCCCGAAGATAGCCCTAGGTCTCCTGATAGGAGCCTGTGGTTGTTCAGTATCCTTCTCCTGCTTAAGCTCTTCCAGCTTCTTCTTCCTTTCAGCTTCAGCTGCCCTTTGAAATTCTATAGCATCCTCTTGCTGAATGCTTTTACTTCTTGTTACCATTCGAGGTGCTTCAGCTACGAGACTTAACAATCTTCTTCTTTTGTTCCTTCTAGCCTTAGCACTGGCCTTTCTTCTCTTCAGCCTTGAGACTTACTAAAGCCTTTCATCTTCTAACATAGCCTTCTGAGAAGCAACATCTAAGGCATAGTCTTATTTTTCTTGTTCTTCTTTCTTTCTCAATTCTTCTTGTTCTATCTCCAGAACAACGTGTCTAATGTCATCTTCAGGTAGACTAAAAGCTAAAGGGATTGCATCAATAGTCTTCTCTGAATCAGCAGATTCAACAACTACCGGTGCGGTTTCTAAATTATTGCTGTCGCCATCCTGTCCTCCCATAGTGAGAGTAGGCTAAGTAGCAACACTTAGGTTCTCAGGCACCTGACCCACAATCTCAGGTTCATATGTAGACATGTCCTGAGCAGGTTCAGATGATCTGAGGTCAACATCCCTTTCAGACATTGACACCTTCTGATGAGTCTTTGACCTCTTTTTCTTCACAATTTTTGTGGGAGTCTGAGAAGAAACAAACTTGTCCTTGTGAGTATCTCCCCTCAGCTTATCTTCCAAAATATCTAAAGCACACTTCCCAGTTGCAGTAGCTTTATCGCTGACAGCTTTCTCCATGAGGGTCCTTTCAGGTGAGGGCTTCTTCACAACAATGCCCATATTCTTGATATTACCAAAAGTGAAGAAAGTAGGACCTTCATGGTCATACAAACTTTCAATGGGAACATTGAACTTCAGCAGAATCTTGGTGATGAGAGTAGTGTGAGTGAAACTTGCAGCAAAATCATTCACCCTTTTTAGCATGTTGTAGAGAATGATCCTTTGAAGGTTTAACTTCTTTTTCTTTAACAGGTTGATCACACAGAATCTCCACGTTCTTCAATACCATACAACATTTTTGTGAACTTCTTATTTCCTCCGTTCTTCTGTTCCCACTCAGGAACAAACATGGCACCTTCTTTCTTTACACTTGTCACAACAGCGATGGCATCAGCATCAACTCTAAATTTCATACCAAGAACGGTGGTTTCAAGAGCTTGATACTTCCCATCTTGACTAGAAACATCCTTAGCATTCTTCCAGAATTCTACAATACTCTGCTCATGCCATGCGCAGATGATAGAGGTGAAGAAGTTTCCCCATTCAACTTCATTAAACAACCCAATCAAGTCAATGCCACCAGCCTGTAGAGCTTCAAGGTCTACAGCTCTTGTTGGAACGATTTGATCACCAGCTGACTTCTTTGATGCCACTTCCTTCAAGCTTGATTGAGAACAAAGTTAAGGGCACAGAGAACTTAGGGCACAAGGTAGAAGAACCTCTGTGAAAGAGCTTGCAGGAGAGAGAGAGTAACCAATAACTGATATGAAGCGTCCTTTAAATAGTCGTCACACACAGTAATGATGACAGTTGTAGTCTTTGGAGAACGTGCAATCGTGCTAAGAGCAGTTATAGAGAGGAGGACACCAAACATTTCAGCTTCCCACGTCACTCAGATTGTGACTACTTCAGACACACATAATTTTCAGACAAACATACATGTTCAGATGCAGCACTTTCAGATGCATGTTCAGATTAAACAAATACTTATTTTTCAGATAAAGATAAGATGTTTAGATGATCTCTAATAAACTTAAACCTATCTTCAGTTAGGGGTTTTGTGAATATATCTGCCCATTGATGCTCAGTATCAATGAACTTTATGTCAAAAACACCCTTCTGAACATAATCTCTAATGAAATGATGCTTCATCTCTATATGCTTAGCTCTAGAGTGTTGAATGGGATTTTTAGACAAATTGATAGCACTTGTATTATCACACATAACAAGAATACAAGATACATCAATGTTAAAATCTTCTAACTGATATTTTACCCATAGCAGTTGTGAACAACAAATTGGCTGCAGCAATATATTCTGCTTCTGTTGTTGAAAGAGCAATGGTGCTTTTCCTTTTGCTGGACCAGCTAATCATATTGTCACCAATGAAATGACAACCTCCACCAGTTGACTTTCTTTCAGGCATATCTCCAGCAAAATTAGCATCACAATAACCCACCAACCTGCAATCCTTACTTTTCTTATAGCAAAGACCAAGATTAGTAGTACCATTCAAATATCTAAAAATTCTCTTTACAACTTTGTAATGAGTAATTCTTGGATCAGATTGAAATCTAGCACAAAGACAAACACTGAACATAATATCAGGTCTACTAGCTGTTAGATACAATAATGAACCAATCATTCCTCTATACAAGGTTTGATTTACTGGTTCTTCCCCTTCATCTTTGTTTAGAACAATAGAAGGATGCATAGGAGTTGACATGGGCTTGCAATAACTCATGTTGAACTTCTTAAGCATTTCTTTTGTATATTTTTCTTGATGGATCCATATAAATTAGATTATTGCTTAATCTGAAGTCCTAAGAAGAACTTAAGTTCCCCCATCATGCTCATTTCAAATTCAGATTGCATAAGTTCAGAAAATTCCTTGCATAATGAAGAATCAGTAGAACCAAAGATAATGTCATCCACATATATCTGGACAAGAATGAAATCTTTGTTAGACCTTTTTTTAAAAAGAGTAGTGTCCACTTTTCCTCTTTGAAAACCATTTTTAGTTAAAAAATTGCTCAGTCTATCATACCAAGCTCTTGGAGCTTGTTTCAAACCATACAGAGCCTTTTTCAGTCTGCAAACATGTTCTGGAAAAGTAGAATCTTCAAAACCAGGTGGTTGTCTAACATAGACTTCTTCCTCAATAAATCCATTGAGAAAAGCACTCTTTACATCCATCTGATATAAGGTGATGCCATTATTTATTGCATAGGAGAGTAAAATTCTAATGGCTTCAAGCCTTGCTACTTGAGAAAAAGTTTCAGTGAAATCAATACCTTCCTGCTGATTGTAGCCTTGAGCAACAAGTCTAGCCTTGTTTCTGATCACATTTCCTTCTTCTGACAGCTTGTTTCTGAACACCCATTTGGTTCCTATAATAGTTTTCCCATTGGGATCACTCCTAGCATATTGATTCAGCTCTTCTTGCATGGCTAGGATCCACCCTTCATCATGCAGAGCTTCTTTAATGCTTTTGGGTTCAATCTCAGAGAGAAGTGCAAGATTATTCAGACTCCTGAATCTTGATCTTGTCTTAACTCCTTCTGAGGTGTCTCCAATAATTTGCTATTTAGGATGATGAGATCTGTATCTACAATCACGACTGTGAGGAAATACATTTTCTGACTGAGACTCAACAATGTTGGTCTGAGAAGGTCCAACTTCAGATGCAGGTTCAGACTTTTGCTCAGATGGTCCTTCAGAAGGTCCTTCAAGCTTTGCTTGTTCATTCAGCTTCATCCCTGTAAAATCATCCTCAAGATCTGATAGTTCCCTATCAGTCTCTTTATAGTCATTGAATCTTACATGGATAGATTCTTCAACTGTTAAGGTCCTTGAGTTATACACTTTGTATGCCTTAGAAGTTTCAGAGTATCCAATAAAGAATCCCTTATCAGATTTTGCATCAAATTTTCCTAAATCATCCTTAGTGTTAAGTATGAAACACTCACACCCAAAGATATGGAAATAGGATGTGTTTGGTTTTCTTCCTTTCCACAATTCATATGGGGTCCATTTGAGAATTGGTCTTACCAAAATTCTGTTTTGAATGTAACAAGTTATGTGAACAACTTCTAACCAAAAGGATCTAGGTAGATTGCTTGAAATGAGCATGGTTCTTCCCATCTCTTGCAAACTTCTGTTCTTTCTCTTAATAACCCCATTTTGCTGAGGTGTTCCAACCACAGAGAAATTGTGTGAGATCCCATTCTCATCACAGAACAGTCTGAAGTTTGAGTTTTCAAACTCCCCACCATGATCACTTCTGATAGCAGATATGCAGATTCCTTTTTCATTCTGCACCTTCTTACAGAATTTTGTGAAACTCTCAAAAGTTTCCTCCTTGCTTCTTAGGAATATAACCCAAGTGAATCTAGTATAGTCATCAACAATGACCAATACATACTTCTTTTTGCTAAGACTCTCTGTTCTAGTAGGCCCAAACAAGTCCATGTGAAGTAACTCTAAAGGTCTGCTGGTTGAAACAACATTTTTGCTTTTAAAGGAGCTTTTTGTTTGTTTCCCTTTCAGACAATTTTCACATAAAATGTCAGACTTGAAGGAAAGCTTGGGTAGCCCTTTAACTAGGTTGTTTTTAGTTAGCTTTGAAATCAATCTCAAGCTGGCATGCCCAAGTTTCTGATGCCAAATCTATTTTTCATCTTCAATAGAAACAAAACACTTCACATTTTGACTTGCTAGTTCCTCTAGATCAATCTTGTACACATTGTTGTGTCTCTTAGCAGAAAAGAGGGTTTGATTGAAGCATCTTTGACTATACATCCTTCTTTAGTGAAAGATACAGCATATCCACTGTCACATAATTGACTTATGCTCAGAAGATTGTGTTGCAGACCTTCCACTAGAAGAACATTCTTAATCAGGGAAAGAGGGATTATACCTACTGTCCCAATACCAGTGATCTTCCCTTGCTGATTTCCACCAAAGGTGACCACTCCACCAACCTTGGGTCTAAGGCTTTGGAACAAACACCTTTCTCCCGTCATGTGTCATGAGCACCCACTGTCCAAGTACCATTTTTGGTGTTTCTTTTGTCCTGTTAAACACATCTGCAACAGGAACAATCAAAGTCTTAGGTACCCATACCTTCTTGGGTCCTTTTTTGTTAGTTTTGGTCTTCTTTTCCTTGTGTGTCTTCACTGGAACTCATCATGTCCAGGTTTGCCATAGTGGGAACACCCACCACCTTTCTCTCTTTCTTTATCAGGCACATTAAAAATAATAGGTTCAAAGGGTATATGTTCTGAATAACCCAAACCACTTTTGTCTAAGGAATGCCTCTGAGAGCTTAATAATCTATTCAGATTATCAGTTCCTTTGACAAATTTGGCCAAATCCAATGTCAGTTCTCTAACCTTATTTAGGAGCTTTTTATTCTCCTTCTCAAGATTATCAGACCTGCTTGGATCTTGTTGAAGCAGCCTTTCCTTAAGTACAAGATTTTCTTTTTGCAAATTTTCATTTTCTATGGCAGCTTCTGAAAATGCTCTAGAGAGCTCCTTGTACTCATTGAAAAGTTCTTTGCTACTTTCAACAAGGTCATCATACATATCTTGTAAGGTTTGAGGAATTACCTCAAAGTCTGAACTGTCTGACGAAGGTAGACTTGCCATCAGACAAAAGTTTGCTTCCTCTTAAGATAAATTTATTATGAATTTATCTCTATTAATTATTTGTATTAGAATAAAACTTATTCCCTTACCATAAAAGATAAAATTTTTATGAATATTTTATATAAATTATATTTTCCAATAATCCAAATATTTATTTTAAAATAAAATTAATCACACTTTTTTAATAATATTAACCAGAATCACCAAAAAAATATGACTAAAAAAAGTATATATTTGATAAATAAGAAACTACAATATTCTCCTAAAAATTTTAAAAATATTTGATCCAACAAAAGAATTTTAATATTAACAATTTCAATTTTTAATGAGATTATTTTAATAAATAAGAAACTACAACCTTCTCCTAAAATGTAAAAAGATTTACTACTTACTAATTATTAAAATTCTAGGAATCAAAGTTACATACTTGATTAACATACAACAAAAGAATTTTAATATTAACAATTTCAAATTTTAATGAGATTAATTTTAATAAATAAGAAACTACAATCTTCTCCTAAAAAGTAAAAAGCTTTAATACTTACTAATTATTAAAATTTTTGGAATTAAAGTTACATACTTGATTAACATAAAACTAAAACAAATATCTCTACAACTACAACTTTACCTACTGTTGGTTTTGCAATCGATTTACTTGATTCACATAAAGCAAAAATTAATATCTCTATCTAGTACCTACACTACTGTTGCTTTTTGGTAACAATTTGACTATTAAACAAAACAATCGATAAACAAATATTTCTACCTTACCTACTGTTACTTTGGGCAAACAACTTGAGTATTAAATCGATAATATATTATATATACAATCTCGCTAATGTCGCGATCACCAATCAAACATACAAATAAGCACACAATTTCCATATCAAAATAAAAAAAGTGAGAACAATACTAGTATCAAGGATTCAAAGAGCAAGATAAAAAGTGTGGGGGAAAAAGAGAAATTTATTAAAATACATACCAGAATAATCTTGTAAATGATGAAAATAAAAGCAAAATTCACGTCTCTTAGAAAGGAGAGCTTTCTTTCTCAATATGAAAGAGTAAAAGTGAAGAGGCGACTATTAAAATTTCAATTTTACAGCAGGTAATTTAATTTTTAATAGATAATTGAACATCCTTTTTAGGTTTTAAGATGCAATAATTTACTTTTTAATTGATGTTTGGGTTTGGGCTTAGAATTATAAATAATGAAAGATACAATATATAATGAGTTTAATTTTTAAAATTAGTTTTATTATTATTATTATACAAAATATATTGTGATATAAATTTTTTTGGAGGGCCAAAAATAAATTTTATATATATAGGAATTAAAAAAAATTCCCTTGGGGGGCCATGGCTCCCACCGCTACTTATATGCTCCGCCACTGCCCTTCTCAGCATGGTCATGCATTTTGTAGTTTAACTTTATCAAGAGGTCCACAAATATCACTCGTCATACATATGAGAGATAAATCTCATCTGGGTCACTCACATTTGAGTACATAATTTATAATATGTCCAAAAACCAACTTTATAATCACCCTGTAACAGGTGAAGTTTGATGATATTAAAACATATAATTCCTCATGTAGGAATCGTAATGATTTCAGGTCAAAGTACTTCATATAATATTATCAATTTAAGAATCGTTCAATGCACTTATGTAGCAAACCATGCAACGTTCTTATGGTGAGCCAGTCCAATACATCTTTATTCTTAATATGTACTTACGTGAGTACTTATGTGAGTACTTGATATCTCATATCTATGATCCGCGAGATGTTGATCATTAATAAGCTCACATAGTAGTCTTAATATATCAAATTGTCCTAAAATGATGCTTGACTAGAGACTATTTGATACGAACCGGAAGCGTAAAGATAGAAAAGTCTTGAAGATCAAATAACGATAAGAAACTTAACACAATCCAAGACCTTCTAGAAGCACCAAAGCTATCAAAGATAGGAACTTGAAATAATCTGTGACCTGCCGGAAGCACTAACGTTATCAAATATAGGAACTTGACATAATCCATGACCTTCCGGAAGAACCAAACTTATCAAGATATAAGCAACTAGACCCTAACCAAGATCTGCTGGTAAAACCTAAATTATCAAGTGGTTCTTTAATCCAAGAACAAAGGATAAGTGTAACATTCCGAAAATTGGACCTAAAAAGAATCTAGAGGAAGTTAGAAGTAAGATGAGAACTTAGGGGTTGGAAAAGAAAATAAGATGAGAGTTAGCGAATTGATTAAGAGTTATGAGTTTTGAGGGAACCGAGAAGAGAAAAACTAAGTATTAAGCCAAACCTGACTGTAGAGTTAGCATAGGAGAAATCACGACCGGTGGTAGAAAGGCTAGCACAGTGAAGAGGTGAGGAAGGAAGTAGAGACATTGGAAATAGGGAATTAGATTAAGACGGAAGTAACTAAGCTTAAACGAATCGGCCAGAAGGAGGAAGAGAGGCATAAACTCAAGGGACCGAGGTAGAAGGTGATTTTATGGAAAGGAATAAGAGAATAGAGGAGCATAGTCTCATGGACACTTAGAACCCTTAACTTTAGCCTTTTTGGTGTCAATTGATGAGTTATAACATGACTCATGTAAAGTTTGCCCCGTTAGGCTTCAACCAAGGTTATTGCTTAATTTTGGGTTTTAAGCCTAATGACCTTGATGCACTAATTCACAAATATCTAGAATTGAAGATGCCCAATTGAGGTTATTCCATTTGGATTAGAAAGCTATGATACAGGGCTTCAGTTTGATATACTATACAATAGTATTCCGAGCTCATTTGCACCTCCAAACATCAACTTTATGCGCTCAAGCACGCAGATGCGCGCTCAAGCACGAAGAGGAGAAAAATTTAGGGTTTTGGCAGAAACTTTGGGAGCTCAAGCTCCCTGGTGCGCGCTCAAGCGCCTAAGCCTGATGCGCATGTCTCCCAGGAAGAGACTTTGGGCGCTCAAGCGCGCAAACGCATCCAGGAGCGTTTAAAACGCACAGCAGCCTTCTTCTTCTTCATTTTTTCCCCTCCCTTAGGGTTTCTAGAGAGAGGGAGAGGGGTTTAGAGAGAGAAGGAGCTAGGAAAATAAGGAGAGCTTGATTGGAGGTTCCTCCACCACCTCTTGAGCTTGGATCTTCATCCTCTTTCCTTCCATTCTTCCATTTCTCCATTTGAGGTGAGTGTGGTTCTCACTCACTTGTAATCTTGGTTGCTATCCTAGGTATGCTCCCTATTCATTCTTCCCCTTGCTATTATTGTTTATTAGAGTTAATTTTATGCAAACCTAGGGTGGATTATTGGATTGATTGAAGGTATGACTTTGTTATTCAAACCCTAGGTTAGAGGATTTGGGAATTTTGTGAAAACTTGAATTGTTGATGTTGAACCTTGGTTTTGTTGTTGTTTCTGCACATGTTTATGCTTGTGAAAGTATTGGTGTTCTCATGAAATCATTCACTCATGTTTTTGAAAGGAAAATGATTTGGTTCTTATGACCTCATGTTTTTAAAGAAAGAAATTTGGGTCTTTTAGACCTTATGTGCAAATTATTGACTTTGATCCTTGGACTTCATGCTTAAAAGAATTATTTTGGGTCCTTGGATATCATGTTTAAAATGACTTTGGGTCTTTAGACCTCATGTTAAATAATCAGATTGTGGTCCCTGGACTCATGTTCCCAAGACTTTGTCTTCTGTCCTTGGACTCATGTTAAATATTTAGATTTTGGTCCCTGGACTCATGTCCCAAGACTTTGTCTTTGATCCTTGGACTCATCTTACAAGAGAGGTAATCCTATTTTCTCCACAGCCAAGGGGTCAAATGGGGTTCCTCAACTAATAATGAACTACATGCATGATTGTTAATAAAACTTAATGAGGGTGGCCCTGGACGACGATCCTTGGTCACATGGCCGAGCGCTCAAATCACGTTACAGAGAAAAGAACCCTTGGGTGTTAGGGAAAGCGAAACACTTCAGAATAAGAACGCTAGATATATTGGATGTTAGTTGCATTGACATGTTCATTACTCTGCATGATTATCACTGTACTTATGATTGTTATTGAATGATTAATATCACATGTCTTGTATTGCCATTTTGAATGTTTTCCGAATGAATCAAGTTATGCTACATTGTTGTATATCATGTGTTTTTCCTTCCCACACATGCACACACTGTTACCTCACTCACTGTGGTGTAGTCTCATCCCACGATGTGGGAATTATATTTCAGTTGTGCGGGTTGCTGTTCATGTTTTGGGTGGGGGAGTTGAGAACTCAATTGAAGTAGAGTGTTAAGGATTGTATTTGTAAATTAAAAGTTTATTTTTGTAGTAAAGTTGAGACTTTAGTTTGGCCATGGAGGCTTGGATAAGGATTAAAATTGTATTGTGCTATTATCAACTGTATTGGTGGTTTTCTGGTTTTCAGGTTAAGTTGGAAAATTTGGAAATGTCCAGTTTATAGGGGAGACTCTGCCGGATTTCTGGCAGGAGTGTTGTATCTTTTTATAACCTAAGATGTAAGTTAGTTCCATAAATTTAAATGTTGTATGACCTTGTGGAAGCTTAAGCAAACGTTGGATTGCCTAAGCAGTTGTATTAATTGTCTGACGATATCAATAATGGCGCGAAATAATTTTAGAAATTTGGGAATAGTGTTTCCAATGGAAATTATTCTTGAATTAAGAAATTAGGACGTTACATTTTGGTATCAGAGCAGTTCAATCTAATTGGAATGCGGTTAGGTTAGTTACCCGTGACGTACTATGATCCTATAGTATTCTGTACTCAATATAGGGACTGATCACCGCTCTATTGGGTGCGTTGTACATGGGATTATGGTTAGTGACGTGAACAGGATGTCTTGTTAAGGAAGTTGGGACACTTCTCTTACAAGGTTAGAGCCACCCACTTGTTAGATAGAGGGAGAATGACATAGGTGAAGTTGAAGGTTTAATCACAAGAAGGGGGGTTGAATTGTGATTACTTTTAAAATTCTGCACTTAACTTCTAATATTTTTTCTGCTCAAGGATTACTTGGCTTAGTATTAGAGGGTAAACTACCAGAAGATGTATTGTTAGTATTTTATGTTGTATGCAGAAGATAAGATTCCTTATTTGGAATCTTAATTGTTAATACTTACTTAGGTATTATATAGTTTTCAAAATACTTTTATTCACATGAAGTAATTAAGGAGAGTAGGGAAAAGAAGAAGGCACACAGTCTTTTATACTGGTTCACCTCTTCGAACCTGAGGCTATGTCCAGTCCCTACACCAAGTAGGATTTCTTACTCAAACAACCAAATTACAATCTTCTTGGGTACACACTACCACTAGTATTCTTTTCACAGCCTCTTCATGCTTAACCTAACTCAAGCAACTCACAACTCAAGCTTTTTCTTACTGCAGCTCCTTATGCAGAAGATACAGCTTGACAGCAAACTGCAGAGCACCTTCTGCAGAAACTGTTAACACTTTAGCTCACACATGAGCTTCCAGACCTCTCAAAATACACTTACCCTTACTGTCACAAGAGACACTCTCAATTACTAGTCTCCTTGTGACCTTACAGAATGAATATTAAAAGCTAGGTAAGTACAAGGCTCACAAAAGATGTAATTAAAGCACAACAGAAGAACAACAGTGAGCCAACTCCCCCTCAACAATTGTAGTATCAGAAAATTATGAATAAGAGGAAAGAGAAATGTTTCCAGAAGATGAGAATGTAATTCTGGAAGTATTTGATCTTCTAGAGAGAGGGGTGTGCACAAATGAGAGGAGAGCACTTCCTTTTATAGGGAAAATGAGCAACTAGTCATTGGGAAGGCTCCAAACATGTCCAGCTTTCCTCTCATGTGTTGTCACTGTCAAACAGTTGTTGCCTTCTTCAGGTACAACTATTAGTTTGTCTGGATTCCATCTTCTGCAGAGAGCAAATCTGGTTCATTTTGTGACACCTTCTTCTGTAAACATGCTGAGAGTGTTTATTGGATGATTATAACTATATCTCAAATGTTTTAACTCAGCTGCTTCCATAGAAATGATTTAAACAGTTCAATAATGATTCTGCATCTTCTGCAGGAATTATTCCTATCAGGTTCCTTCTGCAGAATTGCTTTGTTTCTTCTGCAGATGACTTTCAAGTCCTGTGTAGTGCTTCTGTTCTTTGCTTTATTTATTTTGATTATTGGAAACCTTGGAAGAACTTCTCTTGCTTCTTTGAAAGTGAATCTCCCTTCTAAAATAGATTTGTCATAAATTTCTTTATGAAGATGATGTTTTCATCTTCTAAGGACTTCATTAAGTTACAAATGATTTCCTTTTGATTTTATCAAGCATCTCTTATGTCTTCATTCACAGATTTTTCATTCTCAAATAACTTTGAAACAATCATACTCATTTCTAGTTCTTTTACATCTTCTGAACACATACTCAAATGAAATGATTAGTTCTTTGAGAATCAGAATTATGTTAAGTGACTTATGATAGGTTGTCATAATTAAAACCACAATGGGAGGATTCTTGGACCTTACAATCTCCCCCTTTTTGATGATGACAACCTTTTCAAAAGTTAATTAATTTATTTTGATTCTATTATAAAAACTCCCCCTGAGTTCTTGCATTATTTTAAGGAGATAGATTTGAAATCATAATTGAAGCAACATAATTAATGATGCAGCAGAAGTAATATTACATATGCATCAAAAGACAGCAAACTGCATGTCAATATCATTAATCAAAATTTAAATTCAAAAGATCATTACAACAAAGGAAAAGATCCAAAATACATCAGTTTTCTATGCCATCCCCTAAAGTCAAGGCCTAAACTACCCTACATACTACTTCTCCCCTCCTGTCATCAATCAAAAAAATCAGGGAAAAGTGCAAGGAGAAGCAGAATCATCATCTTCCTACTTTGATGAAGAAGAATGGTTAGATGATGAAGAGGTAGTAGGCTGCAATATGTTCTGAGGAGGCTGGAACTGTGTTAAAGGCATGGGTGGAGCTTGTGGTGCAATAATTGGAAGAACAAAATTATTGAACCGGAACTGGTGCTAGGTGAACCTCTCAATCATCTCATTTACAGTGATTTGCAGGGTGTTCACATTTGAGAACAACTTCTTCATGTCAGCCTTAAGCCTGTGAACATGTTTCTCAACAGAATTTGAAGAAGCAGGTTGATCAGAGGCACCACCAGAAGGTCTTGCAGCAGTATCATACTTCTCTGTGGGGTTAGAAGGAGGAATAGGAACCTTCTCTGAGCTTAGCTTCTGAAGAAATGTATTCATTGAAGAGAGATGAGAAGAGATCACTGGAATATTGTCCCTAATAGGTGCAGCAGCAGGAATCATAGAATCTAGAATTGGAGAAGCAAGGAACTAATTTACCATATCTGTTCCAAAGGTTCCAGCAGAAGGAGCTGATTGAGTGTCCTCCTTCTAGATTTCTTCCTTCTACATTTCTTTTCATCCTGCAGAGATGTGCTGACCTTCTGGTGCATCAGCTGGAGATGCAATTCTGGTGGGAGAGTGAGGTTGAAGTATGGGCATAGTTGAATCAAATGGAGGAGGTTCTGAGTAGCTCTTGGCAAGGTTGGCTAAGGTGTCAGCTGTCAATCCTTCTGCAGAAGCACTGTGAGCTTCCTGAGAAGTTTCTGCATCCATATCTTCTTTTACACTACTTGGAGCTTCCACAAAAGATGATTTTGGCTGTGAGACAACCTCATCACCAATTTCTTCTACAGAATCAAAGTTCATATACTCAGATGGAGGAGGTCTTGCAGAGATTTCTTTACGGGGAGAAGGAGAAGAAACTTTCTGAATCTTGCTAGAAGTCTCTCCAGAAGCAGCCTTAGTCATCCCCTTTCTCTTTCTAGAGAAGGTATGAATTTCCTTCTCCTTCTTCTTTTTGGTCCTAGGGGCTTTAGGTCCTTCTGAGGATCCTTCTCCCTCTTCACTACTGCTGGAATAGGCTAGAGATGGCTCAGGTCTTCCTATCTTCATCTTTTTGACATTCAACTTCCCAAACAAGGTGCAGGAATCTATACTTTCTTCTTCTTCTTCTAGGGAAATTTTATGGAGTCTGAAAATCCTAGTTAAGAGCGTCCCATATGGCAGACTTGCATATGCTCTTTGGGGGTTAGCTGAGTATATCATACTCCTTAAGATTAAATAAGAAAGAGAAAAAGGTTTTCCAGAAAGAAGGTGATAAATTACCAGAAGATCCTGGTCAAAAACTCTCTCTAAGGTACTAGCCATATGTAGAAGAGAGTAGCAACAGAGTTTATGAAATAGTCTGCAGATTGGGATAAGCTTGCTTGATAGAAGAAGGGAATATAGATGATGGAGAATTTTTCTGGTGATTTCTTCCTTGGTAATGCTTGTAGAAGCATACCAGTTATCATCATATAGTTTGTTTTCCACTGGCTGGCTACCTATGGCTTCATCTATTCCTTCTGCAGTAAGAACAATAGTTGACCCCTTTATCTCTATAACCAAGGAGTTCCCATCACTCCTATATCGACTGGCAGAGGCATAGAAGGCTTTGAAAAGCCTAGGGTATACAGGTTCTCTCTTTAAAAGAAAATCTCCCCAATCTTGCTTCTGAACAAAATGTCCAAGCTCCCAGCCACATTTCCTTATTTCTCTCAGAAGGAAAATTCTTCCAGGAATGATTGTCTTCCACTCCCATTTGTTATAGAAGATTTTTAGCATTTCTTGGTCTTGAAAAGGTCTAGATTGGAGTCTTCTGATCCTTCAGAAGGATTACTTTCTTCATCTTCTCCACTGTCAATTTCTTGTGACATTTCTGCAGAGTTTGGTATTTCATGGCTGGATGATTTTGGTTCTATGAGTGAGGTAGTGGAGGGAGAATCAATCCTAATGGGATTGTTAGGGTGATTTCCAGTTGTGTGAAAACCTGGTCCAGCTCTTAGTCTGTCAGACCTTCTGATATAGACTATAGAAGTAGCTTGTTCTTTGGAGAAGGAGGGCGCTGCAAAAGATGAAGGTGCAGTAGGAGGCTGTGATGGTGGTTCCTCAGAATGGGGTTCCTTGTGAGGTGGTTCTGTGGGAGAGGTTTGCATAGAATATGGTTGAGTGTGTATATGAGATGAAGCTGTAGAGTGTGGTTGAACAAGGGGTGGTTCAATGGAGATAGGATGGGCATCTAATACCCCTGTGTAAGGCACGATTTCATTCCCCATTATCTCAAGTTCTTCAGAATCTCTAGAGAAAGATGAGTTCTTCTTATCTGCAACATGCTTGATCCTCATTTTTCTTAAGGAGGTAAGAGAAAACAGAGTGTAGGAGTATTCTTTGTGGGAGCAAGAAGATGGGAATGAGAGTGCAGAGGAAGAGGAATTAGCTGAGTGCCTTTCAATACTACAATGCAGTGCTTAAGTACACAAGCCATACTAGCCGTTAGCTGGAGGGAGAGAGAGATTCGAATAGAGAGAAGAGAGAGAACGCACGTAGGATTTTAGGCACAACAGGTAAACCCTCAACGGTCAGCTATTTATTGCTTTATTTATGCAATAACTGTCTTCCCTTTTCTGCTAGGGACAAAAGTTCACTTTTCTTTATTCCCTTTTGCACCCCTAATTGAAAGAGGTACCTGCAACCTAGTATTGACTCTTGCTGACATATATTTATTTATTATTTGATTAGCATTGATAACCGTGAAGGATAGAGACATATCCTAGGATTAAGGACAATCATGGTACGGTCCTGTTGGTCAATGATCACTGTGTTTCTGCTATACATGAACATCATATGAATAGATGCAGCTATGTGAGCATCTTCTGCATACGAAAAGTTACATAAGATGGTATTCTCTACTGGAATTTCAGATTACATCTTCTTTTCTCATAGAGAATTTTTAAGAAGATTAGAATTAGATCAGGGATATCAGAAGCTGAATCCTCTTCTGATTTCATGAGAGTTCATGTTTCTGCAAAAGGATGAGAACATTAGATCTTCTGCATAGGAATTTGGATCCTTCAATCTTCTAAGGAGTAAAATTCATTTAGGGTTTCAAGAATTTAGACTTTTCATATTAATTTTATTCCTAAGAAACACAAATCTATCTTCTACAAGAGGTTTTGTGAAAATATCAGCAATTTGAAATTTAGTTTCAATGAATTTCAATTCAACATCATTCTTCTGGACATGATCCCTTATGAAATGATGTTTTATGTCAATATGCTTAGATATAGAATGCTGGATTGGATTCTTGGACAAGTTAATGGCACTAGTATTGTCACAGAAGATGGGGATTTTAGAGTACCTTAAACAATAATCTTCCATTTGATGCTTAATCCACAACATTTGTGAGCAGCAGCTAGCAGCTGACACATATTCAGCTTCTGTTGTGGATAATGCTATAGTGGGTTGCTTTTTACAAGACCATGAGATCATGGATTCTCCAAGGAATTGACAACTTCCACTTGTACTCTTGCTATCCATTTTATCCCCAGCATAATCAGCATCACAATAACCTGTAAGCTCAAAATGTGTGCCTTTCTTGTACCAAAGTCCAAGGTTAGTTGTCCCAACAAGATATCTAAGTATTCTTTTTACTACAGCAACATGAGACTCTTTTGGAGAAGATTGAAATCTAGCACAAAGACCTACTGAGTATAAAATGTCAGGTCTACTAGCCGTTAAATATAATAGAGAACCTATCATCCCTCTATATTCCTTTTCAGAAACAGGCTTTCCATTTTCTTCTAAGTTTAAAGTTGTAGAAGGATGCATAGGGGTTCTGATGGGTTTTGACCCTTCCATTTTATATCTCTTAAGAAGATCTCTAGTGTATTTTTCTTGATTAATGAAAATTCCAGAATTTTCTTGTTTGATTTGAAGACCAAGAAAGAATTTCAATTCTCCCACGAGACTCATCTCAAATTTTCCTTTCATAAGTTCAGAAAACTCTTCACACATTTTCAAATTTGTTGAACCAAATATAATATCATCAACATATATTTGCACAATGAGAAGATCTTTCTTGAGAGTTTTTCTAAACAAGGTGGTGTCAATTTGACCTCTTGAAAATTTAATTTGAAGAAGGAAATTGCGTAATCTCTCATACCAAGCTCTTGGAGCTTGTTTTAAACAATATAAGGCTTTAGTCAATTTGAAAACCTGATTAGGATGTTTTTTATTTTCAAAACCAGGAGGTTGATGTACATAAACCTCCTCATTTATAAAACCATTTAAAAAAGCACTTTCAACATCCATTTGATGAAGTTTGAAATTTTTGAATGCAGCGAATGCAAGGAGCATTCTAATAGCTTCTAATCTAGCTACTGGTGCAAAAGTTTCATCAAAGTCAATACCTTCCTGTTGGTTGTAACCTTGGGCTACTAACCTTGCTTTGTTTCTGATTACATTACCTTCTTCATCCATTTTATTTCTGAAAACCCTTTTTGTGCCAATTATTGAATGATCTTCTGGAGGGGGGTACTAGGGTCCATACTTCATTCTTCTCAAATTGATCAAGCTCTTACTTCATAGCTTTGATCCATGATTCTTTTGCAAGAGCTTCTTTCACATTCTTTGGCTCAATTTGGGATAGGAAAGCTGAGCTATTTTCATTTCTTAATTGCCCTCTGATTTTTACTCCTTCTGCAGTATTTCCTATGATTTGATCATGTGGATGATCAGTGATGAGCTTCCAACTTCTGGGAAGATCTTGTTTCTGGACACCAACATCTTCTACAGAATGTTCTGCAGGATTTTTAACCACTGGATTATCTTCTGGAGAGCTATTATTCTTAGAAGATACCTTCTGCACTGGTTCAGTCTCATCATATGAATCCTTTTTATCATTTTCTTGAGAAGGAGGGTTAGCATCATTAAAGATAACATGCATACTTTCTTCTATAGTCTGATTTTTAATATTATAGACTCTATAAGCTTTCGAAGTGGTTGAGTAGCCAAGAAATATACCCTTTTCTGATTTGGCATCAAATTTCTCAACGTTTTCTTTGTTGTTTAATATGTAGCATTCACATCCAAATACATGAAAATATGCAATGTTGGGCTTTCTTCCTTTCCATATTTCATATGGAGTTTTATTAAGAATGCTTCTGATGGAAACCATGTTAAGTATATAGAATGAAGTGGATACAACCTCAGCCCAAAAATATTTTTTAATTCCACTATCACTTAACATGGTTCTAGCCATTTCTTGGAGGGTTCTATTCTTTCTTTCTACAACTTCATTTTATTGTGGAGTTCTAGGACAAGAGAAGTTGTGTGAAATTCCATTTTCATTAAAGAAGTTTTTGAAAGCATGATTTTCAAATTCCCCTCCATGATCACTTCTCACAGAAGCAATTATTTGGCCACTTTCATTTTGCATCTTCTTGAAGAAGATCTTGAAAGCACCAAAAGATTCATCCTTAGTAGTAAGGAACAAAACCTATGTGTATCTAGAGTAATCATCTACTATAACAAGTCCATATTTTTTACTTCCCAAGCTAGGTGTTTTGGTAGGCCCAAATAGGTCAATATGTAGTTCTAAAATCCTTTTTGTGGTGATTACATTCTTGGGGTGGAAGCTTGATTTAGTATGTCTGCCTTTAACACATGCTTCACATACTTTGTCTTTATCAAATTTTAATTTTGGTAAACCTCTAACTAAATCTAACTTAGATAGCTTAGAAATGGCTTTCATATTTAGATGACCAATTTTTCTATGCCAGGTCCATTTGTCATTTTCAAAAGAAGCAAAGCAAGTTTGGTCAGATAATTCTTCTAAATAAATGCTATATAGGTTTTTGCTTCTAATCCCTGAAAACAAGACCTTTTTAGTAGATGATTCTCTGATCTCACAAAATGTAGGTTGGAACATAACTTCATAGCCACTGTCACATAGTTGACTTATGCTAAGAAGATTATGTTTTAACCCTTTCACATAATATACATTATTAATTTGGGTAGAATTCTTCATACCTATCTTTCCAATACCTTTGATTTGAGCCTTGTTGTTGTCTCCAAAGGTTATTGTTCCACCTTCCATTTTGTGTAACTGGATGAATTTGCTTCTGTCTCCAGTCATATGTCTTGAGCATCCACTGTCCAAGAACCATAGCTCTTTCTTCTTGGAGTTTTTTTACTGGTTCCTACATTAGAAGATAGTAAAGCTTTAGGTACCCAAATCTTCTTGGGTCTTGAGTGGTTAGATACCTTTCTTCTGAAGCTCCTTTTCCTTCTGCAATAGTTTTGGTGATTGTGTCCAAATCTGTTACACCAAGAACAATTTGGAGGTTTCCTTTTGGCAGGAATGAATACAGTTTTATGATTCTTTGAGAATTGATCTTGGTTATATCCTAATCCCCTTTTATCAGAGACTTTTCTCCCATTTCCTATTAATTTTTTCAGATTGTGTGTGCTGCTTACAAACTTACTCAAATCATTCTGCAGTTCATCAATTTTCTTTTGCAAAAGATGATTTTCCTTCTACAGTGCTGCAAATTTTTCATCTTCTGTAGAACTATTGCTAATCATTTTTACTTGTTCTGATAATTTGAAATGAGACTGTTGAAGATATTGATTTGTTTTGATTAACCTATTATTATCTTCTTTAAGTTTTTCATTTTCTTCTTTAGTTTTGACTAGTTGTTCTTTAAGAAGTGCACATTTTTGTGCTAGAGTGTGTGAGTCAGATAATAGGTTTTCATAAGCATCTTCTAATTCTTTATATGCAGTAGGGTTATAAGTTATTACCTCATCATCTTCATCATCTTCTCCAGCCATGAAGCATAGATCGGCTGTTTCATTTTCAGATTCATCTTCTGATGAGCTTTCTGAGTCATCCAGGTTGCCATCATAGCTTTCTTCTTCTGGAATCCTTTTGATTCTTTTAATTGAGGACATTCTGCTTTGATGTGTCCAGGCTTGTTACATTCACAGCAAATGATTGGTCCTTTGAAGCTCTCTCCTTTTCGTCCATCCTTTTTAAAATTGAAGAATTTATTTCCTTTGCCCTTTCTTTTTATTAGTCTTTGGATCCTCTTGGATATGAAGGCAAGTTCATTATCATTCTCTGATGATGATTCATCTTCAGTGGCTTTATCTTCAGCTACTGCAAAATTTCCCTTTTTTGTTGTACTTGCTTTGAAAGCAATGGATTTATCTTTTCTTGGTAATTCGTCCATAAGTTCTTGCTCATGAACTTTCAGGGATCCAAGAAGTTCATCTAGCTTAAGTACAACTAGGTCTTTTGCTTCCTGTATAGCAGTTACCTTTGGTCTCCATATTTTTGGGAGACTTATGAGAATTTTTCTAACTTGCTCTTGATTAGAATAACTCTTACCAAGATATTTAAGATCATTGATGATGATTGTGAATCTGCCGAACATCTCATCTATGGTTTCATGTTCAATCATATTGAACATTTCATATTGGTGAAACAAAATATTTATTTTTGATTCCTTTACTTGATCAGTTCCTTCATGGGCAATTTTTAATGTATGCCATATTTCTTTAGCAGTGGAGCAGCCAACTACTTTATCATATTATCCTCTACATAATGCACAAAGAAGAAAGAATTTAGCTTTAGAGTTCAGAAGATACCTTTGCTTATCTTCTGGTGACCATTCTTCTCTGGGTTTAGGTTTTGGAGTTTCTTCTTAAACTTCAGATGCTCCTTCTCTGGAAGGAGTTAAGATTCTTGTTCTTCTGATCATAGGAATATAGTTTCCATTTTCTATGATATCCCAAAGATCAACGTCTTGAGATTCTAGAAATAACTTCATCATATCTTTCCCATAGTAGTAGTCCTTTCCATTAAAGGTTGGTGGTCTGTTTGTAGAAGATCCTTCTGGGATGAACATTGCAGCTCCATGGTTGGTCATTTCCCTTGATCTTTTCCTCTCTCACTGTTAAGTGAGTTCAACCCTAGAGGCAAGCTCTGACACCAATTGAAGTTTAAGGTTTAATCACAAGAAGGGGGGGTTGAATTGTGATTACTTTTAAAATTCTGCACTTAACTTCTAATACTTTTTCTGCTCAAGGATTACTTGGCTTAGTATTAGAGGGTAAACTACCAGAAGATGTATTGTTAGTACTTTATGCAGTATGCAGAAGATAGGATTCCTTATTTGGAATATTGATTGTCAACACTTACTTAGGTATTATATAGTGTTCAAAATACTTTTATGCACATGAAGTAATTAACGAGAGTAGGGAAAAGAAGAAGGCACACAATCTTTTATACTGGTTCACCTCTTCCAACCTTAGGCTACGTCCAATCCCTACACTAAGTAGGATTTCTTACTCAAACAACCAAATTACAATCTTCTTGGGTATACACTACCACTAGTATTCTTTTCACATCCTCTTCATGCTTAACCTAACTCAAGAAACTCACAACTCAAGCTTTTTCTTACTGCAGCTCCTTATGCAGAAGATACAGCTTGACAGCAAACTGTAGAGCACCTTCTGCAGAAACTGTTAACACTTCAGCTCACACCTGAGCTTCCAGACCTCTCAAAATACACTTACCCTTACTGTCACAAGAGGCACTCTCAATTACTAGTCTCCTTGTGACCTTACAGAATGAATATGAAAAGCTAGGTAAGTACAAGGCTCACAAAAGATGTAATTAAAGCACAACAAAAGAACAACAGTGAGCCAACTCCCCCTCAACAATTGTAGTATCAGAAAATTATGAATAATAGGAGAGAGAAATGTTTCCAGAAGATGAGAATGTAATTATGGAAGTATTTGATCTTCTAGAGAGAGAGGTGTGCACAAATGAGAGGAGAGCACTTCCTTTTATAGGGAAAATGAGCAACTAGCCGTTGGGAAGGCTCCAAACATGTCCAACTTTCCTCTCATCTGCTTCCACTGTCAAACAGTTGTTGCCTTCTGCAGGTATAGCTGACAGTTTGACTGGATTCTGTCTTCTGTAGATTCATCTTCTGCAAAGAGCAAATCTGGTTTATTTTGTGACACCTTCTTCTGAAAACATGCTGAGAGTGTTTATTGGATGATTATAAGTATATCTCAAATGTTTTAACTCAGCTGCTGCCATAGAAATGATTTAAAGAATCCAAGAAGGATTCTGCATCTTCTGTAGTAATTATTCCTATTAGGTTCCTTCTGCAGAATTGCTCTGTTACTTCTGCAGATGACTTTCAAGTCCTGTGCAGTGCTTCAGTTCTTTGCTTTATTTATTTTGATTCTTGGAAACCTTGGAAGAACTTCTCTTGCTTCTTAGAAAGTGAATCTCCCTTCTAAAACAGATTTGTCATAAATTCCTTTATGAAGATGTTGTTTTCATCTTCTAAGGACTTCATTAAGTTACAGATGATTTCCTTTTGATTTCATCAAGCATCTCTTATTTCTTCATTCATAGATTTGTCATTCTCAAATAACTTTGAAACAGTCATACTCAATTCTAGTTCTTTTACATCTTCTGAAGAAGGTTTTTTGCATCTTCTGAAAACATACTCAAATGAAATGATTAGTCCTTTGAGAATCGGAATTATGTTAAGTGACTTATGATAGGTAGTCATAATTAAAACCACAGTGGGAGGATTCTTGGTCCTTACAATAGGTCCATTTCCAAGAGTAAGACCTTCACCTTAGAAATCTTATAGAACGTCATCCTTAACCCCTAATGGACATGATGCACACTTGGAAGGAAAGGTAAAGTGTAAGTTTTTGATAGAGTGTGTGTAATTAGTTTTGGAATGTAAAAACAAGAGGTAGGTCTAGAGGGGACATGAGGAGTAGGCTCCCTAGTAAGGGAGGATAGTGTTGGTTTCTTGTGTTTACACCTTGAGGGTGTGATTTGTTTGATTAATCATGATGCTTGTTTCTGCTTGAATAATTGATTGATATGCTTGTTTGCTTGCGTTGTTGGAATGTCTTGTATGTGGAGGTGATGGTAAATTTCTAGGATTTGGGTTTTTCCATGACAGGTAGAGGTTAGAAGAGAAGTGTGGACTCATGGGAGGTTAGAGAAACCTAATGCCTTTAGTGAGGGGGAGTAACCCTAGTTCTTTGGTTAAGATGTTTACCATGGGGAAGGTGTACTCTTAAGGATAATTCAAGGAATTGAATTAGGGCCTTTAATCTCATATTCTTGCCTCATTTCCTTATTTCCCTATTGGTGTATGCTGGTGTTGATGGTTGTTACTATTTCGATTCTAATCTCATTATTAGTTGCCTAGTCATTCTATGGATCCGATTAGATATCTAATTAGGTGGACAATGATTTTAATTTGATGGTGATTAGGTTATTTAAGTCTTATGATCAGTGATTTGGTTTTATTATGCAAGAAGCAAGTGCAAGCCTTTGTCCCCTAAGATATTAGACTAATACTCCTAGAGTCCCTAATTGGTTATTAGATGTAGCTTTGGTTCTCATAGTTACATGTTAATCTTCTAGTTATTTAGTGTATTCGTACAACATGAACTAATGGAGGATTTCCTAGTTTAGGAACCAAGTTGGGATCCATTGTACCTCGTCAACCTATGACTCAAACTATCGATCAGGTGGGGATTAGTATGCCCTTTCAAAGGACCATTTGGAATTCTTATCTCGTGGAAGTAGTAGGTCTTGTAAGGAATTAAGGGTGTACCCTTCCCTTATTCTTTCAATTTGTGATGGGTGAGTTGGTAGCCTTAGATCAATTTAATCTTTAAATGTATTTATGGTAGAGACCACAAGAAACACTAGAAGGGGGGTTGAATAGTGTTTTATAATTTCAAACTGATTTTATGAAAACCTTTTAACAAGCAAAACTTTTCTCAAAGATTTTAAGCTACTTGCTAAAATTGGAAGATAAGGTACTTGCTGAAGTTGCTTCTGCAGGTCCAATAAAACAGTTTTGGAAACTTGTTTCAAAATAAGTTTGGATTTGTTTTCAGTTCCAACTTATAAAACAGATTACTCAGAACCCTCCAGTTAGCTTAAATAATAATTATAAAGAGATAAGGGTAAAGAAGACATAACCAATTGATTTATCCTGGTTCACTCACATCCACTGTGAGCTACGTCCAATCCCAATGCCAAACCAGCAAAGGATTTTCACTAACTGATCACAGTTACATGTATTCTTTGAACCACAGCCTCTTCAGGCTAAAACCCAAGTATTACAAGTATTCTTTGAACCACAACCTCTTCAGGCTAAAACCCAAGTATTATTTGAACAAACAGCCTCTCCAGGATAAAACCCAAGTATTCTTTAAACAACAAGTCTCTTCAGGATCAACCACAAACAGTGTGTAAAAAGAAAATGCTTAAGCTTTTAAACTACACAAGTTCAAAGCTCAAACAGGGTAAGATGTACAAATAACTGAGTATAACTCAGGATAAGAAATTGTTGTACAAATGAAACAAATGAATATGTTTATCAGAGAAAATTTAGGAGTGCTTCAGCAGGTTGGTTCGTTCTCTCTTTTTCTTCCGCATGAGACTTCATATATATAGCTTTGGAAAAGAAATTCGTTGAAGTCCACTTAATTTCCGTTGAGAGATAGAATTAAATGCAAATACTCCCGTTGAGACACATAGCCTTGGTAGCTTGCAGTAGCAGGTACAACAGGTAGTAGGTGTCAGCAACGCTGACTCTACTTTTCTGAGCACAGTGTACTTTCACAGCAGACATTGCCTTTTTGGTGAATAGAGATTTGAAATATGCCAAAAAGCAATTGTTCTGACTTTCCACAAAGGAGAAGAGTCACAGACAGTTGGGGAAAGCTACGGAAG
The DNA here is from genome assembly GCA_026901365.1 of Sesbania bispinosa. Classification (NCBI taxonomy): domain Eukaryota; kingdom Viridiplantae; phylum Streptophyta; class Magnoliopsida; order Fabales; family Fabaceae; genus Sesbania; species Sesbania bispinosa. The sequence continues at coordinate 1,254,697 of QLOH01000254.1, forward strand.
ACTTGAGTCTTCAATAGAAATTAACAGAGAAGCACTTTTCCAAAAAGATATAAGTCTTAGTACGACGTCTCCTATCTTCAGAAGGTTCTCTGGCTTCAGTAGGTCTTGATCACTCAGCAGGTTCCTCTTCTTGAGTAGGTTGCACCACTTCAGAGGGTTGCATGATTTCAGAGGGTTGTTGTATTAGACTTATGCTGAAACATAGAAACTACCTTCAGCAGAAAACTGTTCCTTCTCTTTTAGGGAATTTAACCAAATTTGGTACTCATTAAAATTCAGGGTTATGAGACTTAAACATTATTAACCATTTAATAATATTTTGAGACTGAACATTCTCCCCCTTTTTAATGATGACAAATTTGTTTAACAACTATCAAATATCTGAAGGGAAACTAAAAGAAATAAGTTTAGGAATTCTATCCATATTTCAGATACTTGAAAAGGAATTAGTTTCTCCTTCTTTTATATGTACTTTAACTTGCTTTGTTTTGCTCCCCCTGAATAAGAGATTTCTTCTCTGAAAAGAGCTTAAACTTCAGATTTTGTTAGTTTATATTACTCCTTCTCTTGTCATAAATCAAAAGGGTGTTCAGAGAATGCTGAAGTGACAATTAAGCAGCATAGCAAGACTATTTAGGGTACAGAAGTTGCTGAAAAAGTGTATAACATTTAACAGTGTAGCAAAAACCAGTTAAGTTCAGCAAGTAAGCAAATGGCAGCAAAATCAATTTTCAGATAATGCAAGAATGTGCAGATTATCTCTAATGAACTTAAACCTATCTTCAGCAAGAGGTTTTGTGAATATATCAGCCCATTGATGCTCTGTGTCAATGAACTTTATATCAAAAACACCTTTCTGAACATAGTCTCTAATGAAACGATGTTTGATTTCTATATGCTTAGCTCTAGAATGCTGAATGGGATTTTTAGAAAGATTTATGGCACTTGTATTATCACATAACACAGGAATAGATTTGACAGAAATATTAAAATCTTCAAGTTGATATTTTACCCACGGCAGTTGTGAACAATAGCATGCAACAATAATGTACTCAGCTTCAGCAGTTGAGAGGGCTATTGTACTTCGCCTTTTGCTGGCCTAACTGATCATATTTTCTCTAATGAAATGTCATCCTCCACTTGTTGATTTTCTTTCAACTCTATCTCCAGCAAAATCAGCATCACAATAACCTAATAATTTGCAGTCCTTAATCTTCTTATAGCATAGACCAAGATTAGTAGTACCATTGAGATACCTGAACATTCTTTTAACAGCCTTGTAATGAGTTATTCTTGGATCTGATTGAAATCTTGCACACAAGCATACACTGAACATAATGTCAGGCCTACTTGCTATAAGATACAACAGGGATCCAATCATGCCTCTATACATGGTTGGGTCAACACATTCTTCTCCTTCATCTTTATTCAAGATTGTTGAAGGGTGCATAGGAGTTGACATAGGTTTGCAATCATTCATGTTGAACTTCTTAAGCATTTCTTTTGTATATTTCTCCTGATGGATCCATATACAATCAGAATCTTGCTTAATTTGAAGTCTTAAGAAAAATTTAAGTTCACCCATTAAACTCATTTCAAATTCAGATTGCATAAGCCTTGAAAACTCAATGCACAGAGAGGAATTTGTTGATCCAAAAATAATGTCGTCAACATATATCTGGACTAGAATTAGGTCTTTGTTAGACATTTTTCTGAAAAGAGTTGTATCAACCTTTCATCTTTCAAAACCGTTTTTGAGTAAAAATTGCTCAATCTATCATACCAAGCTCTAGGAGCTTGTTTGAGACCATACAGAGCCTTTTTCAGTTTGAAAACATGATCAGGAAAAGTCAGATTTTCAAAACTAGGAGGTTGTCTAACAAATACCTCTTCCTCAATGAATCCATTTAGGAAGGCACTCTTTATATCCATTTGATATAGTTTGATGCCATTACTGGAGCAAAAGTTTCAGTAAAGTCAATACCTTCTTGTTGATTATAGCCTTGTGCAACCAATCTAGCCTTGTTTCTGACCACTTGACCATCTTTAGAGAGTTTGTTTCTAAACACCCATTTGGTTCCAATAATAGTTTTCCCATGAGGTTTAAGAACAACAGTCCAGACATCACTCCTGGCAAATTGATTAAGCTCTTCTTGCATGGCTAGGATCCACCCTTCATCATGCAAAGCTTCCTCAATATTCTTTGGCTCAATTTCAGAGAGGAAGGCAAGATTATTGACTTCTCTAAGTCTTGATCTTGTTCTTACTCCTTCTGAAGTATCACCAATGATTTGCTCTCGAGGATGATGAGTTCTATATCTCCACTCATGCATTCGAGGGAATACTTGCTCATTCTGAGACTCAACATTAACTCTGTGAGGAGGATCATTTTCAGCAGGTTGACTGGAAGTTTGTTCAGCAGGTACTTCATAGGGTCCTTCAGCAGGTGCTTCTTTCTTGGCTTCTGGAGTCTCTGAAGTAGGGTTCAGTTCCATACCTGCAAAATCCTCTTCTAGATATGATAGTTCCCTATCAGTCTCTTTAGCATCATTAAATCTAACATGAGTAGATTCTTCTACTGTCAAGGTTCTAGAGTGTAAACTTTGTAAGCCTTGGATGTTTCTGAATAACCAATGAAGAATCCCTTATCAGATTTATAGTCAAATTTACCCAGATCACCTTTAGTGTTAAGTATGAAACACTCACAACCGAAAATATGAAAATAAGAAATGTTGGGTTTTCTTCCTCTCCACAATTCATAGGGAGTTCTTTTGAGAATAGGTCTTACCAAAATTCTATTTTGAATGTAGCAAGTTGTGTGAACAGCCTCTGCCCAGAATGATCTTGGTAGATTGCTTGAAATGAGCATGGTTCTACCCATCTACTCACTTCAGATGGATTCGTCACCTCGGATGAAATTTTTACCTCGGATGAAATCTTCCGCTTGAATAAATATTGTGGACAACAGAACTGGATTTGCTGTCCAGAAAATTTAATACTGCACCTTTTTTTAATAAGATAAAGACTAAAAGATAAGGATATATGTTACGAGCCGAAGCTACTGATACCAAATGATTCGAACTGGAAGCGTAAAGATAGGAACGTCTTGAAGATCAAATAACGATAAATAACGGTAAGGAGCTTGACACAATCCAAGACCTATTGGAAGCATCAAAGCTATCAAAGATAGGAACTTGACACAATCCGTGACTTGCCAGAAACACCAAAGTTATCAAATATAGGAACTTGACACAATCTGTGACCTGCCAGAAGCACCAAAGTTATCAAGATATAAGCAACTAGACTCTAACCAAGACCTGCGGGTAGAACCTAAGTTATCAAGTAGTTCTTTAATCCAAGAACAAAGGATAAGCTCTCACAATGAGAAAAGTCAAAATTTTATTGATAAAAAAATGTGTACAAACTGATTCTCAATGTCAATATATAGCAAAAGAATAATAAACTATCTAAAAGATACATTCTTATATTAAATAGATTTAGCCCTAAATAAAATAAAATATAATCCTAAAAGATTTAATCCTAGATAAGATAAAATATAATCCTAAAATATTTAAATACAATCCTAACAGGTCTGATATTGATTCCTAACAGATCTTATCCTAAATAAATCAGTTACGATCTGATAAGATACACACTATAAGCAAAACACTCATTAGCGTAGGCCAAAATCCCACACTAAACTGCAAAAATGGACGCTAAACACTATATTAGCGTCGGCCTAGTGTCGGCGTCGTGGCCCCCGCTAAAACCCTAGAAGCAAAGATTTGCGTCCAGGCCAACACTAATTAGCGTAGGCCATCCCACGCTAAATGGGACGCTATGTAGAAGCTAACAAATTGCTAAAATGGCCGACGCTAATGGAGCGAAAGTTAGGCGGACGCTACATTACCGTAGGCCAGCCTACGCTAATGTCAACCAAGGCTACATTAGCTGGGGCTGGCCTACGCTAAAGTTAGCTAGGGCCAGCCTACACTAATGTCAGCCAAGCCTAAAAGCTTCCCCTCATGAATACAAAGGTCACCAAGTGTTGTCCATCCCATATCAATAGCATCGTGACATATAACAGATTCCCATGAATACACCTATAGTGTATTAGCATTATACATGACATCTTTATCCTATTCAAGTAGTTCACTGTTCTAATCAAATTTCTGAAATAAACAATCTGTACCTTCAAACTATCCTCAAGTCCAGCAAACAGGGTCCGTCCATCAGGATGAAAAGCTATTGAGCATACTCCAGCAACCTAATAAAAAGTAATTTGGACAGTTTAACATGCTACATGACAACTAAGCTGCATCACAGTATTTGAGTTAAAACACAGAACATTTTATGCATCTTTATGATTAAACAACAAGGCAAGATACATTAGAGATTTCAAGTTACCAAAAAATATTAACCTTGAAGATTATAGAAAATGGAGAAATGTTATAGACCACCACTAAGCTAATAATTTTCATTAAAAAAAATCATGCAGGGCTAACAACAATGTGATGGAAAACCAGTAATAAATAACCAGTGTAAACAATGGCAATCTATTATAGAGGTTAACTAAAAGTTTCCATGAAAATTAGTAGTGGTATAAGACTGTCCTAGATGTGTTGGAACTTGCAACAAAAACCCAATTGAGAAGGGGCAGATAAACAAACAGAATTTATGGAATACAAATGGATATAGTTGATTCCTTTCAAACAGAAGAAGAAAGATTCATCAAGTCTAGATACCTCATGTTTGGTGGATCCAATCAGTTCAAAGGTTTCTAAATCCCAAAATTTCACTGTTCTGTCAGCAAAACCTGCAAAACAATTTGTGAACTTATACTTTTTTCTGAATAACAATTTGTGAGCTTTAATAAATAACTTAAGTATAACAACTTTGATTGAAATAGGAGCTTCCATCCCTTGGGGGTTAACTCGTGACTCAATGAACCAAGACAAGAGAAATGTCAAATCTAAATACATTCCATAAAATGGATTATGTTAATGAAACTTACAGAAGTTCAGATGCAGTGGTGTTGATAATTGATAATGATAGTCCAGTAATAGTGGATATTGATAAGTGAAAATTAGTTGATAAATTAGAGCACTTTTTAGTTCACTTATCAAGGATAAAATGGTATTTTTGTCCCAATTTAATCCTTTTTTATTAAATATTAGATAAATTGTATTTATTAATCTTGGATTTGAATTTGATGTTATTTTAATAGAAATATTGTTGATTTTTGCAGGATATTGCAAAGATTTGATTTGAAGAAAAGATAGCATTAAATAAGGGAGATATCTGCAAGATTTGAGTTTGATTGAAGACACTTAATTAAAGATTTGAAGAAGATTTGAGGCAATTAATGAGGAGATCACTGCCAATCAAACAAGGATTCTGCAGACAATCTTCCCAATTAAATCCAAGATGTTCAATAAATACAAAGATTTCATCAAGAAAAGGGAAACAAGGAAAGACAAATAAACCAAAACCAGTCTCGGGGAGAGATCAAGTTAAAAAGAGAAAGTTAGAAGCTGCAGGACGCATTTTGCGCTTCAACCTGCGCTGCAGCGTAGGGTGAAGCGCAGCTCTCTGACTTCTGCACTGCAAGCTGCGCTGTAGCGCAAGATGAAGCACAGATCACGCTGATTTTTGCCCTATTGTCATTTTTAGATAGATTTCTCCCTATTTTTCTTTGTCTTTCCTTAGTCTATAAATAGGACCTCATTGCACCAGATCAAAGTGTGCACGATTATTGTAATTCATTCATATTTCAGTGATAATGCACCAGAGCTAATTTTATAATAGGAGAGGAGGAGCGCTTCGCAAGGATTGAAGATGGTGACAGCATATTCGGTGGTTTGTATGGCTACCTTGTGTAGTTAACTCTCCATTAGGATTGGATGTAATTGATTCTATCCCCAAGTGTATGTAAATTCTATTTTATTATTTCTTGAGCTCTCTGTCTATAATATTGGTAATCTTATTTTGTGCTTAATTCCTAACTTTCGCGCTTGCGCCGGAGTTATAGGCTAGTTTCGACTAGGATTGAGGATGGGGGAGCGGATTCAGATGAAACTCATTCTCTGAGTGAATAAGAGGACTCTGTAGCCAGTGAACCGAAACATGGGCGTTGCTAGTGATTGATGGGTAGTGAGTACTCTAATGAAGGGCGTCTACATGATAGGCATGGTTATTAAATTACCGATAGCAAAGGTTAGTTGATTGTCAATCCAGGAAGCGAAACGTGGATGTATTCTAATGAGTGATGGGTAGTGACAGTACTCTAGCGAAGGTGCATCTAGAGGCGTAGGCCTCGTTTAACAATTAATTCTTTTACAAACGGAATAAAAGAAAGCAAAATAAGATGAGGGTAAGTCTGTCGCTTGGGAGAGCCCGCATGGATTACCTTTGAGTGTGTGAGGCCGCTGGTAACTCAGGGTCTTAGCAATATAGTTTGTCTACAGTATTATAGAGTAAACCTAAAATAATAGATAGTTTTTACATGCACAAAGGGCGTGATGATATGAAGTCCAATCCTAATCCAAGTAAAGTGTCTCTAACTCTTCCTTTCTATTTCTTTTGATTATTAGTCTGCAATTTATAATTTCCTGCATATCTTATTTTCATAAATCCACTATTTTTCCTTGATAAATAGATCACGAGAACACGCGAGTTGACTGTTCCCTGTGGATACGATACTCTACTTACTATTATACTGCTGGATTTTTGGTTCGCTTGTCAGAAACCCATCAGAGATGGAAGCATAGTAATAGTGGTGGAAGCAAAGGCGGTTCCTTGTCAATAATGATTGTGTTTGTGGTGGTTGTGTGCATGTTTGGATAGGTGGTTTAAATAATTTTTTAAAGAATGAATTCTGGAAGAATTAATTTTGAAAGAATTGCTTTGAAGGATGAGTTTTATGTTAATAATAATAATACAAGAGACTAGTACACCACCACAAAATTTAGATTTTTCGACTTTTGAATTGTCTTTATTTGTTTATTTTATCAATTAATATCTACTGGTTTAAAACTATAAGAGAAATAAAAAAAGGTTCAATACAAAATTGAAATACCTAACATACAAGTACTATCATAATTTTATCACCAATTAATATAGCTAAATCAGTAACCTCCTTAAAGATACCATTAGAGTATGATCCACCTTTCAAAATACTTAGGGCCTAAGACTAGGACGTGTCACTCGAGAGGCGTCAAGCATCACCCGGTAAAAGGGAGGCCAAAATATTCCAGATGCAGCCATTGAAGCCGTGAGTAGGGGACCATAATTTAAACAATGTGCATATACTTTCATGATTTAGGCCATATTTGCATGTTTTGTATACAGTGAGTGATTGATAGTTTCAGCAACCATAACATGCAGAATTTGGCATTGTGGTCAAATTTTCATCAATCTTGAAAATTCAAAATCAAACATTGACATGAGCATAATTTAAACAAAATATTCCAAATGTAGCCATTGAAGCCGTGAGTAGGGGACCATAATTTAAACAATGTGCATATACTTTCATGATTTAGGCTCATTTGGTTTTCATTAACAAATTTAGTTACAGACTAGAAAGAAACTAATAGTTCTCAGTATTTACCTGGAGATGAAATTAATTATTTGCAAGTCATATTCATAAATGGTACTATATGAGGTTATCTTGAACTAAAGTGAGTAGTGAAATAAACCACTCAAGTTTTTTTCTTTTCAAAAGTGTACTTTGCTCTATTGGAAATCAGAACAACATATATGTTTTAGTTTTACCTCTGGTTTCAAGTCCCTGTGAATGATGCCTCGATAGTGTAATACCTTTAGACCAGAGCCTAAATCACATAATTCAATTTGTGTTAATTTCTAGGCCAGTATGCACCAGTACCAAATGAAAATCATTTCAACATAATAAAAAATGCAGATAAAAGTTACCAAGTTGCTGCATGAATTTTCTGGCCAATTGTTGTTGAACTCTCCCATGGCGTCGAATATAAGAAGCTAGATTCCCTCCAGCACAAAAACTCCAGGACCAAACTGTAGTCCTGCGTATCACAATCCTTGGTGTTGACATGCATCAAACAACACATTACAGCAATGGACTCCAAAATGTGATGCAGATTATATCCAAATTTTTATTGGAAATTTGGGATATAAGATCCAGACCATAAAAAAGTAATAGGAATTAACAGAAAAATGGGCAAGAATCAAGATATACCATAGCTTTTAGTATAAGAAGAACAAGAAAAAGTAGAGAAATACTTCACCTCCTTTGACATCTGTTTAAGCTTAGATACAAGAACCTTTGTTGTTTTCTCAATGCCACTGGTGATAAGAACGGGGTTGGCACCAGCTGCAACAACCTGCAAAATTTGATGTAAAATGATGCCCAAATTGTTGTGTGACAATAAACAAAACAAACCAACCCAATCAAACAGTAATAAGTTACTTATTCTACAATTTTAAGCAAAAAACAAGCCTACCTTACACCTTCTGCAATAAGACCATGGGCTAGAACAACAGAGGTCGTGGTTCCATCACGAGCCAAGTCATTTGTCTTGGCAGCTGCCTGTCTCACCAACTTGGCGCCAATATTCTCAACTGGTGGTAAAAATAAACTTTTAAATGCAAGAAGATTGGGAAGGTAGTATCAGGTATGTTTTGTTGTTGTTCACCAATCACATAGTCTTAGCGTATGGATAGGTGAATGCAGAGAGATCATAGCTAACAAAGTCATGAACAACATGAATTGAAATATGGGACACACACAACTAACCTCACTATAACAATGGAGTCTAGGGTACAATTTACCTCATCTTGCTGCAATAGTGGTGGTTTTGGCGAAGAAGGGTGATCTCACCTGTAGTTCACAGGGGCAACAAGCATTAAAGTTGACAGAAAACAAAGTTTTCAATCTGAACCAAACTTTTGGGAAAATTAATCCTTCAATATACCAAGACTAGGAAACTAAAACCTTGGTTGCACTTGCAGGTCACCTTGAAGTATATAACTTCATTCTGAAGATTGCCATTGTCTATGTGCAGGTGGGAGATGGTGCAGAGTTAATGTGCATATATATATCTCCTCCCATTCCAGTCTCTAATTCTCCAAACTAAAAAGTTTTGGGGATAAAAGAGAAATTAAGAATATAATTAGTAAGGATATTGAAGTAAGAGAAGGGACCTGATAAACAGAGGTTCCTGAACCAAAAACAAAATCAAGTGGAAAGTCATCCCTACTTATAGTTTAAGATAAATAGAGGGGAAAATATTAAACATACAGATAAATTTAAGTGTGAAATTTCTAACCAATAAAAAATATTAAAAGTAATTTTCATTGTTCATGAGAATTCTGAAACCATCTAAACATGTAAGCAGAGAAACTCAATTTTAACACTATTTAAAGACAAACAATTCACAATCATATACCATAACATTGACTGAAATAGTCCCTTATACATAACATTTAGTAGTTACCTGTATATATGCCCAACCATCTCCATTTCTGAAAATGGATTCCATGACTCTCAAACAAGTAACAAAATGTTTTCTTTGCACTCTGATGAGAAGGTAATAGAGCACTAAGAGTCTTAGGTGAGAACCCAAAGTTGATTACGCTAGGTAGCGTGAGTAGTAGTAATTGACGTTGTGGTAAAATGGATAGAACTCATACCAAAACAAATATACTCATTCAAGTTTTAATAGATGGAATAGTTACAAATATACTTTCAAAACCAGAAACTGAAACAGGTAAAGAAAATATCTTGGCAACATAATCAATACATAACAAATAGAATTCAACAATTTAGAAACATATCCATGACATAAAGAATTACCCGGTTGGCTGTCCCTCAAGTAATTCAGGGTCTCCAACCCCACAACAGTCATAGAAATTGGAACCATAGGAAGGATCATTTGGGCCCAATTCATATATAGTACCTTCATAATTAATGAAAAAGAAATAACAGAATATAGGGAAAGAATAGATAGTTAGCACAAAACTTGTCTATGGTTCCTTATCAAGACTTTGAAGTAACAAGATCATAACTTATGCAGTTTCTCTACCTTTTATATTTCTAACAAAACAAATGAAAGTTGCTTGAAAACTAGAGTTATCCACAAGAAGGAAACCCATAACCAAAGCACCACATAAAGAGCATAAAGTTAGGGAAAAGCTTAACAAAGACACATCATTACAACAAACAAAGGTGAATGAATATGAAAGAACCAATTAAGCACCTTTACTCCATCTATACTATGTACATTCTAGACATCAAATTAAGAAGTATGAAATAATAGATATTATTGGTTCATTTTTTATTTTCCTTTTTTTATTTCATTCCAACAGCCTTTTATTTTGAATTATTCATTTTGTAGAAGAGCCAATGCATGTTTCTGCACCTATTTAATGCCTTTATATTTTCCTAATTGTGCCAATCTTTGCTTCCTACACCTCACCAATTCTATAAATAAGTCCATCTCATTCCCAGCATAAAACTACATTGGTTCACATTCACAATTCATTTATTACAAGGCTTAGAGGTTGATAAAATTAAGACGAAAGGGAGAGATTAGAGCAAAGAGGCATACCTTGATGGCCTATTAAACCTGATTAGTGATACATCACATTTTACTGCTCTAAATCATGAGAATGGGCAATACGGAATCAGATACCTAATTAGACATCTTCGATCCTAGTGACGACGGCTAAGGCAAAGATGTTGTCCGTCAAAAATATCAAAATGACAGTCATATCAAGATTGGATCGCATATCCTAATCGAGGTGCTTCAAGTTTCAAAACAACCATGACCAATCCTTTGGTTTGTGTCTCATGCAGCCACCGACATCTTCCACGTCCTAAAAAACCAAATTGGATATTAGAAAATCATACATTATTTGATCCAAAACCAAATGATATTCACCAGCGGCAAAAACGGGAACAAGGGAGGAAAAAATACTGACCAGAACGGAGACAGAGGCATCCATGAATGTGCACAACAGCAGCAACCAGCTCCACCCACTATAGTCGCCCTTCTCTATCTCTTTCGTTCACAATGCAAGGAGAAGGGGTTAGGGCACAATAATAAAAGAGAGAGTGGGTAACAGAGAGGGATGGGCGTTCGGCGATTGCATGTGAGGTGATGGCGCGGCTGTGGAGCAGATGAGTGGGACGAGTGATGTCCACACAGAACGCGGCTTCAAACTGCGGCTACTGAGGCGGTGGAGATGAGAGGCGGACGATGAGGTGGGTAAGCGGTCGGGAGGTGGGTAAGGGTTTCTGAAGCAAAGAGAGATGGGTAAGGGTTTCTGCGGCTTCAAACTTCAAAGAGAGGGTTTAGGGGAAGGGAAGCTAACTCAAAGAGAAGATAGGGGAAGGGAAGCTGCTGGCTGCGTATATGAGAGAAAAGGGTACAAGCCAAAGTTTACATGTAGTTAGGGCTAGCCTCCGCTAAAAAAAATCTAAAAAAATTAAAATATCATTAGCAGGAGTTAGCGGACGCAAAGTATCTTCATTAATTTGAAATTATCGGCGGGTGCCCTAGCATGCGCTTTGCTAGGGCCAGCCTACGCTAGTAACAAAAAATTAGCGTAGGCCACGAGGCCTATGCTAGTTTTTAACCGTTAATTGCCCTTTTTCTTGTAGTGACACTTTCCCGAAATAGGCTCTCCTAAGATTCGGATAATAGACATATCCTCTGATTGTCAGATTGGATAGCACTCTTGCACTTCAATCCAAGTTAAGTTAAACCACTTATTTGGATCTTCTTCTGCTCGGTGGTCTACTTTCCTTTGAACTTCATTGATCAAGAGTTGCAAAGCTCTCTTTAACCGCTCCCCCGATCATTGGACCTTCAATCCATTGCAATGCACCTGAGGCACCCTGGTTGAGGTCGGACAGGATCGTGTCATTATTTTAAGAATAGTTCATAAGATCTCACGATCAAGTTGTCTACTTTATGTCTTATGAAGTTTAAGCTTATTGTTCTAAGAATATTTATTATACTCTATAGAAAGAAATAATAACATTGAATTGCCTTTATATGATAAATAATATGATACAAGTGATGATTTTTCAAAACATATATGTCTCTAGTGCATACACTAACAAAAGCAACCTACTATGTTGCCAAACTTGCAAATCTCGTAATTCAATTGACTTTTCACGCAAAGAGAAAACCTCAATGACTCTCAACATTTAATGTAACTTCAGATGTTCAAATAATATTTTCAAAGTCCAACGTTGAAGGAATTTTTCTAATGTATCTTTTAGATTTTGAATCCTATAAATAAAATATATGAAGACATATAGATGTCGATTACAACATGATCAATGTCCTCCTTGTGATCGGCGTCAAGGTTGACGTCATCCTCTAGTGACGGAGAAGGTGATGACTACCAAGTTGTTGTTGTGAGACCCTATAAATTAGATGATGGCTGGAGTAAATCTCAATGAAAATTGTCTATGACCTAATTGTATGGGTATAAATGTGTAATGAAAAGAGGTGGGTCTTGTGTGGTGGGGATCGTCTTGGGGATGGTGGAGGTGTTTATGGGCCAAGAAAAGCTAGTATGTTGGGGTATACGATGTTGGATATTGGTGGTTGTTAAGTCTGCAACCCTCTTAAACTCAAATTTTAATAACAACAAGGTTTTCATGATCAAATTATACAAGTAAGTTGTTAGAAACCCATTATCTTGTTGAGAGAATTTGTAATCTCTCGAGTTAATTAATGAGAATTAGTATTGATTAAGATTATGTTAAGCCTACAGAGGTTGTAGGAAAAGAATATCGGTGTTAAACTTGAGTGAGCTAGGAGAAAAGAATACATGTAATCAAGTTTGATTAATAGGGAAAATTCTACTGAGGTAGGGACTGGAGTAACCCAAGGATTATGAGGGTGAACCGGTATAAAAATCACTAGGAATTATCTCTTACCCTCATTTTCTTTATTTTGTTTCATTTATATTGATTGATTTACTGATTATTGTTCATATATTGAAATTTTGCAAGTTGTATGTGTTGAGTCTCAAAATATTATTAAGTGATTAATAATGTTTTAAGTCTTTATAATCTGAGTTTTAATGAGAAACAAATTTGTGTCAATTAGAAAGATACTGCTTAAAGGTATTCTTTTATGTTTCAGCAATTCTGTAAAGGAAGCTGAACATGCTGGTAAATCTGAACCTACTAAAGCATATCAACCCTCTGAAGCTTCAACTCTCTGAAATCAAGCAACCTTCTGAAGAGAATTAACTTGCTGAAGGATCAAGACTTGCTGAAGCATTCGAACCCTCTGATACAAGAAACAATGAGTCGAATTTTAGCATAAATTCAAGTTTCTTTATTTCCTTTGAAGACTCAAGTCTCGTACAGCTTTCCGCTATACTATCTGCACAATCCTCATTCTGGAAAGTCAGACAGAAGCTTTGGTACGTATTTCAAATCATGTTCACCAAAAAGGAAGTTATCTCTGCAGAAAGTACAATTTATCAGAAAAAGTAAAGTCAGCGCTGCTGCTACCTACCTCTGTTGTACCTACTCCTACAAGCTACCTCTGCTGTATCTCACAATGGAAATAAAGCTATTAGACAGCGGGACTCTGAGGATCTTTAACCGGTCCGCAGACTCCCTCTCTATTGATAAGTGAAAATTATATGATAAATTAGAGCACTTTTTAGTTCACTTATCAAAGATAAAATGGTATTTTTGCCCCAGTTTAATCATTTTTTATTAAATATTAGATAAATTGTATTTATTAATCTTGGATTTGAATTTGATGCTATTTTGATAGAAATATTGCTGATTTTTGCAGGATATTGCAAAGATTTGATTTGAAGGAAAGATAGCATTAAATGAGGGAGATATCTGCAAGATTTGAGTTTGATTGAAGACATTTAAGAAAGATTTGTAGAAGATTTGAGGCAATCAATGAGGAGATCAATGTCAATCAAACAAGGATTCTGCAGACAACCTTCCCAATTAAATCCAAGATGCTCAATAAATGCAAGATTTCATCAAGAAAAGGGAAACAAGGAAAGACAAATCAACCAAAACCAGTCTCGGGGAGAGATCAAGTTAAAAAGAGAAAGATTGAAGCTGCAGGACGCATTCTGCGCTTCAACCTGCGCTGTAGCGCAGGGTGAAGCGCAGCTCTCTGGAACCTGCACTGCAGCCTGCGCTGTAGCGCAGCTTGAAGCGTAAGTCACGCTGATTTTGCCCTGTTGCATTTTTAGATAGATTTCTCCCCAATTTCCTTTGTCTTTCCTTAGCCTATAAATAGGACCTCATTGCACCAGATCAAAGTGTGCACGATTATTGTAATTCATTCATATTTCAGTGATAATGCACCAGATCTAATTTTAGAATAGGAGGGGAGGAGCGCTTCACAGGGATTGAAGATGGTGACAGCATCTTCGGTGGTTTGTATGGCTACCTTGTGTAATTGATTCCATCCCTAAGTGTATGTAAATTCTATTTTATTATTTCATGAGCTCTCTGTCTATAATATTGGTAATCTTATTTTGTTCTTAATTCCTAACTTTCGCGCTTGCGCCGGAGTTATAGGCTAGTTTCAACTAGGATTGAGGATAGGGGAGCGGATTCTGAAGAAACTCATTCTCTGAGTGAATAAGAGGACTCGGTAGCCAGTGAACCGAAACATGGGCGTTGCTAGTGATTGATGGGTAGTGTGAGTACTCTAATGAAGGGCGTCTATAGGATAGGCATGGTTATTTTCCCTTGATAAATAGATCACGACTATACGCGAATTGACTATAATAGTAAGAAGAGTTATCGTATCCACAGGGAACAGTCAATTCGCGTATAGTTGTGATCTATTTATCAAGGGAAAATAACAAATTTATGAGAGTATTTTTGCGGAAATTGTAAATAACAAATAAATAATCAATGAAATTAGAAAGGAAGAGTTAGAGACACTTTACTTGGATTAGGATTGAACTTCATATCATCACACCCTTTGTGTATGTAAAAACTATCTATTATTTTAGGTTTACTCTATAATACTGTAGACAAACTATATTGCTAAGACCCCGAGTTACCAGCAGCCTCACACACTCAAAGGTAATCCATGCGGGCTCTCCCAAGCGACATACTTACCCTCGACTTATTTTGTTATCTTTATTCCGTTTGTAAAAGAATTAATTGATAAACGAGGCCTAATCCTGTAGACGCACGTTCATTAGAGTACTCACACTACCCATCACTCATCAGGATACATCCATGTGTCGGTCCTGGATTGACAATCAACTAATCCTTTTCTATTGATACTAAGGCCTAATCCTGTAAACGCCCTTCGCTAGAGTATTGTCACTACCCATCGCTCATTAGTAACGCTCATGTGTCGGTCACGAAGTATCGAGTCATCTTATTCAATCAGAGTTTAGGTTTCTTCAGAATCCGCTCCCCCATCCTCAATCCTAGTCGAAACTAGCCTATAACTCCGGCGCCAGCGTAGAAGTTAGGAATTAAACACAAAACAAGATTACCAATATTATAGACAGAGAGCTCATAAATAATAAAATAGAATTTACATACACTTAGGGATGGAATCAATTACATTCAATCCTAATGGAGAGTTAACTACACAAGGTAGCCATACAAACCACCGAAGATGCTGTCACCATCTTCAATCCTCGTGAAGTGCTCCTCCTCTCCTACTCTAAAATTAGCTCTGGTGTATTATCACTGAAATAAGAATGAAGTACAATAATCATGCACACCTTAATCTGGTGCAATGAGGTCCTATTTATAGGCTAAGGAAAGACAAAGGAAATTGGGGAGAAATCTATCTAAAAATGGCAACAGGGCAAGAATCAGCGTGACTTGCGCTTCAAGTTGTGCTACAGCGCAGGTTCCAGAGAGTTGCGCTCCACCCTACACTACAGCGCAGGTTGAAGCGCAGAATGCGTCCTGCAGCTTCAATCTTTCTCTTTTTAACTTGATCTCTCCCCGAGACTGGTTTTGGTTTATTTGTATTTCCTTGTTTCCCTTTTTTTTATGAAATCTTGCATTTATTGAGCATCTTGGATTTAATTGGGAAGGTTGTCTGCAGAATCCTTGTTTGATTGACATTGATCTCCTCATTGATTGCCTCAAATCTTCTACAAATCTTTCTTAAATGTCTTCAATCAAACTCAAATCTTGCAGATATCTCCCTCATTTAATGCTATCTTTCCTTCAAATCAAATCTTTGCAATATCCTGCAAGAATCAGCAATATTTAATCAAAATAGCATCAAATTCAAATCCAAAGATTAATAAATACAATTTATCTAATATTTAATAAAAAGGGATTAAATTGGGGTAAAAATATCATTTTATCCTTGATAAGTGAACTAAAATGTGCTCTAATTTATCATATAATTTTCACTTATCAAAATACCCCCCAACTTGAATTCTTGCTTGTCCTCAAGCAAGAGACCTCTTTTGCAATCAAATAATCAATTTTATCCCCTGAATAACTAAAATCAAAAACAAATTTAAGGAACTTTTCATCATCTCCTTGTTAAGTAGCAGTCACCTTCCAATCATAAGAAAAAATCAGGATTAAGAGATGTTACCAATCCTCAATCAGAATAGAATACAAACATCAGTCAAACTTCTCAGAAATATCAATTAAAGCAATAAGTGATAAACCAAGGAAATCTCTCATTCTCACGGGTAAGTGTTTCCCTCAATCTTTTTCACCACCGTTGAACAACTAGAATTGATAGTTGTTTCCAATATCTGAACCTGTAAGTAGTTAACATGGATCAAAAGGTCTTTTCTTTGGTTGTAATGAGGCTGGGCTATCAAGAAATCATGGTTTTTTCTGGATATGCAAAGAACACTTTGAATACAGAGCATTTTGTGATTGTGCTTGGGAACTTCTCTCAATCTACCATGTCATTCTTGAATTGTCACCCTTTTTCAGCTGACCTCTTTGTTTGAAGAAATACTCCCCCCAACTTATTCAATTCCACACTTTTGTGCATATGTTTTTTTAATAATGTACAGTAACATAGAGAATTTATTTACGAGGGAGTATTCTTCTTTGTGATTTCTTGTGCCTGCTCTTTGAATCTCTTTGACCTTTCATTTCACCAACCTCTTGTCCCATGTTGTTGTGTTGCACCTTGCTCTCTATCCCAAGTGTAAAGGGACATGGTATGATCACTAATCATGGCTGGGGTGCATCAAAAGAAATATAAAGGCTCAAATGGGCAATCAAAAATTGGAAAATTTTAATCAAGATTGGCTATTTGGCACTGAGCAAAATATTAAAATCACAAAATATGCCTTTGTCACTTCCATATCTTCTACTAGCAAGACAAAATTCAGAAACTCAAGCAATAATAGTTGACAAGCAGCGGTGAAAAACTCTCAATTTCAGTGTTTGGACTCTCAGCTCACTGGTTATTGGCTAAAATTTCCTTGATAAAGCACTTACTAGTTTTAATTAACTACCCTGATAGGTCCTTCTGAGAAGTATCCTAATCCTAACTGATTATGGAATTAATCACAAAACCCTATCATCTTTCCTAATCTGGTTAGTTAAACTACTTAATTACAGAGAATTTGAAAAAGTTGCCTTAACTCCTAATTTCCTAAGGTCCTAAAAGTTTTAAAAATTCTAAAAATTTAAAAAAAATGAAATACAAAACAAAAATTCTAATTAACTAAAAATAAAATAATAAAATTCTATAAAATAATAGAAAATAAAAGAAAAATTAAACGAAAGAAAACACCAGTATCAATCTTCATCCTCTGTATCCTGTAAGTCCTTGTCCTGCTGCTGCTCCACCTCCCCCTGGATGAATAGGCCTGTCCCCAGGCCACTGCAAGAATATCCGGAACTCTTCAAGCAACATGCTTGGGTATGGGTCTGGTACTTCTGATTGGTTTGAGGTCAACTAGTCTTTATACTTTGCAGCAGTCTATGCAATTCATGAAGAAAATGGAAGCCTATCATTAACCAATTTGCATGCATAATTCAAAGAATTAATATGTTCACAACAAAAGTTCAGTGCACTTGAATTAATGACTTTCTTAAAACAAATCATACTCATTTATTTTGCAAGCATTCAATCAATCCATGGAAAGTGAAAGTTCAAGATTTTTGAAAGAAACAGAGCATAACACTTTCAAATTCAATAACTCACAAAACAAAGAGCATTCCAATCAAACAATTTTGTTCTTCATGTTCCACACAGCCAAAATCACATTTAAGATAGAAATTATCAACAGTATACACATTCCTAAGGTTGCTATCCTAAAGTTCAAATCATAGAGTGAATGAAGATTTCACTTGATAAAAATTAAAGAAAACATAACTGAAAGTTTCAAAATTGGTGGAAGTTTGTGAGTGGAAAGAGTGAAAAGAAGAGCTTAGGAAGTAAAGAAACAGTACATGAGAAAATAGAAGATTTTTTTAAGAAAATTTCATATTGTTGCGCTTCACCATGCGCTGTCTTCACCCTACGCTACAGCGCAGGTGAAGCGCAGAAGACAGTGACTAAAATTGCATTCCTGCGCTTTACTTGCGCTACAGTGCAGGTGAAGCGCAGAAAACAGAATGTAATTTTGCAATTTTCAGTCACGTTTTCTGCTGCTTCCTATTATTTAAAAATTTTATTTTCCACCAACTTATTCCAATCAATTTTGAAAATTTCCTAAATCCTAAAAAATGAAAAATCCTAATAAAAACAAAATAAAACAAAAACAATTAAAAACTTAAAAATCTCTGGGTTGTCTCCCAGGAAGCGCTTGTTTAACGTCTTCTAGCTCGATGCCTGTTCTCTCAAGGTGGCTAAAACTGAAATATTTTTATGAGCTTGTGAGTTGCACCCTTCCTTTCTTTGGCCCAAAAACCTCCCCATAATCTTGCCTTGGAGCAACCTGTAGTGTGAACTGACTTTGACCATTTGGGCTTCTTCCTGGAATTAGACCATGCTTTTGACTCCCTTGGCTTGACTCTTCTTTTCTTTATTATCTTGCTCTTGTAACACCCGCGTTTTACCGTTTTTGCCGTTTTAAGTGTTTTATTGGATTTTGAGTGATTAAAATTATTTTTAATCATCAAAATTTATATTTTTGGATTTAGAATTGAATTTCCTATTTTTAGGGAATTTCTGGGAATTTTTGGGGTTTTTATGAAAAATGACCTTTTTACCCCTCCCGTCCCTTGAACCGGGCCCGAATACTCTTGATCCGGGCCAGAAAAAATTACACAAACCTTCCCTTTTTCCTTCTAGAAGACCGTGCATAATGCAGCCTTGGTGCATGGGAGACACTTGTCTTTCCTTTCCTTTCATTCAAACCATGTGTAAAAAAAAAAAAGGTGATGTGATGACATTTATTACACCATTTTTTCTTTCTTTTCTCACATGCAAAGGAATTCTCTCATTTCTCTCATCCTTTCTTCTCCCTTGGCCATGAGCCATTCACCATTTTCTCTCCAAAACTTTCATCCTCCATTAAACACAACCAAGCCAAGGTTCCATCTTTTGAACCAAAGCTTCAATTTCTAAGCCTTCTAGCCTTGAAAAATCCTTGTTGGTGACTAAAGGAGGCATCTTTGGGGGCTGTTTTGGGACCAGAATTCTGCACTCATTTTCTTGAAAATTTGAGGTAAAGGGGGTAGAACTTGAACTCTAGTAGGATTGGTAACTAGAGTCAAGGATTTGCCCTTGAATCCTTGTCTTTGTTCATCATTTTCTCCTTGAAAAATCAACTCTTGGAACCTATTTTTGAGTATAATGTTTTGGACTTTGTGAACTGGGCTGTTTGTGATGTTTCTATGTTTATTTTGATGCTTGAAATATGTTTTATTGGTGGTTTTTGATGCATGCAAGCCAAGAAAAAAATTTTTGAAAAAAATTCTCCTTTTTCCTCCTATAGCTCTCGACCTAGAAAGTTTGAGGGGCTGCATGTGTTTTAAATTTTTTTGGCACTTGGAATATGTTTGTATGATGAATCCATGAACATGCATGAAGTTGGTTGGATGTATACAATTGTTTTGGATGATTGATCTTTGAAAAAAATGGTGTTTATGAGTTGAAAATGAAGTTATGAACTTAAATGTGCATGTGGATGATTTTGGGTGAATTAGTATGATATTTGATATTTAAATTGATTGTTGATGATTGTATGAAAGTTTGGTGAAGATTGGATGTTGTGGAAAAATTTGAATTTTTGATGAACATTCAAGTTGTTCTTGATGTTCATGAGTTGTTCTTGATGAAACTCATCAAGAATACCTTTTTGATCTTGAAAAGGTCAAGGGTAAGTTAAAAAAAATGTTTATGGGCTTGATGGTTCAAAAAGGACTAAGAAAAGTAAAAGGGTTAAAATGCAAATAAAAAAAGTTTTTAAAATAATAAAAGACTAAAATTCGGATTCCTATTTTCACCAAAATAAAAGTCAACATAAAAGTCAACTTTTTGACTTGTTATGAGTAAGAATGGACTCCCATGAGTCATCAAACCTTTAGGCCTTTGGTTTGGGCCCAAAGCCTTCAAAAAGAGAGTCAAAGACTCCTTTAAAAAGTCAACCAAAAATAACTTATGAATTTGGCTTAGATTAGAGTTGGACTTCAACTCTAATCCAAGTTAATAAAAATTAAAACTTAGAATTAATTAGTGGGCTTAACTAATTCAATTACCTAAGTTAATTAACCTAATTCACTTAAGTTAATTAAGTACAGGATGATTAATTAAGTCTAAAGTTAATTAACCTTAATGAAAGTGTTAATTAAGTAATTGATCAATAATGTTGATTAAGAACTAATTAATCATGATTAACCTTAATCAACTATAATTAAAACCCTAATCCAAGATTAAGGAAAAGATTAGGGGATGATTAGGAATTAATTAGGATCTTAAGTAAGGATGAAGACTTAATTAAAGAGGATTAAAATTAATTGTAATCCAGTTAAGGAAGACCAGTTATGATCAAAAGTTAAACCTAATCTTAATTAGTAATACAAGGAGAATTACGATAAGTAATACCATTCATAAGACACAATCATAAGTCTTAGTAAATTATAGGGCTTAAGTGAACATGATTATCAAGAACATTAGTACAAACTACCTTAAAAGGTTATAACCAACACACTCTTTCTACATAAGACTTGAGAAGCTTGGCGAGAGAGTGCGATTTGGCTTTCCTTGTGAAGGGAAGACTTTGAATCGGGTTGTACCACGGGGATGTGGTGATGTAGAATGATTCAAAGGGGCTTCGCCTGTAAGGATTGTGCCTGCTGAAAACGTTGTGTGGTTTCCCTTGATGGAAAGACATTGAATTCGGGCCGCGCCACGGGGATGTGGTGACGTTGAATGGTTCAATGGGCTTTGCCTGTAGGGATGTGATTGTTGAAGGCATTGTTGTATGACATGCATCATAAAGCATTGTTGATGTTCGAGGTTGAAAACCTTACGACCTATATGGCAGTGACACTCGGTACAATGTGAAACTGGTAGGGACTGGGCACTGGGTTTTGCAAAGAACGCCAGAGGGTCCTCGGGTAGGGATGCTAGCCCTGAGGATAGTCAGGTCCCGAAACGGCTTAGGTGACGTAGGCTCGCTCCCTACTGTCGAGCAAACGGGGTACAGCTTGACTATCCTGTCGCTCTCAAGTTTTCAGGGTCAGTTGAGATTGTCTGGAAGTCGGAAAAAATTGGCCAAAAGAAAATTATAAGTACCGCGCTAGTACAGACTCTAACTCCTGATACGTTGTACATATATGGTCGGGCAGTTCCCGTTGTGCTCTGCGGATGTTGATGTTTCCCTGGGCCCACATGCATTAGTTCATATGCATCATTATGATATAAACTGTATTCTTGTGATTGAAAAGTGTGAATATCCTGTGTATGCTCTAGTTGTTGTATTCTACTTGTTATGAGTTCATGCGATGTTCTCACCCTTCTTTCTGCTTATGTCATTTTCTGTCATTGTATTTCTTCGCTACATCGACAGTCGGCATCGGGGATATTCAGTATGTCGACCATGAGGATCCAACTGCGGTGGATGCCACGAGGTCAGTGGCGGGTGACCGAAATCCCTAGGCGATGCAAGTTCACAAGGGAGGTTCGCCTTATCATTTCTCATCCTAGCCTTCCCTTGATTCCGGAGTTGGACTTCACGGTGCCAGTGACCCTCGAGTTCGAGACGCCACCAGGACTCAGATGCTATACTACTTTTCGTAACCCTCGTCGTCGTCCCGCTCCTTCGACGTCATCTCAGTCGTCACGGATGGCGACTATGGCTGAGCCAGATTCCCCCAGATACTCTCCCTCTCCCGAGGCATCACCTTCTCAGCCTGTGCGTACTTATACGCATAGTCGCCCTCTCCCGAGTGAGCCAGATTTGATCATGATAGATGACACCACGGACGAGGAGGAGGAGCCGGAGGAGGATCCGGAGGAGGATCCTGAGGAGGAGGAGCTAGAGGAGAACTCTTTGAACGACGACCCCTTAGAGGATTTCGGGATGATCACTCTCGGAGGTGTTGGGAAGAGGAGTTGTGGATGGCTTCCTGCTGAGTCGGAGGACGATGAGTAGGACTAGTGTAGTTGTGAGTAGTTGTGAGTCTAGGTAGTAGCAGCTCTGATCTAGCGACCTCTTGTTTTGTATTGTGTTGAGGTCTTATTTATTTTTAGTCTACTACTGGAACTCATGTTTTGTGTGGATATCTTGTTGGCTCGAGAAGTACACTGACATTGTGATGTATGTATATATTTATGATGTTTCTTTCCTTTTAACTGATTTTATAACTGCGTGTGTGTTGTTTATGTACGCGAGGTGATAATCGTCTAGATGTTTTCAGAAAACGAGTTTCAAACTTAAGGAAAGGATATTTCATAAATACTTAAAACAAAATTAGAAATGTAATAGGTTGATGAGGACTAAGTTCTTTCAAAAAAAAATATTTCCATATTTTGACAGTGTTAGAAAAATAGTAAGTTCGACGGTTTCGTGTTATAGTGTGATATTCTTAGCGGTATAACTAAGGGTGTCGCAGCTCTCATGTGCATGAGTCTTCTTTTCCTGAAGCTTAGATGATTCACAGTTGATCGCTCTCAATTTCTTTGCTTCGCAAGGGTCTTTGATATAGAACACACCTGACCATTTGATCTTCAATCTGGCTCTAGGCTCTGAATTTGCTTCTAGCTTGACTTTTCTTTCTTTGCCTTGTCCTGGTCAGTGTGATCGCAGGCCTTTCTTTTGTGAGGTCTAGAAGGTTTATCACTTGTACCATGCCTTTCTTGATCTTCCTTTGGAGGACTGGTTGGATAAGGCAAGGTCTTTGGTCTTGGTACTACTTCCCTTCCTTCCTCGGGCTTTGTCTCATCATCTCTCTGTTCAATCTTTTCTTCATTTTCTTGATCTTTTTCATGTACACCCTCATATGTGTTGTTCTATTTCTCCCTTTCACAGTCAATCTCTTCTTTAAGCACCACTTTTTCTGTTTCATCCTCTCTTCTTCTACTTCTGCTCCACTTTCTTGTGTTTCTTCAGTTTCCTCTTCTTGAATGTCCGGATAAGAGCAGTGACCATTGAGATGGTTACCTCCGCAAAAATCACAAATTAATTATGGTGACTGGCCAGGATAAGAGTGAATTGGTTGTGGTGGCTGAGAAAGTCTGTCTAGCTGTTTTTGGAGTGCTTCTAATGACTGCTTCAAACTCTTATTTTCTGCCCTGAGTTCATCTTCAAAAGTTTGCTTATGGGATGAAATAGCATCTTGTTGCCACCCAAAATTTTGATTCTTGTAACTTCCCCAATCCTGTGAAAAATTGTTAGAATAATTGTTGTAATTAGAGAAGTTACCTTGAATCGGTGCATGGGATAAATATTTTGGTTCTTGCTGGAACTGAGAAATGTCTGCCTTGGCTTGAATGTAACGTGGCCTGCGAAAGAATCTTCTTAAAAAATTTTCTTCTACCACGTTCCAATTGTTCGCTGGGGTGTGACCTTAACCAATCCTTTGCTTTTCCTGTAAGAGAAAAAGGAAATAAACATAAATATGCAACCTCTTTGTCTTTTACTTCAAAGCCCATAGTTTCAATTTGTTTAAAGAATGTAGAGATATGATCATTTGGATTTTCATGTTCTAAGCCTGAGAACTGGTGATCTTCAACAAGTTGAATGTGTGATGCTTTGAACTCCACAACTTTTGCAGTACTTGGAAGGGCAATACTTGAACGATAACGTAGCCCTTGATGCCTCATGTAGTCCCCCAAGACTCTTTTTGGTTGAGTGTCCTCCATATTTTTCATTTACTTCACTTGGGTTGGTTGAACATAGAGTGTTGAGATTGTCTCCTTGAGCTTTGCCCCTTTTTCTGTTACCTGTCTTCTCAAGAGAAATAATCAAGGAGTTCAAACATAGAGAAGAACAAAATAACAAAAAATAATATTTTTTTATAAAAACAAAATAAAATAATTAAAAATAAAATTCCTAATAAAGTAAAATATTTTTGTTTTCTTCTCGACTTCTCCTTGTTTCCTTTTCTTGTTTCTGCTCCTGTTCTTCCTTGATGTCCTTTTTATTTCTGGATCAAATTGTAGTTGATTTGGAGACACCTGGCCTCTCAAAAGAATAAAAAAGAAAACTTGAAAAGGGTAAGTGTGGAAGAGAATTTTAATAATAATAGAAAAACTATAAATTTCCTAAAAATAATAAAAATTTCCTAAAATGTGGAGAGTCTTGAATTTTTCTCCCTTGCCCTTTTTCTCTCTCTCTATTTAGTCCCTTCTCTCAATTGATTTTGAGACACCTGTCTTTCACAATAACACTATTCAAGAAGCTCAAACAAATGTTAGCTTAGGAAAGAGGAAAAAAATAATAGAATTTATTTTTTTATTTTTATTTATTTACTTATTTTCTTTAATAATTAATTAAATTTTTTTATATAAAGAAAATAATTAAAATAAAATAATAAAGTATAATAATTAAAAATAAAAATAAATTTCGTAAATAAAAATTTCCTAAAATAATAATAATAATAAATAAAAGAAATCCTAAGATAAATATCCTTGATAATTAGACCTCCAAGGTTTACACGAATTGGAAACCGTTCCCCGGCAACGGCGTCAAAAATACTTGATGGGTTTCTGGCAAGCGAACCAAAAATCCAGTAGTATAATAGTAAGAAGAGTTATCGTATCCACAGGGAACAGTCAATTCACGTATAGTCGTGATTTATTTATCAAGGGAAAATAACGGATTTATGAGAGTATTTTTGCGGAAATTGTAAATAACAAATAAATAATCAATGAAATTAGAAAGGAAGAGTTAGAGACATTTTACTTGGATTAGGATTGAACTTCATATAATCACACCCTTTGTGTATGTAAAAACTATCTATTATTTTAGGTTTACTCTATAATACTGTAGATAAACTATATTGTTAAGACCCCAAGTTACCATCGGCTTATTTTGTTCCCTTTATTCCGTTTGTAAAAGAATT
Organism: Sesbania bispinosa; assembly: GCA_026901365.1. Classification (NCBI taxonomy): domain Eukaryota; kingdom Viridiplantae; phylum Streptophyta; class Magnoliopsida; order Fabales; family Fabaceae; genus Sesbania; species Sesbania bispinosa. The sequence goes on from QLOH01000254.1 coordinate 1,280,165, forward strand.
AATTGATAAACGAGGCCTAATCCTTTAGACGCACGTTCATTAGAGTACTCACACTACCCATCACTCATCAGGATACATCCATGTGTTGGTTCTGGATTGACAATCAACTAATCCTTTGCTATTGATACTAAGGCCTAATCCTGTAAACACCCTTCGCTAGAGTACTGTCACTATCCATCGCTCATTAGTAATGCTCATGTTTCGGTCATGAAGTATCGAGTCCTCTTATTCAATCAGAGTTTGGGTTTCTTCAGAATTCGCTCCCCCATCCTCAATCCTAGTCGAAACTAGCCTATAACTCTGGTGCAAGCGTGGAAGTTAGGAATTAAGTACAAAATAAGATTACTAATATTATAGATAGAGAGCTCAGAAATAATAAAATAGAATTTACATACACTTGGGGATAGAGTCAATTACATTCAATCGTAATGGAGAGTTAACTACACAAGGTAGTCATACAAACCACTGAAGATGTTGTCACCATCTTCAATCCTCGTGAAGCGCTCCTCCTCTCCTACTCTAAAATTAGCTATGGTGCATTATCACTGAAATAAGACTGAATTGCAATAACCGTGCACACTTTGATCTGGTGCAATGAGGTCCTATTTATAGGCTAAGGAAAGACAAAGGAAATTGGGGGGAAATCTATCTAAAAATGGCAACAGGGCAAGAATCAGCGTGACTTGCGCTTCAAGTTGCGCTACAGCGCAGGCTGCAGTGCAAGTTCCAGAGAGTTGCGCTTCACCCTGCGCTACAGCGCAGGTTGAAGCGCAGAATGCGTCCTGCAGCTTCAATCTTTCTCTTTTTAACTTGATCTCTCCCCGAGACTGGTTTTGGTTTATTTGTCTTTCCTTGTTTCCCTATTCTTGATGAAATCTTGCATTTATTGAGCATCTTGGATTTAATTGGGAAGGTTGTCTGCAGAATCCTTGTTTGATTGGCATTGATCTCCTTATTGATTGCCTCAAATCTTCTACAAATCTTTCTTAAATGTCTTCAATCAAACTCAAATCTTGCAGATATCTCCCTCATTTAATGTTATCTTTCCTTCAAATCAAATCCTTGCAATATCCTGCAAAAATCAGCAATATTTCTATCAAAATAGCATCAAATTCAAATCCAAGATTAATAAATACAATTTATCTAATATTTAATAAAATGGGATTAAACTGGGGCAAAAATACCATTTTATCCTTGATAAGTGAACTAAAAAGTGCTCTAATTTATCATATAATTTTCACTTATCATCTATATATATGAGATTCATGAAATGAAGAAATGAGAGAGACTACGTGAAAATACTTACTGAAGTGCTGCTCAAAGAATTCTCTGATATTCATTGCATTTCACTTCATTTGTACACAAATCTTTTATATCCTGAGTTATACTCAGTTATCAGTACATTTTACCCAATTTGAGCTTTAAACTTGTGTAGTTTCAAAGCTTAAGCAATTCCTTTTCATACACTGTTTATGTTTGAGCCTAGAGAGGCTTGTTGTTTAAACAATACTTGGGTTTTAGCCTGGAGAGGCTGTGTGTTCAAAGAATACTTGGGTTTTAGCCTGGAGAGGCTGTGTGTTCAAAGAATACTTGTAACTATGATTAGTTAGTGGAAAATCCATTGCTAGCTAGTTGGCATTGGGACTGGACGTAGCTCACGGTGGATGTGAGTGAACCAGGATAAATCTTTTGGCTAAGTCTTCTCTACCCTTATCTCTCAATATTTGTTATTTATCTAACAAGAAGGGTTCGGAAAATAGTGATTTAAACTGCTGAAACATCTTTATAACTAAATACACTTTTAAGAAAACAATTTTACTCAACTTTATTGAACCTGCTGAAATAATTTCAGCAAGTTCCTTAACTCCAGTTTCAGCAAGTTTGCAAAAATTATTGTGAAAAGCTTTGCTTGTTAAAAAGGTTTCTGAAAATCTGTTTGAACATATAAAACACTATTCAACCCCCCTTCTAGTGTTTCCTGTGGTTTCTACAGTTGGTATCAAAGCTCAACCTCGGGTTGAGCATCTAACAAGTGCTGAGGAAGAAAATCCAAATGGAAACCTCAACAAGCACATATTTTTCAAATGTATTCATAGTTTAATATTGAAATTGAATGCAAAATACCATATCTTTGAAAACTTGGTTTTGAAATGATTTTATCACATATTCTAATTTATTCAATTTTATCAAGTTTTAAACCTAATTAATACTCTAAAAGCATAATTTATCAAATTTCATTTTTGCAACTTGTCTTCGAAATATTAAATTGATATAAACTTACTTTTGAACTATTTTTACCATATAATTTGATTAGTTATTTCTTATATAAGGGTTCTATAAGTTTTCATTAAAATCTAAACTTATTTAACTTTTTAGAAGCATATTTTAAAGTGTTAATTTTATTATTTTGCTTCTTAAAGAAATTGTAGAATTACTAATTCCTTTTTCTAAATATTATATATTCAAACTTTATCTGTTTTCATATATAGTATTAAGAAGGATAAACTTTAGTAACATTAATCCTTGTGATATTTCTTGCCTTTAGAAGACAATTTAAATCAACTTTGTTATCCTATTACACTAATTATCATATTATAAAAAAAAGGCAACTCTTGATTGTAATGTACTCCTTGAGTAAAGACCAACAAGTTCTAAAAACACTTATAGGTTGGACAAAAATATTTCAGAGGTCACAATTTAATCCCTCTTATGACTAGGCATAGCAAATAAACCCAAACCCACGAGGCGACCCGCCCCTGTAACGTCCTAATTCCTAAATTCGGAAAATTGTGCCTGTTGGGAGCACGATTTCTAAATCCTTGAAGTTATTTCGTTCATTATTAATATCATTACACAATACATTACAGCGCTCAGGTAATCCAACCATTACTTAAGCATAAATTCCCAATACAACTCAATTATTACAAACAAAATGCCACTCCGTGGCTAACCTACCATACTACAAACTAACAATTTCTCCACTATGTCCGAATTCCAAAGAAAAAGATTTCAACAACCATCTAAGTGAGCCATCCATTCTCCAGTTAAGCATCCTTCTCTCTCTAAACCCTTCTCCCTCTCTCTAGAAACCCTAAGGGAAGGAAAAATGAAGAAGAAGAAGGCCTGCTGCGAATTTTAAACGAACCAGGATGCGTAAGCGTGCTCAAGCGCGCCCCAAGGCATTTGAGCGCCCAGAGTTTCTGTCCACCACGCGCTTGAGCACGCACCTGGGTGCTTGAGCGCCCAGAGTTGCTGCCAAAATTCCAAAATTCACTCCTCTACGCGCTTGAGCGCGCATCAACGCGCTTGAGCATGTAAACTTACTATTTAGGGGTGCAAATGAGCTCGGAATACTATCATATAGCATATCAAACTGAAGTCCCGGATCTTAGCTTTCTAATGCAGGTGGAATCACCTCAATTGGACACCTACAACTCTAGATATTATTGAATTAATACACCAAGGTCATTAGGCTTTAAAACCTAAAATTAAGTAATAACCTTGGTTGAAGCCTAACGGGGCACACTTTACATGAATCATGTGAGAACTCATCAATTCACTCCAATAAGGCTAACATTAAGGATTCTAAGTGTCCATGAGACTATGCTCCTCTATTCCCTTGTTCCTTTCCATAAAATCACTTTCTACCTCGGTTCCTTGAGTTTACGCCTCCCTTCCCCCTTTCGGCCAATTCGTTTAAGCTCAGTTCCTTCCGTCACAATCTAATTCCCTAGTCCCAATGTCTCTACTTCCTTCCTCACTTCTTCACCATGCTAGCCTTTCTACCACTGGGTGTGACTCTCCTATGCTAACTCCACAGTTAGGTTTTGCTTATTACTTAGTTTTTTCCCCTCTCGGTTCCCTCAAACTCACCACTTTTAATCAATACCCTAACTCTTGTCTTATTTTCCCTTCCAACCCGTAAGTTCTCATCTTACTTCTAACTTCCCTTTTTGCGGTGGAATTCACAACCTAAGGCTTCCACAGTCTTTCTAGACTCTAATTTCTGGGATGTTATAGCCCCCACCCCGGCTTTGATGGGAAAAAATACTTTAATCGGATTTAAGTAAAACCCGACCCGAACCTGCCATGCCTTTATCGGGGACGGGGGCGGGTTTGGGGTGCAAGAACCCACCCCGCCCCACCTCGAACCCACCTGGACAAAATAATTAAATAATTTTTATATACTAATAGTTAAATAATAAAAGTAAACTCATATATTTTTTTAACATATAATATAGATCTTAGATTTCTTATTTTTTAGGATTATCAAAGTCTATATTTACGTATTATTTGAATTAGAGTATATTAAATATATATCACTTATTTAAAAACGTATACTCAAGTTCTAAAAAATAGAGAATGTGAAATCCCCGCGGATTTCCCCGAACCCGATGGGAATCCGTGGGGATGGGGTTGAGTTTCATAATTTCATACTCATTCTTTTTAAACCCGAACTCGCCCCAACTTTTCCGGAGACGGGGATGGGAAGAGCAAAACCCACCCCGCCCCATTTCCATGCCTACTTATGACTTTATAAATCACTTCATGACCGTCCTTGTCATGCTCAAAACCTCGACAATCCAAAGCATAAATATTATTGCTTAGACGACTAAACTTTCAGAAACATTGTATCCATACTACCTTCTTCCTAGTTTCCAATACTAGGATGAGATCTTGTGTTGTAGTATGAGACAATCTTTTGATGCCTCCTTGATCTAGATCTTAGTCTTCTTGATCACTTGTGTCGCCTTTCTTATACTTCTTCTGCATATATATTTTTTTTACGTTCTTCGATGCATAATTCACACGTGGCTAGGCCACCACTTCTCTCCTTTTTCCTATTTTTTTATTAGTAGGTGATATGTGTCTTCGCACGGATAAATTGATGGTATGATTTATATTATCTGTGCTTCGCACGGGAAAAAATATTAGCTATAATAAATACTTATATAAGAGAAAATGTTTTAATATAATAATAAAAAAGAAAATTAATGTATGATAAAAAAAGAAAAAAAATGGTAAGAGCAAAACTAGCTCCTATGGTTCATTAAAAAAATTACTCTTATAATAAAACAAATTATAGGAACGAATAGTTAGTGAAAATTATTTGATATAAATAAAAAAGAAAACAAAAGTGCGATAGAAATAAAAGAAAATGACAAAAGCAACACTCTCCCGTGGAGGATACCTGTTATTCATTGCATAAAAAAACCATTACTAAATTGAGAATAAAAAAATCAAAAAAGAAAAAAAATGGAAGTTTGAAAACACGACACATGTACTGTGGGAACAATTTTAATATAGAGTAAATAGAATAGATAAAATGGTAGAAACGAGACTGTCTCCCGTGAAGAATACCCGCAGTTCATAAAAAGATTCTTTCATAATGAAGCATATTAATAAAAATAAATAATGAAAGAAAATGTTTTAATATCATGATAAAAAAAGAAAACGAAAGTATGATAAAAAATAAAAGAAAAAGGAAAACGATAGGATTAAGACTGCCTCCCGTGGATGATACTTATGATTCATAAAAACATCACTTTACTAACGTGAGAATGAAGAATAATGATATTATAAGTGAATGATTAATTAAAAACAAACAAAAAGGAGAAAAAAATACTACAATAGAAGCTAAATAAATGAAGATATGATTTTAAGAAAAAATGAAAAGAAAGTAAAAAGAATGATACAGTTTTTATCATCGTCAATTTCTGATTTTTTTATTGCATAAAAACATACATTAGGAAATATAATAAATGTGTTGATCTACATTAAATGTAATATAATAATACAAATAATAAAAGAAAATTAATGTGTGAGAAAAAATAAAATCGTAGGAACATAACTGTCTCCCGTGGAGAATACTCGCAGTTCATAAAAAAATTTATTTTCTAATGAAACATATTAATAAAAACAAATAATGAGAGAAAATGTTTTAATATCGTAATGAAAAAAATAAAAGTGAGATAAAAAATAAAAGAAAAAAGAGAATGACAGGATTAAGACTGCCTCTCGTGGAGGATACCCGTGATTCATAAAAAAAAACACTATAATAGAAGCTAAATAAATGGAGATATACTTTTGATAAAAAAAATTAAAAAGAAAGTAAAAAGGATGATGTGATGTTTTTAGAGGAAAAGAAAACAACAAGATTAAGATTGCCTCCCGTGGAGGATCACTTTACTAACGTGAGAATGAAGAAGAATGATATTATAAGTGAATGATTAATTAAAAACAAATAAAAAGGAGAAAAAAACGCTACAATAGAAGCTAAATAAATGAAAATATGATTTTGCTAAAAAATGAAAAGAAAGTAAAAAGGATGATACAGTTTTTGTCATCGTCCATTTCTGATTTTTATTACATAAAAACACACATTAGAAAATGTAATAAATGTGTTGATGTACATTAAATGTAATATAATAATAAAAAAAGAAATTAATGTCTGAGAAAAAATAAAATGGTAGGAATAGGGCTGTCTCCCGTGGAGAATACACGCAGTTCATAAAAAATTTCTTTTATAATGAAACATATTAAAAAAACGAATAATGAGAGAAAATATTTTAATATCATAATAAAAAAGAAAAACGAAAGTGAGATAAAAAAATAAAAGAAAAAAGAAAACAACAGGATTAAGACTGCCTCCTATGGAGGATATTCGTGATTCATAAAAAAATACACTACAATAGAAGCTAAATAAATGGAGATATAATTTTGATAAAAAAATTAAAAAAAAAAAGCAAAAAGGATGATGTGATGTTTTTGGGAGAAAAAATAAAATGGTAGGAACAGGACTGTCTCCCGCGGAGAATACCCGCAGTTCATAAAAATATTCTTTTATAATGAAACATATTAATAAAAACGAATAATGAGAGAAAATATTTTAATATCATAATAAAAAAGGAAATGAAAGTGATATAAAAAAATAAAAGAAAAAATAAAATGACAGGATTAAGATTGCCTCCCGTGGAGGATACCCGTGATTTATAAAAAAAAAACACTAGGATAGAAGCTAAATAAATGGAGATATAATTTTGATAAAAAAATAAAAAAGAAAGTAAAAGGATGATGTGATGTTTGTGAGAGAAAAAAAAATTAATTGAAAATGTGACACGTGGCAAGTAGGGATTTTATTGGAGCTAGAGAGAAATTGACTAATAATAGTTGAAGGACCGTGCAATAGAGTTTGTTGAAGCTAGAGAGGAAATTTTTGTAATTGTTAAAGGACTATGCAAGAGAGCAAAAGAGCTCACATAGAAAAAAGATTTTGGATAGAAAACATTGGAGTAGATTAAAAAAAATAACAGAGAACACAGATTAAGAAATGTTTTCAGGCAGATAAAAATTTGAAATAAAAATAAAATGATTTGAACGGGAAAGAATTTTTCAGAGGGTGTTGTGAAATTTTAAAATTGAGAAGAAAAATTATATTTTTATTAACTATTAAAATTAAAATCTAATTAAAAAAATAAAAGACAGTGACGTTTTTGAGCATGAAAGATAATGCATATAAGCTTGACACGTGGCCAGAAAGGGTTTTGTTTTCCTAGTATGTATTAGATTAGATTAGACTAGTATGTATTAGATTAGATGTATTAGATATGATGCACATGGGTCCTTGATTTAATTTAAGACTATCTCCTTTGCATGTTTGATGGTTTTAGACCCTGATATCCAAAAGAGAGAATTTGCTAGACTCGCCTCTGATGGCTCCATGTTCGGATTGACATTATTTAGGAGCATGAGGTTTCCATCAAAAGCCCATGGACTCGACTTGAGATGAATTTGATCTTTTTTCTTCATATCGAAGAGCCTAAACATGTACATTAATTTGACCAAAAAAAACATGTATATTAATAAGTTCTTTGCCATGCATATCCCTTATCCACTCCATTTTAACCTTCCACAATTGGAACATGGTATGCTTGAAAGCATGTAAATTGAAGAAGTTCTATGTAACATTGATTGTAACATATGCCTCTTGCTAAACATGCCTGCCCGAGGTCACTACAAGAAAAATGCAAATTAGCGACGACCCTACAAGCGAAAAGTCATCGCTATAGGTTACATAGCGACGACTTAAAGACGACCACGTGGACGTCGCTACAGAGCTCGTCATAAATGCAGTAGCAATGAGTAAAGTACACCATCGCTACGTAGAGACGGTCAGGTCGTCACTATAGCCGTCTCTAAAAACATGGTCGTCGCTACGTATTACTATTTTTTTATCTAGCGACTGCCTTAGTGACGACCAAGGTCGTCTCTAAAGGTATTTTTAAAAAAATTAAATTTATTATTATTTATTTTATTTTAATATTTAAGGTTTAGGGTTTATTATTTATTAATTTTAAAATTATAAAAACAATACTAAATACTATATGAACACATCGACAAATATATAAAAAATATATATACATAATTTGTTCAAACATAATACAACAAAACTAAAAAAAAACATGATGAAAAAATAAATGGCGACGGCGGCGCTGGTGTTGTGGTGGGGTCGACTCCTCATCATCACCCAACGGATGGTCATCCAGGGCGGCATCGTAGTAGGGGTGCGGCTGAGCCTGAGCCTCCAACAACTGCTGCATTTGTCGTCGGAGTCGTCCTAACTCATCCTCCAACTGTGTAGTCTTTGTTATAGCCTGGCGAGATTCCTACCTTGCTTCATTTACTTCATGGCGCAGCGCCTCCTCAGTTGAATGTCGTAACCCAGACCCGTCAGTACTCCCGCTGGTATGAGCCGAAGACTCCTAAGTGAGGCTGGTCACACCTGGACGACTGTTGGTTGCCAAGTCCTCGGTGCCATAACAACGGCCTCGGGTCTTGCCACCCGCAACATCTCTCCAGATCTCCAACTTGGTGGAGACATCAGTCATGGAGATGTCCGTGTCCCCCATCTGTGACTCCACCTCCCTCAGGAGGTCCTTGTAATTTGTCTGTTGAGGTAAAAGTAAAATTAGTTAATTATATATTCAATTGCATAAATATGAAATTATATAAAATAAAACACTTATAAAAAACACATAGGTAGACCGCGCTTGATCATCTACCTAGCCACCACCCTTTTTTATGTGGGTGGCAACAAAGAACTCATCGGGCTCGACCTCCCGCCCAAGTTGTTGAGCCTACACAGAAAAATTACACAAATTAATTATTTTAATAACAAAGAGAAACATAATACAGAAGAGTGTTTGTTTATACATATCATATATCCAACGCCACCGGTAGGCCCTGCGGCCTGTGGAGTCGACTGCCCATTGCCCCCCGCGCTGAGAAGCACGGTTGCTCTTATTACGAGCGAACTTCCCCTTGAATTCCTTAGAGTCCCAGTAGGCCAAAAGACCCTCCCAGACCTCCTCTAGAGCTGTCAATTTGGGTTGAGCTCGGTGAGCCAATCCGGCCCAACCCGACTCACCGATGGGTTGAGTTGGTAAAATATAGGTTCACATTTTCACAGGTCAAAAGTGGGTCAACCCACTTAACTCGCGAGCCAAAGTGGTTTGAGTCGGGTTGAGGTGGGTTGGCTAACTTTTTAATTTTTATATTTTTAAGTCATTTTATAATTTTTTATATTTTTTCTATTTTTTTACCTTTTTTATTATTTTATTATTATTTATAAATTTTTAAGTTAGGTGAGTGATAAGTGCTTAGAATTAGTAATTTTTGGTATAATTTTAGCACTTTGAGAAGATAATTGTTATTAATTTGGCCCCTAATTTCCCTTTTATTGCTTGATTTTAGTTTTATGTAGTTTTTAAATTAAATTCTGAGTTTGATGCTATTTTAATGAGAAATGTACATATTTTGTAGGAATTAAGACTTGGAGGGAAAGCTAAGAAGCAAGTAAAGTCAAACAAGGAAAAAAGATAGCTTTGGTAGCAAGTTTGGGCGCGCTCAAACCTCAATCTGGAGGTTTAAACGCGTGTATCCTGTCTGAAAATGAGGTCGAAAGCCCCTTTCTGAATCTGGGCGTTCATACCTCCATTTTGGAGGTTTGAACGCGCTACTTTTGAGAAAAAGTGAAATCGAAACACGCGCGCGCCTTTTTGCAGAATAATAATCATTGCGCGTTCAAACTTCCATCCTGGAGGTTTGAATGCGCGTCCTTTCTGGTGGAAAAGCAACTCACGCACATCCTCTCTTTCTTGGAGTGCAATTATCACTGAGTGTTCAAACCTCCATTCTAGAGGTTTAAATGCCCAAATTCAGACAACTTGCAAAGGGGACTCTTGCGCACAATATAAAAGGAAAAAGAAAGCTTTTTTGGTAATCCTCTTCTCCCAAGTTTCTCCAGGAGCTCTGCTAGGGTTTGCCTCCATTTCTTCTTCTCCATTTCTCTTGGGTTGTAAGTGCTGCTATGAGTAGCTAAACTTTTATTTTGGGATTGAATGTAATCTGTTCAAACATGGATGTATTTTGGATTCATTAATCTATAGAAGTTTCGTTTCTTTTCAATATTGACATTTTCGTTCTACTCTTAATGCTTGATTCTATTAACTCAGTAGTAATCTTGATTTAGATTTCTTGAAGTAGCGGGGACATATTTCGGAAATTCGATTTGGACGAAAAATGCTCGATAGGTCGAAACGCTAGGAATGGCTTTCGATTTATCGATAGCTTCAAAACATCTTTTCTTAATGCTAGGCAACTTGTTAAACATTGGAGGAATCGGTGTTTAGGGGGTTGTTCTAAGGATTTCACATTGGAGGAATCGGTGTGAATGATTTTAGCTTGTGCTTCAATATTGTTTAGTTCGAATACTATAGGTTTTTTATTTCCAAAATACGGAAGAGTGCGATAGATGAAACTCAATCCCAGTTTCTCCCACTTGAACTTTCCTTAGTTTTTACTTTGCATTTTATTAATTTTATGCATTTCTACTTTAGTTGTTATAAAAAAATCAATCATAAATCAAATATTCTCCTTTTTGTACATATACTTAGTAAGCTAAACTCTTAATTTTGATTGAAACCGTTCCTCGTGGGTTCGACACTCTTACTTAAAAACTATTATACTATTGCGACATTGGTACGCTTGCCAAGGTCCAACAAGTATTTTTGGCGCCGTACCGGGGGAACGATGTTTCTTTTAAAGTTCTTAGTTAGCTTATTAAGCATTGTGAATATTTTTGTAATTAGTTATTGTTCATAGTTTGTTTTCATTTTAATTGCTACTTGGTGCTAATCCTTGCTTGAGTGTTATATGCTTCTTCGAGGCAAAGCTACTACAGATCAACTGGTGTTCAATCAAGAAGTTGAAAGAACGGCTAGGAGAAACAACAGTAGAAGAAGAAGAAGCAGACAAGCATCCACTCAAGGAGAAGAACCAGGTAGTTCCTCAACCCCGCAACCAACACAAACTCAACCAATTCCTGAACCAATCATGGCTGAAGAAAGACCTCCACCACCTCCACCAAGGCGAACATTAGGAGATTATGTTATGAAACAAGGGCCGAGACACTTCTCGAGCATTGCAATTCCAGCTACTACAAGAGCATTGGAGATGAAGCCAACATTTCTAAGCCTAATCAGTGCTCATCAGTTTACGGGAATGGACCATGAAGATCCATACACCCATCTTTCTACTTTTTGTGAATTAATAGGAACTATGGGTTTTGATGAGGGAGATATGGAAGTCGTTATACTTACGTTTATTTCCTTTTTCTTTGGCAGGGAAAGCAAGAGAGTGGCTGAAATCTCATCCTAATCAAAGTCTAACCAGCTGGAGTATTGTAGAGGAGAAATTCTTGAACTGATTCTTTCCACCCTCTCGATACATCAAGGCAAAATCTGATATTTCTACTTTCAGGAAAGGGCCAGATGAGCCATTCTGTGAAGCTTGGGAGAGATTCAAATCTTTGCTGAGGAGATTTCCTAATAACAGGTTTGAAGACATAGCCCAACTCAATATCTTTTGCAATGGTCTGAGGACTGACACAAAAATGATTTTAGATTCTGCAGCAGGAGGAACCATGATGGTCGTGGATGTTGAACAAGCTACAAGAATCATTGATGCATTGGCATCCACTAACCAACAAGCTCAACATGGTAGGCAAGTTGTTTAGAATAAATGAGTGCTTGACTTGAGCACTAACGATGCAATCTTGGCTAGAACAAGATTCTTACTCAACAGATTGAGGCACTCAACAACTCCATGTTGTACAATCTAGCTCTGGTGCACATCTGCAACAAATGACTTGTGACTTTTGTGGTGGTGACCACCCCAATGGTCATTGTTCTTATGGTGGTCCAGTACATGAACAATTAATCAAGGCCAGAAAAATGTCTCCAACAACTCATATCAGAATAATTATTCTCAAGGTTGGAGAAATAACCAAGGACCTAGCTATGGGTGGAAACAAGAAGCTGGACCCTCAAGACAACAACCTCTTCACCAATCCCAAGATCAGTATCCTCCTCTTGCTGACAAAATATCAAAATTGGAGGATATCTTGGAGAAATTCATACAAGTCTCTGAGGTTCAGCAGGAAAACACTAAGGCTGCAATTAGAAACCTGGAGACACAGGTTGGTCAGTTGACAAGAGACTTAGCTGAGCAGCAAAAAGGGAAATTCCCAGCTAACACTCAACCAAATCCCAAGGAGCAATGTAATGCTATCACTACAAGGAGTGGTGTACCATAGGGAAAGGTATAGGAGACAATCTGGCAGCTGAGAAAGAAGTGTTGCAAGAAGAGAGAGTGAAAAAGAAAGACAGGAGAATGAAAAAGAGAAAATAGAGAGTGAGAGAAAAGAGAATGAGAGTGAAAAGAAAAGAAGTGATTGTGAGGAAGAGGAAGAAAAAAATAAAGAAGAAGTTGTATATAAAAGAGAAGAAAAAGAAAAACACAAAAAAAAGAGGGATAGGAAAAAGAGAGTTGTGAGGATAGAGTGCACCCGTTGAAGAAATTGTCATATCCTTCTAAACCTTCCAAAAATGATAGGGAAAGGCAATTTCTCGCTTTATGCAACTCTTCAAAGGGTTGCAAATTAATATTCCATTTCTTGAAGCATTAGAGCAAATGCCTACCTATGCTAAATTCATGAAAGACCTATTGACCAAGAAGAGGAAATTTACAGTAGAAGAAACGATGGAGTTAGAGGCCGGTTGTAGTGCCATTATTCAGAAGCCCCTACCACTGAAATCAAAAGATCCTGGTAGCTTCACCATTCCAGTCACTATTGGTGCCTTACCAGTGAGAAAGGTTATGCTTGATCTTGGAGCTAGCATTAACCTGATGCCCTTATTTATGCTCAAGAGAATTGGTGACTTGGATGTGAGGCCTACAAAGATGAACCTTCAATTGGCTGACCGTTCCATCACACACCCTCATGGCATAGCTAAAGATGTTTTGGTGAGGGTGCAAAAATTTGTCTTTCCTGTGGACTTTGTGATAATGGACATTGAGGAAGATCGTGATGTGCCTCTAATTTTGGGTCGACCATTTATGAAAACTGCTAAAGTGATTAATGATGTTGATAATGGTAAACTCAAGGTTAGATCACAAGATGATGAGGTCACCTTCAATGTATTCAAAGCCACTCCACAACAAAAAGGCCAACAAGAGTGCTTTAAGGTAGACTCTACTGAAGGAGTCTTTCATGCTGAAAGCAAGCCACAACTGCATGAGGGTAAGTGTTTGAGGGATGGCTGTCATGAACCTCCTAGGCTTCAACAGAAGAGAACTCATGCAGATTATAACAAGAAACCAAAGAAAAGAAAATTTAGACCAAAGAGGGTAGTGGTATAGTCCAAGTTCAAGAGGAAGACAAGATGGCCAGGTTTAATTTTGATCAAAGAGGTGAATGAAGCCATGAGGTCTTGGAGTCTGCTGTCCAGAGAAACCAAGGGTGTATCATCAAGGTTCACCATAAGGTTTCAATTTTAATCACCATAAGGAAAAAGGCGTCAAGCTATGTGACGTTAAACAAGCGCTTCCTGGGAGGCAACCCAGTGTTTCTGCTTTTTAGAACACATGTTAAGTGTTTTTTAGTGTGTTTTTGTGTTGAAAATGTGATTTAGTGTAGAATTGTATGCTTGTATGTTGATTAGTCCATGTTTAACATTTGATCATTTTATAATTAGTAAATATGCATATATGTGCAATTAGAGTCAAAATTGTGAGTGTATGCTTGAAAATTGATTTGGAGTGCAAATTGAGGTGGTTGGATGCTTGTTTGTGTGTATTTTTGGTTGTTTTAGAGAAATGGAGTTTTAGAACTCAATTTTAGTTTAGAATTTGTAAAAATTCCATAGGGAATGTGATTTAGAAGAATTAAGGGATTGGAATGAATTAAATTGAGAAAAAATTGGGAAAGAAAAGAGTGTTGAAAGTTGAAAAAAAATGAGCTGAAAAATGCAGAATTTTCTGCATAATCTGATGCAGTTTTACTGCAAAAATGCTGTCTGAGTTTGGGCATTTGAATGCGCAACTGGGAACTCAAACCTCCAAACTCTCTGTCCCAGTGTTGATTCCCATTTTATTTGGGCATTTAAACGCCCAACTGGGCGCTCAAACGCCAAAAGTTTCTGTCCTGGTCATCAAATTCAATTGAAACTGGGTGCTCAAACGCACACATGGGTGCGCGAGCGCCCAATGTTTCTGTCCAAGAAGTAGTCACATGCACCGCTGCAGAGCGTTCAAACGCGCAACAGGGCCATGCAAACGCCCAACTTATGCGCATGAGGAAGGTCCACGCGCGCGTCCTATCCTCTCTCTCTCCCTGCACACACTGCACAAAGATAACCACTTTTTCACGCACACTGCACGAGTTAGGCACGTCCCATCTGTTCACCTTTCACTGAGTCAAGTCATTTTTTCAGCGCGGTCAAACGCGTTAACGGGCGCGCAAGCGCCTAACCCAAGTTCGTGAGGCACCAGCTTGTTTACTTCATTTTTGGGCGTTCAAACATGCATACGCGCGCGCGAACGCCCAAACCTACTGACTCCCCTTTCCATCATGCGTGCAGGGGGCTTTCATACACTCATTTAGCAGCTCCCATTCCCCCTTTCTTTTCTTCCTCTTCACTTCTTCTCCTCCTTCACCCACACTCACACACACACACACATCCATTCTTTAAAATTATTCCAACATCCTCACCACCCCTTCTACCTTCCCTCTTTCTCCACCTCTTTTAGCTCAAGGTAAGTTCTCCTTCCTCATTTCTTTTATTTTTCTCCCCCTCTCTTCATGGCCTCCCATTAGGACTAGAATTTCTTTTCTCTTTATTTATTGACTTAACTAGTTGTTAGATTAAGTGTTGTAATTTATAAATATTATGGTTGTGTTATTGATTGTAAATTTTTTAGGGGTGGGTAGTGTTGCATTCTCTCTTTCATGTGAAATTTGTGTGCCCACCATGTGTTTTCCAAAATGCCCCACTCACCTGTGCATACTTGAATTGCTCTTATAAATGCTTTATAACTTGGACTGATTTTCGTGAATGCAGAGTGCTCTTTTAGCAGCACACCCAGATCCAGCTAGCTGTCGTTCATCGAGAACAAGTGCTCCTTAATGAGTCCTACCACCATGCCTACATGTCTATGTCCTCACTTGTCCCTGGAGCTTGGCCGTGGCCCACACCAGGGCAATTTTCTGCTCATATCTCTTGGCCCGAGGACATGCCTTCTTTTCCGGGGGGGAACAGGACCATCTGATGTTGGAGCTCAGGACCAGGCAGCTGATGACAATGATGGGAATGACACCATGCATTGAGGGGAGTGTTTTTTTACTATTTTTCCATGTTATTTCAATTCAGTTTTTAATTTTCAGTACTTAGGAGTTTTTAGAAACATTGTGTAGAGTAGTTTACTTTCCTGTTTTTAGATTGAACATATTTGGTAGCTTTGGTTAGGGATAGTGGATGTATTTCATATTTGAATGTTATTTTGTTTGTCCTTCATTTAAACCACTATTCTTGACTTAGGAGTATAGCAATTTTTGGAAATCACAGAAAATTTTTCTTTTTGGAAAGTTTTGTTTGAAAGGTAAATCAATTGTTTCAATTTCATCTTTTTAGCCTAGAACAGAAAATTTCAAAAATTTTGAAGAAATTGAGAACTTGAAAGAAGAAGAATTTTTCAGTTTAATAGGTATAAGATTTTGTACATGATGGTGAAGAAGGCAAATTTTTGAAGCAATTGAGTGATTTGATTAAGGAACCTTATTCTTTTAAAGCCAAATGAGTGAGTGAAACCAAGAGAAAAATTGAGAGTCTCGTTGTGATTTGTGAAGTTGGTCTTGCCTTAATTTTCCATTATCACTTATCATTAGAAGCATGAAAATGACTTAGGCAAATTTGTTGAAATTCTTCTTTAAAGCCTAGTGCCAAATAGCCAACCTTGCATCATGAGTAAGCAATTTCTTTGACAACCCATTTGAGCTGAATGTTTGTTCTGAAAACCTGCACCTTAAATGTAATTGATTTAATCTTCCCTCCATGCTTAGGAAAAGAGAGCTTAGGTGCAAGTTATGTAATTTCATGGGTATTGAATTGCTTTGATGATTGTGGGTATATGAAGAAAAGAATGAAAAGTCTAAAACAACCCTTGTGTGAAAAAGAAAAATGAAACAGAAAAAGAAAAAGCAAAAGAAAAGAAAAAGGGTTTGTACATAGAAATGAAAGAAAAAGAAGAAAAGAAGGATGGTTGATCCAGAAAAGAGGAATTTCAAGTGAGATTTGGGGGTAATGCAAAGTATACATGACTTGTAGAAAAGATCTCTATCCCCAAAAGTATGAATTTGATATCCAGAAAAACAATGATTCTTGGAAGCTGATGGGTTTCTGGCAAGCGAACCAAAAATCCAGTAGTATAATAGTAAGAAGAGTTATCGTATCCACAGGGAACAGTGAATTCGCGTATAGTCGCAATCTATTTATCAAGGGAAAACAACGAATTTATAAGAGTATTGTTGCGTAAATTGTAAATAACAAATAAATAATCAATGAAATTAGAAAGGAAGAGTTAGAGACACTTTTCTTGGATTAGGATTGAATTTCATATCATCACACCCTTTGTGCATGTAAAAACTATCTATTATTTTAGGTTTACTCTATAATACTATGGACAAACTATATTGCTTATTAGCCCGAGTTACCAGGCGCCACTCACACTTAAAGATAATCCATGCAGGCTCTCCCAAGCGACAGACTTACCCTCGACTTATTTTGTTTTCTTTGTTCCGTTTGTAAAAGAAGTAATTGATAAATGAGGCCTAATCCTGTAGACGCACCTTCATTAGAGTACTCACACTACCCATCACTCATCAGGATACATCCATGTGTCGGTCCTGGATTGACAATCAACTAATCCTTTGCTATCGATACTAAGGCCTAATCCTGTAAATGCCCTTCGCTAGAGTACTGTCACTACCCATCGCTCATTAGTAACGCTCATGTGTCAGTCACAGAGTATCGAGTCCTCTTATTCAATCAGAGTTTGGGTTTCTTCAAAATCCGTTCCCCTATCCTCAATCCTAGTCGAAACTAGCCTATAACTCCGGCGCAAGCGCGAAAGTTAGGAATTAAGCACATAATAAGATTACCAATATTATAGACAGAGAGCTCAGAAATAATAAAATAGAATTTACATACACTTGGGGATAGAATCAATTACATTCAATCCTAATGAAGAGTTAACTACACAAGGTAGCCATACAAACCACCGAAGATATTGTCACCATCTTCAATCCTCGTGAAGCACTCCTCCTCTCCTACTCTGAAATTAGCTCTGGTGCATTATCACTGAAATAAGACTGAATTACAATAATCGTGCACCATTTGATCTGGTGCAATGAGGTCCTATTTATAGTCTAAGGAAAGACAAAGGAAATTGGGGAGAAATCTATCTAAAAATGGCAACAGGGCAAGAATCAGCGTGACTTGCGCTTCAAGCTGCGCTACAGCCCAGGCTGCAGTGCCAGTTCCAGAGAGCTGTGCTTCACCCTACGCTACAGCGCAGGTTGAAACGCAGAATGCGTCCTGCAGCTTCAATCTTTCTCCTTTTAACTTGATCTCTCCCCGAGACTGGTTTTGGTTTATTTGTCTTTCCTTGTTTCCCTTTTCTTGATGAAATCTTACATTTATTGAGCATCTTGGATTTAATTGGGAAGGTTGTCTGCAGAATCCTTGTTTGATTGGCAGTGATCTCCTCATTGATTGCCTCAAATTTTCTACAAATCTTTCATAAATGTCTTCAATCAAACTTAAATCTTGCAGATATCTCCCTCATTTAATGCTATCTTTCCTTCAAATTAAATCTTTGCAATATCCTGCAAAAATCAGCAATATTTCTATTAAAATAGCATCAAATTCAAATCCAAGATTAATAAATACAATTTATCTAATATTTAATAAAAAGGGATTAAACTGGGGCAAAAATACCATTTTATCCTTGATAATGAAATAAAAAGTGCTCTAATTTATCATATAATTTTCACTTATCAAAATACCCCCCAACTTGAATTCTTGCTTGTCCTCAAGCAAGAGACCTCTTTGCAATCAAAAAATCAATTCTATCCCCTGAATAACTAAAATCAAAAACAAATTCAAGGAACTTTTCATCATCTCCTTGTTAAGCAGCAGTCACCTTCCAAACATAAGAAAAAATAAGGATTAAGAGATGTTACCAATCCTCAATCAGAATAGAACACAAACATCAATCAAACTTCTCAAAAATAGTAATTAAAGCAATAAGTGATAAACCAAGGAAATCTCTCATTCTCGCGGGTAAGTGTTTCCCTCAATCTTTTTCACCACCGTTGAACAACTAGAATTGATTGTCGTTTCCAACATCTGAACCTACAAGTAGTCAATATGGATCAAAAGGTCTTTTCTTTGGTTGTAATGAGGCTGGGCTATCAAGAAATCATGATTTTTCTGGATATGCAATGAACACTTTGAATAGAGAGCATCTTGTGATTGTGCTTTGGAACTTCTCTCAATCTACCATGTCATTCTTGAATTGTCACCTTTTTTCTGCCGGCCTCTTTGTTTGAAGAAGTACTCCCCCCAACTTATTCAATTCCACACTTTTGTGTATATTTTTTTGTACAATAACATAGAGAATTTATTTATGAGGGAGTAATCTTCTTTGTGATTTCTTGTGCCTGCTCTTGAATTTCTTTCACCTTTCAATTCACCAACCTTTTGTCCCATCTTGTTGTGTTGCACCTTGCTCTCTATCCCAAGTGTGAAGGGACATGATATGATCATTAATCATGGCTGGGGTGCATCAAAAGAAATATTAAGGCTCAAATGGGCAATCAAAAATTGGAAAATTTTAATCAAGGTTGGCTATTTGACACTGAGCAAAAAATCACAAAATATGCCTTTGTCACTTCCATATCTTCCACTAGCAAGACAAAATTCAGAAACTCAAGCAATAACAGTTGACAAGCAACGATAAAAAACTCTCAATTTTAGTGTTTGGGCTCACAGCTCACTGGTTATTGGCTAAAACTCCTTGATAAAGCACTTACTGGTTTTAATTAACTATCCTGATAGGTTCTCCTGAGAAGTATCCTAATCCTAACTGATTATGGAATTAATTACAAAATCCTATCATCTTTCCTAATCTGGTTAGTTAAACTACTTAATTACAGAGAATTTTGAAAAAGTTACCTTAATTCCTAATTTCCTAAGGTCCTAAAAGTCCTAAAAATTTAAAAATTTAACAGAAAAATAGGAAATAACAAAATAAGTACTACCTGATATAAATAATGTATCAGTGGCAATAATATACATTACATATCAAAAGAAAATAAGAAAATAAGAGGCAAAAAATATAGGAAATAAAATAAAAAAAGAAAAAGAAAAAAAAGGAAGGAAAAACACCAAATAGGAAAGAAAACAATCAGTCCTCATCCTGGTCCTGAACCATGTAAGCTGCTCCATCCCCCTGGGAAAATAGGTCTCTCCCCAGGCCAATGTAAGTAATCATGAACTGTACAGGGGTCATGGGGTCAACACGAGCCTGATAATGTCTACTCTGAAAATGAATAGTTGCTCGGTGAATAGTGGACATCTGAGCCATCAGATGAGTGTTCTGTGCCTCAAGTCGTTGGGCCCAGACTGAAGCATCCATGTCTGCTGCTGCTACTGGTGGTGCCTGCTGCTGCTGCTCCTCAACCTGTAACTCCTCAGCTGGGATACAGTTGGCTTCAATATATGCTCTGGTCATGGGAAGTGCGATGCGAACCCTGGGGTTCACCTCGACACCCCTAGATTTGCAGAGTGAGGTGATGAGAGAAGGGAAGCCAAGCCTGATCTTGGAGTTAGGGGTCCGACGCCCCACAGAAGATGCAAAGTCTGATATCTTCTGGGTGATGACCTGTGAGACATCGATAACGGCAACGGTGAGGATAGTGTAGATGAGGTGGGCCATGGGTATAACTACGTCAGAAACATGCCCGGTAGGATGAATGTTGGTCAGCATCAGCACTGTCCACATCTGAGCTATGCTCCTCATATCCTTCCTGTAGATCCTAGCTGCCTCCTGATATGCATTCCTTTCAAAGGAACGCCCTGGTAAGCATAGCAGCTGAGCAGTCTCAATGTCAAGGGGATCATTGCCGTGAAGCCCCACAACATTCATCCTCTCGTGGTATTGGCACACCACAAGGTCTCTGTCCTCCTCTATGGGATGTCCTAAAAGTGCATTGATTGCATCGCAATCAAATCTAATAACCTGTCCTCGAACATAGGACTCCCTCCTGTAGTTAACGTCGTGGTCTCTGATGGCGTTAGCATAGAACTCCCTGACAATGTCTGGCTCGAAGTAGTTGTCAGGGTGGCCGAGGCGGTTCCAACGCCTCCTGTGAATCTCAGCAGAAAACTCCTCATATTCCCCCTCCTGGAGAATGACTGGTCGTTCCAAGATGAACTTGCAGTCAGCAATGTCAGTGTATGCTTCGAAGGACTTGAGGTCCTTGAAGCAATGAGGGTAGAACTCAGGTTCCCTCTAGGGGGCCTTCCTCTTGGCACCCCCTGTGCCCCTCCCAGAAGAACTAGCACCACTAACATTCTTTGTGCGAACCATCTGTAAAGCCAAAACAACTCAAAATTATTTATGCATCATAATATTTAATTGCTCATAATTATGAAATAAATGGCCAATAAATTTCAATAATTAGAACAATCAATTAACCAAATAAATGTGCTTAAAAATTTTGATTTTAAATATTACCCAATAAATGCCAATTAATTAATTAAGACATGCTAAAGTGATCAGTTAAAGCAGGTCCTAAACAATTCTAAACAGGCAAAGTGAGAATCAAACTCATGCTCAAAATCATGTCATCAGTAACATGTAATATTGCACAATCATTTATGTATGGGCATGCAAAAATATTAGAGCAATTAATTAAGCATACATACACCAACAAAATAATTTGCAGAAATCATTGAGCACTCAAAAACTACCACCTAAGCAAACATGAATAACTTACAAAGAATCCTAACCACATGAAATCTAATTTAAAGCATTATGAACAATCATTTCTTTCCTAAAGGTTCCTAGAATCCTAAGATTTCCTATCCTAAGGTTATGCTCAAATAAAATAAAAATTCAAAATTTCAATCGGTTAAAAAGAAAGAAAACTATAAAAACATACCTGGTATAAGCTCAGAAACTGAAAATGAGGGCTACATGAGTGAGAAAAGGCAAAGCAAAGGTTAGAAATATCAGAGAAATTGCAAAGGAAATGAACGAGAGGGAGTTCATTTTGAACTCCTTCGTTCAAATTTCAGAATTTAAAATCTCGCTTCCTGTGCTACACCCTGCGCTACAGCGCAGAGTGGAGCGCGTACTTCTTCAGAAATTGAAGCGTCCCGCTGCGCTTCACCCTGCGCTACAGCGCAGAGTGAAGCGCAAAAGTCAGAGAGTAAGGTTTTTAATTTTAATTCTGCGCTTCACTTGCGCTATAGCGCAGATCTGCAGTATTCTTTCTACTTCTGCTACGCCTAATTGATTCCATGTCATCCTTATAGATTTAGATCCCCATTTTAACAATTTCCTAATTACATAGGTAAATCCTAAAACTAAAAATTACCAAAATGAAAATTAAAAACTTACAAGGACTGGGTTGCCTCCCAGGAAGCG
Organism: Sesbania bispinosa; assembly: GCA_026901365.1. NCBI lineage: Eukaryota > Viridiplantae > Streptophyta > Magnoliopsida > Fabales > Fabaceae > Sesbania > Sesbania bispinosa. Next base: position 1,302,278 of record QLOH01000254.1, read on the forward strand.
CTTGTTTAACGTCTTTTAGCTCGACGCCTGGTTACTCAACCCGTTTATGGTGGCCTCAAGTGGAGGATGATGTTTGACTCCATACCAATTCTTCCCTTGAGCTCCCATCCTCCATGCCAATTTTGATTCTTCCATCACTGTCACTGTCTTCCTCAGTATCAGATGTTGATCTCCTTTTCCTCTTAAATTTGAACTCCCATATTGACTCTGGATGCTTTACCCTCATTTTAGGCTTCCTCAGAAATTCGGAGCCTGGCAGCTTTGTTTGACTTTTGAAAGTAGCATCAGTTTGTTGTAACTTGGGCGCACCTCTATGAAACGTAATACTTTCATCTTTTGAGTTCAATCCATATTTTCCTCGATCAACATCAATGATCATCTTAGCAGCTTTCATGAAGGGTCTTCCTAAAATTAGGGGGACTTCAGTATCCTCCTCTGCTGTCTCTACAATGTAGAAATCTACAACATATGCAAATTTATCCGCTTTGATTTGAATATCCTCTAATATCCCATGAAGGGGTTGAGCGGATTTATTTGCAAGAAGTAACCTCACATTTGAAGGCTTGACCTTCACATTACTCAACTTGTTAAAATACGATAACGACATCAAATTGATGCTCGCTCCAAGATCTAATAAAGCATGAGTAGTAGGTAGTGTTAGTATATGCACTAGAGACCTATATGTTTTTGAACATCCATCACTTGTATCATATTATTATTTTATAGAGGCATTTCATTTTATTAATTCTTTTAGAATATAATTAATGTCCTTAGAATAGTAAGCTTAAACTTCATAAGAATCAAGTAGATGACTTGATCGTGAGATCTTATGAAGAACTATTCTTAAATAGTCCCTAGTCAAGTATCATATTAGGACAAAGATGCATTTAGACTAGTATGTGAGTTCATTGATGATCACATCTCACAGATCATGGATATGAGATATCATGTGCTCACATAGGTACACATTAAGAGTAATGGTGTACTGGACAGACCCACCTTAAGAACGTTGCATGGGTTGTTACATAAGTGTCATGGACGTTTCTTAAATTGATAGATGTTATATGAAGTCCTTCGACCTGAAATCACTACAATTCCTACATAAGGAATTATATGTTTTAATTATAATCAAACGTTACCTGTAACAGGGTAATCATAAAGTTGGTTTTTGGACATGTAATAAATTATGTGGTGGAACGTGAGTGCCCTAGATGGGATTTGTCCCTCCTATGTAACAGGAGTTATATCTGTAGGCCTCTTGATAAAGTGAGACTACAAAATGCATGGCCATGCTCAGGAGGATAAATATGAGATATTTATTTTCTGTACAGTCTACTTGGGGATCAAGAAAATATGAATTGAACTATACAAGGTTGACACAATCCATGCCCTTGTGTTCAATTAGATATTTGGACAAAGGGACAGATTATATAAATTATTATCATAAAATAGGATTTATCAAAGTTATTGATAATCTCAATATTTGGATAGTGATGTGTTGCTAGATACCGCTCACTATTTATGATATTAAATATAATTGGGTTTTATTTTAATATCATAACCAAATATTAAAATCCTATTGGGTCACATGCATACAACAAGCCACTAGGAAAAGAATAATAATTCTAATTTAATTTAATTAGAATTATTATAACATAATGGGTCAGACCCATAAGTATGAGGGTTAAGTGAGTGAGGGGGTAAAACCCTAGCCTCCACTCTATAAATAGAGCATGAGATGCATTACCCTATACACATGAGCAATCACTTTTTACTTTCTGAGGCTACTAGCAGAGTTGAGGAGGGTTTCCTAGTACGGCTGTTGGCGTGGATACCAATAGAGACACGACTACTCTTGCCTCGTTTGTAATCCTAATAAGGTACGACCTTTTGTTTCAAAACCTTTTATGCCTTGATTCATGTTTTCACAAAACAATCATAACAATGGAGGGAATCCATTTATTTTCGCTGCACCCTGACCATATGTTTGATTCCCTTCAATTGGTATCAGAGCTTTGGTTTGCGATAAACACGTTTTAGGCTTTTAATCTTGTGAAGATTATGTTTTTTTTTGTTGTTTTTTGCTGAAAAACGTAGCGCTGATATCTGGGCTGCAACCTGCGCTGCAGCGCAGATCTGCGTTGCAAGCTAGGCTGCAGCGCAGACTGAAGCGCAGTTTACGTATTTTGATTCTGATACTTGCGCTTCACGTGCGCTGTAGCGCAGACGGAGTGCAGGTAAAGCGCAAGTGAAGCGCAGCTTTCAGAATCAGTTTATTTTGTTCCCTTTATTGATTATTTTATGTGCGATGTATATATATATATATATATATATATATATGTTTATATGTTCTAATGTTGGAGGGTCCCAAGGAACATGAAATAGTTCATGTCTTGGGCATCAAAGGGTTCAATTGTTGAAACCTTGTCTTGATTCAAATGTTGGTTGCGATAAACATGCCACTTATCAATTTGCTGACAAGAACGTATTCAAATGATACAAGGGACTTACTCTTTTATCGGTTCGTGAAGTATTCGTTTGATGCGAGACACTTATTGATGATTAGTTGAGTGTTTATCAAATCCAATTTTTGTTTTGAGACACTGCGTAATGGGTTATTTCGTATGCGCGTAATCAAACCTCGCTTAATATATATACATCTTATTATATCACTTGTTTTACAATCAATGGATGTTGAATTTGCATGATGGTTGGTTATGACCTTAGTAGTTTTATTTAAATACGACCTACGTGTCGTGCCTTACCTCTAAATATTCCTCTTGTAATTCTCTTCTCATCTCTATCCCCTCGTATGTTAAATGAGGTTTCTTCTTGTTATGTAATGTAACCGGGGAAAAGCATGGAGCCAAAGAAGCATGTGGAGACATGTGAATGGAGACTTCAAGATTATATGTGATGTAATTAAGTATTGGTTTTTAGGAGGCCATAACCATATCATGTGTTTGTATGAGATGCATGCTTGTATGTTAAATGGTTTAACAACGAATAAAATTAAAGCGATCAAATCCCTCGAAGGGAATGTTAAGTTATATTCTTCATTCCAATGAATAACACTCGTCAAGGCTAGAATGGATTAAGTGTGGGTCTGCTAAAGCAGGGTACATTTATCTATTTTAGTGAGGGGTGATTATGTTTTTGTTAAATGGTTTAACAAAGGAATGGAAAAAATAAAGCGATCAAATCCCTCAATGCTTATTATGCCATCTAATGAATGACACTCGTCAAGGCTAGAATCGATGAAGAGTGGGTCTGCTAAAGCAGGGTACCTTTATCTATTTTAGTGAGGCGTGATAGGATAAAAGTGATATCCAATTGTCAACCATTGGGTTTTGATTAGGTATATTCAATAAGATTGAAAAACCTAAAGACACCGATATTAAGTAATGTTTTGCCTTCCAATGTATGACACTCGTCAAGGCTAGAATCGATTAAATGTGGGTCTGCTAAAGCAGGGTGCATTTATCTACTTTAGTGAGGCGCGATGGGATAAAAGTAATATTCAACTGTCATCCGTTGGGTTTTGACTTAACTAGGTATATTCAATAGGATTAAAAAAACCTAGAGGCACTAAGTTAGGCATTAATTCATAAGATGAATTAGAATAAGAGTTATTCACCTAACTATCCAAGAGTTGTATGAGATACAATTGGAAAGTGTGTTCCTACCTAAATAACCTTTTCTTAAGCGATCAACTAAAGCTGACTTAAAATTAGGTGAAATATGGATCTTGGCCCACTAGAAAATCTAGTGATGGGATTTTCTGATTCTTTATATTGAGGGTACTTGTTTTGAATCAAAATAGTGGGAGGCATATTTGATTAAAGACCTTGTTAAATATGTTTGTTATATGATACTTACTTGCATTATTTTCTGCTAATAGATAACCATGGCAACAAACACAACAAGTAACCTTTCACTGAGATCTGTCCTTGAGAAGGACAAACTGTCTGGAACTAACTTTCTAGACTGGTATAAAAACCTAAGGATTGTCCTTAGGCATGAAAAGAAGTTGTATATCTTGGAAGAGCCCGTTCCTGAAACACCTGCTGCAACTGCTTCGAAAGCTGACAAGGATGCTTTTAAGAAGCATCTGGATGATGCTCTCGATGTAGGATGCCTTATGCTTGCTACCATGAATGCCGAACTCCAAAAACAGCATGAGAACATGGAGGCGTACGATATGATCGTACATTTAAAGAGACTTTATCAATGCCAAGCTAGGCATGAACGATTTGAAGTCTCAAAAGCACTTTATCAATGTAGACTGGCAGAGGGAAATCATGTTGGTGCTCATGTACTCAAGATGATTGGGTATATTGAAAACCTAGAAAGGCTTGGATTCCCATTAGGCCAAGAGTTGGCCACTGATCTTGTCTTGCAATCGTTGCGAGACAGCTATGGTCAATTCGTCATGAACTACAACATGAATGAATTTGACAAACCACTGCTAGAATTGTTGAGCATGTTGAGAACAGCTGAGCAAAACATTCATAAAGGTAAAGGGAAGGCCATATTGATGGTCCAACCTGAAAAAGGCAAGGGCAAGAAGAAGTTCAAGAAGCCCTATTTCAAATCAAAGGACAAGGGCAAAACCAAGCCTAGTACCTCTGCTTTGAATCCTAAGGGCGGGATAGCTAAGGAAGGAAAATGTTTCCACTGTGGCCAAAAAGGACATTGGAAGAGAAATTGTGCAAAGTACCTGGAGGAGATCAAGAAGAAGGGAAGTGAGACTTCCACTTCAGGTATTTATGTTATAGAAGTCAATTTATCTACTTCTGCATCTTGGGTATTAGATACTGGATGTGGATCTCACATTTGTGTGAATGTGCAGGGTCTAAAAAGGAGTAGACCATTGACCAAAGGTGAAATTGACCTGCGAGTCGGAAATGGAGTAAAAGTTGCTGCTTTAGCCGTATGAACTTATTATTTAAATTTGCCAATTGGGCTAGTTATTGAATTAGATAATTGTTATTTTGTGCCAGCCATTAGTAGGAATATTATTTCTGTTTCTTGTTTAGACAAGAGTGGTTTTTCATTTTTAATAAAGAACAATAGTTGTTCGATTTATTTAAATGATATGTTTTATGGTTGTGCAAAGTTAAACAATGGATTGTATGTTCTCGACTTTGAAGTTCCTATCTATAACATAAATGCTAAAAGGGTCAAAACAAATGATTTGAACCAAACTTACCATTGGCATTGTCGCCTAGGCCACATAAATGAGAAACGCATTTCCAAACTCCACCAAGATGGCTTTTTGGACTCTTTTGATTTTGAATCAATTGAGACATGTGAATCTTGTCTATTAGGGAAGATGACCAAAACCCCATTCACTAGAAAAGGTGAAAGGGTCGGTGATCTTCTTGGTCTCATACATAGTGATGTACGTGGGCCCATGGGCACAATGGCTAGAGGTGGTTTTCAATACTTCATCACTTTTACTGATGATTTCAGTAGATATGGGTTTGTGTATCTAATGAAACACAAATCTGAATGCTTTGAAAATTTCAAGGAATTTAAGAATGAAGTACAAAACCAACTTGGCAAGACTATTAAAACACTTCGATCAGATCGACGTGGGGAATACTTGAGCCAACAATTTGATGACCATCTAAAGAATATGGGATAGTATCTCAACCCACTCCTCTAGGAACACCTCAATGGAATGGAGTTTCTGAAAGGAGAAATCGAACTCTATTATATATGGTTCGATCCATGATAAGTCATTCTGATCTCCCCGACTCCTTTTGGGGTCATGCTTTGTTAACAGCAGCTTTCACACTAAATCGTGTTCCATCTAAGGCTGTTAAAAAGACACCATATGAGATATGGACTGGGAAATGACCTAGTATGTCTTTTATGAAGATTTGGGGTTGTGAAGCCTATGTGAAACGACAAGTTTCAGATAAGCTAGGACCCAAATCAGATAAGTGCTTATTTGTTGGATACCCAAAAGAGACTATGGGTTACTACTTCTGTAATCCTAGCGAAGGCAAAGTATTTGTCGCTAGGACTGTTGTATTTTTAGAGAAAGAATTTGTCTCTAAGAAAATAAGTGGGAGAAAAGTAGAACTTGAAGAAATTCAAGTAACACAGAGTAGCAATGAGCTAGAAATGGAACAAGAGCAGATACCACAAAGTGTTGTGGAGACACCTGCTCAAGTAGCACAAGACTTGTGTAGGTCAGATAGGGTACGTCACCAGCCTGAGAGATATGGTTTCCTTGTGTCTCATGAAGGGGATGTATTGCTAATGGATCAAGATGGACCAGTGACTTACCAAGAAGCTCTTTTGAGTCCAGAATCTGAGAAATGGCTTGATGCCAAGAGATCTGAAATGGATTCCATGTACACTAACAAGGTATGGACCTTGATTGAGCAACCCGAAGGGATAAAACCCATAGGGTGCAAGTGGGTTTTCAAAAAGAAAACTGACATGGATGGTAATATAAGTACCTTCAATGCACGATTGGTGGCTAAAGGTTTCAAGCAAATTCATGGTGTAGACTATGATGAAACTTTTTCCCCAGTTGCCATGCTTAAATCTGTTCGGATCTTACTTGCTATTAAAGCTTACCATGATTATGAAATCTGGAAAATGGATGTCAAGACAGCCTTCATAAATGGAAGTCTCCTTGAAGATGTGTATATGACACAACCTAAAGGTTTTGTTAAACCTGAAAATGCTGGAAAGGTATGTAAGTTGCAACGATCCATTTATGGATTAAAGCAAGCTTCTAGAAGCTGGAATCTTCGTTTTGATGAAGCTGTTAAGCAGTTTGGTTTCATTAAAAATGAAGATGAACCTTGTGTCTACAAAATGGTTAGTGACAACATAGTGGTTTTTCTGGTTTTGTATGTAGATGACATACTCCTCAGAGGAAATGACACTCCTACCCTTCAGTCTGTAAAGACTTGGTTAGGAAATTGTTTTTCTATGAAAGATTTGGGCGAAGCAACCTATGTGTTAGGTATCAGGATCTATAGAGATAGATCTCGAAGATTACTTGGCCTAAGTCAAAGTACATACATAGACAAAGTGTTAAAACGGTTTAGCATGCAAGATTCTAAGAAGGGATTTTTGCCTATGTCACATGGTATAAGCCTATCTAAGGCTCAATCTCCTTCTAGTAAGGAAGAGCGAGAACGCATGAGTAAGATTCCTTATGCATCCGCTATAGGGTCTATCATGTATGTCATGTTGTGTACTCGACCAGACATATCATATGCTTAGAGCATGACTAGCAGATACCAGTCTGATCCCAGTGAAGGTCACTAGACAGCAGTCAAAAACATGCTTAAGTACTTGAGAAGAACTAAGGATTTGTTCTTGATATATGGAGGTGAAGAAGAGATACTTGTAAAGGGTTACACTGATGCTAGCTTCCAAACCGACAAAGATGATTCAAGATCACAGTCAGGTTATGTGTTTTGTTTGAATGGTGGCGCTGTGTGCTGGAAGAGTTCAAAGTAGAAAACAGTCGCTGATTCTACCACAGAAGCTGAGTATATTGTTGCCTCAAATGCTGCGAAAGAGGCCGTACGAATCAGGAAGTTCATCATTGAACTTGGAGTAGTTCCTACAATTGTGGATCCTATAAGTCTTTATTGTTATAACAATGGGGCTATTGCACAAGCCAAGGAACCCAGGTCTCATCAACGATCCAAACATATACTTAGACGTTTCCATCTCATCTGAGAAATCATTGATAAGGGAGATGTGAAGATATGCAAAGTGCATACAGATGACAATGTTGCAGACCCATTGACAAAACCCCTTGTGCAGTAGAAGCATGAAGGGCACACTAGATCATTAGGCATTAGAGTTATGTCTGAATGGCTCTAGTGCAAGTGGGAGATTGTTAGTATATGCACTAGAGACCTATATGTTTTTGAACATCCATCACTTTTATCATATTATTATTTTATAGAGGCATTTCATTTTATTAATTCTTTTAGAATATAATTAATGTCCTTAGAATAGTAAGCTTAAACTTCATAAGAAATCAAGTAGATGACTTGATCGTGAGATCTTATGAAGAACTATTCTTAAATAGTCCCTAGTCAAGTATCATATTAGGACAAAGATGCATTTAGACTAGTATGTGAGTTCATTGATGATCACATCTCACAGATCATGGATATGAGATATCATGTGCTCACATAGGTACACATTAAGAGTAATGGTGTACTGGACAGACCCACCTTAAGAACGTTGCATGGGTTGTTACATAAGTGTCATGAACGTTTCTTAAATTGATAGATGTTATATGAAGTCCTTCGACCTGAAATCACTACGATTCCTACATAAGGAATTATATGTTTTAATTATCATCAAACGTTACCTGTAACAGGGTAATCATAAAGTTGGTTTTTGGACATGTAATAAATTATGTGGTGGAATGTGAGTGCCTTAGATGGGATTTGTCCCTCCTATGTAACAAGAGTTATATCTGTAGGCCTCTTGATAAAGTGAGACTGCAAAATGCATGGCCATGCTCAGGAGGATAAATATGAGATATTATTTTCTGTACAGTCTACTTGGGGATCAAGAAAATATAAATTGAACTATACAAGGTTGACACAATCCATGCCCTTGTATTCAATTAGATATTTGGACAAAGGGACAGATCATATAAATTATTATCATAAAATAGGATTTATCAAAGTTATTGATAATCTCAATATTTGGATAGTGATGTGTTGCTAGATATCGCTCACTATTTATGATATTAAGTATAATTGGGTTTTATTTTAATATCATAACCAAATATTAAAATCCTATTAGGTCACACGCATACAACAAGCCACTTGAAAAAGAATAATAATTCTAATTTAATTTAATTAGAATTATTATAACATAATGGGTCAGGCCCATAAGTATGAGGGTTAAGTGAGTGAGGGGGTAAAACCCTAGCCTCCACTCTATACATAGAGCATGAGATGCATTACCCTATACACATGAGAAATCACTTTTTACTCTCTAAGGCTACTAGCAGAGTTGAGGAGGGTTTCCTAGCACGGCTGTTGGAGTGGATACCAATAGAGACACGACTACTCTTGCCTCGTTTGTATTCCTAATAAGGTACGACCTTTCGTTTCAAAAACCTTTTATGCCTTGATTCGTGTTTTCGCAAAACGATCATAACAAGGGAGGGAATCCATTTATTTCTGCTGCACCCTGACTATATGCTTGATTCCCTTCAGGTAGATTACCAATAGAGATGGGTATAGTAAACTTACCTGGGTCAAGTGACTTACTTGTGACTAAGACCTTCTCTTCATGATGTTCCTTTTGTGCTGCTTCTTCATCTTGTTGAACAACTTCCTCTTGAAGCAATTGTTCTTCAAAGATGATTTCTTCTTCCTCATCAAGTTCCTCCTCCTCTGACTTGTTGCCATCAGTGGCAATCAAGCTGCATTGTTCCTTTGGATTGGTGTGGGTTACAGCTGAGAAGTGTTGTCGCCTGTGTTCTGCCATTTCAGTTACTAACTGACCCACTTGACTCTCTAGAGTCTTGATTGATGCCTCAGTAGTTGTCTTGAATCCACTAAATTTTTGCACAAGGTCATCAATCTTACCTTCCAAAGTGTTCAGTTTATCATATGTTGAGGGCTGCTGTTGGTAAGGTGGTTGTCTTGGTCCTCCATTCTGACTCCAACCTGAGTTGGTTTGGTTATTTCTCCAACCTTGCGAATATTGATTGTTGTTATTGTTGGAGTAATTCCCTTGCCTTCCCTGGTTCCCCATGAAGTTGACTTGTTCTGGTTGTGTTCCTTGGCTAGCACATTGACCATTTAGATGGTCTCCTCCACAGAAATCACAAATCAATGGTTGGGCTTGGATGGGTTGTGAGTGGACAGCTTGGAGTTGTTGAGGGAGTGTCTTCAATGTCTCAGTGAGTGCTTCTAGTTGACGTTTAATGAGCTTTCTCTCAGCTAACAGAGCATCACTTTGATTGTGTTCTGCGACACCCTTAGTTATACCGCTAAGAGTATCACATTACGAACGTAACCGATGACTCTCACTTTTTAGATATACTTAGAAAATACGGGAATATTTTTTTTTCTTTTTTTTTTAAAGAGTTTTTAATAAGAACTTAGTCATCAACAACTAATCGCATTCTAATTCCATTTTAAGTATTCATGAAAACGTCCTTTTCTTAAGTCTGAAATTCATTTTCTAAAAACATCTAGACGATTCAATCATTCCGCATAAATACACAACATACACGCAAATATAAAAGGGATCATGGGAAGAAAACCTCATAACATATATACAGAACCATAGTGTCAAAGTAATCCCGGAGTAAACAATACCACCATACAAAACAAGAGTTCTAGTAGTAGACTATAATAAATAAGACCTCAGCCTAAACAAAACAAAACAAAAGGCCACTAAATCTGAGCTGCTACTAACTAGACTCGTGACTACCCCCAGTTACGCTATCCTACTCGTCATCATCCGTCTCAGCAGGAATTCATCCACAACTCCTCCCTCCAGTACCCCCGAGGTTGATCATCCCAAAGTCTTCTGAGGGGTCGTCACTGGAAGAATCCTCTTCCGGCTCCTCATCCTCAGAGTCATCCTTCAGGTCTTCCTCTGGGTCCTCCTCCTCAGATGTAGTGTCATCGATCACGATCATGTCTGGCTCACTCGGACGGGAACGGCCAAATGCGTCAAAATATACGGGCTGTGGAGGTGACATCTCTGGACCGGGAGAGTAACGAGGGGAATCTGGCTCGCCCATGGTCGCCATCCGTGAGGACTGTGACGATGCTGATGGAGAGGGGCGATGACGACGGTTGAGAAAAGTAGTGTAGTGACGGAGTCTGGGTGGAGTCTCAAACTCAAGGATCACCGACACTGTGAAATCTATCTTCGGTACCAGGGGAAGGCTGGATGAGAAATGGTGATGCGCACCTCCCCCGTGAAAACACATCGCCTAGGGACGTCGGTAATTCGCCACTGGCCTCGTGGCTCCCACCTCAACGTGATCCTCATAGTGGACATCCTGAATCTCTCCAATACCAACTGTCGACGTGGCGAAGAAGTACGACGACAGGGAATAACAGAAGCAGAAAAGGAAGGGTGAGAACATCACATGAACTCATATCAAGTAGAATAAAGTAACTAGAGCATCAATAAAATATTCATAAGCATCCACATAATCTCAATCACAAATATGCAGCTGATGCTACCATGCTATATGTATCTAATGCATGAGGGCCCGGGGAAAACAGCACCAAAAGCAGAGCACATAGCAACTGCTCGACCATATATGTACAATATATCAGGAGTATAGTCTGTACTAGCAAATAGTACGAAGAGCATTGCTCAATCTCTGGCCAAGACGATTTTCCGACTTCCAGACAAACTCGCTGATTATGAAAACTTGAGAGCGACAGGATAGTCAAGCCTGTACCCCGTTTGCACAACAGTAGGGGGCGAGCCTACGCCACTTATGCCATTCCGGGACCTGACTCATCCTCAGGGCTGGTCTCCTTTACTGGACCGCTGGTGTTCTTTGCAAAACCCAGTGCACCCGTCCCATCCAGTTTCACACTGTACTAGAGTGGTATTGCCATATCGTAAGGCTTTTGAACCTTAATCATTATTGATGCACATGATGTATGTCACACCGCAAACACTTACAATATTACGTCCTTCAGACAAACCCATTGAATCTTTTTACGTCACCACTTTATTGTGGTGCAACCTTGTAGATTCAAGGTCTTTCTTTTGAGGAAAACCAAATCACACTCTCTTGCCAAGCTTCTCAAGTTTTATGTAGAGAGAAAGTGTTGGTTATAATCTTTTAAGGTAGTTTGTGCTAGCTTTATTGATAATCATATTCATTTAAGTCCTACAATTTACTAAGGCTTATGGATATGTCTTATGAAAGGCATTAAAATTCCTAATTTCACTTGTATGACTAATTAAGATTAGGCTTGACCTTAATCATAACTAGTCTTCATTAATCGAATGTCAATTAATCTTTCCTTCTTTAATTAAGTCTTAATCCTTACTTAAGATCCTAATTAATTTCTAATTATCCCTTAATCTCTTCCTTAATCTTGGATTAAGGTTTTTAATTATGCTTGGTTAAGGTTAAATTATAATTAATTAGTTTTTAACCGTCGTTAGAGATTAATTACTTAATTAACACTTATATTAATATTAATTATCTTTAGACTTAATTACTTATTAATTAACTTAAGTAATTTAGGCTAATCAACTTAGGTGATTAAATTAGTTAAGTCTACTAATTAATCCTAAGTTTAATTTTCACAACTTAGATTAGTGTTGAAGTTCAACCCTAATCTAAACCTAAGCCCATGAATTATTTTTAGTTGTCTTTTAAATTGAGTTTTGACTTTCTTTTTGAAGGCTTTGGGACTAAACAAAAGCCTAAAGGTTATTGGACCCATGAGAGCCCATTTTTATTCATAATAAATAAAAATATGACTTTTAAATAGATTTTTATTTTAGTTAAAATAAAAATCCGAATTTAATTACTTAATTTAAAAACTTATCTTATTTACAATTTAGTCCTTTTTATTACAAATTTATTCTTTAGTCCTTTTGGGCCAATTTAGCCCAAAAACATGTTTTAAACATCCTTTTGATCTTTTTAGGATCAAAAGGACATTTTTGATGAGTTTCATCAAGAACACTCATGAACATCAAGAACAACCTTGAATGTTCATCCAAAACTTCAAATTTTTCACAACATCCAATCTTTACCAAAACTTCACACATTCATCAATAAACAATCTAAATGCCAAATATCATACTAATCCACTCAAAATCATCCACATACACATTAAAGTTCATAACTCCATTTTCAAGCTCAAAACATCATTATTTTCAAGATAAATCACCAAATCAATTTTTCCACTTAAGATCAACCACATGCATGTACATATATCCATCATATAATCACATCCAAACCATCAAAATAATTTTTGCACACATGCAGCCACTTCTTCCTCTCTTGGCCGAGAGCTTAAGGGGAAAAAGGAGGGATTTTTTTCAACAAAATCCTTCCTTGGCTTGCATGCAACACAACCCAACCATCAACAACAATCCAAACAAGATCAAAGACATGCAAACAACAACAATAACCCAGCTCATCAAGACCGAAAATATTTTCTCAAAAACAAGCTCAAAGGTTTGATTTTTCAAGAGAAAAACAAGGGAAAAAGCAAGGATTCAAGGGCAAATCCTTGACTCTAGTTACATGGCCTACTAGAGTTCAAGTTCTCCCCCCCTTTACCTTAGATCTTCAAGGGAATGAGTGCAGATTTTTCCTCCTCCAACAGCCCCTTCAAGCTCCTCCTTCAAGCCTCCAACAAGTGGATTTTTGGGTAGAAAGTATGTATTTTTTTTTCTTTAGCTTAAATCCAAGAATGGGACTTAAGCTTGGTTGGTGATTTGGGTGGAGATGAAGAAATTTTGGGGAGAAGAAGGGTGGTGGTGCGCGGCCAGCAAGGGAGAAAGAAGAAGAAGAAGAGAGAAAATGGGTAGGTGGAGAAGATGGCTAAGTGAAAAATGGCCATAAAGTGAAGCTTCTCCTTTATATAGACTTAATGGTGTGAAGGAAGACATGGACAAGTGGCACACATGCACCATGCTGTGCAGCGCAATTTTCAGAGGAGAAAATAAGGTTTGTGCAATTTTTTTCTGGCCCGGATCAAGAGTATTCGGGCCCGGGTCGGAGTACCGGAGGGCAAAAAGGTCAATTTTTGCAGAAAAATCCCAAAAATTCCCAGAAAATTCCTAAAATAGGAAATTTAATACTAAATCCAAAAATATAAATTTTGGTGATAAAAAAAATAATTTTAACAATTCAATAAAACACGAAATGCGGTAAAACGGTAAGAAGCGGGCGTTACAGTAAGTAGAGAGAGAAAATTAAGGTTTTATTTACAGAGATTGTATAGAATTATAATTATAATTTTAAATCATCTTTTAAGGTTCAAAATATATCTTCCATATTTTTCTACAAATTTTTTTTTTTTCATATGCTGGCTATGGTTATACTGTTAATTGGGCATTTTGATCTTTTTGCCCAGAAGTGCTAGAAAAATTCTAAATAATTTTCTAAAACTCATCACTAATTATATTAAGAGTATTTTGAATAAAGGTATATATACCTTAGAGTTTTAGCTATTTTTAATAATTAAATCTATATTTTCCTTAACTGTATAATTACTAAAGGTGTCTTAGGTTATTTTCTCAAACACCTCTCTAGAGAAATTTACTCATAATTGTGGTTGGGTATTATAAATTTGGTTGTCTATTAAAAGCTACTAAATACTTTATAATTAAATGATTATTACTATTTTAAAATTTTCTTTATTCTATTTATACACCAGTAAGAAAAATTGCGGGTGTTACATGTTCCATCATCCCTTTCTTTGGTAATTGCTCGGGTTGTCTTCCACTTTGAGCTTGTTGATTGTTCTGTGTAAAATGGTTGATGATTTCTAGCGCTCGATCAACCTCTGTGGGTAAGATAGTTCCTTCTGCTACCGCATCTATGAATGACCTTGAATCTGAACGAAGTCCCCTACAGAATATGTTGAGTTGGGCTATATCCTAATAGCCATGATTGGGACATTTGCGCAGCATAGACTTGAATATTTCCCAAGCTTCACATAGTGGCTCATCAATACCTTGTCTGAATGTAGAAATATTTGCTTTGGCTTCTATCTGCTTCCTAGTTGCGAAGAATCTTGTCAACAATTTCTCCTCAACCACACCCCAATTGGTTAGGCTTTGGTTTGGGTGTGATTGCAGCCATTCCTTAGCTTTACCTATCAAAGAGAAAGGAAACAAGCGTAAGTAAACAGATTCTAAATTACCTTCCTCGAAACCCATAGTACCAATCAATTCATAAAATTAGAGAGATGAGCATTTGGATTTTCATGATCCAATCCAGCAAATTGATATGCACTAATGAGGTTGAGGTGTGCAGTCTTCAACTCCAAAGCTCTTGCGTTTGGTGGTAACACAATGCTTGAGAAGTGACGTGGTCCTTGATGGGAGATATAATCTCCTAGAGTCCTTCTTGGACGTTCCTCTGCCATATTTTTGGGTTCCTCAACAATTGTCCTTCTTCTCCTTCTCCAGTTCCTACCTCTGTTCTTTCGTGACGTCCTTTCTATTTTTGGGTCGAACTGTAATTGATTGAGAAACGCCTGACCTCTCAGAAGCATAAACAAGGAACTTTTAAAAAGGTAAGTGTTGAAGAGAATTAGAAAAAAACAAGAATTTTCCTAAAATAATAATAAATCCTAAAAATAATAAGAAAAATAAACAAATAAACAAAATCCTAAAATAAAAACTTGATAACTAGACCGCCAAGGTCTACACGAATTGGAAACTGTTCCCCGGCAACGGCGCCAAAAATACTTGATGGGTTTCCGGCAAGCGAACCAAAACAACGAATTTATAAGAGTATTGTTGCGTAAATTGTAAATAACAAATAAATAATCAATGAAATTAGAAAGGAAGAGTTAGAGACACTTTTCTTGGATTAGGATTGAATTTCATATCATCACACCCTTTGTGCATGTAAAAACTATCTATTATTTTAGGTTTACTCTATAATACTGTGGACAAACTATATTGCTTATGAGCCCGAGTTACCAGGCGCCACTCACACTCAAAGATAATTCATGCAGGCTCTCCCAAGCGACAGACTTACCCTCGGCTTATTTTGTTTTCTTTGTTCCGTTTGTAAAAGAACTAATTGATAAACGAGGCCTAATTCTATAGATGCACCTTCATTAGAGTACTCACACTACCCATCACTCATCAGGATACATCCATGTGTCGGTCTTGGATTGACAATCAAATAATCCTTTGCTATCGATACTAAGGCCTAATCCTGTAAACACCCTTCGCTAGAGTACTGTCACTACCCATCGCTCATTAGTAACGCTCATGTGTCGGTCCCAGAGTACCGAGTCCTGTTATTCAATTAGAGTTTGGGTTTCTTCAGAATCCGCTCCCCCATCCTTAATCCTAGTTGAAACTAGCCTATAACTCTGGCACAAGCGCGGAAGTTAGGAATTAAGCACAGAATAAGATTACCAATGTTATAGACAAAGAGCTCAGAAATAATAAAATAGAATTTACATACACTTGGGGATAGAATCAATTACATTCAATCCTAATGGAGAGTTAACTACACAAGGTAGCCATACAAACCACCGAAGATGTTGTCACCATCTGCAATCCTCGTGAAGCGCTCCTCCTCTCCTACTCTAAAATTAGCTCTGGTGCATTATCACTGAAATAAGACTAAATTACAATAATCGTTCACCCTTTGATCTGGTGCAATGAGATCCTATTTATAGGCTAAGGAAAGACAAAGGAAATTGGGGAGAAATCTATCTAAAAATGGAAACAGGGCGCGCTACAGCGCAGGTTGAAGCGCAGCATGCGTCATGCAGCTTCAATCTTTCTCTTTTTAACTTGATCTCTCCCCGAGACTGGTTTTGGTTTATTTGTCTTTCCTTGTTTCCCTTTTCTTGATGAAATCTTGAATTTATTGAGCATCTTGGATTTAATTGGGAAGGTTGTCTGCACAATCCTTGTTTGATTGGCAGTGATCTCCTCATTGATTGTCTCAAATCTTCTACAAATCTTTCTTAAATGTCTTCAATCAAATTCAAATCTTGCAAATATCTCCCTCATTTAATGCTATCTTTCCTTCAAATTAAATCTTTGCAATATCCTGCAAAAAATCAGCAATATTTCTATTAAAATAGCATCAAATTCAAATCCAAGATTAATAAATACAATTTATCTAATATTTAATAAAAATGGATTAAACTGGGGCAAAAATACGATTTTATCCTTGATAAGTGAACTAAAAAGTGCTCTAATTTATCATATAATTTTCACTTATCAGAAGCCCAGCCTCATTACAACCTTCAAAGACCTTAGGATTTATGTTGATATTGTGTCTGTGATTTGATGGAAAATGACTGGCAAGGCTGTGCTAATCAATCACTTTGAGAAATGAGTGAAACACTCACCCAGCAGAGTCATACACTGAGAGTGGTTCCTTTTGAAGATTAATTCTTTGTTTCTTTGTTTGCTATAGTAACTGAAGTGTACTCACATCTTGACTTTGATTGATTGAAAATTCTGATCTTTTTGAGCTGAAAATGTTGTTGCTATATTGTTCTAGTTGTTTTGATGATTGAAAGTTGATTTTGTTCAAAACAATGACTTTTTCTCAGTTTGCTTGCTCCATTTTGATCGAGTTATCTTGCTTGAGGGCAAGCAAGAAGCTAAGTTGGGGGGAGTTGATAAGTTCTTAGAATTAGTAATTTTTGGGTATAATTTTAGCACTTTGAGATGATAATTGTTATTAATCTGGCCCCTAATTTCCCTTTTATTGCTTGATTTTAGTTTTATGTAGTTTTTAAATTAAATTCTGAGTTTGATGCTATTTTAATGAGAAATGTACATATTTTGTAGGAATTAAGACTTGGAGGGAAAGCTAAGAAGCAAGTAAAGTCAAACAAGGAAAAAAGATAGCTTTGGCAGCAAGTTTGGGCGCTCAAACCTCCATCTGGAGGTTTAAACACGCGTACCCTGTCTGAAAATGAGGTCGAAAGCCCCTTTCTGAATCTAGGCATTCAAACCTCCATTTTGGAGGTTTGAACGCGCTACTTTTTGAGAAAAAGTGAACTCGAAACACGCGCACCTTTTTGCGAAATAATAATCATTGCGCGTTCAAACTTCCATCCTGGAGGTTTGAACGCGCGTCCTTTCTGGTGGAAAAGCAACTCACACGCGTCCTCTCTTTCTTGGAGTGCAATTATCACTAGGCGTTCAAACCTCCATTCTGGAGGTTTAAACGCCCAAATTCATACAGTTTGCCAAAGGGGACTCTTGTGCACAATATAAAAGGAAAAAGAAAGCTTTTTTGGTAATCCTCTTCTCCAAGTTTCTCCAGGAGCTCTGCTAGGGTTTGCCTCCATTTCTTCTCCATTTCTCTTGGGTTGTAAGTGCTACTATGAGTAGCTAAGCTTTTATTTTGGAATTGAATGTAATATATTCAAACTTGGATGTATTTTGGATTCATTAATCTATAGAAATTTCGTTTCTTTTCAATATTGGCATTTTCGTTCTACTCATAATGCTTGATTCTATTAACTCACTAGTAATCTTGATTTAGATTTCTTGAAGTAGCGGGAACGTATTTCAGAAATTCGATTTGGACGAAAAATGCTGGATAGGTCAAAACGCTAGGAATGACTTTCGATTTATCGATGGCTTTAAAACATCTTTTCTTAATGCTAGGCAACTTGTTATACATTGGAGGAATCAGTGTTTATGGGGTTGTTCTAAGGATTTCACATTGGAGGAACCGATGTGAATGATTTTAGCTTGTGCTTTAATATTGTTTAGTTCGAATACTATAGGTTTTTTATTTCCAAAATACGAAAGAGTGCGATAGATGAAATTCAATCCCAGTTTCTCCCACTTGAACTTTCCTTAGTTTTTATTTTGCATTTTATTACTTTTATGCATTTCTACTTTAATTGTTATAAAAAATCAATCATAAATCAAATATTCTCCTTTTTGTACATATACTTAGTAAGCTAAACTCTTAATTTTGATTGAAACCGTTCCTCGTGGGTTCGACACTATTACTTAAAAACTATGATACTGTTGCGACATTGGTACGCTTGCCAAGGTCCAACAATGAGCCAGCCCGCTTAACCCACGAACCTGCGGTGGGTCGAGTCAGGTTGGTATTTTTTCAGCTCACCAGAAAAGTGAGCAACCCGGCTCGCCCCACTTTTAGCCAAACTCGTGGTGAGCCAACTCAGGTGAGTTGGGTTAGCTCACTTTGACAACTCTAGCCTCCTCACCACACCATATGGGCCTCTTCCCAACCTTCTGGGCTTTGTTCATCATATCTCAAAGGCGACGAGCAACCCTCTGCTCGTATACCTTCTTGATTTGGGTCTCATGAGAAGGGTCCCAAGTAACTCGGCTCTACAAAATAAAAAAGGGGTAAGTTATGACAAATTGACATATCTTAAGAAAAAAATTTAAAGTGTTTAGGGTTTATAATTACTGTGAACTCTTCCCACCACCTTTCCCTTATATCCTTCGGGGTGACCTCCCAAAGGTAGTGAGGACCCCGGAATTGAGAACGTATGGCATGACCAATGGCTACGATAGGTGGGTTGTTAGGCACCCAACTGCAAAATAAAATGTTTAATATTAACAGTTAAAACAATTAAAGATGTCATATTAATATCAATTCTAAAGAAGGAAAAAAGATAAACAAACTCACCCCTTGCCAAATGGTCTGGTAATAACCCGACCTTGAGCGTGGTCGGCTTGAGCTGGCACCTTGGAACCGAGTTGGCTCCCCATCAGACTCATGGTCAGTATCCCCATCCATCTAAGCGTCCTCAACGTCTTGCTCGAGCACAACGTCCTCCTCCATTGGAGGCATCTGAAGTAATCCTGGTGTCTGGATGAACCTTATTCCATTGAACTGTAGAACAGAAGGTGGAGGGTAGGAAGAAGAAGATTGGATGGCGACTGCTAGAGCCGCTGAGGTAGATGGATGCTCCGGCATCTGATCAGAGTGAGAGAGGTTGGTCCTCTCCTGCATCACGCGAGCTGCTCGTGCATGTAGCTCGCCCGGAGGGATGGACCTCGCTCTTCTCGATGGGATCTTCTCTCCACCTCTACCACGCATCCTAGGCATTAATTTTTTCCTACAAACTATAGACATTATATAAATTAAATAATTATATAAGTTAAAATTACTAATTACTAATTACAAATATACTAATAAAACTAATTACTAATTACTAATTACTAATTACTATAGACATTATATAAAAATTAAATAATTATATAAATTAAAATTACTTATTACTAATTACTAATATACTAATATACTAATTACTAATTACTGATTACGAATATACTAATAAAACTAATTACTAATATATAAATTAAATAATTACTAATATACTAATTACTAATCTATACTATTACATCATGGGACTTTTTTTTTTCATTGTTTATTCAATGCTTTATTTTTTTGGTGAGTCAATGTGTAGTTACTTTGTCCTATCCATAAAGTAAAATAGTGTAAATATATATGATAATGACATAGTGACTATAATAAAGTAGATTGTGAAGTGATCTATTAGACTAAGGCTATGATATCTATTGCTTGAGCTAAAAATCTCAAATATTTTGACTTCTCATGTACGCTCCCCATATACGTTAAGGTAATGACATTATGAATTACATGTACTCTATATGGTAGACGGTCCTATTAATATGTCTTTTTTGTTTTTTTATCACACTTTTCATTTTATTTTATTATTATTATTATATTAATATATTTTCTCTCATTATCTGTTTGTATTAATTTGTTTCATTACAAAAGTGATTTTTTTATGAATCAAGGATATCCTTCACGGGAGACAGTCATGCTCCTACTATTTTCATTTTTTCCCCCATTTTTTTATCACAATTTAATTTTTTAATTATTATATTAAAATAGTTTCTCTCGTTATTCATTTTTATTTATTCTCATTTCAGTAAAGTAAATTTTTTATGAACCACAGGAAGCAGTCCTGTTATAAACCACATGAAGCAATCCTGCTCCTGTCTTTTTTTTTAATCACACTTTGATTTTTAATTTTTTATAATTATTATTTTTAAACAAATTTTCTCATTATCCATTTCTATTTATCTATTTCATTACATAAAAACTCACATAAAGAAATATGATATATAGATTCATTTACATCAAATTTAATGTATTTTTTTCAATATATTATTTATCTAATTTATTCATTACTTCTTTCACTTATTATCTCTCTTATCTATTGTATCTATCTATTTACTTCTATTACTCTATATTAAAATTATTTCCACAGTCCGCATGTTATATTTTCTCATTTGCGTTTTTCTCAAATTTTTTATTCTCTTCTTTGTAAAGTGATTTTTTTATGAACCACATTTATCTTTTACAGGAGGCAGTCTTGCTCCTGTCATTTTCTTTTCTGTTTTTGTTTTTTTTTTCACAATTTCATTTTTTATTGTTATTATATTAAAACATTTGCTCTCATTATTTGTTCATATTAATTTGTTTCATTATAAAAGTGATATTTTTATAAACCATGAGTATCCTCCACGTGAAGCAATTTTGCTCTTACATTTTTCCCCTTTTTATCACAATTTAATTTTCTTTTTTATTATTATATTAAAATAATTTCTCGCAGTATTAATTCTTATTTATCTGTTTCGTTACATATAAACTCACATTAAACAATACAATAAATGTGTTGATTTACATTACATTTAACATGATATTTCAATATATCATTTATCTCTATATTTTATTCATTAATGTTTTCTTTTATTATCTCACTTACCTATTCTATTTATCTATTTACTCTATATTAAAATTCTTATTTATCTCATTTTTCATTTTTTGTTATTATATTAATATATTTGCTCCTATTGTTTTCTTTTTTTCCTTTTCATCACACTTTAAATTTTTTATTATTATATTAGAGTAGTTTCTCTTATTATTCATCCTTATTTATTCTTATTTCAGTAAAGTGATTTTTTTATCAACCACAGGAAGTAGTCCTCTTATAAATCACAAGAAGTTGCTCCTATCTTTTTTTTTTTTCATTTTCTTTCTTTAATCACACTTTAAGTTTTATTGTTTTATCATTATTATATTAAAACAAATTTTTGCATTATCCATTTCTATTTATCTATTTGATTATATAAAAGCTCACATAAGGAAATACGATATATGAATTTATTTACATCAAATTTAATGTGTTTTTTTTATCTATTTCTATTTCATTTCAAGTTTTTTTATTCTGCTTTTTGTAAAGTGATTTTTTTATGAACCACATTTGTCCTTCATGGGAGGCAGTCTTGCTCCTGTCGTTTTTCTTTTTCTTTTTCTTTTTTGTTTCTTTTCACAAATTCAATTTTTATCGTTATTATATTAAAAAAATTCTTTGACTATTCGTTCATATTAATTTGTTTCATTATAAAAGTGATATTTTTATAAATAACGGGTATCCTCCATGTGAAGCAGATTTGCTCCTACATTTTTTTCCTTTTCTTTATCACACTTTAATTTTCTTTTTATTATTATATTGAAATAAATTCTCTTATTATTTATTCCTATTTATCTATTTCATTACATAAAAACTCACATTAAGCAATACAATAACTGTGTTGATCTACATTAAATTTAACTTGATATTTCATTATATCATTTATCTCTATTTTATTCACTAATGTTTTCATTTATTATCTCACTTATCTATTCTATTCTATCTATTTATTATATATTAAAATTATTCATCCATAACATGTGTCATATTTTTTCACTTGCGTTTTTTTAATTTTTTTATTTGCAATACAATAAAGTGATTTTTTATGAACCATAAAACTATCTTCCATGTGAGGCAATCATTCTCCAGTCGTTTTATTTTTTATTTTTTTATCACATTTTAATTTTCTTTTTTATTATTATATTAAAACAATTATCTCTATTTTGTTTATTAATGTTTTCACTTATTATCTTTCTTATTTATTCTATTTACTATATATTAAATTTTTTTCGCTCGGTACGCATGTCACATTTTCTCACTTTCGTTATTCATATTTTTTTATTTTTTTATTCTCACTTTAGTACAATGAATTTGTTATGACTCCAAGTACTCTCCATAGAAGGAAGTCATGTTCCTTCCATGAATATACATAAAATGGTGGAGCTAACTCTTCCAACAACAGTTTTGTCCATATACTTTATATAGGTTTTAGGTGACCAAGATGAGGGATCTCAAATACCAATATAATTTAAATTTATAATTACATTTATGATGTCTTGATTACAATTTTTATGAACAAAATTTTAAATTAGAATTATAAAATTTATATTTATTTTATTTTTTTCTACTTGAATAAAATTATTATATTATTTTTTGATTTATTATATATTCAGTATAGTACGTTTAAAGGTTAAACAAGTTTTTCAATTATAGGTTTAAAGTGATTTTTTAATAAACTATAAATACCTTCCACCAGAGTTAGTCCTACTCTTGTCGTAAACATCGACATCTGTTGAGTCACAGAATTAATTTAAGTATTCAAATTAGATTCAAGACTCATTATCCTTGGTTTTAATGATTAACAAATTAGACTAGATTAAAAGAAAACAGGTGCTACTAAGAAAGGTATTTTTTTATTATTTCAGGAATTATGTAAAAGCAACTTGCTGAAAGAAGAATCCTGCTGAAGAGGAACAACATACCAACATAAAGAGAAAAGCATTGAAGCAACTCTCAGAAGATGACTAAAGAAAAAGTCTAAAAGAAAGATGAAGCAAATCTGAAGAGAAGAGAAGAAGCCTTGATCATCTGAAGACAAGCTTGCATCTGAAGGATAACAGAGGAGAAGAAAAGAAGACTAGACCATCTAAAGCATATTCATCGTCTGAAGACTTAAAGACAACAGAAGAACTTGATTTCGTCTGAAGAGTGACTATCATCTGAAGATTCGAAGATCATCTAAAGCACTCTGTGCATCTAAAGGCGGAAAGTATCAGATTCGAGGTTTGACCATTTTGAAGACGTTGCTAAGGATGAAGAACGGTCTTTCAAATGGACTAACCTTATCCAACTCAAGAATCAAAATCACTTTTCTACCTCATTCAAATATTTTGCACAAATAAGGAAAGTCTGCAAATCCTATTTGCACCTGCATCGAACAAGCAATTGTGTGTGCGCAGACTTGCTGCACCTACTGCTATCTTGAACATGTCGTCAGACTGAACAAGCAAAGTAATAAAAAGCTATCTGGACTAAGTAATTCAATTCAACATCATTTATTTATCTGGATCACAGAAGAAAAGAAAGAGACAAAGAAGAACAAGAGCTGCAATCATCTGAAGAATAGAAGAAGCAACTTTTGCTAAAAGAGAGGAACTTGTTGAAAGCGTTCTTAGTGTGAAGAACTAAGAAATGCTTGAAACAATCATCTGAGATAAGCATGTGTTGAAGCTGATGACATCAAGCTGAGTCAAAGCAATCATCTGAAAGCTCAGTAATCTTCTGAAAGTATGTGAAGAATGAAGAATTCAATTGTGTAAACACATACTCTTCGAACAAAAAGATGAAACACTTCAGACTATTTGAAGATATGAAGACTCTCAACTCTCGGACTACGTGAACAAATCTTAAACGACGAGAAGTCTTAACAAAGGCAAAGACCACTTGTTCAACGGCTAGAATATTGTCTAAATATTTGAAGGAACTCTGCTCAAGAAAGAGAAAGGAGAAAATGGAAGAAGCTATGCAAAAAGAAATTTGCACAAAACCGGCAAGAGGACAAGTTTAACAGATCCTTATACAATATCTCCTCACACTCACAGAGAGGAAAGAAGAAAGAAATGAGGAAGCATAAAGAGAAAGAAGATATCAACCTACTAAAGGAAAATCTCTCAAAAAGAGCTTATCAAAAGTGTGTCAGAGCTAAACCATCTGCACACCTATTATGCTCAAGAAGAAGCAATTGTGACACCCTTCTACACCAAACTCTTATACATTAAATAAATCGAAATATATGAAGGTAACGTCCCACAACGGGTAAAAAGGTTCACAGTTCTCTTCATAAAAAAAAGTCATTTATTTCAAAAGTAAACTAATTTAAAATAGAAATAGCAATCAAATGTTTCAAAGTATTTTAAGCAGCGGAATCAACATCAAAATAACCTACTGGCCATGTAAGGCACTCAAATAGTTTACAAAATCTCTTCCTAACTAAAAACATAAAGTAAAAACCCCAATGGTATGCCCTGATGTCACAAGTATCAGAGCGACATTCCCTTCAATTACTACTCGACACCAGTCGAGTCATCATCAACACCAGTAAAATTAACCACAGTGTAACGGTGAGGAAAAAAATACCAACTCATACATACACATAGGAGACTACCCTATCCTCACCCACATATTTTCATCATACTCATCAAGTAATAATATACACATAACATCTTACACCTTTATTATCAAACATCATATCTCATCACAATTATATGAATCACACTTTACAAATCATCAAGCACATCCTCAATACTTAATACTCATCTCATCAATAATTCTCCTAACATCATAATATAATTCAACAGCATCATTAATCATATTGCATGTTCATCAATCATCATGCACACCCAAACATCATCAATCATCATCATGAAATACATTACATGTTCATCTATCATCATGCACACCAAAACATCATCAACATCATCATTAAATACATTGCATGTTCATCTATCATCATGCATACCCAAAACAGTTCACCTCCCCGAGTTTCACTTCACCCCTCTCTAGGCTTGTGCACCTCGAGTACAATCATCTCCCTAAGTTACACTCCACCCCTCACTGGGCTTGTGTATCTCAAGTACAATCACCTCCCTGAATTACACCCCACCCCTCACTGGGCCTGTGTATCTCAAGTACAATCACCACCCTGAGTTACACCCCACCCCTCACTGGGCCTGTGTATCTCATGTACAGTCACCTCCCTGAGTTACACCCCACCCTCACTAGGCTTGTGTATCTCAAGTACAATCACTCATATGCTTAATGCATAATCAACATCATAATAACAAGTACATCATCATCATCATCATTATCATCATCATAAAATCATCATCAGTCATCCTCATCATAAATCATCATAAACATCATTAATCAGCATCATCATGATCATAACACTCATCGCATGCTCAATGCATCATTATATAAACATCAAATCACACCCATCATAAGGTTATATACATCATCATCATTCTCATAATAGACATATATTCATCAAGGGTATAATCATATCATCATGGACACACCAAACTCAAGTATAACAATCATCATCAATCACTAAGATCTCAAATTCCACACTGGTAATCGATTACCAACCCCCAGTAATCGATTACCTACGACTACAAACAAAGCCTCTGGTAATCGATTACAACCCCTTTGTAATCGATTACTTTCAAGCAAACACAATGGTAATCGATTACAGTATCTAATCGATTACCTGCAAGCAATCACTCTGGTAATCGATTACAGCATCCCTGTAATCGATTACCTGCGAACAAACAGCACACCAGGCTACCCAGAAAACCCTGGTAATCGATTACCCGCAACGTAGATCGTAGTTCTCGCGATCTTTAACCCTTTTAATCCTCTTTACTCATCCTCTAATCAATCCTCTTTGTTATATCATCAATCATATACGATTATATAAACAAAACTTAGTGAAAACAACAATCTTTACACAGATTATATGGTTAATCCATCAAAACCCCAAATCATCAAACCCCTATTTACCCTTTTTTATTATTCTCAATACCCTCTTCAATTTCACCCAAGAATTCATCAAGATTCATCAATTCAATCATTAATCAACAGTTTTTATCATCTATACTCAATATAATATACATAAATACGAATTTAAAGTTTTAAATTACTACCCAAGCACCCCCACATCCACAAGCAGCACCCTCTCCCCCACCTTACCTTGAAGTGGAGATCGAACATCAAGGAAGACTCTTTATTGATTCTTGATGATCACTCTGCAGCAACCTCCTCTTGAGACTTGGTTTCTCCCCTCCTTAGCGTTTCGCTCTATGACGATTTGCAGAATAACGATTGTGAACTGATAACCCCTCCTTACTAAAATGCCTATACGGGCTTGGGCCCATCCTCAACCCCCTTATCTTCTTTTTAAGTTTTGAACTAGCTTTATGGATAAAACTACTCATAATATTAATTCTATTATTATTTATTTATTTCTTCTACTTTATACTCTCACTAACAGTAGCACTACTCTCAGATTTCAAATAAGCTAGTAACATGTAAACCTGGGCATCATCCCTCAGAGACACCTTTACTTGGTTGGCAGTCAAAAGGTCCTTATTCTTACTCTCAACAGGGTGACCAAACACAATAGATTTATCAGCACAATTTAAAAGGACATGATTGGAAGATAACCAGACCATACCAAGAATAACATCTAGTTGACTTAGAGGCAAACAAATCAAATCAACTAGAAATTATCTATCATTAACAAGAATAGAACAGTTTAAGCACACATCAGATGTAGAAACTGACCCACTAGCTGGCGTTTCCACACTCAATACAAAAGGCAAGGAAGAAACAGGCAATTTTATCTTAGACACACAAGCATGTGATATGAAAGAGTGAGTCACACCAGAATCAAATAGAACAACTAAAGGATTACCCGCAATGAAACCAGTACCTTGGATCAAATCTTCGGATTGAGCAACTTCAGTACCACTCAAGGCAAAGACTCTCCCAGTAGTTTGAGGTTTACTGGCACTTCCACTAGCACCTCCACTTGCTGCTGCAGCTCCTTGCTTCTTCTTTTGAGGACAATCACGGGAAATGTGTCCCCTCTCTTTACAGATGTAACAGGTGACCTCTGAGTCTCCACATTGGTTTGTTTTATGTCCCTCCTTCCCGCATTTGAAACAAGTGATAGGAGTGGTATAGCCAACACCTCCTCCCTTGGACGCTTGGCTAGCCGCCGGAACGTGGCTCTTCTTCTGCACTGTACCCTCACTGACACCTCCAAACTTGGAACCTCCCATTGCACGAGAATACGGTTTGCCCTTTCTGGTTGATTGGAACTTGCTCTGATTCCTTACAGGCCCTCCACTCCTGTAATGCGCCGCTCTAGCCCCGTTATCTTCATCATAAATTCTGCATTTGTTCACCAACTCGTGAAAGCGCGTCATCCCTTGGTAGTTGAACACTTGCTTGATCTCTGGACGAAGATCGCTGAGAAACTTTACACACTTCGACTCTTCATTGTCAACTCCCTCATAAGTAGGGCATAATCGTACTAGCGCTTCAAATTTGGATACATAGTCTGCCACGATGCCATCCCCTTGCTTTAACTCAAAGAACTCGATCTGTTTCTTGTTACGAACATCATGGGGAAAGTATTTCTCGAAGAACGCCCTCTTGAAGTTATCCCAGCTCAACGCGGTGCCCACATCGATCATCCTCTGATAAGTGCTCTGCCACCAAAACCCGACATCCCCTGATAGCATGAATGCGGCTAACGTCACCTTTTGTATCATTGGACAGTCCATCGCTCTAAAGATCTTCTCGCTCTTGAATATCCAGTCAGCAGCGCCGTCAGGGTCATAACCCCCACGGAAAGTAGGTGGATGGTTCCTCTGGAACCGTGCAAGCCAATCCACCTCGTGATGTTGGTTTAGGTTGCCAACAGCCTGTGCCATAGCCATTAAGGCATCGGCCATCGCTCGATCATTCCTACCCCTAGCCATTACTCTTCTGGTTCACAGAAAAGTAAATAAGTCACACAATAAATTCAATCAAGTCAAACATCACAATTCAATCAATCAATCAATCATCACAATAACACCACAGAAGCATAATAAACTCATAACTCAAGGTCGGTGAACCAACCTGGCTCTGATACCAACTAATGTGACAACCTTCTACCCCAAACTCTTATACATTAAATAAATCGAAATATATGAAGGTAACGTCCCACAACGGGTAAAAAGGTTCACAATTCTCTTCATAAAAAAACGTCATTTATTTCAAAAGTAAACTCATTTAAAATAGAAATAGTAGTCAAATGTTTCAAAGTATTTTAAGCAGCGAAATCAACATCAAAATAACCTACTAGCCATGTAAGGCACTCAAACAGTTTACAAAAATCTTTTCCTAACTAAAAACATAAAGTAAAAGCCCCAATGGTATGCCCTGATGTCACAAGTATCAGAGCGACATTCCCTTCAATTACTACTCGACACCAGTCGAGTCATCATCAACACCAGTAAAATTAACCACAGTGTAACAGTGAGGAAAAGAATACCAACTCATACGTACACATAGGATACTACCCTATCCTCACCCACATATTTTCATCATACTCATCAAGTAATAATATACACATAACATCTTACACCTTTATTATCAAACATCATGTATCATCACAATTATATGAATCACACTTTACAAAACATCAAGCACATCTTCAACAATTAATACTCATCTCATCAATAATTCTCATAACATAATAATATAATTCAACAGCATCATTAATCATTTTGCATGTTCATCAATCATCATGCACACCCAAACATCATCAATCATCATCATGAAATACATTACATGTTCATCTATCATCATGCACACCAAAACATCATCAATATCATCATTAAATACATTTCATGTTCATCTATCATCATGCACACCCAAAACAGTTCACCTCCCCGAGTTGCACTTCACCCCTCTCTAGGCTTGTGCATCTCGAGTACAATCACCTCCCTGAGTTACACTCCACCCCTCACTAGGCTTATGTATCTCAAGTACAATTGCCTCCCTGAGTTACACCCCACCCCTCACTGGGCCTGTGTATCTCAAGTACAATCACCTCCCTGAGTTACACCCCACCCCTCACTGGGCATGTGTATCTCGAGTACAATCACCTCCCTGAGTTACACCCCACCCCTCACTAGGCTTGTGTATCTCAAGTACAATCACTCATATGCTCAATGCATAATCAACATCATAATAACAAGTACATCATCATTATCATCATCATAAAATCATCATCAGTCATCCTCATCATAAATCATCATAAACATCATTAATCACCATCATCATGATCATAACACTCATCGCATGCTCAATGCATCATTATATAAACATCAAATCAAACCCATCGTAAGGCTATATACATCATCATCATTCTCATAATAGACATATATTCATCAAGGGTATAATCATATCATCATGGACACACCAAACTCAAGTATAACAATCATCATCTATCACTAAGATCTCAAAATCCACACTGGTAATCGATTACCAACCTCCAGTAATCGATTACCTACGGCTACAAACAAAGCCTCTGGTAATCGATTACAACCCCTTTGTAATCGATTACTTGCAAGCAAACACACTGGTAATCGATTACAGTATCTAATCGATTACCTGCAAGCAATCACTCTGGTAATCGATTACAGCATCCCTGTAATCGATTACCTGCGAACAAACAACACACCAGCTACCCAGAAAACCTTGGTAATCGATTACACACCCTGGTAATCGATTACCCGCAACTCAGATCGTAGTTCTCGTGATCTTTAACCCTTTTAATCCTCTTTACTCATCCTCTAATCAATCCTCTTTGTTAAATCATTAATCATATACGATTATATAAACAAAAATAAGTGAAAACAACAATCTTTACACAGATTATACGGTTAATCCATCAAAACCCCAAATCATCAAACCCCTATTTGTTGAGTCTCAAAAATATCATAAGGGAAATTATGATGTTTTTAGATAGCTCACCTCTCAAGTTTTAATGTTTAACAAATTTGGGTTAAAATATTTTTCATAGATACATAAATATGTAATAACTTATCCATGATTTCAGCAAGCCACTCTGAACTTATAAAGTCTATCTAAAGTGCTTTCAACCTGTCTAAAGTGGAAAAGCCTTCTGAAGTGTTCAACCTGTCTGAAGTGTTGAAGTCGTCTGAAGTACTCAACTCCTCTGAAGTGTTGAAGCTGTCTGAAGTGCGCAACCCGTCTGAAGTGTTGAAGTTGTCTGAAGTCTCATTAATGACGTGGCACTCTTTGCTGAAGTATGTGAAGACATCTCTGAAATTCTACTAAGTCAAGCGTTCTCTGCTGCACATACCTTTTTCAAACATATTTATGGCAAGGAACATAGAGACCTTTCCTGGTATATTTGAATTTCATACACCACTGAGGAAATCCCTGCAACGCAACCTTTGCAGCAACAACAGTGGCAGCTTTACGGCAGCAGCAACCTGGTACTTGTGTCAGAAATATTCAGAACTCTCAGAAGCATGTCTCACAACGGATTAAATAGCATTTAATGTTATCTCTAAACGGTGGTATTTCAATGGATTGAAGATTGGTTATAAATAGCCCTTCATGAAGACCATCAAATATAGAGAATCATATACAAGAAAGTCTAAGAGATTACGCTGCAAGTTTTTCTCTGTAAAAACACTCTGATTTCACACTCTTTGTACATCATTTGTATATCCTGAGTATACCTCAGTTCTCTTTGTATATCGTCTCTATTTAAGCTTCTAACTTGTGTAGTTTAAAAGCTTAAACATTTCTATCTTGTAAAAATTGTCTTTGAGCCAGGAGAGGCTTGCCTGTAAAAGAATACTTGGTTGTAGAGCCTGAAGAGGCTTGACTGTAAAAGAATACTTGTAATCTTGGACAAGATTAAGAGAAAATCCAAGTGCTAGTTGGCATTGGGATTGGACGTAGCTCACAGTGGTAGTGAGTGAACCAGGATAAATTCTTTGGCTAAGTTTTCTATCCCTTATCTCTTGTCAATTTAATTATACTGACCAAAGGGTGTTGAAAACTATTCTGATAATTTTTAAAAGCAAGAAACCTTTTTAAAGATCTTTTCAGAAGCCTTCTTAAGAAACTTCAGACATCATCTTAACCTGTCTGAAACTGTTATAAACTTAACTGTTTGCGAAAAGCATTCATAAATTGTTAAGAAACACTATTCAACCCCACTTCTAGTGTTTCCCTGTGTTTCTACACTATTTACCCCTTTTCATTATTCTCAATATCCTCTTCAATTTCACCCAAGAATTCATCAAGATTCACCAATTCAATCATTAATCAACAGTTTTTATCATCCATACTCAATATAATATACATAAATACAAATTTAAAGTCTTAAATTACTACCCAAGCACCCCCACATGCACATAAAAGTAGCACCCTCTTCCCCCACCGTACCTTGAAGTGAAGATCGAACAGCAAGGAAGACTCTTTCTTGATTTTTATGATCACTCTGCAGCAACCTCCTCTTGAGACTTGGTTTCTCCCCTCCTTAGCGTTTCGCTCTCTGACGATTTGCAGAATAAGGATTAGGGTGAACTGATAACCCCTCCTTACTAAAATGCCTATATGGGCTTGGGCCAATCCTCAACCCCCTTATCTTCTTTTTAAGTTTTGAACTAGCTTTATGGATAAAACTACTCATAATATTAATTCTATTATTATTTATTTCTTCTACTTTATAAATTTAATTTAATTTATTTTACTTAATAAAATTCAGGATGTTACAGCAACCGGTTAAGAAGCTATTTCACAACGGCTATTTTAGCCTAAATCACTTCTTCTCAACGCTAACCAAACAATCTTCAACGGCTATATTTCTATAACATATAAATAGCCTCAAGGAAGTATTATGAAGAGAGGTGAACCTTTGGTGAACCC
This sequence comes from Sesbania bispinosa, assembly GCA_026901365.1. Classification (NCBI taxonomy): domain Eukaryota; kingdom Viridiplantae; phylum Streptophyta; class Magnoliopsida; order Fabales; family Fabaceae; genus Sesbania; species Sesbania bispinosa. Next base: position 1,334,704 of record QLOH01000254.1, read on the forward strand.
AATGAAGTATATGGTTAATCACAAGAAGGGGGGTTGAATTGTGATTCTTTTAAAATTCTGCAATTTTATCTTCTAATAAAATTTTCTCAAGATAAGTTCTTGGCTGTTTATTAGAAGATGGATCTCCACAAGTAGATATGTACGTATTAATGCTTATTATGCTGAAAATAGGATTCCTTTGGTGGAATCAATTTAGTTGCCACTTACTTAGGTATTATTAGTTTTGAAATATTTTTGTGCACATGCAGAAATGAACAAAGGGAAAGAAGAAAACACAAAGGTTTTTATACTGGTTCACCTCTTCCAACCTGAGACTACGTCCAGTCCCTACCTTCTGTAGGATTTTTCTCACTAACAAATCAGTTACAACCTTTGGGTACACACTACCACTAGTATTCTTTTTCCACAGCCTCTTCAGGCTTTCTACATAATTACCAAACTCACAAAAATAGACCCTGACTTACTGCAGGTCTTTCTACAGAAGCACAGGTCCGGAAATATGCAGAACTTCCTTCTGCAGACTCCAAACAGTTACAGGCTCACACCAGAGCCTTTACAACCTCTCCAAATACTTCACCTAATGTGTCACAAGAGATTTTACAACAAACCAATCTCTTTGACCTTACAGAAGCACAGAAACAGCAAGGTAAAGTACAAACAGCTCACTATTTTACAATCAGAGCAGCATCAGAATTTCCTAGTGAGCAAAACTCCCCCTCAACAACTTGTATAAGCAGATTAGAAAGAATTTGAGGAGAGAGAAAGGTTCCAAAAGATGGCAGTGAAGGAGCAGAGATTATTTTATGCTTCTGGAGAGAGAGGCGTGTTCCATGGTGAAGAGAGCACCTCCTTTTATAGTTGAGGAGCCTTGTAGCCGTTGGAATGCAGTCAAAATGATCCAACTGTGATGCTTTGACAAGTCCCTTTCAGGTACAGCTGTAAAGCTGATAGGTACAGCTGTTTGTTTGACTGGTTTCTTGCTTCTGCAGAACCAGCTTCTGCAGACAGCAAAACTGGCTCATTTCTTCACCCTTCCTTCTGTGAATGATCTGAGGATGATTTCTGGATAAATCCAAGTGTATTTCAACTTGTGTTACTCAGCCAATTTAGTAAGGAATTTATTTAAGGATCATTGAGAGATTTGTTGCTTCTGCAGAACTCATTTTTACATATTCCTTCTGCAGGATTGTTTCTGGTCAACTGCAAATGATCCTTATGCTTCTGTGACATGTTCCATGTTCTGTATTTGATATCTTCTGAGAGTTTCTTTAAAAAAGTGAATCTCTCTTCTAAAACAATTTCATTAAGAGCTTTTAGATTGCTTCCTCATGCTTCTGGAGTCTATGAAGTGTGCTTGTCAGCTTCTGAATGCTTGAATGAGTTACTTTCAATTTAATCATTTTTATTTTAAGTTTTCCTTCATAGATTTGTCATTCTTTCAACTTATTGCTTCTGTTATCCATTAAAATGAAGCTTCTCATAGTTGTCCTTCTGCAAGATGAAACCTGTTGCTTCTGGACACATTCTCAAATTAAATGGTTAGTTCTTTTGGAATCAGAATTATGTTAAGTTGCATTTGATTTGGTTGTCATAATTAAAACCACTTTGAAGGGATTTTTGGACCTTACAATCTCCCCCTTTTTGATGATGACAACCTAATCAAGGATCACTTAGATAATTCTGATTTTTAATACCAAACTCCCCCTGAATTTTAGCATTTATTTGGGGAATAATGATTGTTGCAGATTATATGATTTCAAGACTGATATATAATTCATTTGCAACAAATTGTATGATTCAATACTGATTCAATTTTTAAATTGATCATTTTGTAAATTTAGAAGTATGCAGCAAACAATATGCAGCAACATCATCATTTGTCATTCATCATTAATCAAAAGGATTATACCAAAAAGTCATAATCATAAACAGTCATAGTCAAAAGATATCAGCAAATATCAGCCCTAAACCCTAAATATCAGCCTAAACTACCTATACTACTTCTCCCCCTTTGTCATCAATCAAAAGGCCAAAGGAATTGTATGGAAAGAAGCAGAATCATCATCTATCACTTGGATGGAGAGGAGTGGTCAGATGATGAGAGGTAGAAGGCTGGAGCAAGTTCTAGGGTGGCTGAAATTGTGTGAAGGGCATAACTGGGGCTTGAGGTGCAATTACTGGAAGCACAAAATTGTTAAACCAAAACTGATGCTGTGTGAACCTCTGAATCATTTCATTTACTGTGTTTGGAGAGTGTTCACATTGGAAAATAGTTTCTTCATGTCAGACTTGAGCTTCTGGATATTCTTCTCCATGGATTGGAAGGAGAAGCAGTCTTTGGTGGTGCTTCAGAAGCAGAGCAGCATCAGGTTTTGGAGCAGGCTCCTCAGCTGATTTCTCATTGCTCAATTGTTGTATAAAAGTGTTCATTGAGGAAAGTTGAGAGGATATAGCAGGTAAGGTATCCCTAATTGGTGCAACAGCAGGGAACACATAATCCATTATTAGAGAAGCAAGGAACTGATTGACCATATCAGTTCCAAATGTCCCTACAGAAGGAGCTGAAACAGTAGCCTCCTTCTGCACTGCTTCTTCCTCTTTCTTCTCTATTTAGGAGCATCAGCAGTTGGAATTGATTGTGTAGGGAATGGAATTTGTACGGGAGAATCAATCTGAGGAGAATCAGGAAGAGCTTGAGCCAAATTGGCCAATGTATCAGCTGCCAGACCCTCTGCAGAAGCACTGATAGTTTTTTGAGATTCTGCATGCTGGGGTGCTTTTGTAGGTGGTGACTTGGGCTGAGAAACAGCTTCTTCTCCAAAAGTGGAGTCAAGAGATAGTGATGTAGAGGATGTGGATTTAGCAGACACATCTGGTTCAAAAGAAGGAGAGGAAACCTTCAGATTCTTGGTTGAAGGTTCTCCAGAAGCACCAGCAGAATAACCTTTCCTCTTTCTGGAGAAGGTTTGGATCTTCTTTTTCTTTGTTCTTGGTGCTGTATTCTCCTCTTCTTCATTTTCACTTGGACTGGAGTAGTCATGAGATGGCTTAGGCTTTTTAATCAGCATCCTCTGCATATTTATCTTCCCAAAGAAACTGCAAGTATCACTAGAAGCTTCATCTTCTAAGGAGATGTTATTGAGTCTAAAAATCCTTGTGAGTAGCATGCCATAAGGTAAACTAGCATATGCTCTTTGGGGGTTAGCTGAGGAAATCATGCTTCTCAGAATTAGGTAAGATAAGAAGAAAGGTTTTCCAAAAAGAAGATGATAGATTACCATAAGATCTTGATCAGTGACTCTTTCTAGAGTACCAGCTCTAGGTAAGAGTGAATAGCAGCAGAGTTTGTGGAACAACCTACAAATGGAATCAGTTTGCTGGATTGAAGTTGTGAATTAGAATGGTAAAGGACTTTCTTTGTAACTTCCTGCTTTGTCACACCCAGCTGAGGCCATACCAGTCATCAAATAGCTTGTTCTGGACAGCGTTACATCCTAGGGTTTCATCAATAGTCTCTGGAGTGACTACAATTGTTGAACCCTTAATTTCCACCATTAAGGAATTGCCATCACTTCTGCACTGGCTTGCAGAAGCATAAAATGCCTTTACAAGCCTCTCATAGACTGGTTCTGCGACACCCTTAGTTATACCGCTAAGAACATCACATTATAATACGTAACGTCGAACTTACTGCTTTTAGAATGTAAAAAAAAACACGGAATATTTTTTTTTTTAAAAGGATTTAGTCGTCATCAATCTATTACATCTCAGATTTTCATTTTAGGTATTCATGAAATATTCTTTCCTTAATCTGAAACTCGTTTCCGAAAAACAATCTAGATGATATCAACTCGTGCACACACACAACATACACGCAATTATAAAATCAATCATAAGAAAAGGAAACAGCATGAATATATACATACAACATAATAACAGTATGTCTCTCGAGCCATCCTGATATCCACATCAAAATATGAGTTCTGGTAGTAGACCAAATAAACAAGACCTCGACCAAATACTAAATAAGAGGGTCGCTAAATCAGAGCTGCTACTACCTAGACTCAAAACTACACTGGTCTCACATCTATGCGAGATGTCCGTCACCCCGCCAGGTTCCTCTGGGAATCCATCGTTGCTGCACTCTCATCGATGTCATACTGAAAATCTCCGATGCCGGCTATCGACGTAGCCGAAGGAACACAATAGCAGAAAATAACAGAAGCAGAAAAGGAAGGGTGAGAAACATCGCATGAACTCACAGCATGTAGGATACAGCAAACTAGAGCACACACACAGAGGCAATCCACACAGTCGAATCAATAAGGCAATCACGACATCTCATCATGTGGTACTCATATGAACGCAACTTTTACTATTATAATGCAATATCTAATGCATGCGGGCCCAGGGAAACATCACCATAGGCAGAGCACATAGCAGCTGCCCGACCATATATACACAGCACGTCAGGAGTTAGAGTCTGTACTAGCATTGGTACAAAGAGCATTGCTCATACATTTTGGCCAAATCATTTAAGCGTTCTTCCAGACAATCTCAACTGACCCGAAAATCATGAGAGCGACAGGAATAGCTAAGCTGGGTTCCCCAATCTCGACAGTAGGGAGCTAATCTACGTCACCTGAGATCTTCCGGGAGCTAGGCTATCCTCAGGGCTGGCGTCCCTTTTGAGGACCCACTGGCGTTCTTTGCAAAACCCAGTTGCACCCTTCCCAACCGATTTCACACTGTACCAAGTGCTACTGTTATATAGGTTCATAAGGTTTTCAACCTCGAACATCAACAATGCTTCATGATGCATGTCACACAACATGCTCATAACATTCACATCCTTACAGGCAAAGCCCATTGAACCATTCAAGTCACCACATCCCCGTGGCACGGCCCGAATTCAATGTCTTTCCTTCAAGGAAAACCGAACCCTACCTTGGGTGGAAACGCACTCTCTCACTAAGCTTCTCAAGTTTTATGAAGAAAGAGGGTGTTGGTTATAATCTTTTATAGTAGTTTGTACTAATGTTCTTAATAATCATGTTCACTTAAGTCCTATAATTTACTAAGACTTATGATTGTGTCTATGGATGGTATTACTTATCCTAATTCTTCTTGTATAAATAATTAAGATTAGATTTAACTTTTAATCAATCTTCATTAACTGGGCTATGATTAATCTTAATCCTCCTTAATTAAGTCTTAATCTCTTCCTAGTTTTGGACTAGCTTTTAATTACATTTGATTAAGGTTAATCATAGTTAGTTAATTATTAATCATCATTGCTAATTAATTACTTAATACTTTTATTAAGGTTAATTAACTTTAACCTTAATTAATCATCCGTTACTTAATTAACTTAAGTAGATTATGTTAATTTAACTTAGGTAATTAGATTAGCTAAGTCTACTAATTATTTCTAAGTTTTAATTCTTAATAACTTGGATTAGAGTTGAAGTCCAACTCCAATCTAACTTTTAATTTCATAATCTAATCTGATTGACTTTTAATGAGTCTTTAACTCCTTTTCTTAAAGGTTTTAAACTTAAATTAAAAGCCTAAAGGTTTTATAACTCTTAGGAACTTATTTTTAGTCATGGTAACCTAAAATATTGACCTTTAAGTTGACTTTTACTTGGTTGGAATTGGAAATCCGAATTTGTTTTATTTATTTTTAAAGACTCATTCTTAATTGCACTTTAGTCCTTTTACTTGTAAAATTGCTTCTTAGTCCTTTGGACCACCAAAGCCCATAAACATGTTTTCAACATACCCTTGACCTTTTTAAGATCAAAAAGGTATTCTTGATGAGTTTCATCAAGAACAACTCATGAACATCAAGAACAACTTGAATGTTCATCAAAACTTCAAATTTTTCACAACATCCAATCTTCACCAAAACTTCACACATTCATCAACAAACAATCTAAATGCCAAATATCATACTAATTCACTCAAAATCATCCACATACACATTAAGTTCATAACTCCATTTTCAAGCTCATAAACACTATTTTTCAAAGATCAATCATCCAAAACAATTGTATACCTTCAACCAACTTCATGCATGTTCATAGATTCATATACAAACACATTCCAAGCACCAAAAAAATTTTGAAACACATGCAGCCCCAAAATCCCTCAAGGCCGAGAGCTATTAGAGGAAAAAGGGGAAAATTTTTCCAAAATTGTTTCTTGGCTTGCATGCACCAACAATCACAATCCAAGCACATTCCAAGCATCAAAATAAACTTAAAAACATGGTAACAACCCAGCTCCAAGAATCCAAACATTTGCTCAAAGAAAAGCTCAAAAAGTGATTTTTTCAAGGAGAACAAGAGTAAAAACAAGGATTTTAAGGGCAAATCCTTGACTCTAGTTACCAATCTACTAGAGTTCAAGTTCTCCCCCCCCCCCTTTACCTAAGGAATTTTCTGTAAAAATAAGGTGCAGTAACAGCCCCAAAAACAGCTCCAAGATCTCCTCTTGATCACCAACAAGGACTTCTACAAGGGTTGGAGGCTAGGTGTTTAAGCTTAGGTTCAAAAATGGAACCTTTAGCTTGAATGTGTTGGAAGAAAAATGGAAAACTTGAGAGAAAATGGGAAGGAAGCTCACAGCTGCAAGTGTCTCCCATGCACATTATTCTGCATGCATGGCTGTTATGATGTGTCAAGGTGAGTCAGTGTAAATTTTCTAGCCCGGATCAAGAGTATTCGGGCCCGGTTCAGGGACAGGAGGGGCAAAAAGGTCATTTTCACAAAAAAACCCCAAAAATTCCCAAAAATTCCCTAAAAATAGGAAATTTAATTCTAAATCCAAAAATATAAATTTTGATGATTAAAATAATTTTAATCACTCAAAATTCAATAAAACACTCAAACGGCAAAACGACAAAACGGTAAAAACGCGGGTGTGTACAGGTTCCCTCATAAGGAGATAGTCTCCCCATTCTGCTTCTGGACAAAATGTCCAATCTCCCATCCACATTCTTTGATTTCTCTGAGGAGAAATATCTTACCAGGGATGACTGTCTTCCACTCCCATTTTTCATAGAAGATTTTTAGTAATTCCTTGTCAGGAAAAAGGTCATAGTTCGAATCTTGTGATCCTTCTGAGGGATCACTTTCTTCTTCCCTTAGACTTGAGTTCTCCTCTTCCTTTTCAGTAGACTTGGTGTCCTCATGGCTATCAGTGTGTGAGGGAGAGGGAGAGTTTATACTTATGGTTTTTTGGGATCACTTCCTATTGTTTGAAGGTTGAACCTACACGATGCCTCTGAGACCTTCTTACATATAATACAGAGTCAGTTTGTTTCTTGGATGGATTTTCAGCTGAAGGTTTTGGTGTGGTAGAGGGTTGAGAGGGTGTTTGATCAGGTTGAGGTTCAAAGGTTGTGGGTTCAGTAGGAGCAAAATCTTGCTCTGTTGAGTGGCTAGAAACAGAGGGCTGAGTTGAAGGAGGCTGAGCATGTAGAGATCAATGTAAGGCACTATTTCATTGCCCATTATAATAAAATCATCAGATTCTGTGGAGGAGGAGTCTTTTTTCTCCAATGTAATTTGCTTAATTCTCATGATGAGAGAAGAATATGAAGCTAAGACAGAGAAGGATGAGATGATGAAACAGAGGTGAAGAGTTTGAGTTTGGAGAGGGCAGTGGTGTGATGTTTCTTCAGCTGAGAGACTATCCTAAATAGCAGAACCCAACTAGTCGTTGCCTTATTTGAGAAGGAGAGAGGGAGAGAGAGAGTTCAGGACGTGCGCGCAGTTTTTTTGAACCGTGGTTATATATATCCAATGGTTATAAGCTTTAAATTTCCCTAATTATGTAACAACCACCCTGCACCTTTTTAGCTAGGGACAAAAGCTAGCTTTTCTTTGTTCCTTTTGTATCCTTGATAACGTGAAAAGGTTGCTGACCCTACACAGTTGACTTACCAAGAAAGGCTTGAAGTTTATGAAGCTCGTGATGGATAGAGACCTTTCCTAGGATAAGAGATGTGACAACATATGATTGTTGGTCAACAATCACTGTACAGCTGTCTCACCTGATTAGCAGAGTGGACAAAAACACTGAGGAATTATCTTTGCAGATGGATATCTACAGAAGATGGATTTTTACATACATCAAATTCTACAGAAGGTGAGGAGTATGTTTTTTATTCAGAGCTAAACATGCTACTGTAATTGTTATAGTTTTATGTTTGTACAGAGAAACATGCTATTTTAAGCTTCTCCACATGTTTCTGTGGAACTTTCTAGTTCCAGAAGCAGAAAGATTTCATTGATAATTCAAGAAATCAAGCATTTCAAGTTAATTTTATTTCGAAAGAAACACAAATCTATCTTCAACAAGAGGTTTGTAAAAATATCAGCAATTTGAAGTTTAGTTTCAATGAATTTCAGTTCAATGTCATGCTTCTGGACATGATCTCTAATGAAATGATGTTTAATATCAATATGCTTAGATCTAGAATGCTGGATTGGATTTCTTGGACAAGTTAATTGCACTTGTATTATCACAGAAGATAGGAATATTAGTGTACCTCAAGCAGTAGTCCTCCATTTGATGTTTAATCCAAAGCATTTGAAACAACAACTTGCTGCTGAATATATTCTTCTTCTGTGGTGGACAAAGCTATTGTGGGCTGCTTCTTGCAAGACCAAGAGATTAATGATTCTCCAAGAAATTGGCAGCTTCCACTAGTACTTTTTCTGTCCAACTTATCTCCAGCATAGTCAGTATCACAATAACCTGTGAGCTCTAAAATCTGTGCCTTTCTTGTACCATAATCCAAGATTTGTAGTTCCAGCAAGATATCTAAAAATTCTTTTTACAGCTGCAACATGTGATTCTTTGGGAGAAGATTGAAATCTTGCACATAGACTTACAGAGTGTAAATGTCAGGTCTACTAGCAGTTAAGTATAATAGAGATCCTATCATCCTCTATATTCCTTTTCAGAAACATGTTTACCATTTTCCATCCAGATTTAAACTGCAGAGGGATGCATAGGAGTCCCCCATGGATTTTGAACCTTCCATTTTATATTTCTTTAAGAGATCTTTAGTGTATTTTTCTTGGTTTATAAAGATTCCATGCTTCTCCTTGTATGATTTGAAGTCCTAGGAAGAACTTCAATTCACCCATGAGACTCATTTCAAATTCACCTTCATAAGTTCAGAAAACTCTTCACACATTTTCAAATTAGTAGATCCAAATATTATATCATCAACATAAATTTGAACAATGAGAAGATCATTATTGGAAGTTTTTCTGAAAAGGGTAGTGTCAATTTTACCTCTTGAAAATGATTTTGTAAGAGAAAGGTTGCTGAGTCTTTCATACCAAGCTCTAGGAGCTTGTTTTAAACCATACAAAGCTTTTGTTAATTTGAAAACATGATTAGGATGTTTTTGTTTTCAAAACCAGGAGGTTGGTGTAGATAAACTTCTTCACTATGAAACCATTTAGAAAAGCACTTTTCACATCATTTGATAAAGATTAAAGTTTTTAAATGCAGCAAAAGCAGAAGGATTCTAATAGCTTCTAATCTAGCTACTGGAGCAAAAGTTTCATCAAAATCAATACCTTCTTGTTGGTTATATCCTTGAGCCACTAACCTTGCTTTGTTTCTGATAACTTTACCTTCTTCATTCATTTTGTTCTGAATACCCATTTTTGTGCCAATTATGGTGTGATTATTTTGTTGAGGTACAAGAGTCCAGACTTTGTTTTTCTCAAACTGGTCTAGTTCTCTTTCATAGCTTCAACCCATGAATTCTTCATCAAGTGCTTCTTGGACACTCTTTGGTTCAACTTGAGAAAGAAGAGTTGTGTCATTCCTTAGTTGTCTTCTGGTTTTTACACCTTCCTCAACATTTCCAATTACTTGGTCATGAGGATGGTAAGTCACAGATTTCCAACTTCTGGGCAGATTCTGCTTTTGACAGTCAGAATCTTCTCCAGAAGCACCTACAGCTTCTGCAGGTTCTGCAGCGCTTTTCTGCAGAACTATGATTTTCAGAAGGCACTTTCTTTGACTAACTTTCATCATCAGAATTTTTCTTATTACATGCTTGAGAAGGAGAGTTAAGCATCATTGAAAATAATATGCATGCTTCTTCTATTGTTTGATTTTTAAGATTATAAATTCTATATGCTTTAGAGGTGATGGAGTAACCAAGAAATATTCCTTTTTCAGATTTAGCATCAAATTTCCTCAAGGTTATCCTTATTGTTTAATATGAAGCATTCACTTCCAAATATGTGAAAATAGGCAATGTTGGGTTTTCTTCCTTTCCATAGTTCATATGGAGTTTTATTAAGGATGCTTCTGATAGAAACTCTGTTAAGTATGTAACATGCAGTGGAAACAGCCTCTCCCCAAAAATATTTTGAATTCCACTATCACTTAACATAGTTCTTGCCATTTCTTGAAGGGTTCTATTCTTCCTTTCTACAAACTCCATTTTGTTGTGGAGTCCTAGGACAAGAGAAGTTGTGAGAAATTCCATTTTCAATCAAAGTAGGTTTTGAAAAAATAGTTTTCAAATTCCCTCCATGGTCACTTCTTACAGAAGCTACCTTTTGGTTTCTTTCATTTTCAACTTTCTTGAGAAAGATTCTGAAAGATTCAAAAGATTCATCCTTAGTAGCTAAGAACAAAACCCATGTGAATCTAGAGTAATCATCTACTATCACAAGCCCATACTTCTTTCCTCCCAACTAGGTGTTTTAGTTGGACCAAAAAGATCAATGTGAAGTAGTTCTAAAGTCCTTTTGTAGTTATTATATTTTTGGGATGAAAACTTGACTTAGTGTGTTTTCCTTTTACACATGCTTCACAAATTTTATCTTATCAAATTTCAGCTTTGGCAATCCTTTTACAAGTTCTAGTTTGGAAGTTTAGAAATAGTTTTCATGTTTACATGGCCAACTTTCTATGCCAAATCCATTTTTCATTTTCAAAAGAAAGCAAGACAGGTTTGTTGTGGAAGTTCTTCTAGATTTATGCTATATAGATTCTTGCTTCTGATACCTGAGAATAATACCTTTTTAGTAGATGATTCTCTAATTTCACAGAATGTAGGTTGAAACATAACTTCATAGCCACTATCACATAACTGACTAATGCTAAGAAGATTATGTTTTAACCCTTTCACATAATATACATTATTAATTTGGGTAGAACCTTGCATACCTATCTTTCCAATACCTTTGATTTGAGCCTTGTTGTTGTCTCCAAATGTTACTGTTCCACCTTCCATCATTTGTAGCTGAGTGAATTTGCTTCTGTTTCCAGTCATATGTCTGGAGCATCCACTGTCCAAGAACCATATCTCTTTCTTCTTGGACCCTTTTGTTTGTTCCTACAACAGAAGATAACAAGGCTTTAGGTACACCAAATTTTCTTGGGTCCTGTGAGGTTAGATACCTTCCTTCTGGTACTCCTTTTTCTTTTGTAACAGTTTTGGTCATGGTGTCCAAGCTTGTTACACAAAGAACAATGAGGAGGTTTCCTCTTTGGCTGGAACAAAAACTGTTTTAGTGTGATTCTGAAACTTGTCTTGATTAAATCCTAAACCTCTTTTGTCTGAAGTTTATCTACTGTTTCCTATTAATTTATTCAAGTTGTGAGTGTTGTTTACAAATTTTAACACAAATCATTTTGAAGGTTCATCATTTTCTTCTGCCAGAAGCAGATTTTCCTTTTGCAGACTTGCCAGTTTTTTCTGCTTCTGCAGAATTGTTTTTTACAGTTTTGACTGTTCAGATAACTTAAAATGAGATTGTTGGAGACAGTGATTGGTTTTAGTACTTATTATATCTTCTCTAAGTATGTCATTTTCTTCTTTTAGATTTTAACTAATTGTTCTTTAAGAAGAGCACATTTTTATGCAAGTGTGTGTGAGTCAGATAATAAATTTTCAAAATCATCTTCAAGTTCTTTATATGCAGGAGGAGTATAGGTGATTACTCATCTTCTTAATCTTCTCCTAGCCATTGAAGCACAAATGTGCAGTTTCAGCTTCATCTTCTTCCTTCTGCTAGAGCTGTCAGAATCATCCCATGTAGCCATCATGGCCTTCTTCTTCTAGAATGGTCTTGATTCTTTCAGCTGTGGACACTCTGCCTTGATGTGTCCTGGGTTTGTTGCATTCATAACATATGATAGGACCTTGTTGTTTTACCTTTGGTCCTTCCTTCTGTGAAATTAAAAAATTTCTTTCCTTTGCCTTTTCTTCTGATTAGCCTTTGTATTCTTTTTATATACAAGGCTAGCTCATCATCATTTTACAGAGAGGATGATCTCCTTCTGAAGCTTTATCTTCTGCAGAAGCACTTCTTCTGGATGTGCTTGCTTTCAGAGTATTAACTTGTCCTTCCTTGGCAATTCATCCATGAGCTTTGTTCATGGACTTTTTAAGGAGCCAAGAAGCTCATCCATTTTGAGTACAGCTAGATCCTTTGCTTCCTGAATTGCTGTAACTTTTGGTCTCCATATCCTTGGGAGACTTATAAGTATTTTTCTTACTTGTTCTTGTTTGAATAGCTTTTACCAAGTGATTTTAAATCATTTATAATAAAGAAACCTACTGAACATTCCATCCTATAGTTTCATGTTCAACCATGTTTAAACATTTCATATTGTGAATTAAAATGTTGATTTTAGATTCTTTTACTTGGTCTGTACCTTCATGAGCAATTCTTAAGGTATCCCATATTTCTTTTGCTTGTTGCAGCCAGCAACTTTATCATATTCACCTCTACTTAATGCACAAAGAAGAAAAAATTTAGCTTTAGAGTTTAGAAGATACCTTTGTTTGTCATCTTGTGTCCATTCTTCTCTAGGTTTAGGTTTTGGTGCTTCTTTAACAATTTCAGACTCACCTTCTGTGGAAGGAGCCAGAACTCTGGTTCTTCTTGTAGTGGGAATGTAATTCCCATTTTCTATAATATCCCATAGATCAATATCTTGAGATTCCAGGAACAATTTCATTCTATCCTTCCAATAGTAATAGTCTTTTCCATTGAAAGCTGGTGGTCTGTTTGTGGATGATCCTTCTGGAATGAACATTGCAGCTCCATGGTTTGCCATCCCCTTGATCTTTTCCTCTCTCACTGTTAAGTGAGTTCAACCCAAGAGGCAAGCTCTGGTACCAATTGAAGTATATGGTTGAATCACAAGAAGGGGGGTTGAATTGTGATTCTTTTAAAATTCTGCAATTTTATCTTCTAATAAAATTCTGCTCAAGATAAGTTCTTGGCTGTTTATTAGAAGATGGATCTCCACAAGTAGAATTGTAAGTATTAATGCTTATTATGCTGAAAATAGGATTCCTTTGGTGGAATCAATTTAGTTGCCACTTACTTAGGTATTATTAGTTTTGAAAGCTTTTTGTGCACATGCAGAAATTAACAAAGTAAGGGAAAGAAGAAAACACAAAGGTTTTTATACTGGTTCACCTCTTCCAACCTGAGGCTACGTCCAGTCCCTACCTTCTGTAGGATTTTTCTCACTAACAAATCAGTTACAACCTTTGGGTACACACTACCACTAGTATTCTTTTTCCACAGCCTCTTCAGGCTTTCTACAGAATTACCAAACTCACAAAAATAGACCCTGACTTACTGCAGGTCTTTCTGCAGAAGCACAGGTCCAGAAATCTGCAGAACTTTCCTTCTGCAGACTCCAAACAGTTACTAGGCTCCACCACAGAGCCTTTGTATTTCAACCTCTCCAAACTATTTCAACCTGAATGTTGTCACAAGAGATTTTTACAACAAACCATCGTCTTTGACCTTACAGAAGCACAGAAACAGACAAGGGTAAAGCTACAAACAGCTCACATATTTTACAATCAGAGCCGCATCCAGAATTTTCCTAGTGAGCAAAGACTCCCCCTCAACAGACATTGTTATAAGCAAGAGATTCGTAAGAATTTTGAGGAGAGAGGAAGGTTTCCAGAAGCTCGTGCAGTGAAGAAGAGCAGAGATTATTTTATGCTTCTGGAGAGAGAGGGTGTTCCATGGTGAAGAGAGCAGCTCCTTTTAAGTTGAGGGAACCTTGTAGCCGTTGAATGAAGTTCAAATGATCCAGCTTTGTGGATGCTTTGCACAAGTCCCTTCAGGTACAGCTGCAAAGCTTGACAGGTAATCTGTCTGTTTGACTGGTTTCTTGCTTCTGTAGAACAGCTTATCTGCAGACAGCAAAAACTGGCTCATTTCTTCACCCTTCCTTCTGTGAATGATCTGAGGATGATTTCTAGATAAATCCAAGTGTATTTCAACTTGTGTTACTCAGCCAATTTAGTAAGGAATTTATTTAAGGATCATTGAGAGATTTGCTGCTTCTGCAGAACTCATTTTTACATATTCCTTCTGCAGGATTTCTTTCTAGTCAACTACAAATGATCCTTATTGCTTCTGTGACATGTTCCATGTTCTGTATTTGATATCTTCTGAGAGTTTCTTTAAAAAGTGAATCTCTCTTCTAAAACAATTTCATTATAGAGCTTTTAGATTGCTTTCTCATGCTTCTGGAGTCTGTGAAGTGTGCTTGTCAGCTTCTGAATGCTTGAATGAGTTACTTTCAATTTACTCATTTTTATTTTAAGTTTTCCTTCACAGCTTTTGTCATTCTTTCAACTTATTGCTTCTATTATCCATTAAAATGAAGCTTCTCATAGTTGTCCTTCTGCAAGATGAAACTGTTGCTTCTGGACACATTCTCAAATGAAATGGTTAGTTCTTTGGAATCAGAATTATGCTAAGTTGCATTTGATTTGGTTGTCATAATTAAAACACTTTGAAGGGATTCTTGGACCTTACACCCAAGGCTAGAATGAATCTCAAGATAAACCATAGTCAAGCCCAAGAGAACTGGCTCAAGCTTAATTCAATACTTTACTTAGCCAATTCTTTGAGGATGTTATACCTCACTTAGAAGTCGAGATTTTACCCAAATTCATACACTTGTATCTCAGTCTACCCTTGTACTTAGATTTCAATTCATGTATCCTGAGTTAGACTCAGTAATCCCTTTGTACAAGAAGAATCTGAGTTTATGTTTCTTAGAAACTTAAACTTAGTTTATGTTTTAAACACTATATGTGTCTGAGAGCCTGGAGAGGCTTGGTGGAAGAAAGAATACTTGTTGTTGAGCCTGGAGAGGCTTGGTGGCAAAAGAATACTTGTTGTTGAGCCTGGAGAGGCTTGTCTGTAAAATAATACTGCATGAGTTTCCTGGAGAGGCAGTTGAAAACAAAGGAATACTTGTGTTTACGCCTGAAGAGGCTGTGGCAAAAGAATACTTGTATTTGACTTCAGATAGTGGAAAATCCAGTGGTGGTTTGCCTTGGGACTGGATGTAGCTCACTGGGTTGGTGGTGAACCAGGATAAATTCTGGCTAAGTCTTCTTTCCTTAACTCATTTATTTTCAGCTTTATATTTTCTAAGGGGATTGAAAAGTAATTTTCACATCAAACTCTAATTCAACAATTTCAATAAAACAGTTTTCAAAGATAAACTGACTTTAAATTATCTTATATCATTTGAAGTATTGCAGAAAATTTACTTGGAAGAACCTCTGAAATAACCCTCTGAAGTGAATCTGAAAAGAACTCAGTTTAGAAGTTAGAAATAGACTTCAGACGATCACCAATCATCTGAAGTTGTTCAGAAACAGTTCTGAAGAGATTCTCTGTAATAATCTTCAGAAGGTACTTTGAGATGTTTCTAAATAACTCTGTTTGAAACAATAAACTAAGTTAATTGAATGTTTATTTAAAACCTTCTTAAGTGTTGTTAGAAAGTTTGTCAAACTTATCTTTCTTATCTTCCGCACATTTTATTAACTCTGATTTTAAGTTTTTCATAATATTTGTCTTAACATTTGTCATAACTTTCAAGATTTCCAAAATTAGTTAAAAAGTTTTAAAACACTATTTAACCCCCCTTCTAGTGTTTCCTGTGGTTCTAACAATTGGTATCAGAGCTCACCTTCGGGTTGAGCATCTAACAAATGCAGAAGGAGTAGATCCTCAAAAGATGAAAATCTTACCAGGCTGAAGCAACTCTGAACATCAAAGAAATGAGAAAGAGAATATTTTCTTAAAGCTCATTATTCAAGCTGCTGGAGTGTCATTCAGAAGAGCACGATGAGAAAAGGAAAGTACACTCATCCCAAGTTACATACTGGTAACATCCTTCCTATCTCAATTTAGATGTAGTTATTAAACTACTTTGAAAATTATGAACTGTTATTGAAATTGTTAATGCATGATTATCTTAATATGTGAAAACCATTTATTGTATTTAATTTAAATCTATGATGTGTTAAGTAGTTGAAGAGTCTTTAGTTTTTAAATCATTTTTTTTCAAAAATTATGATACAGCGCTACGTGAATCAATGAATCATCAACAAGTTTCTCATAATTGGCACGATGCACAACTCTCCATGTTTGTCAGTGCATGTAACCGTCCTCATCAATGCTTGAAGCATGCTTTATTGCCAATATATATAAGGATTAGAAGATCTGCATGGGAACTACACTTTATCAATCCACAAGAGCAGAATTCTATCTCTCCAAATCCATCAATCTCTCAGTTCAATCGTACTCAAATGGCCAACATGTATGCTTCTTCAAGTGACTCAAATCCTTCATTGTTTGATGAGAGAATCATCCTCTCAAAGATGGTTCGTCTCTCTGACTTCGACGAGGCTGGTCACAGAATATCTGAGTACTTTGACGCCGTTGGATGGACTCCCTTCTTCAACAACATTTCCTCTCCTTGGCATGAGGAAAGCGTATTGGAGTTCTGGAACAACTTCAAGGTTATGTCTGAACTAGGAAGAACTGGAATTAATACATGGTGCTGGGAAGAACTCTATTTGTTGACTACAAATTGCTGGCTGAAGTGATCGGTGTTCCTGCAAGAGGTGACCAGTTCTTTCATCGGTGGGAATCAGTAAATGGTGGAACAATTATCTATGATGAATTACTCTTTGGTGAATGACGTCTTGCTCCTTATAGGCATTATCAACTCCTGGATACTCCCAGAACTCTTCTTGTTGTACTGAACTGCTGCATCCTTCCAAAAGGAAGCAACAACTTGGTTATAAGACAGCTAGAAAGGTTTGTGTTGGGTCTCTGTTGATGAAGAGGAGAATCAGTCTCCCTTGGGTTCTGCTATTTCATATGTCATTCCGAAAGGAAATGGGCAATGAGAACCTCTATCCCCACAACACCTTGATTATGAAAATATTAATGCACAAGGGCTTTCCTATGGATAGTCTCTTCGACCAACCGCCTCCTTCCTTCTTTACTCCGGTTATGTTTGCTGAGTTAGATCGGACTCTATCTGAATGAGAAGAAGCTTCAGAGAACCAGGTGGCTATCCCTTCTCTCTCTGCATCCCATGCCAAAGAGAAAAGAGTTTTTGTTCATCTAAGTGCTCATGGAAGGACAAGGATGGTGTTGGCTGCATATAATCTGAAAAGGGTAAATGCTAGGGTGAATCGACTTGCAAAGAGGCTTAAAGTAGCTGAGAAGAAGTTACAAGAGCTGAAAGCAGAAAAAGAGAATGCAAATGTTAATGAGGACACATCTGCTGATAACAATTGATTATTTTTTTTTTAAAGTGCCTTGTCATTAACTTGTTATAACTTTTCTATAAAACTTAAACTTCTGTTTTGCATCCATTTAGTTTTCTTTCGTAATTGTGTTATTGCATTGTCTATATTTATGTGTACGTTTATTTGTGTCTTTCACATTATACACTTTCTTAAATGTTAACATTCCTTATAGATAAAAACTATTAACTTGATAAAATAAAATTAATGTTCTAAGATATATCCTTGGCGATTACAAATTTAATTAAGTAAAATCAAATGCCTGAAAGGTATTTTTAGTTTGTGTATGTTTCAGCAAAACAGATTTAAAGATAATCATAAGATGAAGATGGAACATCAGAAGGCAACACCGTCTGAAAGGGTAGATCAAGACAACATTGTCTAAAAGGATGGCTAGTGTAATATCATTCCATTCTCTGAACCTGTTCAGAATGTTCTCAATGAACTTACTGAAATTGTGGGTCAGAAATGTTAAGGAGGTTGAAACTCTATGCACTAAGCCTGCCTCAACTCTTGAGAAGACAATTCTGACTTAGTACCATCCCTATTCTCAGAACCTGTTCAGAAAGTTCTCAATGAACTACTGAAATTGTGGGTCAGAATGTTGAGGTGATTGATACTCAAGCCATTAAAGTCTATCTCAATTTTTGGGGATCAGATAATGATGATTGCTGCTTATGAAGAAGAAACTCCTAAAGCAAAGAATCAAGATTATGTTGCTAATGCGCTACAAACAACTCTAGAAGATGAAAATAACAATACTGAATTTGAAGACAAGATTGAGTCTCAGCAGATATACTTCTTCAACCCAACAATCAATAAATATACTGATGGTAACATTGTTCTATCTTGTAACTTAGAAATCTCGGTATGAAAACTGCATCTTGCTTGTGTAAGAATATCTGTTGAACTCTTGTGTATTTCGTCTTGAAAGAATTCACATTTTTCTTTGTTTATGAGTAATTGTTAAAACGTATTTTGTGTCTTTCAGCTAAAACATTGTTCTCTTTAAAAATATCTTATTTCTTGTATCAAAAGTTTTTCTCTAGATCTTTTAAAGTTTTTTATTGGCATGTATTATGTATCTTTTATTTACTTTCTTTCAGAAAAGTTTTTCAAAAATTTTCTTTATCAACGCTAATGACTCAGTTTCTTATGACTGACAACCTTTCATCCTTCCAATCAATGATGTACGTTTTGGTATCCTAAGGTCTGAAATTGTCATCATTAATGCTATCCAAGCCAATATGAATCCCGTGAACAACAATCCAAAAGATTTAATCCCTTCACTTCTCGCTTTTACCCCTGCTTCAAAGTCTTATAAATTCACAAGAGCTCTTTACACAAACTCATCTCTTCAAAGCTCCTTCATAGCTTTGCCTAAGAGTCTGAGCGTGTTTCTCTCTGGAAGATAATGAAGAAGCAAAGGAATGCAAAAGAAGAACCTCTGGAACACTTTGAGGAAAAGATCAAATCATCTTGGATGATGTGTGGAATGATAAGTAAGGAAACGGTTCATCTGAAAACCCGTTTCTCTATACTTGGACCATGGAGATCTTGTTGCATCACAAGTACACTGGAAGACCACTGGTAGAAGCCAATACAGCCAATCTTATGAGGGAAACCACTTCATATATGGTCCTGATGATAAAGGTTGTGGCTGGTGGTCGAAACCCTGTGTTAAATGATGCACCCCCACGTTTCAGTTGTCACAAGGGGATTACGTGCTGAACACACGGTTGGGAGGAGGATACGGCTCAAGAGGCATTTCTGAGGCTTTTCAGCCGAAGAAGTAGTCGTAGCTTGAAAGAGATGAAAGCTGCTACAAGGCTATGCCTCAGGCCTTCATAGGAATCAAGAGAGGTAGCGATGATAAATATATTTTTTAGCTTTTCAAGAGAATTTGTTTTGTAAATAAAGTCTTTCAAAACAGTGGTTTTTCTGTGTAATTTCTTTTTGCTGAATGTATTTCTTTCCTCTGAACTGCGTTTCAGAGTACGTATCTGTATATTTCTGCACATACCTAAATGTCTTTGGTGTATGTTTCTGTTATATATTTCAGAATCTCATTAACTGTTGATTAGTATATATTATCAATTGATATAATTTAATCACATTTTACTTTTTGATATCAAGAATCTGAGAAATAATAATAAGGGAGAAATAATGCTTTTTAATTAATGACAAAAGGAGGAGAAATATATAACTAACAAAATGCTTTAAGTCAAGTAAGAAAGAAACTCAGAAGATAACAAGCTATAACATGTGGTATCCTTAAATTATAATAAAAGATTAACAACTGGTATCTGAGAAGCTAACATTTGGCATCTAAATAATTAATGTTTTTCTCAGGAAACATTTATGATAAAGATAACAACTGGTATCTAAAAGATTAACAACAGGTATCTGAGAAGCTAACACTTGGCATCTAAAGAATTAATGTTTTTCTAAGGGGAGTTGACAACTCTTAGAATATATCTCTCTTGGTAAAGTTTTACTCTTGTTGAAATTTACTGTGCTTTTGCTTAATCTATTTCTTTTAATAATGACAAAAGGGGGAGAAATATACTAAACAAATTCTTGAAAGTAAAAATGTTTCAGAAATATAAGATGATAAAAGATATCCAGTTTAGGGGGAGTTTTCACAATTAACAATGACTCATCTGAAACATAACATAATCATTCTGTAACTTGAATCTTTATGACATTTGTTAGTCATATCTAATTTGTCATCATTAAAAAGGGGGAGAATGTTGAGTCTCAGAATTAATTTAAGTATTCTTATTAGATTCAAGACTCATTATCCTTGGTTTTAGTGATTAACAAATTAGACTAGATTAAAAGAAACACGTGCTACTAAGAAAGATATTTTTATTATTTCAGGAATTATGTAAAAGCAACTTGCTGAAAAAAGAATCTTGCTGAAGAGGAACACATACCAACATAAAGAGAAAAGCATTGAAGTAACTCTCAGAAGATGACTAAGAAAAAGTCTAAAAGAAAGATGAAGCAAATCTGAAGAGAAGAGAAGAAGCCTTGATTATCTAAAGACAAGCTTGCATCTGAAGGATAACAGAGGAGAAGAAAGAAGACTAGACCATCTAAGCATATTCATCGTCTGAAGACTTGAAGACAACAGAAGAACTTGATTTTGTCTGAAGAGTGACTATCATATGAAGATTCGAAGATCATACATCTGAAGCACTCTGTGCATCGAAGGCAGAAAGTATTAGATTCGAGGTTTGACCTTTTTGAAGACGTTGCTAAGGATGAAGAACATCTTTCAAATGGACTAACCTTATCCAGCTCAAGAATCAAAATCACTTTTCTACCTTGTTCAAATATTTTGCACAATAAGGAAAGTCTGCAAATCTTGTTGCACCTGCATCGAAAAAGCAATTGTGTGGTGTGCAGACCTGCGACACCTACTGCTATCCTGAACATATCGTCAGACTGAACAAGCAAAGTAACAAAAGCTATCTGGACTAAGTAATTCAATTCAACATCATTTATCTATATGGATCACAGAAGAAAAGAAATAGACAAAAAAGAACAAGAGCTGCAATCATCTGAAGAATAGAAGAAGCACTTTGCTAAAAGAGAGGAACTTGCTGAAAGCGTTCTAGTGTGAAGAACTAAGAAATGCTTGAAACAATCATCTGAGATAAGCATATGTTGAAGCTGATGACATCAAGTTGAGTCAAAGCAATCATCTGAAAGCTCAGTAATCTTCTGAAAGTATGTGAAGAATGAAGAATTCAATTGTAAACACATACTCTCCGAACAAATGATGAACACTTCAGACTATTTGAAGATATGAAGACACTCAACTCTCTAACTACGTGGACAAATCTTAAACGACGAGAAGTCTTAACAAAGGCAAAGACCACTTGTTCACGGCTAGAATTTGTCTAAATATTTGAAGGAACTCTCTTCAAGAAAGAGAAAGGAGAAATGGCAAAGCTATCAAAAAGAAGTTGCATAAAACCCGGGAAAGGACAAAGTTTAACGGATCCTTATACAATATTCCTAACACTCATAGAGAGGAAGAAGAAAGAAAGAGGAAATGAGGAAGTATAAAGAGAAAGAAGATATCAAACCTACTACAGGAAAATCTCTCAAAAAGAGCTTATCTAAAGTGTGTCAAAGCTAAACCATCTGCACACCTATTCTGCTCAAGAAGAAGCAACCGGTTAAGAAGCTATTTCACAACGGCTATTTGAGCCAAATCACTTCTTCTCAACGGTAACCAAGCAATCTTCAACGGCTATATTTCCAGAACATATATATAGCCTCAAGGAAGGATTATGAAGAGAGGTGAACCTTTGGTGAACCCAGGCTAGAATGAATCTCAAGATAAACCATAGTCAAGCCCAAGAGAGAACTGGCTTAAGCTTATTCAATATTTTACTTAGCCAATTTTTGAGGATGTTATACCTCACTTAGAAGACGATATTGTACCCAATTCATACACTTGTATCTCAGTCTTACCCTTGTACTTAGATTTCAATTCATGTATCCTGAGTTAGACTCAGTAATCCCTTGTACAAGAAGAATCTGAGTTATGTTTCTTAGAAACTTAAACTTAGTTTATGTTGTAAACACTATATCACTATGCCAAAAAAAGCTATTTAAGGGCGCTTCCGTGTAGCATAAAAGGGCGCTTCCGTGTCCCTATAGAAAGATCTTGTTTGGTCGTTAAAACGAGGGCGTGCTCAGAAGCACCCTCACGGAAGGAAACGAGGGCGCTTCTAAAAAAACGGAAGCGCCCTCTACAAAGTGTCTGGAGAGGAGGGCACTTCCTTGGAGCACCCTGGTGGCTAGGACAAGGGCGCTTCCTTGAAGCGCCTCATATGCACAGGACGGCATTTGGAGGGCGCTTCAAGGAAGCGCCCTTGTCCTGGCCAAGCAGGGCGCCCCCAAGGAAGCGCCCTCCTTCCCTTTTTTATGCTCTATAATTAGATGAAGTTGTGAATACAGTATTTCACACCTGCAAACTCCATCAGCAGCCAAAATTTCATCCTTGAAATTAATGCCAAAAGTTTTGAATTATATGCTTAACATATACAACATCCTTAACCAAGATAAGTCAGTTATTAACCTATAAAAAATTTGGCAGAGTTTCCTCTGTTTTTACAAGTTTTCCCAATTTATCAAACACCTGTAAAACTCCCATACCGAGCTAGAAATCATGTCATGAAAGTATGTCAAAAGTGCATAGAATATGCTTAACAAACAACATCCTAAACCCATGACTAAGTCTACTCATTATAAGTTAAAAAAAATTGGCAGATTTCCTCTATTTTTACATGTTATCCCAATTTATCAAACACTGTAAAACTCCATACCAGCAGCCAGAAATCATGTCATGAAAGTAATGTCAAAAGTGCATAGAATATTCTTAACAAAAACATCCTAAACCATGACTAAGTCTACTCATTATAAGCTAAAAAAAATTGGCAGAGTTTCCTCTGTTTTTACAAGTTATCCCAATTTATCAAACACCTATAAAACTCCATACCAGCAGCCAGAATTCATGTAATGAAACAAGTGCTTGTCATTAAAGTATATATCATCAAATCAAAGTATACAAAATTTACAGAATTATCATTAGTAAACATCTGTGTACAACATTTTCAGAGTTAAAGTAACATGTGTAATTACTCACCATCAACAAGTATAAATCAATCACATACAAGTGGTTACAACATGTTTTGCCCATTCTTCTCTAACCTCATCAAGTTGCTCCGTAGTGTAACTCGGGCATCGGTGTTGAGCAAAGTACTATATAAAACCCAAATTTTATTCATTAATAGAAGATCTAAATGGGGAGAAAAATACTTGTTATAACAATTCCAAATTACCTCTCTTGATATAGAGATTGCATTTTGATGGATTATCTCCTTCATGAAACGCATAACATAAAGGCCGCCGCAATCAATCACTGTTGTTAGTTTGCCGTGGACACTACAAAAATAATTTATAATCAAATAAACTTAGTAATGATAAGTTAC